>CM075173.1:57396205-58881330 GCA_037576465.1 Parascaris univalens | reverse complement strand
CAAATGGTGCAGTCGATGGTGTGTGTCGCATCGAGACTTATATGTCTGTGAGGGAAATTAGTAAGTTCAGTGGTTTACCTTGAGGAGGTGAGCAAAACGGTCTCTATTATACCTTGGACAATGACATGATTGAATTCATAATAGTTTTAAAAGAACTGGACCTTTTTTCAGAAAGGTTGTGCTTTGTAAAAAAGAATGTTGTGTGGGATGATTCAGAGACTTCTGAAGACAATGTCTGCAGTACTGCGGTGAGCGCTTTACAGGTTATTCTCACTGGAAGCTGGGTCCACTGCGGGTTTCTGCATCATGCTTTGTGACAAAGAAGAGTGCAAAAGGCGGGTTTAAGCAAAAAGACCGAAGGAAGTATATGAAGATGAGGACCGCCGGCAAATAGCACTCCTATGTGGTCGTGTGATAGGTGATATAAGGACAAAAAAGCGCGAGCTTCTACAATTTTTTGTGAAACATTTCGATGCTGAATAGATTAGAGCCCTAAAAACGTGCACCAGGAGAAATGAAGAATCTTCCTGTCAACGGTTAGGAACGGATCTCGTCGACCGATTGGTCAGACGTGTAAGTGATGCTAACAGCATCACGTATCATTGCTACTTTGGTGTCTCGATGGAATTTCAGAATTCGTGAGTGAGTTCGGAAGTTCACTTTAGGCTTCATCTGTAGGTCCCAACAGCTGTTTTTCTTGCAGCTCTACGGCACAGCGTTCATGGCTCATATTCTGTTAAACCCGCGTGTCGAAACTGAGTGCGGACCAAAGAACGGTTTATGCTAGAAACAAGATGTATCCAACCACTATTCACAGGACGACGAGACATTTGCAATACACAGATTGATACGTCAGTAACCATCAAAGCGATAGGAAATATCGAAGCAGAAAGACGATAGCAGATGCAAACTTTACCGACGCTAATAATGATGTTCTCGTGAAGATTCTGGACAGAGGATATGGAATCGAACGCAAAATATTTCATTTAGTTCATTCAGTATGACGATT
Source organism: Parascaris univalens (assembly GCA_037576465.1). Taxonomy (NCBI): domain Eukaryota; kingdom Metazoa; phylum Nematoda; class Chromadorea; order Rhabditida; family Ascarididae; genus Parascaris; species Parascaris univalens. The sequence goes on along the minus strand of CM075173.1, from coordinate 58,880,321 downwards.
AATTTAAGCGTATGAGCATGAATTAGTTCCCTTACAGAACAGTGATGGTTTCGCCAGCAAGCTGTAGAACTCGTTAAAAGTGAGGTGTGCAGACTGTCTTGAGAAAACAAATTCGATATCCCTTTTCCAGAGGGAAAATATCAAAATGCCAAAGTTTTTAAATGATCTCTACAAGATTGTTCTCAAAGTTTAAGCTCTAATAAGCGGGAAGCGATTCGAAACCCGCTGAGGAGGAGATATGTGCATCCTTCACCTATCTCTTCCATTCACTGTTTGCGGTTCCCTTCTGTATTCATATACTTTAGTTTGCAGTCTATATAAGAAGATTCGTGAAGTTTTCTTTCTCTTATTTCACGGACGGACTGTCTGCTCAAAATTTTGTCGGCAGTAATTCCCAAAATTGTCATTTTAATGTTTTGCCATGTGTGCTGCCCCACATATTTTTGAAACGTCTTGTTGATGCTTTTCTGAAACACGTTGCTACCCAGCACTGAGGAATCGAGAGGAATCAAGCAGCCATCCTTCTCCGGAATAATAGCTCAGTATGATCGGCAAACGTAGATGGAAGCCGAATTAGGAGACCAGTTGCAGCCGTGCCATTGCTCCTCAAACTTGTCCGTGCTGAAGGAAAATGTGACCAGCTTGGTTTAATGTTATGAATCAGATGATCTGATAATGCTTAAGTAGAAGTAAATATCCAATTTTCTCGTATTTCCTTCGTCGACCAGCCGCTTGATCCACTACTTAATATATCCTTGGACACGTTTTCTCATCCTGGCCACATCTGTACTCTCTCTCCCTCCTTCTTTCTTCCTCTCTCTCTCCCTCTCTTTTTCTTTCTCTCTCTCCCTCTCAGGATGACCCCATCATGTCATCACATGCACAACTCATTCGGGATGGGGTCACATGCGTGAATTTCGGTTATTCTGTTTCCTGTGTCTTTCCTCGTTCCCTCCCCGAGAAGGAAAAAACACATGCAGGTTTCAGGAATTATTTCCTAACTTTCCCTTTCCATCCAGACAGATAATTGAAGACGAGTTTTTATGGAGCAAGTTACAGTCGGGCAGTACAAGAGTGCCAGAACGAGCTGGAAATGAAAGAAGTGTTGGACAAAACGCTTCCATAGGCGAAAACTTCCGACAGCTTTTCTGGCCAGACTGCCCATTTTTGATGCCCGTTGCGATTTTAGAAATCTCAGGCAGCTGATAGGTCTATTTGTGTCGCTCACTTTAGTCAGCCTATTGCATCTGATGTGCATTAAGATGTTACCAGTAATACAAACGGCTCACCTGTTAGTCCATAAATTCTTTCAGTTCAATAGCAGTTCTGATGTCAGCGAAGCTGGGTGACTCAACAGCCGTTTGAAAATTCGTAGGATTTTCCTCGTGGAAAATGACATCGTGATTGCTTTTTCTCCTTTGTTGTCTGTAAATCGATACGACGATCACCGGACAACCAAAATTGTCCCGAATTATCATATAATAACTAATTCAAACATTATAATGAAGTGACATTTGTGGCAGAACAAACGATTTAACCTTAGAAGTATTAAAGCGCAATTAGACTGACGACGCAGAAGGGCATTGGCTGAAGATGTCTGAAATCTTGAATTCACATGCGCACTTCAGCGCCATAATCCAAACAACTGTCGTCAACGATTCACATCATTTATTTTCGCAGTGAGATATAGTACCTAAAACGGTATGTGCCTGTGCTTGTATCCGCATTTGGTATATGGTGGTCGGGAGGTGGGTGAGCACAACGCTAGCTTTACAAATGAGCCCAAATGGTCGAATATATATTTTAACTGAATGCTGAAGTTACTCGTATGACTCTCACAGTATGCCATAATCCAGCGCGTTTTATTTTATGAACGATGAGGCTATAGGTGCTTCTCGGCTGAATTCCGTTCGCGATCTAGCCTAGAATAAAGGTGGCATTTTTAGTGCTTCAGAGTGCTAACGAATGAAGTTGCATGGGAATTCATTGTCGCAACATTCTCCATTACGAAATGAGAGCAATATGGAGACATATGTGTACAAACACACACACACGCAAACACACATATGTGCACGCGGGTCCATCAGCATCATTATTGGTTTCTGAAATGCACAGGTGTTTTCAAAGGAAAAGTTTACATGTCATCGTGCACATCAAAAACGCTGAAAGGATTCAGTAAGGAATACCTGCCAAACACAAAACAAGGTAGGATATTATAGCAATCAGTTACGTCAGATTTGCCTCAAATTTGATACTGACTGATTTTAAAACGTAAAAAACAATAGCCCTACTAAAACATAGAGACTACGGAAAGAAGCTGAATGAAAGAACGAAAGCAGTGATGCAAAACGAAGTGGAAGAGGACAATTGTACACTATAATCAAATGTCGCTTCGATGGTCGCATACACTCTAGGGAACTGAGCATTTTAGTGGAATTTATGGCATACTATAGATTTCTGCCCATGAGTCTCCTGCCTTAGACCACTGCACGAACTGGTAAAATAAAACTGGGCTGATATAACATATAAAGACGAATTTTTCGTGCTACGGTCTGCCAAAATTGCTCGTCCAGTAAACCCAACCACCTTCGTGAGGTATGGGCCAGGTCTGGTCTCGCTCACAGCAGGAACAGAAATCAAATTAGGATTAAACTTATCTCCACAGACATTAGTTACACCTACCCGCGCAAAGGCGCCTCACCTACTTCCAATCCCAACGCGGTTTTGAATAATTTCTTTGGTCTCAGGTCAAATCCAGTCTCTGCCCATCCGCACGTCGCGCTCAAACAAGGTTTTACCTAATGATCGAACAGGAACTAACAGAATGTCAGAACATGACCGTGGACTTTTTGCTGGCAACATTTCGAGCAGAATTGTAATCAAGGGAACTCCAAATACAGTACCTGTAATATGAGCAAACATTTAACGTTTCAGTATTTATCACTTTGTAAAATAAACACGTGAATAGAAGCTATAAATGAATCTTCAAAAAAACCACGTAAACGATTGTGATAGATGACTTCATATTTATTAATGCATTGTCACCAAACGCGGAAGCAAAAGCCTGACACTGCACCAATAGATATGCAGTTCTGCCCACAAATCGGATTGAGCTTCCACTAGCAATAACTCATAGTCAGTTCTTAATAGCCAAGTTTGACCAACTTCATGATGATCAGAGAAGCAATGCAGTACACATAAACAAAGATGATTAAGATCAGTGATGAGCAACTGGCAGAATTAGGTCTCCGCGCATCTGATGAAGACAACAGTTCTAACTCCGAAGAAAGAGAGCCAATCTTCGTTGACTTCCGGAAAAATAGGAATCGACTCCAAGATAACTTCATCCTGATTTTTCGCCATCCAATTCGTTATTACTATTATTCGCAAGAGAACATCAGAATAGATGATGCAAGATACTCCCAGTACATGCAACGAAGTTTTTTGCTATCCATAATATCCGACAACGTTTCGAAGCTTTCGACGCAATGCTTTGCACTCGATGGCTATATGATTTCATCACAGAATTTCCTACAAATTTTTTTCAACGGATGAGATCGAAGCTTGTCCCCATCATTTCTTGAAAAAGACAGCAATAACGAATTAATGGAAAGACCCTTAGCAGGTGATGAAAATCAGAGGTGGCCATTGTTAGATCAGCGCAATATCTCGATGTTCAAGTTGATACAGTCACAATATTTGTAGACTGCTGGTGAAAAAGTAGAAAGCGAAACGACGTTGAGCATCACTGCCAATAATTAAAATTTATGTCTGGATACCTATAGTGGTCGCCGCGAATACGGAATATGTGGCACCATCTTTGCTCTTGTTTTACATCGCCGTCAACAAATAAACGAATTCAGCAGTGGAAGCAAGATGAAATTGCATTTGCATGCAGTAAGGAAATATGTTGATATATGCTGGAAAGGTAACTTGAATAACTGCACCTGCAGTACTGCATTTATTCTCCAATTCCTCCGGAAACACGAGGACATTCCTTCCAGCTTCGCCATTCCATTTAAAATACGTAACTACCATTTATATCGATCGAACAAACTGGCGATAAGAAACACTTCGTCAGTCGAATGATAAATGTTGACTATAAAAGGAAACTAACGTGATATTAACCACAGGTGACAATAACCTACGCCACTCAGGAAAAACCGTCCGCAATGAAGTGCTAAAATAGACTGAATTGACGGCGGTAGACAACTAACTTCGAAACCTTGACTGAGCAGACATTTCAGTCACCTTATGAAAGCAAAAAGGCAAAATCTCTTCGTTCATAAAATGCAAAATTATTCGCTTGCAATCATGAAATAACCAAATTTGAACTAAAAATGAAAGCACAGTCAGCGAAAACTAGGGCAGTCAAAGATTAAAGAGGTCCTGCTGATGTAATCAACACTTACTACGTATCCGGCTGTGCCTGTCTTATGAACTTCGCTCCTAGGCGGTTCTATAACCTGAGCAAACATTGAACGCATCAGCCTAAGAACGCCTTCACGAAATGAAGGCGACCCGTACTTGCTAGAATCTTGTATTCTAAATATCTGCATCAGGGTAGTCGCCGTCTCGATCAACTACTGTCACCGAGAAGTGCCGTATTTCGTAGGACCTGCAGGTCAGTTTCGCGCGTAAAATCTGTGAAAGGCAGACAGAAACGACATTTCAGTTCAACTTCCTACAAGCGCCCTGCGCTTCAGAATATGCAAATGTACTTCAGTATCTTTTGATATCATTACAATTTGTCCGTTCACTTCATGAGCTTATAAAAATTAAATTGTAGAAAGGGAAAGCCTGAAAAGGGTGGCAGCAACAAAAAAGTGTCACCTCTCAGTCGCCACCTAACTTGAGAAGGACTTTCATTGTTGCAACTTGAGAAAACACGCCATCGTTGCAAGGACTTTCATTACCTTTTAAGGTCATTTAGGCGTTTTGCAAACCGACTGAGGATAAGGATTTCATTATTTATGAGAAACAGTGATGAAGCATTTCCGAACTTGCATCATTGACGAGAAAAGATTCAATTGACGAGAAGATGAAGTATCCCGGATAATAGCCCAGAATCCCTAGAATCTGTTGAGTGACATGGTGCACCGAAATCACCACTCGTGTTCTTCATACTTTTTCCAGTGAAATGTTTCATCGTTGGCTAATCTGTATTCATCTCAACCTCACAGAAGACCATCACATATACGCAAACACTTTTCGCAGAATGCATCAGCGCCACACATGGGGCAAGATAAGGCAACCGTTACTGCTCGATCGGTAGAAAATATTTCACTTCGTTGTCTCAATTTTTAGCCAGAATTGCATCCGCACAATTGGTATGAGATATCATTCATGTAAAACTGCTACGATGCTAGTATCTAAGTTTATGGAATCAGTATGTATATCCGGAATACCAGTATGTAAATATGAGAAGTCAGTATGTAATTTTGGAGTATCACTGATCAAATTTGAGATGTTAATGCGTAAGTTTCGATTAACAGCAAATACGAATCGTAGATAGGACTGCAAATTTTCATAGATTTGGATAGAAAAATATAGCCTATGCCATTTTGTTCAGCACGTGTAGCTCAAGCTTGTTCAGCACCTTCTGAGTATGTTAAAGAGGTCGAACAAATAGGTTGCAGTCAAAAAGATGAATTTGTGACGACGTTTTTAGAGAATGAGTGAGGCTGAACAGATGGCGACCGTGAAGCAGCAGTTTCAAAATATTATGAGCAATCGCAAGACGTATATTCATTGTGCGATAACTCACTATGCAATAAATCAAGGTTTGCAGGTTAAGCAGGTAGATGAGAGTTCTTCGGCAACTTTATTTACATATACAGTCTAATATGGCTCGTAGAATCGTTGATTTAATTCCTAGATTCATTTAATTTGCACATATGCGTTTTTGAAATAATTTGCAAGCTATACAAAAAATACTTTTCAGTTACTTTTGCACACTGTATAATCCATCTCTGAACTACTTTCAGTTGCTTTATTGCGTTTGTTAGCTCCGCGCAGCATGGCTGCATTGGGGATCTTCCCCGCGGCTGTGCTGGTAATTGTCACGGTGGTAACCATTTCGCCAACGACTGCGGCAAGCGGTATTGCGGTCTCAGACTTCTACATTAGGTCTTTAAAGCTGGAGATAATTTAAGTTTCACCTTGAAGGACCGACGATTTAGTGGTGAACTTGAGAATTTCGTTTTTGTTTACAGACTGCTGAGCGTTTTCAGCTAATAATGAGCGTGTCACTAGCATGCTTCTATGCTGAGAAAATCGTTGAGGTAGTTGATGGCATGCTTCCTCTTCAACGTTCTAAACGGTTGGGAAATAGTTGACGCGAAAGTGTAACGTACTCGGGACGCAGTTTGAAAACCGCGGTCTTTGTTGCTATGATGCGGTCTTCAAAAGCGACCGAAATTCCTTTTAAACCACAACATTGGAAAACGAATCACCTGCCAACTTGAAAAATTTCAACGCTAAAAATATTGAGGAAATTCTTGGTCCAGGAATGTGTTCAATGGCGATCTTCGACCAACAGCCAACATAATCAGAAAACAAGCTGAAAGTTTTGCGATTATTTCAGAGGTTTCCTTGAACTTTTTGGGGTCGTTAACTCTTTCCAGCTCTTCTTTACTACTTTATCACTGCTGATTTCCTTTGAAATGCGGATAGGACGCTTTGGGCGTGTGCTTTACAACACAAATACTTCGTTGAGTGTCAAAGAATAATTTTTGTCAAATTGTGTCTTTCGATGATTATGGTTTTTTCATTAAACTGTGCCATGTAAGTAAACAACTTCTTTGTTTGATACGGGAAATGCCATAGTACATTACTCCACTCCATCTAAAATGTTCAAAGGGATTTCGCATAATGCCAAAGATAAATTGTGAAGCAGAAATGTTTTCGTTACTAATTGTGAATAGCAATTTGAGCCTCGTGACTTTCACGCGTCTTTCGTACTTCGACGCATCTTCCCGCTAACCATCTTGAAACCTTTCCGCTAAGCTATCCTTTACTATATTTATCCATTGAAGATATGCCTATGTGGGTGGACTCGAGAATTGGCAGTATTGGACTGGAGAAGTTGAACGTCGCTGTCGACAACTATACCAGTAGTTACATTTTGATACCATGGAGCTCTATTTCGGTATGAATCAGAAATTGTTTATTGATATCTCGTGTATGAACGACCGATGACATAGACGATAACTCTAAATTAAGGCATTTAAAGACACCAGTAGGGACACAACGCAACGGAGGTATTTTATGAGTGATCAAAAAAATGAAATAAATCAATTCTACTGCAAAGTAAGGAAACGCAATTTCTTTACTAGCAGTTATAAGTTGGGGACGAATGCGCATTTAATATACTATTACCACTACAGCAGAAAGATTTTGAATCTCGTTCAATCAAATAACATCCGGCGCTAATTACATACACATAAATTATACGATCCCATTCGTATTACATGAATGATATGATCTCGCAAATACTCTTTATGAGTATAAGGCCATTACGCAGGTAGATTGCATACACGTACACTGTGTACTCACTTATCCACAACTTTTCTTTAGTCTATGACATATTTTGCACCCTGGACTATACGACATTGATTTTTCCCAAAGCAGTGATTTTTGCGAAATCAAAAGATGAATTTCTTGATATCTTAACGGTTTTCAGAAATTGCCAAGATTTTCGTCTATCACTGAACCCAGATTCCTTGTTCGAGAGGCGGTGTGTCAACATTTCGGCTACGAATTACCATCCGTCACGCGTAAAGATGACCTCAAACTTCTTAAGGGTCAGTTAATTCATTTGCACTGGATTTTTCCTCTTCAACCATAATTTATTTTACGATGAATTTATTAAGATGATCGATATTCAAAGTTCCATCTATCAGAAGACAATTCATTATTCATATTCTTTAATCAGTCAGCTCAGAGTGTGCATTACCTCACAATAGCGTATACCATATTAAAATTAGATGATACAACAGTGTGAAGCATCTTTTTTTATGACGGAACTTCAAGAGGTCGATGTTTATGACAATTAAGAAGTGCGTTTGAATGCGACCAAATAAGACGAAGGAGGAACGAGAAAACAGATGATGCATTTGTTTGACATATGAGGTGACTCAAGGATTTTATTAAAATATAAAATTGCTTGTTCGCCGACCGCCTGAAATAAAGGACAGCATTAAATGATCTCGTTAACTGAATTTAACTGATACGGCGATAAAAGTGTTGGTCAGCTTATTTTCCGAGCATTAGGCCGCTATCCTGAAACGGTCGTGCACTGTGGTCGAATATTTCAGTCGAACTTAGATCAGATTTGAGTGGTTCGAGAGGAAGCTCAGCATTATTTTGTATTATTTTGCGGGCCGGCTCTGACGCAGATATCCGCCACAGTATTGGCTCTCCAGAGCAGTGGATGAGTCATAAAAAAATCTGCTCTAAGCAAGGAAGGGCCGAGAGCATATGTTCCCTAATCTCAATTAGAACATTTCACTCGTTGTCGAACTTCGAGCAATAAAGACTGATCAAATTTTGAAGCTCGATTTCTCATCTGCATACTTGGGTATGTGAAAAAATTGCTGAACCAGTGTGATCTGGGATTAGTACACCAGATTTTATTTTCCATGAAATTTTATTTTGCAACATATTCCTTGCATTCGCCCAGTAGAAGAAGATGGAATGGGCCACGATCGACCTCACTGCAACAGTTTTTTAATTCATTCAGAAGTGATAATTTAGCCCCTGTTTTTTATACCTGCACTTAATAATATATTCAAAACATATGATTTTAATATTGCTGAATTATCTGGTCATCTGTCTTCGCAATTGAACGCTCTTCGATATCGCACCGATGAATGCGGCTGTCACTTTCATAATACGTTTTCGTGAACTTTCATAAACGTTCGTTCAAAAATATGTTTTCAAAGAAAACTGATAGTTTTTATGTAAAAAGAAAAAGAATTGGAAAACGCGGAAGTCCTTCATCAAACGACCGCGAACGATTTTCAGAAATTCTGCGCAGCAAAGTAGCTAAGGACTTAATTATGCTCGCCGACAGAATCAAGTCCTATCCAACATTTTGCTTCTTCCTTACACTTGTAGAGGATAAAGGTAGGCATATAAGATTCAATATTGGAATATTTAATGAAGTTCGCTTTATAAGGACAGATGTTGCCACCCCGTTGTGCAGTCAACGGAAACTTTTCTCGAGTTTGTCAGTCACATAAATTTTTGAATCATATTACAACACTTCCAATATTTGTAAACCTTTCATTCCCCTCAGTGAAGCACTGCACTACCCAAACATATGTGTAACGCTCGAAAGAAGATGAGTGCACACCTTTGCGATGCAGTCACTGCTCTCAGGGAGGAGACTATCACGTTTATAACGTTCACATCCAGCCCTCATTGTTGCCTAATTGCCTCGTTTTATATCAATCTTTCAAATTGAAGTGCCATGCTTAAAAGGATTTTAGAGCGTTTCTACGATTATTCCACCAATGACTTTTGATGCCTTAATGGAGTAGTAATTGGGCCTTCTCAGGTTACACTGAATATCTGAGACTCTAAGTCAGATGGTGAATCATTGCAAACATTAAGCTCATATGCATGAAACTACTCATATTTCGGTCGTAAAATAGCGAAAATCCCTCTTAACTAACTAATTTTGAAGGTGCTGTGCAAGCAGACTTGTGCACTGCAATCACGAAATTCGTGCTCTGCGTCCGCCATATTATTAGCTCAACAATTCATGTGAGTGTCTATATATTTTAGTACGACAACATGTATCCTGTAAACTCCAGCTGCGGTGATGAGCATTACCCATTCACTATGAGGCAAATAGATGCCAAACTTGAACGAATATATTGAAATCACGAATGCTAAATGCTGCAAAACCAACACACCCATACAACTCTTCGCTTGAAGAGTGAACCATGAGGCTGATCGTTTGAGCAGGTCGCCGAAACCCACACTTCAGATGAACTCAATCATTCCATTTTTGAATACCGGCTTTTGGGAATCTACCAGTCGACTGCATTTGCGCATAGGTACAAATTCGGCAGATTTCAAGAGGACGTTCAGTGATGTTAAACACTGCTTTCTGTTGTATGGAAATTTGTTGACTGTCCATCTCAGATTCGAAATGGCAATCATGTGGACCTCACCTTTATGTTGGCTGAAACTCAAATACCAATAACCTTAAAACGTCACTCTCCGATTAACGAGCACATATTCCTCGAGTTCATATACAACATTGACATGGTGTAATAGCAAACTCATCTTTGGTGAACATCCCCGAAGTCTTACATCGATTTGAGCCCAGTTAAAACTGATGACATATTTAGATGTTTGGGCATGAGTTGTTATAATTTAACTCCTGAGTACTTGTACATGCGCATAAATCTTAGCAAATAATCATATAGAAATGTTGCGATATTCTTGCAGTGGACACCTTTCAGTAATTGAATAAGTAATATCTCATTCCAGCCTAAACAGTAGGAGCTATAGTCTTTCGTGTACTAGTGAGTTGTGAATTAATGTTCCAAACAGTTTCAGACGACAACACTTCAGAGCAATGAGTCTCAAGATGCAACAAATACAGTCAAACCGTTGCAGATAGCAATACTTCAGGTCGAGCCGCTAGAGATGACGTCGTCTCCAAACACTACTACTATGAGTGCGCAGAAGGCACTAAGAAGCCATAGCGATGAAATACTTAACAAAATAACTCTAAGCGTTACCTTTATCAGCTTCTTTATTTTGACTCTCTGAAAGTTTTTCACGTTTTTCGTTGTCTTCTCCACATTTCTTATATATTTCTACGTAAATTTCAGTTCCGAAACGCTGCATTAGCATTAGAAAAAAAGGGAGGAAAGCATTTACAATTAAATGGGAAGGAAATAATTTCAAGCATTCCTTTTTATCTCTTTCTTTTCCCTTATTTACATCTTCCAAGTGTTTTCCATACTTTTGTGTTCCGTTGTCTACGTTACTTCCTTTTTTAATATGGAAAGTTGTTTTCTTGAAATGTTTAATAAACACTCATTCACTCACTCACAGCATATGAACTCAGACAAAGCGCTCTCAGTTATCTCAACATGAATTTCAATCTTGGCAGTATCTGTACCGCTTAGGACCTCCTAACAACGAAGAAACCCAATATGTTTAATACGCCTACATTAACGATATTGAAGTGTTACAAGTCCCATGTCGATGCCAGCTAATATTACGATGAACAGAAGCCACTAAAAAAGGAAGCGCTCGAGGTTAATTTGCTGAAATTTTGCGCAAAGGAAACTAGCGCATGTGATGCCGTCGATCAGCGATTGGTTTGCTAATATTCTCTTATGGGAAAGGTGCACCTCACGAGTGACGGATGGCGGAGAGAAGAAGGGTTGGTCGATTCACGACTGGATTTAAGCGCAGAGTAGAAGTTTCGAAGTGTTAGTGCTCCAGTAAGTCAATAGTTAGTTACCTTGCAATGCAGTGTTTACAGTTTGCTTTCTGTTAATCTACACGGATACAGCAATTCCACAACGAAATGGCTTTTGGCAGGCAGATTCCGTGTATTGGGAACCGCAGGAACATATTTGGACGGAAGTACACAGCTTATACTAAGTTGATTGCAAACATTATTTCTGTTCTCTTGTTCAGCGCTCCGATGTGCCACAGAGTTTGATAATTAAGAGAGAGGCGGAGGGGGGTTATGGAAGGACGATATGGAAGGACAAGTAGGCTCCCAACTATACTCTTTCAATTGATGAGTTCGATTGAATCTCCAGTCGTTCCGCTCCAAAATTGTCCCCTTCTTAAATTCCTTTTCGTCTCGTTTCCAAAATTCCAAGTCTAAATGCAGATATAACTGCAAAAATAATTAATTACGCCAATAATTAATGGTATCGAGAAATGTGCCACAGATAAACGCATCGATATCATGTTGACAAACGTCGCGCCATACGTTTCTCCTCATAATTTCACCATTTGACTATTGCAAAATTATTTTACACCTTTACAAGGATAATAATAGTAATAATAATGCTTTCACGAACTGCACACTCTCCTCATCGTTCTTGCATATGGCCTTTGCTAGATTCGCCCTTTGAGGCCTCTCACGTGATGAACAACGCGAACCTTCACGTTCGTCGACATCTAAAACTCAAAAAAATTCCTCCTTCCGAATCTAAAAAACAAACGAATTAATAAAATACTACTAATTTACTAATGAATCAATCTAAAATAATGTCCACTGCACTAAAAAGATGATCAAGATCATTGGATCGGCGAATTCTTCATCCCCTTAGATCATCTACTTATTCTCTTAGATCACCTAATTGATCGAGCCTCCATCATTCGTGGGTGCGGGTGCGGGTGGGTGTGGGGTGTGGGTGCGGGTGGGTGTGGGATGTGGGTGCGGGTGTGGGTGGGTGTGGGATGTGGGTGCGGGTGCGGGTGGGTGTGGATGTGGGTGCGGGTGCGGGTGGGTGTGGGATGTGGGTGCGGGTGCGGGTGCGGTGAGGGATGCGGGTGCGGGTGGGTGTGGGATGTGGGTGCGGGTGCGGGTGGGTGTGGGATGTGGGTGCGGGTGGGTGTGGGATGTGGGTGCGGGTGCGGTGCGGGTGGGTGTGGGATGTGGGTGCGGGTGCGGGTGGGTGTGGGATGTGGGTGCGGGTGCGGTGGGGGTGTGGGATGTGGGTGCGGGAGGGTGTGGGGTGTGGGTGCGGGGGGTTTGGTGGTTTGCGTGAGGTGTGGTGGTTTGGGTGCGCGCGGTGTGGAGGTGTGGGTCCTGTGGGGGCTTCCACTTGTCTTTTGAGACAAGTTATTTTGAGGTACTTACTTCGACGATGACATTTGAGACTAATTTCTACCTGTCAAGATGCACTGGATGGAAACCTTCACGATATGCATTCCAAGCTCGAGGTTGCAAATGTAGTCCATAAAATTCAGACGTATTGGAAATTAGCTGCATTCGAGATTCGTCGCTACCCACACTTCCCACGCCCCCTCCCCCCCACCTACCACCCCTGCCACCCGCACCCACACACCCCACACCCTTCCGCCACCCTACACCCTACACCCTCCGCCACCCTACACCCTACACCCTCCCGCCACCCTACACCCTACACCCTCCCGCCACCCTACACCCTACACCCTCCCGCCCCTACACCCTCGCCACCTACACCCTCCCGCCACCCTACACCCTACACCCTCCCGCCACCCTACACCCTACACCGCCACCCTACACCCTACACCCTCCCGCCACCCTACACCCTACACCCTCCCGCCACCCTACACCCTACACCCTCCCGCCACCCTACACCCTACACCCTCCGCCACCCTACACCCTACACCCTCCCCACCTACCCTACACCCTCCCGCCACCCTACACCCTACACCCTCCCGCCACCCTACACCCTACACCCTCCGCCACCCTACACCCTACACCGCCACCCTACACCCTACACCCTCCCGCCACCCTACACCCTACACCCTCCGCCACCCTACACCCTACACCCTCCCGCCACCCTACACCCTACACCCTCCCGCCCCTACACCTACACCCTCCCGCCACCCTACACCCTACACCCTCCCGCCACCCTACACCCTACACCCTCCCGCCACCCTACACCCTACACCCTCCCGCCACCCTACACCCTACACCCTCCCGCCACCCTACACCCTCCCGCCACCCTACACCCTCCCGCCACCCACCCTCCCGCCACCCTACACCCTACACCCTCCCGCCACCCTACACCCTACACCCTCCCGCCACCCTACACCCTACACCCTCCCGCCACCCTACACCCTACACCCTCCCGCCACCCTACACCTACACCCTCCCGCCACCCTACACCCTACACCCTCCCGCCACCCTACACCCTACACCCTCCCGCCACCCTACACCCTACACCGCCACCCTACACCCTACACCCTCCGCCACCCTACACCCTACACCCTCCCGCCACCCTACACCCTACACCCTCCGCCACCCTACACCTACACCCTCCCGCCACCCTACACCCTACACCCTCCCGCCACCCTACACCCTACACCCTCCCGCCACCCTACACCCTACACCCTCCCGCCACCCTACACCCTACACCCTCCCGCCACCCTACACCCTACACCCTCCCGCCACCCTACACCCTACACCCTCCCGCCACCTACACCCTACACCCTCCCGCCACCCTACACCCACCCTCCCGCCACCCTACACCCTACACCGCCACCCTACCCTACACCCTCCCGCCACCCTACACCCTACACCCTCCGCCACCCTACACCCTACACCCTCCCGCCACCCTACACCCTCCCGCCACCCTACACCTACACCTCCCGCCACCCTACACCCTACACCCTCCCGCCACCCTACACCCTACACCCCGCCACCCTACACCCTACACCGCCACCCTACACCCTACCTACACCCTCCCGCCACCCTACACCCTACACCCTCCCGCCACCCTACACCCCCCGCACCCACACCCTACACCCTACACCCCCCGCACCCACACCCTACACCCGCACCCACACCCTACACCCCGCCGCACCACACCCGCCGCACCCACACCCTACACCCCCCCGCACCCACACCCTACACCCCCCCGCACCCACACCCTACACCCCCCCGCACCCACACCCTACACCCCCCCGCACCCACACCCTACACCCGCCGCACCCACACCCTACACCCCCACGACACCTACACCCCCCACCCACACCCTACACCCCCGCACCCACACCCTACACCCCCCGCACCCACACCTACACCCCCCGCACCCACACCTACACCCCCCGCACCCACACCCTACACCCCCCGCACCCACACCCTACACCCCCCCGCACCCACACCCTACACCCCCCCGCACCCACACCCTACACCCCCGCACCCACACCCACACCCCCCGCACCCACACCCCACACCTGCACTCACCCTCACTCCATTCCCACCTCGCACTTCCTCGCCCACCGATTCTCCGTTCTCACCGATTCCAGCAGCTTATTACCATCGCGGGTGCAATGCCATGGACGCTGGGTTCGCGTTAATCTCAGCAGAGAAACAAAGGGAAATCCCTTATCTCATAATGCTAAATGCAGTCGCCACATATCTTTCGTTAGTCAATGTGCACATAAAATTACGAGGTCCTTTTCAGCGTAATGGCAATCAACGAATGAAAAGTTGTGCTAAAAAAGATGAGAATTCCCACTGATAAGCTGATTACCCAATATATCAAGCGGTGATACTGATAAGCGTTTGTAACCATTCACAACTCATGCATATTCTTCAGAAAAGTTTTATTTCATTTTTAAAGACTCCCCACAGTAAAATACACTCGATCGATCACCAAATGCGAGAAAAAACCGTTGACTTGTGCTTTCAGCTACCTCTAAATCCGATCTTAGTTGATAAATCATTGTGAAAGATGGCATAATTAGGCGTATAAGAAACGCTTTTGAACATTTCTGCATAAATTGCACGTAGACAGCAGTGCTTGCATGGAGAACTTAAAAAGAAATTCAAATGATTTTGTGCGCCGCCTACAAGAGGCGGACAAAAGAGCTTTTCTGGAGGTCAAAGGAAATGCGGGATAGGAGCATAAGGGCTGGGGAAACTTTAAAGCGTGCGAAACCAGACAGGAACATGAATGCGGGACGGTAGCAATAATCGAAAGACCTTCAGGTTTGAAGATCCACAACGGTGATACGACTCTGTTAGGGAGAACATGGCGGTGTCTTATGAGGAGGGTTTTTACTAACACCGCAACTGAGGCTCGCAAAAGTTCTCGAGTATTGAGGGAAAAATTCAAGCTAACGCTTAAAGGATTGATGGACCACAGCGACGATTAAATCAGAGCAAGCGGCTCACTCCGTGGCCGCGAATGCAGACCACATAATTAGCTTCATCCTATACGGATTTATTATTATTAATTATTATTATTATTAATTATTATTATTATTAATTATTATTATTATTATTATTAATTATTATTATTATTTATTTATTATTATTATTATTATTATTATTATTATTCTTTTATTATTATTATTATTATTATTATTATTATTATTATTATTATTATTATTATTATTATTATTATTATTATTATTATTCTTTTATTATTATTATTATTATTATTATTATTATTATTATTATTATTATTATTATTATTATTGTTATTCTTTTATTATTATTATTACTATTATTATTATTATTATTATTATTATTATTATTATTATTATTATTATTATTATTATTATTTTATTATTATTATTATTATTATTATTATTATTATTATTATTTTTTATTATTATTATTATTATTATTATTCTTTTATTATTATTATTATTATTATTATTATTATTATTATTATTATTATTATTATTATTATTTATTATTATTATTATTATTATTATTATTATTATTATTATTATTATTTATTATTATTACTAGTATTATTTTTATTATTGTTATTATTAATGTTATTATTGTTACTACTGTTACTATTGCTATTATTACTGATATTAATTTTATTATTGTTGTTCTTGCCGGTGTGATGTGATATGCACGGACGGTGCCAGCAAGTATTGTATTTTTCCTTTACGCCTACCCGCACTTTCTTCAGCTAGTTTAATATCCGCTTCCAACGATAGTGGTTAGAAATAGTGAATGTGAGCATATGATTCTTTTCTCGTTTTTGTATCTTTCATGCCTTTTGCATCAACTCTGTGTCCCGTTTCCTTTACTATGTCATAATACCTGACCATGCTGTATAATCCTGTTCTATCTTATTTTAATGCATTTTTTTTAGGTACTATTCGTTATCACTATTACCACTCACTTGGATAAATAAATGCTTTATATGATCCTGCGCAGAGACGAGGTGAGGAAGGTAAACTCGACATCAGTCTTCCGTTGCGCGCTTAGGCAAAAATCTTCGGAGACGTCCAGTGCTGTTTATTCTCTGTGGTGGCACAACTTCCTCAGGAATATGCGTGCAGTAAACTTTCCGAATGATCTTCCCAATCTCTTTGAAGTCCGCAATGGGGTTTTGCCTGCAGTCATAATTCTATTCAGAAGCGTGCGTAACTTTGGTAGCCCTTAAATCAGCCCGCTGTTTCGATTGGAGACATGAATTCACGCCGCTCACGAGCTTTCATTTTAGCACACTTTACTGTCAACGGTTCTTCTGTTTCTCATTACGAAAAGGCCGCCTCCATGTTTTTTATCGAGATGTGAGTTGGTTTGCCGTCTCGAGTGTTCTTCAGAATGCGAGGAGGTAATTTCCAAGTAATTTTCGAGACTGACGTTTTGGCAACAGAATGAGATTTTTCAACTTTCCATCTTTTAGTGATTGTTTCTACGGATCTCCTCTTCGATGGCGGCATTCTTTATTTGCGTTTGGCGATAGCGCGCAGTCACTAAACAGGCAGTACCCACGGCTATCTTCAGCAAGTTGGTGGCATCCGAAGCATAGCGCTCACAAACAACGACATTCAGTTCAAATGCTCATATAACGAGGAAAAGTTGCTAAATTCCAAGTCCTTCCAACAAATTACATGTCGTATTGCACAGCTGAAGTGGAAAACCTGTTTCACTTTTACGCACATCAAATTTTCAATCATAACCCTCGCAGAGAAACTTCATTCTGTCAAAGTTCGTTGCCAGATCCGATGGTAACCCAGAAATCCTATTGCCTCGTTGTCCCCTCGTACCAATAATTCTATTCAGAAGAAGGCCGCCTTATAGGTATCTTGCTTTTTTTCATCAATGACAGCGAAATGTTACTTCGGAGCATCCGATTTCTGGAGAACTGAGAAGTGGGGATGCGATATGCAGGTAGACCAATTTAGACAATTTTCAGACAAAGGATCTATTCTGCAAATGGGGTGCGAGCTGTTTCGTTCAGAAGAACACTCTTTACACTAAGAGTTACAAAGGAGGGGCAGTCACAGTTGTGCCTTCGACAATGTTTTGTAGTAATGAAAAATCTTGCTTTTTTCGTCATTCGAAAACAATTTTTAGAGAAGTTACGAGTGCCATCAAAATATACGTCGTGTGCTTCGTCGTTGCGACCAACGAACAGCAACGGCCGCTTTATCTTTGCAGTGATCTTTCAGGTTGAGTTCTTCATCGGTGCATTCAAATTTGGGTGCTACTCACCGACATTCAGTTCTTTGTGGATGATTCCACAACCGAAATGTCAGCAAACGTGATCATTGGTTGTTGCTGTTGCTTGCAATATCGCGTTCACAAAGCACGCCACGCACATTCGAGCAAATGCGCATCTTTACTATTTAAATACTTTGCTTTCGTAGTCGAGTGCTTTATTCTGTTGAGGAGTATTTGAAGTGCTGTTGATAACTGATACGATTCAAAATACTCTTCAGTTCTTCAAATATGCATAATTTAACACAAATGCAATGCTGATTTGAATGGGCATGAAATTCTCGACTGCAAAACGATGGTGGAATTTCGCTTTTAATTGTTTTCACAAATCAGACTCAATAAAAATGCGACTATTATTGATGGCACGAGTACAGAAATGAGCCGCATTGTCGTAGCTGTAAGCACTCTTTCAGAATTACACATGTAATATTAGATACGCGCGTCTTTTAGGTGAAATTAACTTCTTAAGCCGCTAAATCGAAACTTTTTCATGAACAAAATTTCTCACTTCATTGTGTAGTTGGGCAAAGTTTCCATTGCAGTCGCACTTTGACAGCACCCTATTATTTGCTCATTCATTTGCAGGAATCTGAAAAATCTCTGCTGCTATCTGGATCCACTGTTTTTATTTTATGGGTTTTCGTTCCAGAATGTAGGATTTGATACAAAATGCTGTCTGTCATTCAGGGACAACGAATAGAAAGGAATAAGTTGTGTTGACTAAGATTTTCTGCCTTCTTTCAGTTCGTATGTTTAATCGATTGTTCTTTAATATAACTCTCTGGAATCTTTTCATGATATGAATAAAGAGGATAGTAAAAGTGAAGGCACATATCGTGTTAGCTATATTGGTACGATATTTCACCCACTATTCAAAACATCAAACTCACTCTGTAGAAATGTCTTCTTGTAAGTGCTATACTTTATGTATATCGGCCTTCCCCCCCCCCCCCCCAAAAAAAAAACACTTAACTTCCTCCACCCGTCAACCTGAGAGGGAAAAATTTTTATTTGTGAGAATTCCAGAACTACGAATCCAGCTTTCTTTGACTCATTTGGTCACCTGGGTTTCCTGAGGGACTTGTATCTTCCTTCGAAAACCGTCAAGAAAAGTTCCAGAGGACACAGGTATAAGGACGAAAAGTTTGTCATACCCGCTGTATTAGATGACAAACAAATAGGCACTCGTTTACAAGGATGGCTTCGATCCCATCCCTTAGTGGCACCCAACGTACTCTAGTTGTCGTCATTCATCTCACGCATTCCGACAGCTACACGCATGTCCACTCAACCTTCTGAACATCGAGCAGCTGGAATGAATTTAAGCGCGCGTCAATGCCTCCCATATCCTCCCGATTCTGCCTCAAGTTAGCCTCACGACATATGCTAGTTTGATCTGCCTGCATGCTTTCAACGTTCTTCCACTTATCTCGCATGGCGCACCGTTCTCGCTTGATCTATAGCTGAGTGGTTTACACTACGAGAGTGGTTCATTAACCTGGTTAATGTGAGAAAAACCTCATATAAAAATATGTATTTTTTGATGTCTTTCTGATGCCTGCCAGTTGGTGAATAACAGTACTTCCGTTTCCCAGTCGTAGCATTCATAAAATGCCAGTTTCTGGGCTGATGACGAAATTTTAGTGCACTCTGCAATGTCTTCACTAGTTCCGGATGAGTATTTCTAAAGTAGCTCAATGGGATTCTAGTCGTGCTTGTTTCGGACAGCACTCTTCAGAATGGAGATTGACTGCACCGATACGATGATCAATTATCCTGGAAAGGTGTCAAATTTACCACATTTTCCATGGTAATTACTGGAAAAAACGTGAAACTGGATTCTGATCCTTTGTATATAATGACCGCTGTCGTTTCATAACTCTGCTCGCAGGTAAGTAACACTTTTAGTCTGTAACTTCTTTAGACTACCATTTCTGAAAAATGCACTCTTTGGCACCACAAGGTCATGAATGACCACTGAAAAGTTCACCCGACGCTCAGTAACTGCTTTCTGCATCATTTTTGGTGATAAACGTTGAATGTTTCAAAAAGTGTACCTTCATATGTTTTATGGAATGTGTTAGCGAATACTGTTTGGGAAAAAACACCTACTAGAAACAGTTTTCATTCGACAAAGCCTTTCGAACCAGTCATGAAAACCTTCAGGATTCTTTCGCTTTCCTCGTTGTTTCGCACATTCACTATATAGCACATCTCATCTTAAGTGCATGCAGTAAGCGCGTTATCTCTTATCTTAAGGACACTTCCAGAAGTGGTGAAACACCTCTGGAAATCAACCTTTACTATATAATGGCTCTGGACCATACAAAAACAATCGTGCTGTCACTGTGGTAACTACTTTCTTGGAATGCTTTAATATTTGTTTGCTGAAATTATAGTCATAACCAGACAAAGATTTTATGCATAAAACCGTCGAAATAATATTTATCGGCTTACATTAGGATCTCTTCAGCATGGGGATGTGGTTAAGACTGTGGTTATGGTGGATGCAACGGTTATAACAGCGGTTAAATATCCTACCGGTTAAATCTTTAATTAGCTATTAGCTGTTAATTGAATGACTCCAAATTAGTTTACCAGTTGATTACCTTGAAAATGCTGGACTCATTTATTACTCAAATATTAGGAAGGCTTTTGCACCTGCAATGAACCCATAAAGCAAGTGCTGCTTCCAATTGCCCGATATCATACTACGCATTTTCTTGTTTTTAGCTAAACGCCATGTTAGGCAGTAGCCGGAATGAATGTCAGCTAAACTAAATGCTGCGCCATTGTTTGTTGAGCTTAAGCCCTCTTACGAAATTATGTGTTGCGTAGAGAATACAGCACATGACAAATTTCAACTCTGCGATATTTTTTGTTGCACAGTGGGCTGCAGTGAAAACGGAATTATAGCAACACAGAAAGAGAATTTTGATCAATATGCCTCACAGCAAACTTATGTCTTCAAATTCACCTTCCACGAAACAAGCCACGCATTTGCGAAGCTCTTGCAAGCATCAAAGGACCAAAGAAATTTTTGAAAGCAGAGTGGATGCTGCATTTCGGCAAGCCCTAGCGACGTCAGACCGTACCAACATTCCCAGAAACTCCCATGGCCTAGCGATTCCAGGAGCATCCATAAGATCATCTATATCATCGCAGCTTTTTCTCCAGACTCTCCTCTAGACATTTCAAATCCGATTTTACTTTCTATTCTTTCATTTCTTCCTCATTTTCCTGTTAGAGCAACATTTTCTGCCTTCGTTGTGACCAAAACTGTTCTTTTGAATAAAGCGCTGTTTTGCCTTACAATAATTCACAAGCCACTTACGTCATTTCTGCCCCTGCAGTGGTGAGCGATCTGTCCTTTTCGGTGCCAATCACCCAAGCAATGAAAACATTGGAAATGCTGAGCGCACAGTGTAAATGACGGTTTACAGTTTCTCAATTTCATAAGGGGCTTAAGCATTGACTTGGGCATTCGCCGCTTGATCTGTCCATTTTTATAGACATATTTCACATCAAGATGAAAATGGAATAAGAGTCATCCAACCCCTAAAGTGACACACGACAAATAAACCTCAAATTCCTTTCGGGACTGCGAACGAAAACTCCGCAGAAGGGATCTGCGACCCACAACCTGAAGTGTTGCAGACAAGCTAGCAGGTATTTTAGACTTATTTATATCTCGACTATTACAGAGATGAGAATCTCACCTTAACACTCAATGTCCACTTACTCGAACGTCTTGCAGTTGTGCTTCAGTTCATGAACTGTGCAGATGATCGGTTTTTTTTTTGTAAACCTGATGAGTTCTGATTTGTGACACAAAAAGTGGCCGAACTGATGAACACATATTATTCGCTTCGCCTATCTTCGACTTTGCAAAAGTGCACGGCGGGTAGACTTACGACGTTATATCGAAAGCCGAAAGTTCATACTGAGTTCACAGCAAGTGCATGTGTGGTTAAACATATTTCGCAGAAAAAAAGCTGAACAACTGTGAATATTATTGAATATGACAAGCGCAAATTTCATCCAGTTTTGCAATTTCCAACGGGTTTGATGGTGACCGGATTAAGTTGTTTTATTTGCACCACATCAATTAAGGGCATCTCAGGTAATCCCCCTTATCAACGAACTCAGTCACAGCAAATCAGAGTAACGTTTATATGAGTTGAATGATTAAATAACATCGAGAAACTAATAAATGAGTACTGCAAATCTGAGAAGCGACTTCTAATAATTGTTGCATTAAAAGTTCTGCATACTGTCCCTTCTAAAGTGAACTATTTTAATGAATAAACCGATGAAAAGAGACAAGAATATATTTTCAGAAACTCCTTTCTCAAAGATCTGATTTCCAATTAGCATCGGAAGACGAGTTCTAAGTTGATTAAATTCATTGTTCTCAAAGTTAAGTTCATTCTTCTCAATGTTGCAATAAACGAAACACTCGTTGAACAATAGATAAGTGATAATAATATTGCAATATAAATTACGACAATGAAAATAAAAATACACACCAAAATGTAAGTCAGATCAGGGTGAAAAAATTGAAGCGCATTTCGGGGGAAGCAAAAAAGGCAAGACAACTATGAAACTTGCACAATACGATAGTCACATATCATCTACGACAAACAATCAGTTATGACTTGATGACCGGGTTTAACAAATGGTTTAATGGAATAATTAAATAAGACAAGCTGACTGCAAAGGAAAATTAACGCAGCGGGAGACTCACTTCAGCAATGATAATGATATAATGCGACGTAGGTAATCTCACAGAAATGAAAACGTTAAAAATGCAACAATATATCCTGGGCAATAACTGAGTGCATCATTGGTGTTATTGCCGAATGATCAATAATAGTGCTTTGGTCGCAAGGCTAGGCAAAATTACTGCACTGCTAAGATAACGCGGACGTTTGAGATGTATACAGTGAGAGCATTCTCGGATCCGACTTTGTGGGCGTGTTCGACCTTCGAACGTGAATTTAGCGCACTCAATTAAACATCCATTCGGATATTTCCATTTCGTTTATGAAGTTTTCAGATTATACATATGAGAGTGGGATGGTTAAATGCTGTTTATCCGTTTTACTGACAGCACTGAGTCCAACTGTGAAAGACCAACATGTTTGATTTTGTCTTTCAAGAATGTTCAGTTGATGCCAAACACAAGCAGCAATCCACAGAAGTGTGCTACAAGAGATGGCGGTTTGGTCTTTCCTGAACCGTATTTACTGTCCACAAAACTCAACCTGATACTTATAGAACGCGAGACGTCTATCTTGTCATAAAACCAACGGAAAATCAGCCGCTGTTTGCAGGAAAAAAAGTAGACACAACAGCTGACTTCCGCTAAAAAGAACTCAAATCTTTAAGAATGCAAAGCAATCATGGGCTAACCACATGATGACGGTATGCGTTTCAAACACCCCCACCCCAAACCACTAATTCTGCTCCCATCTACTCGATGCCCTTGACGCTACGCCCAACTAAAGGCGAACTCAGCAAAACGCGCTATTGTATGTAAAATTGCAATGCTTTTTCTGCTTGAAATACAAAGTTTTGCGACTTGTGGCACTATAATTGTAATTCGGAGGCCAAATGACGCTTGAAAAGGCCTCAGTATAAGGCGTGTTCTATAACGAACAATACAGTACATAAATGAGCTAAATGGTGGGATAAACATAAGGCAGGATTTTTCAGGTGAATAGCACACAGGAACTACGTAGATCGCGAAGATAGGCATCGCTAAGTGAGGTGACACAAAGCAGTATGTAACCGGCAGCATTTGAAGGCGAAATTTACATGTGAAAGGCGAAATCAACCGGATGCATCAGTATAGCACAATAATATCACAATGAAGTAATGATACAAGTTAGAGCACATCGGGATGCGATTATTGGCGCCTACTGCAACGCATTTAGACGATTGTGTTCGCAGTGCTCGAACCTCAAAAAGTTTCTTTCAAAGTGGGAACTCATTTAGAATTATTAAAAAATGCATGTTGTCAAGTTGCGCTTGAATTGTGCAAAAGCTGAGAAGTGCAGTAGAGGGGGCGGCACGATAGGCGCTTTTGCAACCTGCTTATCGATCAAAGTTCCATGGATTACAAACAAGCGATAAAGCACACGAGAAAGAAATCTCCACATCGAATGACCCGACCATTCGCACAAACCTCTCATGGATGGTTCGATGATACATGTTCTCATAAGTTGTAATTTGCAAAACTTATGAAGACATTAAGAACACACGACGTCTGCGTGCATTCCCGTTTACATAACTATGGCACAGTTTCAACTCCGAAATTATTAAAGAAGGAGGTGAAAGACTAGGTGGATCTAATGTGCCGTATAGGATAACCACCTAGACAAAAATCAAATCTATTCTTCAGTTAGCTCTCATAAGAGTTTTGGTCATTTGTGCAAACCTGACATTTTGAATGCACTCTGCAACCAGCTGGAACCTCAACTTACCGCGGTCACATCGCAAAAATAAACCAAACTTCCATAGCGTATTTGCAAAAGTTTTTCGATTATTTAGATTATAAATTATTTGATGATGGTTTCTGAGACCGATTAGTCTAGCAAAGGAAGGCGCAAAAGTTCACATCGCATCAAGAATTCAACACCTCTGATATGCTTTACCACATATGTATGATCGGGTCGATGGAAAATGCAACCTAGTCGGTTCTCGTCAGATTAAACCTGAGCCATAAAAGCATAATGAAAACATGATCAAAGACGAAGCTGATCGAATGGTCGGATATAGCAAATGCTTCAAATGACAGTGACTAAAATGTCAAGCTCATTGTCCAAAATCACCACTTTATCGCATGCAGTGAGGCAAAAGGAGCTTCTTAATGAAATTTTTCCTCGGCAGTAGTTTGAGAAAGCTCACTAGCACTGCAAACATACAAAAACAGGCTGCTGACCACTACACGTCACAGTATTAGTTCATTTCATCTTTAAAGTGAAAGAAAAGAAAGTCGCATTCATTTACCCATTCTGTCAAATCTGCACTTCCAAGGGGAATTGTCGAATATGCATTAAATCTGACTAAAACCTGTTTTTTTTCGTATAGAGGTGCTCCAAAGCAAGAGGACTAGCAAAGTAATAAGATTTGTGCCCTTAAAGAAAGCTGCAGAATGAAAATCATCAGCTTCGGCCATGTTGGTGTGAATCCATCTGGAAGCGCCATCATTGGCTTTTAGCTGACAATTCAGTTATGCTCACTGTCTTTTTAAAAACAGAGAAAACGAGACTTTTTCCTTCCCATTAGTGCGTTTTACCCTCTCAAAGACATTCTTCTATAATATTGTTTGAGTTTATAATCGATCAGAATTATCAGCAACGATCGAAGGTATCGTAAAAATGTAACTTAGTCTTCTGATATGCCCAATTCCAGTGGATATTTTCTGAGCAACTTTTTCATCGCTGAAATCTTGCACGTAGTAATTACTATTTGCAGCATATGGAAACGTCTTTTCAGTATCATTTTTCTCGAGAACAACAAATAGTGGCAGCAAAGATGAAATACTAGGGGAGTAAAAATTTAGTGGATAATGATTTGCAGTAGACTGAGGATTTTTCACTGTGATTTCTTGATTCTCGGCACATTCGTTCAATAACCTCTATAAAGAGTTACGCAGTGAAAAATTATGTAGGAATGGGAGGCAAGACTCGGCGAGGAACAAAAATAAGCGAATTGCACCACCGAGACCGCGGTGAAGTTCTGCTTAATACTCTATTGAAATGATGCAAACGATCCCTTTCATCTAGAATATAGCAGAAATTCCTTCGGAATCCGCTATAAGTTCCTTTTCAAATTGCAATTTGAAGATGGTGCGAAGTTCAAGTTGTAAACGAGCTTGAAGAGAATATCAAATAAACAGAAAAGAAATATGCTGGACTATTTCCTCTTAACTTAAAGAAGTGCCGTTTGCGACGGTAACCAAAGGAGTGCGGAAAAGTAGTATAATTTCCAATGACTGGATGAGCTACATTTCACTAAAACGCATCTCAGTGTAAAAACAAGTAAAATATGCAAAACGTCGAAGTAGTAATCCAGCTCGTTAATACTATATTTTGTACGCACTAAGAACTTCCCCTGGTCAAGGCAGTCGGACAATAGCAAGAAGGAAGCAGCGAGTGGAAATCTAGGAGTAGAGACTATGCTCTAAGCAGTTTTAGATCACTGCGTGTCTCAATACCTGTTTAGACTAATTTGTGACCAGCATCGAACAGAATACTGGAGCATAAGATGCATACAACGACCTCACTGAGGCGGTCGGCTGTGCGCATGTGCACCGCCTTTACTGCACTACTGCCCATGTTGGAGCAGTATTTAGACGAGCAGACTGATATCTAGAGATTATAGGGAGGAAGAAACTTATAGACGAGGCGCTGCTTCTTCTCCGGTTTCTGAATGATTCCTTTCTTGTAGTATTGTCGAAGCGACCTTGACAGCTTGTCGTAATTCATCTGCGCTCTGTTCTTGCGTTGACCCCAGAAACGAGCGAGATGATGCGACGATTCAATTTTGAATGTCCCTTCAAATGATGTTAGTTAGAATAAGTATCGCGCTCGATAAACAAGTACGTTAGCAGAACACATCGGGCATAACAATTGCTACGGGCTCCAACTGCCCACTGTGACCAACATATGGAACGAGAGTGATAATGACGTTC
Source organism: Parascaris univalens (assembly GCA_037576465.1). Classification (NCBI taxonomy): domain Eukaryota; kingdom Metazoa; phylum Nematoda; class Chromadorea; order Rhabditida; family Ascarididae; genus Parascaris; species Parascaris univalens. Next base: position 58,853,436 of record CM075173.1, on the reverse strand, counting down.
AAGTCGAAACAGATCCCCTGGTAATTTCAGCTAAATCACGGTCTATCAACACTTAAAATGTTATAGGCCCCTGTTATGTGTCCTTGCGATATTTTCACCTTTTCATCTCAGGCATGAAGTGGAAATTTATCTTTCGTATACTCAACCTTCTGTTTATGGCGTCAGCGCCGAGCTGAACTTTGCTACGCTTTCGAACTGCGGAGCAACTGCACATCCTTAGGCTAAGCTGCATAAATATAACTGAATTAAGTTGCCTTGTTATCACTGCTCAATTCAGAACTTAGAAGGTGAGAGAGAGATATGGCAAGCATTAAGAAGAAATGCAAGAGTGGCGATAAGGACGCCATTTTGGAGATAAGAAGGTAAAAACCTTTCATGCGAAGTAAATCGCCTTCTCACTGCTTCATCAAAAGGGTCTAAAGGGAAACGCGTAACGAGAAAAGGAGTGGAGTGGAAGAGGGAGAGGAGGTAGATGCCAACCTTACCCATGACTACTGGAACAACACTGCTTACCGTAATTATATAGCCATTATATAATTACATGGTTATCTATGACTGTCCGACTCTCAACCGAACGTTTTCCCAATTCTGGACACTAATAACAGCAGCTAAAATCTGCGTACTTCGTTAATCTCGATGTTTTTCGTTAGGCGATATGTTCGCTTATTCCTGTACCCTTGTTTACCATATTTCAGAAGGCTTTTCGAGTTCTTGCGAATGCTCTAGAAAATCCTCTCTAGCAAAAGGAAGTTCTCGCAAAAATCGAAATGAAACTCTGAATAGCAGTTGATTAGAAATGATTTTTACCAGTCCAACCTGCGTGTTAAACTCAAAGAGAACAGTCAAACACAGATGACCTGCCCAGCAACAAAAATCTGCTGCTCTTTGCTACTTGCAGCTGTGCTGGCTGAAGTTGAAATCCTGGGGAAAGCAAAATCGCTCTAATGGAAAAAATATTCCTCACACGTTGCCAAACGATCAGGAAGTTCCACACAGGTTTTGTACTTGCTTCCTCTTCAGCAGCTAAGCAGTGGATTGCTACCAGCTCATTACGTTTGAAAACAGACTTCTGTCTGGGATTAGTATCTTATGTGGAAAATTCACTGAGGCCTAGGGTTTTTAAATGAAGCCCAACCTTCCTCTCGATCCACCCATCTTACACAAGAGCTGTACTGTTTCGGGTGATCGAGCAGCTCCCTTATAAAATGCCAAAGATGAACGGTCCCAGAATGACGAGGGAAGTGCGGTGCGCTCATTGATCGCCCCTCCACGCCTATCCCATCGGTGCTATTTCCTGAAATGTTAGGTTGTTAATTCGATGAAAAGATACTTCCGTAAGAAACACTTCTAAAAAATTAAAAAAGTGTTCATATCCGACAAAACCACTCGTGACTCGCTAAAATTTCATCCTCATTCGAGACAAATGCCGTTAACGCGGTTATGCAGAGCTGCTTGTGCCATTCCGTTCAACGAAAAGTTTTCAGCCGATTACTGCTCCCTTGTGTTTCTTCGTTGTTCAAATATAATAAAGGAGGTGATCATGAAGCTGAATGTATCCTGTCTGACTGCGTCCGCATCATACAGAAATCTTCTGTAACAGAAAACCACATACACATTTTTGCTCTTCCTTCATACGATATGCCATTAGGCAGAATACAGTGGTCCTGGTTGAGCTCTTAATGAAACAGTTTGAACACCAACGAACGAAAATGTTTGGCAATGAAACCACATAAGCTCTTCGAAATATAAAACCAACATTCATTCATTAGCTGAAACAGGCATTAATAAAAAGTAAGGAATCCTGAGGGCGTTTACATGAATCCTCTAGAACATGGGAAGTTGATAAAGGACAACCAAAAACGCATATAATTTCCGATTTCTCCCCGCGACGTGTTCATGTAATGCGGATGACACAATTAGGTAAAAAGCCATCAGCTGGTTGCGCTGTATCCATCGATCCCATGATTTTTTGGTCGCCTTTCATGCCAATCTTTTAAAATGATAGAGATGCTAAAATCTCTGTTTTCCTATTCGTTCGGTTCAACCGCCTTGCGAGAAACAGCTCCGTTATAACGCTTAATAACCCTCGCAACAGAGAAACAGTATCCTGATTTCAGGATGGCTAAATAGCTTTCTCCTCAAAACTACCGTCGTTCGTCGACGATGCGCTGGAAGACATATCGGAATCACTCGGGCTGTGGAGAATACCAGCGTTTTGTGAGTGGCTCGTTGCGAAAAACGACTGCTGATGGATAGTGCTGAGAATCGACCCATCCTGTTGTAGCGCTTGGTAGTTATCTGAATAGAGAATCGATGCACTCCTACTGCTTGTTAATCGCATATTTTCTTATGCTTTCCCACTGCAAGCTACAACTTCCAAGCTTTCTTGAAAACTCAGATAAAAACCGCCTAGCAACGATCGCTCTTTTTCGAAACCTTTGAAACGCTAAGCCACGAAATAAGAGTCCTATTACAAAAAAATTCATTTCTCCAGCTTTGAAAATGCTTTCTGCAAAGTGGTGGGAAAGCGTGCTTGTCCGTGCACAGTCAAGTGTGACAAAACTTCTAAGTGCTACAAATATAGGCAATTCTATTGCGTAATTACCGAAGACTTTCTTACCATAATGCCGCATAAAGTTCCCCTAATGGGATGTTCGAGCTGTTGCGATTCCTTCTAAATGCGCAATAAGTGAAGAGCTGCGGAAATCAAACGTTTGCCGTTGACGTTCATGCACATAAAAATTGGTGCACATATGAATTTGAATGTGAACTAATAATCTGCACTATGCATACACGGACACGCACATTTCGCAAAGAAATGTCCTAAAAAGCTCAAGCTTAAAAAACGTGGGCTCTGTCAAGGAAAAAGCTTTTTGAACGAAGATTTTTACATTTCACATGGAATTCTACTGAAGCTGTCAAATATGAAAAATATCTCATTGAAGTAGCAGAATCATAGCGAATTTTAGAGAAAAAGGTTGCGGCTTTTTTTACAAATATTTTCACGTTTTTTACGCATTCTATCACTCGAAACTGAGGGGAAGCTGAATTCGTTTGGGAATTTGGAATTGAGCTCATGAAAGTTAGTCGTAAAAAGAAGACTACTTGAGTTGAATCTCGAACATATCGCGGAATTACATCACATTTCAAGTGGGCAGGTCTTTGAATAACAAAGTCTTAGTGAGATGTCTTCTTCGAAAAGAGTAACACATTGAGAAGCTGTTTTCGACCGCTATTTTACTTTGGTGCAAGCTTGCTCTGAGATCAGGGATGCTAAATATTGTGATAAACATTGAGATGTTTTACTTGCTTTCCTAACAAATTGGACCACACCTCTGTGACTAGTCACTTCTCGACTGTGCAATTTAAGCAAGCTTTCCCATCGATCTAATTCACAAAAAAGAAGCCTAGCAGCAGCGTGCGAAGCGTTGCGAGTGAAGATAAGTTGTCGCTAGATTCACTGTTGTTCGCCGAATAATAGCTCATGCTGGGGGCGACATCGGCGGCACTCGGATTGAAAGTGTTCAGATAGTCTTGTGCCGAAGCAAGTCGATCTGCATTCGCTGCAGTGTTCAGCATCGGTGAAGAGGGGGTTGGCTGAAAGTGCTTCGCTCACAGTTCTGAAATCTACCGCCTAAATGACCAAAGCTAGAAGTGTCGTCTCCGCACTACAAGGTCATCGTAACCAAAACAAAACGTTTCATAGTGTTTGCCTACTGCTGCATATCACAATCCTCTGCAGCATTTTCGACACAATAATATACGTGTTGATAAGGATAATTTCTCTGTTCATAGAAAACAAGAACAGACTAGTAGTGTACCAAAGATGGTTCCCCTTTTACGTATGGATTATTAAAGATGATATTTAATAATAATATGTTACACTCTTTTCACAGGATTGTTCCGAGAGGGAATTTTTGTTCATTCGTTTTCAAATTAAAATATAATCCTTCTCATCCTTCAGCAAATGATAAGGCTTCTTCGACTTGAGAAATATGAAAAAGCTCACCCAGTCAGCTGCTAGTCGTGCGCTGTTTTGAGTCACACCTTGATTGTTTTGAGTTGTGCCATTATTTTGTTGAGTGTATGACTCGAATGCTTAAAAGTATATGTCGCTTTCAGTAAGTTGTTAGCAAACCGTATTTTGTTCGCATGAGTGAACGCAACACGATAGAATGGTGACTCCCAGTTCGTTTAAGATCTTTCGTTGCTGATTCCAACGTGGACACATGAATATAGCAACTTGCTGAAGTTTTCGTCGCAATTTCGTGGATTTTCTTCCTCTACAGTGTTACACTCTAAGCACTCACTGTACTTCTTTAGTGCTTGCAGATGCTCGGTGATGAAACGTTTTTGGGAAAAAAGACATCTGATTATTCCAAGACAGGTTCTAAACGGCTCTTATCAACCGGTTGCTTTAATATCCAGTGAACAATAAATGCTGCTCTAATAGCCTTCTTCGGGAAATTATACTTACGTATACTCGATGCCCGCAAGGCAATAGACTATAACTATGAGGCTTACGGTGCAAAATGTTGGTGCACACATTCGCTCACTTATTTAGAAAAGCGTTCATTTCTGAAGCGTTTGATCGAATAATGCACTATTTTCGTGAGACGCATTTCCCAAACATTTGTTCTTTACTTCTCACTTCTTACTTACAGATGAATGTGAACTATACATAGTATATGCCGAAATATATCTGCAGATTTGAAACATGTAAACACTTACTTGTAAAGAGTGAAAAAGTAAACCCATAAATGAAACGTTCCTTAGCAGAGCACTTTAATGGATGGATAATGGATTGGCATGTAAATGAGAAGCACTGCACTTCGCTCCTTCCACCTTCGTCGTCTTTACTTTAGCTGAATGAAACAGCGGACACTTCTTCCCGTAGCAATTCTTCCCGTTACGAGAGACGAACCATTGAAAGGTTTTATTGGCAGGTTTTAGTGATCAAAGATGGCTCTTTGCATCTACGGACAGCCATCAATCACCAAAGAAACTTCTGGAACTGTCATTTAGTCTAACTTTTTAAAATCACTTCCTTAAATGTTATGTCGTGCATGTAGCAGGTGGAATTGTGGGAATGGTACAAGTAATGGGGGGGCTGCGTGCCTTTCAGAGACAGTTCACACTGGTTCACTACCCAGGGGAATATGGATGTGAAAGAAAAGAAAAATATATCTCGCCACTGAAACTCGTATTAGCTGACCTCGAATTCGTCAGTAAAAGGTTTTCAAATTTGAAACGCGATTGAACCAATTCACTAAAAAATCTCCATGCAAACTCTCGCCATACGAGCCAATCCGACCATCGTTTGTAAAATTTCAGTTACATCGTTTTATGTTCGAAGCTACTGGAAGGTGATTTAGGCGACTTAGCGCTTTCTTGAACAGCGATTGGACATGTCTTCAAAGCGAGATCAACAAACCAGTCGGCCTATCAACAAGTATTCAAGTGCATGAATGCAACTACCGGTTTTCCACAACTGCAGCTGAGCGTGCAACGTATCGCCACCTTCGGGTGCACGAGCCATGAATTCCTCCTGACTCATTGCGAGAAGCACACGTCCCGCAAGGAACAGCTCTCGTGGTGGAGGAAGCTGGAATTGCATACACATATCCGAGATCCATCGTCCACTATGCTCTGCAGTCCAGACATAGGGATCTGAAACCGAAATTGAAAACAGCTGGGGCGGTAAGACATCCAGCATTATGATTTAACATGGCAAAATGTAGAGCATCCTTTGTGTGCAAGATAGCAACAACACTAAAAGTACTCTCATATTTTGTTGTCACACAGAATCATCATGTGTCGGGAAGGAACAAAATTTTTAGTTAATGTAGCGGGGCTAAGAAGCAAGAAGAGGGTTGTGTATCGGAGAGAGGACAGATGGGGAAAGAGGTGGGGAAAACGAACCGTTAAAGCATAAGAGACTCAAGTCGTGGGAAGGGAAAGTAAGAAGAGAAGTTGATCGCAAAATCCAGGTACACTGCTGAAATACAATGCAAAATGTATTTTGTGTGCAAAAGATGATAAAGTAGAAATGTAAAAAGCACTGGGCATACGGTCGGTTTTTCGGAAAACTTCAACTGAAATATTGTAACTGAGGTCCAAATTTCTGCACATAGAGGGTAGGTTATTGAATGGGAAATTTTAGGAAAATTCTCAAATCTGCCGCAGCGAGATATTTTAATGAGAATACTATAATTATGAACTGCGGAACCACATCGAACGTATCTGAGTTGTATTTCCACTCTCATTTCGTGTTTGGGCGCAGTAAAATTTACTGTTTCTTTTGGACGCCCCGTTGAAGCCATTTCCACTTGCCCTCAATGATTTTCCTTGGGTAGTGCTTCACTTCCTCCGATAGCTGTTCAAATGCCAGACCTGATCTTATACAACTGTTCTAAGCAAAATCATCATAGTCTGTATCAAGCACTTACTGCTGTCGAAGACGTCATATATTCTTCTAATTTTAAACGAGTAAAAAATGGAAATCCCCCTAATTCATCCGTTATGGAAAACCAAGTTTTTACGAAATTTGTCACTCTGCTGAAAATTTTAATCTTCCAAGATCTCCTGTTTAGACAGCGACCAGAAGAAACAATATAAAGTATGAAATTTGTTAGGTAGAACAGAACATATGCTTAATTTATTTGAGTCATGTTAATTCATAACTTTTCTTGATCACCATTCTGTAGTAATTAAGGATCTCTACGATACATCATTTAATCTAACGGTTCAAACATGGAACCACTGAGGAGTTCATTTCTCGCAAACAACTTCATTACGACTTATCCGCTTTCAGCGGAAACCAGGTACGTAGGAATTGCTAAGCATGGAATCCGATGAGACTATGCTTCCTCATTCTAAGGTGACTAAAACGAATTTTTTCCATGATAGCTTTTCTAAAGCGCTAAAGAACGTGCATAGAATGTTGAAAAGAAGCTCAGTGAAACAACTGCGCGAATAACAGAGATTTTCTGCCCTGTTATGGTTGCGAAACCTTAAAAATATATGTCAGTTGAAAGCATCACGATAGCCTATGAATGTTTTCTGAAGCATGAGTCAATGAACTATTGTTTCGTCCAGAGTAGGCCTCTACAGACAAAATTTTACAGGTCCATTTAAGAGAGTTTTCAAGTCAATGAGCGTGTCATCGCAGCTTTTGGGCGAAAATATTTCTGAGAGAATACAATATTAAGTGATAAACCGATTAAACGAACCTGTTGGAAGTGCAAGTTTGGAACATGTAGTGCTGATGTCTTGAATAAGATGACGCAAAATCAAATCGCGGTAAATATCCATTTGAGCGGCATCACTGCACGAAGTCACTGATGAATTGGTTAATGAAGACTCAATGGGACGAGAGCAGTCCTCTAAAGAAGTTAATCAGCATTAATGATGCAGTGACTTTTGATTAGCTCGCTGCCATAAGTGCATTATTCGTTATTTGTTATGCCGCATATAACTATGAATTATCCTATAGAATACATCTTACGAGTGCCAAAAAGCTCTTTCATTAGAGCCCTGAGCATCTGCGAACTTTTGCTTCTTTTAATTTACACGTGCAAGGGCAGATGAGGAAAGGAGTGATGCGTTTCTGTCCCAGAATGAACGAGTGTACTAGCGATTGCAAGCTTCAAAATAAAAGACTGCCTGATTGTTGTGTTTGCTCCGCTTTGACGATCGATAACGGTGTCGAAATTGGGGAGCTATCCTCGAACACATTTTCACTTGCCAATGAACCCTGGAATTCGCAAATACGAGTTATCAACCACATCATTTTGATATATCGTAAACAGCAAGTTCACGCCTCTCGGCGCCGCAGAGCTCCAGCTCATAGGAAAGAAGAAATGAACTTAGTGGGGACAGTGGGGAGTTAGATGGGAGATTGTGCGAGACTGATCTGTCATAACAGAGAAGGAGGGGTCGGATGGATAGCAGGGCAGAGGGCTTATGCTTAAAAAGATTGCACATGTTCGGTTGTAACGGAAACAGTAAAGTTTATTTGTTGATGTCGGCATCAGGTTCATACAGCGATGTTACACCAAACGTTTGCAATTTAATCGTTGAAAACAACCCAAAGGATCATTCGTTTCAAAGTGGTTAGTATCGTTTGTGTGCTCATTCCGTACAAGTGCGAGTTGTTTGAGAATTTCTTCGAATGTCTTTGTTGTGATTAGGTGGTGGGAGCGTTCCGACTGGTATCAAACATTAAAGGCGTACACCTCACTATGCTCGTTGCTCGATTCAGCTTGCATATTTATGTATGCAAAACTTTCATTGTTTCTGCTGAGCGTTGCACATAGTAAAATGAAAACTGCCACATTCTGTATTGGTGTCTTGCAGAAAAGTCGAGGAACGATATCCCACAAAAGTGATGCGCAGTGTTACAGAGACTGCGACACATCTTATTCTATTCAATAAAAATATCAGTGCGGTCCTACGAATGTTTCGATAATGAATCAGCATTTCTGAAGGCAACGTCGATAACACCACTGAAACGAACACTGAGGAAACACCATTTAACTGAAACAAAACGTTATTATTGTGGACAGCTTCTACTCAGCGATATTCTGAAAAAATTTCAGTCTCCAAATAGCCCTTTTGTGACTTTATCTCCTAACATTAATACTCTCTAGCTAAATTTAAAGGAAGGCTTGATTTGTGAGGGTTGAAGCGAATATGGGAGGAAAGTTTGAATCTGAGAAGGTGCTGAGTTTGAGGCAAACGTAAACCAGGAAGACAGAAAGGAGAAAGTGACTCTGTGTGAAGTGTCGCTCGCAGAGAGGAATGGGCTTAGATTCTATGAGAAGGCTGATTTTTAGGGGTAATGCAGCTATGGGCTTCGTTATAACTCAAAGTCAGTGTCCTCTACATATCCTGAAAGTTGGAAACCGCACGAGCAACAAAAGCAGCTGCAGTGTGAAGGCGAAACTGCAGATCCATTACTGGTAGCTTTGGTTTATTAAAGATCCAATGGGTTTTTTCTCCTTCATGTAGCGCATCTGTTACAATGAAATTAGCGCTCGCTGAAACATTTAAATGAAACCATCAATTAAAGAACCAGTTTGTTCTACGCAAAAATAAGTTAATGAAAAGCCTGAAATTAAATTCCCGAAGGCTGTTTTACGTGTCCATCTGTCGGGCACAGGCAGCAAATGTATTAGAGGTTACAAACACCTGCCGTTCCTTTGACGTTTCTCGCAACGTGAATATGCGTAAAGAATCGAACCATCTCGCTTAGCGGACAAGTGCTCTTTGAAATTTTCTAGGATTGAAAGAAATGGACTATTCGCATTTTTATGCAGTTTGCTTCCTCTTTTTACTCAGGAACATTTCGAGCTTACGAACTTTTTCTTTCTCATTCTCTTTTATTAGCAACAATGATTATAGGGATTACGGCAAAATAACCAGAGCGTTTCCATGGTAGAATTCGGCACAACGAAGCAGACAGTGAACGGAAAACCCAAAGAGGTGGATTACTGTTTTACTATCGTCACTGTAGACAAACATGTTACAGAGGAATTTTTCGTTCATCGTCAGCTGAATTCCAATTCCTTGAAGCAGTTAATGTATGCCTTAACGGCTTGGAGGTGGTCCTTTGGCGCTCCTCATTGTCACTCCAAATAGCGCACTTACCAGATGAAGTAATCGCAAAAAGCGAAATTTTCTCCTAAAAATGGGCTGAGATGAAATCATCGTTTCAGCCGCCTACTTACAGTCACGTCTTAAAAATTTCCGAGGTATCTGAATGACTGCCATATCCTCGTAGTCACATACACCCACAAAAATCGGATGCAGCACGTCAACATACCGCATCTAATAAACAAATTCTCTCCTTAATCTGTGTGAGTATCCTTCCCCTGAATGGCTGCACTTGAGCTCGAACTAAAAGACAAATAGCTCCAGCAATGTCAACGCAGTTCTCCTTGACGCAACAACCACTATACTTTGGCACTGTGGCGAAAGAATAAATCTTTGGAAATAGCATTTTAGAATTTCCACTGGGATTCTTTCATACAGCTTTCCCTATTTCACCAACTAAAGCTTGACCGAGGGGTGGGGAGGAGGAAGGAAGTAGCCTTCCCAATGAGACTGAAAGTACTTAAAGTTGAGCCAAGAAGCAAAGAACACATTCAGCAATGAGTTACAAAAAACACAATAATGTATTCAGTGGTCGCAAAAGCACTAACTTTCAACATAAACGAGTCCTACTGCATATGATGCCCTTCTTACCAAACGAGCCGCTATAACGACTGTTGTAGTAAATACCCCACGGTTATTAATTTATGCAGCTTGAAATATGAGGCAACATGACCAGCATGCCCTGTGCTCCTCGCGGTTTGTCAACTAGAATGCCCACAAAACACAATAATCTAAGAACGTACCTCATTATTGTAAGCGTTCGTCTGGCTGCAAATTCTCATTTTAACCCTCAGCTGCACTGAATAAGTTGCACAGCGGGATTTTATGTGCGGATTTCACTGCATATTTTAACCTCCACAATTAACGAGGTGGTCAACGGGGTGGTCAGTTGTGATAGAAGGCGGCTTGAGAAGTCCAGCGCCTTAGTTTTCCGTTTCGTAAGTTGAAAACACCTTGGTACAAGGTGAGCAACGTGGAATCATTCAAAAGCATATACTTTCCTATACACGGATGAGATTTTTGCTCGTTCCCTGGCAACTTATGAGCTTCACCTCAGATATATCATCCACTTTTAGGCCAATTCATCATCTTGATTATGGACGTCACAACTCTTCCAACATATTTTCAATTCGCTATGCTATCACTCCTATGAAAAGGTTTACAACTTTGTTTTTTCGAGGCAGTAAGAATCTTCCTCTTTTTATATAGGTGAAACTTGCTGAGCAACTAAGTAACAAATATATTACACATGTGTGTGCCAATTCACACGTTCATTGCTGTGAATACCAACCACTTTCGTGCTCTTTGCACTACACTTAGAGGTATTTCTTAAGAAACAGCTATTCACATTCTCAGATGTGATAATTTTTTCGATCGTTGTTTTAAGACATGGCGCTGGCCAGTAAACATGAGTATAAGGAGAAAGCCACACACGGACAGGCATCAAATCTTAATACATTTAAATAATCTTGCAAATATAGAAGGATAAAACCCCATCTACTGACTTGGAAATCCAAACGAATTTACATTGTAAAACATGATAGGATGCAATTGTAGAAGTTATCGATTGCACTGAAAAAATACTACTCAGAATTTCTCAGCCACTTGAAACAAACGATGAAGATGAGCTAAATTCTGAAATTTAGTAACATGCGTGATGAGGAAGTACTTCAATTCCAAATTTTCTGCTAATTTACTGGTGTGTTTCTTTTGCTCCACATATGAAGTACCAATCCACTGAAGCGAGAGCTTCATTTCCGAATACCCAAACGACTGACATTGGTAAAATGTACACTTTCACATGGTACATACAGATATCGACTTATACACAAACATGAACGCTCGCAGTAGGAATAACAACCGACTTTTCCGTATTTCTAAACAGTTCTGATTCCTACGAGTATCGTTGAGGCGGTTCTACACATATGCGTGACTTGATAAAGTGCACTGCTCCAAGTCAGAAAACGGAGAAAAGATGCCAAACTGGGACTGTTGTGCACTGATTGGCGCTAGTACGACTATCACAGAAGCTCCCAAGCTCAGTAAGGTCACCGAATGATGCGAAGAAAAGCGGCGTAAGTGACAGTTGGAGAGCAAGCAAAAGTCGAACAGTGATGGCACCTTGTCGAAAGGGAGTCACCTCTGTCACCTGCTTGCACACGGAAGATGCACCACCCGCAAAAAGTTCTTTTTTTACAGCCCTCCATGTTTTTAATTTGATGTTGCATTTCTAATCTGCGATTCACAAATTGTGCCCAACCCTAACGAGATCGTACATCGCCAAATACAACGCAGAAAACTGTAACATCCGAGCACTCATCTCCTTCAATACGATTGCTTTTTGAATAAGCCAGCCAACTCCTCTCTTACCATAACATCGAAAAAGATTTCTTCATTTTCATACATCCCAAATGCTATGCGCAGCAGTGTGCAATTCTAAAATTCGGGAGCGAAAATAACCTATCCTGTAACAAAATACACAAAAGTGACGTTACATCATTAAACAAAGGCTCGTTACATCGAACGTAAATATAAATACTATCATTTACTTAAGCACCCCGGACATGCTGCTCTCATGTGCCATCATATTCTCTCCATTGCCACAGATAGCTTCATACATGATGGTTCTATTTATATACGCCCAAACTTACAGGCCCTTACCAGGTCTGTTAATTAGTGTGAGTTTTGCAGATTTGTCCTAAAGTGCGGTACCAGGCACAGGTTTCCTATCCACATAAACTTTTGTTACTTTGTCTCTCATCGCTGAAACCCTCAAATTCTCACTAATTCTTCCGACCTTATTTTGTTATTTACTGCATTCGCAGGCTTCATAGTTTTACAAATAATTCTAGCGGTTTGAACAAGCGCTTATACGAAGACCGTAAAAGAAACAGCATTCCATGAAAAGCTCTAATGAACTGCAAAAAAAAGTGCGAAGGTTATTGCAGAGAAAAGGTGAGTGGGAACGTACCAAATGAGTTTTGGTACAATATTCGCTTTTGTAATTCCATGCAGCTGACCAACCAGCATCGTGAATCACCAACAACCATTAAAACGTCAGAAATAATGCATTCATTTCTTGGTCAAACTCTCCTCAGTTCAGATTTCCCACTCGATGGGTTATAAAATATACGCACATTTTTATGTATTGTAGGAGCTTAAAAGTGGTTCAGAAGCTGGTACAGGAGATTGGCACAGGAGGTCAGCTTATTTGAAATGTGAGAGGGAGGTCAGCTTATGACAAAAATTATTGCATAAAATTTCATGGCCCCGGCATCAGCGGTTTCCCACTAAAAGTACTGATAATGAGCACATTTGAAGATACGGGCGGACACACGGGCTCACACGGTGCACGCACGCAGACACACACAGAAACAAGCACATCTGTGGGCACATGGATACACAGGAAGATGAACATGGCAAACACAGGCGCATATGCATGCACACACGCGCATAGGCGCATGCGCGCCTAGACGTAATATGCAAAGGTATTCGCACCATACGCACATAGCACATTGGAAAGTTGAAGCGGGTACAATGTCGCCATGAAACTCCTTGCTAGCGCAAATTTGCAAAACGGTTTAAAAGACAAATTTTAGCACGGTGGACAATCACCGGGCTAAACAGACCAAATCCAGCGAGGGCACAAGGAACGGAAGAGCCTGCATGCAGTGACACTCACCGATTTAGTAAACCCATTCGAACGCTTGCAGAAAGCGGAAGAAAGAGACGCTGCAGCAGTGGCACACGAAGCGATTGGGATTGCGGTACATGGTGTCGCACGCTTCTGCATCTGGTGAGTAACATCTGAGGATGGTGAGCTACGAAAAAACGATTCGTCGTCTACCTCGAAGGGATGCTCAATTTTTATCGCACGACAATATTCTTCTTCCTCGTCGTTCTCTGAAAGTGGCGATGGACTCAGCGAGTTCCATCTATAATCCTCCAGCGTGCCTCCATTAGTCAACATTGCTGATGCGAGAGTATCGATGAGCAAGGAAAGGGCGCAGATTGTTGCCGAAGAAAGCGCCCGCAAAATATGCGTTCCGTCTTCACAATATTACTTTTCTCTCAGTTCTCATAAGCGATCAATGCAGCCGACTTTGATTCCAGGGAACTGCACAATCCACAATTCGAGCGCTTCAGTTCTATGGGCTCCAGCTTGTAATCCTCACAGCGTTCATGCCTTCAAAAAAATATCACTTCGCAAATCACAGTAATTCGAAGGTAAACGCTTATACAGCACAAAAATATTTATGAACCGTTTCAGAGATTGATGCTCAACTGAGCTTTAGCTATGCAATCGATGGAATTGTAATCTGAGCTTATAGGAGATGCAATTTTTCATGACATTATAATCCATAGCTGCTAAATGCATTTGATATTTGCCACCAGCTACATGAAACAATCAGCTCAGTCGAGGTCATATGAACTGCAGTTCCTCAGCTGTTAAATTTGCACGGCGTTTGATAGCTGTATGCAGTTATTTTAAATGTCGAGCAAAGGCTACTCTGTCATAACATTGCTATCGGGCACTAAGGTTCGAAACAAATGTTACGCTATCAACTGTCGCTTAACCCCAGCAAAATGTAACCTTTACAGCATGATTTAAAGAAACACACGCTTCAGCTAAGAGATAAGGTAAGGTATCACGTGTCGTTAAATATGCTCCGAAAGAGGTAAGAAATCTGAAAGCTCAAAATCCTCTTTCTTGGACAGGGAGATTTCACATCTGATGTGATGGACGCTTGAAAATAATTGGCAATCAACATGCTGGCGCCCATCTTTTTAATTTCACCGACTCTACTCTTCAGCAAAATTTCTCAGTCCACCTTAACTAAATTCGTAATTTGCGAACTACTTAAAACGTCGCATATTAGCAGCCTCGCAAAGTTCACATAGACGTTTTTGCGCCATAATTTCGAGAACCGATCGTTAAAACTACAATCTTAGGGTATGTTCACGTCGCCTAGTGTTTTTGAGGCACATTTTGAAAATTTCGTGCTGTACCTCATAATATGTACGAACTGTGTATGCAGCATTATTTCAGTTTACTTCCACGTCCAAAACTATACAAGATGATATCATACTGGAGTCCTTAGGATTACCGATATACTCCCTTAGATATGTCTGTAGTTTGCCACGTGTTGACATTTCATGCACTCTAGAATTTTTAGAAACTGAAACTAAGCCGAGTTTTGTTTTGGAATACTGATATTCGCGACAACTTAGAGCACTACAGAGTAATAAGTTTGTTAATTTTTTGAAACGTAGTGCGGCACTAACAGTAACCCTAGGATACATGCCAGCGAGAAGAGCGGAAAACATTGGCGGTTGCGTGGTTAAATTTGCCCTCAGCCGCGACTCTGCGACAAGTAGGAAGAGATAGCCGGTCTACAAAAGAAAATGAAGAATGGTCTCGGTTATTAACAAATAAATGAAGAGGCCAGTTGGAAGGAGATAACGGATTCTATGGACGAAGCCAAAGGCGTAACCCCCACTCCCATTCGTTGACATATAGAAAGAACGTGATCGAGCAAAATTTTTTTAATAAGCTTGCGTTAGCGAAAAACCCGTCAAGCAAGGAGGGAGGCTTGCGCCATCGTTAAAAATGGCCTCATCGCCCAAAATTTCTGCATCATCTCGTGGGTTCAACAAAATCCTAGGCAAGCGAAATTTGAGCTGTATACTAAACAAACTTGACAGAAACAACCCGCGATGGCAACCGTTAAAAACACAATATGGTTTAATTATGTTTTGTTTCATGACACCCAGTAAAAACATTCTCACTATCATGAAACCAAGAAAGGGTCCGCAGCTGCAAGCGAAATCCTGAGCACTGAATATCTTTCGGAAATGCCACAAAAATGTAGGACCTCTGCAGCTAACTTTGCAAATTCTACCAAAAACGAGCGGAAAGGCAAGCTGAAATGGATGAAGCGATGCTTATTTTTGCATTTAAAGTCAGCATGTCGATCGCCTTTCGAATTTATCACAAACTGTGAGAAAAGTGCTACTGGAGTTTGCACGATATGTGCTTTTGCGCAGCTATGAAACAACAAACTACACACTAATATTTCTGCGCCTCTAATCTTCTGTCGCCGCTGCGGCCAACACATCTAAGGAAATCCGGTACTGGAACTCACCCTGTTGAAAAGTTTTTTCCTAGAACGTTAACTTCTGGAATCAAGAAAAATTTGCTCATTATCTCTCTACAGAAAAATTCATCAGAAAATTGCTCTCTTAGCAGATTTTGTGGGGATTGTGAAGTGTCATTCTTCCACATGCAGCAGGAAAGCGAGACGAACTGCAACTGAATATAAAGAGATGTTGCTGCAGCCGTAAATTAAATCTAAGGACTTCATTACCGCAATTTTTGTGAGTGCCGAGTTGGGCCACCGGAAAAGCAAGGCTTCGCCAAACTAGCAGACAGCAGCTTTGCAAAAGCTTGTGAACCAATTCAAAAGCAAAATTCTCCGAATAAACTGAAGGATTACTGTTGGCAAATCCCTCGAGCGCCAGAAGGTGCTTTCTGCACTTTTTCTACACCAAGTGAAACCTTGGAAAGAAATCCGCTACTACAAAGAAGTGAAACCTATCCGAGATGGGTCTCTACATCATGGGAAATTATACCTTTTCCCACCTTTTCAAAAAAAAAACGGCATATCTGTCATCGCTCAAATAAGCGGCATTATATGCCCACTGAACACGCCAGAGAGAAATGCTTGTTCAAGAGCAAAAACGCCTAGTTCTCGAACAGCATCTTTGCCGATTGTACCCAGTCACTTCACTTACCCAGTGGTGGAAGAGTGTAAAAATGCCAGGATACTAATGCTCATCCGAGCTCGACCGTAACCTAAGTGAGTTTAGAAGATGGCAGAAGAGGGTGGAAGGGGGGGGGGGGGGGGGGAGCAGGCTAATTGAATCCACTCAGTCAGCTATCTGTGCGGGGAATATTTTACATACCTACTGCGTGAGGAATATTTGAACTACTTTTTGGATCTCTTGGTACAATTGTTCACTTTCCCACCGCGATCAACTGCAGTGAGGTGAAATTTGATTAGTATAGCTAAGAGAGCTCAATTGATTCAGCAATAATAGTGCGTTTCATAAACCACTAAATCACCAGCAGCAGGCGTGCCGCCAACTTTCTTGGAGATTTTTCCACTTCTTATATTGTTTCACATCGATCGACGATTCGGATACTTTTAATCTTTCTGCAACACTTTTTTGAACGAGGCGTTGCTCAAAGAATAACTCATTACTGAGAAAGAAAAAAACGCTACAAGAAAATCGTGCATGAGCGATTGATCAAGACAGACCAGCACTTCCAGGCCGACCTCCTTCTAACGAATACCTCATTGATGGAGTGACAGCATGGCATTCGCGGTTGTGTCAAACAGGTTGATAAATTTTCGCGATCGAATGCTTATTGACGGCAGCTGCGGTTGCTTTTCTCATATGCGCTGGCAAGAAAACGCCTAATAACTAGAACTGGAAAACCATTTGATAATAATATAGATCTTGTGGTGTCGCAGTGACGAAGGAATTCATTAGGCAGGCCTAGCACTAAACGAAACAGCTTATGGTTTACTATCCTCTATGCTCCCCTGGGTTTTCTCCCAGTTTGTTCGCTTTGCTACGGAAATCCCTGTTCGACCTCGGTCGGCTGTCGATGTTTTTGCTTTTTTCCTTTTCAAAGCGTGCACCGTTATTGCCCTCGACTGATTTGTTTCCTGCTTTCACTGTTACTGTTGGCATAAAGCAACATGAAATTCGGATGAAATAGACAAACAAAGCTTCCTGCCAGTTTTCTGGCAAATACCGTCTAGTATGGGTTCGGTTACAAAACCAATTTCTTCGCCAAGCAACCAAGATTCTGTTTGAAATAAATGTTTTAGTTCAGCAACAGACCAAAACTTTTAAGATGCTTCGATTTCGACCAAAATTAATCGAACTTCAATTTTAACTGTACAAGATAGGCTGCTGAGTAACTGAAGTGCTTGAAACGCTCTCAGTCCCAAACATCTTTCGCTTGTAAGCCAACACCATCTGCCGACTACCGATCGTAAGATTTTCGGTTTAATTTTATATGCAGTATGGTTATTCAGTCCGCCACTTCCAACCTTCTACACAACTAGGCAATGCTACGAGATACTAAAACATCCCAAGTTATTTCTCAAATACGGAAAGCCTCTACTGGTCCCCTGACGAGGCATGCCCTCCGATCCGACCTCAGTATCAGCTTCTCCATTCCAATCTGTACAGTCCGGCTTGCCAACTAGCTGCGTTCAAGAGAAAATGAAAGCCTTCTCGACTCTGGGATGGCTTGGGCACATTCTGCATTGAGGTAGGCAAAAGGATATTCGGTTACTACGATCTTGCGCACAAAACTGTGGAGAGCGTGTTCGCCAGAGTTTATGTGTACCTTTCCGCCAGTTAGACCATCATTAAAGTCAACTGCCTTCGGCCTTTTATTAAGTCAATACACTTAGCCGAATTGCTAGAGTTTAATGTTATTGATTCTGATGGGCCTCTACGGGTGGAAACACTAACATAAACCATTAGCAATACGCACTTTAAACATTACAGACATAAACCTTCGGAAACATGTGCATTAAGCAATATATAGGCGCTGTCACCTGTCATATCTACTGAATATATGTTTTCGACGAGTCGTACAATACAAGCTGCCCTCAAATTCCTATCATATGTTTGTTCGTTAACTTACCATCAAAGGCGTTCGTTTGCATCGTCGCAGTGTAACGAATCAACAAGTATACAGAATCAACGCATAGCAATTTCAGAAAGCATGCATTTCGTCTGGCGTAGCTGTTCATGGAAAGGTAGCATTCGTGAACGCCAAAAGAAACCGTCTCTTCAGAGGACAGCGAAAATGATACATATCCGGAAACTGCGTCAAGTCTGGTTAAATTTCTGGACGTTGATAGGCTGTTTTAGGAAATGGTGTCTTATGGGACGAACTGCGTGAGCTCCTTTATGGGCGGAGAAGGAGGATGGATTTAAGAAGAAAATTTAATTAGCTACAAACAATATCAGTTAATCGAAAATATTTCTTGCTGCTGATCGCTTCTTTGCCCATTTCCAATATGGTCAAATTGCCGTTTTCGTTGCTTTCTTTGCGCATTTCCTAGATTTTTGCATAAAATTGGTGGAAATTTTGTATCACGCAGTTATGCGACTAATTCGATTTGCGGTGGAAAGGATGCAGATTGTATTTTGCAGTGGAGAGATGACAGTGTTCTTGACGTCCTCTTGAGGACTATATTTTTAAGAAGGCCACAACAAACAACCAGGAAAGAAGGCGACAAACAAGAAGCATAAATAGATTCGATTTTTCTAAATGGATAGGATGTTTGGCGCTAATTTAGGTGACAACGTTTTCAGTTACGTTTTCGGTGCATCAAAGAAATCCCAGTTTCAAAGATGCACTCAGAAAAGGAAGAAAATATTACCACCATTACCCCCTTTCGTCAATTGTTTCAACATCCACACCTTCAGTCTGCGAATTTGAAGCACCTGTTAAAGAACGAGAACATGAAAGACTTTCTGCAACCTCTTAGGTCACTTTCCTGAACTTTCACTTCGCAGCAAACATCTACACTTCACCAATAAACATTCTGTGGCAAAAAAGGAGCATATTTGAGAAAACTTTTAAACTTTTTCGAAGAAACTACCGGCACATTGTCACGTCTAGCATCACTCTTGTCTCCTACGGGAGATGTGATGTACAAAACGAACTTAGCATTTTCAAGAGGGTTGTTTTTTCTTGCCGAATAAGAATTGAAGTAAAGAAATGATTGCGATTACAATAACAGCAACTCGGTAAGGCGCATCGATCAAGCCAACCTCATTTAGTCCCTTCAGGAAAACTATGGCGAGATGAGACGCCTACTGGACGATTAACTGACTAGCAATCAGTTCATAGGAAACACACTCCGGTTTAGGCGAGAGTTCTGGACTAGGTATTAAAATGTGACTGATTTTAAGGTAATAACATAGCTAGATACAACCACTGCGAGGAGATGCCTGTGGATGTCCCATAAACTTTTTAGTGCGCCATGTGGGAAAGCAACGCGAGAACGAAGTGTTCAAAGACTGCAGAAGACTCCTACGGCGCTTGTTCAATTTCGAATTGTGAACATGATATGCCGTTGTTAAAATTTTCAAAAGGAAATACTCTCCCCATGCATTTCTGTCCATTTCGTCCCACCCTCCTGTCCAGTCAATATATCAACGGATTAAAGAAATATGACTCTGCCGTAGAAAGCTGTAGCTTCTGTTCAAAAGCGAACTAGCACTGCGATAAGAATCGATGTTTTTTAAAGACTGAACCATCATTTATACCGCAAGATCTTGAAAGAGATTTCGCAATAAAAAGTGCGAGTATATATATCCCTTTTAAGTTATTTTGAGACTTTGTGAAGTAAATGGCTGCAATACTTGAATCCGGAATCCGGACAGGTATATTCATGACTTCCACAGCGATTTTTCCTTTCCATAATCTTGACATCGGTCTTATCATTTACATATTTCGACCGTCAACAGTGCAAAGGAGGAATGCACGAAACATATCGAAATTGCAGTCATAAACTGCTTGCATTTCTCTTTCTCTACTGAAATATGCCAAAAGGAAGAGGACAAAGTGATCCCCAAAACTGTGCTAACTCCTCTGTTGACTTGTAAGGCTCATCTTCCGAAAAGAATATGAAAAACTGTTCAGATATTTTCCTGCTACCTTCTGAATAAAAAAACCGGCTCAGATACGATTTGTGTCCTTTCCTGCTAGTCTTTTTTGCCTATTTAATTAACGTATTTGAATTTTTCTTTCTAAGATGAGTCGTCTAATTTTTCACAAGTCCAACAGCTGCACAAAAGGTCAGGATATTCTCAGTTAAGTTTTTGGTATGCAAGCAAGCATCAGTGAAATTATCAAGATTCTGGAGAATGTAACCTCGGACTTGAACAAGTTCAGCATAACCAGTATAACGTGAGATGTAACAGTTTTCCTGACGATCTGCTTGTACTCCCTTCCCGCACCACATTTGATGAAAAACCTCTAATGTGCCTTTTTTTCCTACCTTAGATGTTCTATTGTCAAGATTTGCATCTGCATTTACACTAAAAGGAACATCGTCTGATGTTTTTCTGAATATAATGTTCCTGGCAAAAAAGCTCACAAAAATGCATAAAATCAACAATGAGAGTAATGCTTGCGAAGTCTTCGATTATGAGGAGAATGAAGCGAAATTTTATATAGTACCTCAACGGAGAAGCGACGATACGACAGGTCGCGATAGAGATAGAAAAAAAACGAAGTGGGGGAGTGCAAAAAAATCGGATAACGATGTTCTGCGGAGGTGTTCATGGATGCAGGTGCGTCGTTCACATTTGAGACCGGCTGTGATGGCTGAACCATGCATCTCGACGTTTAACTTATGCAGACCGTTATGCGAAATTGCCGTCATGAAATTATCGCAGTGGGCTGACGTTCACTTTCAGCTGGTTAGTGTCGAAAACATTTCTTGCTGCGAAACAACGAAAGGTCAGCGCCACTCTCATTAAAGAAACCGGAGCCGGGAGTCGAGTCGAAACTAGTTTGCCTCAGCGAACGGCTACTCCTGCCCCCAATCGCCTTCATCGCACCGCCTTGAGGCCTCGACAGTCTAGCAAGTCGCCGCAAAAAAACAAAAGCACGCATATAAAAGCGAACCCTTGTGTCTTAAGCGCGAAAATGTGCAAAATGTTATCAACTTTCTTTATTGTTGTTGCCCTTCATATATATCCGTTTTAAGCGCAAGCCAAGACACATGTGACACATGTAAGGCATAAAAATGTGACCAGTCGTGTTCACCTGCAGCCTGCTTCTCGTATTTGCACATTTGCAAGGAAAGTGGAGTACTTTTTGACTTCGTTTTCCCGAATCAGGTGCCATACTACTCTTTTCCCAGACCCCTTTGCTTTTACATTTCTGAGCTTGTCAATGTGGACAGCACATGGTAAGTCGAATAAAGATGTGTTAAAGCACTTCATTGCTGGGCCTACCGCTCGCTACAAGCAAAAGCCCCGTATAAATAACACTGGACACTACTACAGCAACAAGCACGTAGGAAACGAAGTATTCTGCGCAGATCTGAGCCACACAATTGAAGCGCATAGGACAGGACCATGCAGCTCAATTTAGGCACGATGGTCAAAGGAAACTTAATTCGTTGCTGTGCATATAGAACGTAGATGAACACTATAAATGAAATTAAACTTACTGAAGTACAAAATCAGCTCTTTCCCAGTGACCAATAGTAGTTAATGTACTTTGTGCCACAAAGAGATGAGCATTTAATTGCAAGCTTCAGTGCGCGTGCATGAATAAATTTTGGCACATATTCCAAATAAACGTTTCATAGATGAGTCATCAAATTTGCTAATCTATATATTACAGAAGCATAATCATATCGGAAGTGAAACGCCGAAATGCAACGCAACGAAATTAATGACAGCGCCTAATGTGGGGTTTTGCTTGTATCAATAACTACAACCTTCAATGAAAACATAATCCAGTATGAAAACTGATACGAGAGATGCAATAGCAGAATGAAATTAGTATTCACATCGAAAATTTTTAAACGGTAATTAACGAACAATCGAAGAGCCGTGTACGCTATTAATGAAATGTAACAAAAATCGACTAATCGCACAGGAAAATGGAGTTTTATATTCAGTAATTGGGTTCAGAAAGCATTACGAGCAGCGAATAAATATGTCACTGTAGTACATTTTTCTGATGCTCGTAAAATTTCCACTGGGCTTGTGGGCAGTCTTTACATACACCGATCATTGGCATTATGAAAGAAGAGATCACACAGAGTCAAATATTTTTTAATATGGCAGAGTTGATTTACCGTTTCTTATGCTATCACTGACGACAAAAACATAATCATAGATATACTGAAGGGAATAAAAAATTAATTTCCCGAACTTTTCCACTTTGCTCATCGACCGATCGCTAAACTTGATCATGATAGAGACAATCAAAAATTTGGGGTTATTTGAACACCTATGGTCGCACAGCTCTGCTGCAGCTCAGAAAAGAAACTAATCACTTCCTATTATTTTTCTCTGCTCTAGACTTAAACAGTGTACAGTCAACATGGAAGCTGATCCGCTACCATCATAATTCTTCTATTGCACTTCTCACTTAGCTTATTGCGATTAGAGGAAAGCACGAGATACTCGCGTATGATACCCCAAGCAAAATAAATGTTACGTTACAAAGTATGAGGACTTGTAATCAGTACACAAGAAGTAGCATAATGCGTAATTTAAATGAATATGCAAGCAATGTGGCGCATCCAGTAACAGCAAGCGGACCATTACGTAGGTAATGCCTGTGAAATTGCCAGCAATGCGTAGTTATGCGAAAGAGTGGTCATTATTCCCGCTCACTTATTTTTATTAACCTTATTATTGTGTCCAAGCTGACATTCATTAGTTTTTACCGCACATCACAAATTACTAGCAGAATCCACTGATAAAGGCCCTCGTCGGTAGCGAATAAATTGTAAAAAAACATCGAAATCCGATTAAACTGAATTGTTCTAAAAGTCACGTCACGAAGAACTAAAAACACGCACGCAATATTTAACCACTGTACATGCGTTCGGTTGCTTTTTTCGCACCTGCTGCATTGATGGTGCGTACAGTACAGTCCTTATTACAATACGGGTTTTGGAAAGGAACGTAGTGGAAAAATGCACAACGATATTGATTCGAAATTCGCTCATTTCGCATAAGAGCGCATTTCAGTTTTCGATTCTCAAAAACAATTCGACGATTCCGCACATAAAGGTGATTTGTTCCGCTTTATTTATCCCACAGAAATGTGCGTAATTATTCTAATTTTACATCCTCCACAAAGTTTTCAATGAAAGATTTCCCCTCTTTCTGCTGTGAGCAAATGTTTCACAGATAAGACTATTCTGAAGAAAAATGAGGCATCGGTCTCCCACATGACGGCGCCCGATAGTATATGCAGATTTCCTTCTTCCTCTTTCCTTCAAAAAACCTCCGACAGATGGAATTTATTTGCGAGGCCCTAATTTACAAGCAAAAATCACTAGAACAGAAAGTGTCGCGTATCGAAATTACGGCCAATCAAATAGCGCTTACATCGAGTTTTAACAAGCGTTCGAATTTAGTTATAAGTGTCAAAAAGATTGAGAGAAAGGGCGATGGCCCCAGAATATAAGCTAAGATTTTTCGGACTGGACACCTAGGAAAGTTGTTTTGACAGGAATGCAAATGACGTATTTCAGGAATGCAACACATTTCCCATTAAAAAGGCCTCTCCTCTAACGTGTTTGTATAATTTCTTCTACTGTTGTGTTCATATAATAAAAGGGTCCGATATATGGTAATTTAGGGAAGACAATATGGTTGCTATGAGCGAACGAAGCTGTGTTTCAGAGCAATATAATTTCTTCTAATACTAGGACTGAGACTGACAACAGTCCTACAGAACTGTAATTGTAACACTGAAATAACGGACGAGATTAACCATAATTGACTTAGAATTTTTGAGGCCCCAATATACCCGCACGGTATATATTTTACAGAGCTCGTACCGGTTTCCAAATATGCCACCATATGTACTCAACGCATATTTCACAGAGCAGAAACGCTTGAGTTTGGAACGCATAACACATCAGTCGTGATCCTAACTGCAATTGGTTTCAACTGGTTGCGCAGATGAAAAAAATTGGGTGCAGCTCGGTAGACCTCATCCAATTACGCGCATTGAGTGCAATAACAAAATGGCGAGTTATGTGGTTCAAAATCACAAAATTGAAAAAAACTAAGGAGGCTCTAGGTGACAGACTACTTTTTGATATTTTCTGCACCACTCTAAGCCACAGACCGCCATACTGTTTGCCTCTGCGTCAACTTTTGCTATATAACATTCGTAGAGGTTCATCACAATAAGAAAATGGGAGTATTTGCATGAATCATGATCGCGGATTTCGAGTTATCCTACGCCAGTATGCTGTAGAATTCTGCAACATCCTGCCCTCCTTCTTTTCCTGTCCCCTCCATTGAAAAAAAAAAAAACAAAACAAAAAAAAAACAAAAAAAGGAAGCAAGGTGATAGTGAAATATAAAACGATGGTTAAAGAAATCAGTGCGAATTGAGCACTTTTCTTGCTACAAGAAAGCGAGCAGCGAGCAAGTAACAGTACTACAAATAAAAATGAACAGCATTGTTTGCAGCCCGAAACTGCGTTCTTCCTTGGCGCGAACAGCAGCTCGTCATCGTTTGAGCTGCCTCTCATGTGCTTGATTGCCCAACCCCTTTACGGTCTGCAAATGCCACCAGGATACGTGCACAGCAAGTACAGCAGCCGAGTAATATGTGATGTAGTAACTGCCAAGGGCGTGCATTTGAGTCCTCGACACTTTCTGAATTCACAGAAACGTCAGATGAACGTGTTATAAGGGTGGACCTCATTTTTCGACTGTTGTTCACTTTCTATGCTCCATTAATATAAAAGTTATTCTACAAAATAGTATCTGATAAAGCCAGCTTCGCTTCTGCAAAGTCTCGAAAAAAGAGCACCTATGACAATATGTTGAGCGCCTCATATGTACTATGCAACGCCAGAATGATGACCATAACCGCTCTAGAAGACAAGTAGTTTCCACTCAAATGGTGATTTTTCGTCCAGTAAAAAAAATGCTGCATCTCAAGTTTTAAAATAAAGAGCGCTAAAATATTCCACAACAATTAGGCGAAAGACCTTTTTTTTAATATCAGTAATAGCAAAACACACACCAAGATGACATGATGACGAAGAGGTAAGAGGTAATGAGGGCATGTTGCGGCAAAGTTCATCGCTTGCCAGCATTATGTATCAAAGAGGTTTGATTAGGTAGGTTACCGATGTTATCAACTTTACACTGCTCAGCATTCACTTGCGCAATCGGTGGCGCCGTTGCAGAAAGCCATGAGAAAAGTTTCCACAGATTCAGTGAACTTTTTCTCCTTTTTCTAACACAGAAGCGCCACGCATGGTGCGATAACACAGCATTTTAGAACAAGTACTTTTTAAAGTTATCATAAATGTTTCTATACTTATACTCAGTTACAACCTGATCAAATGTTTAAAAAACTCCATGGATCAGTCCCAATTTTATTGGCTCCCTCGGAGGATTGGGAGCAGCGATGGCGCTCAAAAAATTTTATTTGTGTTACGGCAATCTGCATACTGATTATCCAGAGGAGATTAGATGAGGCCACGAATTTCCACGGAATCCATTCGAAGCATCAATTCTCTCATTAAAAAGCCTCTTCCACGAAAGATCTCACTGTGCTAACGATTTCCAATGCTACTGCGGTAATTTACAGAATATTTTTCTTGTAAATGGGCATGTATGCTTAATTTAAACGTGGAAACTTCTAGAGAAATCAGTGATAACAAAAGGGCATCTACTAAGTGTGTGCGCATCTGGAAATCATATCGCTTAGTGCGGAATTGACTTTTCCTTTATTAGCTATCGATGCGTGGAAATATGAAAAAGCACAGGAATGAACTGCGTGAGTAGCAGCTTAATAACATTATCCAATCAAATTAACATCTATGACTCATCGATAATCATATGTAGCTTCCCCTTTACCAAAAATGCCAGTTTAAATGTATTCACAAATCAAGCATTAGTATTCGCCGCGCTGATTTGATGAATGACATAAGTGGAAATATTAATATTTCTTAAGCGCGTAGACGCGAAATTTTGAACAGCTTGCGTGTTGGCGATGTTGTTAAGAAGTTTTGCGTTATAAGTAACGACAGCTTTTTAATGTTGTTGTTGGAAGAACGCCGTTTTTTATGACGGTGGACCTTCACATATGAACGAAAGACACATTTTATTTTTAAAGACAGGAATGGAAACTTTTTTCCACGATGATCAAGCATGAAAATTACTCACTGCCACAAAATGAAGGAAAAAACTCACCTCTCTGCGATTCCTTTCGATATAAAGTCGACAAACCGTAAAGATAAGAGAATTAAAATATTTCATTGAAGAATTTGGTAGCAAACGCAAAAAGAATGAAAAATTGCACCTCAAGAAGTTATAAACGCTATAATTATTAATGAAATCTAGTCATAATTGAGTGAACAAAATATTTGAGTGGGATGCCTAGAAGCACTGAGACTTCTTATTTTAAAGTCTTAAGAAGTGATAGAATTTTCCACATCATTCACAAAGCTGTCATGTGAGCATGGTGCAGCTATAACTGAAGGTGGTGATTTTGAAAGTTCCAGGACTTTTCACGGTAGCTCTACTTGTAATTTTTGACACGATGTGAGAGCGGTTAAATTAGTCATTGAAAAATGAATTGTTATTCCCCTCACTAGTCGCACCTCGAGTATGAGCCTCGTTGAAAGAAATAATTTTTTGTGGAACGGTACTGGCACTTCGCTTTGTTACGTATTCACTTAGCTCTACTAGCATTTTTAACATATGAAACAATTGCATTTTGATATAGTGTAACATCAATAACAGATTCACTTAAAAATACAACTGCTTTCAAGGCTCGTTAATAAGAACTGCTTTCTCCGTGGTAAGCAATATCAAGAATCCATCGAGTTGAATCGAGATGAGTCCATGCGCACAGAGAATAAATTTTGAAGGAATGAGACGTTTCAACGATTAGGTGCGTTAAAAGGCAATGCACTTCCATGGTTGCACCCAGTTCCTCCGCCAAAATCCTCATTTAGTTTGCTGAGGAATATGATCCAAGAACCAGAACAGAACAAACCCCCTTTTCCCACTGATGTGCATCTAAATGAGCAATATAGGTGCAAAATATGCATACTACTTTGAATAAACGGCTCTGAACATCTGGAAAGCAAACAACCCACTCCCTTAATAATGCTCCTTCCCTCACTCAAAAGCCCAGGTTGAAAAATTTCCTCTCCTTCCCACTCGTCATCATTTTGCTCACATTCACGCTGAAGCGAAAAAATTTCTGAAAGTGGTTTTAAGTGAGGTATTATGATAATTCACTGCCAGAGAAAAATGAAAAGATAATGAGATTGGAAACTTTTACATGTAAGCAAAAATAGCTGGCAAAGTGGGAAGCTGTGCGCGAAATGCATCGTGAAGATAGAGTAAGAAAAGTTGATGTTGTCGCGACAGCGGCAGCGATGACGACGACGACGACGACCATGACGACGACCAGGACGACGTGCCACCGCACTATTTCTTAGTGTTTCCCTTTCGCTGACCACTTTTACTTTTTGCGGCGATTATTCACTCAGAAAATCTCAGCGAGCGATTCGAAATCGGGTCAAGTCATCGCAGTGACTCGTTCGTACGCGACGCGGTTCCGACCACCGAGTGCATTTTCAACATTTTCCGGCACCCGATGCGTGCTTGCTCGTATTAGGATGCTATCGCTGATCGTATCTTAATTCAGTTAAGTAGCTTCTTGAGCATGCACCTCAACAGCAAAAGTTTATGCTAGCAAACACTGCAGCCACACTTCAATATTAAACAATGCCTTCCTTAACTGAATATCTTTTGCAATTTTATTTGGCCTCCAGAACGTGAAGCTTTTAAAATTCAGGTCTTCTGTTAATTGCTGAATAGTATCTTATTACCACATTTCTGACAAAAGCTTGAGCGGAGAATAGTAGTTTTGAGACATCGTACGTCGTTTCCGAACGAAATCGTTGGGATAGTAGAAAATATGAGCAACTGCTGAAGAAATTTCTTCCGTTTTCTTATATTGACGACAGCAGCATGAACAGATGTATTGCTTCACTTTCTCCCCTCCGCTGTTCCTTAAAAAAAGGAACCAAGATAATATTAAGAAGAAGTGTATTTTTCGGCATGAAGGCAAAGTTACCGTTTATTTGCTAGACGCTTTTTAATGAGGGCGTAAGTAACACTGTTTTTTTAAGACAAGTTTACACATTGCTCAGGTATTTAGTCTAACGTATTACCGCGGAACAGATACGAAAATACATATGTAACAGCCATTTAAAGGTGTTTAAAGGTGCAGATATGTTACTAGAAAGAATGCAGTCATCGTAGTCATAAACATTAAGGAGTTTTTAACGGCTGCAACCAGTCATAGTAATTAGAAAGAAGCACTTGTGCAGGTAATTAGAGTTGTTACTCACTTATTAAGGCACAAATTCCACCATATCGGTGAGCGATGGAAAGATTTTCTTTCACTTAAATTAGATGATGCAAAAATTAGATAGTGCTTGATGATTTCATACTGCGGAGACTGTAAACGCCAGCAATTTGCATCAGCTTTAATTGTTGTCACTGAAAGAAGCCCGAAGCCCATTCTCAAGAATATTGGTCACTAAGCATCTTAAAGAATAAAATACATCGTCTATGTGCAACTGGAAAAAAAACAAATTTAAAACTTTAAACATGCAAAAACTATACCATTACACTGCGTCAACGTTGCATCCGGAACGAATATCGAAGTTTTGTTGTTCAACGCAAGACAAGAGCTTAGGGAGAGGAGTAATTTCAAGTGATCCTGGAAGAAAATTCCAGCTAGGCAAAACAATGTGATAAAGGTGCTCATGAGTATCTCATAGATAGCGGGACTCAATAAGGGACTCACTGTTTTATGAAATGGTCACCTTGAGCATTCACCCTTCCGATCTCATCACCAATTTGGCTTCATCGCTTGCTTTGATGATAAAATCTAGACTCGCATTCAAGAGTTCAACCGTCTTTTTTCCTATGATATACTAATTACAGATCCTGATATTTTTGAAGAGTGGAAACTGAAGCAAG
This sequence comes from Parascaris univalens, assembly GCA_037576465.1. Classification (NCBI taxonomy): domain Eukaryota; kingdom Metazoa; phylum Nematoda; class Chromadorea; order Rhabditida; family Ascarididae; genus Parascaris; species Parascaris univalens. Next base: position 58,823,940 of record CM075173.1, on the reverse strand, counting down.
AAGAAAGCTGAGGGTTTCAATTCGTTACCTGTGAGCGTTGACGGTCAATAGGTAGTCGCGAAAAAGTTCATTTTCCGGATGCGCCCCTAGAATGTACCCTAGAAAGCTTACCAACAAACACTTTTTATTCATGTGACTTGCATTTTTTTTCATATGCTGCTAATAAGATTATGTATTTAATAGGAACCTTATCCTCTATCCAATATAAGCGCCATAGTAGGGCAGGTATCCTCCTTCACGAGTCCTTTAACTAGGTGGCAGGTGCCATTCACTGTGTACAAAGGAATATGCTTATATCGAAGGGCCCTCATCGTAAAACAACGACCGTAATTATTTTTGCATATATGACCCCAGTAGACATTCCTAGATTCAGGAAACACAGCCTTATTAACTCAAACATAAGGACAAGTGAATCTGATGTTTCGTGCGCGATTTCGTTTTCACCACTCGGTCCCTATTATAATCCTCTTTTGAATTAGGATCCCAACAACTTCCTTTATTTCGTCTTCAACTAATGGATGAAAATTGGTGAAATTTGCAATGATCTATTTGCAGTGCTTTGCATTAATTTCACTTAGGCAGCAAACTTTTTCATGAGCAGCAATTGCCATAGGGCGAAAAAAAGCATAACGCAGAAGAGTGAAAGTGTCAGTTCCAGGTTATCCAAGAGTGATCCATCTGTAGAAAAAAAAAAAATAATAAAAAGGACAATCCAAGAAGAACACAAAAGGCACTAAATCTCTGCCAGTAGTGCTGTGATAGAAATGCGAATTTCCGTTCTCGAGCCTAAAGTTCCGCTTTTTCTCGAACGTAACGTACGCCTCACAGTTCGGCGCTTCAAACTTTAAATAAATAGATTATTGGACGTTCCCTTACTTGTTCTTCCGTTCCGAAAAGCTCATTTACGCTCAAAAATTGTTTAATAAATTTGAAGTGATTTATAGATAGCGTCTGACTGCTGTTTGATTCGGCTCCTCGTAATATGCTCTAGCTTGTTACGAACAAATCTAGGCAACATCGCGCGGATGAATAAATGTTTCGCTAACAGAAGAACTGGCGGTGGGAAAATTTTTCGGATACCAGTTATTGCACATCGAGATCAGTGTGCATGAAATCATCTCAGCCACAAACATGACGAACAATTCCTCATTCATCCATATTTTAAACTTCTTAAATTCACCATTTGCCGTCCATAGTCTGAACTAATCCCAGCTGCAAGCAGTTTTTCAGTAAATCTGAGCAACTTTCTTCAACAGTTGCATAAAACCGATGAATTAAAAGTGAGCTCTGAAATTATTAGTTGAAAACGACATCAGAACAAAATGATTCCACTGTCGAGGCATCAAACAAAAGTGGAAAACCGTCAGTGAAACATCTCGTCTTAATAAATTATTGGTGGCCAAAACATCTACAATATCTTCGTACAATAATTAAGATATTTGAGTAGCACCATTCTTCTCTATAAAGGTAGTCATTTTCTAATGAAAACATGATCACTGCTCTCCTAGTTTGACCAATTTGCTCAGGATTACAGTAAGAGCTACAATATCATATGAGAAAGAATTTTGAGAACATGAAAACGATAAAGCATTTAGTGTTACAAAAAGCAGCAATTCCCTAAGTGAGCAATCATTAGTCGACGATAACCGTAGTGCAATTGCATAGTTCGAGCAGAAGGGCTTGACAGTGCTGTCCATGATGTAATCACATAATAATAAATAAGAGGTTGCTATATAGCATGGAATTACTTTAATGGCCGATTATTAAGCAATATTCTTTATGTATGCATTTATTTTCGTGTAAAAAAGATAGTTCCTACTCTTTAATAATATAGGGCTGCTTTCCGATTGCTTTTAAAGCTTTCTTCGCGACTTCTCTTGTTTTACACGTTGTAAAATTAGGAATGGATGATGAAGAAACTGCTTCGATATCAAAGCTGCAAAACTATAGGTAATGGCCAGTAGTATAATCAACAAATATTCAGTTGAACAAAAATGATTGGTCTTTCTAAAGAAACGCAAAGTAAATTGAGATAAACAATGATAAACTCAATGAAAATATGAGTGATTCACATAATAATGTAGCGCAACAAATATGGATAACTGAGAATGAGGGAAATACTCAATGAATTTTTCGAGAAATCGATGCGATTTCGCATAAAAAATGACGTCTTAAACTACAGAAAGCAATGTGTTCAATAGATGGGCGAGCAGTCCAACAAATCCGTCTTCTTGCTGTGCGTGTGACGATTTGATGATTTCAGAAAGTGAAATTCGCCTCGCCATTCAAATCTAGGCCATGAGCGCACACATGTCTCGGCAGGCACCACGCTGCGGCATCCGTTGAAATAGAAAGTTTAGATCTTGATCTCACATACGTATACGGAAAAAAAACGAAAGAAAAAGAGGCTCGGAAACGTTAATTTTTTCCCACCCATTTCATATATGCAACTCTTCTTCAGATTCTTGCCTATAGCAAATCATAATTTGTTGGAAAGAAACAGTTGGCCTTCTACTTGCACAAATTTTCGCCGCACACTCGGGAGTTTCATATTCAGCGGAGAAGATTTTCGGATACGCTTCTATGAGGAGCTTTCTTTTCAGAATTGGTCTTCTAATTGTCGTTATGCTTCGAAGGTAGCAAGCTATTCTTTTATGTGGTGGGATTTTTCATACAAGAGGTTCTTTTTAATTATAAGGAAATACGGTATTTTGGAGTGGTTGAGTGCCGTGACGTTCCCATTCAATGCAAACACGCCAAAGATTCGAATGGCCGAAGCACTCATGGCACTTGAAACAACCTTAACGCATGCAAAACTAACGTTTTTCTTGAGTTCAGATGCTTGGCCTGTTTGGCACGACTGCCAGTCAGGGAATCTATATATGCGAATATATTTGGAACCACTCACAAAGAGTGCCGCTCAAAGCATCATACTAATAAAATGTAGAATTTTGGTGTTTCAGATTTGCCCAACATCCTTTTATCCGTTACGAATATAAAAGTGATATTTTATAAAGCATTTGTACTGAAATATCCTCGTATTCAGAGAGAAGTTTGCTTTAAAGATCAAAACATCAGCATGTTGTGGAAGGCAGCTTACTCGGTAACCATTAGAAATGATGCGTTTCTATGAAAGGTTTTCATTCCTTATAGGCGAAGCGATGTACATGTGTTGTGGCTATACCGTTGGTTGACAACGCATTGAACAGAATAGGCTAAAAAAATCGCGCTTAGATGCTCGTTTATGCTGACTGGGTCTGAAGATAGCGGCTTCCAATAAATGACGTATGAGCAACATCAGTTTCAAATTATACATAACTGTACTGCAGGCATTTTTTGTTCCGTTGTTGCGGATAATCGCTTCAATTGATGGTTTATGCTCCCCATTTCTGTTTTAATTATACCATTTCTAAAGCGGATGGAACCGTTAACTGAACAGGGCAAAGTATGATCTGGAAGTGCCTCAAAAAAAATTCGGAGCAGTCTCAATATATTTCTATAAAAATGTGTCGAACAACAGAATATCGCACTCTATGAGACATTCAGGCATGCACTGAATTTTTTCACTACCTTTGAAAGCAACCTTTGAAACCCTTTTCTTCCGCTCAAAATGAGTTTGGTGGCTTAAACCCACTAAGCCCATCCATCCTCTTCCGAAGTTCAAGATTTGATGAAAGATTTTGGAGTTTGCTATATGGAACTATTTTTGATCTTTCTATCCGTCATCTCCATTTCCATGATTCTGATGATAAAATACTGGCGAGAAAAAACGAAAGTATGATTTTACTACATGAGAAACCCTTTTTCTATTAAAATAGAGCATTTGAGGTGAGGAATCCAGTTAAAAAACCTGGTGGAAATGAGGGCGAACGACTAAATGAAATTGATTGTTGTAATGGATGGGAAAAAACTCCTCTGCTTGGGGTTCCAACAGAGGCAATTTGGAATACTATCTATGTGCGAGTTGGAGGCGAACACGGTCATTCGACGAACGCAAATACATGCGTGCCACACAACGAAAGTGAAAGGGGTCAATCCACTTTCAGAAACGAGAAAATAAAAACACGAAGGAGAGAGTGGACGCGAACTGAAAGCGAAAGTTCGTACAACACAAAACAAGAGACTGAAGTGTTATACGAGCGTGTGCTGCACCAGACAGCAAAATTTTTGTTACGCTCTGGTCGCCTTTGATGCCACAATGCACTCACCCTTGACCACCACTACCGCCCCGCTCCGCCCCGTCCAACCTTGATGTCTCTAAGGGAAGGGGGCTCTTCCATAATGCACATAAATATTAACACACCTCTCATATATTAGTGTTTACCCTATGAGTTGACAGATGTCGTAGGAAGAACGATGCTGGCATAGCCAATTAAGACATTTAAAACGTCACTCTAAGTAGCAGGAAGAGTTAGGCAACAGGATGGGGCTAACTCCTACAGGTGTGTCTTATAAGATATATCCTTGCTGTCAACAGTTGCAGAACTTTTAGAAAACGTTATAACTTCAGTTATATAGCGTCCAGCAATCTTTTGAGTAGCATGTTCCATATAAGCACCTTAATGGTCGTAAAGGCGAAGAGCGAATTTGGGCAATAGTGGGGGATATTTGCTACGAGACATACTGCTCGAAGTTCACCGCCATCCTCCCTGCAGGGCTTCGGACAAGGTGATTTTGGATCACGCAGACGACCCTACTTCAAAAACATCCCTCCCCTCACAGTGGATTTCCTGAAAGCATGTTCTTCTTCGTAAGAAACCGCATACCCCGCAGTACTCTCTTCCTTGTGAAATGTGTTAATTAAAAGATCTTTACCTTCTGGGATTGAAAAAAGTTTTTCGAGTCTCAAGAATACGGCAAAACTCCGCCAGGAAGGCTGTTCCAAGAAGATATGCCGAAGCATTAAGTGGCGCAAGGTGTTAGTGGAGAACAATTTTTGCAAAAGAGGGTAGGGGGCGTAATAAAAAAAAAAGAGGCAGGCTTGAGCTGGAATAGCCCAATATTGATATGTTATAAAGAAACCAGCCCATCTGTGGGTCAGTAGTATAATACAGTTTGATGGGATTTCAAATAAAACGATGAATTTGAAAAAAAGGGTCGCGCCAGAACTATGCTCTTTTTCTGAACGCATCACTTCGACTGAAGAACACTTCGAGAAATGGAAACTTGTATTGCAGTGGCCATATGCAGAGGGAACGGCGGAGTGAAAAGTGCGTCAAATTGCAGACCTATGTGCCGACTGCACTGCGGTGGAAAATGCCGCATTTTCAGCATGATTTTCCCAAAAATCTTCTGTTATGAAGTCATTTAATCGAAGTTGTCGACAAAATAAGTCTCGAAAAATAAGGAAGTCGTTCAAGCTGACATCAAGGAAACTTACAACACCACAAAACAACAAACACCCTCTGGGCTGATGGAAAACAACTTCCGAAAGAACGAAAGCATCTCAGGATAACGTGGCATTTGACGATGTAGAAAACTGCAATCTGTGAAATCACACATCAACTCAAGGGAAATTCATCGCTGTCTCGGCCCATGAAGGTGCTGTCTTATCCTCTCTTTCACTGCAGACTTTCTGTTTCCTTCGCGTCCAAAAAATGGTTTTTGCTGACAGGAGTAGTTGTGCTTGCAGACTAGATTCGACTTCATTTCAATTCCACAAGTTGATAGCGACAAGTAGCAATAAGAGAAATAACGTTTGATCAGACTTCAACAAATAATAAGTGGCAGAAACTTCACTAACCGGTGCTGACAGTGAAATGTTATTTTTTCACTGCTGTTTCATCTTAAATTTCAGAAAACCTATTAAGCTATACTTCATCGCCTGAGCATTTTTCAAGGAGCACCGTTCTTTACCATAGAGCATCAAAAATTCATAAATATGTTCTACTACCCTAAAATTCCAAAACAACAGTCTCTTCATGGCCGTTATATGTAGATAAAATATATCAGGTTATGCTGTCATCTTGCAGCAGAGTGCATTTCTCTCGCGATCTCAAATTCGTTACTATTTCCACTTCCTTGGCGAGATAAAAAAGTGGGCTTCGAAAGCACTCTGCGTCCTGCTTACCTTCATTGCAGCTTAATTATTTGAAAACGGTGAAAATTGCAGTAGTCATTTCTTACTCATCTCTAAATCGTACCCTTTCTGCAAACAACCAGTTCTCGAAAGTCCAAAGCAGCTACACTGAACAATGTATATCAACGTACCTGCCACAATCATACATTTAAGATTTCATCCATAATTGCTTGTCAGATAAGCCATAATCGAACGCTCAGATACAGTAAGACTTCAGCTTCTCAAAAATTGCTATTTTAATATGAACACAGCAGAATGCAGCAACATTAGTCAGACTATAAATCCATTTTAATAAAACTGATTTTCTGTGAAAGGTTGCCCAAATATGCTTCGAAAATATACGCTTTTAACTTCCACTGCTCCTACCTCTCTGCACTGTTCAAAGTAAACGTGCAGCAGCATAGGCGCATCGTATATGGCGTAGTATGCTTACTACACCTTTTGACAACTTTTTCCATGTTTGACAACTTTTCCAAACAGTATTGCTCCCTCGCTGACCTACGAAAAGATGAGCTTCCAACACCCCTGAAAAATTTTGCATACCTAAAGAATGTTTCCTTATCCCCTGTGCAGATATTTCCCATTTGGTCATTTACAGCGAAAGCCACAAACCCACAAAACATTGTGACCTTTCCTTCATGCATCGAACCAACTACGCAGTTGCGTCCGACTCAAACACGCCTTTCTCGTTTATCGCATCAAACCAACTGCATTCAAACGCAATGAGACGCCAAAGTCATTTAAAGAATAGCTTATCCACCATATTTCTATGCAAATACGATACATGAAATAGTATGAAATGCGTGACGACGGTCCCCTGATAAAATTAAGCGTTTTCTCCGTTATCCCTAGTGAATCTCACTGGGGACATCGAACATTCCCCGCTCTCACGTAGGATTCTAAAAACGCAAAAATATTCCAGTGGGAACCACCACATGAAAAGCTCCTTTGCTCCCGCAAGGTTATTTGATCCATCACATCATATTACTTGGCGAACCCCCAGCGGAGAGCCTCCTCTATGGAGCTTCATTCCACAAACGTGGAAAATTCATGGCGAGAAAGCTGTAGAGGCAGAATGCTGCCTTCAGGCACCCGGTATTGTTGAAGGAACTATTTATCGTGTCCTCTATTTTTATAGGGATAACAAACAAATGTCTGTTATGAATGTTAAGTATCAAATAAAGCATAAACGTTGATTTATTCGAGAACTGCGATTATTCGCAGAAGGAAAAGGAAAGATGTAAGCCATAGAACAGTCGATGTGCGAAATAAGCTACAAAAGCAGCACCACAGAGCTTATCGTTCGGATAGAATATTTTCGAATGCACAGCTGATGGGAAATTGAATGCATGTTAGGTCGTTTTTCTTCCTTTGCTCTCAGCCCATGAAAGAATCACGTGGAAGAAAGACGTGAGTACTAGAAGACGATTTGGAAACCTTTTAAAGATGCACTGGTAACGGACAAAGAGGCGACTGAGGGAATCAAGAGACTGAAAGTGACCGCTCAATGATTTCAGCTGCTGCCGCATCGTTCCTTGACTCATCGAGAAAAAGTGAAAACTAGGATGGTTTTGCAAATAATAAGCGAACCAGTTTTGTTCTAAGACAGTCTCATCGAAGAGATGGAGTGCTTCAGTCAACTTCTCGCCATGTGCTGTCACTAAGATTCAGACACAGTGCAAACGGCATAAAAAATCAGCATTTTTTTACGGCTCTAACGGCATATGTGAGGGTGGGAGTAAGGAAATTAAGAACGTAGGGCATTACAAACAAGGTGGGCAAAATGGGCCTAGACCAGAATAAGCTACAAGCTACAAGACACAGCATCGGATAAAAAGTGTGCAATGAAGGTTCCAATTTACTGATGTAGGGAAATAAGGACTCCGAAAAAAAAATGAATGATCTGATCACTAGTGCTTGTGACAAAAAAATTGCGGTTAGCCTCTAAGCACACCGGTATGCAATGCAAAAAGTAAAGGAAGGCCGAACATTAGAGTAAAAGAGTAGGCTTGAAATTAGACGCTGCGTTAAAATTCCTCCACAATACCCTTGTTTCTGCTAACATGAAGCTTTAGAGACATCTTAAAAAGTGCTAGCGCGTATAACGATTTCCACTCTGTGATTTAGCAAAATCATTCTTATATTTAACGCCGTAATGGGAAACCACCGCTGCGCATATGCATGATTTTTGGCTTGGTTTCCTAAATGCCGTAAGATGTTCTGCGGTGCGCAAATAGAAGGCACGCTGCTTTCGTCCGTGCGAATCCACTTCACTCGCATAACACCCAGTTGAGGTAACTCGTTTTTTCACACGCCATATGCTGAACGGATAACACAGCTGTGGTCATATAATCATGATGATACTGCTTATGTTTAAAAGTTCAGTGGTAATATCCTGACCAGGCTTATGGACAATCCACCGGAACTCAGCTCACGCCGTGGCACATGTCAGTTCATCGGTGACAAAGGGAATACTGGAAGTAGCGTCAGGCTAGTTCCATTGCAACGCCTTGCAGTCCTGTGAACCATATTGATTCCTGCGAATCCTCATAACCGTTGTTCAGGATAATGGCATCTTTAATTGTTTTCAGAGGTAGAACTGAAATTCTATAAATAACTTTAACCAAACAAGGCTATTTAAACTGCTTCATCATTAGATCACTTGCCATCATGACTGCTTCATAAACTGCTTCATCATCACATCACTTGCCATCGTTGTTGGAAGACAGTATTAGCTCCAACTGGAGTTTCTGACAAGTGCTCTTGTCGACTTCCATTGCCCTTATCCCCTCTGCATTAGCGTCCCTCATAGATGTTGATTGAAAGCGGTAAAAATGAAAGCTCCGATTGGAGGCTATTATTGGTGAGCCTCTAAGCACACGTAGCAGAAAGAGGCATTTTGTGGACTGGGTTTGCGGCGGTTCTCAGTGCATATTTTATCGGAATTTGTGCAACGCGCAGCGAATATCAGTGGGACGATGAGGAAGGTGCCTCGCTTCGCCCTCGTTCAAGAGCAGTGAGAGCCTCTCAAGCGTGGTGCATTAGTGCATGAGCATGGCACACGCTCTCTTTGTCGCTCATATAAATCCTCCTCCGCCTAAGCTGTTCGCTCGTTCCACTGGACAACATCGATGCTTCTATTAACGGACGCTCCCTCAAGTAGCGCTCTCCCCTTCCCTTCCCGTTACCCTCTTCTGTGAAGTGAGTGAACTCATCAACACTTATCCCAATACTATTTTCCACTCCATCCGTCTTTCTGTCATTATTTGAAAGCTATGTTATTACGCATTGCCAACCGCTGTTCATTTTACCATGGCTGTTTCATCGCAACTGCGCAACAGCAATGAAACTGCGAATTGAATATGTGAAATGTTGAGCAATGTTATTTATCTTATTCCTTTCAACCTTATTTCTGTTTTCGGCTGAAGTTTTTTTACGTTCAATTTGAAGAATTTCTCACCACCTTCCTACTTCATCTGCATCATTATAAAACGCAGACATCTGAAATCAAGTGGAACTATTTGTGAGCGTTCATCTCATATAAGAGAAAAAGGTGAGAAAATTGTAACACAAAGGAAGTCAATGACGATGCAGTGAGAAGAGGAAACTCCGAACAGGGCTGCAGAATATCCTAAACGTTTTAGAGACGTAGCAGCTATAGTCGTAACCGGAAAGTGGATGTGGAAAAGGACTCCGAGGAAAGAGTGAGAAAGGATGGATGCCCACTCCCTCTCTTTCTTATCTCAGTTTTGTGGGGAAATTAGATTTGCCATTTTGCTCCCTTTTCTTCAACAGAGGGGAAATAAAAGTGCAACCTTTAAAAAACTTAACAGATGCTGAGCTAAAAGTGATTTTTTGCCAGCATGACTATTATTAAATGGGACGGGGAGTCGAATTTGAATTTAACCAATGCACGGGAACTTTGTCAATTTTCAAAAATCAGTGAAGGTTGCGAATCAAAATGAATTTGCTAGGTGATGTGAAAGAGAAAGAAGAGACAGCGCTTTCTTCAAAATGAAGTGCCTTTTGGTTAGGAGAAAAGCATCCGGTACCGGTGGGAAAACCTCAAAATGTAAAATGCATGGAGTGGGAGGAAAAATTGAGCAGAATGTGGAAACCCACCCACCTCTAGTTACTAATCGAAAAATGCGGTGGAGTCGTTCTTTACCATATTTAGTTAAATCTGCTATCACGTAACAGTTCTACATCAATAGGTCGCTCATGTTCTTGATAATTGAAAGTCGATGCCTCTTCTAGTGAAGCTTCAGTACAAAAAGTGACGAGACTTTGAAATAAATGGCTCATGATAATGCCACATTTACAGCCAGAAAACGAGTATTCCATAAATTTTCTATGAAATTAAACGCAAAATGGTTTTGTAGCCGAAATTTTCAAAACCTAAAAGGAATTTGAGAAACCAAGCGGGTGGAAAACTCGCAAACAATTTGAAGCCCAGCTATCGGCTGCACTTATAATAACGTTAAGCTATCACTTCTCCGAACTTTCTGGCGACAAAATGCAAGTGAGCGCCGCACACCATCCATATATACTGATGGAGGAGAAAGATAACTGCGTGGATTGCTATTTTCTTTGTATGGAGTTGGCGGAATTTGTTTTTAGGTCACTTTCTAAAGCATTATTTAAATATCCTTGAGTAGGTACATAATAATCCTTATGCTGCTTATCTCAACCTGCTAGTTTGTATACGGTGGTGTCTATTTCTATATGCGTGCGCCTTCTTATCTTAAAGAACCAGTAGCGGTTCCAGGCACCATTTTCTTTGCCCACTGCCCTTAATTTGTTCTTGAATGATCTGCAAATCCCTTCTTTCTCGAGGGTTGACCAAATATTGCGAAACATGAAAAAAAGCAGGCGCGTCAGATCTCTTTTAAGCCTTAAAAAACCAATACTGGTAATAGTGGATGGGTTAACACGTTGGCATGAGAAAGGAGGGGAGAGGGGGTTGTCGATCCAACTTTGCTTTGGTACGAATATACCGGCCCTGCATCAATTAGTACCGAAAGCCCAATCCATCCCACGTTTTGAATGGTTCGAATTGACCCCGCAATATATACACCTCACGTGAAGAGCCAGAAGCCCAGTGGTTACTGCAAGCTCTACTTTTATATGCGCCCACCCTTGCCTTAAGGCATCTGTAGACAGTCTATTTTAAGGCCAACACTTCTCTGCTCATCAAGAAAGCTAATGATCTGCAATCTACGAACACGCTTTACACAGCTACAGCCACAAAAACTGGTAAATATGTTGTGTGACTTGAACAGTGGGGTTCTCAGATGCGCTGTCAACGCTGCAAATCAACCTGAGAATCGGCACAAATCGACCATCCTTATAGAAGATGAGGCTTACAGTACGGAGACATTTAGTATCCGACTTTTAGATTCAGTTTTTGCTTTCCATAGCAGTCTTTAATAACTATTCTAGAACACAATATCCAGGGGATCAAAATTCAGATATCAAATACCCTGGAATACACAAAATTATTAACTACCTGAACGCTGTCCTCTATGTGACCGTTGATACGGACACGTATATTTGCGTTGCTCTGCACGTGGCGTTACCATGTACATCTCCCCAACACCAATACTAATTGCGTAGATTCTACGCGTAGTATACGCTGTGTGCGTGTCTGAGTACCGCCACCGCACATGCGCGTTCCTATGTGGGCGCGTATGTGTACAAGGGTGCTCAGGAAATAGAAATTTAAGCTTTAAAAAAGGAATTCGATAGGTGTGGTCAGTGGTACGTGAATGCTACATATGTAATCAGTTATCTTATCGGTCCTATCATCCAGTCAGTAATAAATTCCTTAACCCTCAACTTTGGTATCCTTAAATAATGATTGGAAACGATAACTGGAAGTAGCAGTGAAGTGGGTGAGCAGACGAAGCGTGATCTCACCACATCCTGTGAGTGTCATCAGTTATATTAACGCACCACTCCATGCGTTTTTTTCATGAAACTGTAGACAGCTTGAAAAAAAGCGAATACGAAACCATTTCATTTCGCACCTTCCGACGCGCTTTACGGTTAGTTTCTTCTATCATACGTGCCTCAGTGTTCATTCATCAAACACGGTTTGACAATTTTAACACAAGATCGCTATTGGTGCTAACGTAGCAGTGTTCAGAAAACGATCGTATTCAGTTTTATTCGTTGTCTTTGGTGGTATATTTTGCAAAAGATTGAGTACAAGAATTATGATAGCAAATTATCTCCAACCAACGGGAATTGTACACTTTCCTTGTTTTCAGAAACCCGTCCGCAGCGTAGTCGCTTGAAATTATCTCGTTTTATGCTAGAAAACTGTTGTTTTTGGCTGCATTCAACTCCGTAACTATTCCGCTCACCAAAGTGAGTTATCTTTCCGCGGGTTTTGCTCAGAGACGCCACTTGAATGCGATTGCCTAGATTCTTCGTGAGACGCGAAATATTGCCAGAGTAAACAATCCTGTAGAAAGTGCAGAAAAATGGTCGTGAAAAATGTATGGCCGTGTGGGTGGTCAGTCGTAGTATTTGGACGCCTCATGGATAAAGTTACTGCGCGAAAATTCAAGTTTCTCTTTGAGGACGCGAAAGTTTTATTGCAAAATATTTCAGTCAACATTTCGACAAAACAATATTGATTTCGTTGAAAAAGCTTCCATGCGCTTATATACTGAAGAGAGGCTGAATCCTTTCATTTTCTCGCGCACTTAACGCAACTGCCACCTCAACAACATACAAATGTTTCGCTCGTATCAGTTTTTTTTTCTTTAATTATATAAGTTTGGCAGTTTCTTAATCGCTTCTTTCGAACACATGCCCAATTTGTTAGCTGATGCTCAATAGACCGATGTTATCCCTAATCCTGATGTTTTCACTGTTCTTCACATCAAAATTCTTCCTAAAAGCAATGCATTCTGTTGAGCCTTTCATGGGTCGTATGAACGATTTAAATATTATGGAGCAGTTCAATGTGAGGAGATTTTAGATGAAGACCGCTTTATTGGTTATAACCGCTGGTGGCTTTTTTGTGAACGGCGCTAAGAGTGGATCCGCAGACCTTCAAGGTCAACTTTATGAAGATCTTCTATATGACTACAATAAAATTCCAAGGCCGGTTAAGAACAGTACCGACATTCTTACGGTTGATGTTGGAGCTTCACTTATCCGAATTATCGACGTGGTTAGTTATAATGAATCACTAACGTTCATATTCGTAGATATTGCAGAAGTCGTTAAGAGTATTGCCTGAGTGATCACGATGGAAATATCGTGAATAGCAACTTATATGATTGAGCTATAAACTGTAGGAAACTATACTCGAAGTTTTTTCTACGCAGGAGATCACTATGATTTTATGCATGAAGGATTGCGTTGCCACAGAGAAGTGCAATCAAATTAACTGTATTTATAACCGCAGTTTCGTCTAATTCACAATTTTCAACAAGTTCTAACACCTATGTGCCTTCTCACATACTACGTCATGCTGTACTTGGCTTCCCGCAACTGTGGCATATTTCCTCAGGAAAGCATTGTTTTCAGTGAGCACGAAAAAAACTGAAGATTACGAAAGCTATTTTACAGGATGAGAAGAATCAAATACTGACGACAAATTTATGGCTCGAAATGGTAAATTTTTGTTTTGAAGTTAAATGCACGACCACATATTTTATTGCCATTGCAAGCTCAACTGGAGATTTGCAGCGACTAAAGTGGTTCCTGGAAGTAGTGATAGTTGCAATGCTATTAACACTTTCCGCCATCGTCTCCTCCCTTTCTCTCGGCTTTGAAGAAACTTCCACTGCTTCCAGAAAGACTATGCGTGTAGTGGATTAGCTACAGTACCACCAACTTTTTCGTTTACAAATACTCTGCGTCCCCTTTCATACTATAAGTTGCAATTGTGGAGGGATGAAATGATGCAAAATTCTCCGTGCCGCATATACGAAATAATTGAAGAGTGCTTATTGTTTCGCAGTGATCAATAATGATGTATAGTGTGGTGCAGCACAGCTTCGCCAATGTGTCGTCTGCTTTTCGAGGAACAGCAGAAAATCGTCTAGTTTATTATTAATTTAATAAGCTGCACCATTTGTTGGTTGTGCATTGAAATTTAGTGCTTAGAAAAAACCAAAAACAAAAGCAAATGGGGACTCGGCCGTTCTCTCCACAAGACTTCATGTTCTCACCGCTTCTAGACCAGTATTAGTTGATTTATAATTGGGTATGATTTTCTTTGCAGTGTCAAGAAATGAGTTCATGGGACAACGATATCCATAATATGAAAAAAATCTGTCTGCTGTGTAAAAGAGTTGACGATCTCTGAACTCAGCTTTCTGCAGAAATTCATCTGCGTTGAGATGTTTGCTGAGATTCTCGAGGAAGTTTCTATTTTGCTGAACATGCTGCGTTCTGGATTCTCCCAGTTCATGCTGAAATGCTACCAATCTTTCCTCTCCAAACAATTTCTTAAGCTTGTTTGCCAAGTCCTCGTACATTTAAAAAATTTCTGCCTTTGTTTCGTAACGTAGTTGCACTTGGCACTATACTTGTTGATTTTTTTTTTTTTTCAGTAATCGTTTTGCTATTAATAATTCCACTTCATGACCACAACCCTATTTACGCATTCTTTCCTTCTTTAATCCTACAAAAGGGCATGAGTGAATTTTCTTCGCTTTGTCGTGGATAACCGCCAGAAATTTGTACATTCAACTGCCCAATTCTCCATTTGCTTTATGGAAACTGCTGCACCACTAATAGCATCAGTGTGTAGCATATACTGAGGTCTGTGGATAGAGGGACGATTTTTGCTGCCAAAGTTGGTACGCATTGTTCGCTTATACATCACAAAGTCTTTCCTGCGTTAGCTTTATCAAATTCTTTTTACTTGAAAGGATACGTTTCTGTGCTCTGTCCTTATCAAACCCAATTCTATAGGAGTCTCATCTAAACTCAGTCTGAAATCCATCAACAATATAAAAACTTTAACGAATTTACACCAGACGCTCACGAAGGCATTTTGCATCGCTGTAAATCAATTAACGGCAGTGTCTATGTCGCCTTGTATATAAAATTGTGCAGTGAACTTGAGCCTAAAGCACTCGAGTTCAAATGACTGCAGCCAATCCGTAAAAGAGATATATTTGTTCCTAATTGCAAAGCAGCAATTAAATGTTACATCTCTCTGAGGAAAGACTGAACATCTTCGCCAAATCTTCTTCATTATCTTCAATTTATTATCTTCAAATCTCTGAGCTGCATTGTTTCGCTATTTCGCAGCTTTGATTTCCCAATCTCAACTTCAGCTCCTGTTTAAGCCGATTTTATCTTGGATGATTTTATGTCTTGAGCAGCCCTCCGTTGCCCTGATCGTTTACTTTGCATGATCTTCGTGGGAACGTGAATGTGCCACTCATTTTTCACACCATACTTTGTTATTGTGGTGAAAAAATATATAATATGCAGAAATTTTTTTTAACCGATTATCCTCAGCCAACTCTAATTCTGTAAAAAACTTGCATTCGCCTGCTCACTGGCATTTGTTTTAATCCGTTTGATCTTTTAAACCATTATGAACAAATCAGATTCTAAGCAACAGATTTTTCTTTCAAACGATCGAAGCTGAATGAGGTGCAAGACTCGCAATCCACCTGTCCAACCATGTAAACTGCATCTTCTTTGATAGACTGAGTTGCAGCAATGGCTAGATGCAAAATTAACCTGGAATCCAGCAAAATACGGCGGAATCAAAACGCTTCATATCCCGAGTGATCTTATATGGACTCCGGATCTCGTGCTGTACAACAAGTAACCTGTTTGTTTTGGATTTTTCCAATAATCTTTGTGATAACATTAAATGGTACTGTTGCTTACGCATGAAGCAAGTGAGATGAGCTAACTTGGCGTGCTTGTTTACAGCACAAGGAGAGTAAAGCGGGGTTTCACCAACTCCTCTTTCACCAATCTCCTTATCTTGCCTCAGCTCCCACGTAATCTTTCCCATCCTCTTGCCCGCTTCTTCAGCCTATTCTTACTTCAAAATGTAGTGTACAATAATAAGCATTTTATGTACTTTATGAGCACACTAAACCACCACCTCCAGTACCCCTTTCTTCAGATAGTATACTCATATCGAAAGTTGTGGCTGCAAATAAATTCCTGTCTAAATCTCACTCTCTCACCTCATATATGAATCTCCACCTTGAATAGGGCATACGATGTCGGTGAGGTGAATTCGACAGAAAACTGCTAATAATATTGAGTCTATGTTTGAACTAAGAAAGTAATATGTTTGAATTAAGGAAATAAGGGTTTGTCCGTTTAAGTCTTCACGTAAGTTTCCATTACAACATACATCTCATTTTCTTTTTCTTTGTGTGCAGGGCGCTTTGAAATTCCTAGCGATCTGAACCCCTCGCCGTCCATAAACTCTTTCCTCTTGAACTTAACAGTATTTTTAAACGTTGCTAGCGTTATACCGCAGCGCTTCAAGGTCAGTTTTAAAGGCAACATCGGCCGTTTCAGCGCCGCTGGTGATCCTGACATCACAATTTTTACGGACGCCCTGGTCGCTTATGATGGACGCGTATTTTGGCAGCCGCCGGCCATCTACAAATCGTTTTGTCCAGTATGACAGTGCTGTTTTTTGAGAACTTAATTTGTGCTTGAGTTTCTTCACAGTTATTTCTGTGTAGGAGGAATGTTGGTGAAAGGGGGGGGGGGGGGGGGGGGGGGGGGGGAGGGACGGGAGGGGTGATGGAACTGCGACCTTCAGAGCAAAAAGCAGAGAATTCCTTCATAGGAGTTAAAAATCATAACAAATCTGTGGATTCCCAACAAATGCTTGACAATTTATACTCTTTAATTATGCCAATCTTTGATTTCAGTTTCGGAAGTTATTTTCATTTAGTTATTTTTCGAGTAAGATTAAATCGTGACCACTTTTCACGACGAACTAAACGACCTCTCAGTTGTATGCTGCCATTTTTGTCCATCATTAGCTGTCAGATGTTTCAGTTATTTTTTGCTACAAATTCATTTATTTCTTTTGCCTGCATCAAGAGCCTCCTCACTCTTTATGAATTCATTTGTTGGACTTCTGGACACTATATGTTTATCGCACTGTTGATATCCCAGAGAAAATATATATACTATTTGATTTTTCCGGATCCTTCCAAAGATAGCACTGGTCATTTTACCCTCATTCTTGAAGAGATATTCCGCTGATTTAAAAAAAAAAAAAAAAATTCTTAGGTTTTTTTGGTTAACAAGTTTATTTCAGATCGATGTTACTTGGTTCCCATACGACTCGCAAAGTTGTGAGATGAAATTTGGTGCGTGGTCTTATACGGGCTATTACGTCGACTTGAAGCAGTTGCCGAAAGGTAAGCTTATTTGCTTGAATGTTGATTTTGCATGAAGACAGCTGCTTTTAATTCTCCGCCGCCTTCACTTCGAGAACGAATGTATTCAATTTCAACACTCTATTTCGCAGTGTTTTGTATTCGTTTGACTGCTGTTGCAGTCGGGCGCTTGCATAATTCTGAACTTTGCATGTAATATACACTAACTTTACCTATATGTGTGTCCCCACGAAGATGCACGTAATTGCTCTACACTGGAGTGAGGCGAATGCCGCATAATATGTAAATGCTATATTTTACTCTAGCAAAATCATATTTGTAAGCCGTTCGCATTCGTAGCAGCAAATGTAGATTGGTTGAGTTCATCTATTCTTTGACAGGTGGAAAGAGAAGAGTACAGAATTGATGAAGAAATGTGGGCAAGTGCATCTCTCGGGATAGTGATTCCCTTAGAGGACGAACAAAAACTTTCCGATTCTCATAGCAGATGTAATTTAGTTTAAAGTTTAGATCAAGTTGTTAATGGCACGGACAAATATGGTCAGGATGTGGAAACGATGGAGATGGGTATGGACCTCAGCTTTTTCTATCGGTAAGTGCGTTCCTTCAAACTGGCACAATGCTGCAACATATAGGAAATGCAGCAGACAATGGCCATATGGAAGTAGCCCTTCCCGTAGTCGTCATTAACACAGTTGCACATCTCAGCTTTTTTACATTTCTGACAGGATTACATTAAAAATAACCTCTAATCGTTTCGATCCTCGCACTTTCACTTGAAATGAAGGCAAATTCATCGGAGAAAAGAGCTGCACTTGACAAAGCGTCTAATAAAAGAACACGCAAATAACGATATTAAATCAATTTTTTGCGAGTGTTGCTATTTCCTTTGAAGAGTAGATAAGTTTACTAATGTTTAAAACGTTTTTATTTTGGCGTCAGTGAAAATCTGTTTCCTAAAAACGAATACAGCGGCCATCAGATAACTGTGGGGTCCATTCCGATACTGTGTCTGATATTATCCTTTATATTAGAAGCATAGAAAACAGTGCCACATTCAAGATAAACATCTTGAATAAAATCGCAGACTGAGTTTCAGATCGGCCGAATGGGATTTGCTATCGTTGTCATCAGCTCGACATTCTGTACTTTATACGAGTTGCTGTGGACCCGAAAAATATGTCGATATTACTTACTACTTTGTCCTCCGTCGTAAAACTTTATTTTTCACATGCAACCTCATCGTGCCTTGTTTCCTTATTTCTCTGCTCACGACGTTTGTTTTTTATTTATCCGATCATAAAATCACGTTCTCAATCTCTATTCTCGTAACGCTCACCGTTTTCTTCTTGGTGAGTCACGCACCTTGATTCTGTGTTATTTCTACGCACATATGCTGTCGAAGAAATTCATTTTAGCTTTGAAGGTGCTTCTCAACCATCCTCGAAAGAACGTCATTCCGTCGTGCATTATGATGAAGTTGTGATAAGGTGTTTAAGTCAATCACTGTATGAGATTCTGTGATTTTCCGAAACCCAGTTCAACAGATTTCTTTCGAATGTTTCAAGTTCTGACTGTTTCATGAAAAGCAGCTTCTTCGATGGAATACTTTAATTGCAAATTAAATATCAATCTGCCCTGAATAAAAAAATGGAGGCATGAATACAGCGCAGAATATCTTAAACTGTTGCATGTTCTCCCACGTCGCAACATTAAAATAAATAGAGAAATGAATTTCTCCAATAATTCCTTATAAATTTAAGTTCAGCAATCACTTTTTAATAAGCTTAATATAATATATTTGGGTACGGATGAGGGAATAATGCCTTAAGACATCGTAAAAGCACTGGACATACGACACTACGTTTTCTAAAAAATGCATTTTTTGATCAGCATGAAATACTTCCTTTCAGTTCTCTCGTTTAACAGCATTATATTTTATAATGAAAAGAAATTCTTTCGACCTCAGGTTGAATGCATGAATGGAATTGTGAACTCATTGAAGGTGCTAATTGACATAATGCCACCAACCTCACTGGTTATTCCTATGTTCGGACGATACTTGATCACCACAATGATACTCGTTTCTCTATCAACTGTCGTTTCGGTTATTACGGTCAACTTTCGCTTTAGAAGCGGATCCGCACATCGTATGTCGCCATGGATACGAAAGATTTTTCTCAACTTCCTACCCAAGTTCGTTACTTTCACTCACTTTTTCGTCAGTCTAATTGCAGTATCTTCCCATTGTTATGAATCAAGTTCGCAAGAGCAATGACCTCTCTGCTGCGAGTGTTTTCTACTGCAGCAAGAGAATTTTCTGCAAATGTCAAATTTGCCTTGCATAATTGTTTATTTATAAGTATCTTTTCCGACGTATATTGCCTCATTCAATGATAATAGGGGCATATTGCAGAGTATTATTTATGACTCGACCAGAGCCAAAGCAAAAAACAGATCAGACGACGAATACCCTCATTGACGCAACTTCACTAGTCGGCGTTGGCTTTTCGCCGAGCTCTTATGCTGTTCGCAGCTCCGTTATTCCAAATCCTCGTGAGTTCATGTAAATAACACTATCTTTGTATATGTATACCCCAGTTGGGTGCGTGTCACTTTTTTTTCGAAATCATTTCGAATTTTCCCACTCACATTGTCGGTTCGTAAATTCAGCATTTTCTGAACGGTCACGAATCACTTTACGGTTTAGTCCCTTAGTCGACGACGTTCGCACTGTTGAGTCCCAAACGGATTCCCCACTCTCTCCCTCGAGTCAGATATCTCCCATACTGCTGACGGTCCAAGTGGTTTTCCACCAAGATATTCGAGCCAGCATATCGAAGTTAAGTTTTTTGAAGTCGGGAAAGAATCTGATGCGCTAAAACGATGCGATGATCAATTTTCTATCGAGGTCAAAACCCGCGTGTGCATGCATGTGTGCATAAAAAAGAAAGAGTTGCCCACCAGCTCGCTGCGTGATAGAATTGAAACTATTGTAATAATGATGCCATCAGAGCTTCATATCTTTAATCCAGGTTGATCTGTTTGATTTCTACAGTCGTGCTAATCAGCCCAAGTATGATCAAAAGTAGTTGGTTATGGCGAAAGATAGCAAATTTTTGTATAACTGTTCAGCTTGGAACTGTGTGCAGGGAAGTTGCTTCACACCTGTAATTGGAATAATTAGTCCACTGTTATGGTTTTTTAAACACTGCTCTAAGTCAGATCCTATTGCATACAGCAAATATCACTCAAAAACAGCAAGGAGTGAACTTTGTTTCTTTTTACATTCCCTCTTCTGCAGGCTATCGTTGATTTCGGCAGTCACTAGGTGATGACCTAAGAAACTTCATTATTTTTTCTTAGCTCTTGGTATTTGAATGCAGCAACATTTCAGCCTTATCAGTAGTAGTAAATTTAGTTCTTTAAATGCACATCGGCGAGTATTTTAAAAAGAGTAAATATGGCGCAAAAACGGCGTTGATCACTCGCTGTACGAGAATAAATATGGGATGGCGACACAGATTGAAGGCGCAAAGTTTTTTTCGCTGGAGGGAATGTTGCACTTTTCGTTTGGAATGAGACGATGACCGCACTAAACTAAACCATGGCATGAATCGTTTCGGTTCTCCTCATTACAGGCAGGCAACGTTTCCTCGATTTCCGAAGCCCTTTGCTCCTTCTGAGTCCTCTGAAAACGTAGGATTATAAAAGTCAACTAATTTAGCTAATTTAATTGTGCTTAGTAGATCAGAAGGTGATCAGATTCATTATTGGTTGTGTTAGGGGTAGACACCACAATACCTGCATGAAAGCGCTTGAATATATCGTTAATCTGTTAACATATTTTCATCAAATTTTGAAACATGGGTGGATTGGATGACATCCCGCAATTGTTTGCTACATTTTTTAAGGCAGTAATCATATTTGTAGAAATTGGTTATACGCCTATACGTATTCAGGTGAGGGATCTCCGAGTGGTAAAGATTCGTCATCGAACTCGTTTCTGTGTCGTCCGTCAACGTCAAAATGCGAGAAGGCGATTCCAGCAATAAAGACATATTCGCAACGTCCTAGTAAAACGTTCGAAACATGGACGGATAAATATAAGCAGCACAGTGGAAAGGTTTTATTTGTCGTGTTCTGCATCTGGGCATAGCACACAATAAGCTACTAGCACAAATCCTCATGCAAATCAAATATGGGGAAGCTCCTCGTTCTGCTACACCTTCAGCCAACCCTCTTGAAATCCCTCCTCATCCCTTCGTATGCAAGAAGAAAATGGTGTCGTGAAGCTGCTGCATGAAAAGAGAAGAAATTGAAACAAATTGGAGTTCACAGGCTGATAACGTGTATATGGCTCAACAAATATCTATCGACAGCATAAAACAGTCAATTTCGACCAATTATGTTTTTCCATAAGAAGTATAGTAAATCAGTCGGCGCTGAATGTTGTCAAATTCGGTATTTTTTAGAACTTGTCCCCTTCTTCCACAAACTCTTTCTAATTTAAACGTCTCTTAACAGCACTCTGTTATATTTGTTTGTCATATAGCCAAATCACTCTCAATTCAAGTGTCGTGCTTTGTGCAGTGCATGATTTTGATAACTGCTATTTTCCTTGGATCTCGCAGAAGCGAAAGCTGGGGATTTTCTTTAGTGTACTTGGTGTAATGTGCCATAGATGCGTCGGCAAAAATTTGTATGGCGTTCCTACGAAAAAATTCAACAACGTAAGCCTTTAAAAGTACGTTTACCGACGGCAAACATGAGTATTTAATTCAGAGGAAATCTCAGAAATCAGAGGAAATATTTTAACAACGAATCAAGCAATTTTCCAGTAACGACTCCTTGAGGAGCTAACGCAGGATGAAACTTACGGAAGCCATTTAAAATTCTTTTTGAATTTTTCAACAGGCGTAGCTTCATTCGACTGAGTTTGCTTCGAAACGTTCAGGATTGCTTTTATCTTCTCTTTGTGGAAACCAATGGAGCATTATGCGCCGCGTGCAAAGCCGTTTGCAGGGCGGCTTTCCTCCCATCTACGAGAAAATATTCATCATTTTGCGTCGAGTTTTCCTAGAAATTTTCCAGCACTGCATAAGGATGGTTTCCTGTGAGAATGAATATGAAGTCTTTTCTATGAATAGAAGAAATCTTCCTACGCCAGTCATTTTTCAAACACGTGTTTGAAAACAACGGTATTTTAACGTCGCAGAAACGATGGGCATATTTCAATTTCACGCAGCAATTCTTTACTCTTTCTTTCTCAAGACTTTTTTCCCACACGAAAATAACGTCTTTACTAACGAGTCCAAGCATTTGATACTTGGCGTGACGAAGTGTTTGATGCCAACATTCTGCGAGCGGTCTTTAAAAAATAACCGAAATATTGCATAAAAATGCGCGAGTATTAGGCGAAATTTTTATTGATGTTCGTCAAAGCCTGAGAACGTTTTCCTCCAGTACCTTCTTTCCGTACTGAACGTTTCTTGAAAATAATTTGCCTGGTTTGATTTCAAATTGATATGAACTAAAACGAATTTCGCGGAAAGGAATGCGGCAAGTAAAGTGTTTCTGACAATTCTTTAATAACTCGATATCACAAACAAGATGAGGACACCAAACAAGGCTGCGACACTCACAAATGGTCGTAAAAGCAATTCACTAGTGCTCAGTAACTAATGGGGATTATATTTTGCAATTTTCGACGATTTTTCGCAGAAGTAGAATACTGCAATTCCCGCTTAGGTTTAGACTCGATTAGAACGCCGAGAGAATCTATTCATGTAGTTTAGCCAATGCAGTTTAGTCTTAATGAAATAATTCATTTAAGCAAAACACCGAGCCAAAAGTGACGTCGAATTTTGACCGTTTTGGACGTGGTGCTGATCAAAGTCGTGGTGCACGGCGACGCATCCATGATGTCATATTTCTAAATCTTCTTCAACAAGTGCGCTTCATAGCCGAGCATTTTCAACGTAGAGAAGACGAGGCTGAGGTGAGGTGACATATCAACGCTCGATGACGACTGCACCGACTACAGCCATCCCGTTTTTTCTGTTTCTTTCCTGCCTAGATTCAGTTGCATCACTCACCCCTCTTCATGGCAACGTTATTGCTTCAACCAGTTAAGCATGTTCGAGCAATGGCATTTCATCTGCGCAAACTGCACAAAACGGAGCGCATCTTCAAGTTCTTGCACTCTCAATCTATAAAACTTAGGGGAATTTATTAAATTCCATTAACTGAGATGAAAATTCGCAGAGCATTCAAATGCGGAAGTGAAAAGTGCTTGCGTGACGTAATTGATCACCTTTTCAACGTTGTTTTCTGGTTCCGATTTTTCTTGATTCACATTATTGTCTCAATGATTAAAGTTCACTTCATATTGTCCGTGTTTTTAAAACGACATGGAACATAATCCTGTTGAAATTACCAAAACCATTTTCGCCGAACGCTTAATTTTCTCCAGAATTGTGTCTAGTTGTGTCATAACGCATCACCTCATTACTTCTTGGAAGCAGTAACTTTTTCAGTTTTAGAATGAAAATGACAACTCATTTCCAAGCCGTTTTTAGGTAGCCCAGTCATCGGCCATGCCAACTTTGGTATTTCTTTACAGTGGGCATTTTTTGATTAGAATGACTGCTTTCACACTTCTTATCCAATTTGTTGTTAAATTTTCTTCTTCTTCTGCACCATTCGAGAGAGAGGGAGGGTGAAGGGAGGAGAAGGGGGAACTGATCGCCTTCAGGCGTTTCAGGAGTCGGGTTGGTTTCCAGCAGTTTGCTATCCTGTGGACGCTGAATTTGAAGATTATTAATGCTGAAGAAGTGACCTCGTTATCCTCTTCTAGTATCATTGAAGAAATATGTCCACTGTGACGGCAATTCCAGATTTCTGATGATTGGACATTCGTTGCGATGGTACTTGACCGACTGTTCCTGATAATATTCTCGGTGCTGAACGTGGGCACCTTTTTAATCCTACTTGAAGCACCATCACTTTACGATACGCGTGAACCGATGAATATAACCGTTGCAAGCAAACCGCTTGGGCAGGCGAATGTGCTTGGAGGGCACAGCCGTTTTTAACAGCATTGAAGACTCTCACCGAGGTACTTTTACGTTACATTCGTGGATTACTTTGTGAGCTCATAGAAGAACCCACTAATGCATAATTAATAACCGCCTTCTGAAGTTGTGGTGCATCTTGAATATAGTCAGTTTAAGGGAACACTTAAATAGCTATTTCCTTCTTAAGCACAGTGTCAGTGCGACCCTCAACTGATTCACTCACGCTTTTTGCGGGACTTGATATGGAACTCAGTCATGCGCCACTCTCTCGGCTTGAGTGCAAGTACGCATGAGTTATTTCTTTTTCTCACGCAAGATATGAACCGCTGTCTGACTCGTTGTTTACCAACGTCTGAGCTGGTTGGCTAAAATACTTAAAGTGAAAAGCAATCCGGAAACGCAGACGCTTTTAGAAAATCTAGCTGCCAGAAATGTGGTCAGTCGTTCATTTAGCTCCCAAATCCACCGGTGGATGCCGAGGCATTTTGAAGCTGAATTATGGCCTCCCCTAAGATTCATATTTTTTGACTGATACGATGCTGAAGTAAGCAATAAATTCTCATATCAAATCTAGTATGCGCTTGCGTTCTGATTTTCGATCGACTGTTGCTAAGAAGTTTACATGCAGATGAAAAGATTGCAGGAAGACTGCTCATCGAGCAGTTTTTGCAAAACGTGTCCTGTGCTGATGTAGTCACTAAACACATTGCGCCTACTGCATTTCCTGTTTATAGATAAAATCGGTAGTGCTTTGTAATATGATTTGGACGTTTTTAAATTCATCATTAAACGTTCAGATTATGAAGGTAAATTGTATCATCTTCGTATTTGTTAGATTATTTGCAAACGATTCGGTGATAAGTCAGTGGAATGGTGTTTACGCAAGTTTTTATAGAAGATGAACCTACGTAGGAAAATCTTCAGCACCAACGTTTATAATTTAACCAGTGGACCGTTGTCTCTGAACTTCACTCGCTAAACACAGAAGTTCCAGTTCACCTTTCCGTTGCAGCCCACAAACTGATCGGCTCATCCAAAATTTGCAGGTCGTAGATAGAATTTTGCAAAAAAAGTGACCGATTCGCCGATCACGCTAAATTCGAATGTTGAAGTACCGGAACATGTCGAAAGATAAACTTCTGCCCTTGAAATGGACTATCGATTACTGCCGTATGTTGATTTCATGAAAGAGGTGACGCACTTGTTCAACCTACTAAAAGAACACTCACCAACCGCGAAGTGAGAGTTGTATGGTGGAGTTTCATTTTGCGATCGTCTCGACACGTTATTTGCGTCGTTCATGACATCTCCTATTTACAAAACATTTACGTTTTCATCGTCATTCTCGTTTCTAAATCTAAGAGGGTTGCCTTCCTTTTTCTAAGGTCAAGTTGGTGGTGCGTTCATCTTCCAAGCTATCGGCAGTGTGTGTTACTATTATTGTTTCTTTCCTACTGACCATTGCTTTCAGTGAATTTCGCTGCTACATTTGAAAGTACCACGTTAATTACTAATAACAGCCGATAACTCCGGTTAATGATTTTTAAACTGTTTACCGAAACGGCTGTTATATGATTTCACCACTCCACATTCGCCATTCTATCGTCACACAGATTTGACGGCTATTAAACGCCAACTAGGCTTGGCCCATCATTCACTTCCGCCCGTTATGCTCGAAATAAAACTATAACACTTTATCGGCATTACCTCAATATTACTGTATCACTTAAATTTCTCCGCTTGCTGGTCCACTGCTCACCAGTCCATGTATTTTCGATCCTGCCATTTAAAAATTGAATATTTTAATACGATTCTGAAAGTGCTTCCAGACTGAAGTTAAAGCCAAATGTACCGCTTTTCTGATAGTAGCATTTCTTCGATGACGTTAATTTCGCGTATCCGTATGTATTTTCCATAAGATCAGTCACGCAAAACTACAAAACCCGCATCATGGGATTTCCGACGATATGCAGCACAACCCTTCTTAAGCGTACCACAATCCTAAAAAGTTCGAATCGTCACAACTCCTCTCGTCGTACCTCATCTTCACTCGTCTCCCGGTTATGCATCCATTCCCAGTCATTGTGCTCACTCCTTTCTGGCATTCACGTATCAATCAGCAACATTCCCCTTCCCCTCCCAACCTCTTCAGTTTCTATTCAGCGTTCCCATCCCACACTTAAATGGGAAACCATCGTGTAGAACTGTACGAACTGGTTCGGCGAGATTTTGAAATCAGTTGCTTCAAAATCTATCGGTGGCTTTGGCCCGAGGAAGGCTGGACACATTTCACGATATAAAGGTTCACAAAAACTTAAGTTTCCGACTGCAAGGCATCATTCATTGCGGCGCTCCAAGGAGTCACAAATGTTTCCTTGTTTCACATAATGTGGGGAGTAGACTACGGCTAACTGTCGAAAAAAGAGTATGAATCTACAACAAATTGGAAATTAACCCTCAAAAAGATTAGACCCTAAAACTTATCAGGCCGACGCGTTTATGAAATTATGAATGAAAGGCGATTACCATTGGCTTCTTTTTCAGGCAGGTGTTTAGCTTGCTGGCCACCGTCTACGAAAGGTTCTGCTCAAGATGGAAAAAAACACAAGTCCCATTATTTTAAGCTTCACAGATAGTGAAGAAACAAACGCGGCAAGTTTAGCGAATGGCCAATAAAATTTTTTTAGTCTCTACTTCCGAGGAACTCTTGATAGGTTTGTGCAAGCTATAAACCCATCCTGAATTACATTCTTTTCGGTGAATGGCACTTCTAACTGGCAGGTTGCCTACTCTATCGTCTAAAGAACTGCTTTAATCTCAAACTCGTCCGACATCACAGTTTAGTGTTGACGCTTGATAGACATTTGCAAAGTAACAAATATGGCTTAATGCTGGTCGTCTTGTCGAAATTCCTTGGAAGATAGCCTCGAATTCAGCTTCTAGCTTTATTCGCTTCCAGGCTGCAATATCGTAGTTTTCGAAAAGTGCGAGAGAACCAACCTATCAAAAGTGAGTGAAAGGGATTCTTCCACCAGTCTTTCTTCGAAGTTCGACTGAGTTGATATGAAGCACATGTTTGTTCTGCCTTTTGGGACAAAGAACGCGGTCATCAACTTCCTGAAGAGGAACGCATTTTCACTTGATCCAGTGCGATAAGAGGAAAGTGATGCGATGTTTGCAAAAGGCATGAGGAAAGAAGAGAAATGGCAAGAAGGACTGCACGTCAATGAACGAGAAGGAGACAAACCACCCAGCGAATGGAAATATGTAATAAGGGGAGGAAGCAGGGTGAAATGAAGAGTTTCATGAAGCAATGATGATATTTTTAGGATTCAGTGAGTGAATGTTGAAGGTGCGGAATGAGTAACTGTCGTTCCGTCGTAAAGAAGTTCATAGGTAACATGTTGTGATATATCATATGACGCGCATAAAGAAAGTTAAATTAAAGCGATAGTTTTTCCATGGTTCGCAAACTTCCCATTATTCAAAGCTGTTGGTTGTTGTCGGCGAACTCATTTTGCCAATGCAGTATTATTTTCAGATGATGTTTCGTCTAGGTCAAGAACGTTAACGTCCTTGGCTTTTCACTTTCACTCATTATCTACCTCTAATCCTTACCAGCTGTCATCAAAAAATATCCTACAAAAAGACAGCAAAAGACGGCAAATGCTTACCAGCAAAAGGCAGTCCAACAGAACGGTTGCACAAGAAAATAGCCGCTGATCTCTCTTACATTTGTGCATTTCTTGCATCATCGTTTTCGACAAACGATCATAACAACCATGTACAGTCATGATTAGCACGGGGTTTGAAGTGAAAGCAAATTCAAACTTTTTTTGATAGGTTATGGCATTGCTATGAAGATGGTGTTATCTGAAATTTTCCTTGGAAATTCGAAGATCAGAGCGTGCACGCCTGTTTACATAAGTAGGTGAAGTAACTGATACAGCGTGTCTAACGAGATTGTTTATAGATTGAGATTAACATATTTTATAGATCACAGTAAGCAGATGAGTGGAAAAAGTAATTATTTTAAGTCACGATACGGGCAAAAGTGGTACAAGCAGATCATCAGCTACAGTTTGTTACACCAACAGCTCTAATATTTTGTACTTACTTCATTTTAGATTGCACCCTTTTCACCTTTCCCTTTCCCAACTCATATAACGGAACATCTGAATGCTGTGCAACGCAAAGAAAGCTTCGACAGAAGAATACATATAACATGAAGTTAGCATCAAAACCGTTCACGCAACAATTTGAGACGCGCTGTTGCATTCAGGCTCAGCGATGACGAATCGCTCGCTGCACGAACAATGGATATATTATGTCGAATGGCATAACTGTTGAGTTACAAAAATTAACTCCGATGGTGTGAAATCCTATGCCACCTTTCGAACTTGACCATATACCGCAGCTCAGTGCCGTGCCTGACTTATTTAGCTAAAATGCGATTCTTCCCCCCAAAAATATGCACTGCATATTCCTCCACGAACTCGCCAGCCACTTGATGCGTTCACCGCGTTTACGTTGCATTCCGTGCAGCTTCCTCTAATTTGGAAGTCTTTCCTGAGACGACGAT
This sequence comes from Parascaris univalens, assembly GCA_037576465.1. Taxonomy (NCBI): domain Eukaryota; kingdom Metazoa; phylum Nematoda; class Chromadorea; order Rhabditida; family Ascarididae; genus Parascaris; species Parascaris univalens. The sequence continues at coordinate 58,794,834 of CM075173.1, read as the reverse complement.
GACGATCCCTGGCATTTTTTGGCGATCGACTTAATCAGACTATTACTCTCAAAGCGCACCGGGAGGGATGCAAAAAAGAGTTCAGTACTGGTCTCTATGTAGCAAAATTTTGTGCTACTTTTGTGATTTTGCTATTTGCTCTCTCAAAATTAAAATGCATTTCATTTTATTGCGAGTACGAAACAGCAATTTTTATTATTTTCAGTGCCTACGTATCACTGATTCTGGCTCCATAACAATTTCTCTAAAGTAAATGCTCAAAGCTAATTGTGGCCGTCGGAAATTTAGAGTTGCAAAGACCTCCGTCTATAAGCATTTACTGCAACAATTTCTAGACACCAAGAAAAATCAGGCTAGCCATTTCGCTGGGATAAATTCTGATATGAGCAAGACAGGTTTTGAAATTTTTTGGTCTGAACCGCAATATTTTGTCAATTCCTGTGCTCGTATTCCCCTCGGCTCCCTATTTCAGTGTGAGTGCAACTTGTCGAAAGAAAGAAATTTGTTGATGCGGCAATGTGATGGATGTAACGTCGTGGAAAGTTTACGTTGAATATGACGGTCCGCAGTAATTTTTTACATAATGTTCACTTGCCAGCTAAAGTCCACTAAAAAAAACAGTGCGTCGAAGCAAAGAATGTGTGGAAACGTTCGCAGAATGGGTGAAAAGATACAGCGGTCGAACGGAGACAAACGTATGATCGCATTCTGAGTCATAAACGAGCAACGGTACGCCATCCGCCGTACACGTCTGACGTGGATGATGACGCCCACTTATGAAACCAACGGCAGAGTTGTTATGTTGGCAGGGGTGAAAAAGCTTACCCGAAGCGCTTATATACCGGATGCAGGCATTTTTGATGGACGCTGTCATAGGTCTGTCCGTGGACAAGCGCATCATGGTTTCATGGCCGGGTTCTTATTTCTCATTTAATGGTGGATTTCGATGCGCAATCGGCAGAAAAATGATTTCTCGGAACAGCCAACTGTTTCTTGGAATTCCGTGCTATCGATATCAAATATTTGTAGGCTCAGTTTTCAGCATCGACCCACTTCTTCCATTAACGTCGGATTGTACATAACAAATCCGGAATGATATTTCCTTGCCGTCTATTTTCTGTAGGATGATGTGGAACTCATTTTCTTCGTCTGACTAAAAGAGCCGTTCTATTTTGATAGCACTTTTGCCCTCAACGTTTTCATTTAGAAATGCCTTCTTCTTCCGTCCACATTTCGTCTTTATTCGTCTTATTGTTTCTGTGGATTTTCTTTTCAGAAAGCCCGATTATTAGAACATACGTCGAAACTGAAGCACACAGTTTTTATTTGGTTTGCGGTGGCGGTTTGTGCTTATCTTATTTTCATCGCATTCTTCTTAGCGGGCTACTTCATTGCTCCAGTCCTGATGTTGCAAAGTTTTATTCCCTATGAAAATGTTTTACAGTCCTGTTTCCGATGGGTCTCACCAGTAATCCTTTCCAAACTAGATTTGATCTTTTGCTGAGCCATGCTGGCAGTAGCCGTCAAATGATCGTGTCATTTGCGATTCTTTGGAACTCATATTGTTTCATCAAAGATGTTGCTCGAATTGCACTACCTAATACGGTGCTTTAACCCAAAAGACCGGAATTTCTCAATTTTTATGCCTCACTCAACCAGATTCGACGACAGTATTTAGGAATGTTATCTTGAAATTAAACTATGGAAAATTTTTGGGCTTCATTGTTTATTCGAATATATTCAACCATAGATTTCAAACGAAAACAAATTTGGGAAGGTTTCATGTTGCAGTGGCTTTTTTAAGTCTTCATCTGAGATTATTTACAAATATTACTTTAGATTAATCAGGAATTTGCTCAGGAGCACATCAGTATCGTAATTCATAACGAAAATTTAAGAAAGTAATCTTACCTCACCAAGCCAACTCGCCCTTTGAAGCACTTGTGAGAGTTTTCGCAAGAAATCTTATCGTTTGGACTCTTATCGTCAAATGAACTGCAACGACGACGGTTTTACTATAATTGGCGCCTAAATGCGTAATAGCTGTTCTAAGCGGTATTTAAATGTGACGTAGCGTTAAAGCAAGCTTGGGTAAAACGAACTTTGTGCTTGCCAGAGTGCTTCATTAATAATGGAGTGCCAAAGTTCAGCTGCACGGTTTGCCGGGGATGACCCTACGCTTGAGCGAAAAAAAGGCTCAGTATATGCAGCAAATCACGTGAGATGAAATGCTGCTCCTTTTTAATTTGAACAGCGAGTAAGATGCTGTTTTATGTTGCGTCTTTTTCTAAAAGTTATGGGGGTGTATCCACAGGCAAGGTATTTTGACGATTGCTTCTAGAGACAGGAATATTACCAGTCGTATTTATTTTCGTTATTCTTGAACAATCGGAATAAGAAGCGACTTCTTCCATTAACTGAGTGCTATGCATCCTGCTAGTAAATTCCTGCCCCCGATGGTGAATTGTGTTCTTATCCAATTATTATACGAGTTCACACAATTTGTACTTCTGCTAGCGAAGCGTCCATAAAGATGAAGTCAGCTTACGGTTAAGCTGCACTCCGTGAGTACGATTTCATGTGGTCCTGTTTTCTGAAGTTCAACACATGTCTTTTTCAGCAGCACCTTTCACACTTTATGCCTGAGAGTTTTTCTTTCCCCTTTTCGAAATGTCCGTGCTGTCGTTGATCATCATATTTTTCCCACTTCAGAATCTAATCTCTGTTCAACGTGGATGTCCCATTTCGCATTGCTTGTGCTACATTTTCCTCCCTAACATTCTCCGTCGATAGTTCAGCAGTCGATCGTTAATGCAGGCGGACTATACGGTTTATATGTTTCTGTAAAATTAGTCCCTTGATAGCGTCTCTTCTTAATCAAGCTAAGTTGTTGCTCATTTTGACGTGAATGCAGTCTTTCGATTTCCCTTAAACATTCCAGAGTGTTTCTAGTGGACCTTTCTATAACAAAAAAATCGTCGTTAAGGAATCCAAGAATCCAATTTTGTCACTAAAAATAAGGATGCAGTAGCAAACCATAAAAAAGTGATATAATAATGCAGCGAAGATGTTTCAGCTAGAAGTAAGATGAGATGAGAAAACAATTCGATTTATTCATTTAGTCAAGTGCATAACCTTGTGACCAGCAAATTACATGTTTTTTAGCCGCTCTTCATCGATGCTGAAATATAATAAAACCAGTTCGTCGAAAATTTTCCGAGGAACTTTGCTGCTGTCCTTTGCTAAATTATCGGCTCAATAGGTTGTAAAATTGTGACGATTAGTCATGCTCTTTTTCCACCTTTCTTTTACTGTGGCTCATAACCCCATGCTCTTAGACCTCAACAACCTCATCTCGACGAGAACTGTAGAAAATAAATTCCAAGTTCCTATTTACGATGTCCGAAGCATCCAGACGTCTGAATTTCAAATCCGCCTCCATTTATTCGTTAGAGGTGAGCGGGAAGCATCGACCTATCTCCCCGCTGTCGTGAGGCTATCCGGCAGAGTTGGCAATAAGCACGAGGAATTTATGCATCTGACTTCAGCGAGAGGCTGAAGCCCCCTCCACCCCTGCATAGCGCTAGCGCTTTAGACGTTAGAGATGCATGTCTTAACACATGCATGCGCGAGAATGCAGGCTGACGTCGGTTGACCTATTTTCCAGTTCAGTAGAATGTTCCTTCAAAAACGGCCGTCGATTCGATGAAATCTGGGTCGAGGGAAATGCCTTCAATGTCATATCCCATCAAAGGGTCATTTCCTTAGTGCACTCGCTGTACTGATTCTTCTTACTGTTCAGTGCACGTTTTATACGTAACTCTCACCGTCTTCTCCCATTTAGTTGACCAAAAGCTGTTGACAAGGTTGCTACTGTGCAACACCTTCGCCATCCATCCCCACCCTTCCTTCTCAATCCACTCCTCGTTTCCATTTAGTCTAGTACTGTGCCCTTCCAGATAGTTAAACAATACCGCCTAACTTTTACTTAACTCTACAACGCCTCTTCACCCACATCCCGTCCATAAGTTCATGTGCATCGGACGTTCATTTTCTTAGCATTGGCACTGCCACTTAAATTACTGTGTAAGAGTGCTAGGTTCCTGTTTCGGCTATCAACCATTAATTTGCCCGTGAGGGATCCGCAAATTCTTTATCGAGGGTGGGCCGGATGTGGTGTAACAGCTAGAAAATTCCACTGAGCCTTAAAAAATTAACAGTAGTAACAACGAAAGAAATAGCACGAGGTAAAGAAAACAGAGAGTCGTCGATCCGACGGCTTTTTGGCACGAATAGTACCACATCCGCACCAACCAGCAGTCAACACTTCTCAAGCCCGATCCACTTTGCGGGTTTTGAAGGTCCGAACCGACTCCTCCAGGAACACATCTCACGTGAAAAGCTAGAAGCCCACTTATTTCTGGAATCAAATATGCTCTCGTTTTATACGTGCTGACTTTTGCATCAAGGCACCTATAGAAAGACTGCGCTATCTTACGGTGATTGCTTCTGAGCTGTGCCCGGAAGCCACTGATCTACAATTTATTGATTAGCCCCTACAAATGGTTGATTTCTGTAGTTCGCCTGGGGGTGGCATTACTTCTGTTCATGTAATTATCTCAGTGGACTAATTACACTGAAACTCGTAGATATTTATCAGTCAGTCTGCATCAGCTAGGAAGGATTTCTGTTATGTTTAAGTGCAAGAATTTTTTCATTAGATTCCTCGTTGCAAATGAGACACTGAGACAACAACCTTATTATTATGCCGCATTTAGCCACAGTGAAGGTGAGTTCACTTCCGTTTCCATAAACCATAGCATAACGACGAAGTTTCTGTTCTCTGATACACTGTCATTCGCAGCAGTAATGAAGGCGAAGCTTCGCAGTATTCGAACAATTTTCGTATCGTTAATTGCAAGTGGTTAGTCATCGTTGTCTCGCGAATTACATTTATATACCAAGTTTTCTCAGTTATCGCGGAGTATTTAAAAACGTGAGATAATTTCAGACATATATTATGTTGTTACTCAACCGCATATCCAGTCACCAAGTTGCCAGCAAACTTTATCTCTAGCGGTCATTGAAAACACATTCAAGCATTACTATATGTCCTTAGCGGTTCGAATATAAATAACTGCATTCTTTAGACAAGGCACATTTCATCGTTGTTTATGTTTTAGAACTTGATGGGGAATTTGCACTAGCAATTATTTCCTCTCAGTGGTATGTTTAATTATGATAGCAGAAAGAAGTTCATATTCCGTGTCAAATATTCGGTGTGTTCCTATGCCGCAAAATGTTTGCGACCGCAACGAAGTGTCATTTGTCAGATTGCTACGCAATCGTTATTGTGAGAACACTTTTGCAGAAAAGATGATGCGATCGCAGTTGCATGCGAAACTTCATTGCAATGATGCGGCTGCGACAATGGCTTCTCGTGCTACGGGATTCCTGATGACAGTATGCTTCTTCTTTCTGCCACTTCTTTGGTCAAATATGATTCACCACCTACCTGCAGCCACCTGTCAACAGCACGGCTACGATCCGTGGTCAGAGCTCACCGAATTACAATAGGTTGTTTAAAGAGGATATTCAACGATCGGCATTTTGTCTATAAAATGCCTTACTTTTGTGATGATTAGCGGTCCACTCACGGCGGAAATCGCCAAAACGCTTCATCAGAAGCGCGCAACGTTATCTGCGCAGCGCAGAGACTTTCAAGGATGGCGGTCAACTGTACATGTTCTCTTATTTGAACATTCCATATCTCTATTCTTTTTTCCTTTTTATACACTCAATATTTGCACAATACTAATGGGACATATTGCAATACGCTGACTTTGTTTTTCACTTGCTGATGACAAATGAGCATACATTATGGCAACTTCCGAATAATGTGATGATGATTTTAGGACATCGGCAAGTAATCACCGCATAGTCGGGGACTTCCATGTTTGATGTGAAATTCCTCGAGAATGTCATAAGATTGATTTTTGAGTTATATGTTCGACTTTGCCGCTTGTATACATATACATAGCCCATAAATTCCATCTAATAATCTCTTACTTCGTGTATTTCCGACCATAATTATTGACTAAGACACTTTCACATGCGATAAGTTTATAAATGTGTTTTATGTGTGTCGTTGCGATGCTCGTTTGCAACATTTGCGGGTTTCTTATTTGTCCTTTGCGAACTGTATTTGTGTTCGGTGTAGATCTCTTTGTATACTTGCTTTCACTGATTGATGCATAAATTCGGTGAACGCAAACGTCATGTGTTAGATGGAAGAAACGATTGTTTTGTGGATAAGTGCATTTAATATTGTTAGAAAGGTGCACCTGAAGCTTTATTATACTTCACCACTATCGAGTGTCACCTTTCGCAGGCACTGTGACCTTTTGTTCTGACCCCCAATGATTCGATAAAATGTACCTTCCCTCTGTGCGTTCGCTGTTACCATAGTCGAAACAGTCACACTATTTTCCGTTAAGTATCAAAGCTTCTTTCACGATGGAGTTTACAACGACTATCAATGGTGGGGTTATTTCATGGCCGAATCGAGCCAATAAACTTTTCGAAATCGATTACCATTCTCCACATTCCCTTTGCACTGTAACACAATCGTTCATCTGCGGATAGGAGAATCAGCATGTTGCTCCACAGTATAATTTCGCAATAATTTTCTTATTTTTGAAGGTCGTAGTCGCAATTGAAAGATTTCTGCTTCTTACATTTTGCTCTTTGAAAAATCGTTGTGGGACTATTTACGGACTTGAGGAAGCGAAACACTGCGCTCACCCATTTTTCTTGGGTGCTTTTTAACATATGTTTTTGAGGGTGCACTGTGGCAGTCGACCATCTATACAATCTCGTATCAAGACGTTTCGCGCAGCACAAAAAGGCCCTTCGAACAAACATGGCTGAAATGGGTGATCCTATTTCTTGCATTTTCAACATTTTCAACAATAGCGATTATTTTATCTCATCAACGAAAGGTATCAACAGCAAAGAACTCTGAAGTTAAATTGAAGGAAGCATCATTCATTGGTAGAGTGGATGTCTTCGATGTTCCTCATTGCATTTGATCAGTGGTTTTTTCAGCGCACATAATGCTCATTATCTTTCGCCCAAGACTGGCATCTCTCGGTCGGCCAGCAGAACAGTCATCTGGGATGCGAAATGAACCAGGACTAATCATGCGGGACTAAAGAGCACAGGAAGAAGTGCAATGATTAAGCAGCACACGAGACTGATTCTTTTAAAATGTCACATTGGTTTAGAGGCGAATTTCTAATGAACCTCTTCCAACCAGCGAATTTTTTCACAGAACATAAACGAAGCAGAGGTTGTTTCAACATATGTCCCTCGTGACCATCTCGCTTTCAGTTGAGTGAATTCTCGTTGCCGACTCTATACGTTGCCGGTTGCAGCAATAATTACGTCCACTTGAATTTTTCCTTAAATATGCGACAACATATCTTGAATAATTTTTTCATCTTGAAGTTTTGCATTTTTTCTTCCAGGTCAAGTAGCTGCAATGATGAGGTCGTAAGATTCTCAACCGCTTTTCTGTCGCCGAGAGCGACTTCTGCAAGCTTTAAATGCCGAACTTTACCTTAGGGTAACGAACATATATATAGGCGTAAAGCTTTTTGAGTAGAATGACAAGCTAAACGTGCGTTTTTAAGGAGATGTAACATCCTTGAAGTAAATGAATTGTTAGAAGATATTAGAACAAAAGAGTATTTCTCTGAACTGAAGACGAGGGAGGTGACTAAGCAAATTCAGTTAAGTTCCGTTATCACCAAACTAGAAATGTAAAGACGCATCGTCTATTGGTTGACCATGGGGATACATTTGCCGCATGAGGGGAAAATAGATGTGGAGATGCCAAAGCATGCTGAAAACTATAAAAACATGTAAGTTCCGTTACATTTTGCAGTTCATCGCGCAATTACGAAGAATATAAAGAGTACGGACGAGCGAATGACTCAACTATCATCTCCAAATCGCTCGTAAGCAATTTGCAAGCCATTCACAATGAATTGAAACTGCCGATATGTTTGTGCTATGAATATGCGTGCGTACCTGTTGCTGCATCAAACTTGGGAAGATTTCATCCGGCCCGCCAACTGTACAAATACGCCTCAAGTCGTTGCTCTGCATTTGTGCCTAAAGTGACCTTCAGTAGATTACCTTTGAGGCTATCGTACCATCTGTGTTTTGTGATGATATTCGGCCTAGGTTTATCATGATGTTTATCTGAGAAGCGCATCTCCTGTTAATGTGCAGTTGAATATGGTTAAAGAGAGGCGTAGAGAGGGGATAAGGATTGGTTTGCGAGGAGGCACTTGAAGCAAACTGGAAAAAGGCACACATCATTTTTTGCCAAAGACCAACAGTCACACTCCGATGAGCAGCATCAAACGAAGAGCAATCATGCGCGGTTTTGCTAAACTTGATCCATCATTCTGGAAAACCGGCAGGGCACATGATAGATTCACGTTTTAAAATATGGAGCATATTAGTCGCAAAGATCATTCATCATCCAGAGCCATGGATAAGCTTGCGGCCGGTGAGAAAGCGACTCTAAATTGGCATTCAGCCATGACACAAGTCGATACATATCGTAAAAAATGCCCAAAATTGGAGATAAGTAGCTAAAGTTATTAGACTGTCCCGACTGTCAGGAGTAGCGATGAATGAAAATAAGAGCGAATGAGAAGCTTTGGTAGTGATTATGTGTAAGAACTGTTAGCATTAACTTAAAAGCATTGATGCGTAAATAATATTTACGCACGTTGACCATCAGAGACCAGCGTTGTGTCGCGCAAGAAGTATGGCATGATATAGCGTTAGCAGTAGTATGCGAGGCAAGCAAGGACCATCCGTCTAGTGGCATATCTATGTGTCACTGAACGTGAAAAATTCATTCGCCACGCGAAGCGAGGAGCAGTAACCAACGTGCCAACCAAGAGAAGTAAAACGAACTGCGACAGTCTTTATCATAAAAGCATTACTCGAAGACGTAAAAATACATAAATAAGCCTCATAAAGACAGCAGACACAAGGAATCCCTTTAAACCAGAGGCAGCAAAAAGCTACACCACAATTTTTCATGAAATCTTTCACTTAACAACATCCATACACCAATCTGCACTCTGTTCAGTGTTGTTTTATGTGCTTCTCGATGACATTTGATGCACTGGTTATAAACCATTTTATGTAACATTCTGTGGTATTGGGCGTGGAAGTCTGCAGCGTCTCATGTGTAGGAGGTTGCTCTCTTAGAAACTCTGTGTGGCTATTATTACGATCTGCCAGTTTCAATGAATGTATGAGGCAGTTATTCGCAAAAAGAGTAGAAAAAAACGAGTCCGCTGTTTGCAGTGGTTGCATTTAACTATAGCAGTGATATTGTGAAGAAAACGCGACCTGTGTTTTTTTACGGCTGGCCAGAATGCGCAAATCTACATATACTCATATATATGCTTATGAGTATATGTAGGATGTGTATGCGCCACATAAAATAAATGCAATTCATTGAGGGAAGTGGAGTGGGTGATGAATAGGAAATAAAAAGTTTCTAATGAGTTCGCTGTGTGCAATCGCTTCACTCGAGCACAGTCCGCTGCAAGAACGATTAACGGGGTTTAGCAATTGCATTTGTGTCTATGAGTATTCCAGAAAACGGTTAAAAAGTTTTTGCATTTTGTGTCATGAAAGGCCTTCAGGTCAATAAAGGACCATCGAATTCTTCCTTCATTCCACTGTTCGGCAAACGTTCTATTCCACCTCACTGAACCGCCTAGCTTCCTTACAAAAAATACCCTTAGGACTCCTTCTTAGTTGCCAACATATAATGCATGGTGATTAGCAGTGCTGTCAACAAACACTTCTGTGAAGTAATGCCGTTATCGATGCCTTAGAAATATTTTTCAGTGTTTTTGGGAAGAGCAGGCTGAACCTTCCGAATGGGATTTAGCAAGCAAAGTTTATCTGATGAGAGCTTATGGAACGATTTTACTTCAGAGTGCTGCATCACCCAGTCGCAGTAAACTCCCCCTGTCTCTTCATTTGTCGATTAAAAGTTTGCTTTGCTGAAACGTCCAAGCTCTGTAGAGCATGTAATATTAGCTGTTTTTCAGCGCTCACGTTTGATTTAATTCCTCCATACCTCCAGTCGTGCATGCGATTCCAACAAATAAAAAAACATGGGATAGGCATAAATGCACATTAAACGCCATTATTAAACGAAGTCTGTATAGTACTCTTTGACTTTCCAGAAAAAACCTTCATTCTTGTGACAGATTCTTTTCTCATTACTTTCCTCACCATAACTTATAGCATTTGCGTTGATGGCGGCGCTTTTAATGCGCTTTTGCAAATTTGGTTTGAAGCGATGCATTTTGACGATCTCAGTACTCTCTATGTGCATTTATCCCTCCGGTCGATTCCGACAGCCATAACGTAAAATCCAAGGCAACCTCCGTGACCACATTTAATCGATCCGTAAACTGCAATGGAGTTACAGATCATTGTAGGTGATAGAAAACCTGAATGTATGCGCGACGGATTTTCGTCTTATACTGCGCTGCCAGATGATTTAAACTGTGGAGCCATTATTCCGCATACCTTTGGCTTGATGACGCTTGAGAAAAGGTTGTGTAGATGAGCAAATAGCAATTGTTGAAACGCATATCGTGGTAGTTCGCCTTGCGAGCTTTTCTATCTCTTTCACTATCGTCTCCTTTTTGCCTCTAAAGTCGGTTATGCTATCAGGATGCAGTTGGAATCACTTGACTTATGTTATGGCCGTCTCATCAGGCAAGTGAAATGACTGCTTCTGTGAACCTTCTCCCGAATCAGAGTATTGAATCTGCTGCCTGAAGGAAGGGAAGATTTTGGACGGAGCACTGAAGGGAATGGTGAATCAGGGGAAATGGGAGCGAAAAAAGCACTGCACGACAACCAGCCTGTAGTTTTTTGAGCTAATATGTTCTCTTGCATCTCGGCATTACGCTAAACAACCGACGAGATGAGAATTGGTGTTCTGACAGAAATTTTGGCTAACTGTGACAGGCGAATTGGCAGGTACTCTGCATTCTCTACTTGTTAATTTTTCGTTTAAACTTTCATTGTTTTCGCCGGTTGATCGTTGGAGGCGAAAAGTACTGTTCCGTGGGGAAAGAGACTACCGTCTGCTTTCACGTCTTGCTTGTCTGCTTTCATGTCTTGCTCAATGGCTTGTGAATTTATGTTCAATTAATTTAGACATTCCTTTAATATTAAACAAAATAACGCCTACCGTCTATAAATTTCTTGCAATGACTAGTCATAAAAAGCAACAGTGACATTCTTCGCAATGATAAATAACCTAATTGCTAATCCACGTGGCCAAGTAGCTGCCTTGTCTCAATTTACTGTCACTAACTGTTTAATATTAATGCGTTGTTGCATAAGGGAAGATGTCCAGAAAGAGTGGAACCCTTGCTTCCTGTCCAAGTAACTGATAACAAATATCTCAGAAATGATCATATTTTGCAACTTAACACCAATATCGCCACCTAGAAAGAGGAACAACAATTCAACCTCCAACAGCGATATACTTTCAAAATTACTGGATAGTTTATTTCACCTCGAATGAAGCACCGATATATAGTCATCCTTTAAGCTATAAATTTGCCAAACATTCATGCATACTGAATTAGTTAGAAACATTTCCAAGAAACATGCACAATATGGATGTTTCCACGTCTCAAAGGTGTGAGGTGACAAATCATAGGACAAAAAATCCGCCACTCATGGATTCTTAGACGCATGCTAGTGCATGTGCCAAATAGGAAGCATATCTGCTGACCGACCGACAATGATGCAAGACAAGAGTGTTCATAAAGAATTAATTGTTCAAATAGGAAGCGTGAGATTTCATCTGAAGCTGTCACCTCGATGGGATTGTATTGGAGAATGATAACTAAATTGTCATCAGTCGAGAGAAAATTACCTGTCATATGACGTTGAGTGCTTAAGTTCAAACCTATAACCGTTTCAATCATGTACTGGCACTCGTCTGTTTTAATTACTTCTTAATTATATAGACTAGACTGTCCCAACTGTGATGCTCATCAAGACAAATTTTCAGAATATTTGTGCCGGTTAAATGTACGCACCTCGCCACCAAGAATGCATAACCATCACTGCGCCAAGTATCTAATGCACCACTCCATCAAACTGTAATGTCACCACCGCGCTGAATGTGCAATATCAACCCGTTTCTAGGCATTTACAACTTCAGGAGCAGTTGTGATGATTTGCCAGTACATGATTGAAAAACGGTTATAGGTTTCGAGAATGAACTTAAGCTCGGTTTTCATTACACGACACCGCTCATTTTTCAGCAGTTCATCTCAAGAGCACAATAAAACTTGCTAAAGTGAATCAATAAAATTCCAGTATGAGTTGTCAATTAAAGTAGCCCACAGGGGATTCTGAGAACTTGTATTGGAAAAAAGTGGAGTATATCTTTCCAATATTTTCTGTCCATTAATTAAAATTAGTTCTCTAATGGTAATGAGTCGAAAGAACGTTGCAGTGAGTGGAAGCCATTAGCTCCATTAGTGACTATTGTCATCTTCAAAGGTCAGGAAAATTTTTATCTAAAATTTATCTACATGGAAAATCGACCAACGCGTTTTTTCAAAACCTTTTTTTTCAGTGCCAGTTACCATCCATGTTCACATCATCAGTATCCGTCGATCTGTAATGGAGCAATCGCTATATTTCACTACGCAAGCAACCATTTATAGCGCAGTTACGGTCCCGATAATGGACGTAACTGAAAAAGGACATAAGCAACAAAAAATCGCTTCATGGCCTAGAGTCCACGCTGGTGGCCTTTCACAAGAGAGGGGCATTTACTTTCATCGTTGACAAATAATTTCTGTGACACAGTGGCATCGTGAAGTATGAAAGGCAAGGATCACTCCCTCCAACACTCGCTCGCCAACTTTCTGTCTTCTTCCAAAGCATAGGAGATGACATGTGCAGTGGTTTAGATATCTGTAAACATGAGCCATTCTTTGTGGTTCTCGACAACCTATATTACGAAGATTTGCTATCCTTTTCGATTACCAGATGAAGCATGAATTGCAGTATCGGAATCCCACAAAGCTTTCCTCAGTCAGAGTAAAAGAGAATGCACCACTATAATTTGGAAGACCCCCTGAAATTTTCAAACATAATACCTTTGCAGTAGTTTACCAGCTTTTCGGAGTTGCACCTGAAACTAAGTAAGCTGGTCGAAAGGGTCGATGCTGTTGATACACTGTCAAATTCCTGAGCTCGGTCGAATTTCTTGCCTTTTCCTCCAACCCTACTTCCCTCCCTCCCATCCCTTCCCTTCCCTCGCCATGTGCGAAATTTCGCACCGGCCTAATTAATGCAGTTAATCGTCAAATCTCCTGACGCGTTGTTCATAGTCAGTAGCAGAACCGATGCATTCACTGACATTTTCTTCAAAAAAAAGACAAAAAGTTGCGTACCCTCTGTCGTCACTGAGCTCCTCTTAAACTACCTTGGGGAGTTTCTTGTGTTGAAACGCGTGTCAGCTTGCTCTGTGACTAGGTCGTGCGTAACGAAATATTCAGTATACTTGGGTGGGCTTAGTGTTTATTATTTGTCATTAGCACTACAAGAGTGTAAGACTGATAACGAGAACATATTCTTATTAGTTTCCGTCGAGGTCACAAAAGTTGGTCGCTCAGTGCATCCTACGCATTTTCGAACCGCAAAACGCGATGTGTGCATACCCTCTACGTCTTAAGCTGTGCATGTACTCCACATTTCTATCCGGGAATGTTGTAGCTTCATAATTGCAGCAACGTTTATTACACTTACTTTGGTTGACGTGGTCTTTCCTTTTCATTTCAAGTTTTCATTTTCGATTAGGCGGCAATTTCATTTCCGACGGGTGACGTTGCTAATGCCAAAAGGAAGAAAATACTGTTAAAGCGTGACTTGAGCTAGCACTATTGATGCGGCTGCAGTTCACGGTCTTATCTCAATTCATGTGCGTCCCTACTGAAAGCAAGAAGTCCCGGTCTAAAGCGAACGACGCACAAAAAATTGCGCAAGGGAACACGCGCTACGTATTACGGCTTTTTACAATGTCGTGTTCATTTTTGCTGCCTTCCTAAGTGTCATTGATGCGTTTTCCACTTTGAAATAGGCAGGATTTTATTCGACAAATTGTTTTGTTTTTTTCGGATATCTTACATTTTATTACAGTCAACTCACGTCAGCAATGCAGCAGTAGCGGTAGGAGTCCGATCTGTGGTAGTCGAAAACAGAGGACAGTTAGTGGCCTTTTTCTCGAACGTATGGAACATAAGAGGACAAATTGTCTCATGCGTTCCGATGTTTACTTTCTTGCTTCCGTCCTTTTTCTAGAGGCGAAATAATGACTGAAAATTTTTGGAACTTTTTTATATTCATGGACGACCCCTCTTAAAATAACGCTCTGCAGAAATTTTAACAAGTTTAACCTTAATTGCAAACTTTGGAGCTAATCTAAGACAAGTCAGACGGGAAAGATAGAACGATCGACTTTTATTTTCCATCGACTTTTGCGTCACACAAGATTCAAGGGTTTGCTAGATGGATATATGGCAGCCCTGTTTGATTTGCTCGAAGTGCATTTCTCATTATACCGCTGCTTACTGTTACAAAAGATGCTTTTACTTTGACTGTGAATTGCGCGTATCTCTAAGCTTGTAAGATGGACGGAACACATTTTTCGCTGGGTACTTAGTGGGAATAAGGGATCAGAAATTTGTGGGAATGTGATTCGCATCTTTATTCTATCTAAGAGTCACAGATAATTACACATCTTCGATATATTTACTGACCTCTCGGTTAGCGAGCACTTCCTCCTCCTGCGTAGACTGAACATGCATGATTTTCAAAACTCCCAAGGGGAAATGGGTGACGCTTTCACCGAGAAATACGTTCAAAATTGCGCATACATTTCGTTGCGGAAGCGTACTATGAGTCATGATTATCAGAAGCGTGAACGGACTCCAACATGCCGCAAATCTGCCATTTGGTCCAATTACAGACCTATTTTACAAATGATCAGCTGAACGGTATCATTTTGCAGTTCCTAGACTGTAATGGTTCTGATAATTACAGGAATTCATTACAGTCTACAGAAGCTCTGGTCCTAAGAGCAGCAAACTACAATATGATTTTGAACAGCGATAGCTGCACTGATGAACGTCCCTTTCGTAGTCCCCGCAGACATACCTCTTTCTCCATAACCTGGCGGAGGAGAAAACTCACTTTTATATTAATTATTTAAACATATTAATTATACCTATAGGATCAGGTCCACTACCGATGTTTTCTAGCGGAATGGAATTCTTAACGTGCTTTGTAAAATAAGATTCTCTGAGTTCTGTTACAGTTGCGCAAGGTGACAACCGACGAGCAAATAACACTTGATTATTTGATAATATTTTCACAGACTTCTCCAAACACTGTAGAGGAGAACTCGAGGAAGGTTTTGCAGTTCAGATCATAAATTTGTTTTTTTTTTCTCTTTCAAAGAAAAAACGACTTTATTTTCATTTTGCCTATCGTCAGCTCCGACGCAGAATGACACTTCATTCTTCAATGTTCCAGAAGATGATGTGAGTCTATAAATATGCATGCGCAATCAAAACGATTTGTCTAAATTAGCTTTTAAACAGAAGATGTTGATACAGATTCGATGGTAGAAAAATTAACAATACTTCCATAGTGACATATTAAATTAAATGAATGTTTCTATAGGTAAGAGTGCATCTAGAATGCTTGTCAAATATGCAACTCCAAGCGGTAGCTCTCCATTCTGCTCATTACTATCGTCCTCAGCTCTTAGCCATGAGCTGAGACGTCGCCATTGAGTGAAAAATGTCTGCTGTAACGTCTGTAAGATGGCGTTGCTGTGGCAAGACGACAGTAGTGAGTTCACAATTATATCACCTGCAGCTGTCAATGGCGCATAGATTCCACGTTGAATTACCTGTAAAATTGAAATGTAGTCCAAATGCTCAAAAGCTGTTAAATGAGTTTTTTTTTATTCTATGTTAAAAATTACAACTTATTATCCGTTACTCATTGCAACATTGCATGTTCTGCGTTTAATAGTTCACTGATGTGCCCGTTCAATATTACTTAGAGTTGGCACACACACAGTTCCGGTTCCGATATTAGTCGAAAAAAGGCAGACGTGTTGCAGAACTCGGAGAACCTACTTTGAGAAACTGTTGCGATGGTTCTATGATTAACGTAGAAATAAGAACTAAAACAACAGCATTTTCGAGTGAATCGAAGTGGGGAAAAAGAAGAAAAATGAAAACAATACGCGTGTAATATTGACGATTTTAGTGGGCGTGAGGAAGTTTTTATCGTTGCCGATTACGTGCAAGCACTGTCCTTTACGTAGGTTTCTTGAATGAGTCAGCCGCAACGTTTCATCATCAGTGCAATTCGTCACGTAGATCAAATGAAAATCAGTCATTTTCAGCTGAAGATTTCCCTCCTAAAAAAGCATACCGAAAATTGTCGTCAACGAATTCCCCATAGATTGTCTAAAAAAAGTTCGCTTCTTCTTAAAAGACTTATTTGGTTTAAGGAGAATTCGTGGAAGCGAGTAGAGGTGAAATCATAGACGTAACCTCACGTGAATTCGCTTTTTATTATTGCCGAATAGAGTAGAAGCGAAATCCTTCTCAGCTTGAATTGTTGAAAGAAAGAATTCTGCTTTATGATAAGCAAGCAGGTCCGACGACAAAACTAAAAGCATGGATAGACTACTAAAACTGTACTCGACCGATACTACATGAAATTCCACGAACTAAATTGTGTGCATGCTCTTCACTTTGACTTATCAAGAACAACGAAACACTTATTGCGCAGTTTGGTATATTAGAATTGTTTGAAGTGAGGCGTCAATATGAAAGTTGGTGGAAATGGGCCATCAACTAGTGGGGGCCATGGGCCAACAAAGAAACAACTATTGGAGGATTCCCCATCCCACAACAAGCAACACGGTGCAAGGCAAAGTCAAAAGAAGTAGAGCAGCCAAACTAGAGGGTAGCCAACAAGCAACGGTGTGTTGATTGTGGAGACGTACCTCCGCGAACTTTAAAACTTCCTGAAATATCTTAAAAATAGGTCATCTTTAGCAAGAATGCGTTGTTTCCTGGCAGATGAAATAAAAACCTGGTCGGAAAACTTTCTGTATCTTTCAATGTCCACTACTGTTCTCGAAGTTGATAGACGATGCGTAAATCAATCTAAGGGATGAAATAAGCGAAAACAAAGCCACACACATCTACATGAAGCAGCACTTCGATCTGCAAAAACGCATAAAAATGAGACGACTGCACCAAAGTTTACCGTCGTTATCAAATTGAATTCGGCTGTTTCATTTTCGAGACGATGCAGAAACATAATGACAGGTGAGTACGATATCTGAAATTCAGTTCCACTAACGCGAAACAAGTGAGTTTGAAGCATAATGAAAACTCCTCATTCCAGCATTTCATACAGAGTTACTGTCTCAAACATATGCTTCATTTTAGCGATCAGTCAGTGCGATCATCTGCCCTTTTCTGGTTAGAACATACATCCAGAAAAAGTGGCTCTTCGAGCGCTGTTCGACGCATAAACGATGGATAAAAGGAACTAGACATCTTGTATGCGCTAATCGAGCAGAATGCCCTTCGGCTATCCTCATCGACAAATGAATTCTCGACTGAAAAATAGTGACAAAAGATTGGACGATGAGCGTGTTTTTTCACCGCATAAAGAATATAAGTAAATATTAAAATCCTCGGTATGTCCGAATGCTAAAAGAACGCCAAAATTCAATAGTAGCAATTACTCACAAATGAACCTTCGATTGAGAGCACCTTGTCGCCCGTTTTCAGCGAACGAATTTCACGAGTGCCGTCTGGAGTTTCAACTGTCATATCGCCGCTAAAGCACTGCAGCGAATCGAAAACACCGTTCAAATTTCCCTTCAAAACATTGGAGTGACTCCATCATCTCCGAATTTGACTGAGAAGATGGTATTTACATTGAACTTCATGAGTATATAAAGTGATACATCAAGGTCTGCGAAATCTAATAAAAGTAGATCCTCATTCGAACTTCGTCACGGAAATAGTCGTTGTCAGAAGGCTGGGAGCAAGATCCACATGCTATCCCAAAAGGTCATGGGCAGTTACTTGAGGTTTTAGGCTACTATCCTTGTTAATGACTTCCCCTTTATCATTATTACGCCATAATTTCGGCGTTTGCTGCGAAAAAATTTATAACATTTTGTCAACTTAATGCGACGTTGTTTCGGTACTCATTCTTTCATTGATCCTTTTGAAGGGCATGCTAGAGGACTAAGTTCACTGACAACGCAATGGAGAAATTTGTGCTCACTTAGTTCACTAGCCGTCACAACAACTAAAACACCGAGATGTAGAAAGCTGTCACTGAAAAGTTTTCTCTCACCGACGAGCCATAATAATATTCAGAAGCTGGATAGGAGAATAACGGTGCTGCACGTTGTACGGCCGCATTCTGCTTCGTTAAAAGTGGTAACGCCGGTGTTGCCACTTGGAGATATTTGTTGATATGCGGTGCTGGTGTCGATAATTGTGCGTAGACCGGATGCGATTGCTGCTATCAAAATATATTTTATGGCAATGGGTCCCCTCTTAGACGCTAACACCTAGGCCAAATTCGATGCAGGACATTATATCCGTTATGTCTTCTTCAAATAATGGATCTATGTCACATTTTAAATTTTATACACGCAAATAATTATTCGGATATTCTCAACGAGAAATCTACGCTTTTGATATTAGATGGAATATACACGAAGTGAGGTATGGTAGGGCACGCTTTTTTGCATATATCGATCTCACTGAAACGACCTGCAGAGACGTTGAATGTAAAAGACATCTTAAATGGCGCAAAATTTTCCAACGATTAGAAACTCGGTTAAAATAATTCAAATGTTTGAAGCGAGGTGCTAAGGAGTCGCCAAATGATACTGCTCTATATATAAAGTCGCTTTTACGATCTTGCGTATTTTTTCCTCAAGCATTCTCATATTATCAGCATAACTTGACACCTAAGATACCAATTTAAGCAGTATCAAATAAGATTATCCTCAAAAGCTAAAGAAAATACAGTTTTCTGTCCAACAGTGTTTATGAATCCGAAGAATGAGTTTTATTCCATCAATGAACTAAAACCGCTGTTTCCAGTAGCATACGACGTTAAATGACTTTTCAGACATACGCTGCGATTAAATCATGCACATAACTGTTCTTAAAGCATATGAATATGTAAAGGAATAAATGAGCAGAAAATAAGTGAGTAATAAAATAAATAATCAACTGCAGCATGCAAAAGAACAATTATTAAATGTTACTGCTGCATGCGGGTTAAATTTTACACCTCTATTCCGTTTGTTGTTTGGGAGCTGTCAGCGTTTCCATCTTGTGCAGCTGTGGTTTGCGACGGATGGCTTGCCAATGCTTTCGTGCCACCAGTGTCGCCATCAAACAGAGCATCATAATACCCAAGTTTGATGTTATCATCGGTCTGGAATTTCTTCGAAATGTTTCGCTACACCAGTCTTCTCTACCTCCACTATCCTACTCGCCATACACTTTACTAAAAACCCTCACCTTCCCAACCTCTCTCACCGATCCCCCTCCTCACAACACAAGCAATAAACTTTTCTCTGTCAATGCTATCCATCAAAACCTTCTTGCAAAAAAACACTCTGACCTCAATAGCTCCCTTCCCTCTCCCATTCTGCAATAAAGTTTTAAAGAGAAACATTTTTCTATTGGTATAAACTGTTGCTGAGATCTCTCAGAATTTTCGAAACAAAAGTCGCTCTGTACTTCAGTAGCATCTGCTTCAGTCATCCGCTTACTTAAAAATCAGCCCAGTTTATAAATGGATCGATTTTATTCGCGGTCGTATGATTGTCGTCGATTCAATCGCTATCAAAGTGAACACCTGTTGAGATGCAAGTTTCCAACGAATCAGCACATGATAGTACCAACACCGCCTACATTACGAAAGATCTATGAGCAAAGTGTTTGCTGATGAAAGATTGAATAAAAAATATTCTATTTGAAGATGTATTCTGCTGGGAGATCCTAACTGCTAATTCCTCAGACAACTGTGAAGTAACTGTGAATTAAAGCTGAAATGATATTTTAAAATTATGGAGCATGAAATATCCAACAGTTAGAAAAGGCAACCTTTGAATCGATCCACAATTCATCCACGGGAATATGTCGGTTTGAGTTTAGTGTTCGATAAGGCGCTTTCATGGCGCTTTGAAACGGCCAGAAATATTCACTTGTTCCATATCTGATATTCACAGGATTCAGCTTGAGTAATTAAAGCGTATCCACCAACTCAATTTCTCAAGTCTTTAAAAATTTCACACTGAGAATTCGTTAGCAAATAAATTCCAAACTTATTTGCTTATTGTAAATCACAAACTTTAACCGCATTTCCACATGTATGTTCGAGCACCTCGGAAATAGAAGGGAGACGCATGCTGAAGGGTCCTTACTTCGAGTAGAAGCGAAAGTTTCTTCTTAAATAGTATTTAAAAATGACGATACAGTGTGCTTTTACTATTTTCTACAAAATGTTTCATGTAGCACCGACCTCCTATCCTATTCAGCAACAAAACAAATAAACCGTTATGTTATTTCCTAACATGACTGAATAACTCGCTGTAATAATTGGTTTTTCAAATCGCATAGGTGCACAATCACCACCACATATATGCACATCTAGAAACAAGTACGTAAAAGATGTGTATACAAAAACAAGAAAGAGGATTGTAATTTAACAGCGATGCAACAAGGCTATGGGCTGTTAGATTTGCCCGCATAAACACGGCACCCGACAGATATAAAACATCAGCAAATAGATGAAACTCGAAATGAACTTTTCTCACCGCGGAACGTAGTTAAGCCACGGAGGGCAGCATAACTCACACCTGTCTAGATGCATCATTTTCAATTATTCACAAATCGACTGTAACGAGGCTGAAATGCTGCTGACTAGTCATACAGAAATACGCACGAAAATTAACACCACCATTCACTTTGATCATTTTCCCCATATTTCGTCATAAATATCAACGATGGCACTAATTAACAGCTTGGAGAAAAATTTTAGCTGCTTATAAAACATTTACTTTGGGCGTCTGCTAATTTCTCGTCTCATTGGCTGTTGCTCCATTTCGTCGTCATCATAATCTTCAATTGATGGCTTATAATAACCGGTTCTTCGAGCAGCTAGTGATTTCCACACAGGTTTCAGCCTAAGCGGATATCCATTAGATATTCATTATCACAAAAATCCTCGTCGCTATAAACTGGCCGCCTTCTTCTGCTTACTTCGTTTATTTGCTCATTCCATCATTTTATTTACTCTTTACATCAGTTCCCTCATTGTTCTTACTTGACAGTGTCTGATGCGATAAACTTCTAAATCCACAATCCACTAATTGTTTAACAGTGAATAAATCTTTGTTTGTTACACCTACAGCCAACAACATCAAGTAACATAGTACATGGGACTTCGAACAATGCAAGCAGATTTCAAATTGGGAGCCACTCTTCTCTCACTATGAGCTATGAACAATAATCAAATAGCCGGTTCAGATTTCTATTCAGTGCATTTACTGAGCGCTGCCTCATATGCTCTGATCTATGAGAAAAAAGACTCAGGTTTATGAAAGTGAATATAAGAGATATTCAAAGAGAAACTCAATTTTTATGAGAAGCTCGCATCATTTCGAAATTAGAGCTTGCAAAGTGCATTGAGATGACATCGCAGCAGCGAAGATATGCCCCTCTATGTCAAATGTGTTCACTACTGGATACTTCAGCATCTTTCTTCACTTTAACTCATGAACCTTTAAAGGAGTTAGCGATATCAAAGACGTCAAAAATTTATGTTCATTTTGCACCGATCGGTTAACAAAATGACGCCTATTTATTAGAGTACTAGTTCGCGCAGTCAATTCATCTAGAGGATGAAGACACGGGTTCCATACCATTACTGAGGAATAACCAGTCCAGCGAGCGATGTGTGAATGCGCATATTATGCCACCTATTCTACCATGATTTCTACTTATTTGATACCTTAGCACTGACAGTTTTCAAAAACAATAGTGAAAACAACCAAAATAATAAACAGCACAATAAGTGTTGGGATCATCGAAAATAAAGACAAATGAACCAAATGTTGCAGACAAGTAACGCAGTGATAAATTATCTGTCTTTACACCTTAAACATACCTGCCAGGTGAAGTGTAGGTATGATAGTGAGATCTTTTCGAATTAATATCCGCTGTCATGCGTCGCTCTCGCTCGTGATTCGCCCGCGCTCTCGTGCGCTCCAACGAGTTAAGTTCTTTTACAGAATTTGTTGCATTCAACCCAACTATAAAATTGACGTTTTCAAAGTCCATTTTTATGTGTTTATTAATTCTGAATAAAAGTATACGGATTTTGTATCTTGAAACAAGCTTTCACTGCATGGAATCCTTCAACAAGCATTTATGCATCCGGGTGTTTATACCTTAAACCACTTTCGATAAAAACTCAATGTGTTAACAAAGTGTCAGACTTGGATGCGCGCAACTGAAGGGCACTTAAAAAAGGGAAAGCACGAATATTCACAAAAATGTGAAATAGACAACTGCTATTTATTTAGGATACACAAATATTCCGCCGATATTTTATGCATCTCCTCTCTCCCTTAAATTTACCTCTAATCGTTAAGCGTAGAATGATCTCGACGCAGCACCTATTTTAAGTTACGACGTAAGGTAATTTCACTGAGTAGGGTGCAGTGTTCCTCACATTATGATGCGCTGTTGTTTTTCTTTATTGTTAATGGATAAAAGCACAAGTCAAGAGATGATCATCTGTGCAATAACTGGCATGACTCTGCCGAAATGCTTGACAATGAAAATAATACGCATAATGAAAGTGTACGTACGTGACGGATTCTCATAAATCCGAAAGTCATCATGATTGGCCCATACATACTTAAACCGCAATGTTTTCAATAGTTTTACCTCTGTCGTAACAAATCGATAAAATAACCCAAAGTTTTGAAGAAATTAACATTCAAATAAGCGTTCCAAGGTTCGTTAAATTACGGCAATTGTTAACAGATTACCCAGTAATTCCTCTTAACTAGCATCTTAGACAGCAACAACAGTTTTCGTCTATATTTCATCGTACTGCGAGCAATTCCATCAAATATGCTTTTGGGATAGACGTCGTCGTTTTTGTTCCTCTGTGTAGTTCACCAAGAACTAGGGAGAATCTTTCATGGTTGAGATCCACATTTCGTATATGTTAGGAATGGTTTCGAGTAATTTTGTCATTTAAACGCGCATTCCTTCAGAGTTTAAGGAATTTTATCAAGCATGTCTTTGAACTACAATTATATGAAGAACCTGGAAGTAATACGGGGCATATTCTTTGCAAAAACCTTGCGCATTTGAGAGGAGTCCGAGCGTATAGAGCGTGTTTATGACAGCGCTAAGTAGAACACTCTATGAGATTTCAGTCCCCTAATTAACTTTTATATGATTTGGTGGCGACATTTGGCAGTAAATGTTAGGCAGGAGCAGAAACCCCCAGCTAAATGTCTTTTTGGCAAAATTCACCATAATGGGCTGCAAGAAAAAATACCGCGGTCAGTACGCACGATAACGATGGTTGCGAGAAGCTCTAGCTGTTTCAGGGATCCTTTCTACATTCATTTTGGATGATCCTTAGGACTATTTTATATACATATATATACGCATATATTGTGAAGTAGACGAAGTTGAGGCACCTGAGCAGTTTTTCAAGCAGTACGCATCCAACAATCAGGAAAAGTTCAAATAAGAAGAGGATGATTTAGGAAAACGAAGCACTTCCAGGAATACTTCTGTTTCCAATTATTTAAAACTCGAGTGAATCAAGTGGCTAATTTCCCCTTCAAGCTATCTGCAGCAAACAATGAGATAACGTATGTGATGAGAAACAAACCAAACGAAGAAAAAAAAAACGATTAAGATTTCATTACGTCAATTAAAATCTACCTTCAGCTGAAGTACGTAAACTCCTTGTCTAAATCGAATTCTAGGCTGACGTTTCCGCATTGCATTAGAAGCGGTTGATGTTAAACAGCACTCATTTTCGACAACTTATGGCTTGTAACAACTGGTGCACAAAACAGTGATGCTCCGTGATAGACAAAATTGATTTGAATGCGCGACCTTCTTCCTTTTTTCTTCGAAGACTTTCGTTCACTCTATATGTGATAACGCCTTTCCTTGCTAGGAATAGCATTTGTTCGCGTTGACTTGCCTATTTATCTGATCCAAATATCCAGTTGTATATCCTGTTAGTTCAAATATCCGATTCAATATCCAATATCCAGTTAGTCTTATTTCATCCTCGATGAAGGCGTTTGACGAGAAAGAAAAACTCACTTGATGAACCAGCTTTAGCGGTTTCAGGAGAAGTCATCGTCGGGATGTGTGGTTTTCCATCCTGCGTGATGTATGCAACAACGGATGCAATCAATCCAGCTGTATACACCAACCAAATACCCATCTAAATTCAAAATTCGACAATATTCATAAACTATGGCATGCAACTCATATCAACGATTCTGTCGAAGACATTTTCCAGATGAGAACGATCCTCACTGAGTATGGAAAAAAAATCTTGTTTCATGCTTATAATGCTCAACAGTGGGACGAGTCTTCTCTCGTTCCGATGAAAACTTTACAGAACGCGGACGAGCGAGTCGGGTTCTGCAAAACAGGAACACAACTCATTAAACGGTCAGTGAGCGATTCAAGAAGGAGCATGTGTGAAAGGAACAGGCACGTTGGTTATGCCAATAACGCTTGAACATCGAATTTTTATCTCACACTTGTTAGTCAAGAAAATAAAGCAGTATTGAGTTCCCACACTGGTGCTTAAGAGAGTCACTAATGCAACTCTCCTAAGCATTCGGTATGACTACCAGAAGTGGCAGCAGAATGTGCAAAACGACCCATGCGCTATCCGTAACTACGACGTTTGCAGCTACGGAGCACTTCGATGCCCTCAATTCGATAAACGCTACCTTAAAGAGGCGAAATTTCGAGCGCTCCTATTGTGAGCAGAAATACGTTTATTGTCGTATTGTTGTATACATTCACATACCTTTTATAGGACACATCCTCACAAAAAGTTCCTTCAATAAAATGTTCGCTCTACACAGAAGACAATCTTCTGGCAGCAAATGTTCGAAATCACATCTGATCAACTTTGCCAGTTCCTGATCCAGTACTTGCACAAAATTTACTTCGACGTTCAGACCAAAATGCGTTGGTTCAATCTCCTACTACATCTGACAATTATTTAAAAATTTGTTGCATGCTTATACATATGTGAATTAATCGCCGCTCAAATACTAAACAATCCTCCTGAATGGCTACGTTGGTGTTACTCGTTGGAACTTTCTAGCGACTGACTGCCGTGTTTAGGTGCTTTCCGAATTAGCATATGCTCATTAAGCCACGGCACTGAGGAAGTCACTTCTAATATGACAAATGAAAAACATTAAGCAGAGGACTGCACGATATCACTTATCATACTCTGCAACTGGTAGTTTTATTGGGATGGGGCTTCTTAAGCATCAATAAAAATAAAGCAGAGGTGAACTCGCGAGCATCAAAACTCAAAGAAAATCGAGTGCACCTACATTTTTCAAACTTTGAACGCCGAAATCCACCCACTCCTTCCCCTGGTCTTCCTCCCTGCTCTCCAAAAAAAAGGGAAAACTATGTCATACAAGCAACCATGACACACACAGGAACATCATGCGGGCATTCAGCTGCCAGAATCTCAAAATTACTACTCATCAATGCACCTCAACCACAATTCCAATCGTCAACTCCCCGTATTGCCTTTAAGCATAATCGGGGGAGACATAGCTTGAACCCAATGCACAGAGGAAGTTTATGGTGCAACTAAATTTCGCTAGACTTGCCGGGAAGCAGCAAAGAATAAGAGAGATTTGTTCTTCACAGTATGAATAGTTCGTTCTTATAAGATAGCCTGATCTCACTAAGGCGAGCGGATTGCTGAGTGATTGGAATTTGGTACAATGCGCGCTTTAGTATAATAGTTTATTGGACAAGGTAGTATCTAAAACTGTGAAAATGGTAAAACAGGGGAAAACATCAAACACATGTTAACACGCATCGCCGTTCAGAGAGATCATTTGCAAGGCAGTCACTCCGTGGCCGTAAAACGCGCCTATTGAAGAAACGCATGCAAATCTATCGCAGCTCTAGACGTTGCTTTATTAAATATTGATGGATCTGACTAAAGATCGATATGGCGACGCTGACCTCAACGAACTTCGCAAAACAAACTTCGGGGAATTTCGGGGCTTCAAACAACGGAACAAACAGAAGCACACACATAAGCAACCTTTTATGAAGTTTAGAAATGTTTGCGCAGTTCGGACTGTTCGGCTTTAACAAGCATTAATGAATGAATGCCTCAACGACCATCTATTATTCCTTTAAATAACTGAAGTAGTAGAACTATGGTAGTTGCTAAGATAGGAAAAACTTGCATATTTCACTGTAGATCTTTTTAAAGTGTCGAAACGTTTTCGATAGAAGTCAGTTCCACCAGGCAAACTAATTTCCTAGGAAAGTTCTTTCAGTCCGTTCAGTGCCAAAAGTTATCCTTTCCAGTGAATAATGCGTTTAAAAGCAACAACGTATCGCATCTTCTCTCTAGTGTGATGGCAATAAGCCCACTTAGCCCACTTTGCTCATTAGCGCGACATGACAAGATAGAACAAACAGGAAATGGCCTCATTTGGAGAGACGTCTCAAAATTCATGTCGTTTCTTTTAAAGCGCAATAAACAAGTGATCGTCAACGTTTGAAATAGAATCATCGATAGAGCCAATTCATTGTATGATGACCACTAGCTGAAATCCTCATAAGCAACAGAAAATAAATTATAACTTTACAGGTGATTCAGAAAACTCGTTCGCACTTTCCGTTACTCGGGAAAGCATCCCAGCAGCCGCCCCGATTCTACTTATACAATTCCAGTTGCCCTTTGCACTTCAACTCACTGAATCAGACGATTTCATGCACTGGAGCCATTACAGAATGCGACACACCGACATATGATACAACCCAAGCAATCACGAAATGCATGCGAACTTTCAAAGATTTTCAAGCGTCTGTAGTTCCCTTTGATATCAGCTGACCTGAACCGCCTCACCTGATGTACTTTATGCCTATAGAACCTTTTGCTACAGCTTTCGTTGATTTCTAATTAAACTGCTGGGCAAACAGATGTGTAACAATCATCATATACACAGGCACGAAATCAGTGCAATGGCCTTTGTATGTAGATATTCGTAGAGCACAAAAAGAAATTCAAATTCTTCTCCAGGGAACTACATGGAAAAGATCTAAGAAAAGCAACACCTTTTCGGTTCGTTCTTACGCCATTTAGCAAATGAAGCATAAAATTCAGACTATGAACTGCGCCCTTTAGCTTTCCATTCAGAAACAAAAGTGTGAACTACAGGATTTCGACTCCCCTTAGGAACCTCGATCCTCGGCCTTCGGTTCAGGAATATGAGAGTCAACTGCCCAACTGCAACTCTTTCTAGGGCAAGGTGCGAGCCTCGTCATCGGCTTCGTAATCCACTTTTGATGTGACTTCTTTTTGATATTATTTCTGAGGTTTCAACTGCTCATCATACTAGTTACTGCTGATGCTATTCACCTGCCGAATAAGGACGAAATACAAGAGGCATTTCAGATGCATGCAGCAAATATGCCGGCAGAATAGAATATAGAAATAGGTGGACGGAATCCATTTTTGTTAGGTTGGTTTCCTATTTGCAGATGACGTTTTGTAGAATCATAAGAACTCTTGCGCTCGCCTTTTTTGCAGGAGAAATTGTCCCATTCAAGTCCATCGATCAAGGGGCCGCTTCAAAAGAATCAGTGAAATATGAGTTGCAAGAACGACAACTGAAAAAGGAAGATTTGGGCGGAAGGGTTAGGACGACAGGAAAATTCCCAATTCGTGATCAATTTCACAATATTTAACATTGTGATCAAGAAGAATTCTAGCTTCAGTTCGAGGGCACCCGCTGCATCTCTAGCATCGATCGCGTGGAGAAGAGGTCGAATAACGTTCCACAGCTCACAAAGAACAAAACTGGACAAGTGGAGGTGCTCCAACAGCCCTGTCCGCCCGATCTCGACCGATGGAGAAGACTTAACGCAGATGGTTGAAGCCCGTCTTACATAGACTTCACGCACATCACTTACAAGTCAAATAATAAAGTGGCCCCCGACATGGCGCGAAAATCAACTCTGTAAAAGCAAAACGGTCACTGCCACATCGCAAGTAGACATCTTGGGTTGGGTCCTTAACGCCATACACAGCAGCGTCATTTTCGGTTAATGATGGAAGTTGCCAAATTTACGTGTCATCTGTTAAAACGTCACTTTGCACTGGGGACAGCAAAAAAGCGAATAAATTCCGGATTGTAAAACTAACGCTCTGGCCCGTCAGTTGGTGGAGGCAGCTCTAATGGGGAACTTTTAAGCTGCTTCCACAGGCGGCAATTGCAAAGCAATTTCGACTGAATCAACAAGGTTTTTCACCTCACTTCCATAGTTCCTGTCGTGGCGAATTCAGTTCCCAGTGAAAAAGACTGCCTACCTTTCGCCTTTTTAGAGCACATTCAACTCTCGAATATGACTTTAGGATCAACTAAAGAGTCACCTTTTTTAAGCGAATTTTAGCTGATGTCCGTCACTGACCACATTCGTCCACACCCATTTCCAGGTGGTGACCATCCAAAGCAAAACCAAGGCGGAAAAGGGAAATCCTGGTCGGGTGCCACTAACCGGCTTGCGTTCTTCCCCTCGGTCGGCCTCAACCGAATGTCTGTTGTTAGTGACTAACTGGTATTTTGAAGGTGCACACGCTTAACCGAACTTTGATGTCATGTTCACCTACCCGAAGTTATCAGTCGGATGAAATTCTGCTCACCTGGAGTCAGTGTAGTTCAACTCTTTTAAAGATGAAATTCCAAAGATGCACAACGAACGCAAAACCACCTCTCGAAAACACGACCCATGCGGCGACTTCTAGAGAAGCAATGAACACCGAACATGCCAACGAAGCGCCTTGTCAGACATTTTGTTTCCTTGGCTGAATGGCCGAATCATGTGTGGTGGACGTTCTGATATCCCCCTGATCTTTTCCGCACCAGCATTTTTCATAGAAGCCGTTGACGAACTCACCAAAATAATACTGAAAACACCCGTCGCCCACACATCACCCCAACGTCATGGTATCTATATCACGCAGTTTCAAGCATCCAGGTCGGTAAGTACGATGTGCCTGTGATACAGTGTACGCTTGCATGAAAAATGCATCGTCTGAAAAGTTTCAGTCACTGGACCATCTGTGGGCACTTAGCTTCCACGGGCTTCGCCATCCCATTTCCGTCATTTCCAAAAAAAAAAAAAAACAGAGGCGGTGCTCTCATTTTCACCTCTCTCATCTGCCCACCTCGAATCCAATGCTTCTAATTCCCAGACGCTGAAACGTGCCAACGCCAAAGCGAACTAATTATCTGAAGTTAATCAGAACCTCAAACTACAGGACAATAAATGGGCCTTTCACAGCGATATCAACAAACTCCTTTCTCTCTTAAGATATAAAGGCTGTGGTAACATTAAGTTGCACTAACGCCGCATATCCCTAAGCGGTGTGTACTTCAACATGCGAAACTCGTAAAATGAAGCAGCCGCTCGGAGATCACCAGATATTACCGTTGCTATTAACTGCACAGTAGAAAGGCGCTGAAGTTGACATACGAAGAAATAACGCTAATCAATAGAAATAATTCACAGAGAGCATTCAAACAGTGCCCATTTACAGACCAACTGGTTTATCTTATCACTAACATTCGAGAATGTTGCTCTCTCACCAATATCAGCATCCCTTAAACAAATGAAACGGCAACTGATGAAAAAACGGCAACGGAAATAAAAGGATACCTTATTACATGAGGTATTACAAAAAATATACAGCGGCAGTGACAAAGATCGTAAACGTCGAAAAAATATGAATACACCTCCAATAGCAAATATGAGAAATTGCGAAAAACCATTCTTCATACACTGTTGCACAAGTGCTGCCCCCAGATATGGTCTATACTGCCCTCTACAACTGCCACACTTCCCTGAACTTACAGAGAAAGAACTCCAGCAAGCTCAACTGCCTTCCTTTTATCCCAAAAAGCAAAAGAATGATTTTTGTCCTTCACGCGAAAGGAAAATCTGACACAAGAAGCCTTCTGGACAAAGTTCTCTCCACTGCAAATGCCTGAGGAGTTTGCGTCGAGATTGTATTCGAGCCAATTATAACAACTGTAGCCCATTTAAGAAATACAGAAAAACAGTTTACCCCAATCCACGACAACTCATTTTTTCCAATTTTCCATGCTGAAACAGTCATTTTATAGGAAACATGAGACATTTTTCACTGAAGGAAGATTTTCAGATAAGCGAAGTTGAAATGTGTGAGGTCGCACTCAGAAGCACATCACACAGGTTACAATGCACGTTAATAATCATCGAAGGCGCTCAACAGTTCCGCCTCGCCTTTCCGCGAAAATGCTCGTTGTTTCAATCATATCATGTGTCTGATTCCGTAGCCTCGCTCTTCAGCTGCTGACGCTTACTCCACCGCTTAAACCTATTCCAACGGAGTGTAGCTCTGAAATTCAACAAGGGGGTCGATTTGATGGATGTCATAAAAACCCTGAAGAACACAGCGGACAGCGGTGAAGATAGAATACTAAGCAAGTGATAAATTTCTATAGTTCTCAATGCACTATGGAGTTAAGATCTCTGAAAAGCTGCAGAAACCGGAAGGTGAAATCGACTAGCCTACAAATCTTCCTCTTTAAACGAAAACGAAGGTTTACAGAACTCCGAACACTTTCAGTGTATGAGATTCAAACCACCAATTTCAAAAGTAAGCGGGATTTCAGTATGAACCTTGAATTCAGGAAACAACTGGAGACGTCGGTTGCCTATCACGCTGTAACTAAAGGGAAAACGTTGCCTGTTCAAATTGTACCGGTGAATATAATAATTGTTACTCAACAAGTTGAAGTACTCGTTGTGATCAACGAAATTAATTCTGTCACTTTTGATGTCATAGGGGGCTGGAAGAATGCAGGATTGTGAATAATAAACAAGTCATAGAGTGTAGCAACGACCGAGAAGGGTTCAGGGGTGACGGCTGTAAGTTAATGTAGACTGATATATTAAGCAATACCTCAAACACCACACAATCCTCCCTATCGAAATCGAAGGCTATACAGATTCATCTACGAGCTCATCTTTGAATTTTACTTGCTCACAACACTTAGACAAAATATACTGATACTCAAACCTGTCTAGATAAAATCAAAAAGGAATTACTGTTATACAAGACTTAAGAAAACACACTTGTGCTGCGAGCTTCTGTACTTATCACCACGCCGCTTTCGCTTACGGCTATGATGCTCGTGATCGACCTTCTGCCCAGCTGAAATTTTTTTAAAATAAAGTGTCGTACTGAATGAGCTATTTGCCGTGTCTATTACTGTTCGCTTATTCGCCTTTCATTTAAAAAAAGACAACAAGAAAACTTCCTTGATGTATCCAAGCGAAAAGATTAATCCGTTGTAACAAAACTTTATCACCTCCAAACGTGAAAACTTCACCTAATGGTAAAGGTGAGCAGCAACAAGTTTAGTTTATTGATGAGCATCTGCTCACAATCACTGGAATACTACGGATTTTGCGAGGTAAAGATCAATATATACAAAAGTGAGGTGACGCGATCATTTTCACGTTCAACGCGAACAAGACGTCTTCTCGGTGATATTCCGCGATCGGAAAAGGCAATAACTGCTATAGCACATCCGCCCGACCAGTCCATAATCAAAGCGCCGTTAGCAACAAACCCAGAATTAGCTCTCCTCTATTCCATTATGCAAATGCTACATTTCCCATGCTCCTTATGAGAGAACGCTATTGATGTGAAAGTGAAAAAACAAAACAAAAACGGACGTTTCAACGCTTTGATTCCTCGTGCCTTCATATCTTTTAGTTCCTCGATTCTTTTCGTGAAAGAGTTGAGCTCTGAAAACTTTTAGAACTGAACCACTTATTCATTTTATTTGCTGCCCAATTAGATCAACTGGGAAGCTTGACCTACTTGGTTCCCTCAAGAAGCAGAATTGAAGAATGTGGATCATTATTTTGGAAAAGCTACCTTATGACGAGCTTCAAAGTCGAAAACGAGTGGTCTGTTTTGAACACAATGACATATGGAACTTCTATTAGAGTATTTGCATAGAGGAGGTGCAAGACGGCGCTTGCGGCGAATGAAGCAATGAAGGAAAGCACTGTACAAGGCAGAGGTAATCTACCAATATTGGTAGATAGGAAACACTTTCGTGGAGAAAAAAACTTTCCATATATGTTGGAGCTGAACAACCAAGGGAACAGAAACACCGGCAATTACCACTTCAATAAATGTAAAATCCACTCATTTGCAAACACGCAATATAAGTTGACACCAGGGGCAACTTACTTGTGATAACATCACCGAGCTCTTTCATTTCCTCTTTGTTGACCACCTGGCGCACTTTGTTCATCAGCTTTCGGTTTTCGTCCCAACGACGATCTACGGCGCGGCTCTGCGGAGAGCCTTTATAATGATGAGGATGAGCTGCATTGTTCTAAATAGGCGAACATTTGCCTTTTGCGATAACACAGTGAACAGTGAGAGCACAAAGCTCCCATCAATGAAAACGGAAGCCGCGTTCAGGTTCGACTTTCCCTCAAATTGCTTATGTCATCAGAAATTTAAATTCGTCGGTGCAAAACGCACCTTCATAAATACAGAATTTTTACCACTAATAAACGATGCTGGTTCGATTTTTACAGAGATCAATAGGCACTCCACCTTCACTTTATCGAAGAATTCGGAGATCAAATCGAATTCACGCATCATCGCTTTCCGCTGTCGTCGTTGCATCATTTGTCGATTGTAATAGAGAAGCTTGTTGATTTTGACAGCTAAATTGTCTATATATATCTCATGGAACATCATATCAACTCTGGCTGCAGTATAGCGAAATATGCATAGAACTGACTGAAGCTGCAATGCAACTGCAGTTATTGGAAATGTAACAGCAGTGACCAAATTTTTTCAACTCCACTTCCAACTAAGATTTGCAAAGGCAACTGGGCTCCTCGAGGGCAAATGAATTGGAAGCATATCGTGTCAGGTGGAAATAGTACTAATAATATAAAACTCCCATCAAGTGCCGATGCTGACCCATCGTTGTGAGAGGGAACTGCTGTTCACAAATGACACCCATGCAAGAAATACTTCTAAGCCAAAAGATTAAATTGAACAGCGGACTCTGAACGGGCATTTTCAAAAGTAGTGTTAAGATTTCCCTTCCAAATTTACTGAAGAAATTTGAGGCATGCAACATATAAACGCCTCACCGTTAGCAAATTCTTCGTCTTCTTCGCCATCAGTGGATAGATTTAACTGAAGTCGACTTATAAGGCGCTCACATTCATTGTTGTATTCCTACAAAAAAATATGTTACTTTTAAAGAGAATAAACAATATAAACAATAAAAACTGGCAGAGAAAAATTCGTTGTTTTTCTGAGAATGACAACTGCCTGCCTGCTATTCTGGCTACATATAACTCATAACGACTGCTTCCTTAAGCTCGAACTTTGCATCCAACATTAGGAAGAGGACGGATGTTTGCTGCGCCGTTTTTATGTCAAAAACTGTGTTTCGCATAAATTTTCTTTCATATCGCTCTAAAAAGCCCTTTATATGCGAAAGAGGCATTCTTCTAGCGTCTGAATTAGCCCACCGAGAAAAGGGCACAAAATCACTATGCGGAAGTGCCTAAAAATATGCTGCAACCTGGAGATCATATTTCGGCATGACAACTGGATATCAATAACAATCCCCAAGACAACTGGATATCAATAACAATCCCCGACTGCATATCAACAATAATCCCCATTTACATAGAATACAGCCGCATGATCGTACACATCAAAACAACGGCTTTTCCCTAGGTTCCACCAAGCTCACTATTGCTTGTTATTTGCAAAAGGTATTCCAGAGCACAGACATTAACGCAAACTATTACGGTCAAGAATGACCTCACTGAATTGAGATATATGAGAGGGACATCAAGAAAAAACACCGGTGGTAGACCGTTCGAAAATGTTGACGCCAGCAAAGCATGCAAACACACTCTCCATGAGCGGCTATACCCAAAGAGCAAAATTCTCTTCCTCTTCCTCATCCCCCCCCCCCTTTTTCTTCCCTCCCTTCGCTCCAGAAGACCACAGAATCTGAACAATTCTCCCAGCAATCCTATCATATTGCAGAAGGCAATTTGATGCAAACCTTTCGAAGCAGCGCATATAATTCCGGGTAACCGGAAGATGGGAAATAAAAGAAGCCTAGATGGCGCCGATTACCGCAGATTAAATATTGTTGCCTGTGACAAATGAGGAGAATATGATCGAAACCTACAATCTGCTACTTGCCTTGTGAATGGTGCCTGGAATGTGATGACAAATATTCGCATTCGAATTTCTTGTGAACTTTCCTGTATGGAACTTATGCAAGTGAGCCTCTTTGCCTGATTTGATTTGGAACGAAAAAAAGAAACCTGTTGACTGTTCCCCATCAATAATTGGTAAGTTTCGAAATATTCACAGCCGGACCAAACACTCTGCTATCGGCAATATATATGCCTATATAACTGTATTCTACAACTGTTTCGTAAAAAGAAAAAAGTGTCACGCGATTTCATACACTCATAATTTAACTCCGCATATATACACGCTTATAATGGTGATCGTTACTTTGGAAAATTTGACTCGAAAATGAATTGAACTCAGTAAAAAACAGTATAAAAAGCATTACCAGATGAAACTCAAAAGGAAGAGATCGGTCAGCTTCCGATTTCTCTTCTTCCGCACTCCTCTTCCATCCCCAACTTCGACTTATCATTACCAAATTTTTAAAGAAGGCTCACCTGTTCGAAGTCATCCCTCTTCGGCATATAGGCCAACAGCTGTAAATCGTCCTCTTTCATCTTCGAGATTTTCTCGGCATGCGAAGTTGTTGCTGCGCTTGAGAGATGAGCGCAGTGCTGAGCATAACTTGCCAAAAGACGTTCCTGGTCACGTTCACGAATTTTTATCGATAGCTTAGATTTACTCAACATACCATTTCCCTCCTTGTTCTGGAAAAAATTTCAAAACTCAGCTAGCCTTTGCAAAAATAAATTCTCGATCTTTCGATGGCAAACAATACGGAAAACAAAGAACATATATCAGCTCCACACCAATGGACTGAGCGCAAAGACAGAGAAGTGTTTGCGACTACAGTTAAAGATCAACAGCATCGAGACTGCTCTATCAAAGCTTGTGGTGAAGGAGTGATCATCGTTTGTTTGGATTAGATTTAAAGATGGAATAGATTATAGTAGTCGTCCAAGGAGAAACAAAGAGAAGCTGGCTAAGGAAATTTTCCATCTGAGAAATTACGTTAGTTGGGTACCTTTGCTCTACGACTACCATAGGTGAGCGAGCATCTGGAGTTGCGCTTCGAGGCAGATTCCATTGGAATGTATTTGCTGAACGCAACGAATGAGAAATTTGCTCGAACAAGTACCGATTGAAGTGAACTAGTGACAATTCACAATCAAAACCTTTCGCATCGTAAAAGATTCCACAACGCTGTCGGCTCGCCTGTGCTAGAATTCGAACAGTGCATCACAATTTGCTAAAAATGTAATGATCCTCCGAAAAGGTCGCTTTCCTTAAAACAATTAATTGCTCCACATCAAAAAAGCGCTTCTCATGTCAAAAAGGTCATGAAAACAAAATCGGCCACCTTAGAGGTCATCCTCTTCAATCGGCGCTCCTTCTTTGTCATATATTTCATCCTCTTCGTTCGACTAGGGCCAGGCAAGGATGAGCGTTTCGGACTCTCCTGTTGACCTGTCGAGTGATCCGTTTCATCTAGGTTACGACTAATGTAACACATATCTAAGTGCAACGTAAAAAAGAAAACACACATGTTACATCCTCGGGGAGCGAAATTAAACCTGCATGATCTTCACGATTACTCTTGGAGGAAATACCATAGCGAAGTAACATTCTTCTTTATGAATTACCTCCCTTTCCTTGCAATATTAAGTCTGTCATGTTTCAGATTAGCTTCTATCCAAATGTAGCCGCTTCAAAACTACAACTACAAAATCGTGTACACATAGAAATCGAGAACAAAAACATACCACTAGAGCTTCGCATAGTGGCGCTGGATACGATCGGCACATGGGTAAATCTCCTAGCGCGATGTAGCGTAACGGAAGCGCCCAACTCGCTGCTCTCATCCGAACTTGCTTCTGCCTGAACGACACGGAACTATTTGAAGCGCTTTCATGCAAAGCTTATTCCAAACGAACAATCAATAATAAACAACGCACAAACCTTTATAGTTGTGAACACCTCTGTTTCGATATGAAACTGCAAAAAGGTTTATGACCAAGCATGATGCATAAGCGAAGAAATCGTTACACCATTCCTAAAAGAGGACGAGGAATTTATAGAAGCAAAAATTAACTCCATAAAGAAACGAACGTGAATCGTAAGTAGAAATCTGAGCTGCAGAAAAGTTAAGAATTACGCAAAGGATGGGAGATCGATGACTGACCTCTAAAACATAAATCGACGACCGCCAAACTGCCACATTCAAAATCGGGACAGAGACCGAACTGGAGTATCTACTAGAGGTAACAGTCAGAATTAGAGGATGTATGAGATCGCAGAAGAGGTCACAAACGCAGGCCACAAACCTATTTTTGGTAAACGAAACGCTGTAGGAGGATTGGATATATGAGTACCGATAAGTGAGTGGTTTGCACATGGTCATAGAAATTTTACTACGATTCTTAGAAGCACGCGCAATCACTACATACCTGACCACAGCATCCATAAATGTACGTCAGCCTGAAACTTACAGCTCGAGAAATGCCAGGACTTGTTTAGCTGGTGACAATACACGTCGCTCTCCTTAGTCCTGGCAAGGCGCTCTTTCAGTAGCGTTTAGCCTTCTTCGAGCGATGAATTAAGGAATTCGACGTAGTGGCATCAAAATAGCAGAAGTGGGACTTGTGAGCAACTACGACAAAATATACCACCCAAACTCTATTCTGCTACTGCATGAATGTGCCGAGTGGAGAATTCGTTGGTACACTGAGGGTATTGTTTTAAACTTCCAACGCCACCGCCTTCAACAAGACATGACCGCCAAAGATCACGGAATTTTTCTCAAAGTGATGTGACCAACCGATGCTTTTCAAAACCATTTCCACATCTCGGCTAGCGTCAAAAGGATTTCGGTGAAAAATTCGATGACTGCCGAGCAAGGTGTAATGCATCATCAAAAAGGAACGTGGCAGCTGACTTGCTGGAAAGGTTACACAGTGCGTATTGTTAGGTGTCAGCGATAGCCAAATGGCACTACGCAGATGCTGGCAGCTATCTTCGGTAACGGACGACCAACGTGCAAGTGAGCTAAGGCATCAAAGTAGTTTCAGGGCCGCGTGTGCTGTCATAACCCTTGGCTGTTTGCAGAACAGATAGAGGCAGCGTGACTGCGGAAGGATGAGTTCATCAAAGACAGCAAATGATAGCAGGAGTTTCCATTCCATTCGTATACTGGATTGTGCTCGTCATAACAATTCGACTGAATTTTGAGATGCGCCAACAAATTAGCTCAAAGATGGTTAGAGACGACATTATGCTTTACTACGCCGATTCAACAGTATGAACAGCATAAAAAAGCAAGAGGAAGCCGCAATGATGAAAGCCGTTGTGGAACTTTATTAAGCTCAAATATGAGAGAGGAATATAAGGAAGACCTCCAGCTGAGCGATTATATGTTATTTTTTGCAGTCTCCCTCCTAGAACTCAAAGAAAAAGTTATTCGCTATCACGGCTTACCGAATTGACGAGAACGCGAATAGGCGACAGTGGCGGCGTAAGCGTGACGGCCGATGAAGAGCCCTCGACGGCGACGCTCATGCTAGTCGTATCACTCAGCAACATTTCATTGAACGCTGACCCATCCTCGTTACTAACGGGCTCACGTTCGTCTCTGTAGCGATGAAGATCTTCGCGCAACTGTTCGAACCAGTTGGGATCGTTGAAGTCTGCACTTATATCATTCTCACGGATAAAATCGACTACATCTGTAAATGTCATCAAATTACAATTTCCGCTGCAAACGTGGCTTAGAAAACAAGATGACTTTCATTCATACCGGCACCGGTTCATTAACACTCCCCTCGACGACTGAAACGCCACGAAAAGAAGGCGGAACTGAGATGAGAGGCACCATAGTAAATGAGTTATTGCATCGACGCGCACGTAGTTTGCCCTAATCTCACGAAAGTCGCTTTTCCCCCCATCCTTTCTCTATCGCAAAAAATTCGGCACTTTTGGAGGAGACCATGTTTCATCCATTCTTTTATGAACAGTCACAAGTTACACGTGCATAGAGTAATGCTTATGAATGCATAACCTTTGCTACAAAATAGTGGATTAAGTAACTCATTGGATAAAAATTAATGGGAACTATAAGCAGTAGTATCATACGAGGACACCAAATAAGAAATGAACTTATTTGCATTCGAGTTTTGAGCACTCTTTGCAGTCATGATTGCCCCATCTCCAATTCGTTTATCAGATTTCATGTCACAGGCGCAATTGTGCACAATCGTGGGCGCTGCATTTTTCACATCTGAGTGTAATTTAAACAAGAATCGTTTCCAATTCAACTGATTCATTACTCGCAGATCATCATTAATGTACGTAGCCGTCTATTGAAACAGACTACTTTCGTCTGGCGACATCGATGATCACATGGCGAATCAACGCAGCATTTTTACTTCAGCAAACACCAAACAGCAATGCAGGGGTCTTAAATGCTATAAGTACATCACTTGCACGCAAAAATCACCGACATTAATTGATTGATCAGATCCCCTTTAGTGAACGACCATGGGTTGGAAAAAAACGCCTCTGACACTACGGAAAAGCATCGCTTTCGACTAGATCCTTTTTAAAAGACCGGCATAATAAAAAAATGACGTACACTGCCATCTGGACGTTCCTACAGAGTGCCGACCACCACCACCGAACGCAGGATCGCGTTCAAGACCACAGCAGTCACCCACGGTCATATCGTCCACGAATGGCCTGAAAGTTGAACTGCAATATAATTCACACAAGCTGCAATAGACGAACAAACTTGGCAAATTCTCGTCAAAACTATAGGTGCAAGCAAAATTTGCTTTGCTTTCTTCTGCTTACCAATCACTCACATAAAAAGAGGATATCGA
This sequence comes from Parascaris univalens, assembly GCA_037576465.1. Taxonomy (NCBI): domain Eukaryota; kingdom Metazoa; phylum Nematoda; class Chromadorea; order Rhabditida; family Ascarididae; genus Parascaris; species Parascaris univalens. Next base: position 58,755,142 of record CM075173.1, on the reverse strand, counting down.
TTATTAAGCAGATCTGACACTTTTAGAATGCACACCATCAACTGATAGAAGAAGAGTAGAGGGATCGAGAAAACGAACAGTTAAGCAATTCAACGATATCATATAGGCAAAACATGTCCAAGGAGAGGGATTTTCAAGACACCCGCTGTGAGCCGGATCAATGGATGCGAAACATCGGGAATGAAAACCCCCCGATTTTTGAGTGTTTATAACTCCTGGTCTATATATGTCAACCGTAGCGAACGCATACGCCTACGGCAACAGAACAGCTGCGCGGTGAGTGTCTGACTCGATACTGTGAGCATTATGGGATCGCTTCCCTTCGTCGGCTCCTCTCTGCAACCATTCCACTTCCTAGCGAAATTTGAAATCCCCCAACTGCTTTACACGATTGCAGATGGCAATTTCCCTAACAATCAACATCGTTTTGCATTGCAACTCCTTCATTTTCTTACAATTTTTAAGTTCGTTACCTAAAAGGTGTTCAAATTGCAATTTTCATTAGGACCACTGCACACCAATGAAAGCAGAGGGTACACAAGGGGACGTCGTCCCCTTGACGTTAACTCAGTAATGAAATAAAAAAATTCACCGTTGATAGGCTCGGCTTCTCTCGTCTTCATTGGTTGATTTCCCAGTCATTGCTTTCTTTTCGCTTGTCTTAATTCTTAATTTATATGTGGAGAATGTGTTTACTACAAAAATCCATCCGTCAAATTCCTTCTACATGAAGATTAGTGAAAGCTTGACATCGTCTTTTTCGTAATACTATTCTGCATCCTCTGCCGATTCCTATCCGCATAAATGATACATAGCAAAAGTGATATTTGAGGGAATTTTCCTTGTCAGTGGATTGTCCAACTCACTGAAGGTTTTTTCCCGTCCAACACAACATCGAAAGCTCTATTGAACGATGTATACATTGCTCGTAGTTCTGGACAAAAGGTGAAAACCGATTCCACCGCCCAGAATTGGATTTGAGCGCAATTCAGGGTTTTCGTTCTCTTCCCGTATTTGATATAGATGCAAACGGTCTTTTGGTTTGTCATCATCTCGCCGAGACCTCTCGATCGATACATGCACTCTTGCCTCAGGAGTACTCGCTGATAAAAGAATTCATAAAAACCGCAATTTTTCTTTCCTAAGGGGTGAGATTCGAAAAAATTCTTTGTCTCCGATTTCCGTTCCTTTGATACTAAACGATGGAGTCCGATGTGTTGAACACAAATATATACATATTGCTTGCACTGGCCGCATATTTCCCGAAAATATTAGTGTCTAAATGGTTGTGCATGAAAATAGTTTCTATATGAAACAGAAGCAGAGATGAGCTCATATACATCGGCGACGATATCTTAGCTCCCCACGGGGCAATTTTTATGCGGTTTCGAGTGATCTTCTTCTATAGAGTAAGACGATCGTAGGCTTTTTAACCCTTCCGTTCATGTTACCTCACGGAAACCTTCAGACTCAGGTCATCTTATCTTCGGAACATTGGAAATTGAATGCTTACGAGGCCTGTACTTTTTGATGGACGTTCTGCGTTTCCGGATTGAGATATTCTGGATAATACTGCTTTTCCATAGTTATGCATTTTTGTATGTTTCGTAGAGCGTAGTTGCGTTTTTTGCATTACATGTGGAGTCATGTGGCGTATATTGCTAGCAATATACGAAATTGGGAAAAAAATCCTGAGTATGAAAAATTTTCCGGATAACGTTGCGAAAGTATTGAGAACAATCCGGAAATCCTAACTTTAATGGAATTTTTTGCACTTTTTGTTGGAATTTTCTCAGGGCCTCTTCACAATAGGGGACCCAGCCGGGCGCAGTTATCTGCGATAAATCCGGAAAATGATTTTCTGGGCATATCTCGGTTGTTTCTGCAGGAAATCCGATGAAATTATCTTGTTGTTCACGGACTAAGAGTGGCGCTAATGGAATTCGCGAAACAATTCTCGAAGGAGTGAAAAAAGTTTGCAAATTACCAACTTCATCCTCATAACTTTTTTCTCCCTGCAGCTACGCTTTTCAACGTAACTACTGATTTTCATCTTATTTGATGAACAGTAGAATGGCGTAAGTATGGTTTTTCTCGAATCCATGGTTTTCTGGATATTCTGGATTATTTTTTCAAATGGGCACAACTTTCACGGAAATCATAGACTCGCGCTGTTTCTCAAGAGAGATTCGATGCCTGCAGGCGGTTCATTCTCTCAGCTTTTAGTTCTCTTATAAATTTTGCTTCCCTACCAATTTAGAGCATTAAGAATAGCAGTCTCAATAGCAATCAGTACCACACCGATCAAAGCAAGAGATCAAAAGGATGGTAGCGTCTTGTGCTTTAATTTTCACTTTTACCACTATGTAATCCATTGCAAATGGTGACTTGCATCACGACCACTGTGCGCCGACAAAAGCAGAGGATGAAGGGAGCCTTTAGTCCCTTCGTGGGGGTTTCAATGGGGCAAAGCCCACCTCATCTGAATGTAATAACGAAAAAAAGAATGTGGAGTTGATGGGTTCGGTTTCGCGCTTCTACGTGCTATCAATGTATTTTCTGTTTGTGTCTTTTTCCTTCGTTTTTTTACCTTCACTTGTTTTCTTTTACTCTGCTTGAATTCTTTATTCATTTGTAAGTGACTTGTTCATTACAAAAAGCAATTCGTGCGGAAACAGATATATCATGACTTTCTTCTCCCCAGTCGTTAGGCTTAACGAACATCATTTTTCGCTTCAACACAGCGTTGAAAGCTCTACCGATTGGTATATAATTTGTTGCATTTCGGAACAAAAGTTGGAGATCGGAATGAAAGGATTTCCAAAATTTCGATTTTTACGATTTTCGGGAATTTCGTTCTCTGCCGCCATTTGATACCGTTGTAAATAGTCTTTTGCCTTGACATCAGCTCCTCGGGAGCTCTTGAGCGATGCGAAACCCGTCGGTCAAGAACCAATGGGATCTGAGAAATAAATTCGCAAATGTAGCGACTTCGCAATTCGAAGGGTTAAATTCGAAAGATATTTCTTATCTCTTACTTCTACAATCGTTTACATGTCAAGCGACACTACTCCGTCTGGTGATCATGAATATATGTGCAGTGCTGGGGTTCGCTACTAATTTCCGAAAATATTAACAGCAGAATGCTATGCACGAAAATAGTTCGCAAGTGTGAGAGAGACAGACGCTCGCCTAAGTATGTAGCGACGCTGGAAGATGGTGGATCGAGGAGTGCTTCGCCAGAATTGTTAGTGGCAGAACGCGGAAGAAAACAGTGGGTTAAAGGGGGGACGGCAGCGCCGCTGTGGATAAACTCTTCTTCCAATTACGTTCGCCTTGTTACGCACGTTTGCAAGGGAAACAAGAATCTGGTTAATACAGAAGATCCTCATTTATTTTGCTCTTTCGTTCACGTTATGCCGAAACCCAAGTGTTTTATATATTAATCCGTTATCTGTTTTTCCTAGTAACGAAGGCGCCAGCCAGCTACCCCTTTTCTTGTCGTCAAAGCTTCCAACCTGCGAAGACACTGGCCCGTTATCCCTTTCTTCGTCTTCTGTTCTTAAAAGAATCTATAGCGCGAATCCGTTATTCATTCCCTCATTTTCTATTTTCCCCAGTGCCGGAGGTGCGATCCCCTTATCCCTCTCCTGGTCTTCTTTTTTACCAAGCGCCGAAGGTTCGAGCCTTCTTTGTAGTGATTAGATCACTATCTTTCTGTGGCTTAGTCAGCGAATCGGTTTCTTAGAAAATATGCGCGGCGTGGCGTTATGGCGCGTGCCCTGTTAGGCTTTTCATATTTATTTCTTCTATAATATCTCAGCTTTGGATCGACGAATTTTGCAAAGTATTTCGCGTAAGATGTGCAAAAGTTTGATAAGCGGATATGTGTAACACACGCCAGTGAACCGAAAAGAAAAGTGTTAAAGGCGACTTGGTGGGCGCATTATGTTACCAAATTTCATGTCTAGGCGGACCTATCAGATGAACGGACATAAAAACAAACGAGGTTTCCGAACGAACCTTACGACAATGCTCGATGCATGACGACCAAGCGCACCACGAACGAAATATCGATCGAAATGGTTTTTCGCTTCCTCGGCTGTCCTATCTGTCTTCATACTTCTCGCTATCTCATCCCTTCAACAGTAGTATTCTTGTAATACAGGGAATTTTTGCATGAGCACTGAATGGAAATTTCTAAAGATGAAAAAAAATACAGCAAATGTCAATTAAATGTTCTAATTGAGCTTTTCATGCATAAAACGCTGATCATGTACCAATTTCCAAGTCGAAACTTGTGTGCAGCTGCAATCAGGTCCATGTCTTCCTTCCAACCCCACGGTCGTTCGCCACCAGTTTTTGTAAGAAATACGGGCGGCCCGGACGGGTCCTCCACTTGATAGTTATGACCGCGTTTGTGCGAACCACATTCCGCACCCATTAAAAAGCACTGCAAAAAACAAAAGTCCAGGCATTCCACATGACCTTCTTCCAAGAGTTCTCCAACTGCCTCTTTTTTTAAATAAAAAAAGAAAAGAAAAAACAAATCGAGTCTGTAGGCGACTGGAAATGAATGAATCTTATCCCACGTACAGACTGATAAAACCCTCGTTTAGAGTCATCTGAAATTGTCCACATAGGTCCACAATTCTGAAACATCTTTCTCTTGAAAACGCCTGTTTCGAAATATATAAAACTGAGGGCGTGATCACCAATGAATCATGGCGTTACAAGACACTGAGATGGCACCCCTCCGCTCATGATCCATAACAAAACGGGGGCAAAAAAGAGGAAAATGGTCCTGATCATCATCGCAATCAGCAGCCTCAGTTTACAGCAAGGATAACGTCAAACCCATATTGCATTATAGTCCTCTTGACTTTGAACTGTGGACCGGCAAATAAAGATCGACCTCAATTTTTTTCACGTCGCTTGCCTTTACGAATTGAAAGCTCACCCATGCACACAAGATGACTTCACTGTCCTTCGTAGTGCATTCTGTACAACGTATAAACGGCTTATTGTTATGTCCCACGGCAACCTCGCAGTTAACACAATAAGTCGGCAGCGTCACCTCCTCTTCCATAGCGTCTTACGTTGAGAAACTTGAATCTTTACATAAATTAAACCAAATCACATCTTTTGCTCCTCAGTAAAACTTACTTATATTTGCCACGTGAGTGTGATCCGTAACAAAGCAAAATTTGAAAGACGACTTTCAGCACATTTTAAAGACACATCTATCAGAATCATTAACAAGCTGAAACCGGAACAAGAACTTTTCTGTGAGTCTAATTTCTTATATCATAACGATTTTTTTCGTGAGCCGCTCGACTGCAACCATGCGTCAGCTCGAACGCGATAACGGAACAATTGCAATTGTTGTGAAATGTCGTGTGAGAGTCGCCGTGGTACCGTAAGGAGGCCGTGGTACTTGATGTCGTTGTGTTACTTTTCTTTGGGAGGATGGTTAGTGCGATCGTGGTGCTTTACTGTTTACCGTGTGCGGAGTTAATAAGAGTGTGCTGTGAGCAGGGTGCTCACTAGAAATTGGACGGTCCGAAAGGCGCAGAGCCCTTGCAATATGACGCGCAACCGATAGAATTTTCACGGTCGCCGAGATATCAGGGCCTATAAGTGCATTGAGGAAGATGCTTTGGAAAGAGTGACTTGGCATACTTTAACGAGCACTGAATGCTCTATAAGAATCGTTAATAAGCTGAGACAAAAACAAGAACCTTTCTGTAAGACCAATTCCATATATGACGCGCAACTGACAAAAATTGCAGAATCGAAGTACATGCGTTACAGAGATTGACTTATGTTGACACAGCTGATGTATACGAGCGACATAAGAAAACAGTCGCTATACGAATTATGGAAACCCCATTTGAATCGAAGTAGCAACAGGTATATTTTTCAACATAATCGTCGGTTTCTTCTAGAGATATGAAGCAAACATCCAAAATCTCAGATATGATGGGATTCACGACTAAGAGACGTTATATGTGTAGAATAAGATTTGTTGCTTCAATTACGAGCACTTAACAAATGACCCTCTTTCGTTCTCAAACCTTCGAAAGTTTGATGCTACTTCAACTGGCAACAAGTTGTGGGAAAAGTCAGACATGAGCCGTTTATGTTTGGCGACATGGTGAGGAAAAGGATGTGGCGAACATAAAATATCGAGCCAGATGCAACCATTTATTCTAAGCATTCTTGTCTCTCGGAAGATACGCAAAATAAGGGGACATTTGTTGCCCGAAATCCTTATCAACTCTCGAAGGAATCTTGAGAAAGATGGAGACGGCAGATGGTTTCAGTGTATTTGGCAAATAATTCCAAATACTCCTCTTTGGAGACGGAGTGGTACTGATTGCCAATGACCAAGAAACCTGTAGAATTCACTGAACGAACTCAACAAAAATGCCAAGAAAATTGGGCTCACTATTTGCAAATGCAAAACGACATGGAGGGAAAATACGGTTGTGCTGATAGTTTACCATGAAAGTTCGACAGTGAAAATATCGAACTTGTGGAACAGTTTGTACACTTTGGGTAGACTTACAAATGAGTGGCAGTTTTGGTCAGCAATTAAGCAGATGAAAAAGAGCGCATTGGTTGATACTCACCAAACTCAACGACATCTGTTACGACACAATGATAAAAATGTCCGCAAATGGAGAACTCTTCATTTCGACGGTCATCCGTGTTCTTCTGTGAGGGTGCAAAGCGTGAAAATACAACACTCGTTGAATAAAATAAACTAGCCACGACCCGGCGAGCAATGAAAGGGAGAATGGAAAGTATCAACAAACTGTAACACACCACAAGCGAAAGTTGTGCTCTGGATCTGCACTGAAGGATATCGTTGAAGAAATGTACAAATGAAAACAAAGCTGAGCTGATCAAGTAGCCAGGTTGAATGAGTACAGATGCACTGAGTAAATTTTCAAAGAGACGCGGAACGGTCACGCTGCAGGGTGCAACAAGGGGGAAGACCCACTGAGACGCCCATATGTAGTTACTTGGATGCGGAGTGCTCAGGACCTCTATGGATAGATGAGTTGTCAGCTGCATCGATGGTGAAACGATGAAATCGACGAAATCACTGCTGTTTAAAGTATTCAAAATAAACTAGCCTTGCCAGACTCTGTCCGTCGCAGTGCATATACAGATGTCTAAGTTGAAGTATATTGAGTGAATCTCGGCTCCCCAACGCAGAGTAACTACGGTGTTCAGCGCTGAGTCCCGTTTCCATTACAGCACCTTGCCCACACTTTTATACGTGGCCGTGAATGTGAATACCTCTGAAATCTACTCACACTCATTCATGATCTGAACTCTCATTTTAAAGCACTGTTTAGGGATTCCCCTGAAGCAATGAACTGCTTTGTAATTTTTAAAGCGATAACTGCCCAATGCTCAGTCTTCTGCGATATGTGGTGATGAGAATCGAACGGATATCTCAGTGTTGATGTCCCGTTCCCTTGATGAAACACACGAGTGATTTGAAACGTCGAAATGAATCGCTCGTTATACAATGTTGTCACCACCTTCCATTACTACGAGCCTTTCTTTTGCGAAATAAGCATACTTGTAGCACTGTGGAAAAATGCGTTGCCAATTAACTTCCTGAAGGTTGAGCACTGCACGTGGCTTATGTCGTTAATAAGCTTCCGATCAGCCTTAGTCGACGTAATAATAGATTACATTGTTGAATGCACAAACTTTGTTTCGACAGGCTGTGACCTTGGAACGCTTTGGATGTGAGAAACTGCTGACCACGGGTGTAAAAACAACTGCCATTATCTTTGACTATATTGTTGCTCATTTTTCTGATTTCTTTATCGACTTGGAATGAGCGCGAGTCAGTGGACAGGTAACTTGCACGTGAACCAAGTACCTTCCAACGTTACTCAACATTCTAGATTAGTGCCTCAAAACGAGTGCTCTTGATATCCCCATCTTTGAGACCTCCCCCACATTTTACGAATTAGCTTCGTTGGCTAGAGCTGAGCGCTTCAAATGGTTGAAGATTTCCTGCTTCGTAACCATTTGTGGTCGTCTGACATGTAAATAGCCGATCCTCAAATTAGAAGCATGTCGTCTTCGAGCTGTTTTTTCTTTAACAGTCCTGACTTGTCCATGTCGGAGAGCAAGTGCTGCATGCAAACAAACTGTGTCAGTGCAATTAACTAGACGCTGAAGGCGTCGATTGGCTTCCTTATCGTCGAACGAGCTTACAATGCCCGTTATCGGTATGTCTCTACGGGGAAAAAAGGAAGTGGTGGAAACGTGGAACTGTCGAAATGAAGAATTCATAACCGGTGAGTATAACCATCGCATGGAAGATTCCTTCAAGGAGAGCCACAAGGAGCTTACCGCAACTTAAGAACGATTGGTGATTTCATTATACGGTCGAGGATCATTTCATGAATCCACTTCACCAATAAGAGCACAGTGTGACAATGCACGACAATAACGATAATGCATGAAGCGAGACTGAAATTCATGGCAACTGCACGTCAATTCATCTAATAGAAAAGTTCATGCTTTAGCCTCAGCTTATCAATGATTCCGATAGAGCATTCAATGCTCTTTGAAATGTGTTGGAATTCATCTTTCGGATCTTGCTTATCCACGATGTTTTTCATATTTACTGAGACATTTTTACTGCCGAGTGGCCACTACAGCGCTACTCTCCGAGGACGCGCGCGGCCTCTCTCCATCTCTCTCGTGCGTCTGCGCTTGGCGCTAATCGCGTCGACCCCGCTAAGTATACCCACAAAGTATCTGTCTCTACTGTAGTCGTTGGCGAACCGTTGCAGCAGTATCGCCAACGCTGATGAGTAAAACGCCACGACCTGCTCACATAAATATTCAAGCGAACGTAGCACCGCTGCGATTTACACGGATTGGTGCTAAAAGTACCTGCGATGCCAACGCAAAAGGGGAATAATCTGTAGATATGTTTGAATGAGCGTCGACGAAATATCGGTGCATAAATGCTTTCTAAGTCTTTTTCAAAAATGGCGAAGTAATGATTCACTCGATAAGTGAAACTGCGTAACATGCTTGTCAATACCTTACGCAGCATGTTATATTTCACCCTTTATGGATCTTTTTCCACCGTGCCTTATTCTAAAACTGCAATCGCTAAAAGCAACCCTCAAGGGGAAGTGCTAATCTCAACTGAGTGACTAAACGCCATGCTGAATTCGAGATCAGTTACAAAACTTGCGATATAACGATACATTGTAGCACTCATTTCTAACCTTTTCAACTGGCGGCCGACTCAGTAAGCATATAAACGCTGAGAAACCTTCTAAAATTTGCCTCACCAGCAGAAAATATTAAACGAAAACAAACCTTTCAAGGTCAAAATCCCCAGGCGAAGGGCATACTTGCTTCTGTATTGGAAAAGCAACACATTGAGGAAATGGCACTTCCTAAAACTACGACTACGAAAAACGAGAAGCAGTGGAAACCGAAACAGCTGCGTTTGTAAGACTGTTGGATTTGAAAAGAATTTTCAACCATCGAAATTTCACACCTCGTTCCTTTGGCCGGATTCCTCCGTCCCTCTTGAGAACGACTACAAATTATCTAAAGGAACAGGACGTTGAACGCAGAAATCAGAAATTATAAGATCAACATTTTCGTAAATTAAACCAATCCAATTTTTGCAGTCTGGTTGTTCTCAGAACAAATGTGGATATAAGAAAGATGGCGGGAGATGAAAGGCGAAATTTCCAGCTCAAAGGAACAAGATAGGAAGGGTGCAAACATGGTAGATAAACGGGAGGAAAATTTTCTTTATGGAAAGCGGATGCGCAACTTCACAGAAGCTTGAGAAACTTTTCTGGATGGAGACGCAAAACAGCTCCCAGGTGTCCTAAATCGTAACCAGATAGGCGAGGAGGAGCAGAGTTGCGGAGGGCTTGACGTATACGAAAGCAAATGTTCTAAAGTAAAACAACAGCGATTAAATTAGATCCCCTAGGAAAGTGCGTATCCATTTCCGCGTTCTGCAAGCATTAATCAACGCCACAAAGCCAAAAAATTCAAACTACAGAGGAATCTGTCGGTAAAACCTCTTCGCCTCACTACTTCATCCGCTTGCACATTGCAGATGTAAATTATTGGTTCGGTGGTGGAATGCAACAAAAGTGGAAAACGAAATTTTTTGAGCGAAGGGAGGCGAAGGGCACGAAGTAACTTCACAGATGATTGACGTTATATGCATCGAATAATAACTGAGAGCAGCGGCCTCGAAGTGAGCGCTCTCAAAGGTACCTCTCACTCACAGAAGCAATCTCTCAAATATGCACTTTTCTCGTTCGGGTGATGAACCGTTTCCAGATCAAGTCATCGAATTCGTGTCTGCTCACGCCGTTGACACCGTATTCCGTTCGCAGATGCACTAATAAATGAGGGTTGCGAATCGCTTAACAATGCAGCAGCTGAAAACCCCTAACTGCACTTTCGTTTTTATCCTCCATACAATGTCCATCGTAACCTTTCAAACTGGATGAGATGTTGGATGTGCTCTGTGTTGCTCTCATTCAAGATTCAGTCTCTTATAAATACCCGAGGGTCATTCATAGAAAAGCATTTCGGACAAAGAGACCGAGGTTGTCGTTATGGAATATTTATTTCGCGAAACACTAGCGCCAAGAAGGAAAAAGTAAAACGCGCCATCACAATAATCACAAACCGGCGTCTGTTAAACAGTCTCACAGATTCTCCCGAGCTCGAAATGCTTCAGACGACTAGTGAACGCTGAGACACTGCTCAGTGCAACGAACATCAACTGGGAATTTCAGCCCTGAAAGGAAAGAATTTGAGGCTGCGACTCGCGGAAACAATTAAAAGTCGAAGTCGGAATAAAGGAATACTAAATAAAATGCAGTGCCAAAGAAATCATTGGCAGTTTGAGAACATATGGCGAGATGTAACTCAAGGCAATGATATTCGAGAGATTTTAGGCTGGAAATGCGCAGAGGAGTTCCTCTCAACTCCTATGGAGCCCTATAAACAATTTTTTTTCTGAAAACTTATTCTCGTAGTACCTATTTCCTTTTCGGCAACGTTCTGTATAGCTGAACTGAATTATCACTAGAACGATCTTTGACATGTTGTACGCTACAAACGCAGAAACTCACGACGTCATTCTAATGCCGAATCTTGGCATCTGAACACCGCCGAATCTCGGAAAGAACTCAAAATCGGAATTAAAAAGGCGTAGGCTGTTCACGTTTCATATTATTATTAAAAAACCATGATATTAAAAAATATTCTATTGGCAAGCGATACCATTAGGCAGGAGGGTCTAGGTCACGCTGAAGCTTTTTCCAACCTAAAGGGACATCGCTGATGGATCTATAAACTTTGCAGTGCGCAACAAAAAACCTGCTGATACTAACCAAACTATCATTAACGTCACTCACATTCACTAGGCATAACTTAATGCTCAATATGTTGCCTTATTGGACGCCACTAACGCTAAAATATGATGGGGAAATGGACTCGCCCACTTCAGTTGAAGGTTTTGGACGATTCAGGCAACAACGAATCCAGTTTAGACGCTTCATTGAAATACCATAAGAAAACAACAAAGTCTTCCACGGTTAATGGCAGCAAATGTCTTCGCATAATCGACATAGAAGGCATCAGTATGAGTTCAGACATCAAAAGTCAAAGCTCAACTGTTAACAGAATGCCGGCTTTCATCTAAAACAGTCAAATGCTTTAGGATGAAAATATCGTTTTGATCGGATTGTTGCGAATTCCGAACGGACTTTTGAATACAGGTGATATTGAAGAAATAGATCTATAATTGAGAATCTCATTGGAATGTGGTGTGCAAAGAGGAGATACTGCAATTTTTCACAGGACAGGAATCGAGACAGTTTGAAGAGACGATCCGAAAGGAAGTGAAGATCGATACCAACAGCATCAGAGAGTCACTTCAAGACCAAAGAAAGGTTTGCCATAAGGCCTATCACTTAGAGATTATGCCCCAACAACGACTGCGGCACCAATAGGAAGGCATCAAGAGTGACTGTTGTTGACAGCTGTCATCTTCGAAAACAATTCACTAATACTTTGCAACCATCACTGACGATCACATCCGTTCGGTACTTAATGCAGTCGCTATCAAGTGTCCCTTGCCTTTCATATTTAAGAAAAAAGGTTTCACTCTGTTGGAGTATAACTTTTTTATTTTGCACGTTCATCACACTCCTTACAATACTCATTAAAACAATTTTTGAGGCTGGTCAGTCAACCAGTGTACACTGCTATAAACATCGCCGAAATCTCTTTTCCTTTATCGGAACAACCTTAGATTCTGGTCAGCCAACCGGGGTACACTGCTATGATCTCCTTAAGAATTCACCGTCGCAATTGGCACCTCAAACTTGGATGAGTGAACTAAAGAGGGAATTAAGGGAAAACTGAGAAATGCATTCATCATTTCCGACCATTATAGGAATAATGGTCTTGAAACACCTGAGAGCGGGTATTCGTTTTAGTTTGCTGGTGCCTTATTCTGTGTATTCTTTCATGAGACAGAGCAACAGTTCCTCAAAAAGCTCATGAATGACACTGATACTACGATCGTTCACATGGCAGCAAGCGGACATCATGCAATCGATCCCTCTGATTCTTCATTTGGTTCACAGCAGTTTTCCTTCGAGATGATAACGAGCTGGTTACTTTATGTCCCCGTGCTTTTATAGTAGGCATCATCACTGTTGAGGGATTTGACTAGGTCTGCTGAGAAACTGGGCTGAGGACTGAGGTATATTATCATTCGTATCGTGTTTTACGAATAACTATTGTTCGTTTATATGACGAAGTTCGTCCTCACTTGCCCGTAGCACTAAATCAATCTGATGTATCGCTTTTTGACGCAATAAGTTTATTCCCGCGAATGTGCAAGAACTCGTTGGCATAAGGACAGATGATACTTGAGACAGTGAAGGACAAACTTTCTCCACTTTTCACTGGATTTCGCTGCAGTAAGTTGAACCTTTGCAATGAGCCTTAAATTGTCTCAGTGTAGGAGTGAGCAATACTTCACCTAACGCTGACTTCACGCTTGAGAATTCCGCATATTTAGTTTCGAGCATAGATTTTATGCGGTGATTATGCGGTGAACCGAAATCTTTACTTCAAGCAGCAAGCAAATGTCGAATAATCCCCACATTTTATTGCATTTCATCCTGCTTTCATGGCTGCCCGTATTTACGTCGGTCCACATATTCATCGCAATAAATTACAAAGACCAACCTGAGGCTCATGTGGGTTGGGACTTGCCTTCAACCTTGATGAATGATATAAACAAATACACTGCTGTGCGTTATAAAGTATAATTACTGCGATAATTATGTGTAGGCTTACAGATGTGACGTGAAAAGTCCCGGTGTGCAATGGCGAATAGCGCAACAGAAATCTCTGGCAGACCACTTCCACGATGAATGCATGCGTGCTCACATATACGTACTCAGGGGTGGCGTAATGTGAGATGGTTTGATAACTCTATGTAAAGCCGATAGTACGGATAGCAGTGAAATGCTTTCCAAATTTTTGAGAACTTCTTCCGAATTTTCGTACGACTCTTCACTTTAGTCGTTGACGTGAATTATTCCATTTCATTGCAATACTCATGTGAAATATTTCAGTTCATAGTTCAGTAGTTTCGTTTGCTAGGAAAACGTATTCATTTGGGCAGAGGATGGGATGATTTTACCGAAACTGAGGCGAGAAACGCTCAAAATGATGGGAAATAGAACAGATCTCAACCAATACAACTTCTACGTCTCCCAACGCTTTATCTTTGATAGTTTTGCTTTGTTTGTATCTTATTTCGTTTCCCTTGCTTTAGATTGTTTTCTTTTGTAATTTCCTTTACTCTATATGGGGCTATGGCAAATATGCTAGATGTTGCTGCAAAAAAGAAACCAATAAGGAGCTTTTATATGCTAACAAAAAGCTTGCGAATGCCATCGGTTACTCTGGTTCGCATCATGTAAGGCTGTGAAACCGAGCCGGTGGTCAGCCGCTAATAAATGAGCGCTGGAGCTCACGATAGAGTTTTAATGAAACTGGAATAGTGTGTTATGAGCTGGCTGCTTTCGAAACAATATAGGGAAGTTCTGTTGTGCCCTGTGTCTGTATTCTCGAAAGTTCTCACGTTCGATCTCCGCTCTCCATTTGGATATCCGTGTCGTTGGAAATGTTTCATTTAGAGGCCATGATCACACTCGCCTCACCTTGAGAAAGATATATACCGCGGGACCGCAGTTCATATCTTTCTGTGACGTACAGAAAAAATTGTATACTGACAGTTGTAATTTATCGTTTCAGCTCAGAATTGACCACATATGGGAGCACATACCTCAGATATTCGTAGACGGATTGCGCATTTCTGTGTAACATTTCAATTACTTTATTTTGCAAATGTGCAGTTGCTTACTGAAATTTGTTGTTATTTGCTTCACTGAATAGTCTCTACCACTTTTTTGGTTGTAAGAAGTCCGGAGCGTTCATTAAGGAACGGGTTGTATATCATAATTTCATTACTTTATCCCCTCTTTTTTCGCCGTTTTGCAGATTTCATTATTCGCCTAGTGAATAAAAACTTGAAGCTTTTTTCTGATTCATCAGCGCCCAAATGAGCATTTATCGCTAATTATGGTAATATGTTAAAGCAACATGTAAACAACTTCTCAATATGACCATAAAATACGAGTATCAAAAGCATTCATTGTAGAGCACCGCATTAAGAGCACTCCAGAACAACGAGCCTTTAATCATATCTGAATAGAGCATTTTATATGCACTATGAAAGAATCTCTTCTTTCAAAGAAAACTAATTTTTCAAACGAATTACAGAAAACTTCGTTCAATTACCTTATCACTTTCTAGTTGACTGAGTAGACAAGCATAAAATGCACATTTTGAGAGATCACATCTCGCTCCAATTCTGCCTTCCGCTGAATTGCTTAGTATAATAAGCCAAACGGAAACCCTTAATACATATTGCCCGCTCAGGATGCCTTTTATGTTTCCACTCATACGTCGACGAATATTTAAAAGTTATTAGGACAACAAATCAAAAGCATAAGACGTTTAACCTCAAACAGGTAAACGCGAAAAATAGGTAAGCGAGTTCATGCAAGTCACGTACACCTTGTATATGAGACAATATAATATAATAAATGTCTCCACATCACATGAGGTAATCCATTTTCGCCATTTTACAAGAGGAAGATATGGTAATATAGGGAAAATTTTCATATGGAAAATGACTCAGAGCAGCTGAATTTCCGAATACCTGAAAAAGTTGATGACGCTGCAAATCCATCAGTAAATCGATCCTCTTCAGCATCGTCATGTAGCTACAAGACGCCATTGCGCATTTTATTTCTCTTACGAGGTGATGTTTGTATGCAAAATGTGTTTGTTATCTTTTCCTTTGCTGTGGCCTCTCACTTTTAGCTATTTCTGACTGTTATTATTGATGTGGTAGACGTGTGCTCTCAGCAGAAGTTACGTCTCTTTCAGCCGAATTCATGAAGGTAAACTGCAACAATTCTTCTCAACTAGTGTGCAGTCGAAACCGTTTAGAACGATATCGACGACATAAAACAAGGAAGTAATTCGATCAACGTTCACAACACCATCACATCGCCACTGTTGGCTCCTAATATTTTCATCGCAGTTCTTAGTCCAACGTTGTGACTATGAAAACTATGGAAAATGGAAACCATGAAAAAGGAAAGCAACTATGAGACCAAAGCTGCGATTTGTCCTTGAAATTATCTTTTGGTTTTGGATCAACCTTTCATTACATCTCCTCGAAAAAAAACATTACATCGCCGTTTTTTTCAACAAGAATTTAGCGCTTGATTGCATTAAACTAGCGTTTGTTCTACGCCATTATATAGCATGAAATGTTTTGGTTTTTTTTAGAGGAGAGGCGAATGCCGTTCTGCCCTCATGGTATCGACAGTGCTGTCGTATATCGATCGTCACATCTTTTTCTTCATGACGCGTTTCGTTTACGCTTCATTTCGGAACTGGTTGTGCATTTTATCGGAAGCTGCTTATGAAGACGACAGGTTCACATCATTCAGGCTTTCCCGTTGGTCGCGCTGGACAGCTTATCGTTGACGCGTATGTTAGATATCGTTGCAGCAAACCTTAGTTGGAGGAATCAAAGGAAACTTTTGACCGGAAATCCGGCAGCAAAATTTGACCTAAACTCGCTAAAACTGCCGAATCCGGCTACAAATTTTGCAGGTGAAAAGTGCTGTCGTTATTTTTAACTGCATGTGAGTAAACACACTAATGAAAATGAGCTCTAGAAATCCCACGGCTTTATTTTTCCACCATTCGTTTCAGCAGTTCGTTCGCAAAGAGCTATGAAATAAGCGCTGTTTTGGCACAGTCTGCATTAACTGCATCGTAATGCAAACAAACGTGTAAATGAGTGTTATAACTCAGGTTAATTATGAAAATACATATCTACATATCAGGAAGATACTATTTCATTTCAACATAGCAATAAAAGCGGCAATAGGCCTGCCTTACGTGTTCATAATGTTTGTTCCGCTTTTTGTTGATGTTTATCCTCCAGTAGAGCGTATGATCCTTGATACTTGCTTTTTTTTTCGTTGATATTCTTTCGACTCAATTCAATGCTCTTAATATTTTCATTTCTTGCTCATTGCCACACATTTATTGCATGTTTCGTTTTCTCTTCTGCGATTTCGTTGCCGTTATTGGCACTACGTTTATTAAATTTCATCATTATCTACCGAATCATCGAAGCGATAGAGCGTAGTGGTGACAGCTTAGTGTTAACACTCGACTTTTGAGCCAGATATTGATATCGAGTGCGGTATATGGGCAATTGTCTGGGCAGCCAACTCCTTCTAACACAGCTGTTTTGGGTTCTTCTGAGCCAATACCGTTTCTGAGCTGATTTTGAGTCTGACTACCTCGCTTTCTCTTTGTTTCATGTAGCTGTAGTCCTGCTTTTGTTGAGCTTTACCTGTTTTTTTGAAATCGTTTTTTTTTTTTGAAATCGTTCCTTTGTCAGCTTCCCTTTGAATATGCGTTCCTTTTCAGAATTTGCGAACGGGACGAGCTCACCTCCAATATAAACTCATTTTCAGTTATGTGGCACTAGCTTAAGCACACAATTGTCTGTATTTCCTATAATGCGATGGGATTGCATCCAGGCATATATAATTCCCTTCTAAAATAGATGAAGCCGTTTCCTCGAACAGAGGGTTAAGAGTTTGAATGAGCTGCTGTGAACCCCACAAAGGAGTCATTAAATATCTGACAATTTCAACTGGACCTTATCTGGTTGCAGGCTGCACTCAGCTTCGACAGTTTTCATTTACGATTGCTCTAGTCGGTGATTGTCACCTCCAAATGATTTTCTTGAGATTTCAACATTTCTGTTATTTTTCGGGAATAAAAGAGAGCCATAAGTGATCTCGTCAATTTCCTTGTTTCTTCACAACGTCTCGTTTATAATTTAAAGATCTCTTTTTGAAGTCGCAGACGATTTAACCGATTCAACTTAATTTTCTGCTAATGGCATGCGAAATCTACTGCTGAAAACTTTTCGCAATTGGTTGCGACGTCATTTACGATGTTTTCGCCGTCTGTTCGGAGTACAGCTCTGCTAAATGCATTAATTCTACTGCTTATTTCATCGCCGATTCTTGGCAACTGCTTAAATGTAGGTGGATAAAGTGTTGGAATTTTGTCAACTGATCGAATTTCTCTTCTACGGCTTATTCTTGCGATAAATTGTCGCGGTCACATGTAGTGTTAAGTGCGTTTGGTTGACCGACTATTGACATTTGTTCTTCATCAAGGCGACTTTTTTTGCCACCGTTTTAAATTTTCACAATTAAAATGATGAGACACCTCATATTTAATATTGAAAAATTTTATTATACCCTCACCTTCGCGCTTGTATGAGCGTAATATCTATCAGTCAGTCTTTTGTATTATTCACTGATCGTCGACCTCATATTGTCGCTCTTGAAGGTAGCCATTGTTCATTTATCACGCTCTCCTTACCCAAATCTCAGAGTTGGGTAATTAAACCTCTTGCAATTTATTTGTGCATAGTGTGCCCCGAACAATGTGATCGCAATCAGATTACGAATTAAATGAACATGGCAATACGTTCGCAAGGTGGGATATGAGATCAGTACAGTAATGTTATGCTTGCAAGCTCTTTTACGATTTTTAGCACGACACAGCAGATCAAATTCAGTCAAGTGAAAGACTTTTTAGTTCAACGGATTACGACGATAGTCTGTCAAATTCCTCGTTCTTAAAGGATTAAAGCAGCGATCATAGTAACCGTTGATGGCTTAACCTAGTCTAAGCGGTTCATTACTCAAGTTCGAACAATCATTGCAACATTGGTAGTAAACTCCCTAAGGTCTGTTTCGTTATACCGTTTCAAGACAGGCGCCTTAATATAGAGATGGGTAATAATCAAAGTAATTTTTCACACGTTGGCCGACGCGTTTTTGCGCTCTTTCTTTCCGCATGTCTTAGTCACCGAAACGTCTTCATGCGCGTGCACATTCGTTTTGCAGCCTCAAGCATCCTAAATGTACTATGAAATTTTAAAATCCGAATGATGCTCGCGAGTAATCGCCATAGTAGTTGAAGGGGTAAATTATCGTGTCATTTTCAGTCCTACCTATAGCACTCGCTTATCAGTATCCTCGGGGACGTCGCATTGAACATTTTGATTTATGTAAGGAATAATGAGATGGCGCATAGGTTAAGTGGACAAGCTTTACTGCGGAGATATTGCAAGGGCAAGTAATTAGAGGAGCTTATTGTTGATGACGAACATGCTATGCGTTTTCTGTCTGTGGCATTTTTCGTAGACGGCAAGTTGCCCTATGCATCTACTGAATTAAAAAAGTTTTTCGTCTCCCGGAAACGTCAGCTTAAACGCTCATCGACGTAGTGATTTTACTAACTTGCCAATAACGCACTATAGCGTCGAAGCGATGGATTTTTTATTAAGCTGGCAGCATCGATGTGATCTCTCAAAACGAGTGGGGAACCTAAATCGTTTTTAGGTGCACAAAGAAACGAGGGAAATCCCTCATCATTTAACATTTAGTAAAGGTTACGATTTTGTTACAGTGATTCATAACATAATAAAAGTCTTACGGAAATTAAAGTAACATTTGCATTTTTTTGCGTAGCTGAATTAAAATGATATAAAAATAGTTGTCAGTTACTTAATATCTGTTGTTTTTCTTTCTCGAATTTCCACTCAACGTTTATTGTTCCACACTAAACGGCTATTCAATTTTTATGGATGTGGGGTAACCGAATATTCTACTCTATCCTTATATTTCTTTCAGAACACACAAAAGTCGCTTTTTTATGCACTTTTGACGAATTTCTGCAAAAGAAGCACCACGATGAGGTCATTCATATCCATACGCACTGTATGCGTATGTCTGTCCGTCCCATGACTACTATTGGTAGCCGATAACCGTGGGACGATTTTTGCCAGGTATAATCTGCAACTTCATAGAGCGGTCCTTATCCAATTTTACAGTTCTTGTACGAGTTACTGACGCTTACTGTATTATTTAACGCTGAAGTCATTCCTGTTTTGCAGTGGGTGGATGGGCACTTAAAGTACACCATCGCTGCACGATTTATACAAAAGACCACCTCCATAGGACAACGAATTATGAGGCATTCTATCATTATTTTCTTGTAGATATCTGAGCAAGCGATTGGTCAGGTTGGCCGAAACGTGAGGACGCACGTCACACTAGGCCTTTTGGCAAAATCGCGTAACAGATCTGTTATGATGGCTTTGTGCCTCTCACGTATATTTTTGTTTATCCTTTAGCATTTGTACCCAAGTTTCAAAACGCTCAAGCCATATTTACCAAATTTGGTGACTTCGACGTAAGTCATAGTGACGCCTTAAACCTCGTACGCCTTAAACTCACACTGATCCACTGATCTACACTGATCCATTCACTTTGAAAAGCTGAACTCATATAGTTCAGCTTTTCAAAGTGGAATAAATTAACTTAAATTTAAAGCTGCTCGGGCCACAAAGAAATTCAATTTTTTGGAAGGTTTCAGCGAGCAATAAGTCTAATCAACTGCAATTAATTAGTATATTCATTATTGACTGCCTATTTATGAAATCACATGGCCACTAAAAAAAATTACAACGGCGCACATCGTGCCATCCGCCCGCTTACGTTTTTTCACACTTCTTATTAAGCTGTCGTCAACGCGTCCATAAGCCACTTTCATAGTACGTTAGAAAAAAGCCATTTTTTAAACCCGAGAGTGCAAACTTATTGCAAATACTAAAGCATTTAGTGTTTTCATGAGATGTTTGAGTGCGGCATCGTATCCTTTTGCGGTGATGTGTTCTGATTATCAACTAAGTGTTCTGATTATCGAATACCTGTGGTGATTTTATCGTTTCATCGTCAGAATAACTGCAAAATACAATTGTTCTCTTAAAAAGATGCCTGCCTACTCATACTAAGCTATATAGCACAAATAAAACTTTCATTGCAACGATGAAGTGCAATTTTTCCTTAGAAATATTGCAGAGTGTTAAGGATAAGCCTCTTAATATTCTAAAGGTTTCTTTTTGTAGCTGACGTTGGGCGTTGTCGTCGCATTCAAATATGTAAATTTTCATGATTGTCAGTTTTTGATTCCAAAATCTATACCATCCTCATCTATTTTCCACTCTGGATTACACAATTTCTATACTCTTGTATCAGTTAATTAGGAATTTTTGAGCAGAAACAATTAGGATATCAGTATTTGTGAGGAGTCCGCATGAGGTCAAAGAATCTGCGTATATATATATATATATATATATATATATATATATATATATGTATATACAGATATTATATTACAATATAACTGAATCTTAGCGCATAAAACGTAACCGTCTGAGAGAGAAAAAATAGCGATCTCTTTCAGTGTAGAAATTTTTTGAAACTGAAAGAGAAAGTTTCACGAACTTTACGGAGAGATCCCCGAGGGGTGTTTATGCATTGCTTTCTTTCGCTTCTATGAGTTAGTTAGTTGATTGTCGTTGGAATGTCCACATTTTTGAAAAAGCACTTTAGTGCATCGATCCTTTTCCTTCGTGCCTAATAAATGCCATTCCTTCGTTCGTGCAGAGCGACGGAAAGGACTTCAATAGAGTAATAGGAAGGGCTACTTGCTAGAATTCATTCTTCTTTATGCAGTACACATGGGCTCAGAAGATTATAACCACTGGTGGCGGTTACCCCACTTCTTTTTCATATATGACTTCTACATTCATCGGTAAAAAGATTTCTTAAAATGGGATCGCCTTTGATTCTAGTTCACAAGAGAAAAGACAGTGGAAGACATATGAACAATCTAAGCTCGGCGAAAATTGCTTAGGCAACGTTCTTAGATCTGTAAGTTGGAATGTGACAGGATTTCGCTGGTTGATATTTAGACTTTGTAGCTTCCCCCAAACGTCGAACTTCTTCCAACTTTCTCTCCATCTTCCGGGATCTGAAGAAGCAAGCGATTTAATTTTCTGCTAGAAAATTTTTGTTAGTTTTGAATTCAGCATCTTTGAAAACACAATTTCACCGATTAATATTGCATTAGGAGCATCCTTATGTGCACATTGGATTGGTCACCTCTATTCGCAGCTATTACCTTCATTTCCCGAACAGTTGAGGTGTTTGCCTCCTTTGTTTGTACGTAAATTTGGTGTTGCTTCGCAAAAGTTTTCACTTGTTGATATGTATGTACGGCGTTGTGCAGGGAAAGTCGATGTCAGAGGACGTTAGGAAGCTTGAACTGAAGCCATCGTTGAGCATAGCAAATGTTCCTGCGACGCCTCCACCGACCCCGACGACCCCCTTCCAGAAACCATGTTTACAAAGGCAAGCCATCCTTCCTCTTAATATTTGTTCACTCTACAATTCTTCTATGAAAATGCTTCATTTCGACGACTGCCATCGGCAAGCATTACATGCGAAGCGGGCTCATTCAAATGATATTCGAGAAGAAAGCAGCAAAAATTCTCAGTAATTTTTGAAGCGTCGGTGAGATTCATGACATTCTTCGTCAGATGCTTGTGCGCATGAATCATTTATACAACGGTAGAAGTCTATGCCCAACTAATCTACTTTGTCAGGAAAATGATCTGAAATCAAACGCGAATGAAGAGTAATTGGTTTTTTGCACCCACGCTTCTGGCAGGAGGCAAGTACTGTGTTATCCAATTGCCGCTCCGTTGACTACTTTTTGAATACAGTACCTTCCTTCCCCGCACAGTAAGTCAGTAGGTCTCTCGAGAACTTTGTTCCCATAGAAAAAATATTAATTAAAAAACATTCTTCGATGAAATTTTGGTGGTGAAATTTTTCGACTTTTTGAATTTCCTGTCACCAATCCACAACTATCATTAGGTTCTATTTGCGCTTTTCACCACGAAACCAAGAAAAACCAAGGTCACTTGCTCACCTCATAAAAGAAGTGCGGGGTTCTTGTCGGACAGATATAGCCCAGCGTGTGAAGAAAATGCGAAACTGTAGCCACAGTACCTATAACCTTATCCTTGTTGAACATCCTCATTACTCCACTACTGTCTTCAAAAGCGCTGAGTAACTATCGCCTCACGGCTAATTATAGCACCCACTTAGAAGTAGGATTCTCTCCAGCATATGTACCAGCACTCGGTAGTCGAATCTGCAACTGCATCCGATTGATTTACTCAACAATACATCCCAACACGTCCCCTATTGCCATAAGCAGGTGTTACCCATTTTAAAGCTCATACGGCTCAAAACAAGTGCTCCTACTTCTGAATTTCAGTGCAATGTTCATGCAAAATTGGAAAAAACTATGCGGTTCAACGAAGTTATCAAATTCAGAGAGGCTTTCTGATGAAGAAACGCCATCATCACCGAATGATGAAACTGTTGTCGAAGATGGATTAACAAAAAATGACGAGCTTAAAAGCACTCAACAGTGAAATCGACTATCGTTGTGTAAATATCAGTATGCTTCAATAGTCAAATCAGCTTTCACTTTGCAAAAGTGATATCATTTCTTTGAAGTGCCATGATTTTGTGCTATTGCTTGGTTTCGTTTATCTGTATCACACCTCACCATATCTCTCAACTCTCTTCCTCTTACAGCTTTCTTTTCTCATTGCATCAGTAGAGATTTTCACAGTAATACTTCGAAAGTAAATAAGTCGAGAATTCTGGTGAGGCTGTAAATATCCGAGTAAGCACATGCTAAAATGTGTGTACTTTAAATAGTTGTTTATGTGGAATGTCCCGTTTTGATGTGCCATTAATCACGTTTCCTTGTTTACAAGTACATGTGGGAAGATATCTCATCCATATATGCTCTCGCAAAATATATTCATAATTAAATTTTCATCTACATTGGCGTCAAAAGATTCCCTTAATCGTCGCTCTTACCTCTCTAGCCCTTTCTCGAGGACTCACCTTTCGCATTATGTGTTCAGGTGGAGCCAAAATCGTCGACTTCATTTATGAGATGATCTCAAGACTTGCAGCAAGCAGCCAAGGCAATATAATATCGTGGTTGGAGTACCTTAAATGCAATGAAGATTAGTGAGAATATCTCTTCAGCGATGCTGGATTCAGATGTGTCGAATTACTCATGTAAAAGGTGAAACCTTCCGACCCATTCCCTCTATCTTCTGAAATGATTACGAATAATCCAAATTTCGGCCTAGGAGTCTTCTGAAATTTGGGTCACTTTATTGGAAAACCCAAACCCGAAAAATTCTCCACAAGTGCGTTATCTTTACATCCGCATCGGATAACTTGTCCTATGACTAGATACCTGAAATAGCCCTACGTTTTCCTACAAGGAGGCAGCTAAAGGATCAAACTGGGGACTGTCTGAAAACTTCATAACTTCAGAACTGAACGAGAAGCATTAAAATCAATGCAAATCTTGAAAGCAAAGACATTCTGAAAACCTGAGCCTTCATTTGCTGACAGGATGGATAGAAAGGCAACTTATAACGATCAACCAGAGAACCTCAGCGTTCTTCAGCTTCCAGGATCGAAGTGGCAAAAGAAACCGCCAGAAAAAGCCTCTGACGAAAGGTTCCTAAACCTTACAAATGTCAGATTCTCCAATTTCCTACGATCCCGGCTGAAAGAAATTTAGGTTCCGATCGCTAATTATTCTAGTTAAAAACGATCCCTTATAGGAAGAGCTTGGGAGTGGAGAATAGGATGAGTGAAGTATCACTATCGAAACGTGGACTAAAAATGAGAGAGCACGCACTGCGCTGGCAGGGTAAGGGCGACCACCGTTAAATATTGAGCGATTCAACGAAAGGGACCTCTCAAACTGCAACAGACACTACTGACATGTTCCGACATACCATACAGCCCATAATACCAAATGCGCGGTATAAGGACGGAAAATAACTTTGTGTGGAATTGAAACTGCAGTTGGGATCAACCGTTTATCACAACTTACACCTCCCAGATTTGTAAGTGGGGATTACAAATCAGGCTACGGGAGGCCAAATAGATAATCCATATGGGGCTTGTGGGTATACTCACTTCATACCTCCCACCTACGGAAAGAGGGAAGGATAGCTGGGCTTTCTCCCCCAAGACAAGGAACCGACCTCCACGTGGTGACCCTGAGCGATGGATGTGAGAGGATGAAATCTTCGCCATTCTATGCAACAAGGATGAGATCGAGGTTACGGCTAACAGGTTACAAGCGAGCACTTTTCTCATAGCTGAAGATATGGGCTAGGCGTCCTATGACATAGGAGAGGAATCAGACTCGTTCATGCCTTGTCATTGACATCGATCAGCGGAAGGGCCACTGAAGTAAATTTCCTGTTGGCCGGAGTGCAGATGGAGCTCCGATCCGAAAAACCATCCCTAACAGGATCATAACCCGAAGGGATGGCGCAGTTGTCCCGGCACATTTGGTGTTTGTCATCATGGACTGCTGCGGAACGCAAAGCTACGCCTTGTTCACCCATTTCTGTTCTTGAGCGAGGGACCCCTAAGCTCCGGCGCAAGCCACTGTCAGGGACTGGCTCTTCGAAGTCGTTAGGTATGCGCGTCCACCCTCCACGTTTGCTGAATGCCGACGAGATGATAAATGGCTTCGAGGGTCACGAAAGTGACCCCGTTCTTGCTGTATGTGCGCCTTGAACGCTATATCGGCTGCGACTGGAACTCCCAATCTGAGTAAACAATCTCGGAGAAGCTTTTCGTGTATGGCAAGATTCAGGGATAGCTGAGGAAGCCCACTTAGAGGGCACCGAGCAACCGAATGATGGGCGTCTTCCTCCTTTGAGAGGCGGCAGGAAGCTCTGGAGTGAGAAAGAGATCGTCACATTAAAAAAATTGTATAAGGCCTACGGAAATAGGCAGGTATGCTGGAAGGAGTTTCAGAGGAAGTTTGCGGACTTCCACGAGGAGAAGAATGTGGCTGTGTTAGCCACGAAATGAGAGCTCTTAAACGATCAAGAGCTCTGATGGTTTGTGCGCCACCGATTCCGGGTTATGACCCGGAGCGTGGACCAACGGGCGAGGGAGATGGAGGTACATCCTCTCAGGAGGACGTGCCTACCGATTATCAAATATCCGCGAAGGGCCTGAAAGGGGACAAGGAGAGACCCCATGGGTCTGCGAACCTTGAGGAGCATTTGAAAGAGAAGGATATCGAGCAGAAGGATGTTGTCTTAGAAGGAGCCCCGAGGTTTCGTGCCTTTCGGAAAGCCTTTTATGGGTATTTCAGGTGAGCTGTCAGCTCGTTCGATAGGAAACCTGTCAAACGAGTTAGGCAGGACTGTTCCAAGGTATCTCACGTTTATGCTAACTACCTTATCCCAACCAGAAATTCTAAGGCGTTGGACCGAACCAATTAAGAATTGACCGCTTGAACGGGTTGGTCTACGCAGCAGCTAGAACATCCACCAATTGTGGAGGCAGGAGGTAGGCCAACGTCAGCAAGACGAGAAGGGGTGGTGCACAAGAACCAAGGCAATCCGAGAAGGCCTTCAGGATGTCATCTCCATAATGGAATCTGAACTTGCGCGAGGGAAAGAGAGGAGGAAGCCCAGCAGTAAAGAATTGGAGAATCAACGTGAACTTGTTGGAAGGCTTGAACGCGCAACATATTGGACATCATGAAAAGGCTTGAGAAACGAAACAGAGGCTCAGCCTGTTGGAAAACAGAATCAGCGTAAGGGAGCAAGAGAAGAAGCGAAAACGATTGCACACGGAAACCCCTTCTCTGAAACTGCTCACAGATAGACCTAAAGAGAGGGGCGATACGATGATCGTGAAATCTGTGATAGATTTCTGGAAACCAATAACTGAGAGACGAGTTACCTCTTACTCGGATTAGCTGCGGATCTTAAGAGTCTGAAGAAATAAGCAAAAAGAGACTTATCCGGCAGACCTGAATTTAGAAAAGGCCGATCTTGAGGAGAAGTATGAGGGAAAAATGAGGAGGACCCAACCATGGAAAGCACCCGTTCCCGACGGATTACATGCCTACTGATGGTAAGTTTTACCGCCTACAAACGGGTTGCTGAGTGAACCGGTGACAATTGGCTGACAACAGGTAAAGTTATCACTGGCTGAATGTGCCGACAGAGGACATTTCTGATCCTTAAGAAGAGTTATAGGCGCGACCCTTGTAATTACCGAGCTATTACATGATTATACACATGTTATAAGGTGTAAACATCTGTAATGAATTCAGTCGTTCTGAGTTATCTGAGCGGAGGCGAAGCTTTACCAATGAACCAGCGAGCATTGCGGAAACGCGAGTGGGGTCGCACCCACGCTATGATCCTTGATAAGGGTTGACATCTTCCAAGGGGTCTTGTTGTTACCAACCGTTCTGTTTTGTGCATAGCACCTACCTGCCAGCTATGCACTCAGCGAGGGTGTCGGCCAGTGTCAGTTCTCATCCAGCAGGAGTGCAGGTTACTACGATTTTGAGATTGGACATCAGTTCTATATGGACGATCTTAAACTATACGTAGAACGCCTGCGAAGCTACACTACCAAATTCAGGTGGTGTCTAAGGTGTCAGAAGCAGTGGGACTCCAGTTGAATTTGAGTGAACGCGCGGAAGCACATTAAGCTCCGCATGTGGCGAGCGAAGCGCAAAAAGCAGCTGTGGAAGGTGCAGAGGGGCCAAGGAAGGGAGGAATCCCGACACTCGAGCTTGGAAACACCTATAAATATTTTGAACTGGAACAACGACTCCTTCCCACGGAAGCTGCCCTCAAACAGTTCGAGGATAAATCTGTGGACCGAGCAAAATATAATCTTCGCCAGCGAACTCATATGGAGACAGACGGCCGCAGCGTATAATATTATAGCTATCGCTGGCTTACGACATGTCTATAATAATACAAATGGAGCTTTACCAAAGCTTCTGGAAGCTCTGAAAAGGGCGACCACCTTAGACACACGGATAAGCAATCTCTTGTGACGACGTAAATGTCGGTTCCGAAACAGCTTCATTGAGATGCTGTGTATCCCGAGGGAATGTCGTGGATGCGGGTTGAAATCAGTGGAGGATACGTTGCAGGAGAGTATCTTCGCGAAGTGGGGCTGCGTCGCCACGAACCCGCATTTGGCTGGCAAATCTGTGAGGAAAATTTACGAGCACAGAAAAGTTGCTTCGAAATCATAGAGAATGAAAGATCCATACGATGAAAATACACTAGAGGAAGAAAATTCTCACCCTGTCTTTGTGCCCAGCTGGGGGGAGCTTAAAAATTCGCCGGAGATTGCTGAAGGTAGTGGGGGATAAAACCGCGATTCAGAGTTAGGGCCGCTCTCTGGCAGTTTTCTTTGGATTGTAATATCCTCTCGGATTTACCCGGACCTCCATGTGAGCACCAAATCCCGAGGTTGCTTCATTTTTGCAGGAGAAGTAAGTTATCATCGTTGCGACCTTAATAAGGTTCTCGTTTCCTATTGTTGTTACTAAAAGCTCCTCTCCCCTTCCTCCTACACACTTCCAACTCCCATTTTTGGTCTAAAATCGCTTCCAGAGCGACATTACAAATGAGTTGCTTCATGGAATTTCACTCCTAACTTATCAAGGAGATCAAGAAGAAAGCATCTTGGATAGCATTGCTGCTCTCTTTCACCTGGGAAATTCTTCTTTCTACGCACCTCTGAAAGACCATCCGATCACTTCGCTGCCGCACTTTTCAGCGGAACTGAAGGCCCACTGTATTCTCGAAGAATGCATCCTAGCCTTGCCCATTGTGTTGCACGCATTCAGAATGTTCTGCCCTTGATCGACGCTTTCGCCAAGAAGAAACTCTGTCTTCGTCACAAAACGATCACGAATTTTCGATTCGAAGTGCGCAATCGAGTCTCATTGCCACGTCTACTGCACTTGTCTGCGTTTTATTCATTCTGCATTCTTCATTTATCGCACTAAGGAAATATAAATTACATATTTAATGTTTACGTTCTTGCCTTTCGTGATCTCATTCTACGTCGTACTCCGAATTGAGCGTTTAGATTATGGTAGAAGGTAACTGTAATCATCTGAAGGTTTAAGATTGTTGGTAAGAATTCACCGAAATGAGTAAGTAGAGGGAAAAGAAGGCGATAAAGATAAGCAAGTAACAGGGCAACTGACAACCATAATTGTGAAGGCAGAACGCACTTATTTTTACGACTAGAAGCAAAACAGTCGCACTATGAAACCACTCGAGACATGGAGCTCAGAATGATTCAGAGGTGGAAGCAATATGTCCTCAATATATTATACTACTTTGGCGAGGGTGTCGATCACTGAAACCTGCTAATATCCGATGGGGCAGTTTTCTTCGCATAATCATACCGCAACAACTTTACACGCCACCAAACCTGGTAATATTCCATTTCCTGAGCAATCGCTTACATTACAATCTGCGCACATTTCCAATAAGAGTCATAGCCGTTCGGTTGAATGCCAGTGAATAGCGGCTAATATACATGGTCGCAGCAAATTGGCAGATCGGGAGGGAACAAAACATGATAAGTGGTTACTTTCGCGAATTAAGGCTGCTGACTCAATTTTATAACAGTGCATAGACTGCATCATAAATGCATGTAGAGCAGTACTCGCTATCTGAAGCACAACACAGAGAAAACAATACAGAAACTCTCCCTCCATGTCTTTATCGACGATGATCGAAGAACAAAACGAATGAAACAACTACTTCGTCTGCGGCTATTCAAGATGCGAACTGTTGGCCGACCGGATCAAGAAAGATGCGAACACATCGTTAAAACTGCACGCTTAAACTATCTTTTTGGTACTTATTCACAAATTCTCTCATAACCAAGAGGGGGGGAATCTGCTAGCTCGACTGAAAATGCCTCGTTTTAAACCTCTAAATATAAGAGAGATGTCTACGTATCATTAAGGAAGGCTTTGTTTAGAAAAAAGGCATTCAAAGGAATCGCTTTGGCTGCTAAAGATGAAGTGATTTTGCAAGAAGCTGAAGCCTTCAAAATCTGTTTGTGCTAAACTCGAACTAATGACTGACTACTCATGCAAATATTTTACGCAAAAAACCTACAAGTCATAGAAAAAAAGCTGCGAAAAAGCCACTAACGGAGGATGGAAGGGATGCATTATCTGAACAATAGGAATCTAACGCGTTTACGAAATATTTTCGGACTCGATGACTTTCGCAAAATTCGACAAGTTGCAAATATGGGACTCAGTAGCCTGCCAACTGTACAGTATCGAAATGAGATCCGACTTCAAGATCCATCGAAATGAGCTGGGATATTGAGGCGATACACTGAGAGTGAAACTTGAGTCAAATGGAATTAGTTTTGTGAGCAACGAATAGGCGTTCATGAGTCATTCTAATTGCGCCATGAGCTGCCTATTCAGCTGCCAGTATAATTCGATTAATGCTGATGCGACAAATGCTTTGCGATAGGTATTGATGGGCACAGATTATTTCATCTTCCATTATTTCGTGAAAGAGATGGTAGGGATTTTGTTTTTGGTAGTGGTCGAAAGTGTAGAGTGGTCTATTCGAATATTAACAATATGTCGGTTTTTGGATGCTCTGAAACCATACAGTGTTAAAACCAAGCATGACTGAAATATCCGAACTACTGCACACAGTACTGATCAGTACTTGGAGGTTCCAAGCGTCGTTTCTAACTTGAGGCTCTGAAAAGTGATCGGAATCTCCCAAAGTCTGGGCCATGAAATATAAACAGCAATCGCTCTACAAAAGAGGTTGTAAAGTGGCTGCTATTTGAACATGTCACTATCTTCATATTTTCTGCTCATGGTGCTATCTTTTTCCACTTTTCATATATACTTGAAAACAAGGCATACGTAAGCAGCTAGCAGGATATGCGCCTCTGTACTCCACTCATCCGACCAGCCGTTCACAAATCACCATCAAATGATAATTGGATGCGACCGCCACTGAAGTCTTCAGCCGAAATAAAAATTCAATAGCTGTAAAATGTATCACTTTTTTTACCGTTTCAAACGTTCACAACTCCCTTCGGAAGTGATGGGTCACGCGTTCGACTGCTGCGCTTATATGACATGAGCTGCATAGAAGCACTTCACGAGAGGGCGCTCTGGTTATTTTCTTACAACATTCACGATCACATGTCGCCCTTCTTTTTATGCCGCCACTCACAATGCTCATTCGTTAAACATTCACGGTGAGCTTCGCACTTTGTCTGTCACAAAGATCAGCAGACCACCCACGTTTTTACTCGATCAATGATGGCATACCTGCGATGAAATTATTGTGCTTTGGGTCTTCTCCCAGTCTTGAAAGATTGATGGTGAGAACCTCTTGTAGAAAGGTACTCAAGAAATCGTGCACTAAACACTCCACCTCCAGCGTGTTCACTTCTCAACGTTGGGGAATGCTTCGCGGAACTCTTGTTAGTCGATGCAACCTATCGAAATGATTTCAGCAAATAGTATGGCGACATTGAAAGGGAAGCTGAAAAGCCACTAGCTATCAAGTTTCATTCCACCGCCTTCAATGACGCATACTTTTCCCATTACTGATATGCGTCTCCGATTGATGTTGCACGGTGTCTACAATTCTCGATGAGGAGCCCTTCCTGAACTTTTGATCGCTGTGCTGGCGCGGACTAGATCGTCCCTTCATCTAGGAGGACCGTTCCGTTGTTCAGCATCTACCTTCGTGCTACAAGAGTACGCCTACATGGGTTTTAGTAATTGGATATCACACTGTAGCGAGGTTTTGAAGGTCATCCTGCGACGCTGTCGGGTGAGGATGATTTGGTCACGTTCGCAGAAAAGATGTATGGTTGTTTGAGTGAGGGAGGTGGTTCTTTCATGCCTTTGGTTGCTTGGTTTTCATTCAGAGCTCGTTACACTTTCTGCTTACTGCTACGAACATTTCAGATTGTAAAAGTTTCCAGCCCTCTTTTTTCCAGCCTAGAGTGCAATCAGAACTTTCAGTCTGCCGAGTCATAAAAAATTCTGTGAATTAGACCTTTAGTTGAGGACTGCTTCTTCTTGAGTCGAGAAAAATTGCTTTTGAGAGTTCAAATGGATGTGTCTGATGATGTTGTTTTCCCTGCATGTTAAAGTTTTGTACTCATTGGTGTAGATGGTCTATAATGGGGTTGTGTGACCCAAGACTTTGAGAACTGAGCCACGAAAAGAAGATTATTGACGAGATGAGAGTCTACGTTTGAGAGGACAGCGCGTTGCGTCATGAGACGGAAAGTGAGAGGATGAGTGAGTCATAGGATTAGGTGTTAGGTGATGAACAGTAAGCTGCGGAAATAAGTTCATGCCAGTGACCACCTGAGAAAAGAGGGGGAAGGGGAGGGGGGTGAGGCGTGGATTAGTAAACGATAACTCACCCACTTGGACATGATCTCTGAGGTAGACTGGGAAGTGGTTGTTGGTGGCATACATGGAGAACTGAGAATGAAAACAGCAAGCGATGCCCTTTTCCATGGAAATGACCCGTTATTTGTTTTGTTACCCTTTGTTCCGTTATCTTTTCTTTGTTATTTTGTGTTTTGGCATCATGTTACGCAGATGTGTCGCACGTTTATATATTGCATCCTCGAAGGATGGAGCAATTGGAACGACTGTTCGTAAACCTTGTTAGGCATACTAAAAACAATTTTTCCCTTATCATAGCCTCAATGAAGTTAAGAAAATTTGCCCTGTTTTATTTTATGTTCTTTAAGTGGACGGATTTCCCTCACACAGGAGAGCTTTCGTCTCACCTCTGATTGTCGAAACTCACTGTCGCATTTCAAAGCTGACGAACTGACACTGCCTATCGCTTTCTACGTCTGGACGCAAATAAATGAGTAGGCCGCGAAATCGTTTTTCAACACAGGTGACTTACTTGGCGAGAAGTGTGTTCTATCAGATGTGGGATAGCACGGAGGCAAGCACGAGATGCTTATTTCAGCTACGGGAGCGTAGGGGTCTTCTGCCGTGCCCGAGTGGATTAATCAATTGGTTTTTTTGGTACTGCGGTTGTTGTAAAAACTTTTTTTATTCTCTGGAAAACCTGTTCGTGGCTCTGGTTAAGTTTCACAGTGGAACCATTGACGCCAATATGTTATGCAGTTACTTGATTTAATGCAATACAAGAGTGATGCGCATGTCTGCCCACGATTTTATACGGAATAGATCTGGTCCTGGCCTCGATTGGGCTGAAGCTAGTAACCCAACCGAAATAGTTTTTGAGCCGCTTTTATATTTAGATTGGTTAAATTTTATTAGTCATAACTGGGAGCTACTTTAAGTCACATGTGGTGATTGGAGAAGTCATTTGGCGCTATTGAGAGGAATAACTTTTCTCAGGTTCGTTTATGCCTGCAATCACTTCGTGGAATGAAGTCAGCAGGTGATGCTGGAAGTTATATGACGATGCCGAAGGCGGGATGTGCAGTTGATCATCTGGTCTGACGATATCACTGACGTGTTATTTGATGTAATCCACCACCACGTGAACTATTTCTTCCAGCTCTCTTCCGTCCATCAAACAGTCATTTTCAGTAGCTGATCGGGTGCTTATTATTGGTGTAATTTCCTACTAATATTTGCCTCTCCATCGAACGAAGCAGCGAATCTAATTGGGATGTCGTTTGGAGTGACATAATGAAGGAACGAGCAGGATTTTTCGGTATTAAAAATTTCAAGCACAAGTTAGGGCATAGAATTCACGATGTGTGCTGCTTTTCCGTGTTCTGGAATAATGTTACAACGGTAAAGAGTCTTCGCATGTCCGTTGATCTCAGTGGACCATACCCGGAATGCGTCGCCGGTTCGTTTTTTTGCGGTCTCGGACTTCGTCTGTGAAACGTTTTTTAGAGACGCTCCTTTGATCGTGAAGATTAACGTGAATAGGAGGCTATGATTCGTATGCAACTGCAAGGTTTTTGAAGGACTTCCCCAGCCAATCCTTGATCGGAAACGATGTTTTTGAAGGAAAGTTTCCCAGCCAAAATTTTTGGTAATCCGTTCCAAGTTGTTCGCTATATAGTACGCTACCGTGCTTCATCTCGCCATTTAATTCCTTGGGTCCTCAGAGAGTTATAAATTTCGCAGCAGTTCTTAGCGAAGGGAAAATTATCGAGAGACTTCATGAATTCATGGGATCGTGTATTTACCTCTTCAGAACTCATTAAATTTCCGAAAATGATGCTTCCAATAAAATATTACAATTCCCTTCAGCGATTTTGATGGATAGCTTTTGTTTCAGTCTATGAGAGACATGCATTTGCATAGAAGTTAAAAACTTCCTTGAACTTGCAAGAACATTGAGATACCCCTGAATTCTCATAACGAACGTGTAACATAATGGGCAAAGTAGGCGACATATAATGTATCTACGCATCGAGACCGCATCATAATGTTTTGAGCTTGTATATTTTCTTGTAGCACTCATGGTTTCCACTGCTTACCGTCGGTTGTAACTAAGCTCCTCGCAACTAAGCCACTCCGTGCAACACCCTCATAGGGATGACGAAGGCGGAATAAGTCACAAAACCCATAAGAGGAACGACGGTGGATCGGCTCGTTAACGTCCGGAAAACAGATGAGTCCAAGCCCTAGCCTTCACACGACCGACCTGCAAGAAGTACACCCCAACCTGAAGACCGCAGAGCCAGCTGCATCAAAGAGGCACTGGGACAGGGCAGGCGGAAGCGATACGAAGGATTTATTCGTTATGAATGCTCTTTTGACTGAAATAAACTAATAAATAAATATTGTTGCAAGAATGATCTTTAGTTGCCGACAAAGAGCGCAAAGAGTCTAAACAGAAGTAGTATACCAGAAACAGAAGTAATATAGGATGACTTGGAGTTACCGCCAGATCGGACAGAGAATTATGTATACATGCCGTAACTATGAAGGGAGCAGACATTTGAGCCTTTCACATGGCGGTGAGTTGTAACGAAAATGAGAAAAGTTTTCTGCACGTCTTGTCCCCCACATCGAAGACAGCGTGGCTAGTGATATGTAAAAATTTCCTTCCCACTTCGTTGTACTTAGTGGGCAGTTTAGCGTTATTTGCCCAGTCGGATGAAAGAAGAAGTTAAACGAGGAGTTCGGCAGAGAATCGATGCAACTTCATCGCATTTCATTAACTATGCAACAGACACCATTGTGCGAACGTCATAAATGCTGTGTAGCAATTCAAGATAAATACTGCTTCATCAGTTATAACGATGAGTCGTTTTCGGGCGCTATGTTTCTTGAATCTCCGGCAGTCGGTATTCTTCAAGATCGCCTTTACTACCTAAGAGGATTAATTCTTCACTTCCATAATGTTCGCCTTGGTTCACCTTTTGATAGGTCGATTCGTTTGCGCATTCTTTTATACTACATCCGTCTTCATTCGCATTTGCTAAGCATTTGATTTCCGTGGTGTTTTTCACCCCTTGTCTGCCGTTATTCATCTCATATTAGTGGAATAAAGTCTGTGTTGCGTTGAACTGAGTGATTTCTGATATCTTTAGCAATGATGGGGGAGGGGGGACGGGTGTTAGGGATTTAGGGCCAGAAAAGTTCTCATATCATTCTGGTGTCGCATGATGAGTCCAATCACATGTTCTAGTTCCGCAATATGTCATTTGATTATTCTATTGCTGCGTTGCACATATTCTTTTTTTTTCAGTTCTTGTTCGAAAGTTTTTGATAGGCGACTGCCATTTCTCGAGGCCATAATATACTATCAGACAAGAAGGTAACTCCCAACTATCAAAGCAAAATATGAGTTACGTTTTCGTCGTCTAATTTTCTCATATGCATCATTTCTTCACTATTTATCATTGTTTCTATGTTTTTCATTTGTGTCAGCCACTCACTGAACTTCATAAGAGGCCAGTGCTCCATTCTCATCGTTTATTAACATAATATAGTATCAACAACAGTGCAATAAATTCTACAGTATGTGTTTTATAGAACACCGTATCGTGCACAGACACTTCCGCCGGAGACTTCTTTAAAGCACTATTACAAGGCACAATTTGCAGAGATTGTTGGTATGCGTTCAGTTCCTTTTCGGTACGATATTTTCGAGTTATGGCGGAAGAAAGAGGTTCTTCCGAAATAGAACAGTGTCAATTTCTAGGGGAACAAAAAAATGCACTGCAACAAAGATTATAAGAGTAATATAAATGCGCGTTTCGCGTAGGGATACGACGAAGTGTGAACTGAGAGGCTATCAACAACAGCACTTCAAAATTACGTTCGAACCTTTCTCAATGTCGACATTCAAAAATTCTCCTTGATGGTTTCTCAGGAAACCGTTCGTATAGTGAAGTAAAAATGAAACTGTTTTAGACGATATATGAGGTTAGCCAAGGTTCACAACACTTTCCGGAATGAAACTTCGAGCTAATCGAACAGAAAATTGCAGCACAGCGGCCGAAACTTGTACAGAACGCTGTTCAGCGAGTTTGTCTTGAGTGCCAACTGAAGATGACAGCCACTGTTACTGTGATGGGGAGCAGTAGCAAAGAAAGCGGGTGAAAATCCATGGATAATTTCATAGCGTAATGTCAAATCAAGCACGGCAATTCTCTGTGCTCAACTTCAAGCTCGAAAAACTTGTTATTGAAGACAATGAACTTCCTTCAAAAGTCTGCAGTTTGAGTGAGGAGCGCATCAACTTGGAACCTGGGGCGCCTATGGCTTCGCGTCGACTGTGGGAAGTGGGACTTGGTGACTTTTGAGCTGTAATAAACGTGACGTCCATTGGTGGGGCCTGTCAGCTCAAACGGCAGGTTGGAGTACCACAGAGCGTGACCTGAGGGCGAGGCACTAGTATTCTATGAAAATTTGATTAGTTGTCTGCAATAAATCGTTTTAGACCTTTCTGAGTGCTACACAACGAGTGCACGATCTCGCAATGCTATAATATCGAAAGTAAATGCATTGGCATCGTTCGCCGCAGTTGTCACAATGCTTCGGTCTCGTTAATGCAATTCAACATCAATCGCTAACGAAGATCGGAGGGATTGGGATGGGAATTATGAGGAGAGAATATTTTCTTTAAATAGAACGGAGGTGTCAGTTGAGGCATTTATGAGGAATATCATCGAACGAAATGATGCCAGCAGTACCGCACATAGGGGGAAGGGCTCTGTTCGATGCAGAAGTTCAAATTGGGTTCTGAGCGGAGCGTTCCTAATGCGATAATTTTTCATTGATGAGAAAGGTTGCTCACTGCTGCGAAAGAGACTTCAAATCACTAAGCGCAATAAAACTCGTAAACGAAGGGAGAACGCCAAGGGAATGCGCAATTAAGGGCTGGGCTTAAGGCATTGTTGAGTTCAACTGAATAAACCGCAGAGGTGAAGGGAAAAGACGTGAATTGTGTCTTGTGGAGGTGACAACAAATTGCAAAACAACGGTGCGCGGTGTGATTTAAATATCCTCTGAACGCCACTCGACCGGTCACAAAGGGCTCTTATTGTCTATGAGCGGAATTCGCACAAGTGACGAGTGGATGTTTTTCCATATAGGTTTAGATTGCTCGTTGACCACTGATGTGGTGGTGTTGACTAGCAGTGTTGCCTTCATTTTCGTATCTGGAAATGTACCGCAGACTTTCGGACATCTGGTGAAGATTTTTGTTGGGTGAGGAGGAAGAGAGGGGAGGGGAGCTCGAGATCGTCAGGGTACGCTCGTGGATTCCTCCATTCTTGCGGCTAGAGGGCAAGGAAATCCCTGCCCACTCTCGCCAGTCTCACAGCTCACTCACTTTAACTTTGATTTTCCTTCCAGGATTTATAACATCAGCGACAAGAAGCGCTTGTAGATTCTTATTTTTCACCTTCATGGCATGGACATATTCAATTTGCGTTTTACCAACAACATACACCTTCATCACTTTCTCTTGTTTCTGCAAGTAAGCAGTCCACATATGAGGAGAAGGGAGAAGGAGCGCTGTCGAAACCTGTTTCGAAGTTACTGCACAAAGATTTCCTAAGCGATTGCAGTGATGCGCTCACATGTTTAATCATCTCATGCGACTTATTTTTTACCTATGGGCAGGGAGAGAAGAACGCTTTATTAGGATGAGAGTTACGGAGAGGATATATTTGAGAAGAACCATCACTTTCCACGTGTCGTAGGAAGTAAAAGGCGGATGTGGAAATAGTCACACCACAACAGGCTAGCCGCCTTCATTTAAGGTTCTTCGAGAGACGTTCGCTGCTTGTCCTCCCTTAGTGAACCCCGCCAAGGCTTTTGTTGTGACATTCTATCTCTTGATATGCCTTGTTATAATTTGATGTGCAGAAATAGATCCTTTCGTCTGAAACTTATGGTCTCAAGAAGAAGTTTCGCCTGTTGCTCGCTCCTCTCATCCCCGATCACCACTAAGTTTCAGTTCAAGTGCTCTCCAATTCGGCAGTGCGAGAGAGAAGTTCACAGCATAGTTTGCTCAACGTTGTAATGTTTTAATGACCCTCTAAGGCGAATCTTCAGCGATCAGCAGAAATTTGTCGTCGCAGTGTCACAAATGCAAAATTTGTCTCGTCGCCACTTGCTCATTTCAAAGCGCCTAGCTATTTGTCGCATTGTTGCATCCTTTTTAGTAGCAGTGCTGTTTGCAGGAGATGGCTTCTTGTATATGACTGACCAGCGGCAATGTTTTATGTATTTTATGTGAACCAGGGGTATATGCAACCCCTGGAAGTGACTGCCGCTTTGGGCACCGTTCACAAGCTGCAGGCTGCTATCGAAGAGGCGACACATGTTCCACTACCTGAACAGGTTGTTTTTTGCTATTTTCACCTCTGCTAGTCTTGTCCTCTCTATTGAGACAGCCAGCAGCAGTGCACCGCATTCCTATACGTTTTGAACGAGGGCTGCAACCAAGACAGCGATAGGAGGAATTCGAGCCCTCAGTAACACTCCCTACAATTGACTTCTTCTTGCAAGTGTCGAAATTTGTACTGTTGTTGTATTGTGTTGAAGTTTGAGAAAGATGAGTAACCGGCAGTGCCTCCTTTCTTCCTCACTACCTTTCTCATCAAAATATTTAAGTTGAAGCCGGTGCCGATCGCGATCAGGACTCGAATCGGATCTAACCCTCTAGTAGTGGACCATCACTATGACGAATAACGCCTCTTTTAGGTGTATTTTTGCGACCTGAATATTTCTTTTAAGATGTTCATATTTTGAATTGTGGCTTCCTTCCGTTGTTTCTTTAATATTCAGACTAACATTGCCTTAGCAAGTACTGTGCCGATGGCTTCCCCGCCTTCGAAAATTTCCGTTCCCATTACATTTCGTAACCGAGCGGCATAATCCGTTGCTACGAGAGGATCAGTGAAATCTTTTCCTAGTTCCGATTGAGTTGCCGGTCCTAGTTTTTCTCAGCTGGTCATCAAGCCGAAACCAGGTTTGATCCTGACTTGAATGAAGCTCAAATGTTACGAAATTTTTAGTTTAGGGAGTTTTATTCGATCACTATTGCTAACCAACAGTGTAATCTTTTTGAACGCATGAAAGTGTTTCAATGTTTTTCGATAAGCTAATCCTCTAGGTTTTGCTCGTTTCGGGTGGCGATGGCTTACAATCGGATCGTCCTGTGGCGCACTATCAAGGCGCTGGTACGGACTCAAATCCGGTTTTTCTCTTTTGTAAACTATCGAAAGGAGAAAGTCAGGATTCGGCAACTCCACAGGAGAACGCCGAGTTGAATGATATGTGTACAGGTATGATGACATACGATCTTGCACGTATGCCCATTTGGCAGTGTGTTTGCACGAGGGGAAGTAACAGTAACAGTATTCCTCTAGTTCTGACAAGAGTGATGTTCTTTCGGAAGTAAAGAAACTGTGCGAGTTTGTATGTGATAGTCTGATAAACCGTAAAGCACTTGTAAGAGTCGGTGATTATATTTCTGGGACCATATCGCACCTTTTCAAGAATTTTTCTTTCTTTCACAGTGCCATTTCGTATTGTTTAGTACTAATTAGTGCTTCACACAAGTGTGATATGAAAAGATTTCGATACTAATCGGTTGTTGAACTGCGAAGTGTAGTGCTGTCACATTTCGTTATGCTCATTGCACCGATAATTTCCAATAGAGGAGGGTATTAATTAAGGGATTTCTTACCTTCCTCCATCACCCTCCATCAATCTTCAACTCCCTTTCCCTTTCCCATTTTCCCTCATCCATTTCTTCGTCGAAGATGAAAATACGAAACAAAAAAGCGGATTTTTACGATTTTTACTGCGTAGTGCCCATCATGCCTCACTTTCCACTAACGTACTCTCTTTTCATTTCTTTGTTCTAATATTCTGTCATTCCAGCAGTTCAAGTAAATCTATCCGTTGTTTCACTATGTAGATGTGAGGTTACTAGCTTATGGTTATGTAAGCGAAAGTATCTCATGTGAAGAACTTTGTGCATTAGCAAATAATTCGATGTAAATTTCCCATCAAGTTTCATAAATCGGAGCGGAAGGAGTTGCGAGGGAGTTCTAGGTAAGGTAGGCGATGAGAATAATAGCAACTGCGACAGATAACCTATAACTTCAACCAGTTATTCGTGTGTACAAGCTTA
This sequence comes from Parascaris univalens, assembly GCA_037576465.1. Classification (NCBI taxonomy): domain Eukaryota; kingdom Metazoa; phylum Nematoda; class Chromadorea; order Rhabditida; family Ascarididae; genus Parascaris; species Parascaris univalens. The sequence goes on along the minus strand of CM075173.1, from coordinate 58,714,944 downwards.
ACTTATGATGCTTTAAAGGCTTGTTGGAGCAATTGCGTTCATTCGAAAACTTGACGATCTCAGGTGCGCTTATTGTGCGTTATACGGAGGCGAGTCGACTTAGCCGCAATATTGCCGATCGTGCTATGCAGTTATGTGCCCGGCTTGTGCAAGATCATCAACTGCTTCATCAGGTTCAAGTTTATAAATGAGGGAAGGAGGAAATGAAGGAGGAATGGGTGGAGGGGCCGTTCCTTGTGCAGGCATTGCTTCACAACGGGCTGTTTTGGTTTGCTAAGTGAGCATTGGTCGATTCATGTTTTGTGCTGCAGCAGAAAAGCCTATGCACCTTTTATAAAACTAACAGAAATTGTTCCCGTCTCGGAAAAAAAATGCGTTCAGGATGCTGTTGGTTCTCAGTCATTGATGCAACAAAGTTGACAGAATATCTTAAGCCGAAAATCGCCACGGTTTCTGTCGCACAAAATCATAAAGGGGATCGAAGGAAACGAAGCTTTTTGCTGCATTTCAAGTTTTCATTCAGGATTGCTTACCTCGCTTGTAACCACTTCAGACTTGGAGGTCCATATTCGAGGATTTACAATAAGATTGAATGTGATTTCAGGGATGGTTGGCATTGGTCTCGAATTTGGATGATTCACGCTCGCAAATTGAAAAAAGAGCTGAAAGATTTTATGCTCATTATGAGCGTTTGAAAACGATGAAGGGTAAAGCCCAAACAGTCCTGCAGGAGTTTGACAGTGTAGTCGATAGCTTACATAAGGTGCATTTTATTTTCCGTTATTTACGTGGCGGCATAGGCCGGCGATCTGTTAATGGTGATTTCTTCCGGGCCAACTTATCAGATCTAGAATTGTGGTATTGCAGCGTTCAGGTTTAAATGTGTTACTCTCAGCTCGTACAATGATTACGGAAGCTGCGCATGCGCAGTTCTGTACCTGATTAAACCCTGATGAAAATGATCTTTCATTTAGGTGGATTTGCAGATTGCAAAATGAATGCAGAGAGCGAAAAACTTCCCTCAGAGGAAGTACCACTTTCATGTCGTGAGTAGTAAACCTTAAAATTCAGGCTGCGAGATACGTTTTTTTTTTCTCTCGAAATAGAGAGGAATATATGGATGTGCAGAAGTTTTAAATTTATGATAGGCAGATCTCGAAGTTTTAGCTACGTGGAAACTGTCACAGAATGATAGAGATGGGAAGTTTCTGAGAGGATATTGGGTGGGAAAGAGAGGAAGAAAGGTGCGTAGATGAATAGATTAGTGAAATCGCATTAGAGCCCGTTGCTGTCATTTTTCATCTTCATTCATTAAACTGGATTTCATGGTATGATTACGTCTGTTTCGTTTCACTCATATGCAGTGGTGTTCAAGGCAAGCTGTCTCGTATGCATAATTCGCATTCATAAGGTGCCTCGCTTAAAAAATTTCTCTCCACTGTTGATTTCGTAGTTCACTATCGTAATTGCTTGCTTTCAGATCACAATACCGTCGGCTTTATTGGCGAATTCGACAAAATTCGAAGGTGGTAATAAGCCGAATGAGGAGTGCACCCTTTATGACTATATTTCATGCGCGGATCCGCAGAGTTCTCTGAAAGACGTTGTTGATCAGGTGCAGGTGCTCTTAGCCAAGGTAATCACTTTGTAAAGTAAATTGTGCCCGTTTATGTGTATCGTGAAATGGGCGATGTCCGAAACACCTACTATTCGTAGACTCTGTCTGACCTTTCTTAGCCTTTACTCGCGTCGATTTGCGTAATGGTGATCTATCGGATCGATGGAGCTACCGATTGAAGTATTGAGTGGGCAGTGTTTTTTTCACTTGATGATGGCAAAAAACTGATGGCAGTTGTTTCGTTCCGCTCTGTTATCTTCTTTATTCTGAATATATCTGTTATTCCAACGCAGCTATTTGGTTGTGCTGTTCGGCATTGCCAACATTAACGTGAGTATGGTGATACAGGCGGTCGTTTATTTCAGATCGACGATAGTGAACATAATAGGGTTGTGACGTTGCTGAAACTTGTAACTGAGCAGACAAGCAAGCCGGAAGTTCGTGATATTCGTGGCATCAACTTGCGCCTTATGCAACTCGATTCTCATCTCCGCTCTCTTGAACGTGGGTTTAAATTCATTCTGCCCCACGGATGCTATCCGTACGTTGGCGTTTCGTTATCCGACCGAGTTTGATAGAGTAGCGAAGATTTGTTTTTGAATGCAGTCAAAAAGTCCGGCTTTGGTGACGGGAACATCATACACATCTCTCATTTTCCAGCATGCTAGAAGCTTCAAGTATTTTGTTTTGTTTGTCGTAATAGGTATACCTGTTGATGCGTAGTATAAACATATTTCCGTGTAATAAATAAATTTCCAAGCGTTGTCTCTGACCATCACTCCGTTCCTCTTAAATAATGAAGTAAGCAATGAAAATGTTGATTTTCATTAATTCTTTCGAATTTAGAACAAGAAAGGCGCTTGAATGAGATATGTGCCGTCGTCACGCAAGGGGTTCCACATGATCCATCTCATATAAAGGTTTATTTTTGTGGTTTCAGTTTGCCCATTCTGCACAGGTTCAGCATAATAGTGAACTCCTTCGACGTCTGATTACTTATGTTTATTTATTTCGACTTTTCAGGGAATTCTTTACCTGAGGTACCATGGCTAACAGTGAGGATCATACTGATAACCATGTTCGATAAAAGAAGGAATTAAGGTCAGAAATGAGACAAATCAAAAAATTTCACGAGGTAGAGTAGTCCACAGCTGTAATTAGTGACTGAAAATCAGGACGATATATACAGTAATGATTAAGAAGTCCGTGATGATAGCTGAGTTTTCAGTGTTTGCTGGTTGAGGAAGTTTGCAAATTGGGTAGATGATAGGTGAGATGGAGTAGCCGTTCTCGTTGCGAGGGAGCTATTTTTTACAGCTGTGTTATTTCACTCATTATTGGGATAGTTTCTAATGCTTCAACTCGTACTTTGAGAATCTTTACCAGTAAGTGACAATAGTTGATGTTGAATATAAATGATGCATCAATAATTGCTCAACTGCATTTGTACGCTTGCTCAGGACGTTGTTTTCAAACAGCGCGAGCAAATGGAGGAAGTAAAGAAAATAATGGAGCAACTGCAGAAGACGGCGAAAGCATTCTCACAGTCAAAACATGAATTGCTCAACAACATAAGAACACGTCTTTCTGGTTGGATTCTGCAGGTTCGTCTAAAATCGTTTTGTTTGAATCACGAAGAATACAAGTGGCTGCGTGATGCGCAGATATGCTATGCACGCGCATCGTTCATTGTTGTCGATTTTGGAAGGCTTCTATAGATGACGGTGTTGCAGAAAGGCAGTTTTTAGTTTTTTCGTGATTAGATGCGATAATTTTGAAAGGGTAAAGGAAGTAGCATTTGCATTCAGTGGCACATTTTAAATCAACCATTCACTGGGCTCACAATTCACACTATTTCCTATGTTTTCAAGCGGACAAGAGTTTGCTTTGGTGCTCACAAACTCTAGTAAGAAGAGTTTTGCTGAAGAAGACTGAAATTAGAAAAGTTCCCAAGAAAATAGGGTATTGTTGACGTTAGGAGGTTCTTTAGAACTTTGTGGTTGATTTAATTTGCATTTGCCTTTTCTTCGATCCTCCATCTATCTCTTCTCTTTCCTCTCATTTTCTTTCCCTTTTTTTCCGGCGTTAAGGAAAGGTGAGGATTTCGAGGTGAACCGTTTATGTTGGGAATCAGTAGCTCTATTTTTGTCTCAGAACCTGGTGACAATGCTCATTTGTGCTTCTTGAGTCACTTAACTCTTTGTCATGTTCCGTTGTGTTTATTCAGGCATATGAACGTCTACATACAGTAAATAGTTCGATAGTAATCTTCGAGGAGAAATTTTTGGCTTTGCGAAATCGATTGGATATTATACGTCAAGTGAAAGAATCACCGGTTATGTACGTAACGGCCATTACGGAAGCGATTAGACGAAATGCCCTGTATCCGGTAAGCGCCCATTATTTATTTATTTATTCACTCGTTCGGTATGCGGTGTATGATGAGTTGATGTTGCGAGTACGTCCGTTTACATCGTCTACTCGGTATTAATGTCATTCTACTTGACGATATTTGAGCAATCGTTTATTGATTGTTGATTGTTGTTTTTAAGGAATTCCAATCGTGGTTTGCATCTTTCACCGACAAAAGCAAAGAACTGGTGCGCGAAGAGTGTTCGATACGTGAAGCTTTCAACTCGAAATTGGATCGTCATTTCTTGAAGCAACTTTTTCCGGGCATGTTTGACCAGTTTCCTGATTTTGCACCGGGAGAATTACCCTCCTTCGATCAAAATCTACCTCCCGTTGATTTCGCACATCTCAGGGCTTTAAGACAAGTGAGTACTTCATATTCGCCTCTCTTAAAATTGAGGTGATCAATTATATATCTTTATTTGTTTTCTCTTTTGCTAGTCTCATTCCTGAAGGTCTTCGAAACATTATAAGGAAAGTTCCGGAATTACTTAAACAGTCAAAAGTTCATCGGCTCCAGTCCTTCGAAGCTGCCGATCTCCTCTCTCTGTGACACTCATACTTATTGAAGAGAGTGTAAAGTTGCCTTTGCAGTCTCAAAGATGAAATCGCGGTCAAATATGCGAGCTGAATAGGCTTTTACGCGTTTAAATTAGTTAATAATTCAGTATAGCGGCTTTTGGTTTTCAAAGAACTGAAAGGATTGGATGATGAAATGCTTGCATGATATATGTTGCATCAAAATTCGAGCTTCCGAGAAGGCCGACAGGCTGAAGTGCCACCACTTCTCAGTGATCTAGATTTCGTCAGATTATATTATTTCTCAACTAAAAGCCAATCTTTCGTGACTCCAACGATGAGAGTAGTGTTAGGGATGTATGTAGTGCTAGCGATTAGTGGCGTTATTCGTCGGTGATGTCGGCCTAATAATTTTAAGAGAAGGGAGGCGTATGCATCCAGAACAAATTTCTATACAGAGTGAAGAGTCGATAATTCGATGAATGCAGAGTGTATTTATAAACGTTTTGTAGGGAATAATGTGGAGACGCGGATACATATCCAGCGAGATGGATCAGCTTATGTTTAGCAGTTTCGTTCTCATTGATGACTGATTTTTGCTCACGAGAGTCCACCAGTCATATGCAAAAATAGTCGTTTGTTTTGAAAACTTATTATGTCAAAAATGAAAGCATCTTCATCGACTTGCAGACTCTGCCACAGTTGGCGCATCTTCTGAAGGTAAGCGAGCCAGCAGTTTATCAGCGTCTAGCCGTTCGTGATCCGCGAGCCGCATCAGTAATCCATTCAGGTGGAGTTCCGGCCATTAGAAGAGAAGAGTCGTTCTTCACATCAGATGCAACGATCAATGTCGCAACACTCAACAAGAACTTCCCCTCCACGAATTGGCTTAGGTATGCTTCGAAAGTTTTCTTTTGTTTACTGAGTCCTCTTTTTCACGAATCCATATTGCCTTATTCAGGTTAATATTTGTTTGTTTTCGGAACTGGTTGCTCTTGAGGAAAGAAGTTCGGTATTTCGATATTTCGGTAGCTTGTTTGCGTTCTGTTATTTTCCTTTTCATTATTATGTAGTTTAGGTCGCAGACACTTTCGCTTTAGGATCTCGCTGCAGGCGGAACGGACCGAAACGAAATAAGGGAAAGTTTATGCTATAAAGCAAAATGACGGCATTCCGAGTTCGGTCTGCCCAATTTATCCATTGATTTTATGGTCAAACTTTATCCAGTTTTGATCAGTTTAGATAGATTGAAAGCATAAAAGAGGAATTTTATTTAGCATTGATGATGACTTATCGTTATGGCTATCTCTCTTCTAATTTCTTCTTGTTTCCTCCTGCGAGATGAGCGTTTAGGTGTCATTAGCGCTCACTGTTGTCATTATGCTCGAAATAAGTTGTGATCCATGTTGAAGGGGTGACAGTTCCTAGTGAAGTACCAGTGTGACGGTACTAGTCAAGGAAGTCGTTATATTCGGGGGCAGTTGTTCGCAGTCGCAGCTTTTAAGCAGATATTGCTGGTGAATTTGAGAGATACGGATGTAGTCGTTTTCCGTATAGTCACTGAGGTGAATGATTATAGTGGTGATGAGAACATGGACATGTCACCATCGAATGCACTGCTTTTAACGAAATCACCACCACGGTTCAGCTCAACGTTGAGTCTGGATAATACAGACGCATCATCAAAGCCGTTGAACCCGTTGGCACCACTTTTCGACACTCCTCATCAGGTGAAATTACCTTACTGGAATTGTTTAAAATATTGGAACCACTCTCATCTTCTGTTTAAACTAATTTTTAAACTGTGAAATCAAAAAAAAATGTGTTTAAGTCACATTTCGCGTGAAATATTGCATAAAAAGAGTAAAGGTTGCAACGGTGGACTTGTTTTCTTTGCGAGAGCTGCTGTTGGGGCGGTCTTTGTCGAACTTAGTATAACCGTAAAATGTTAATTACTAACACGTTTCGAGGAACGGCGTTGATAAAGGGGAGAGAGAGACGAAGAAGAATGATATTTCTTTTGTATCCCCACTAAACCAATATCTGTCTGAAAGCGGAAAATGGTCTCAGAAGTTTATTCATGTTGCTTTTGGATGAAGCCGTTGGGGCAACAGAGTTTGGAGCATGCGTTACACTTTTCTTAGGTGGCGTTTAATTTTATGCATACCTTTTATTAGGAATGCGATACAGCGGCGGCATCGACCGCCGTCATTAGTCAATCGGTTAAAAGCGCTCCGATCCGAATTCCCCACAGAGCTGACTCCAGTCGTCAGGTGAGTGCGAGTTAATAAATGAAAAATGATCTTTGAAGTGCAGGGAACCCTGTATTCAGGGATGCTTAATGGCTATGTACAGTTAGCTACTTTAGTGGCGCATTCGCTAAGCCGTTAATTCATATTTCATTCTGAGAGGATTAGGTCTTTGTAAAATGACTTAACCGGGCGCCATTCGTTATATTTTCACTGCATGACCTTGAAAGAGAGCATTGAGCTACTTCTAAAACATCGTCTTGTATCGTAGTGTGCGAATAGTGAGTAGGGTTGCTGAGTACGGTTCTTGTAATGCTCGCTTTGTTTTCGAAAATAACCTTTGCTTTATGTGTGCTTATGATAACTTCTTTTGTGCAACTTCGTTGATCTCTTTTACATGCAAACGAACATTGATTTACGCTCGCTAACTGGCAAATTGAAGTTTGTATGTTTGTGTGTGTTTGTCTTTTGTCTGTCGAGTGATTTCAGCTCTGCGCCGATGACGCTGAAGTGACGAACTTGATGGATGTAATCTCTTCACAGGATGACCTCCTTTTGCAGTCGTTTACATTCATCAGTCGTCAGTTATGAAAGGAGTTTTAGACGTTTGAATTTCATATGGGGCTTTATACCTTTTCATAACGGAAGGCTGGTTTTTTGCACGAAAGAAATGTAGATGGTTACTTCCATTAAGTTTCAAGTTATGAAGATATTTCGCTTTCATTTTATTGTTTCTCGATGATATATGAAACTGGGCGATCAGGGAATGAAATTGCAAGAGTGCAAATCGTGCGAAATGCTTTTGACCTCTTTTTCATAACTTTATTGGCCTCTTGGTAAATTCGCTTCAAAGAACTCTTCTCTGATTTACATAACTTCGCCTTGGGGAATCCTTCATGCTTCGGAGACGTATGAATGAGAAAGTATGATATTTGTTGTATTCCCATCACTGCATTGTTTGCCATGTCATTTTCTATAATAAATTAATGAACTGGAACTGTTCTTTCGTGGCGGAGAGACGTTTCAGAGGTATCAGATGTGGTATTGATCTAGCTGTGTTATTCGTTGATAGTGTCAATGCCTTCCACGAGCACCTCACGATATTTCATGAGCATCTTCTTGAACCAGCTTGATCTAGAATGGTAAGCGGAGAGAAATATGTCTGATTAAGTCGAATTAATAGGTTTATTTTAGATGTCGGAAAAATCTAGTCAGTTCAGTACTCCAGAAGATCACTTCGCCTCATGTCAATACAGGGTGAGTTCATGTTCACCGCACTAATAAGCAGTTGCTAAATGGTTGAATTGTTAATATACATTTCTCTTCAAGCCTACTTATTAGGCGCGAATGAGATGGACGATTATAAAGGCGAGCTAAATTCTATCCAACTATTATGATGTGACAATTAGTGGTCGTTTTATATTTGCTGATACAGCGTTGTTGACATGACGGTTGTTTCTATGAAATGCTTCATTTAAGATACAAATATTTAAGATACTAATACATTTTAGGTCTTATATAAACTAGAATATGCATTCTAGTTTACATAAGACCTAAAATGGTGAATTTTGCTATTTTAAACCACATCCTTATTAGCAAAAAATTAGAGTGTTTTAACGTTCGTCATATTTGATAGTGAAACTGCAGTATATTTAAGATATTGCCGATAATGCGTGTTTAGCGAGGAATTTTCGTGAATCGTCGAAAGCAGCAAGGCAAAGAATTCGTTTTCTCACTGAAACGTTGTTTCGTTTTTGTAATTTGATCCATAGCATATATTCTTTCAGCAGCCAACATCAACAATTATACTGTGTCCTTCCATCTTTCTGCAACTCATGCATGACGTTTTAGTTCGAGATGTGCATTTAGGGAATTATATGCGTCTCTTTTTCCCTCCTCTTCGTTCAGTTTATGCAGACTTTTTTTTTTGTAAGGTGTCGCTGCCATATATGAATTGACATTGGGGTTAGTGGATAAGCTTGAAATTTGATGGGAGGCGATATTTTCAGGCCGGAGATAAGGGTTGGATGAGGAGAGAAGGGCGACTGGGAAGAAAGAGCTTGAAGTTTTATTGCCTCGAGACAAAATCTCATCGTTTTTTACCATGGAACAGTTGTCATTCCTCTCGTTTTCGGTGGTCGAGTAAATGTTGCTTATCATCACATAAGCAGAATATCTATAATTTATTTTCACGAAGCTTTCGTTCATTGGATTGCTTTGAAATGAAGAACTGGAGAATTTTCACTTTCTTCTGCTTTATATAGTTCGGTTTTTAGCAGTTCGATATGGATCGACGCTCAAATCAAATGACGTTCACCGATGCGATGGAGCATTTGAAACCGATTTTGTGCGGGCTACATTCGGTTTTATCGGTGCGTTCTCTTTGGCTTCCGCCTTTCAACATTTCTTCTGAAAAGAGCCCCCTATCAGAACTTCTTTCTCACCAAAGTTTCTTTTTTTATCATATAAGGAAAAATGGCATTGTTCTGCAAAGTAATTTTTTTTAATTCATGGAATTTTTCGGGTTTCTTTCGCTCAAATATTAAATATCTCTATTAGGAGAAATTGTTGACGGATATCAGATACTTTCATTTTTTTATAGTAAGGCCAGTAGTTTGGGGGGAACTGATTTGTCGTTACCTTAGAGGAACTGACAGTGACCGACTTTCTACAATCGAGCATCGTGAAAGCTGGAAACCCTTATGTTATGGAGGATTTCAGAGAGAGCAAGCTTTGAATATTGAGCCTTCTTACAGTTAATAATTTCTGTCTGCCCTGTATTTTCGCAAAGTTAATAGCGTTTGTCTTAGCCTATTTTCTGGCTCTTTCAATTCCTATTACCCCAGATTAACAGAGGAGAAGGAAGTTAAAGCCATAAAGGGGAATAATTCACACGACCTGTTGCGCTCTTCACGCAACACACTTTAGTGAAACCGGAGACTTCGAAACAGAACTGCATTCTCTATAGAGGGTTTGAACTGATTTAGGAAATGAACGAGACAAAGGAAGTGATCTCGGCGCATAAAGGCAATGTGGAGGAGGACATAAAAGCAGCGTTGAACTGCGCGGAACGAATTATCGATGAATGCGATCGTTTACGACGAGAATCGACGAGAAAGGAAGTGGAGGAGGCCCGTAATCACGTGAAAAAGGAATGTGTTGCTCATTACGAAAGTATTGTCGATAAATTAAAGGTCCGTTTGAGAGTCGATTTTGAGTAAATGTAGGATGCAGGCGAATAGTTTTCGACTATGCTAGATGGAATGTCCCGATATCTTTTCCTTTCCCGTTTCATCCCTCTCTCCTCCCATCAAATGCGGTATCTTTGCAGCACTTTTATTTAAGGGGAGTTAGCAAGGGATGTTAGGATGTCATTTACGAGCATATGGCGTTGCTTTGTGCTGCTTTTGAAGCGAACGTGTCGTCAGATGATTTACATAAAAATTTCATTTGCCCATGCCAGAGTCATCCGACGAACTTGTAAAAGTATAATTAGACGGGTCTAAGTTGATGATCTCAGTTCTTCTGCATATGGTTTTATGTTATGCCTTTGTAACCATTCATAGCCAACATTTATTCGTCTCTTCACAACCTTCGTAATATGTCTTAATTGATTGTTCATCTTCCAATATCCGTTAAAAACCGCTGAAATGATTGGCCTTGATGCCGAACTCCTGAAAAATGGAACACATTTAGTGTTTTCGGCCTATCATGGACTTCGAGCATTCTTCCTTCGCATCATCTCACCCTCGTTTTAGCAGTAGGATCGTTTTTATTTCCTTCTATATCTCTAAGTGACTTTCCTATTTTACTTTGAAAGTACTTGTGCAAAATCGCTAGGTTTTTGCTGTGAAAGAATAAACAGGTAGGTGAACTGCAGACTGAACTAGAAGAGGGTACGAAACGTGATCGTGAGTTGGAGGATCTGAAGGAAGTGCTCGAGGAACAACAAGCCGAGATTAATGCGTTGCGAATGTATAAAGAGAGCACTGAAAATGCGATTGCGAAGTAAGTCTTTTGTTCACGATATCTTGTTTATCCAAACAGTGGCTAGCAAATTCACTTCTTGTATTAACAGATAAAGTGTGCAAAAGAATAGATCTGGTAATTTTAGATGTAAGAGGAATTCGTCACGTTTGAGCAGAAATTGCGAGAGCGGAAAAGAGGAAGAGGTTGCAGGGTCTGGAAGAGGTATAGGAAGATAATAGTTGTCGTGGTGATTATTGCCTAATTGTAGAAGGGCTGCTGATCTGTCCTTCTTTCGAGGTTTGAAGCTGTGATGTGGGATGGGTGGGATGGAGTCCGCAAATTATTATTGTTCTAGGGCTTAGAAAACAGCCTGAAACTCATCTTTCTTTCTGTGCACTGAAGAGCTTCTTTGTCACTTATATTCCGGAGACTCCACCTCTTCCTCATTCTTGAGGAAGGCCTGCAGCTGTTGTTCTTTTTCAGGGAGAGCTGAAGGGAGTAAGTGCTGAAATCATCAACTTTTAGCTTTCCCTGACAGGCCATTAGACAGTTTGCTTTTCCGGTTTCTGAGAATGAGGTGCAATTTCTTGATACGCAGTTGTTATTTTTGAAAGGTATCTACGAGCCGTTTTTTAGAAAACCACCTAAAATTCTTTTTTTTTTCAGAGAAGCACGAGGATAGATTTTTATTGTCGATATTTCTGCAGAATCTGATGTCGAAATTGAGTCATTTTCCAAAAGTCTGCTTTCACGCTGATATCTTCTTGTGCCGGTTGTTGTGAGCAGTATTTTTGGCTCGTTAACCAACTCTTTTATAATAATTTGCACCTGCTATGTGACAACCAGCCTTTGACTGGACATGTTCTGTGTAGGTAAACTGATGTTTTGCAGATTGGAAAGTGAGAAGGCCGAGCTTTTCAAAACGTTCACCATTGAACATGAAGTAGACATGGAAAAAATGGCTTCGCTTCACAGCGATGAAATGAAGGTTAGTTGCGTGCATCCCTCAGCTTCGCAGCTGTTTCTTTTGCGGTCCTGTAGGGTTGGAGGATGAGATAGGGATGCACGGATTTCGTCTCTTACAGCTCTTTGCCTCCAGAAAGAGTGTTTTATGCATCGTTTTCATCACGATCTACGGTTAAGTAACACCAGTCGCTGAGTACGTGATATTTTCCATTCGGAACATCCGTCCCAGGCGATGGTGTTTGGAAATTAAAGGAGATTGCCGAAAGTGTTTGAGACCGTCAGGGTTTTGCATACAAGGAAAGATTGATGAAAACGGCGGAAAAAAAAAATTGTTATGTGCATTGCTTGAGGTAGGCACTCTTTCACTCTTAGATCCGCTTTCTTCGATTGTTTCTGAAGCCTTTCGAAACAGTTGATTCATTAATCTGCTTAATCACTTAATTCCTTTCGAACTAACAGTTTGGTATGTTGTATTTTCAGAGAAAGGAGAAAGAGATCAATTCGCTGAAGGCGGCATTGCATAAGGCTCGTGAAACACGAACGCATGCACAGGCCAGCGAAACGGAAGACAGTGCTTCTAGAAATGAGGAAATCAGAGCCACTTTCGAAAAAGAATATAAGGTGACAACTTCATTTCGCACTTCTCCTGCGTCTTAAGTCTAGCCAGTGGTAGTTCCTTGAGGAAAACATATATCGTGCATATCAGGCAGTATATGGCATCTTGGCGTACTGTTCTTTTCTTTAATGAGCAACATCTGCGCACTCATCACCAATGTTGGCTAAAGTTTTGTGTGGATTATGCAATTCTCTTTGGCATTGGATTTCTGCACGATTATCTTTTTCAAACGGTTCATTAAAAAGTCGATTATCAAGGAATCAGAAATTCATCGTATCATAAGTCATCAGTCTAAAATCGCGCAAACACAGGAGAGTGCATCGCGATTATTTCAGCATATACCGCATCCAGCGAACCCAAATTTTATTCCAGCACCAAAAAAATTTCAGAAAATTTTCACCATATCACTCGGAATTATCCGAACATCTTCAGTTATATTTCTGTTCGCAACGGTTTTTTTCTTAAGGAATATTGTAGTGGAAGGCGATTTTGCGTTGAATATGAACGTCATATTGCCGTTTACGTCTTCTGAACGCGATATGCCATCTTGTGAAACAAGCCAAATGGTTTGTGAGTTAGGGGGGTCGAAGTGAAACGAGATACTCTGTGCAGCCTGCACAAGCCAAATTCTGCCGCACACTTGCATTCAACTTTGAAGTTTTGCGCACATTGTACGTATAGTGTTCGAATTGTTATCACTAAGATTGGTATAGTTGCACGCTGCTCTTGCGGAGAGAGTGTCGAACTGCACGGTGCTATTTAGTAATACACTCAGAAGGGCTGATTTCGGCCTTGATTTCAGTAGCACCAATGTTCTTGCACGTTAGGCACACACCCGGCGCGTTTCTTATAATTCATATTCCCATGCACTATGCTTGTCTCGTCTTGAATAGAGACGCTACATTTCTGAATAAGACCACATGCAGGCATCTTTTCCAAGACCTGCACAGTTTGCGCCTCTCTAGTTTGTTTTTTCGGTTCTTCCATCCCTCTTCCACCAATTTTGGACTTTTTTCAGCCGTGAAAATCACCTTTAGGTCTGCAACCCATCGTTGGGGTAGTTTCCCATCTATAATCCAACAGTGGTCATGTGACTTTATTTGAACAGTTTATGTGGTATCACTACATTAGCAGTTGCATCTGTGGGTATTTAGGCCTGATTAAGAGGGGAAAAGGGCAGAGTATGATGTTGCAGTTTGTAGATTCAATTTGTTAAATTGCTATCAATGAGAAGAAAGTTATAATTTCACAGAAGAGCCAGCTAATGGTCTAAAAAATGAAGCCATTAGAGAATCTTTCAAAAGTGGCTGATCTTTTTTAGGTGATCAGAATAAATAAAAATCGATGTTTTAACGGCATATTTGAGAATAATCGTCGTTGTGCTGCAGACCGGCATCTTTGAATACGACAACCAGTGGAGAAAAGGGGGCAGAGCCGCACTGCATTAATCATCGATTCCCTTATAATGGTTATCAGATGTGATGCAGTTACGTGCAATGTTTCAGTGCCTCATTTCTTGATCGTAATAAGTCATCTGCAGCGATATTTAGAGCAGGATGCAGTTCCTTGTCAAGGGGCTCGAGGAGAAGAAGGCTGACGAAATCGCTCGGATAAAAAAAGAAGCCGAATTCGATTTGCGGATGAAATCAAAGGAATATGTACGTTTATTTGTCGCAAATACTAACACAAAACAGGCCTGAATATTTTAAATATTTTGCTTCGATATGGGGTCTTTTTCCGGTCTGCTGTTTTATGGAAGCATTCAAAGGTACGGACGGGGTGGTCGGTCTGATAGGTTTTTTAAGTCTGCAAACATTCGAGTTCATTCTTCTAAGTATTTCTGTTTGAGATGTGTTACCAGTGACACGATAGACGTGCTGTGAGGTGATCACTGCGACGTCTACAGTGAAGGCAGGCTGTTGTGATAGTTTTTCACGCCGTCTTTGTTTTTAAGCACAATTTGGTCCGACTGCTTTCCCCGTTTTGCGTTTCGTATCTATTCAGCTTGTTTGGAATGATTTCTCTCCTCAGTATTCCGTGCATTGTTTGGAATGTCATGTATGTTGATCCGAGCACGAGCTTTCATTGCGTCATTTTAGGAGGAAAAGATCCGCGAATTAGAGCGACTCTTGCAACGGGAGGAAAGTGCCATTTGTCAAGCACTCGATCGGTAACATTTCACTCGTAATGTTTCATTATTGTTTTCTTTATATGAACCTCTCTTTCTTCTTTTATTGCACTTACCGAGGATCGTTATGGCGGGGTCGCCTGCTTGTTTGTCGAAGCATTTTAACTCAGCTTCCTCTTTACTGCTTGAAATGAAGTTTAGAGGACCAGTGGTCCACTTATTGTACATTTGAGCTTCAGAAGTCGCGCATTAACTCTCACCTTGTTCCTTTAATACCTTCTCAGAATTTCCTTGTAACATAGCGCGCAGATTCGAATACTCTTTAAAATGAGGATTATCTGCGAAATTTTTTATAGTAATCGCATTAAACAGAGCAAACTTGAAAATGAGAGTTGCTCTCTAGTATGGAATGCGCCTTCATGCAGGAATTCCGTTACCGTTGCTTCTACGGCAAATGCACTGCTTTTTTATATTGCCGAAAATGCCAGAAGTCAGGACACTTTAATAGTGGAAGGTTATAAGGAAGTTGATCTCACAGAGTTTGTTTGGAAGTTTTTTTACCGATGTGGACGGATAATACCCTTGTTTTTGAAATTTTATCTAAAATAAGACTGTGTCACCTCGTAGCTGGTACTACATCGAGGGGAGGATCAGGAAATATAGCATTAAAGGTTAAAGAGATTGGAGATGCTGTATTTTGCGGGATGAAGCAGGGCCGTCAGAAGTGATTTCAGTCATCAGTTTAGACGCTCTCTGAGCTACTTTGTAGAAAGCATGCGATGCGATGTATGTCTCCATCGAAGGCATAATACTTACCTTCTTCCCAGAAAGGTGCCATTTGGGTCAGATCGATCAAACAGGAGAGAATGTATGACATATGGGAAGTGGGTGAATGCTTCATTTATTTGATACGTTGCGCGATTTGAGTCGAGTGCGCTTTGTAGATCAGTTAACCGAACGAAGAAAACTGTGAACCGGTTTTTTGGACCACAAATGATGAGAAATTTTTTGAACACTGCTAAATAGCTCAAGTTGGTTTATGCTGATTTTGTGTGCGGATCATTTCGAGACCAAGTTTTTTTTTATCTTTTCTGGCCACTTTCTTCGTCTGCGCGATGAAAATACACTCGAAAATCTGTTCAGTTTTTAGCGTTCCTAGCTCGACGATTGCGCTGTGTTCTAGTTCTTTCGGAGATTTCGAACAGATGAATATAGTTACCGGAAATTGTTAATCAGTTGATTGATGTTCAAGTGCTAGGCCAGTTTTAGCTTCGCTGAAGGCAGATCAGGCTGTAATTCAAGTACTTAGAGGTGAGGGGTTGCGTACAATTCAGGGAAGAGCGTGAAATAACAGATGATGTACCCGAAGAGACTTGTTCGTCGCTGAATAATCCGAACGCCAAGTTATTGCTTCAAGAAAGCATCATTCCACTTACCGAATCTGGTGAGTTTAAGGATTTAAACATGCTCCTAAAGCATTGCCAGCCATAGAGTCGTTGTTTTCAATGTACGAGAACATCCTTGTTATGTCTTCTTGTCTCAGTGACAGCTTCTTAGTTGGTTCGTTTATTGAATTAATTTTGTAGGTAGGCAAATTCGTCGAAGGATGTGCATAAGAATGTGATGTGTAGTTTATCACGAGGTGAATAAACTTGATCCCTAGTGAAATAACTAATTTATTTGTAACTTTTATAAATCATTGTTTATTCATGTCTTCTTTTGAGCTTTCTGTTGTTGTAGATTACTTTCGTATTATTGATCTTATTGCCCATTTCAGAGTTATTCATTTTAATTTAACGAGACAAGCGGTAATTATTATTGCAGCGATCGGAGCGATGGGAGCTTCTCGTTCAAGAGATACTAGCGAAAGCGGTGATGCGAAAGGGGCAGCGAATAGAACTGATGAGAAATCGGACGACGAAGAAAAAGTATGCTAGAAAGAGACAGTTGTTCCTAAATTTTCACTAAGGAATCTTTACTGTCGCTCATCAAATTTCCCTCTCACCATATCAAGGTGAGATGATGCAGGGTATGAGGTAGGTGGAAAATGGGGGAGGGGGAGGGAGGGGGCATTGGGTGAGGGAATTAGGAGGAATGTAAAGAATAGTAACCTTTGGATACCTTCATTCTCCTACCAGGTTATTTGCAGGCTGTTTTTTTTTTTGTTCCAAGAATCGTTTTCGCACATCAGAATATTTCGAGTCTCTGAGTTCATAATTTACTTTATTTTACCTTATTTTAGTCGGCAAATCATCCATTATGAGAAAATGCCACTTCATATTGGTTCCATTCCGCTCAGGTGATCTTGTAAGGTCCCTTAAAAGTTAGAGCTGAGGCTCAACTCACGCCCACTGGGTGTCGTGAGACTCTTCGTCATTGTTAGACTAAAGAAGAGAGTTGGAGCTCATGCCATTCATTTTCGTCCGACGATGTAATTAGCCACTATGAAGGGATGAGTTGTGCATTTGTTGTTGTGGGCAGCAGTGATGTATTTGTTCAGTACATGTAAACCAGTACTTGCGATGTTCACATGCCGGTACATTTCAAAAAATGTATGATCTGCTGGCAGATTGATTTGACACTCTGAGATGGAAATCTAGCTATTGCTCAAATTTCAGAAGAGTTGGGCAGCCTGCATTTTCAGGATTCGGAAGAAGACATTGCAGCAGTTAGCGTAAACTCGGCAACAACGCAAACGCGGATTCGACTGAAGGATATGAGGGTGATGATCACAATTCAGGATATCCATGAAGCGTGCGCTGTGCTGGTCGTTTGGAGTGAACCACACAATTCCTACATCCTCTTCTGGTATTGTTTTTCAGTCTTAATGCACAGTAGCCTCGTGTGTGATGCAGCGTCAATGATTGGCTTCTGAAGAAATCTTTCACTTTTTTCTCACGTGCCTACCTTTTCTGTTGATCTCATTTGTAGTATCTTTCTAGGTTCAGTACTCGCGTAACTCGAAATTGAAAGCGTATTCCCTTTAAGTATCAGGATTATAGGTAGAATATTTTCGCACTTGGTTAAGCGTTTTGTCGTGTGTGTAGCGTTGGAATTCGATCTACAGAGTTGGTCGCCTCTCTTCAACTTGAAATTATAAACCTGAGCTACCTGATTAGTTCCATTTGTTAATCATCTGTTGGCTACTGATGCTAGGATTTGCATATTTCATCTTAATAGGTTTAGGGCGAAATTGATCCTTTCATCTCTCGTCGTTTTCGGAGTTGGTAAACCTTTCGCCCAGTCCAACAAGTGTTGTGAAGGAGTGATGACGTAAGGGGAAAGCGTTTTTCGCTTTCTTTTTTTTTCATAAGCTGCACAGATGCATCTTTACTCTACCGTGTTTGTTGAGGTGGACGACCTTGCTGGTTTTCCGATTTGTCATCTAAGCAATAAAAACTTAGAGGAGTCTGTATTAGTAAATACAGTTTTTCCGTTCTAGCACATCACCAGTGATGCACTTCGTGAAAGAGAGCTGCCTAAGGCGGATGGGTGTAAGGCCAGACGCACAGATGTCGTCTCGCCGTCCAAATTGGTTGCTTGCGACGACTACTCGCCTTGAATTTTGTCAGATACGCAAAGCTGACAACAGGTCACATTCATTCTTTTTATCTTGTTGTTTGTTGATTTTGGAAATGATACGTCAACATATTTTAATGAAATTATTGCAAACAGCAAACTCTCAAAGGAAAAAGTTACGAGGCAGTTGGGAGGGAGGATGATTGGAAAGCGGCACAAAGTGGAATACGTCTGAGGGAAAAGCGAAAGGATTGTCATGCTCGCAACCCTATTTTCATTCTCTAGTTGCGTAAATCAGAATGCTTAGTCATGATTAACGATCAATAAAGAAATGCACTTTCCTTCCATCGGGTTATTTTTATAGAGGTTTGGAGTTTCATTTGTTCTTTCAAATGGCCTGAAACCTAGCAGATTGACGTGATCGAAATCGAAACTGTTTCCACTTTTAACCCGTATTCTGAACGTCGATATTTGGATGCATTTTTTTCTACAGATACAACCTCACCATTGGAACGAGATTCTATCGTGTGGAAGTGGAACCGCTGCCTCTGGACTCATCGAGCATGCGTAGGCGTCGCAGTGATGACTAATTATCGATGTCAAACTCGATTACGGGATTTTGACGGATGTAGAATTTATCCGAAGCGCTTCCAACCTCAAAATTGGGCTCTGAATTAAATGCAGTCCAATCTGACTGCATTTAATCCATGCCCGTGGTTTGTGCTCATTGTCGAGGAATAGCCGCTGTCTTATTGTATTCAACATTTTATCGTCACTTCTCGTTTCGACGGAGTTTCGCAACTCAAAGTTTCGATTTTCCTCATCGCGGTCATTGGTGAGTTGCGTCGATTCCCTCTGCCTACCCGATCTGATTAACCGATAGGTGATTGTTGAATGTTTTCTGCGATATTGAACTCTCAAAACTGGATTGTTAATTTTTTCAAGCACGGTCAGGAAAGTTGCTTTTTTTGTTTCAAGTAACGCATGTGATGGATAGAGTTTTGAGGAGCTGATGTCGTTCCGAGTTAATTTTTAAATTGCTTGGCAAGTATGCTGAGCTGAAAAGCATACGTTTTATGAAGAACTCATTCGCATGCTATCTCATCCTCTGGTAACTAGTCGAAAAATTTTGCTTTCCGACTGTGTGACACGCAACCTACTGTGATTTTGCCTTGAAATTTGTACAGTTTTCTGCTTATTTCTTTATCTCTTTTCCTCTCAGCGGGGTTTTAGAGCTGAGAGTTTGCTTCGTTTTTATGCTCACTTTTCAACCTAATATATTTTTTGTTTTTCAGTTTTCTTATCGCTCTGTATTCCATCAATAAACATCGTGTTGTATTAGCTGAAATTGCACGCAGAGTTGAGTAACGTGCTTCATCGGCATCTTGGGCGATCCAAATATCGGCCGATATGTTTCTCTGCTGTTGAGTTTCTCCTCGAAATTCTTGTTTGTGTTGATAGTTTCCTCTGCTTACCTGTTGTCTGAATGTTTTCATGTTTCGCTTGCCATACTACGTAAGTCGCCCTATCCGCGAAGTCAAATGCGATTAATGCCCACCGTTAGCGTTTTTTAAGTGTTTCGTATGCGCTCATGAATAGTAAATACCGTTAACGGTTATGGAAAATTGAATATTGTAGTGCTTATTCCTTTTTGCCTTAGTTGATGAAAGATAGACGATAGATCGAGCGATCCATACAACAAGTGCCGTCGTTCATTCATACGTTCACATACTTGCTCATTTAATTTGCATTCAGGAGGGGAGTTCGACCAGTGAAAGTGGGAGCCTTCCTACATACGGTCCGATTTAAAGCCCTTATTTCTGCCCGAGTGCTGATCACAGTATATCAGAGGTCGCGCTTTATAGTTCTTTGGTTCATCAGCTTTCGAAAGTGAGCATTCATGTTGAAAATTGTGGCAGCTTCAAGATTGTAGAAGAAGCGGTCGACGGTGTATTTTATGCTCTATCTCCGGCGTTCGGAGAAGCTGACAAACGGCACGCCTGCTTCCATGGAAGGGCGACCGTTTTCATTTGGTGATTTCCTTGTAAAAGAATTTAACTACGAGCTTGATGGTGTAGCAGTGCTTTACTGATCAGATGACGAAGTTCAACGTGTCACATGTGCAGGCTTTTGCACAGTCCATCTACTTTGTATTACCTGATTGTAGGTATTGTATGTGAGTATTTGGGCGTCCTATTGAAGTTTGTTTTTATTGCTGGGTTTTGCATGTGCTTGTGTGCAGTTACAGGTTCCCTTCATATTGTTCGATGCAAAAGCCTTCTGTTATAAGGGACGATGTGGAGATGTCTTTATTCACACATCTCCCTCAGCCCTATTTCGCAGAAGTGTTTGCAGTTGGCCGGTTATGATTGTCGGCCACTGTAAGCGGAAAGCGGACACGGCTAATTCTGACATACTGTTGAATGACAGCAGGCGGAACGATTTCTAATTGTTTAAAGCGTGGTGAATAAAGAGAAAGAGTTCACTTGTGTACATCTCGCAGATAATAGCAGTCTATGGCTTGGCTGCTGTCACGACATTGCATATAAAGCTGTTGGCCTGTGGATGTTGAAGGAAGGTCTCCATCTTTGTTAAGTGCGTAACAGTTACCGTTTGCTTGAGAAACACAACTGGAAGGGGGCGCATGTCATTCAGTTATTGTTCAGAGCAGACTAAACGATATTGCTCATCTACAGGGGTAGAGAGAGGTGAGGATAGTCGAGGTTTCGAGTCGTGAAATGCTGCCGCGCAATCAATGTTCAGTATACAAGAAGGAATTCACAACCTCCCAATAATCGTTAGAACGAGTTGAGAAGTTGAGGATTATTTTAGAGATTTCGCTGGAAGATTTTCTTGATCCTCGGAATAATCACATCCGAGAAACTTCCGGAGAGGACCGAGCATCTATATTCCGCGACAGAAGGACGGTGTGCACGGAGCTTTAATGTGTTGTGCTTTAGAAAGATTTTTCAGGTCGCACATGAGAACGAAATGCGCATATGATGGTCATGGTCACCTGTCGCTTGTTTCTGGTTATTGGTTACCGTTGCGTTCCTAGCTGCGAAATTTCCGCATCTAGTAGACTGTTGAGGCGGGAATAAGTGTGTATGTGTTGTTCTCGAACACTGCATTTTTTCTTTTAATTTTTTTTTGCCGGCAGCTGGTCGTGAGTTTTGATTTGAGAGCTTGAACAAGTCAGCCGGTAAGACATGATTTTAAAGTATTGAGTGGTTGCTGTTTAAGTGACTGCTAAACTTTACGACTTCTCCGAGCAGTGTCTCGAAAGAATGGAAATGAGATTACTAGAAGATAGGAAAATAATTGCGCATAACTGATCGTTTCCTTCGAATGGTACATATGCAAGTGTTATTTGCACATCTGGCTGAACTCTGTGGAACTGGAGGAGGGTGAGGAGTGACTCAGATATAAAGTCGCGTGTCACGCGATGGATTCGCAACGGTTACTTCAACAGCAAATTGCAAACTGCAACTCTCATATGTAGTTGTTCGAAAGTTGCATTGCATCAGATCGCAACTCTGTGCACAGATGTGCGGGTTTTTGCGTGGAAGGATTAGGGGGGCAATGTTATGTGTCTGCGTATATATAGAAATAGCAATCTGTGGTGATAGTCTGGAGTCGCGAACCAAGGCGAAATTGTGAGGGCATGATAGGAACGATTAGATGAGCACTTGTTGTTAAGTCGTTATGATGCATCAAATTCCCACGAGTTACGAATACATTTAATTGCAAGTCAATGTTTTACAACGGTGCGTCGATTGTGACGTAAAATGGATATTTGCTGCAGAATTCGCACAAGCGGTCGATCACTTAGGGAAAGCGTGAGCAAACGTTGATGATTCTTGAACAGAAAATTTCGACTCAGTGGTGAGTGGTGATGGTCTTTGTAGAGACGTATCAATTATTATCGAGTACTGTTATTTTTTCTCTCTAGCCGAAGACTGACATCAACAGCGTGGCCCGAATGATGGTCTTGTAAACTGAAAGTGAGCGCAATCTGCAGTCTGATATGCATGTTATACTTCAGACAGTCGTACCATGCATGTGTTAGCTGGTTGAGTTTTATCGGCTATGACAGCATTTCGAGACTTTATTGCAGCATTTTTTTTTTTTTTTTGGAGAGATGGATAAGAATTCTGGGTAATTTCTCAACGATTACATAAAAACCTCTAAGGACAGGTGAACATTCTTTCGAAGTCATGTGGGTTCACCTTGTTTGTTGTTAACCAGCAATGATCTAACATATGGCCTCCGATCAAAACAGGTACTGCATGAAACCTGAGCGGTGAGCGGACTGTTTTACTTGTGCCAAGACGTACAGTATGGCCATTACCGAGGACTTTGGGTAACTTTGACAGACTCACCGCCATTCCCGATATATGAAAATCGTTAGGAAACACTGACGTAAAAAACCAAATCTCTTAGTTTTCAGAACGTATTTAATGTGATATTCTGTGGCGGTTTTACTCGCTGCTGCCAGGTAGTAGAAGAACTTGCAGTTAGCTGCTAATCTCGGATGGAGTGGCGGACGCTAAAAAACCTTTTGCACCGATGAGATTTGTTTCATCGACAGAATCTTCGTTTTTCATCGATCGAATTTTTTTGTTTTATAGAGTTGTCGTTTTAAACCCGCCACGTGCTTATCTTATATCAGTGAAGTTTTCATTCCACACTGGTCAATGAGGTCATCAAAAACGGCTTCATTGCTGTTTGCATGAGCGGCCGAAAGTGTAATTTAAGACGTTAGTACAATCTTGTGCATGTTGTTCTGCTTGTCGACACTGTGTCGAACGCCTTTGCGTGCAGAATAGCTGCAAGCATGTGGAAACGTTTGTCATGCGACACTTTTCCAAACTCATATTCCTTTAAAGTAAGACCTTCAAAGGAACATGAAGCAAGCGAAGAAGCACACTGCAGCAGCTCGCACGATGCGCCTTCTTGAATCCTGTTCAACTGAGCAATCGCCCTCATAAATTGCCAACGATAGGCTAAATTGCAAACTGTCGTCTCTTCACTGCAAATTACTAAACGAATGGTGGGGAGTACTCCTACGTTAGATCATTTTTTGTAACCTAACCAGTGCAAAGTAGAAACGCGTTAGACATAAGTTATGAGCAAATATTGTCGACATCTCGAAACGTCTGTAGACATTTTCAAGGTCGGTGAGTTGACGTGGGTAGTGCTATAGGGAATCAACCTATAACATGCATTGTAGCAACCAAATTTCGTACGTCTAGTTTTATTGACTCCCAAGGCGAACTTACCGAGCAGACAGACGGACATATTTACACACATACACGCAGATATGGCATGGCCCTAATTGGTTTTTTCGAAAGCGAACTTGCAAAAGCAATGGAAAGATCGTTATTTATTATTTATTATTATTTATAACTTCAATCAAGAGAGCGAATAAACTTCTCTTTACATCGCTTCCAGTCGTCTCGATTCAGTGCTCCACTGACTCATTTGGTGTCTGCGGTCTGTTTTAAAGCTTAAATGAATAAATATGCAGGCCAGGCTCTACTTATTTTCCCAGTCCGTGGTTATTCATTCTTTAGCCAATGGTCATTTTTCAGCGCAGATATCTTCGCCGCCCATCTGGATTTGCTCATTGCAGCCTCGGTCATCCAATCTTTTACTTATATAACACCTTGGAGCCATTCGTTGGCTTCCTTCTGCATTGGTTTGACTCCGTCTTGACTCCTTCCATTCTCTCAGCCACCGTCAGTACCTTGCGCACTTTCTTATTTGTTATTCATGTCTCAGAACCGTACAGAATTGTTGGCATCACGCTTTTTTCAAAGAGTTTTTTCGGACTCATCGGCACTTTTTTCACGACATAGTCCTAAAATTTTTTCACGGTGGAAGTCGTTATTCATTAAAAAATGCTTCTCGGTCCTGCCTGGTCCTGTGTCGTGCATCTGCTTCCGTTCTTTCACTCATTCGCCCGAGTAGAAGATTCATTTAGCTTTCAGTCTTCTCGCCTCTCACGACAATCGTCGGCTTCAGCTCTCGGTTGCTCATCAGCTTCGTTTTGGAGGTGTTTAATCGTAAACCAGCTCGAGTTCTTTTAGCATTTCCTTTGTTTGGTTGAAGTTATGGAATATCAGAACTGTGTCGTCTGCAAACTTCAAGTACTAAAGTCTTTTCCCGTCCGCGTTCACGTCTTATTTTGCCAATCTGCTTGTCGAACAGGAGCTGCGAAGTTTCATTGAACAGGAGCAGGGGTATGCAGTCTCCCTGCCGTACCCCTCTCTTTACCTGCATTGAAATTTGTCTTTCACGTACGAAAATTCTAGTTATCGATTTACTTCGGATTTCTTGAAGGATGAACATTATTGAGGGGTGTACCGAGGCGCTTTCCAGAGATTTCTACAGGAAGGCATGTTCAACAGAATCGAAAGCTTTTTCGTAGTTTGCAAGTAGCAAGTAAAGGGGCAAGTTGTACTTCCTGGTTTCTTCGATGGGCATGGTAAGCACATAGATTTGGTCGATTGGTAGTGTTCCCGACCTGAAACCTGTCTGCTTGACATCTTGCTTCTGTCCAATTTGTTGCTGCAGACTTTTGCACAAAACTTTCGAGAAACACTGTTAGATTGTTGGTAGGAGTGATATGAGGTGATAGTTTCTAATATCATCTGGGTTGCCTTTCTTTGTCAACAGAGTTGTTTTTGAGAAGACGAAGTCTTCCGGCACTTGTTGATATTCGATTATGTTGTTGAACAGACTTCTCAACTTTTTTACTAATAACTCCCTCCTGAGTTCCAACATTTCTCCAGTAAAATCCACCGATGTCTGGCACCTTCTCTTCTTTCAGGTCTTTCAGGCTTCTTATTCCTGAGTCGATGATCTGCGAGAATGGCTCATCACTTTTTCACGTAACGAAATTGTGATCAGTCTCTCCTCCATACAGTTTAGTAAAAATTCCTGAACGATGTGGTCGATTTCTCGTGTTTCTGTTGTGAGTGATCTGTTGCATTTTCTCGGGTCAGTTATTCTTTTCTTGCTCTGAAATAGTGAGCATTTTGCCGTCTTCAGTTTCCCGGAGCTGCAGCTTGCGTCATCCTATTCAGATATTTCTGATAACGGTTTTCCCATATTTTCTTTCTCTAAATAACTTGCTGAGTCCGCGGAATCTCAGATTATCCGAAAATTAGCATCTCGTTCATCTTTCCTTTTTTTTCAAGCAGTTCTTTTATCTCTTCTGTAAGAGGCACCGTTTTTTGACTTGTTGTCGCATCGATTAATGCCGCTTAGTTGATTTCTGCAGTAATATTTGCGTAAATCTGTTCGCTCTCTGCTAAATGAAAATGTTGCGATGCGTATGTGTACAAACTTGCATCGAGTAATTTTTCAGCGCTGTTTCTTTTTCGGCCAGTAGGTATTTATCCTTTAGCTCAAGTTTTGTTCTAACTAGGCGATGGTCGCTACGTGTTTGAAGTGGTTCAGGACTTCGGTATGTTTTATGATTATTTGGTTATTCACAAAGATGTAGTCTATTCAGTTTTTTGTATCTTCACGGGGCTTCTCTAGGTCCATTTTTTGTCTCGAATTTTTTTAAAAACATGTTCGTAATTTCCATCTTGTTATTTCCTCAAAAATCAACTAGTTTTTGTTCGCGTGTACTCCGCATTCTCAATCCGAAATTCCCAACAGACAGCTCTCCTGGTATTTGTGCTCCAGCTAGCATTGCAATCGCCCATTATAACGGTGAACGCAGATTGCTCTTAACTAACGACAGCCGTCAGGTATTCTTCATTAGCCGCTTGTATTCTTCATTAGTTTAACATCCTCAAATCGCATGTTTAACATTTCCTTGATTCTAGGAGAGTGAAAGGCGAATGACATTATCTTATCTTTTCATTCTTTCGAAGAATAAAATCCGACTCAACCCCGCAATGTCTCATTTCCTCCGCGGTGAAACAAGCTTTCACCGTTTAGCCGGTCGACGGCCCCTTTGCCTTCCCTTCCTAATTCTGTTAAGACGATTATATCGAAATTGATTTTTGATGCCTTTTCTTCCAATTCTTTCTACCGATTATTCGATGGTAGCGTCCTCTCATTATATTCAAATAAGTAAAACGTGCTCGCATGAAGGTTTAGAGGCTAAATTCGTCTTCTGCCGGTTGGGTGCTGTCAAGTCGATTTACCGTTGTTCCTCTTGTGATTGTCGGAGGTTATTTGTAGCCGACCGCGCAATAGCGAATGTTGAACGATGAGTGACCAGCAACTACAAGGCGGTAAGATGTAGGCCAACAATGGCAATCACACAACCAACGGTCTTCAGCGCATGCATGTTGTCGTCACCGATATGTATACTTCCGCTGGGTCTATCAGCAGTTTGCCTGAGCAAAATTTATAACTACGTCTACGTCTCCGGTAATTACGTATTAATTTTCTTCATCAAGCTTCAATCTGTTATCATCTCTTGTGCGTTTCTGCTAAATAAATGTTTCTTCGTCGCGCTATATTGTCAAAATTTGATAAGCAAACCTTAATTACGCAAGTATGAGACGTGGTCCACAAGGCAGTGGGAAAGTGCTCATAAGTCGTTGCACGACCGAATTCCATATTCGTATTGTAAGACGGACCATTTCAATGTCACCTTTACCTTCATGGGTAACTGACAGAGGAGAATAAGTGATCACAGACAAAGAGGCAAGTGAAGGATTGAACAGGAACGTCACATTTCAACTGAGACTGACTAAACAGGCAGGGGAAACGAGCGATAGCTTTGTCGACGTCAAACAGGCAAAATTTTTAACAGTGATTTTTCTTGCTTTGTTCGTTTCTATTGTTTATTCACGAACTTTTGTGGACAAACTATTCTAGTCGTTGATTCTCTTCACACAGCAACAAAGAGTGGTCAACACCTAAATGCTTATGTCACTGTCATGCAATCACTGCTGAGTTATAGAAAATAGCGGCATCTGGAACAACATCCTTGCTGAAGCCAGTTTTTAAGTCAGGCAGCATGATTACTACCTCAGCAATGCTGGACAAGCTATCTTCCTCACAGCTTCGTTTGCGAGGTCATTGACCGATTGCATACTTCAAAGGCGCAAATGAGTGAACCGGTTGTTGAGCACAGTGTTTCGTGTGTACCGTTTGCAAAGTGCAGGCTGTCAGCTGGCGGTGTTCCCATCGAAATGATGCTTGACTTTTGCTTGCATTATTCTGCAAATGTTTCGCGTGAGACCACTGCGCTCATGTAGGCGTCACCTTTAGGAGCAGAAGTTCTTTTCGTGGATTCGTTTAGAAGCAGTGAAGAATATATCGGTGAGATTATAGCAATAAGGCGATGAGTTCAAATTTGGAATTTTGATAGGTGGACGAAAAAACTGATAAATGACGGGTCTACTCAAGATTTTATGACCTCGAAAAATGGCACTACTTCGGAAATAGTTGAGACTTCGTTGAGAGGAGAAGAGAGCTTCGATTTTGAATGTCTTTGAAAGGTAACGTTCTTTTATATACTGAACAGAGTTGTTCATACAAGATACTCATTTTTATATTAGGTCCTCACTTCCAATCGATCACGCCTATCAATGCAGTCTTATTCTCGTTGATATATCTTCACTTTCGCAATGTATTGTTTATTTTGCGGGACTTTTTCCACAGACATCATCTAATATTGCACCCAAATTTTAATCGTTGTGCCGTTCTCCGGCGCGGTAGGCGGGAACGTTTTGCTGATGATTGTATGCTGATGATTATTATTATTGACGTTATGCTGAATCATCGGATGGCAATGCTGTCTAGCAAGCTATCAGGGGTTAGCACATGAAATGTGAGCACGCACAGTGGAGGGACAACCGTTAGTAGGAACTGCGTTGGTGCGTCGATGACGCAATAACTGAGCACTGCTTGCAGTTGGCAGTTGGTATGTTATCTCGCCTGTGGAATTCACTGTGCACTTTGTATTAGTGTCATGATAGTTCCGAATTCGATAACCGTCTGAACGTAATTAGGTCTATGGGAAGCCTTTAGATCTCAAGCAGATCATACAAACTTGGCGAAATAAAGAGCATTTTTCGTAGTATGCACAAACTATTACCACACAAGTGGACCGTCTTTCTGCTTATGTACTTAAGGGTCGTGCGTCCCTCTAATTTCACGTGGGTTCCGTTTGATTCGGTCCCGAGAGGGATGTGAAAAGCCGGCCTTTTTTTTGATAATTACATTTTTCCAACATTTTTCCTGCACTCAAGCGTCCAAGAAGCAGAGAAAAGTGTTTTATCTAATTTTTCCGCAGAATTCGCTTTTCGAATCTCAGGGTTTCTATAAGAATTACTCTCTTTTCAGTCGTTCGGAAACTCGTTATGAGAAAAGTACTTTGAAAACCCCATATTTTATAGAAAGCCAATTTTCAGTTGATTACAGGAGATTATCGTGCAAACCATTTGCTCATTTTCGAGTATTTAATGTTTTAAGCTGTGATTCCATATGTTGCCTGCACGCAACGTTTCATCAGCAGGGGAACCCGATGCACATTCAATGCGTACACACAGGCTGTGTTGAATGCGTAGGTTTTTCTAGTCGCGCAGTTTCAGATTATCGATGGGATAGGAAAGGTTTTGTTCTTTCTTACAACATGTTTCTGCAATTAAAGAGTTGATTTTACAATATTGATTCTTGTCTAATTTGCCCAACGTTATCCTAAAAGGTTTATCACTGTCCCCTCTCTCGTCCGAAAATCCCATTTTCCGCCACATTTCCATTTCACGACCTTCTGATGTCACAAGCTGGTTGCAATTGTTTCCAACTTTAGATGAAATATTGCAAACTGAGTGTTGATTAGACTATCGTAAATAAGTCATTTGTTGACTTTTGTAGCTCAGTGAGCCGTCACTTGCAAGAGTTCTTATCGTCGTTTGCAGCTTCAGCCAGTGTCAATTGTTTATCGTTCCCACGCGCTTTTTCAGCTTTTTTGATGATTCATAAGCTCATATAAAAGTCATTCGAACCTTTCGCTCGTTGAAAGTTGTTTTAATTTATGGGAATTTCTCCCTATAAGCGCTCATTGAATTGCCAGTGTTATGCAGTTGTAAGTAAGTGTGAATATACGTGTGTAAATTTTCGCCTTTTGTAATTTGCTGCAGCCGGCTACTTCACTTGAATCTTCGCGATTAGCGTTCTTGCTCGACACTGCTTCTTTGTTTAGCCATACTTATCCATTATCTGTTTTCTTAAATTCATTCGTTGTCGATGAAATGAAAACTGTTTTTAGCAGAAAAGTTGGTCGTCTATACTGAAACTGCAATTCCGATCAGAATCGAACATATCTTCGAATATAAACACTTTGTTTAAAGAGCACTAGGATGAAGGTTAAGGTGATAAGCGCTAAAGAAACAATTTATGAGGCGTCGAACTGTAAAGAAGTTGCTATGATGGTTGTGCGTCATATCGGATTTTGCTATAAAACTTGGCAAGTAGCATTGGAATCTCTCCCTCGGGCATATTTTCCACAATACAGTCATTAAACTTGAAAGTCAAGCTGAAATTTGTTTGTTTCTTCAAGAATATTTGAACATAATTGTTTACTCATTGTTAATTTTTTGGATGTTTTATTTGAAGTGCATTTCAAGAAGTATTTGTTTTATTTGCTGTTGGATTAGGAAAGTTACCACTAACAGTTGCAAGGATTGAGAAAAACGAAGAACTTCTGAGACAAAGAGTTTACACACTGAAGGGAACGATATAACCATGGTTCCTTCTCATCAGTGTCTTCATCAATCACAGTTTGCAGTATTAATTAAATTAGTGTACGTCCATCTGCTAAGGACTTCCATGTCCGATTTTCGTTGTGAGTGTCCCATTATCCGCGGATTTATTGTAGCGATTAGAAATTTCCATGTACCGACCTAATTGAGCTGTTCAGGATGCGAATTGGACAACTTCTTTTACTTCTTCAGTCGTTGAAGTTGACGCTGAGTACATCCGTTATTCAGTTTACGGATTTCCACCTCGACAAAGGTTATCGTGCGTTTGGAGGTGATCCCAAGCGAATGTGTCATCTCAGCGGACAAGCCACAAAAAACCGAACCATCGGTGATTTTGGCAATTACAACTGCGATTCACCAAAGGTTTATTAGCCATTCTGTCAGTTATCTCTAATGCAACAGTTTTCAAAGAAATGGACTCAAAACAAAGATTATTTCCAGGCACTTGTGAAACACATCCTTACTATGGCTAGTATGACATTGCGCCAACCTGATTTCATTATCTGGACGGGCGATACTTTTCCGCATATATCAGACAACAGTGAAAAGGGTTACTCACTTTTGCTCTGTCGATTTTTTTCTTTTAAGTTAGTCCTTAGCAGGCGCATTTGATGAAACATATACTTTCCTATTCTAAAAGAACGCAGATTGTGGGAATTGGTACAATTTCAGACAGTTTTAAACTGAGGAGCAGAATTTCTTCGATGGGATCGTACATGCGAACATCTTGCTAAAATTCTTTCATAGGTTTCAGCAGCTCTATAGTACATTATCGTTAAATACTGCTCCTCTGCATACCTACGTTACTTACCAAAGTGCATTCAGCAACTCTACATATAAGCGATCTGTAAATAAGATATTAAGTTGACTGTGGAACGCCATTAATATTGCCTGATTGTAGATGATTCATAGTGTTGTTTAAGGCGTTTACTTTCCCGTATATTATTTGATCGCATCTCTAAAATATTCGTGTGCTGATTATTCATAGATATATTGGTACGTGGATTGTGAAGTGAAGTCGGCCTGACATTTAATTATAAACTTAGCTACTAATAATAATGATGCAATACTAGTATTCTTTCTATTCAGTGTGATCTCTGATGACGAGCTTCTGTGTGCCGTTTTCAACCGATCCTTCGGGGGCACCATTTGTACTTCAAGCAAGATTTAAATCAAAATTGGGGGATTTTAAAAGACGAAACAGATTAAGAATTAACTTTAATCAGGTTCACTTATTTAGACTTGCTGATTTAGACGGCTGTGAGCAATATATTACAGGTAGACGCAGATAGAGAAAACAAAAGGGAATCGTAATGGATTTGCATCTATTTCTGAAACGCACACGCATATCTGTAAGCAAAGATTTCACTACGGAATCACAAGTTTCTGATAAAAAACATTGATAACGGGTTGCATTTTTGTTTATTTACTGATATGCCAACAAGCAAAGCGTTATAGTCGATTATCATCTGCAGCCTTTCAGAATGGTTTACCTAAAAAAGCAGAACGTGTACAACGATTGTTTTAAATCATCTGACAGCTTTGTCTAACTTGGAAAGTCGCCATATATCATCGTAGATTTTATTTATTTTAGCAATGCATTGTTGAGTGGAATTTTATGGTATTATGCCTCATATATTTTCTGTGGCCATCTCTTTTTTTTCATCCATTCGCTTCATACGGCAGCTTCAGCTTCGAAATAAATAGATTTCAAGGCAAGTTGGCTTGTATGTTATAAGTAAAGTGCATCAGTTTCTTCGATTTCCAAATGCCTATTATTCTGTTTGCAGATGTGGAAAATCTAATGTATCAGACAACACTGTACTTAAGAGAGGTATTTCCCAATATCCGTGTATTTCCTGTGTTCGGTAACCACGACTATTCGCCTTCAGACCAGCTTCCAGACGTTGAAAATATATTATATCGTGTCATGTTCGAGCATTGGGAGAACTGGATAGGTGAAGAAGTAGGATTTAAGTCTTTTATTTTAAATTACAAAGCTAATTTCATAGATATTCGTAGGTAAATGGGTGAAACGTTTTCAATTACTATGGAGTTTTTGCTAGATTGCAACCAGCTGTTCTGATACCGGGGATCAACCGCTGGTGCCTCTGCAACGCATATTGATTCTTCTTCTCGAGCACTCAATGGTTGCCATTTGCAACTCACAAAAGTATGTAAGACTCGATAGTGCAGCGCAACGCTCATAAGTCAGAAGTATAGGCATATACAAATGGTTTAATTTAAAGCGCAGTGAAAAATCTCATATTGTTGTGACACCGTCGCCTATATTTTCAATCCCTACAGAGCTTCCTCATAGGGAATGATAGAGACGGTCTGCCACCTGACAAACTTCCATCTTTCTCCTAAATTTGATTTTGTCTAAACTCGATCTGAAGCGCATACCGTTGTATTATTTCATTCGCAAATTTATCGTAAAGGAATACTGTCTTAATTTGGCAGGGATGATATCTTCAGGCTATGAAAACGTTCCGAAAAGGCGGTTATTATGTAAGCGATATTAGCGATGAAACGATACTTCTTGGACTGAATACTGTTCTTTATTATCGTAAAAATCATTACAAGATGAGGATCGCAAACGATCCGACCGGACAGTTTGCATTTATGCGTGAGCAACTAGGCACTGCTCGTGATGATAACAGAACTGCGCATATTATCGCGCATATTCCACCTGGAGGTGAGTTGTTCATCTTTAAAATGCTGGAGGAAGTGTGTAAAGACATTGATATACTAGAGATTTGGTGCCATGAAATGAGTAGTCAAAGTGTTTGAACGAAGGGATTGTAGGTTGTTTGTGGCAGAAGTTGATTGTTGCATTTTGCGTCTGAAGTATTAGTAGTAACATAAACTTTCCTCTTGAGGTATGTAGGTGTACAGTGTTGAACAGTGACACCTATCACTGGAAACTATGTGATTCACTCTGTCAGTTTTGGTTAGTAGGGACCGTTGTCGGTATGCTTCAGTTTTTGATAATAAAATCGTATATTCGATTAGAGCCACATGCTTTAATATGCGAGTGAATTGCAGTTCTCTAAAAATGCAATCAGCCATTCAGCCAAGTTAAATGAAGTGCATAGAGCAGAGTAGCAGGTTGCATTAGCAAGTAAAGTGTTGCGCATTTTGTCGACTCCAATTTCAGCGTTTGAGCAATCGCCTAACGTTACATGGCTACAAGACAAATTTAACACGGAATTGCTTCAAATTCTTCGTGAGTATAGCGATGTGATACGCTCAGTGCTATTCGGTCATAATCATCGCGACAGTTTTCGACTGCTTAAAGTAATTTGCATTTTAGCCTACATTTCCATATTTTATAGACAAGCGAAAGTATATTTGTTATGATAAAGCTCCTAATAAAAGTGAAATTTGTTAAAGCACATGGTTATTCTCAAAGTTTGCTAAGACATGTGACGCATTTCGAGTGAATTGGTTTTAATAAAAAAAGGATTTTTTGGCGTTTGTGCATTTGTTCTTCTTCATCAGTAGCTAATAAAATCTAAAAGTTTACTTGCATAGACGGCATGAGAACTGCGAGGTATTATTACAGAATAAATTGTCAGTTAGGAGTATTTTGAGACAGCAAATGAGAGATTCCAGAACAGGTTTTTGCATTGAAGCTCCAAATCTTTTTCCCCGTTAGGGGATTCCAATATTGGTCATAAAAATTGGATTTTAGAGCGCTTTTTTTCCCGGTTAGACCAAGAAACAGAGTCTACGCCACCAAGTAAGTTGGTTGAGACCCAGTGAAAGACAAGACACTGAGAATTGTGAACATAAGACCATCTCCTGCTGGTCTAAGGAACGGATAATTGACTACTAAAAGATGAAGCATAATATGGAAAGTCTATATGGATGCTCATTCTCCTTCAGCGATCCTGATGTATTGTTTATATTGTTTATCTTCTAAGGCAGTATTGCCTAGGAAGTGGGCCGGTCAGTCAGTAACAGCTTATGTATTGCTTGTCGTAGGGAGAAGACGGCTCATCTCTGGCAGCATTCTTCATTGCACCAGCAGTTTCTCCAGGTCAATTTAATCTCCCTGGTTCAACAGCCAATAATCCCTCATTCAGAATCATCGACTACGACAAGCACTGGCACATCACCGATATTAGGTTAGTACCGGTCATTACTTATACCAACATTAATAAGAAGTGCAAGCGTGAATATTTGTCTTGTATGTTAATTCACTGTTTGGTGCGTTGTTGTAATGCATCACGGGTTTC
The DNA here is from genome assembly GCA_037576465.1 of Parascaris univalens. Classification (NCBI taxonomy): domain Eukaryota; kingdom Metazoa; phylum Nematoda; class Chromadorea; order Rhabditida; family Ascarididae; genus Parascaris; species Parascaris univalens. Next base: position 58,680,963 of record CM075173.1, on the reverse strand, counting down.
ATTCATTGCGCTCTTAATCTTTGTTTCACGTCGCACGCTGTTAACTCCATTGATCCAATCTGTGCAGTTGTGGATATGTGTGTGCAATTGGGCGACAGTTAATGCATTTGAAACCGCAGTTCTCCAATTTGTTGCCGGTCATCCTTTCCACTTAAATCCGAAGCGTCTTGACAGCGGTTTACCATTTGGAGTGCTTAGTGGTGGTCACTGCGTTCGACTCTTTGTGAATCATCCTATGTCTAAATGTTGAAATTCAGCTGTAATGCCAAGAAATCGGTATGACGCCTTTTTAGATTGGCGCTCATACAAACTTGTAAAATTAAGCAATAGCTTAAATGGCGTTCTGCGTCCGAAGGCATGTGTTACTTGTGTGCTTACAACACAGGACGAAAAAAATTACAGGCAGTATTATGTTAATCTACCAGAGCTGAACAAAAATCCAGGCACCGTCGCCGAGTTGGAGTATTCATTTAAACATGCCTACGACATTGAATCTAAATACATCAGTGCGGAGGACATAAACAATCTTATTCAGAGGCTCAAAGACGACGACCGACTTTTCGAGAGGGTTGCTTTCAGTGTTTCCATTCAGATGCCTGTTTTTGATATTTTCTAAGTATTTCATTGCCTTATTATGAATATGCTCGTCCAAGGGGGTGTGAGCTCACAATATCCAGCTTTCGGGGCGAACAGACTGTCCCTCCAAACTACAGGGAACACCACTCTAGCCCGACGTCACTTCTAAAGTGCTTCATACCCACATGCGAGTACTGATCATGCAGCATTCACTATCTTCTAGATTCAAATGGGGGTGAAATTTGGCTAATCACTTATCGTTTATTTTGTCGGGTTTTCTCGTCCTATCACTTTTCCGTCACATGTATTTCAAAATTTATCTCACCTATAGATTTTATGTTATACGTTTCATCGTGCACATTTTCTGTTGAATACTTTATTTCTTTCCCTGGATATTTCTCTAAGCTTCTTTACATTTTATAAAAAACGTTCAGGCTTACTATCTCAGGTCCACCACCATTAAGATAGTAATGCTATTGATGTTGCTGGTATTCTCTAGTCTCTAGTCATGTTCATATTAATTAACACGTTGGCTAAGATATCTAATTCTATCGCGTTTCTTCCCACCGTATTTCCATAAGAGTACTGCCAGATCCTGAAACTGGCTTTAAAACGTTGTTTGATCAGTATATGTATATTTCCTAAACCGAAGTCGCTGTGAGATGAAAACGTAATCGAACAGATGACTTCAGGAAGGGCAGAGGAACGGTCTGTGAAGATGCGTTTCAGAATATCTCGTGAAACGATATTTTTGGCTGACACTGTGTTCTTCATTTTTGCCACGCTATCAAAAGTTTTATTCCATTCTTGCTTGGCGCACTCTCAGTTAAATGATAATTTCTGTTCCCTGTTATGGTAAAAACACTAGTTTTTTGGAGGCTTTTGTAACTTTACAGGCAATCCGCAAATTGAGGTGAACACAAAAAATCACAGGTGCATTCTGAAAGCTTTAATGTGCGAGATCCTTGACGTCTTTTCATTTTTGATAGACAGCACATAGTTGGGTAATAGATCGGCGGAATTCAGCTCAAAAAAGAATCTCTGAAAATAAAAAATAAGAAAAAAGTGAAGAAACTGAAATGAAAGTGCGTAATTCTTGCACATTTCAGTATTCGTTCTATAACTCAGTTGGTGCTTCTTCAAAGCCGTTCAAAGGACAGTGGAAGGATGCACATCTGTGTGCACTGGAATATTTGGATTATGATGCGTACTGGTCGTGCCTTGATCAGCATCATGTTACACAATCACCTCCCACCGACGGAATCTCCTCGTCGAATGTTTTTCTGGCTCTGTGCTTTTCCATCATGTACTTCATTCTTTATTCATAATCTACTTGTTGTTATTCTTTGTCTTATCATCGAATTATCTTCCATAAACTGTTGGACTGGCTCGACAAACTTCGTGAAGCTCATGTTAACAGATGCAGACTGAATATATTCAAATATTTTGCTGAGACTTTTCTAAAAGCAAAAAATAGCTGGAAGTCCGTCCCTGATGAAATCGCAAAAACGAAATCAGTGCAAAATTTTAAGATGAAAATCACCTCGCCCAACCAGAACTACTTGGGTTCGCATCTGCTACAAAAGAATAAACATAATGCTACCCTTCAGCACTCTTCCCCTTCACGTGTTCTCACTTAACTTACTATGTAGACTGTCACTTAGGTGTTAAAGTATTATCGATATGTTGCCCACTGTACTTTTGCTCGTAGATTTGTTTCCTCTACTTTTCCATTTACTCTTCTCTCCTCGGTTCACTCTGTTCATTACCAGATTCAATTCAGAGATTAATAATTTGTGTGCCGCAGTGCAGCGGTCTTTTAACTTTCTGTTCGAATGAAAAACGACAGCTACAAGCAGTACAGATACACGAAAATGGACGAATTATGTTTGAGCGGTATTATTCTAATGGAATACCCAAGGGCGCTAGAAACTTCTCCTGAATATTGGCACACACTCAAGAAATGTTGGACTGGCATCGCCTTGACGCGTGGCCATTGTGCACTGTTGACTGTTGCCGGAAAACAGCAAGCACCAGAGATAGTCTTTTTGGCATATCTCGCAGCAAGGTTACTGCAGTTCTGCTGTCGTGCCCAAACTTCGCAGTTTAGGAGGAGTTCTTCTGTCCGGTGATCCTGCAAAGTTTTTGCAAGTGGAAGATTACGAGGTGGAGCAGCTGCGCGTGCAGACACAGACCCCAGTAACCGTTTTTCAGTGATCATACGAGCAAAGATGCGGGTTTTCTGCAGGCCGGTTTCGAGGTGAACAATTGATGCAAATGACATATGCGAATTAGCATCTTCGGCTATACATTACTATAAAACGAGCCTCTTACTGTTAATATCTCCCTAATTTATAGTACTTCTTACAGGAGTACTTTGTTCAAAGCACACAGAGATGTAGCGTGACCACCCCGCCACCGTATTTACAGGATGAGTTTTGCAAATGTGTAAACTGTTCAGTGAGGTCGGTCGGAGATGTGCTTTGTGTATGTTCGTTTAGATTTCTTGATATCAAACGCAACGTACAGTGTGCCATCCAAAGCTTCCTATCGCCGCGTAAAATCCGTTGTGGGGATGACTAACGTAGGACGTATACACACGCTCCCTTCTGTACTTGTAGTAGTTTCTTAGCTCCACTGGTGGGCCGGTTTGGCGACTCACCAATTAAAAAGCTTTTGACGATAGGAGAAGCGGAAATTCGATGGTTAATGTTGCGCTGGATGACTATTCTTCAATGACTTGCATCTTTGCTCAACGACTACTCGAACTGGAGGAGGCACTGAAAATTTTGGTGCTTTCGAATTTTTTTTGTGCAAAATTTCTTTAGCTTTCATTTCGCTCCGCAAGAGTTGATTCTTTCCAGTGTTGATTTAACATCTCAATGAAACTTCATAAACGTTCCAAAATATGAAACTAATTGAAGGGGGCAAAGTAAGGAGAGGGAGAGCATATATGTGTGGTTCAGCTGCGTTTCGCAAACTCATTGCGGTAACACTCCACAATTACGCTTTTGTTCTCGTGAAAAATGCTGCCAACGATAAAACTGAGTTAAAGAACATCTGATGAAACAGGTGAACGAAAAATCAGAAGCATCTGACTGTATAAATTTCCCTTGCTCGAACCAATTCCGCGCACAATTTCTAACGACTTTAAAATGGGTAGGGAATTGTCAGCCGACCCAGCACAGCTGCATTGTTGGAAGAACACCATAAATGACGAAATAATTTGTCGCTTTTAGTCGACCACGATGCCCACAATAATGTCACAGGAACTAAACGCTTTTTTTGCACTGAGGTTCATCTTCACTTGTTTGAATTGTGCTGGAAATATTTATCGATCACACGAAAGCAATAAGTGGTTATTTACGCGATAAATTATTCATTTAGGCGGTTTTGTTGGTGCACCCCGCAAATTCTTCGAAATCCAGTCCATTCCATCCTGAAATATAAGGAGCAGTCAGCCAGAGAATTATCGCCATCACTTTTGGAGCAGCTAGATTTACTTTTCTTGTACCTCTGGTGTAAAACATCGATTTGTAAACAGTTTTTCATCCAGGGAAATCTATGATGGCTCTGATATGTTCTGGAGATCGCGTACATCTTATGAATGCCACAGTTTTTCAAAAACAATGCCCCTTTACTCTTTTATTTCATCGTCGTAAAAAGTGAATGACCTTTGAGCGGCTTTTTGCATATTCCTTGAAGAAACATTTCATTCTCCGCAATTTTTCAGTTGTATGATGCAAATGTGTATCAAAAAAGAGGTATAACCACTCTCACGAATAATTCGACAAGTGTCATCTGAAAAGTGCAAAGGCATTAGAGCTGCCATGGCACACTTTTTTGCTGTCCTGCCCACCAACTCAGCACCTTCATAAGGCATTAACAACTTATAAAACAGGTCATTTATTTATCTTTCTCAATCACGTGGTGAACTGCACCCCTCCCCACTTTCTTCTTTCTGCCAATGTAAGATCCCATCCACCCAACCGTAAAACGCCTGCAGACTCCTCCGCACACTTAAGAGCACATAATTTCACGAACTGACCAATCGACTTTGATGCTGAAATGAGTCATCAGGGCAATTGCGAGATAGTAGATCTTACTGCACTGCTCTAAAAAGAAGCACTAAGATATCGCACATTTGATATGGGAGACTCGTTTAAGCTAACGAATCGGCTGTAAAGTTGTTCTATCGACCAGTCAATCGATATGACTCACCGATTAATGTTCACTGATGAAATGGGAAATTTTTTCTGAGCGTAACACATTCAAAGCAAATGTTTTTTGATATTCACAAGTGTTTTTTTTTCTGATATATTTGTGTTATTCATAACATTTCCTCCAAAGGTGCTTAGCACATACTTTTGCTACCTTGTCTAAAAAACCGCTTACGAAAGTATCTAGTTAACTTCGGCTCGATCAAATTTAACCACCTGTCGACTAGCTGAATTTTGTAAGGTATCTCTTAGATGAATGGATTCTGCTTCGGGTGGAAATCTGTGAGTTGTTGCACAGTGCTGATCAGCGTTGAACTTATAACTTGTACCATAAAACTTACTGCGAAATGAAGCAGTGGCAGAGCACTTTAAGTAAGCGCTTCATTTATGCATTCATTATACGTTCATTAAAAGGTGAATTCGACGCTTCATAAAAGTGTACTTCAATTCCGATAAAAATTCGTCAACTGTTGAATGACTGCCTCTTTAACTTTTCAGAGGGATGAGATTTCTCAAAATGAGACTTTCACAAGAGAAAAAAGGAAGAAGGGGAAAAGAGTCTGTTTTTGATGACAGTCGTTGACAAAAAAAGAACTGGAAGCTGTCAAACTTTCCTTCATTTCTTCAAACATCAGCAGTGTTGCAGGGGGCACTATCCAAAATTAACACCTTCAGCAGATAAGCATGAATTCCATCAATTTCCCACATCAGCCAATAATTCCTGGACAGCCATCAATTATCGTCGAACTGGCTTGCAATTTTCCAGTGCGGAAAATCCCACACAGATGTTTCGGTATAAACAACTCATCAAAGTTAAAGGCTTCGCAAAACGATCCATTGCTTTTTTAACTCGAATCACAAATCATAAATAAAATTACAGGTGGTTTCATCTGAACTGCCACTGATCCAATATAGGAGCAACTTGAAAAGAGTTTTTTCAAAAACAATTTTCTTGCATATTTATTACTTCAAGCCGGTGATCGATGCCATCAAATTAAGAAACTTCAACTGAGAGCCCGAGGACTTCTTTTTTCAAACGTACGTCATTTGCTGCAGACTTTATCAGATTCCACCAACCAGCGCCAGAATAAAAATAGCATCTTCTACTGCCATCATCAAATATTATTTTTTAACTGCCTTTACACAGCCATATTCTGTCACCTTCATTATGCTTTCCATCTTCCAACCGTGACAGCAGTCCTTTTTTCTGCCGCTTTACAGTAAGCACATTTACCTACCTTCTCCTCTTCCTCCTTAACCACTACGGCATATGCAATCAACTGCCTTCCGTTCATTGTGATAACGTCTAAGATACGCCTCTTCGAGTACTTTCTTGAAGGCTGGACAATGCTGAAACGAGAGGAGGCCATGAAATTTAGGGGGAGGGGAGGGGGGGGGGGGGAAAGGAAAGATAACGGTGCTTTGGGCACAGTTCAATTGAATGCTGCCTAGTCAGTCCTTGGCGGGTTCTCATGGAATGACAGAGGGAATATTTAATGCAATTTTACATACCCTAATACCTTCACCGGTGACCGCTGAACATGCCTGAATTTGCCACGATCTGTCTCGAATCGAAAGTAACTGGAGACCTTCGGCAATTTCGCTCGCTTTCGCAGCCGTTACAAGATCCTCAAATACGGAAATTAGAAAAGGTGGATGTGGTGCATCGGCAAATTTTATTTGGAGTACTCTGGATGGAATAAAAATTTTGGTACTTGTGTATTGCCTTCCGATCAATAGTTTTCGCGATCGCCTTTTCAGCTGGCCATTCACTTTGGCGATCACTGTCGTCATTCAGCACAAAGCGGGTCACGCTGTCTGATTGACCAGGCTGGATCAACTGAGTGAGTGGGATGAAAAAAATGAGGATATACCAGCAAGGCTGTGCAAAAGAATCCCACTTTGCTGCCATGAAAAATGATCTTCTGCAATGCCTATTCGATTTGAAAAGTATCATTTATGCTAGCACATCTCATGGCAACAAAAGTGACTGCTTGCTGCCACAAAATGCTTGACATGAGTTCGTATAATGCTCAGTCATATATGCGGAAAAAAATTAGGTAATCAATTGGTTACTATTTAAAGATGCAATCAGCTGACCAGCTTATCACGTGCCCAAAAGATACCTATCACAGTAGTGCCACTTAGAAGGGACGGGGAAGCGAACCCTGAAGCCTTCTATTCATAGAAAGTGACAAAGGTGATCTGATGCAACCGCCACACGATTTCAGCAGCCAAAACGATTACTGAGATGATTGATAGGAGGCCTAGAAAACCATGGAGATTTTCATGGAATAATTTTTCGCAAATGAGATGAAAAAACAACTGATCGGCGGAAATGAAATTTAACTTTGTTCTTCTTCTTACCCTAAACATTTTGTACACCACATTTCATCATCGTATCTCTCCTAAGCCTAAACTTGAAATAAGCGAGGAAAAGTAGAAAAACAGAATGCTCCATACCTGTTTATTAGCGTATATTAATACTGGAACACTTTTCAGCTTTTCTTCCTCCAGCAATTCAAGGAGCTCCTGTAAACGATTACTTGAACTGATACACCTTAGCTTTTTGAACGTCCTCAAGCCTAGACGTGCAGAATCTCAAATACCTCGATCATAATCCGTAATTAACGAATCGGATTTCATGAGTATTCTTGATAATAGGCACTCATCAACTATTTCGTACATGCACACGGTGAAGAAGTAATCTCATTTTGCGAACAATTACGTATTTAAACGGCTTGCTTGCCATGCAACTGTTTTAGTAAAGCGTTTATTCCGTACTGCCAGATGATCAGTTGTATTTATCGTCGTAACTAACAGTGCTTACATATGGGAGGTGAGGATGAGCAGGAGAAAGGGGGAGGGAGGGAAGCCAAGCGAAGGAAGGGACTCGTAAAATCAGTTGGCCTCACCTCATTTCTGCAACCTTTGGCCCAAGACCCAACCACAAATTAGCAAAGGGTTTTGCCAAATTTTGCTTCAGAGCAATTTTCTGATCCAAAAGATGATCGCAAATTCTTTCAACAACTAATTCAAGTCACCAGTCCAGTTTCGTCGAAGCGTTTGCGATCGCTGCTATCAATAACATAGATCTGCAAAGCGGTTCCGTTATTCACTCAAATAATAGTGCAAAAGTGAATGAAAGTTATTCTGTTTTATATAGTGAATTCAAGAGGTAATGAGAATAAGATGCAAAAAACGAGAAGCTCCTCACTTTAAAGATTACTAGATTTGCGACAATTCGGCAGGTCCTGTTCTTTTATCTTTTCCCCCAAAACAGAACTCATCGATTTCGCAAAAATATTATACTATGGTTTTAGGCGTTTAAACCAATAAAAGGGATTTATAAGCCTTTAGCAATTCACACAATGTTTACATCTGAGTGTTTATATTTAAAACCGAAATTATGAAACATAAACATCAGCTTTCGGTGATGGTGTTCCCAATATTTGTATTTTGAAAAGTTCTGGAGAAACCTAGAACTATGGTGAATGAGCAGGTTAGAATAAAGTCTGGAAATAACATACCAGTACATCCGTATTTTCGAAGTAATTTTTCCAGTATGGTCGTATTTTCCGTTGTCCACCAATATCCCAAACATTCAGTTTCACGTCATCTGATACAACACTTTTAATATTGAAGCCCTAAAAATACGAGCATAACGAAATTGTATTATTGCCTTCTCTCCTTCGATATAAAATGAGAGCGGTATTATTCCACATTCTCATTCTCAGTATTCTCAGTATAACAGTGAAGTTTAAGCATCTTCTTTGCAAACAATATTGCTACCATGGGAAATCGACGCACTGATTACCTGAACTTATATGATTCGTATAAAAAGCATTCAAAAAGGGAAAAAAACATGAAAAAAGATCGACGAGGAATACAAATTGAAACGCGCAAAAAGGTGCACTTGTGAGAATCTATGATGCGTCATGAAAGGGTCCATTTTCTGGCAGCCACGAGGGGAAAAGAAAAAGAAACCTGTGTTGGTGTTATATGCGCAATATCTTCCGAGGCAAGATTCTTCAGAATTGTCGTTTTGCCCGCATTATCCAAACCTTAATTACAAAAAAAGATCGATGTGTTGCGTTACTTCATTTGGGACCGACATCATCCCACTTATTTTCATGGGATTGCATTTATAACAAAACAACAGATTGATGTAATTTAGAGAGAACATTGAGCTACCGGTTTAAATCTCATCAAACCTAATTTACGTTGAGTGGCCAATTCTTGGATAACTGGAAAGGCAAAGTTTGAGAGAAATAAAAATCGCCACTAAAATACATGCGAAACTGTACAACGCACCAAACCCTATAAAATATGATTTCAATTAGCGGAGGCAAGAAGAAATGTCGAAGATAGCCGATGGAATTAAAATGGCAAAATTGGAGATCCAACCGAGTGGAAAATGGGTCGTCAGATCTCGGGATTCGATTAGAAAAACGAATTCGCTGCTAATGAATCTCTGCTAGAGAGGATAAAAGATATTGCCTTTAAAATGAAATCTATCAATTTTAAAAGTTGTGCTTTCTTTCGTCAGAAACGGAGAAATTCGACTTGCAGAGAATTTCGCAGCATACGAGTGAATATGATTGGAAAATAAAAGGCAGAGAGGATTGATCACTGCATTAGGTTTTTCGCTGTGAATTTTTCGATCACAAGAAAGTCGCAAAAAATGGACAGAAGTGTATGCACATCCACCCAATAATGATTCAAAAACTTCCTAATTTCGAAACTGAACCTCAAAAAATGCCCAGCTTTCAAAACCCATTCAACAGAATGATGCATTGGAGATGGAAGTGCATTTTTACGTGATTCTAAATTTCTACAATTCTCTCTTTTATTTCATAATTCATCCGAAAATTCGCATATGAAATTGAAGTCCAGTACATTATTCAGCCATTCAGCCAATTTGTTGAAGAATCGATCATCACTAGTCAATCAAACACAGCACTGGTTTAAGTGCACTTAAGGTGTCAACTAATAGTTAAACCTATAGGCAGACAAACAGACAAAATGATACAAACGATTAGAAAAGACAGATAGTTGCTATCACAATGACCTCCAGTAGAAGTCAGCGAAAAGAAAAACCAATTCTGTTCAAAAAAGTGTAAATTGCAATTAATCTGAGCTACTTCAAGAGGCAATAAGATTCCCCTTATCGCTATTCGCGTCATCAAATTACTGCACATCTCTGTAACGAACATGTGGTCCTTTTTTCGTGGTACTGACACTGCGGCTGTCAGCTTGCAAATGTAAAATTCTCTTTCATGAACTTGTCAAATTTTTCATTCGAAAAGTGCATTAGGCTGACGCCTTGTCTATGTGTAATCTACACGTACATGCGTCTGCCCGAGCGTTCATTTCGACTAGCAAAACACTGAAACTACGAGTGAGAAATCTGATGGGTAAAATGCATGCTATCGTGGAACTTCCCGTATCATATTTGACGGCAACCCTTTAGCTTCGAGAAGAATTGTGGACATTAGGAGATGCTAAAAAGTTAGCATTCATTTCGAGCCCACTGAGTATTCATTTGACACCACCTAGGTTAGAAATAGCAAACTTATTGTAGATCAGTTGTATGAGCAAGTCGAGTCAGCTGTGCACGTCTAACTTTTTGTTAGCAACCTTGTGAAAACGGTCACTCAGCTGAGACAGAAGCAGACGTGTAAATAGCATCAGCTCGCCTGGCACACTTCTTCATTTTCCGTAATCATGTCAGAACCTGCACGTTTCTTGCACTTAAAACTGGCATTAAAATGTCGACTCGTACGAGTGGAAAAGCGTAGCAGAGGAGCTGGCGCAACATGCGTTTCTCCTCGCTGCTCGTCCGATTAATCAGCTTCATTTTTGGGGGACAAAAAGTGGCATCAACAGTACGATGCTTTCATGCTTTAAGCTATTCGACCAATTTAAAATTGTTGCCATTTTATTTCAACCGATCTATTTCAAATGCCTATGATTTAGAAATTTAGAATCAACATGAAAGATAGTCCAGCTGCGCTTCTCTTCCAAAGAATTTATGAGCTTTTGTAGAGCTGCGTTACAGAATTCGTAAACTACAAACGTTTGAAATGAAATAAATCGACCACCAACCTATTGCTATTCTTCAGATGTGAAGCCAACATTCTGATCATATGAACTACTCTTTCGTCAAGAGAAGAGGCCAGATGCGATGTAATCGCACCAAAAGTCCATCAAAACGTTCTCAACAGTGCGCGAGGCAGTCGATGAGCAAAGCACTGGCTCAAACATGCCACTGTGGTTGATAGGCTCTCATATTCAATACGTGTAAAAAAAAGCCCACAATCTACTCTCCAACAACCCAGTGATATTGCTCCAGAAGCTGCTGAGAAACGTAATTTTAATAAGCTGTATGAAACTGCGTAACTGCTACATCATAGTCAACGCAACAATTGTTTCATTAACAAACAATGCGGAACATCGAACGAAATCCAAGGTTCTTTACATGTGACTTTATGCGTCAAACTTTCTGCATGAAAGAAAAAACATTTTAATACAAACTTGGTTAGAAATAAACTATAAAATTTCAACAGAATTGGTGGTAATATTTAACAGATCGTTAACCTTCACAGGCGATCAATTTCCTGATATCTGCAGAAATGTAATATTTGGGAGAGACGTTTCCACGGATTAATTACCAATTTATCGAAACCGCTCCCATTCTGAGAGTTTAGAACAAAAAAAAAAAAAAATAGCACGAAGCACTAAAAATGAACCGAAACATCTGTCATCGAGGAGCGAAATTCTTTTGCCTCCATAGACGGATATAAATAAATCCTTTCACATAAATGCGAGGCGTATCCACTTAAATTTTAAAACTGCACTCTCTTTTTGATATGCAACTGGGATCTGAATAGCAACGAAAGAGATCCACAGAATAATTCAAGAACAGAATATTAATACAACATCCTGAAGCTGGAACTGCTGAGATAGAGTAATTAACGGGATGAAATTTGTGACTCACCTAATAGAAGTATCCTTAGTTCCTTACCCGGCTGACTCTTGAACTTACGCAGAATTCCCAAGAGTCCCTAAACAAAGCGCATTCGTAATCATTTATTATACAACTGCATCTTCAAATTCATTTCTTTTGGGGCTCAAAAACTCCAATATGCAGCAATATATTTCCTTCTCAGAAAGTTCGAAGGATAAGAATTTATAAAATTATGCGAAAGAGTTTATATTTATCGGCGATTTCAGTCCGAAAACGAAGCGGTTGATAAATACGAAATCAGTTCAAATTCTCATGTTTAAGTTTCCTTAGCCGAATTCCAGAATAAAAAAATGATCGTTTATTGACACGTCATAAACAAATGTTTGAAGTTGGGAAGCTGGGATCAAAAAAGTGAGGCAACCGCTTTATTCAAAGTGATATGACTGCCACAGTAGCTTGACGTGACGATGAAAACGACACATCAAGTTTTTTAGATATTTAACTCTATGAAAAAAACTGTGCACCATAACCCTACAGGGACGATATATATATGCATGGGATTTTCGTGATTCCCATATAAAATGTCTCAATCATAATCTGAATCCGCACAAACCACTCTACAGGCTCACTCTTGAATATAACAAGAGATATGATACGCAAATAAGTACATCTTCGTTGACGCACAAAATTACGTTGAGCTCAAGAATTCAATAATCACACATCAGATATGAATTAGCAGTAAACTAAAGCAGTGATGCTGAATCTGTATATCAATGTGGATATATTAACGCTATATTTATTGTTCGATCTTTCCGGCTCAACGAATCTATGCTCCATGGATTAGATTCAGGCAAGTTCCATAAATATAAGCTAGGCCATATTACTTTTTTTATCTCCTTCCCTCCCCTCTCGCGATAATGTTAGACAGCTGGAGATGACAGTCAAATGGTTGGAGAGTAAATGTTGCCAATATTAGATTGATGAGACTATAGCGGATATTAGAATATAAATTTTGACTCCTTACGCTATATTTTGAATAGATTTCAACAACAATGTGTTCAGGATTGAAGCGAAAATGTTCGTTTGGACATTCAGCGACACTGCTTTGCAAAGTTTTCCGAAAATTTTCACATACTTTTCATGGAATTTATCAGATTACTGCATTTCATGTATGTGCGCCTGCAAATATATAGAATGATACCGCTTAAATGCAAGTAACCCGCTGTTTATATATGACTGGAGATAAACACCAATGAAACCTCTACTGATAGCATCTTATTTCAAGACAAAATTTAGGCTAACAAAATTCTGTTCACCTTGAAATGACCATCACACAGTCGACTCCACTGTTTGGAGACTGCTCGCTTGGTCGCCGATTCAATCAATGTACACAAATGTATAAATATGCTTACTGAATAGAATATAGATTAGTGGGGATCAGAAACTATTTAACTGAAAAAAAGGCGTAACAATGAGGTGGAACGGACGAAATCATTACCATGAAGTGGAATCCAGGTGGTCGAGGAGGATCGGCTTTCTTCGACGCTTCCCTGTGTTAGCTGCACCTCGTGGTCTGTTCTCGCATCAATGTATCCATGACGACCGCAACGAGTGCACATCTAAGCCATGCTAGCATTCGTCCCACTCTCACCCATCTGACGTTCTCTATAAATCATTATTCGGGCAAATAAAAGCGCAAGTAGTGCTTTCTCACTGACGTGTAAATCAGGTCAAGTGAATCATTTATGTTCAAAATTACCCCAGGAATATATGAGAAGTTATTTGAATCGTTTGCAGCCCGAGATTGATGAGATGGAAAATATCTCAGTGCATCAAGAAACACAAGTACTCCACTTCTGTTGATGCCCAGCACCAGAGCAAGTACTTTCATTCCGTTTGGTGCACACACTTTTTTTTATGAAGTGGATCCGAATATACAGTTGATCGAAGGTGATAGGGTCCTTGCATGCTCACACGTTTTTTCACACCAACGATTTTTAGAAACCTACGCAAATATTACTGCAGAAATCAACTAAGCGGTATTAATCGATACGACAACAAGTCAAAAAACGGTGCCTCTTACAGAAGAGATAAAAGAACTGCTTGAAAAAAAAGGAAAGATGAACGAGATGCTAATTTTCGGATAATCTGGGATTCCGCGGACTCAGCAAGTTAGTTAGAGAAAGAAAATATGGGAAAACCGTTATCAGAAATATCTGAATAGGATGACGCAAGCTGCAGCTCCGGGAAACTGAAGACGGCAAAATGCTCACTATTTCAGAGCAAGAAAAGAATAACTGGCCCGAGGAAATGCAACAGATCACTCACAACAGAAACACGAGAAATCGACCACATCGTTCAGGAATTTTTACTAAACTGTATGGAGGAGAGACTGATCACAATTTCGCTACGTGAAAAAGTGATGAGCCATTCTCGCAGATCATCGACTCAGGAATAAGAAGCCTGAAAGACCTGAAAGAAGAGAAGGCGCCAGACATCGGTGGATTTTACTGGAGAAATGTTGGAACTCAGGAGGGAGTTATTAGTAAAAAAGTTGAGAAGTCTGTTCAACAACATAATCGAATATCAACAAGTGCCGGAAGACTTCGTCTTCTCAAAAACAACTCTGTTGGCAAAGAACGGCAACCCAGATGATATCAGAAACTATCACCTCATATCACTCCTACCAACAATCTAACAGTGTTTCTCGAAAGTTTTGTGCAAAAGTCTGCAGCAACAAATTGGACAGAAGCAAGATGTCAAGCAGACAGGTTTCAGGTCGGGAACACTACCAATCGACCAAATCTACGTGCTTACCATACCCATCGAAGAAACCAGGAAGTACAACTTGCCCCTTTACTTGCTACTTGCAAACTACCAAAAAGCTTTCGATTCTGTTGAACATGCCTTCCTGTAGAAATCTCTGGAAAGCGCCTCGGTACACCCCTCAATAATGTTCATCCTTCAAGAAATCCGAAGTAAATCGATAACTAGAATTTTCGTACGTGAAAGACAAATTTCAATGCAGGTAAAGAGAGGGGTACGGCAGGGAGACTGCATATCCCTGCTCCTGTTCAATGAAACTTCACAGCTCCTGTTCGACGAGCAGATTGGCAAAATAAGGCGTGAACGCGGACGGGAAAAGACTTTAGTACCTGAAGTTTGCAGACGACACAGTTCTGATATTCCATAACTTCAACCAAACAAAGGAAATGCTAAAAGAACTCGAGCTGGTTTACGATTAAACACCTCCAAAACGAAGCTGATGAGCAACCGAGAGCTGAAGCCGACGATTGTCGTGAGAGGCGAGAAGACTGAAAGCTAAATGAATCTTCTACTCGGGCGAATGAGTGAAAGAACGGAAGCAGATGCACGACACAGGACCAGGCAGGACCAAGAAGCATTTTTTAATGAATAACGACTTCCACCGTGAAAAAATTTCAAGGACTATGTCGTGAAAAAAGTGCCGATGAGTCCGAAAAAACTCTTTGAAAAAAGCGTGATGCCAACAATTCTGTACGGTTCTGAGACATGGATAACAAATAAGAAAGTGCGCAAGGTACTGACGGTGGCTGAGAGAATGGAAGGAGTCAAGACGGAGTCAAACCAATGCAGAAGGAAGCCAACGAATGGCTCCAAGGCGTTATAAAAGTAAAAGATTGGATGACCGAGGCTGCAATGAGCAAATCCAGATGGGCGGCGAAGATATCTGCGCTGAAAAATGACCATTGGCTAAAGAATAAATAACCACGGACTGGGAAAATAAGTAGAGCCTGACCTGCATATTTATTCATTTAAGCTTTAAAATAGACCGCAGACACCAAATGAGTCAGTGGAGCACTGAATCGAGACGACTTGAAGCGATGTAAAGGGAAATTTGTCCGTAATGAATGTTCTGCTGATTGAAATAAATGAATAAATAAGCAAATGTAGTTGCTGGTCGGTCGTTTCAGGTGCTCGTTAACACGGACAGTATTTGACAACTGGACGTAACAGTTTGTCCTGTTGTCGTAATCTTAAAAAATAGAAAATCCGAACTTCTTTGCTGCCTGTTAATCGTCGTTGCCTGACTGCGTATTTATAGCAGTAAGATGGTATAATATAAGATCCTTTTATTGTGGTATCTTATCCCCATAAAAATGACCACATTCCTACCGAATCTGCTGTGCTCCGTGTTGTCGACGTTGAGTTTGGTTACGTGCCTGCTAATGTGCTTGCCATTGCATGGTCCGAATGCAGTAACGCACATAAAAAAGCTGTTGTAAAGTGCATGGTTACGAAATCGAAAGGTGAGGAGGTTATCGTCTGCCGTAATTCCGCATGTGTGCGTTTCTTTTATTGTGGCCAACGTTCTCAGTGCCGTAACGTAGCAGTTTGATGTCCGTTATTTGCACTGCAACAAATGATTTCTTGTGCTTAATGCGATGAACTCTTTTTTTTTTCTGTGTTTGCAGCAACCCAAACGAAGAAACAGCACATCGAATATGTCATTTCTAAACTGTGCTTCCAAGAAGTTCTAAAATCCCAAAGCTTTGATGCAGCAAAAGTGATAAACGATGTATTTGATCAGCGTATGTGATGTTACACTTTGCTCATCGCGTACTGCATTTACTTATCAGAGAAGAAGACAATGAATAGTATACATTTTCCGCTTTCCCATCTGCTAATACTGTTGTTACGGTTACTCCTGAAGGAGTTACTGTTTCTCTAAAATTCTCGCATGTGCAGTATTAATACGGACGCCCTGAAGCGTTTTGGGAAAAAATCCACACATTGTTTTCATGCGCTGATCCATCCTCGTCTATACGCAAATGTTTGAATTTTCCCGTTTCACACTCATTTCCTTATTTTGCCTAGTTTCGTTTTTTTTTTTTTTTTTCAACGTGAGACCACATCACGAACATTTATACTAGTTTCACGTCTGTCATGCAATAATGTGCTCGTCGTCGCAAACATTTGCTTGTTCATTCCCAACGTCGAATGCATTGTTGTATCATACCACTATAACATATTTGTTTAAATGTCCATGTTCCATTAATTAGCAGATCCTGTCCACAGAGGGTACTCAATTCATTTAATATTATGTGCCCTCTATCCTTCCTCTTGCTTTTTGATGGAATATGCTTCATCTTCGGAAAGCACCAGGCCTTGTGGACTTCGAGTCAAATCCACAAATCTCCTGCTGCAACTGGAGCAAAAACGGGTGAAAACCAGATTTAACACAATCAAGACGTTATAAATCCTAAAGAACTAAAACCTATTTAGTTCGGTATTGTGGACGTGTAGAAAAAACTCATTGCAACACGATAGGCAGGAAACTTGAAAAAATGACGCCATATATGTAAATGGAGTAAACGTCGAGACAGAAGGAATGTCGAAAAACATTTGAAGGAAACTGTCGCTGGGTGTGAGATTGGAAATGCGCACAATCCCGCAAGTGGAAAGTCATTGAGATTGGAAATATCAAGGGATATAAGACAGTCGATGAAAGCAGATGGCTTCTCCGCCTAGCGATTATTTCCTGCAGGCAGCTCCAAATTCAGCACTTTTCGAGAGGAGGTGCCGAATTCGAATATTTCGGAAGCGGACTGTATATTTTGATAGTTCTGAACTGAAAGTTATTGAACAAACTGTTTAGAGTGAATAAGTGCATATTTTCTGGCGATTATCAAGCAGATATCTTGTAACTTGTCAGATAGCCTGGTCTTTGAACACTTGTTAAGGGCTTTCGGAAGAAGAAACATACATATTCAAGGCACCTGTTCACGCACATATGAATGAAAAAAGAAGCGAAAGGGACAGAAACGAAAATGAGCACACGCAGTGCTCAGTAGACCACATCAGAGGGAACTCCTTGATTGAATGATAAAGATAACTTTCAAATGTCGGAACACTTTATCGGTGGTTACGTTTTCATGAAGCCTGCTCCATAAACGTGCAACCGCAGAAGTGAAAGTTGTGAGTATAAGTATGTTATCGTTGAGTAGTACGTTTTGCGTATGTGAACCGAATTTTGCGCTTCAGTAGTAAACTACGAGCTCTGCGCTGATATTTCTCACCAAATGAAAGTCTTTCTAAAATTATATCTGAAAACCACTGCACGATTTTCTACGACGCTGTTCTCGATAATGCCCTTCTGTGCATTCTTCCACAGTTTCGGGCATTTTCGGAATTATGTCTCCGGCTTCAAAAGCTTCTCTCCAAAATGCGTTATGGAATCTTTCGATACGTTTTTAAATTCGCTGTTCAAACCATACTTGACGTTATATTTTTAATGAAGCTTCCGTGAAATAAGAATTAAAAAACACGAGCGTTATGCGTATGTGCGCTAATTTCTTTTTGATGCAGTACTTGCTTATTAAACTTAGAGTAGTTTTTTATGAGAAGATATTACAGTCTGGGTGCTCATGATGTTGGAGTTCATCTTCCTCATAGGGAACAGTATTTGTACCAGACGTATTGCCTGTCAATTCCTCACCGCCTCAGGAGAAGCTGATACTAAGCAGAAATTCAAATCGACGTTTTTTAGACGTGTTTTGTGTTGAAAATTTCTCCTTACCTGGAGGATGATGCCGTTCGCAAGGACAGACGGACGGTCATAAAATCTAATCGTCGCGCTGGACTTCATTGATGTCGCTGTCTATGAAAAAATCAGCGGAAGACTTGCACTGTTTGTCCAATCACTTTCGGAATACAGTAATTATTTATTCAAGTTGCAATGGTTTCAATTCAAGTTCCTATTATTTGTTGGAGTCACTGGCCAATTTTCTTTAATTTAGTTGTCTACTTAGTTCGTCTTTACCCGAGTTATGTCAGTATATGATAACATTTCGTGTTCAGATTATGAAAGCTTCCAATTCTCACTTTACTTCGACGTCCCGTTTAACGGTAACAACTGACAACAGCAAGTTTTGGCAACTATTGACAATTGCTGCTTTTAATAGCGCTTTCCTTTGTGATTCTGTCTGATGGATTGTTTTTTTACGACCATCTTATGAGGACTTTAAGCGAATCCTAATTAACAGTCAAGGAGATGCTGAAGTTAATTGTTTAAGGACGTAGGGACCAATGAGATTATTGGAGTGGGATTATCTGTCATCGAAAACGTTTCGAGGAGAATTCTTCAGGTCGCGAGAGGGAGAGGGAATGAGATAAGAAGGAGGATTGATTCAACATTTAGCGGCATATGAATTCATTTACTTGCGCCAATTAGCGATAGCTTATATAATATAAGCCTGCAACGTGCACAAGTGTGCGCGTTCCTTTCGAGCTCGGGACCTCGACCGTTGTGGTGCATCAGTGTTTGCTCGGTGTATCTTCTCTTATACTCCTTTGCTGTTTTTTGAGGCCTATAATCTGCCTGCTATTACTGAACTTAGACCCTGAACAGCTCTTATTACCCTTGTGTCATGCCACCTCAAGTGCTTATCTGCCTTCAGCGTCTTCAGGTCAAATCGTTTAAAGCACTCATTTTTGAAAAATGTGCTTTATAATTCTAAATCTAATTCCTATGTACCGCAGCTCAATTACAAAATAAAGAGATTTTTTTCGGTTATTGTTGAGTTACTATATGGAGAAGTGCTTAAGTAGCAATCGGATCTGATCACTTAGGATGTTTCATTGTTTTTAAAATAGGTTACATTAACTTTAGTGATGCGGCAGGGTGTCCACTCCTTTTTAAGTACTGCGACTTGGCCGTCTTCCCAACGAAAGTCGTATCGAGGCAGTATGACATGCAAAGCGTCTTGTGAAAATAGTTTATTCCCTCATCTCTGCTGGTAGTCAACACCATCTGCGGTTCGAAAAGCTGCGTGTTGGGAACACTGTGTGGTGTTGAGTGCGGACATCGAACGATTGCAAAAAAGGATTTCCCTCACTTGTGTGAGAATGGGAGTCCAGTGTTGAGTCTTACGGCAGTCCCGAGATTGCTATAGCTTTTGTAAACTATAGGACAAAGCCTGCCTAATTTGACACAGATTATTTTATTTTTAGGTGAAAAACACCAATAGCATTAGTGAAATCTCACCCTCAACGAACTCCTCCTTTTCATTATGCAATAAAACTCATGAAATTAACTCGTTTTTCTGCACCTCAAACGTGTTAATTGCTCTTCTCTATTATGTCAAATAGTGGGAAGAGCCAACTCCTTTCCGGTAAAATATCTTTGTTTATGAAGACTCCGACCTAATTTTCTGAACTTTAGGGAACTTTATAATCTCGGTGTTTTTTCGCGGTTTCGAAAACAACATCTCCGAATATTTGTGGATTTGCTTATCAAGACTGCAGCTTTTTGTTGTGAATAATTCGCAGTGAAGTTTAGATGCGGTAGGCTCGTTTAATTGCTAATTAGGAAGGTGAAAACAGCGCCTTTCTCTCGATTGTTTCTTTGCGGTATTGCCTCTGTTAGCAGCAGCAAAAATCATTTCTCTTGATTCAGCCGAAAATCGTAAAATTTTATAAAAGCAGGCGAAGCGGTTAAATTCAGCTGTGAAAACCAAGCGTGGCGTATGAAATGACCGAGTTAGCTTTCATCTCAGCAGGCGTTTGGAGCATTTTCCACATTTCATCGCATTGTGTGCTTTTCACTTGATGCTTTTCTAGCTCTCGCACACCGTGACAGGTTGTACTTGAGTTTTTCATTTTTTTTTGACTGCTTTGCAGAAAGTACTGTGGAGGCGTTGTTTGTGTGCATATTTGAGCCCAGAGATTCACTGCATTGACGACAGTGAAACCTGCGACCGGGGCACACATGCTCATTCTTGGCATAGTCCTGAAACACCAGACTTTTTCTCCCTACCTGCGTTTTGGGGCTTCTTTGACTTTCCCTGATAGTTTTCGCTGCAAGCAAACACATCGAGTATGCTAAACTTTCAAGTTTGCTGCAGTGATGTCCTCATTAACGTGCTCTAGGAGAGGAGACGCTGATTTGTCTTCGTCATGTGGTCGATTATAGTTCCTCTCAAAACTGCTCACACTACGCCAAATTTCACAGCTTGGTATTTTCGTGTATGAGTTGCCGACGTATGAAACTAAGTCCTTATGGGCGTTGCGAGGTTGTCAGCCGAAATGTTCAGGTCGTTGTCAAATTTCATTACTGGGAGTTGCAGCATGAAGATGTCGGCAGTCTTACTTTTAAGAACCCAATCATGGGGGAGGATTTTTTCCCTATTTGGTCATAAAGTCGTCATTAAAAGTGCTCATATCGTCGTTATACTTCACAAACATAGATTTTCGAATGTCCAAGTGTCGAGAAAATAAAAGTTTCTCAACAAACGAAGACTGGAGATTTTCTACATTTTTACTGCAAGAGTTGGTTGTGGATCGCTTTTATGCACACTGAATTTTTTTTGCACAAACCAACGTTGAAGCCCTCTCCCTCCGTCGATCTCCTTTCACCAGTGCGCGGCATTTCACATTTCACTATGAAATGCTACTCGTGTATGACGAGCGGAGAACGTGCAGCTTTGTTTCTAATTTTTCATGTTTTGATATGTTCACTTCCAGCTAAAGATGAGGCTTAAACAGTTTTTTGCACCACCAACGACGGTCATTTCAGTAACTATGCTCGAATTACTTGACATATAACGCCTTCAGAAAATGTTCAATGAATTCTCGGCCGAGATGTCAAAACAACTTTTTATTAGTGGCAGCTGAAGACCAAATATTTTTAAAGTTATTCTATCTGTCCGAGTTGTTTTGTTTTTCTGCTTAAGCCGCTTTTTGGCATTTGTGATATAGCGCTGAAAAACTTCAACGGTATGCAGGGTGCAGAGCAGGCTTTGAAGTGGCCGTCGGAAAACCTTAAAACCCTATGCACACGTCATCATCGAAACAATTAGGATAAAGAAATCGTTAAATGTAGCAGAAAAACTGAAGAAGGAGCAACGATATGTAAAAACTGCTTGCTTTCGGGAGATTGAACAGTTGTTGGAGTGAAATAATCCGATGCGTTTTCTCGTCAGCGACTTAATCCTTACAGCGTTCCGCCGTTCATTTTACCCAAAATTTAATACTTCTTACTTGTTTTCTTAAAATCGAAGTTGAAATTAAAATTGAATTCGAGCTTACAGGAGGAAAGATGCAGCGAAGAGTTAAGAGTCGTAATGAGTATTTCAATGGGAAAAAACAACTGAGGCGTAATGAAGTGACATATAAAGGAATGAATGTGACCGCTGAAAATGTGCATATTTCATTCCCTAATCAGCGCTTGAATACGTCGTCTGTCATCTGTTTAGGATAGTTGCCTATGAAAGGCTACGTGTAGACCTCAACTGGTAAATCTTCTCTAATATGCGTATCGCCAAAGTTGATGTGATGCGAGGTTTTGCATTTGGATTTGAACAACGCAGTGCCTCATAGATCACTTATAAAGGACAAAATATTTTGCATAATTAATGTTCCTTGCCGTTGGCATGAATCATTTGCGAAAATGTTTTTGTATCTTTTTTGTTACAGGCCAGTAGACGTGAAGATGGAAATCAAGTCAGATTAAAATATAAACAAATTTTTTCTTAGTTTAAAGTATCTACACCTTGTTTCGAACTTGGCTGGTCAGTGCGAATGTGTGGAAAAAGTGCTCGGCAAGTTTGTTGAGTTGAATTAGTCGGATAGACGGACAAACACATACATAAACATGCACAGACACAATGTCGTGGCAATGGACTGTCGTGGCAATGGACTGTGACTGCAAGAGTGTGCGAAAACAATGGATCTGTAAAGACCAATGTGGTACCACAATGATGTTGGTATGCGGTATCTTTCTTAATTCGTACCGTCGCAGTACACGTTATCCCTGCAGTACCTTTACAACAATCGTGACAAGTTTATGAGCTCTGCCTGCAAAAAACCGTATTCGTCTTTTCCGCACATGATCCTAGTTCTGCTCAGTCTGGGAAGAAATCAGATTAATGGGAAAATGATTTCTGTTGCTTCGGTGCTTCATTTTTGGACGGTTCTGTCTAGCCACTGGTGAATAAAAAGACACGTAATATTACACCATACTTCGTGGTGTGGTTCCGCACTAGATTCTCGATAACCAACTCGTCATGCAAGATAATGAAGAAGATGTGGAGAAGCTGCACGATGTGTGGATTTGCATACAGACAACCAGCAAACAGACCTCACAAGTTATCACCAAACAGGTGAACATAATAACGCTTTTGTATTTTAAGTAACTTCATCTATAGCAGTGTTCGGGAAAAGTTCGTTTTTCAGCTTCCAATCGGCGCAGAAAAAAGTTTTTAGGCACCTTTGAATCTTTCCAGCTGTTTTCAAATTTGCCCTACTCATGTGGGACATTGGACCATATCCGATAATGTGTGCCATTTCACTGAATTCCACACGCCAACTTCAGTGTTTGCCTGAGACACTGAAACCATAAAGGAGACAGTGGTTTATATGAAGCTACCGCTACATCGAATACCGTCGGTGCGAAATACTACACTGTACTGACCTAAAATTAATGCTGAATATGTGCTTAGCATCTTGTTGAGCTAGTCTCATTAATGTTAAACACATAGTGGTTCAGTTCTCCTAATGCGTTTGAGAGCGGAAAGAAACCTTCGATTGTAATTTAAAACTGATTCGAGGAGATTATTACAAAATTACACGAGTCGTTTGCAAGGGAGTCTCAAAAGTTGAATAAATTGGCAAATATGATTGGAAAGGAGTTATGACAGGAAGCAGTGTACGTTGAAATATCGTATTCTGTTGAAAAACCTCCATTAATGACCCCAAGTGTTGTCAACTGATGCCTCATCCCTCATAAACTTTTGAAAAATATAACTTGATCTTCCACTTCGCTCTCATCACTTCGATGAATCTTGCTGTTTTTTCCTTGTCAAACAAGAAAAGATTATGTGTTTGTGCGGTATCATCAATTTGCTTCAGCGAGTAATGAATTCTTTACGATTCAGGATTATGAGCTTCGGTGCTAACAATGCACCGTTGGAAGTCTTGCAAATTCGAACAAAATTGCAGAAATGTGAAGGGGCCAGAGATTTGCAAGTGGCCAAATTTTCATTTTACATCAATAGACCCATATATATGCAAATCTTTTAGAGGAGAATTGCCCAAAGGGTCTAATCATATAAAACTTGAAGGCGTTTTTCGTATATCATACTGACTGTTGGTAGTTTATGAAAGTTCTTTCTTAGGAGGGTTGAATGCAAAAGCATATACCGTGTCTGTTCTTTTAGCAAAGTATTTCACACACCCTTTGTTCCACAAGTTGTGAGCCGCTGCTACAGGTTCTGGAAGTTTACGTGAAAAGATACTCTCTTCCCATTCTTGGTAAAACCTTCCTTCAGAAAATGCGATCCTTTAAATTTTACGAAATTTCTAACTTGCGGGGTCTCGTTAGACGTGGTACGGTACTTATGCAGTTTCGAATCTGCTGAGGAAATAGCCGATTTGCAGTTTAGAAGCTGTTAAACGGAAGTCAAGATGTACGCAGTGCTGAAGCGGAGAATCACCAGTTGGGTAACTATGCTTAGAGAGACAACGGGGTGAACACAGAATAATGTTTGCGATCACTCCACTTCGCGCTCAAGGCGGCGGCTCGCAGTTCGCAGAACAAATCAATCACTCGTAATGTCGTGCAAGCCTCACTTAACTGTTCCGGTCGCATAGGTCCATCTGCCACCTTTGTCTTCATTATTCATTTTATCTCCTTCAAAAACATAATGTCTCAAAATCTCGAAACACCCAAAGGCCCATGTCGTTCTATACTACAGAAAAATTGATCTTAATATAAATCACCTGTACAAAAAATACTTCGAAACAGTGTATGACTGTGGTCACTGTAGAAAGGCAAGTGTTCGATGATGCCATTTGAGCAGTTGCTGCATTGGATGAATCGTTCAAATTTCCATTTAAAAATTTGGTAGTAATTTCGCAGTAAGAAAGCAGAACATGATAGGATCGGGATTGTCTAGCAGCAGGACAGATGCCCTTTTTTGCGGCGTTATGATGCAGTATGTACCTGCCCCTCATCAATATTGCACTTGCAATATGCAATTCGAGAGCCTTAACTAGTCTTCTCTTCAAGATAGTGTTGTTTGGACGTAAGTAAATAAAAAACGGTGATTTGGAAGACGTTAGGCACATTCGATGGATAACAGCTGCTGCTCGTGCAGTGCCACATCCTCATTTTAGCTCTTCAGCTTTGCTTGCGAACTCATTCGCCGTCTGGTCCATCCGGTGACCTTCGGCTACATTTTTATTCTGTTTTTAGAATGAAATTTTCTGTGTTCTATCAGTGCTTTTTATATATTCTTTCCTGCAGTTAGAACAGAACTCTTTAGGGTAAAGGAGAACGCAGAATTTACCTATTTATGTACGTATTCATTCACATTTAAATTTGTGCTCATAAATTTGTATACATCAGAATGAGTCCAGTAAAAGTCACTACTTTTGGCGCAATTACTATAACAAACAGCATACATCCAAAGGAGTTTAATGGCGCAATCGATGCAACCATTCATCTCACCTCGCTACCTCCTCCGTAAACCCTGGTTTGCCATCACGCAGGCCTTAAAAACGTTTGCTGAGGCTGTTCAGGGGGTCAGGAAACCATTTGTTGCCAGTTTCGCAGCAGCAGACCTTAACGGCGACTTCTTTAGCATGACAATAGTGGTCAAGTAAAAAAGGCTAAATAGCAAAAGAGGTTTGGAGTGCAGGAGTGAAGCTGGGAATCAGTGAAGTTAACAGCTTATTTTGCACCATTCGGTGACCCCTTTCGCGCTGTGATATGAAAACCCTGCGAAAATTAAACTGCAACTTTAGAAGTGGGCACATATTAAATGAAAACGCCCTTTTCCAAGATATATATCGCTTTAAGTGCTTAGACAGAGCAGATTTGTTATCAGACACAAAGATACTTATTATTACAGAGTGTCAGCCGAACCGTTTCATCAGCTACAATGTTCCGTCATTAGAATTTTCCATATGTCGACCTCCCTTTTCTTTCGCTGTGATCGATCGTTCTCGGCAACGTTTCGCGTTTCGACGCTCTTCCTTTTTTATGCCTTCGACATTATTGGGAGGAAGCAAGATTAAAACACCTTTCCCAATGATATAACAAATAAAAATATGCTGGTTAAAACACATGATACACAGCCTGCGTCATAGACGCATTTGAAGGCGACTGAGTTATTTATATTTGTATCAGCCCTTCGCCACATCCCTATGAAAGCGTCTGTCCTTCACAGAGCTCATGCACTGAAAGTCGCGATTGCATGAAATTTCTTTCATTTCACTGGAACCACATTTGCTTCCGCTGAAGTATTTTACCTTGCAAATAATGCTTTAAAATGTTCAAACTAGGCTTCGTTAGGCTGCAGCTATGAGCATTACGCACGCATGTATTCCACGGCTTTTTTTCACTCCCACTTCACTATGAGGCAACGCGGTGTTGCGTTAGTTGCATTATTTTGTGACAGAGTTGATGAGAACATAAGTCGTGCCACCTGTTGTTGTGTGCAGTAATCTGGAGGTTTGTTGAGTTTTCTGTCGATGAATGAAGAACTTTTGGTTGTTGAGCATTACGACAATTATCATTCATCCAGCATGTTATTATTATTCACTTTCATCATTTATTTGAACTATTCTTGTGCAGCATTTCGCTCCGAATGCGGTTATCTACTTTAGCTTCTCTCATGTGCATGAATGTATTTGCAGAAATTTGCAGACTGAAAGCATTACCAGGAACATGAAAGATTTTCCTAAAAAGGAAAAATGCTGGTCTTCAGTTATTATTGGATCGAATCCTTCTTATCCTTCTTCATAACATTCTTCACTTTTTGTAGAATAATAATAAATGAGATCAAGCTTTTCAGTGGGGACTATCAGATGAGGGTTCTTCGTCGAATGAATAGCAAATTTAAATATAGCTTCTCCAAAATGTGGCTCTGTTAAATGTACGCTTCGGTTTCTGTGGATTCAATCTCTAGGTTGAGAGACGTTCAAAGCGCAAAGATATCATCACGGAAGTTTTGCACAGAAATGCGCGAAAGCAAGTGCACTATGTAGTATTAGCGGATTGAACAGTTTTACGTCGTACTATAATGTTTGGCAAGCTTTCCAACATGGCTTCACAATGTTACACACAATCGGTTGCGCAGAGTGCTACCAGTTTGCGGGGTGCGCGCATTTCGACAAAGGTCTCCGTTCTTTTCTTCGATTCCTATTTGCAAGACACTATCCTCGTTGCGTTCGCCAACATCGCCAACTCGATGTATTCCATAATGATGTCTAATAACAGTGTGCAAATGAAGTTTATCGCTGACATTATTTAACCCTAATTTTGAAATAATCGTTAATTGTTGATCTAGGTTGATGAAACATCCAGTGCGCATTCGAACGTCTTTATGCATTTACTTGTTCAATATGAACACGTCTAGCATGCTCTTTCGTGTTTTCACTAAAATATTTGCTTTTCAGCCGGCGTCGAATTAAGTTCGGTGTTGTGTGAACTGGCTGCCCTCGACCTGGATTCATAGTGGTGGTGGTTTGCGTGTACAAGAAAGTCTTGCTCATGAGAGACTGGGTGAATTAAGTTTTTGTTCGTCATATTCCGTCCAGCGTATCATCTACAATAATAAGCACTACAGTGTGGAATCGTACACAGAACGTTGCCGAACGAGCTTCAACGATGCGATCTACTTCTTACAAATTTACCTCTCTCAGCAGTCCGTATGCGAGCTCATCATGTACGAGCCAGTCGTCATCATCAGGACTGCCCTCTTTTTCTAGTCGTTCCTCAACTGTCGGTATTCATTCGGCTACAGACTATGGAACAAAGCGTTTCCCATCCTCTACCTCAGCTACCATTTCGTCAGCGGATCAAAATGTTGCCTCTTTTGACTACGTCCAGCTAGGTTCGAAATCTCCAAATGCAGCCGACCGTAATAGCATTGCTAACCGACCCCTTTCACTAACCACTTCAGCATGTGAACATAGAGCTACTGACATTACTGTCGATAAGAGTGCGCAACGACTATTAAAAAAAGAGAAAGACAATGGCAGCTTGGTAACTGCCTCTCAGCTGCTGGGTGGGCGCAATCTGAAGGCTACAACAGAAAACAACAAAGGCGCTCGACAAAGTTCAACCTTCGGAGTTGGGGATGATCAAAATAAAATACAAGGTAGCGACCGGAACGTTGTTAGCGCTTATAGCAGGTCCTCTGTGGATTTTGATTCTTCGATAACTCGCAATATAAAACCATTTTCGGACAACTACAGAAGGGCGCCTTTGCGTCGGCAGTCAGCTGTTTCGAGTGAATCATACGAGGCAATGCCAAACACAGCTGCCATTTCACATCGAGATGCACCAGTTCAACGTGTCCGCTCAGCTTCTCATGCGTCGATAATGGAACAACAAATATTTTTGAGGCGTCTTTTACAAGCACATAACCTTGTCGACGATATGTTGCGATCGCGTGGTATGAATCCGGATGATGAGCGCAATTATCTACGATTTCTCCAACAAGTGCCTGAAGGTCGTGAAGAGGAACAACGATGTAGCCAGGTGTTCCGCTCATCTAGCGCTTCCGGCTCCGATTCAGGCTTATCACTGGACAACGACTCAGATCAGTCAATCGACGTTGAATGTACTCTAGCTGGAATACCATCGGAAGAAAACGTCGATGTGGAAGAAGCTTTTGTGAGCGATCCTCAGGAACAACTAACCGAGTCGATTTTGCCTTGCAAAAAGCTTTTTTATGAGTTAAGCAGCCTAACGGCAAAACTTCCAAACAAGTGGAGAACAAAACATTCGAAAGTGAACCTCGCGAAGAGCAAGCTGAATGATGAAGCAAGCTCTAAAAGCGATGAAAGGGATGAGGCAACGATTACCGATAAGAGACTGCAAAAAAAGACGATTCCACAGCGCACGATGGAGGCGCTTTTTCAGCAGAGCAAAAAAGCTCGGTGCTCTGCAGAAATCTCCATACAACATGTCAGTTTCTATCAGGTGGCGCAATCAGTTGCTGAGCAGATGCCAGTTGTTGAGAAAATGGTAAAAATCCACTTTCGTCTAACTCAACGGCATCATGCCGCTTCAAGAACGACAATCAGACTACCACAGGTGAATCGGGCTCTCCGTGTAGCACTCGATGTAAAGTCGCCGGAAAATCGGGCCCCAAAATATCGCGTGAGAACGATAGAAATTCCGCAGTTGGAAGGATTAAATTCGCCTGCATCTCTGCGCAGAACAGTTCCAGCGCATGTACGTAGGAAGAGTACAAGCAGCCGTGTTCGCATCCCGGAAAATTTTCAGAAAACGTTGAATCCAACTAGGGAGGCAACAAGAACAACGCAGTCCCACGATACGGACGATGCATTGCGTCATGCACGTGACAATCTGCGGCGCGTTGCTTTTAATCATACAGTAAGTACTGTAGTCGTTGATAACTGCGAACTGATGAAAGCGCCGAAGTCGAGGGATAATGCCGTAAGGGTGAGCGATGAAAAACTTGCCGAAACTGCATCGTCCGGAACGGAAACTGAACTTCTCGGTATAAAACCAGAAGAACTCGATGTGGAACAAAGCAAACAAACCGCGGCAGATGCGTCATTAAATACCAGGCGCTCAAACATGCAAAACTCGGAGGAAGGTGAAAAGAAGCCATCCATTCCCCCAAAAACAACAACAGCAGGCAAAGTACCTGAAAAAATAGGCGCTTGTGGTAAAAGCGGAATGCAAGATAACGCAGCGATTAATACAAAAACTAAGAAAGCACTGGAAGAAAGTGATGACGAAAATAGAAACATGCATAAAAATGAGAAATATACGGCAGCTCATGCATTAACATGCATCAATAATAAAGAGGTGCGTAAAGCGCTTCAAAAAACGAAAACGAACGAAGCAACAGATGTAACATTAGTAAACGAGTTCCGTCGGAACAAGGTGATCCCCGCACCACAGGTAATCATCCGGGCCGAAATGCCACAAATGGTCGCTGCACCCACTCGTGTCCTAAACGTTAAACCAGTGCGAGATTTTGTTGAGCCACTCCCGCCACCAAAGTTTCTGCGACGCCGCACTCCTGAGCGTTTCCTCCTTGAGACAACGTTGCCTAATCACGGCGTTTCAAATAAGTGTGAGAGCAACGAAGTTGTGCTAAGGCCCGTCAAACGAATCCTCAAAACGAATTCGGCGTCAAACTCAACAGTGCTGACTGTTCCGCAGCTTCAGCTGCAGCAAATGCAACCACAGTCGTCTAACACTATTAAAAACCCGTTCGGAGTGCATCTGAAGCGTATCGATCGGCATGCCATTGAGAACAGATCTCGGGGTGCCATAACGCAGTCGACAGCTAAGAAGCCATGGATTCCGAAGTGGCGACGCGTCGAGTGGTAATTTTTCTGACAAAACATAATTGATTGTCACAGGGAATGAATCTGAGAGCTTAAAAAACAGACAGAGATAACCACATATTTAACTGAAACAACCTTTCTATCGACAACGCGTCGCTACATTTCGACTGACTCTGTCCAAATAAACGAAATTTCTCTGGAGATGGAGGGAAACCATGAGAAATTGTCTTATTTCTTTTCCGCATATTCCTTCACATTCGTTGTTACTGTTTAGTTCCGAGGAAGAAGACGTTGAAGAAGAGGAGCGAGCTGAAGTGCACGGAGAGACGCGCATGTACAGCGGACGAGGCAGCAGTTTCGAGCAAGTTTTCAAAACCTTCCTGCTATTTTCTAATGCTTATCGAGGTCGATGAAACATCCTTCAACTACATAATTGCATTAGAACAGTTGCTGGCGATAGTACGATTCATAAATTCTCGTGGTTTTCCACTGCGCGCCACGTCCTTTCAACCATAGGATGTTAGTGGGAAGATTTTGTGAAATATCGTGCGTTCATAAGCAACAAACCATTAGGTAAGAAGGTGCAATCATAGTTTTTTTTAGTGGCAATACATCACGTGCGAAAGGTAGTATCAGAAGAATTCTTCAGCAGGCTTAGGACGTCTGAAGTGATCGGCGAAAACGTTCCAGCTGGCTCATCCTCTGTCTCCAGCAAGAGACGAGACTTGAATTCACTTCTAGACTTACACAGTAGGCCAGTATTATTAAGGCTGTTGCAGATTAACATATGCAGACAGTTGAGGCATGAACTCAAAACCTCTAATAAAACAATCATTAATGTTCGACAGATCCTAAGGTATTGTGGTTTCTTCTTTTTTTTAAGTGGAAGATGGGTGGGAAATCTCTGCACTTCGCTTCCTCTTTCCATGATGTCGCCATACAAGAGTACTGCATTGAAGAAGGTGGTTTCTTGATGAAGGAGGAATCGAGCTAAGGCATGCTTCGCCCTGCGTGCCAATGAATAAAACCGTCACGCAGTCCCCCGCATATCTATGCGCTCTAGCAAATCTACACAAGCCTAAATACACACGTGTGTTTGGGATTTGCAGATTAAAAGTCCTGCGTCTGATTAAACGAATGTTTGGTTTTTAAGTGGTTAAGTTGATTGAGTTTGTTATATGTGCATGTAAGAAGTTAGAAAAGGGTGGTCAACTTTGTCGCATCGGAAACCAATAAACGCGACACTGTAGAGCCGATCTGAAAGCACAATCGAATTATCGAATGAGAAGAGAAACTCATGCCGATTGGTTTGTAGTGCTTTCATAACAACTATGCTGTTTTGTTTTTCCTCTTCGTGGATTTGTATGGTGGATTCCTTCTCTTAACGACTATGCATTGAAAAACTGTAGAATTGGAAAGAATCGGGTAACGTAGAACACAACAGCTCTAGCTGTATTTTGTCATCACAGGAGCAAGGTTGTGCGGTCTAAGGGCTGTTCATGCTCTGCACTGTGAATGCAGGATTCTCGCCGTCTGACGACATAGCCGTAAAATCATTCAACAGTACTGAAATAATATCAGATAATGAAACCTCCTCAAAAAAAACTTGTTTGCTGACTTCAGGGTATTTGTACACACAATGAAAAGGGTGTGATGTGACTGTTCTAAAATGCTCGGTCCTCTCTCAATTTTTCTAAGCTGTTTTTCATCATTTCTTTGGAAAGTTTAGGGAACGGTTCCAAGTTCATTCCTTAAAATCTCCCTCAGTTTAAGCAAGAGTGAATTTGAATCTTTCACAATGCTTGCTCAACTGTCATTACTGCAGGCGTCGTCAGTCTCAACAACAAAAAAAGGACGAGAAGGAGAACGCAGTGGTGGGCGAAGCAGAAAAGGTAGTGCTTGTGAGTTGAATGACGCATTCGATCCAGCTTTATGTCAATAAACTTAATCTTTTTTTATTCATCTGTTTAACATCGATTATACCATGAGAGTAATTGAATGAGATAATTTTTTCCCCTAACTAAATCTCTTGTGCATGCTATGGCATTAGGCATTTTTCGATCGCAGAATTTTCGAGAAACCAATATCTGCCCCTTCTTTAATATTCCTAAAGAAATAAAAATTCCTTTTCTATACCTAGGCATTTAAAGAGGGCAAGGAATGCTAAGAGAAAGGTTTTGGCACGTAGGAATGTTTTAAGGGCCATACAGTATGCCCTGAACAGGTTGTGAGATAACAGGGTTTGATTTTTTCGGTAAGAGTCAGGAGGAAAGTCCTCCTGGAGTTTTAGATTCTTCTTTGAGCGACTTATGATTTTGGAGATGGAACTTTTACGTACAGAGGAATCCAGTGCATCTTTACTTGTCCTAAAGGTGGAAACTTTTATAGTTAAATTCATCTTTTGGCGCAGGAAGCGAAGGGATTCCTACAAAAAGTTTTGTTGGCCATGGTTTTGAAGTACCAGAAGAGAAATAAGTGGGAAAGTGTTTAGCATTGTGTTTCTTGCAGAGTAATTCAAAGCTTAAAGAATCACCCATGTAGACCAGCGACCAGTTCATCCGCTACATTGTTTGCCGAGTTACAACGAGGTTCTGGCATTTTGCTCAGCATTTCAAGAGGGTGCTGTTTAATGCGGTCGACGAAAGTTAGTGCTGTCCCACCTCTCAGTCTCGGGCTTGGTGATGCGCCAGTACTGCATTCCAAAAAGGGATCCGAAAATTTTTAGTGAGACTTTAAAGATGCAGTGTAGCTGACCCCATGAAAAAAACACTCTCCCCGCCCTTCCCATCCCCACAATGACGTCCCAAGACATGTTCGTACGATAGCAGTTTATCAAACTTAAAACTGCAAGATGACGCTTTCTGAGCATTGCTGCCTCACTTGGGAATTTATTCAACAAGTGAAGTAAAATTACGGAAACCGACATATGGAATGACAAATCCACAACTTTTCCTCTCTCCCCCACCTCCTCCAAGCAACGTAAATTCACCTGCAACGTAAATTCACCGTAAGTTCACCTTTCATAACTTGTATCCTTCCCGTTTGGAAGCAGTTGCTGAAGAATGATGTAATATCGGCCATCTCGTGGTGACCTCCTATCATTATACGTAAGTTCATTTTGGTGGCGTTAAAAATCATTCACTGACAGATGATATCAGTGCCTTGCTATGGGAACGGTTATTCAGATTTGGTTCGATTTTAACTTGCGAATTATTAATTTTGCACTTGCCGACAGTTGGAGCAATTGTTCTTGTCCTATTTTCGGGACTAACTTTAAGTGATTTACAAATGCAACTCTAAGTTATATGTTTGGACCGCCGTCATCGTCACAGTATCTCATTACCTGCGTTATGAAAGTTAGATTTCGAGTGACCACATGTTCCTCCTGCAAATCGCGTATCTCAGATTTTGAAATGCGCTCCCTCCCCACTTTTACTTTGCTCTGCTCCGTTGCTGAATCCTTTTTTTGCCTTGGTTATTTACTTTTCACACCTTTGCTTCTAGAACGCTGAGTACAGATTTTTCAGTTGACACGACGACAACGTCCATGCATGGGAACTTAGAAGTTTGACATATAATCCCCATACGATGATTCCTTCCGGTATATTGACGATATGTGTAATTAGCGATGTGCTCGGAAGTGAATGGTGTTACGTATATTTGAATTAAAGTTCAGTTATCTTGACGAAAAATAAACGATTAGAGCAGAGAAGAGGCTATATCACTGACGCACGTATGATTACTTTGTAGCTGTGCTTGTTGTATGAATAATCTTTTTGTACATTTAGCGATTATAATCTCTGCTTTGTACTTATATGCGAATAAACGGCTTAACGAACCGACTGGTCTTTCACTGAAAAAGTTCATTTAAAACAGGTGGAAATTAACCGAAATGCAAATAGAAGCAATCGTAGGCGACGTTGTGGTTGATGAAGCAATCCCTACGAATTATATATACTAAGTAAACGAAAATGGTAAAAGCGGAAGTTGACAACCAATTCTTGACAGCCACAACATCTTGCTGTCGGGGTCAGTGCACTCACTAATCCATTACGGTTCTGCGTCACAAATTGCTACTACTCCTCAGTCCCATTTTGTAACATACGACTTATTACCAATTTTCAAGATAACGCAATTCCGAGATAGCTTTTCCCATGTCAGTGGAGAAGTAGTTTCATCAAGCAATTATAGGCAGCTAATATGTGACAACTGAAAGAGGATGATGCTAAATTACTGAATTAGTACAAACGACTTGGATTCAAAAAGGGATGGAGGTAAGGGATTGAGGGGATTTAAAGAGGAGCAGGAATACGGCAAAGCGAAAAAGCGAGGGAGAATCTGCTTTAAAAGCAAGACAGGAATGAGGCAGTAGAGGATAAGAGGAAGTGGGTGACCTGATTTGCATATTGGATACGAATGTATTGCTCATCGACATCGCAGTATCCGCCTAGATACGAACACTTCAGTTGCCTTGATTATTGCACTCCACTGGGAATTCTTTGGTGTGCAATTTTTGATGCATTTAAGTGAACAAGACTGCTGAGAAATGAAGTGACGCTATGAGCCATTACTCTAATTGATGATCCGGCGAAAATTCTTTTAACAAAAAGTATTATTCGAAGGAATCAAACTAGCAACTGAATTCAGTCATCTTCGTCCACTGTAATAAGAAAAAAACCACGTAGCAATCCTTACTGGTCTGCGCTCAAAAAATAGTTATACCTGATTCTCCTAAAATAGCTGCTTTGGAATGAATCATGAAAACTGTCCGTTTATTGGGCGCACTTTGCAAATATTTAGCCAACCAAAGGTGACAGGAATGACATGACTTTCACGATAATGATGTGGTACATTGGAAAATGAAACTGAAAGGTTAAACTCAGCGGGAACAGTTGCTTTCTCGCTACTACGCAATACTTTCCTAGTGTAAATGAGAGAGATTTATCGCTGCTATGTTTCGAAATATCGCTGTATCTAATTCGTTTCTTCTCTTTCAACTGACGACCACTTGCGACCTCGTTCACTTCGCTAATGTTTCTGCTCACAAGCTCCAAAATTGCTCCGACAGCAGTTTCGAAGACGGGTGAAAGACTAAAGTGTTAGCAAAGGACGAAGGTCTCAAACTTTTCTCGAGCCCCCTTCGAAGAAGAAAACACCCAAGCGACATAGTGACTTTCTCGGCGACTATTACAACACTTTATAGACATGACATATTTCTTTTTTGTTTTCAAAAGATAGACTGGATAAAATGAAATTGGCTTAAGCCGATAGGAAGTACACCTCGCTAGCTTTCCTTATTCCCAGTGCAAGATATTTATTTACGTGTATGCACGGTACCCCATTCTTTCACCTGCTGACCATACGTTGAAAACGTGCAACATGCCAAGCGAATAGCTGCTTTTTTGTTTTTTTGCAGCGCTTCTACAAGCAATTGCTACGATGCATTCATTTCTACTGTCGAAAGTGAACACTGTGAGACGTCATAGGTGAAAAGTTGCATGTCGTCCAGGTGATGCAGATGGATCACTCTGCTTCGAAAAAGTGATCTTTGTACACATTGGTGGGCGAGAAAACCAGCAAAACTTGCGACGCCGTACTTGTATTGTAAACTTTACAAGACCGGAACTCTGTACCAAACTAATGGTCTGGTTTCGAGTTAAATGTTCAGACCAGAGGAATAAGTGAATTCATCATTTAGATATAAAACACTTCCTCTCAAGTTCCATTGTTCAGATATTTGAAAAGCATAGCAATGATTTGGATATTTATTAAATGCGCTCAGCATCATGAAAATATAGGGTCATATACTTTATCACCTCTCTCAAACATAATTCCTTGTCATTTGCACGAGTTATAAAACTGTTATTCTCCATAGACGATCTGTTGAAAGGTGGCAGTAAAGTTTTCTATGTTGGCAACAAAGTCTTCACAAAAACAAACGAGAAAATCGCTTCAAAAAAGGCACTCCATCCTCGCAACACTCCCATCCTAAGGAAAATTGCATAATATACTAGATTACTGCAATCAGTAATTGCTATTTCGGCATTCTTTCACGAAGTCACGGTCAAGTTGGCACTTTGCGACCAGCTCTCTTGAGCTGAGAAATTCCCTCTCCATATGCAATGCAAGCAGCTTTTACATCCTCCTTGCTTAGAGAACAGAGCACTTTTGGCAGCGACGTTCTCTCCCAGTCTATTTTCAAAATTTCGTCTCTGAGCGTAGTACGCGTAGCCTGTATTAGAAAACGTTGACTTAGTGATAAATTTCAGGTTTGCGTCCGCTGATTTCCGACTGTATATTCATATTTTGAACGACTAGTATGATGATTCAGCGGGATGGGAGGGATTTCCATAAGACATCCGCTTGTCGGAAATCTGTTCGAGGCAGCTTCTCAAATATCTCAGTTGCTATTTTGTGTTATGCCGTTCAGCTGCTACTATATATTTTTCGAGCGATTATGTTTAGAATAATAGCAAAAGTAGGACCTGAAAATGAAACGGGACGTTATCAAAAACTGATCACTTGGACATAAAACAGAGATATGCTTTGTGGTGTTGATACTTTAGATGACGTTCTGAGTTCAAAATTTGCATGATGAGATGCAATTATTTGCACCTGATGACCGATAGAACTGTCAGCGTTGAAACTAAGCAAGCTCAGCGATGACCATGCAAACCATGCAAGCGACGTTCTGTTAAATAAATCGATAAGTTGCAAAGACATCGCCCATCGACGCACAAGAATTTGCTCTCCTAAATCAGCTTCTTTTCTGGATGCTGTCTGCGAGTCTGCAGTTTTACGAAAACATCTCATTGAGCCTGTCCACTTGTTAATTCATTCCTGGCGGACTTTTGCTTTCATCAGAAGCATGAAGCGCACGACTTTTTTTCTCATAAGAGATTATATTACAGTGAGGTTATATTGCACATTCTTCATATAGTTTGTTCCCCCCCCCCCCCCCTCCCCTTCCCCAACTGAAAAATCAAGGAATTATATACAGTTTCTCCGATCAGTAGCCTGGCTAGATTAGGAGGAATGAAAATTGAAGTTGGAATCCGCAAAGCGTTTAAAAAAAAAATGAAAAGAAACGCAAAAACGAGCAGAATATATTTTATTTCCCAGCAAATGTTGTTTGGCGTAGTTTCGCGGTTTCTTCGAGGAGCGATTTTATGGGCAAACTCGATAATATTCTTCAGTTAGTGACAAAGTCGCATAATATTTTACTGGTGTTTTCCAACTCATATCCAGCGTGTTTCCTGTAAACAAAAAATCGCATAAAAGACAAAAAAGACAAAATCGCATAATTATATTTTACTGATATTCTCCACAAACAATTTTCAAACTGCCATGAAAAGTCCTTGAAAAGAACCACCGAGTTTGAATCCAAAACACGTTTTTGTGTGTTCTGATGGTAAATATGTTTCACCATGAGAGGTCTTCTTGTGAGATTTCGTTAAAGCGACGAGTCTAGCTATTTTCATCGTATTGTGACTGTCAATAAGACAACTGTTGAAGTAGCACTCTACGGCAAATTTCGTGTGAAAAATTCAGAATCTGAAACTTCAAAACATATTAAGGCTCAGTTCGGCTCAGCAGTGAGTTTTCGTTGCTGAGGGTGCTTGAGCCTGAATCGTTCGTAATTGGTAGCCAAATTTAAGAAAGACAGACGGTACGATATTTTCTGGCACCAGGTAGAAAGACTATCGCGACCAACTCCTGTGGCTATGTCACCAAGAATGCTTGAAGTTGATGGCGATATCTCGATAAAGATATTAAAAATTGCGTAATGACAGAATGCAAAAGGTACGCCGTGATAGGTGATTTTTCTCGAGGTTCGCAGTTCATTAATTCGTGCAATTTGAGAGTGTTTGATGAGTAGTCAGTAATTCAAGCTAACTGGTTATTGTAGATGTCATTTCAATCTAATAAGAGTAGAAGTTCGAAGTCGTAAACGTCGTCAAAACCATAAAAAATCAAAATAAGCGACACTGGTAACGATTCAGTTCAGCGGCATTCATTAGCAAATGCTTTTTTCAGACGTTCCTGTCCTTTGGTGATTAGGTGATCATTGGTCGCCCATGCAAAAGATTGCATTCACCCTTGCTGAAGGTTTTAATAGTATAAGAGTAGTGTACTATATTCATGGAAACTGTCCGCTCTAATATTTTCACGGCTACATAGGTTAAACTAACTGAGCTGTATTTTCTGACACCGCCCTTGAGCACCACAAGAAGGATGACGTCTTTCCGAACTTCAAGAACAGTTTCTTAAAGAGATGAGCAAAATAGGATTAGGAAGAATAATTGTAATTTCGGAAGAAAGTTTTCTTCATTCTATGATTTAACTTACTGGCATGCCGGTATTTTTGTTTTGGCTGGATAGCTTTCAGCACATCAGCAACCGCTCACGTTATGTGTGAGTGAAATTTGTTAAAAAGATGGCTAAGATGTAAAGCACTGAAAACAGTTTGCCTGCATACCGTTGACATCTTTCAAAGTGCAACAATGCTGGACAGTTGCTGTTTCCTCCATTCCTTTTTACTATGTACTTGAACTGATCAGCAGTCGAGCAGTGTGACTGGGGACGAAATCTTAACGGTGATTATGAGCAGACGCAATAATTCACAGATGCAAATTTTAAGCACTTGGACACTCTGCGCATTTCTTACATTCAGCTGAATTTTAACAAATTGAAATTAATCGTTTCTATCAGTCAGAAATGGACTTGGCTAGAATTATCTACTTCGAATGAGACTGAGCAATTTCTTCTAATCTAAAAATTGTTTGCAGAGAGTGACAGTACTCAAATATCATCGACAAATCTGTGAAGAACCATTTTTGAGAATGTGATGGAAAGCAACATTTTTAATCATGTGGTCTATATAAAGAGACTGCTAAGTATTCATATGAAGCAGTAAAATGCAACGATGAATTAATTGGTTTTATACGTTTCGTTTACGAAAACTGCTTTTAACGGCCTACCTTCGTTATGAGCCTTTCAGATATTTTGATAGGTGAACACCGGAAACATCATAGCAGTTTCAATTTCGACATAAATGTCTGATTCCCCTAAGTTCATTGGCCGAGGAAAATTTCTGCAATAGAAAGAATCAGATTTGCTCAGATAACGAGGTGTGACCATCAACCATACTGGTTTTACTGTAAACCAAAATTCAGAGGGTTGCAAGCCTGTCACGTGAAGCTGTGACAAATTCTCGGACGAATAAACGAATTTCTCCTATTGCAGCATAGATAGCGACATTTTCGGATCAAGGAATGATTCTATGCTTTATTTTCCGTGCCATCGTACACTCTATACCTAGGAGCGACATGTACTGACCAGAAGTTATAAATTATTGCGTGATCATTACTCTTTTTATCTCCGAATTTGTACTGCTCATTCGTGTAGTACATCTTAATAACTGCAGCGTTTTTTTGCTAAGGGAGCACTGCTGTTTCGCAAAGACGCAAACTGAAAAGTGGTTTCCTACTCGTTTTGAATTTTTAAACTAATGTCATTCCCCTCTTATGTCTCACTTTGAGCATTAGAAGGTGAGCAAATTCAGTAAATTTGTGGAAGTTGCATTCAGTTCTGTAATCTCAAGCATTTGGATGTTGCGAAAATGTTACGGCTCTAAGTCAGAGACGAGCTGCTGCTAGCTGATTGACGTAGACAACATAACCAGAAACGAAGCTTTCGCTTCCGGCATGGACTAGATGGAATTTTTAGAGCGAATTTCTCAATTTTCAGTAAAATGCAAAACCTACTTTCCGAATGTGCCTTCTCCATCACCTGCCTGTTGCAAAGGTTAATCTCACGCTCCATAGCCATAGTTACTGGGGTTTTTTTCCGATAGGTGCATTCATTTTGGATTTCTAAGGGCCTAGGCTAATAGCGTATTTCAAGCACAAATCCATATAATATTCATATGGTTAACAGACCTCAAAAAAGTATGGAGTTCGAATCAGGCATGCTTCGATCCCCACTTTCTAGTATTTTACCGAGCTCCGACAAAGGAATGATAGAAAATTCCGTTTGCGAGTTTCTTTTATAGAGTACTTCTTAAAGTTGCGAGCAGAGATCTCTCCAAGTGCTGAGACTAGAGGTCGAATGAGAAATAAGAAGAATGCGAAGACTGAACGAGGGAAGTCTGAATTTCGTCTGCGAATTCCGTGTAAACCGCTGATTCTGCAGCTATTGCTTAATGGTCGCCAGCCGCTTTGGTTTCCGTCTTAAACAGCTCTGGCCTTTCAATTTTCGTTGACTAACTAAAAGAGAAATCTGTCGCAGCTGAGTGGAAGTTAAAACGATAGTTGCAATGCAGTACGATAATATTATTCAATAACATATGAAGATATATGTTCTCAAGACGCACAAATATTTAAGGTGTTCCATCGATGTAGTGGCCGATCGATTGATTACTCTCATATGCAGATCATCAAGAATTCCTTTCCTTGATGATCTCTGTGCGAAGATGCTGTCGCAACCCTTTGAAAAATGTTGCTAACTTTTTAATGGAAGTTAGCTTTATGCGATTTTTATTATTCCGTTATGTTCAAAATCCGCCCATAAATTCCAGCATCGTCTGCTTTCGATATGATCGTTTAGAAACTAACACTTGCTGCACGTCAGAAACGAGTTCCTCCGTTTCAAGTAACGAAAAAAGTTCTTTTAAACAATAAAATCTAATGTTTTTCCTTTCTTCGGAACGGGGAATTTTGAATATTGAAGAAACTCGCAACAGAATGCCTTACTTATTCCACCTGCATGATGAGAAGTAAACACGATGGCATCTTGATGTGACACAGTTAATGAATCTGCCTTGACCTGTTTTTGCTCTGCGATGATTCCACCGATACTTCGGTAAGACAATTACCAAGAATTTGTAATATTTAATCTTCACCTCAGAACGAAATATTTCATTTTCTCGTCAGGCAGCGTTGCATACCTTTTGAAAGCTTTTATTGTGTTTTCCATATTGAATTTTTGCAAATATCTGTTGCACTGCAACACCTTCAAAAATGAGCTGTTCTCTGGATATGCAATCCAGTTCTAAAGGAATATTTCCGAACGATTACTGATGAAATGATTAATTTTAGCATCATTAACTCGGATAACAACGTGAAATACTTTCAATTTTTATCCGTGATGCGAGTTTATAATGTAGATAGGTAAAATTGTATATTTGCCTGATGATTTATGATAACAGAAATAATGAGTCCAAGTTCGGCAAAAGGGCAGGTTCCACCACTAGGTTTTTAGTTATGAAAGCCTATCTATGTAGGCGATCGTTTGCTTTCGACGATGGGAACATGCGCTTGAAAGGAAAGAAATTGTCCATGCGGCCATTTTTGCAAATGAAAATAAAACTGCTCATAACACAGAAATACCCGACGCTGAACGATGATGTTCGTAGATCAACAGCAGGTATAAAACGGTGAGTGTGAATCTTAATTGGAAATGCTCGTTCACCGATTTTATTGCAAAGAGCATTGTGGAAGTGCAAGGTTGCTGTTTTTCTTTTATATGCAAAAACTCAACCGTTGAGACAGTCTAAGATGAGGTTTGGCTCGAGCCAATAAATAGTTCTGGCTAAATAATTTTCCCACTCAATTTCAGAATTCAACTTGTTTCATTCAGAGGCAATCGTCCTCTGATGAATATTTACATGACTAGAATAGATAGGCCTACGGCTCATTTAAACGCCTTAGTACCCAATTCCCCATCAGGAAATTGAATATGTGAACAACTAATATGGGATCTGGTACTCTCGGTCTTTTTCACCTCTTCCTAAGTTATCTAAAAGAACCGCTCTTTGCTGAAGTGAGATCAGTCAATATTCGTCAGAAGAAATTAAGCCCCAAAAGCTTTTGATTGTTTTCCACTCATGGAGTGGATTCAAGTCTAGTAAAAAATCAACTAAATATCCAAATATGAAATAGCTGCAGCTGAAATATCACTAATCGTGTATAGATGTCAATCCAGAATGCTATATGTTCAGATTCCGTCAACGACGTTAGAAACTTTTTGCGGCGCTCGTTTATTCAACCAAATGCAGTTAAAAACAACAGCATTTCAAATAACGAACAGAGTGAAGAGCAAAATAAGTAGGAGAACAAATCGACGGATGAATTGGTTTACACCTGGAAATACTTCACTTAAATGGTTCTAATGACGCAGTTGTTGCGCCACAGGGGCTTAAGACGTTTGTCGCCTTTCACATACGTAAACATTAATACCCGTGCAAGAAAGAACACGAGACCTACAAAGTGCTATCATTTTATGATATTTAATGCCTTACTCTTAGCCCTACAAAAGTACCGTAAATAAAATGCCATCACGAAGCTAGCGAGCGCAGCGCTTTCTATCAAATTATCGTTGAGAGTATGAAAAATTCCTTTTCGAAGAAATGAAACCTCTCAAGAAAACTAAGTTCACAATTTGTTCCTCCCACCTTCCACTTAAAAAACTTCATAAAACAATGCCTGGTGACTGCAGAAAAGTAAACTTCATACTGCAACGCTAGCTGATTCGTTTAGATAATATATCAGAAGCGAAAAATGAATGTACTACTGCTTCAATGCAAAGCATCGAATCGTTTATAAAGAGCCAAAATTGCGTGTCACAACACTTCACTACCTCAGGCCTCAATATTTGTAATCGGTGCACATCAGCTACTAACACCTGAGCAGCCACTGAAACTCCATATTCCCAAATTTAAGAAATCGGATAAACTGAACCTTGGTATCAGTCTGCATCGAATAATACCGGGACTGAAAATTCTCCAACAATTTAATTTTCAGAAAAGTGGTATTTTAAGTACTTGCGC
Organism: Parascaris univalens; assembly: GCA_037576465.1. Classification (NCBI taxonomy): domain Eukaryota; kingdom Metazoa; phylum Nematoda; class Chromadorea; order Rhabditida; family Ascarididae; genus Parascaris; species Parascaris univalens. The sequence continues at coordinate 58,638,050 of CM075173.1, read as the reverse complement.
CTGACGTCTCTTCAAGCTTGCGCGCAAAAGGCACAAATTAACTGTCAAAGAGCTCCAAAGATGGTCGCAGAGGACTAAAGCTGAGAAAAAGTGCTGCTGGTATAGGGGGAAAGAGTTGGCTTATGGTAAAATATACCCTCCTAGGTGGTCGCTCCAATCAGTCATTAATCCACTCTTCTAGTTGCTACTACTACTGATGCAGTCCTACTAACTGCAAAGTGCCCAATAATTGTTGTTGTTCAATACAGATAAAACTGTATGCTTTTTAATAGTTTTCTATAGCCTTTGGAGTGGAAAAGTGGGCTTATCGCATTGCCCTAAATGTATATTGCAACTCTTGTCAAGCCTTTCCAATATTCAAGAACAAAGTGAAATTCACTAAGAGATTGCTTTAAGTCAAAATTTTTGTGTGATGGACAACAGCAAATTCTAAAATAGAATGTCTGCTTATACAATACTGTCCACTCTATCTGAATCATCTTTATCGTATAACCCTCGAGACGCTGCGACGAAAGGTTGTTGGGCAGTAAAATTAGCTCGACTGTGCTCGGAACTATATAACTGGTTAATTTTTATAGATCAATATCAACAAATGCCGGCCTCTACTGTTTTGAAGCACACATCACTGAACGATGTTCTAGTTGTGATTTGACACCTGAACACCATGTGGTGGGTGGTATGCTTCTTAAAAGTCCGGACAAAACTTACGGCTACAAATTTCCACTGACAGCTGCTATTGTCATACATTCATAGAATACTCAGTGGTAATTCACAAAATTCTTCGGGTTTTTTGTAAAGTGCACTAAGTAGCCATTTGAAATATTCCGATGCGCTCTGCCATCGTAAAACAATTTCACCCTCGTGACATTTACACACCAAGTAATCACAATATAAGCTAAATTTTAAATTTTAAGGAAACGCTCGGAAGTTTTCACAAATTTCAAGTAATATGCATGTAATATAATTTCCGGATATTGAACAGATCACAGGAAATGCGCTAATAAGCGCAGAATATCTGTAGGACTTAGCAGTCATATGAGATCTCTGCAGGAGCTTGTGCAGGCATCTGCGTTCGCAATCCTAAAAAAAGAAAACTTTACTTTGACAAGAAAAGACGAAAACTGCTTTGAAATTGAGAAGAAATTTAGCTACTGGATCATCGACCTTATAATTTTATTATTCTAAGATTGATCCTTTAAAAAACAGTTCTTTTCTCTCGATGTTCGGCTCCTTCTGATAAAAGAAGCTGAAAATATTTGCTCTGATGTGAAAAACCTTAGTAAAATTACTTTTTGAAGGTTTAAAATCAATTTCGAAGCTTTTTTCTGTTAATTCTTCAAATAAAAGACACAATTTTTATAACATCTGTATTATTTACGGCAAAAGCGATCACCTTTCTAAGGTTCAGTGGGATAGAAAAATGTGGAGACACGATCTTCGCCGTATTGATTGCTCGCCACACAACTATAGCCACCCATATCATCCCACTGGGCGTTGTGAATTAGTAGATCACCATTTTCAAGTACCTTAAATAATCAATTTCGCATCTGCAGGATTTCCTTGGCTGGGAATTCTATTCGAATGTTATTTGCAACACTTGTGCTAACTGCCGCGATGCATTTGTGGTAATGAGATTTCAAAGCTGTATGCCTGACGAATAACACTCGATAACAAATCATCGGTGAAAGGAATGAGGGACCCTCATTCTGATCGCTAAACTCCTATTTCCATCAAAACTGGTGATTGGTACAAAAAAACTGCGAAGTGGAAACGCGTTTCTTTCTTAGGTGGAAGTCAGAAGGACGTTGTCCCTGCAGAGGCCTTCATGATCCATCATCGCCTATGAATTGCAACAAGAACACCTGACCCCGACAACACCGAATGTGTGACGTCATGTGGCCGAAACCCTGCAGTGTTGAGTGTGGGTGGGCACTTGTTTGAGGCAATTTGGCGCGCCTCTGCGATGATGCAACAGGACACCTAGGGATTCACTCCGAGTTAAGAGCCGTAAACATTAGCGAATTTCGCGCCCTTCTCTGCTTTTTGAGTCGGCACTTAGTTCAGTTTCATAAAGTACCGCATACAGAATTAAATGGTGTGAAAAAATATGAAGAGGGAGTTGTTACAAAATGTGAATTTGCATTCAGGTTCGTCAGGTTTCATCCATCGGCAGTGGCTGACAATAATCCATTCAGGTTTTAAGCGAGCCGGCCACTATTAAAATATTCTGAAGTGATCGACTTCAGGCTGTTTGGCTAATAAATCAATTTTCAAGTAACCAACAGCCGGCAGATGTTTTAGCAGTTCATAATTCTTTCCGAAGTTGATGAAGGTTGCCGTGCCAGTCCGTGGTGTAGATCGCAAATGTAAAATTTTGGAAGGGCATCTCCCGTGACTCCCGAATTAAAGCTGTTTATTAGTCAGGTAAAACACATTTTCTCCTGACTGCAAATCAAGTGTTTGTGAAAAAGATGTCGAAACGAAGCATCACATCTTTAGAACACGAGTGGAGAAGCATCCTGAAGGAGGTGGCATCATGTGCGCTATCGCGTTCGCCCAACCTGAGCAGCCACCTTATAAGCTGGTAGCGAATATTACGGCTTCATACCCTAATTAAACTAGCCGTTTACTTGAGCTCTTTTTAGGCACCTTTGTCAATCTTGCTGTCAAAAATGCATTAAAGCAGCGTCGTTTTTGTTCATATGCATGTATGTGCGCCTGTGTGTCATTAGATTCGACTCGCAGACTCCCAGAGGTGAAGTTACGAAATTAAGTGAGAATAAAATGCAACATGGTGAGAAAGAACATTGACAATTCTGAAACAATCCATAGATAATCAAACGCGGGGAAAAAATTGCGAATATTTTACATAAATGTGCCTTCATTTACATCCAGCGAGTTGCGTCAAAAAAGATCTTTTAGAAGGTTTATGCAATTGGTGAGGCTAAATAATATACGGAGGCATTATTCTACGCATTTATTATTTGCTGGAAGCTGACGAAAGTATTTGGTTAGGCAGGATGAAAGCTAAAATGCTTTTCGTACCAAATCAACTGCAGTTGTATTCCACCATTCCTGTAGAGCGACCAGCGAAAACGAAAAAACTGATGCAGAACGTATGCAAATTTTCTTAACCTTTGAACATTTACAGATTTTCTCAAAATCGGTGGATGGATGTGAAATCTGGTATAGGATGTCATCTTATAACATACTCCATATTTACCGACATCTGAAGCTTAGGCATAGTGCTCGCTTAGTTGAAATCAGTTGAAGAGCAGGTAAACATGCACGTAGTCATCCTAAAGCGCAATTTTGCAAAAGAGCAAAACAATAGTTTTTTGCACAGAAGACCTCAAAAAACAGTACTGGATTACATAATCATAGTTATATACAATCGTGTAATGTGACGAAGTGCGCTGCACTTTCTTCCAGGCTTTCCAGTAAAGGACGAAACTGCGCTCACGGAAGCAATACGTGGGAGGAGGATCCATTTTCGAGAGAGAGAGAAAAAACGCGGTGTTGTGATGCCTCGCTCACAGTATGAGAGAGTGTCATTTCAGGTGTTCCTTACAGTTAATTCGGGTAAAACAAATTTTCCCAGCATCAACTTTTTACCTACCTCACTTAGGACATGAGTCGCCCTAATTCACTGAACAAAAAATCTGAGCAAGAATGATGAAAGCATGCATACCTCATATTTGCCGTTATGATTGAGCAGTCGGTGTTCTTCATTATACCAAGAGATCTGCGTTTCGGGCATACCGGATGCACGACAAAACAATTGTACCGTCAAACCGGAATTCTCGAAACGGCCCTCTGACCACATCGTTATTGTTGGTGATGAAGGTAACTTACGTGAACAACTTTTCGACTGCCCTTCTGAAAGCACATAAGGCATATTTTTTGACAAAAAAAGAAGCCTTGTTTTGCCTCAGCGATAAAACGATAACTGGACTTTAAGTCCAGTTATCTAAAAGGGATTTGAAATGGAGTCATTTAAGAGGAAATCTTTGATTTCGATTTTTACACGTTCATTTTTACACGTTCACTGAACTGAGAGCATTTTGACATTTTCGTTGCTCTAAAAAACACTATTGTGATGCTTTGCATGGAACACATACTGATACAATATTTTTGATTTACTCTCTCTTGTTAATCGTTCGAATGACCATGTAAGATTTGCCATAGCGAATCAACAGCACTTGATTATATCAGCGTTTTTCTACTCACATGGGTATTGAAATTATAAATATCACCGATATAGAAGGGTTGCGGATGTGTATGATCTTGACGAGCTTTTGGACTGAGAAATAGCGATCATTTAACTGAGCGCGGAAAGACGATGCGAAAAAGACTGAATCATCGATCATCAAGTCAGTTTGTACTCCCGCCAACATGAAAAGACTGATGTAATGCAAAAAGCGAAGAAATTACGCTCTTGCTGAATTGATGCTCATAAAGTTGGTAACAAACGTCCCTATTTGCGTTCATTATTTTGGAATTGTACGATTTTTGAGGCTCAATATTCTCAACTTAATGACAACGTATATACGAATAATAAAACGTTTGAGAATTGTTTAGGAAGGTGAAATAGGAAACGTGAATAAAATTGGCACTACTTAATAAAGCACTGGATATGGGCTAATGGACTTTTAGAAGCGATCGTATTCTCTTAAAGGTTTCACGTTCACACTTAGCGGATAAATGAGCAGCTTATGTATGATGCAAACGATGCTACATACCAGAAATTCGTGCTTCCATGTTATCACTCGTTATCGGGCTTATCGATAAAGCTAATGGGATTGTCCACTATAAACTGATTAATAGAAGATGTACTGCCTCAAGTAAAAGCTACGACGAAAAGACACACGGAGAGAGTGTTGCACATTTCGTTTCGTTCTACCTGTTATAGCAAGATAATGACTAGACTATTACTGCATATTATACGTTATTGCATAATTTTAAGGTAACGTAATTCCTTAGTCCTCAGTAAACAAGAGAAGCGGCTTCAAAATTTTGTACTCTTGAACCAATGATATTTCATTTGGCGAGAAATAAAAATGATTTTTCAGGTGTATATTTGCCTGTAAAAGGGGAAATTATTAATTACATTCCCTAAATTACGAAGCACATAAATACTGCATCATAGATTAAGACGAAAACGGACTGTGATCGTCGAGTCGTTATTTTGATATGGGGATCTCACGAAAATTCCCGCAATCTGAGAGAAACCGCTGCCCAAAATTCGCCTAATAAAAAGTTGATATGATTTTCTCCAGCGGAATTGAATCATTTCATTCTTTTTTGCTTATTTTCGAAGAAGAAGAAGAGGATTTATGGTCAAAATTTAGAGGTAAATGATAGTAAAAAGAGGAAATATTCAGAGTATTTCGTGCTATGGGAAATATTTACGTTTATAGATCCCAATGAAATCGTTCATCAAAAAACCATATATATCTGAAACTCGTGAAAACGGCTATTAGTCTCTGATACTGAAGGATAAAAAGCACTTGAGAAGGATTCATGGCCTCACTTTGTCTCTCAATTAATGAGCTTTTCAAAACCGTCATCGAGGATCTTATTCATTGTACTACTTTCTCACATTTCTCCTAACTTCATTAAACTGGCCAATGATTTCATTTACTTTATCCTTTTACTTTTACTGGCGCCTAAGTGATCGAATGAGAAGACATATAAATCTAACCGACGGCTACTGTAGCATTCGCTTCAACACTTTCATGACCATTGCCAGCACGACAACTATAGACACCCTGATGCCGCTTTGTAGCACACGGCACGCGCAACTTTGTAGCCGTGACACCGTTCTGGATTGTTTTATGTCCAATATTGTGTAACTTCTCGATGATATTGTTGTCATAATTCATCAACAGCGGTCTGCCATTTATTGACCTTCAAGAGGACTCTTCCTCTATATCCACACAAATAATACGCTTAAAAATTGACTTGTAGCAGCCAAGAGCGTACTTCTAAAAGACCAAGCATTCTGACTCCACAAATCTAAAGGCAAAGAACAAAGCAAGTGCTTACAAGTATCGTTGACACCCTGTTGTCTGTTCATTGAGAATCGCCCCAGAACACAGCCCAAAAGATTGCTCTGCAGAGATCTGATTGAGTCGCGCGCTGGGGGACAATGATGTCTTCATTTGGTTTAATAGCAGCGGACTAGGATTCCAGTTTACTTATGTCCAAATTTGAGTGGACAACCTACGGCCTCTGTTTCCATCCCATCCTCAAGTAGACTGTGGTTGGAAATCAGATCTAATTCTGTTCAGCTTTTAAACCAATGTAATAACACTCTAAATATAATATACACGTAGATGCTTTAAGCGCACGAGAGACTTCTTTTTTGCTTATGCATTTCGTTCTTATTTAGTAGTGAAATTCTGTGGGACAAATATAATTGAACAATAAACTGCTCCAAGTGAAATTTCTTCCGTTTCTCATTTCCACTGATTTGTGTAACGAAACGGCTTTTTTTAAAAACTCCGTTGCAACTCATCGGAAACCAATTTATTGTGAAACTGACTAATGAGAAACATAAATAGATTAACTTCACTGTTACTGTCTATACTGGTGACAGTTGGATTATTAAATGGTTTACTGAACAAATAAAATTAACGCTGAAAAATGTTAAACTCCAGGCAGTGGAAGGATCAAAATATTCAATCATCTCTGGAATCAAAAAACAGCTGAGCTGAATTTTTGAGAATATATTAGCTTTACTTCGGATGATCATAATATTACTTTATCAAAGGAGGAGTTTGAGAAAGAACTTTTGCAGTTGCAAAAGCACGCCCGCGTAGATGAAATAACGGTGGATTTTCAAGTGAGAATCCAAGAAATGTCCCATACAACTCAAAAAAGGGCCTTGGAGGAGGAAAGCTGTTATGCAGCGAACGAGTGAATACGGTGAAGAAACTTTTATATTAAGTCTTAGGAAATGAGCGGAGAAGAAACTTCTTTTGCCAAGAGCTACGTCCAAATTTTGCCTTAAGTGTTGATGCGCTGGCTATGAGTAAATTCATGTTGACCTTACCATTTAAACAACCGAATTCGTGGAAACTAAAGAAAGCTGAGGTGGAGAACAATCACAGCCAAGGGTGAGGCTTCTTATCCACTCCATTCAATCCATTGATGATACTCGTTTGCAGTTCACTATGGATGCCAAGTGGTATTGCATTGCTATAAGGTGCTCATTAACAATGCGTTCCAATCTTAATATGCATTGGTTGCAGCTTTTGAATTAAGGGGTAAATTCCGTGGAACCCACCATGAGATAATAGGTGGTGGTACTCCAATTGCTTCACAACGTAATTCGAATGATTCACCTCTGGATACGAGGACTATTTCGGGCTTCTTCGTGATCCTCACATATGCTTTTTCAAGTAACTGTTCTGAAATTATATTCTCTTTAGGCAGTTACTCTAATTCATTTACTTGAAACCGGTAACGGAATATGGTCCTGTTGCAGTGCCTGTTTCACATTCCATATCCGACCGTACCCATTCTTTGTTAAGTTAAAGTGCCTTTTGATGAATAGGTAGAAACCAGTTTACGGGTAGAATTTTTTTCCAGTGAAGTAACTGGCAACGCCTCAGTATCAATAAAACAGATTGCAATAATAAAAATTGCACTTATAAACTATCGAAATTTTGTGCGATAACTGGAACACCTTCAAATAGCGGAAAAGATAACAGGAGAGAGATGAGACCTTCACCTCACTCCAATTTAGAATGGCATCAGCAGTTAAATTATTCTATAAGAAATAAAGTGAGCGGAATACCTTTGTCGAGATTTGCATTCAGTCGGGCGAAATCATCACGAGTGTGAATCTTAAAATATAATTATTTATTGCTACTTTAGAGTGACCGCTGTACTGCTGTCAATCGCTCGGCATCAGATAATCATTGCCATCATGTACCGTCGAGACCATTTCTTTTCATTATTCTTCTTGACTGTAGTCTCTGTGATATGGCATATTAAAGTGTTATAAATTACTGAGCATTATCTTCTCCAAAATGGCAAAAGTATCCGATCAGTGGGCAGCTAATGGTCCATTTTTTACGTTATTAATGAAATTTCTGGAAATTTTCGAATATTTCAGGGGTACTTCATAACTCAATTTTCCGAAAAGACTTTTTAGTGTACGTGAGATTTCCTCCACAGAATTTCGTTTAAACTGTTCCAATCCTTTGCTATGATTATTTGGTGATAATGCGCAAACTTCTTTGCCACGAATTACTAAACTCTCACTTTAAACCCTCTAATTTGTCGTTACGAAATATGAAATCACTCAACGTCGATTCTCTTTAGTTCAGTTGGCCAAATATTGCTCGCTTTTTAAAGCAACACTTCCAACAAGTTCATTCAACGATGCAACTATCAAAAAGTCAATTCCCATATGGTCGACAGCTGTTGCCCTAAGAACCACTGGCAGCAATGAGTCCACTTCGACATATATGCTTGTATGGCTGCATGATGACGGTGTGTTTGTGTCCGTACTTGAGTGTATGTGCTGATGTATGTATATGTGCGCGTGAGTGTCCGTATATGTGCGTGTATGTGTTTCTGCATAGGAGTGAGTGCGATGTTGAAGCCATTCTGGCAAAAGAACCAGGAAATGAATAAAGTGCATTAGAGATACTGAAACGAATGAATACCGTTGAAGGGGGTCTTTGTACGAGTGGTAGCGAAGCACACAATGGTCGACCAATCAGTGCGATCCACGTAAACACGCTAAGCACTCGTTCCAGAAGCATACACTGAGAAATAAACTGCATCTCGCTGTCGAATCCTAAACCTAATGACCAGCAGCAATCTTCGGAGACCACACCGTTGATTGTGTCAACGTACGCTAAATGATGAGTGGCGTTATAAAGTGCCGCTCAAAATGTTCGGGGCGTGGCCAAGGCAGGAAGGACGCAGCAAGCCAACGGGCGTGCCTCGATCCCAAATGCATCCCCTGTGTCTTCTTGCATTTCTTTTATTGAATCGCAGTCGTGACCAATTCCCATTCATGAGATGTACTTTAAATTACAGTGAACCTAGGACAATGTACAGCTAGCACAACAAGCTCCCTAACATTCAAGAAAGTTTGCACTTTCTTTTATTTCCAAGCAATTGAAGGAATGAGTATTTCTTTCGTGCGACTAGGATTTAAAATCCGCAACATCGATTTCGTGACTTGGCTGAAATTTCTAGCAGAATTTTTTCACAATTCATTGTTCATACTTCGTCTGCGTAATTTACTAAAACCACAGCTATGCATTCCCATTTGCTAAGATGAGAAGCTCGGACTTACTTGCACGCACATACATGGTTCTTCCGGGTCAAATCCGATATCAGTCGGACATGAAAGTCTATTTCTTGTAATTAGAGAGCCGAAATAAATCATTACAGGTAGTGACAGGGACTCGCATAGAAATATCCATCCATGATCGCTTCAGTCTTACCTTCCCTGCTCATCTCCATCTTCGGTCGAAGTATTTGGAGAAGGAGAACTTTTACAACACATTGTTTTTGCATGCCAATAGTGGCATACCAGTGAAGGTATGCTATAGTAATTTTCTGTTCGAATGGTAGGAAAGATGAATGTGAAATGTCGACAGAGCTGCCGAATTAGTTCTCCCTCGTTTTTCCTGAATAAGTAAAGAACAGTTAGTTACCAATACCGATGAATTTTTTTTGTTTTGTTGAAGGGTACTCAGTCGAATCGTATATCTCCACACGCAAAATTATGCTAGCAAAAGAAAAAATTTGGTGATTAGTGAATGGAACCTCTAGCTTTACTCTGTCTCATCTTCTCATCTACTAAATCTATGAGCAATTTTTTGCTAACTGCGGGCAGGTTACTGCATGATTCTTGATCTTATGACATTTCCTAAGATGTTTTTCCTCTAATATCATTGCAAACCGCTAGAATTACTCAATTACCCTCATAAACCATCGACTAAATATTTAAGTAGACAAAAGATAGTTGCATTCATGCTTGCGCCGAAGAATGCCTCGCCAAATGCTTAACCATTTTGCAATCATCGCCGAAAATTCTACTCTTGTAAAAAACTTTCCTGCATATTTTGCTAGGCTTCTGAATAATTTGTTGTTAGTGAAAGCGATGTAAACAATTTCTGAAATAATTTCGTCAAGTTTTTTTATACTTTTCTGCAGTCCTGTGCTGCTTTTCTGTTTGTTTTTGTGAACGCTTCGAGCATAAATTAGGCGAGGTCGAGAGGGACTTGAGGACTGACTCGACTGCAATGCATAGCAGAAACTTGTATCTCTTAGCCAATAGTTCTATTTAAGATAGCTGCTGTATTTACATGAAAGAGGCGTTTACCTCTCATACGAACCTGCACCATTACCTTCTCATCTAGACGAGATAATCCGTTGCAACTCTAAGTGACGTTCCGCCCACAGCTGATGACGCAGATTCTTTCGATATGCCAACGACAATGCCGACCTTGCGCATATGCAGATTTACCTCAGTCATCTGTCGTTTACTGGTGTAGCAAAAAAATGTGCTCTCGAATAATCATTCTCCTGCTACGCATAACGCTCATGATGCATCCTTCTATCTCTTGCACTTATAACGAAAGAATGACAGTGGAATCGCTTATGTTTTGTTTATTTTGAAGTCGTTTTAGAGACAAGGTTAACGGTGGGAATTAAAAATCACCTCAGGCTTTGCAGCAGTCTTGTTGATTTGCACATTAGCCACATACGTCTAATGTACTTTGATGCTAACTCACACAAATAAATTTGTGTATAGTAACGTGGAGGTATTAGATTTCGAACAGGACATTAGCTGTTATGATCCATAAGGGCGATAAATGTTTGAGCAGACATTTATCGCTGCTGAACTCTATGTAATAAAGCAGCGCCAAAATAGATCTCCTCCCAAAACCTCTTCCGAGAAACTAGAAACATATAAACCCTCACAAATATGTTACAGAAACGGCTATAAGTCAGAATAAACAAAACTGGACGTCTTATTGCCTATGATAAGTATTTCGTTTTCCGCCCAATTTCTGTCATTATTCAATCAAGGTTTTTTCTTGTACCTCTCAAAATTCATCTTTGTGTTGTGCGGTCGAAAAAATAGGATTAAGTATTAGTTGCAAAAAACAATGATTTCTGCGATGTAAACAATATGCGCCTTTTCTCTTTAAATCCTCTCCGATAGAGAAAAGTGGAAAAAGAATTGAAGGATGGAGATGTTAATATTTATGATTGAACAGCAAGTTCCGGTAGCAATTTCGACAAAGGTGCTTGTCGTTTGCAGCTCATTTGTTTTCATACAATGCCATTATCCTAATGCACCTCTCCGCCCTTTCTCATGCAGCGTTTTTAGACATCGTTGTACGCCTATCCTTCCACACGATAAATGTTACCTACTTCGATCATTCACTAACAACCTTACATAAGTATGGATTGTTAGGAAATATGTAGCAGTGACTTGAGCCAGGTGCGAAAACTGCCATTAAGTGTCATAGTTACGGAAAGTTAGTTAATTGAAACTCGTTTTCTCACAAGTTTGCTGTCCATATAAAGGCACCAATCACTTTGGGTTCTACAAATTTTTTCAGACATCTATTCCTTAGTTCCATTCTTGAAAGGGAGGAGAACTTTTCCTGCCCTTAATCGAAAGATTTCCAAACTGACTTTTACCCAACAAAATGTTCCATACAATTACATCTACATCTTTTTTGAGAGCTGCCTCACTTACATGACAAATATCTACGAACGCAACAATTGTGCATAGCAATTGCTATGAGGCCTACAGTAGATTGCGTAACGAATTGCGCGCCTAAATGACGATTGCTTGCGTCCGTTTTGGATACGGCAAAAATTCGGTGGTACGGTCGTAAGCGGGAATGAGACAGTGGATCCGTTGCTTAAGCGCAACAGTGACCTCAGCCAGTTCATAATTCTTACCGACCAAAGTGCAAACGAAGGAAAATATTGGGATCAATATGGGAGTAGTATCGACATGAGCAACGAAGGGCGCATGCTCACCAACTTTTTTCATTTCCAATTGCTTTGTTGTAATGAAAGCGCGAGAAATTAAAAATGAAATGTAAATTCCACGGTTCCACAAAAATTAAAAATGCTTAGTGTGCTCGGCTTCTCCACGTCGTCGATGTTTTTCTGGCACTTGCAAATTGGGACTGCTCCAGAAAAATGACCAATGAGTTGGAAGTTCACAGCTGTTCCTCTGGAGCAGTCTCTCTCAAAATATTCAAATTCCCATCAAGAAGGTTGTCGGAACTTGTAACGTTTGATCAGTAGGGAATTTTTTCCCCCTTTTTGATTCGAAGAAACCGTAAAGTGGCGATTTTGAGCATGTGCAAGACACCTCACTTATTGCGAATGTTGTTTCTGTGTTCATCGCAGGCTATTTATCGCGAAGTTGCATTTGTAGCATTTTTATTGTAGCATATTTGCAGAAAAACTGCCTGAAAAGAAAACGAACGAGGCGCTCCACATTCAGGATAGGCGGCTATTGAAGCTAAAAGAACTACAACTATACGCTGAAGTTAGAATTAAACGAAGAATATCAAATGTCTGACCAAATTATGTGACATAACATACGCTGCTTCTAAAACTGTCAAATAAAAGAGAAGAGTTGCTTGCAGTAGTTCATTAGGTACAGTGGTGCTGTACAAACTGGGCAAACGAGAGTCCAAGAATTTTTTCAAGGAAGTTTGCAGCTGCCTCCATATAGTTGTTACTTTGATACCTGTATGGTGAGATATTTTTCTTTATCTTTAACTCAGATACGATCCGTTTACAGAACCTATCAGAGCTATGTTCGGTCATCGGCTTACATTGTGGAAAGGTATCATCACAGAAGCAGTTAAGCCCTTACGAACACTGAATACAAAATCAGAAACATGGACCAAGTTCTAAAAATTCCCTGGTCCAAAAAATCACAAAAACATGCCGAATACATGGAATGGTGCTAGGGAAGTTCACTGTTTACGAAAAATTACGCCGCAGCAGTTGAAAGTGAACCGACAGCCGTATGCCGTCAAGAGATCAACGGCTCTAGTTCGCTGCATTTCCGTCTTGTTAAGTTTGTCTTTCGTCAGCAGCATATCCAACTCTGCCAAATGTTTTTCCGATTGCACATTATTAAGGTTAGAGCAGTCGTCTCGTGGGCCCTGCGGGTGCCGTACAAAACAGTTAAAAGCAATGCGCAACTGCGCTGTAACCTACACTAGTGCAGTACATATACTCCATCAGCTTGTTTCCTTGTCACCTTCCTCCCGCCTCCCCCTTCAAGTCTGTATCAATTGGTTTTGTTGGGACAGTGGGTGTCTACTTCATTAGAACTCCTTCCTTTATGGAGAATAGCTGAGTCGACTTGTGCACTACACAACGAATAGGTTGAAGTTGCGCAGTGAAGTGCCATAAAATGCAACTCATGACATAATTTGTTGTTGTGAAGTTACCGCCTCGAAAAATATCACCTTCGATCACCAATGCAACCTCAGGAAACTCGCACGCTCGTAACTGCGGCATTTCATGAACGTCATTGAGAAGAGGTGCAAATTTTTTTATATAGAAATGGCTCTGATATTCGAATGCTTTCAAAGCAAGATAAAATTGAATACATTTCAGTGCAATAATTATTAGATTCTCGTTTTTATCTCTTTGCCCATTCGAACATTTAAAGATTGGCCGAGAGCAATAAAACTCAAGTGATTCATAAGGGCGGTGGCAGACATTACTTTTTAAACTCCATCCTTTATGAGGAAAAAACTGAATTTTTTGACGCCTTTGGAAGTAAATCTAAGGTGTGGTCACTCAACATCCGAAGCTTCCAAACGCTAATTCAGCTAGGTGCTTGAATGCGCAAATTTGACGACGATCGTTTTGCCTGCCGCATTCGATAAAATGAAAGAAGCAATTTCTCTTAGAAACCCTCAGTTTCGAAATTCGCCTCAAATCTGATTACTCACAGCCAACCATTGATATTGATCTCTCCCCAAACTTGATTACTCACAGCCAACCATTGATATTGATCTCTCCCCAAACTTACCTGCTTCTCATATTAAACAGTAAAATGTGCACACATTGACCGAGTGACTCCCGCACTGACCAAAATGCATTACTGTCAACAGCAGCTGGCCGCTAGAGTTAATCGCACACCGGCCGGCTAACATATAGGCCATGTGTTGCACTAATTCATTGCTGGATTTGTCTCATGAGCAGTAAAATCTTGCTGAAACCAGCATGGGAGTGCTGTTGAGCAGGTAAGTGATCATCAATAAGATAAAAGTTACTCCTTTGCAATCCCTGCGACTGAGTGACTGATTGTACTTCTGCGACTAATCTTTTCATATACTTACCGGCTCTGCTACGCTGTCGTGGCTGACATATTTGTTGCCAGAGACGAAGATAAAGATAGCATTTTGCCACTAGTTGAATGGAATGAACGTTGGAGGAGAGTAGGTCAACTGCCTTGCGCACTTCAGTATATATTTCGATTCTTTAATATTTCATGTAAGCGAGCACAGATTGCGCAAATTTGAATGCATGATTTAGTATTATGTGGAAACGGTTAGCGCAACCGCATTCACGTGGATGACTTCGGTCTCCGAGTTCAGCTTAGGTGAAACTCAAATTTTAGCCTATCACTATCCGCTCTGCGTGCGTCTTCCTTCTACTGTTTTTGAATTAGCGTTAATAGATGAAGTTAAAAAAGCAATAAAGCATCATTAAGTTCCATACACTTACCTTAGTTTCTTCACAGCAGTCCTCACATATGCTGCACTATCCGCATTGCTACAGCTCTTTTCCCATTTTCTTTAGCATAAACTTTAGAAGATTTTCGTCATTGGCTCTTCGATGACAAGAGCTGAACATCAGAGAGATATTCAGAGATTTGCAGACAAAATCCAAACAGTGGTCCGATTTTCGATGCTAAGGCGCTGAGGGCCGAATAAGTTAGTGAAACAAACGGCGGATCCATTTTTCGCCTTAATTTAAGACATGCGTTTTCGCCCGTCTTTGTGCAGAAAAATATCCATAAAGCGTCAACATTCGTAAAGTTGAGTACAATTTTCTTTATTAATCCACCTCATCCACATTCCTCATATCCAACTAATTACTTTGAATATGTCTCCATCAAACGCCCTTTTCTTCTAATAATGTAGGCCATATGCAAACACTTCTTGGTGGGACTTTTTGCAGCTACATCATTTAATTAAAACAATTTTCGTCGATTAATCACAAAGTATAAACGAAGCCTGCAAACTCATTTAATATTCTCTGTCGCATGAATTGGAGGCGAATCTAGCTAGATCTAAGCGGGTTTTAAATGAGCCAAGTCATGCGCACATCAGGCGACTTTCTGCTGGGCATTTTCAGATGTAATAGAGTGAAAATCTCACTCGGCGCTATCATGAACCTAATATGCACGGCATCTTTCACTTAAGTTTGAAAAGATTTCAAAGCGTAAGGAGATAACAGAGCGTAAACGCCGATGAACGCACTTCCATAGTTGTAGAAATTGCGTCAAAAAGGAAGCACACTCTAGGATGCATTAAGCACACTGGAACGATAGTCGCTCTATTGGAAGGAAAGAGTACCAAATAAGAACCTTCTCACGAAGCCGGCCACGTTAGCAATCCCCCACCAAAAAAATGCTTATCCGTAATCAAGCCTGCTTATATCAGTTCTATGACACCAACCATTCTTCAAATATATGATAAATAAAAAATTGGATTTAGGTTACTGGATGGTGCAGATCGTATATACCAAACGAATTATACCACCGTAGCTCCCGTGAGAAGCGAGTCAAAGCAGTTGCTACACATGGTGACGAGAGGCTTCACCCAATGCACTTCTTGAAAAAATTTGGGAAATCTTATAAAAGTACAATTATTTTATACAGCTTCAAAAATGAATGAAAATAACTGACAAGAGAGACGCCAAGAAACAAAAATAGCAGACTGCCACCCAAACCGGAAACGCCAGAATTCCTGCACTTACAATGTACGCGTTAGATAAATGTGTCCTCAAATAGCCCTATGTGTTCTCAAATATTCCCACACATAACTGCCCCAACCCTTCTCTCTCAAATTCCATCTTTACTTTCGTTGGATTCTGCCTTCACGTCGACAAAACCAACTCCTCACGAAAACTGCCGGCTGGTGCAATGTCACACCAGAGACTACCTTGACAGACTGCGTTCCATACCTGGATACATATATAGGAGGATCGAATATCCACCCACCATGAGGCAATACCGGTGTTTATCCTTCCACACCAGGGCTTCCGCCTTCCAAAGAATGATGAAAATGTTATGCGAGAAAGAGTGACTTCACGTTCTAAACATAAATAACAAGTACGTCATCTGCCCGAACTTTTTCACCATGTTTTAGTTAAACCACGAAGTGGAATGCAAGAATAAACCTAACCACCATGGCCCACCATAACTTACAGGTGGAATTTTCAAACCTCATAATCGTTAGAAGATATTGCTTCACTTCTTCTTTATCACGTACGCGTTTGACTGCTCTGGGGGAATGGAATAAAAAGATTGCACACCCCGCCGACTTCCTCAATAAGGTTCTTCGTTTGTTCCCATTCATTAAAATGAAACATGCTCATGTGCAATCGCAGTTTACTACCTACTCACCCTGCATGAGAAGCCATAGTGTGAGAGAATTATTGCCAAAATCTATGCCACATCCCACCTTCACAATTCCGCAGATTATCTGTTCGAAGTGCTGGAACAGACAAACTACAGTACACAATAGCGGACACCACATCCCCACCTCGCTTGGGTAAACGCTATTCTGCCAAAGAGGATTAACGGAGAATGTTTCAAGTGAAACAGCCTTCGCGGCTTTTTATGCACCTCTGTCATCCCTGAGGTAGCCAAAGCTGATCTTGTTCTTGAGATGTGCATTCTGCAATATGAACGTTTTGGGCGGCCATTTAATACACTATGTCTACCACTCCCGAAACCTTCACTCTGGAGCATTCGTAACGATCACACAGTCAAAATTATGATTCTTCAGCTATATGCCGTCGTGTTGTGCTTTAAACTGCTGTGTATCAAGAGCACTTACTATTGATAACGAATAGACCGAATTAACTGAACGTTCTTCGAAAACAAACAAAGGAGGAATACATCGTATAGAAAAGGCACAATACGAAAAGAACACGAGGAGTTTTCTTCTCGAATATTATACAAAAAAGAGAGAAGGTGATGTGTCTCGATGACATCCAAACACCGATATCACAAAAAACGACTGAGGAGGAAAACTGCTCGGAGCGAAATTTAAAACAACAAAATAAATAGTGCTGTGCACATGAAACCAACCTTCTATCGGCATAAACACTTCAGCACACAACAAACACATG
Organism: Parascaris univalens; assembly: GCA_037576465.1. Lineage (NCBI taxonomy): Eukaryota > Metazoa > Nematoda > Chromadorea > Rhabditida > Ascarididae > Parascaris > Parascaris univalens. Next base: position 58,620,650 of record CM075173.1, on the reverse strand, counting down.
TGGCTATGAAAACAATAACTGTCGATTGGGCAACACGCTCGGCGAGAACCCAACAAAATCCACTTGGCTGTCCAGTCGAAAGAACTGCATTCCGTAGCACCGTCAACAGCATATACGCGCCAACAATTACCTCAGCAAATTAATGCCTAGTAGAATCGGATTTCCAGCCACAAACTTCACCCTCTCCGCGTGCGGTAATGTAACACCAGAAATGAGACTCTAAAACAAAATTGCGCCACATTCAGACATAAGAATGTAGATAGCAAAACCTTAAAAAACACCGTCTCGTTTCACCAACCCCAAGCTAGAACGAGATGAAATTTAACTGTCCTTTGCTGCTGAGACGAAAAAAATCCAGTTCCAATTCCAACTTCACTGTAACAAATGCACCCCGTAAATGGCAAACACAGAATAATTATATCACAGTGTTAACAAGCCTCTTCGATGGGCACATAGTCCATAACAAATACCTTCCAAAATAGAGTGCACAGTGCGCTTCACAGCGCCATAACAGAAAAATCATCGATAACTCTCGAACATACATACGTTGATATATAACAAAAAGAGCAAAAATTGGTCGCGCGAGAAGTGAGTGCTGACAGTTGCAGCAAGAATGGCGATCCCAAACGGCATGAACGAAATCTTTTAGATTAGAAGAAAGCAGTGACATTATGAATGGCGAGAATCGTTTAGCAAGATCGAAACTCGAAAATAAAATTCAATCACTATAGAACTACCACAGTTTCAGCTACCTGACCTTCCCACTCCTTCCCTACTTTCACTATCCAATTGTTAACTCGAACAGCCTCCTCGCACTTTCTTTCGATGGGTGACTTCAGTAATACTTGTCAAAAGTTTGCAGACTGAGATGCACGGTCGACATCCTATAATTCTCAATGGCACGAATCCCCGGAAGCCATCGGCCAGCTTGCTAACCAATATTGATTGCCGCAACAAGAAACAATGCACAGTGGTTCTCTTGCAAATGAAACTCTGGATTCTGTGACGCAGCTCCCCTAAGCAGTATATGTCAATGAGTGCTGCGAAATGCATTAGCATTATCCAGCGCATGCGCCACCACAAGCACTAAGCGATTTGTGCAGAAACTTCTACAGTCGCGTCAAAGTAAGGGAAAATCAAAAGGCAATAGACGATGTTACCTCGACAAGGAAAAGAAGTAGATGAATGAGAAGGTGTTTAGTAGGAGCACTGGCAAGTTACGCGTGACTTGGCCGTTCCTCTTATAATCGCTACAAACAGTGATATTTCCCTACAATTTGTTTTAGCTCTATAGCGTATCAGATATGGATTTTACCAGACTACTGCGTGACAAAAAAATGCCCCACACTGAAACCATTTAAACGCACAGGTACCACACACCTCAGCGGACTACAGTCCCATTCAAACGAAGCAACTCGAAAAAACTACACTCTAATTAGGACACCGAACCACCTAAAATAAAAACACCTGGGTATTAAAAATTCCCCAAGATTCTAAAGATAATCTGATGAGCGATGCGTCGTTTTCCTTTTCAAAATTCTGCTACAGAGCAATAAACGCAGGCTGCGCCGCAAACGCATGAGACTAGTGAAAGCTTCGATCCCATGAGAGGAAAATGCTGGAGATATGGGATCAGTAAAGGCTACATTTCTCTCAAAAGTCTGAAATGGTAAACAACCAATTGACTGATTCATTTCAGAGCAGAGAGTATTTCGAAATCGATAAATTTGCTGATGCAAAGGATTCCCTGTGCAATTCAAAACTGTTTCCCGGCCACGCATTACTCTAGGCATACAAACAAAGAAGGCCACAAGTAAAAACCGGAAAAAAAATCACAGCAAGACGGCTCCCAGTTGTCCAACTATGCTGTTTCTTGCAAGAGGAAAAAAGCAAAGAAAAGGCGAAACGATCCGAAAGAGAAAGAGGCCTCGCTCTGGCCCACCCACAATTTCAGCAATGCCAAATACCCCAACAGTAAGAAGCTTCGAGGTGCGTTCCACATTGCAAATAAGTCTTACAGCAACTAATAATCGGTTCAATACGAATATCGATGAATCACAACACTGCTGAAACTGTGAACAAGCTCATGAATTACCTGCTGAAACCCTCATCTACTGTGTACATCAGATGTTCTTGACATGGAAGGGAATTCAGCTACTGCATGCGATCTGCCAAACTGCTCCCCACAGAAGGCAAACTGAATATGGGCAACTGACATTATGCTGAGGCACCAGCACATCCCTGGTATCCAGAAATTGTACCCAACTCAGCATAAAGGCACCTAAGATCAATCCACGTTCTGCGCTTCTTATAAAAAGACGGCTACAATAAAGTCGATTCCTTCGTCTCTCTTCACAAACAAAAGAAGAAAGTTCAGGCATCCCAAATTATGTAGAAACCGATCATCAATAGACAGCTTCATGATATTCGTTCTATCCATCACACGCGCAGTTCCGACAGGGTTCCTTCTACATAAACAAATCCTGCATGTCGCTCAACGCACCCGACGAAGGTTTTGAAGGCGTTGGCACCAAACCCATAGACTGCGACGACGCCATTCCCTGACCTAAAAAGCATCGTACTCTTGAAAGGAGCACATCAGAAGCCATGCACACATTCATTTTTAAGGTGTATTACATCATGTTGGCAACTGCGTTTTCTTAAACGATGTAAAACTTATTTCTCTCCACAAAACTTCTTTAGGAAACTAAAATCCCGAAAACGCATGACTGCTCCAGTTTCCAGCTTCGGTTATATGTAATGCGACGAAAACTACTTATGAAAAATTCATGAGAAGATTCTGTAAAACCGTTTTATGAACAATGCATCATTTTATGGAAATAACCGTGCTGGCTTCCAATAAATTTTCAACTGGGCAACTCGCTGACGGTGAGAAGGTCAAAAACTCAGCTCCAAACAGAGGTTTCAGAATAACATAAATAGTTTGCCTCAAAACATGAGCGTGAACTTCTAATGAAGAACCACCTTCCCTTCCCTCACTGTCATGAAAGCGAACAATTCTTCAACTATTCCAGACGAGATATGGAATCATTTGAGGAAAAAACTTGCTGCCTTCAAAGAAAAACACAGTCCAGAAATAGGACCAACCGATAATACGAATAATTCATCTTTACGTGAATGCTCAGTACCGACGATAAAAAAACATTAACCAACATTTCGAGTGCTGGCCGATATTTGGTGTACTTGATGCGCTCATTTTTGCCATTTGACTCATTGGAATACTCTGCTTGACGGGTGCCTTCTTCATGCCTAGATTGTCCAGATCGATGTTCACTTTATCCGACGCATCCGACCAAGTCGACGGAATCCTCTTAAGTTACATCTCATGGCAATTTGTTTTTAAAAAACAATCAACACCTCTAATCCCTTTGCATGAACTTTTAATCCTTCTCATTCCACAAACGTTCTACCAGCAATCGTTTGAAAACCCAAAGCTTCTGGTTTTGGTTACTCTCGAACATCTCTAGCGAAATCCAGCCAACAGGACTACACTTTGTGCAAACTTGCACTGTGATTTGTATCCATAAATTCACGTGGCAATTTTTCCATTAGAAAATCTCATCCACATTTCTTAACGAGGTTAAGATAAGAGGGTCAGTCTTTTATTGCACTATTTGAGAAAAAAAGCAGATGATAGGAAAAGCTGAACTTACAACTGCTTGCTTGTTCTGCTCAGTTAGCGCAACATTTGGATTTTTTGACTGGCGTCCCACTGGAGTGCTTGGTACCGAAAGTGGACGAGCTGATACCGCCTTCTAAAACAGATGGACACGAACAGCATTCAATGGGGTTGACAAATGCCCGACCTCTTTTAAACACATCGGAGAAACAGTACGACTCTCCTTCGCGCGTCATTTAGTTAATTCTCACAAGAAAGCTCACCAATTTTTTATCAGAACAGATTGAATCCACACAGATTTCAAAAGCCTGGAATGAAAACACATCCTTGACTAATCTTGCACGACTGAGATTTTTCTTGGATGGTTTGTTTAACTCCTGATTACTTCCTTAAAAAAGCTGCTTGTCGGCATTTTCGTCTTTTCTTCAACTAACGACTGGGCAACTCTCTAAACTACTACATCACTCTCAAACACTATTTCTGCGGAGGTATTCATCATTCATTGTTGACTTTGTATGTTTTGACTCACACTTTCAATGGACAATATGCCCTCAAATATACTGTCGCAACTTTTCGAAAACACTGTTTTTCAATAGTAAAATATAAATCACACATACTCAGCTCTTCTCTCCCTTTTCCATCCCGTAAACCTCCTTGACGTATTTTTGCAGGATCTTCCTTAGAGTACAATTTTAATACCTCACTACAACAATGAAATCTTCCTTGTCCCCCGACCTGCCAATTCTGTTATTTAACAGCGCTGCAAAAACTGCTGAGGCTCATCGCAGATACCGTTCTGTATCTACACATAAATGAAGTGACCGTCACATCTGTTCGAATAGGAGCTCTTGAGGCATCACCTAACTTAACACTCGAGAACTATGACCTTGAAAGGGAAGCTTCTACAGGGATGCTATTCTCACAGAACAAGTTTAAGGAGGAGGGACTCGAAGAACGACAGCTGTTTTAAAAACATTAAAGTTCGAATATGACATGTTATCTCTTTGTAAATAAATGAGACCGCTTGAGCCAGCACGTTATTTGCAGGAATACCGCAAAAACTAGTCTTATGCGTCAAAGTGCTTGCTCTTCAGCCCAGACAGGTTGTCTCCAAGCACTTCAGACGTGTATCTGATATTGTGTTTGCAAATCGACAAACAATAACTGTAAGTGAGCGCGCAGTTGTTTGAGAAACACTCACCCCGTACGTGGGTGCACATCTTCACAGACCAAAACAAACGAGCCTTTCGAGAGCGAACCAACCCCTAAAGGTCACCCGAGTGTGTACATAATCCCACCCGAACAACCGTCCTCTTAACAATAAAAAGGGCATATACCCAAATCGGGAGCGATGGTTCAATCCCTTGACCCCTTCCAAACGCAAATCACTTCAATTTCAGTGGAATACGACGAAAGTGAAGCATGTCATTCCCTCATGAACGAGCTTCATTCCCTGCTGGAATATTTCGCCGATCAATAATTATATTTAGAAAGTGCAACCGCATTCGCGAAAGTGCATCCCATATCAACATTACACACGAAGTGCGCCACACCAAAAATTCACTCCCCGCATTTTCGAGCAAACCATTCCCCCTATCACGGTTTAAAACACAAAATGAACTGAGATCCTGCGCGGAATAATCATTTCTTCATCTACTCCCTTTCGCTGTGGTTTATTACTAGTTAAAGCTAGTGGAGAGACAGTGGTGCTCCATACACGACCTGTAACTTTCCTCTTGCCCACTTTGATCAGTCGATGGAGCGAAGCGCAGACAGAGACTGGGACAAAAAGTTTTTCATGAAGCAAATAAGGAAAATAAAGATGCAACTGGAAAAGCATGCGGCTTAAAGAAAACAATTTGGCTTAAAAAGTACAAAAAACAGCTCAAAAAATAGCTGCTCGAGGATTTGATGGCTTATGTGGTTAAAATACAAATTCGAAACCACGGAATTTTTAGAAGACGAGGAATGAGGCGCCATAGGCAATGAACTACATTCACGGCACTCACATGGGAAATTTTTAGAAAAAGGAAGTACGAAATTCGAATAAAATCAAGCGACAGTGCACTCATTCAGGTTCTTCGTTACCCAGACACATCCTCACAACCGTCCTTATGCATGACCGAAACCCACTGGATTCTGGAGAACACGTCGGGCACAACATCGATAACTAATACGTTTGCTTCCCTCTAAGAACAGGGTAAGTCACACAAAAAACTGTGAATAAACGTACTGCACGTAACATAACAACTATTTTGACCTGAAGCAATGTCTGAAGTAAACGAGGATGATGAAAAGACACTAATCATTTAATCGAGAATTAAACTTAAGATCAAGGAAGACTAACAAAAGGAAGCAAATAAATGACAGTTACACGGCACACATGTTCCATTCCTTCAATAGAGAATGAATCAGCTTTTGAGCTTATTCGTGGAAAAAAAAGAAAAAAAAGCATCCCTGTTATTAATTCGCAAAACAAAACACGCCCCCTAAACTTTCAAAGTAAATTAAAACACACTTATTATCCTCCTCCCTCCTTGTCCCAAGACAAGTGCGGCGCACCGAATGAAACGCCACTGAATGCAAGTGATGCGCAATGGGACTCCAGAATAGCATAATGAAACTTCTAAGGTCTAGAAACGATCTAAAGATGACCAACCAGAGGTTCCGACTGAGCGAAAAAGTCGTCTGTCATAGCAGTAGCGAAGGAGTTCGAAAGTGGTGGCGTAAAAGCCGCAAAGTCGTGCGGCGTCACAGTACGTGTTGTTTGGGTACGGTTTATTCCAGCCGCATTAATTTGTGGATTTGGCGGTGTTTGAAGATTGCCTCCCATAAGTTCGCTACTCATGAAAGCCGTTGATATTCCAAGTGGTGGCAGCAAGCTTGCATCACGATTGCTGAAGAAATGCAGAAACCTAACACTGGACACGTCTTTAATCCGACAACACCAAACATCACCAAAAATTGGAAAATATCACGCAAATATTTGAGATCGACCAACTGAACCTCAGGGAAATGAACTTAAAACTACAGCTAGCTAGAGCAGAGCCTTTTTAATTTGCAAAACTGCACATTTGAAAGTTTTCATATACATTCGTCAAGCAAAAACAAAAGGAGCTAATTTAAAACAAGAATGACGACCAAGAAATTTCGAAGCGGAGAGATCACAACTCGAGACATTTGTGTTCTTTTATAAAGAATGAGATGAGGTTTAGAAAACCTAAATCGTCCTTTTCGCACTTGGGCGCGATAGTCGATTCCCGCCGCGCTTATTTCCACATTGCAATGACGACCAAAAAATTTGGTGTTTCTATGAAGGAAGGCCTCAGAAATTCTGAAATCCAATCGCCAACACAAACTCTCGAGACTACTTCTACAAAAGAGCGGTGGCAAGATCACCTGGCTGGCATATTCGTGGCAGGAGATGCAAAAAGTGGCGCCGAAGAAGGCTGCACTACCGGTGGCATGCCGCTCAAATCAAACGGATCATTAGCTACGGGAGCTAAGTTCGGCTGCGTGGTCGATTGTGGTGCCCCACCAAATACGGCATCCAAGCCCAGTAAGTCAGCACCTGAAAACATCGCTAAGCTCCCTACAAAAACTTATACACTGTGGCAATAATCGCAAAAAAAAACCTTCCTAGTGTACAATATTTTGGGGCTCTTACAAGACCTCCGCAAGTATCACCGAACCAGATATTAAAATTTTTTGCAATTAAATTCAACGATTGTGGGAGTTAACACTGGATATTGCAAACGGTTGCAGAGAAAGACATGGGAGGAGAAGAAAAAGGAAGAGAAAAGAGATGGAACAGCTTTCCCAGCGAGCTTCTCCATACAAATGATTCACTGATTTGGATTGCGGGAGCTTCCAGCTTAAGAAGTCCCCTGCTCCCGCGAGGACTTTCTGCGATCAAGCCCCTCCGCAGTGGGACGAAGGTCTCAGTGACTTTCCCTACTTCTGTGACGGGTACCAAAAAACGTTGAGTATGCCTTCAAAAGGTGAAAAAACTTCATAGCGCTGCAGAAACATGATGCAAATCAATTATGCAGTGTGTTCTAACAGCGAAACGTCACGCATAGGTGCTAACAGCAAACAATTTACTGCTGGAAATAATCATGCTGTCAGCTGGAGCTAGAATGGAACAACGTCAACAACGTACCGCAACAAAAAAGTACAAATAAGACGAAAGAACCGCGGTTTCTTCTTAACAGAACCATTTCAATGGGAAAGCTCTACGAGGAATGGAAACTTGCATTGCGATGGCCATATGCAGAGGGAACGGCGGAGTGAAAAGTGCGTCAAATTGCAGACCTACGTGTAGCCTACTGCACTGCGGTGGAAAATGCCGCATTTTCAGCATGATTTTCCCAAAAATCTTCTGTTATGAAGTCATTTAATCGAAGTTGTCGACAAAATAAGTCTCGAAAAATAAGGAAGTCGTTCAAGCTGACATCAAGGAAACTTACAACACCACAAAACAACAAACACCCTCTGGGCTGATGGAAAACAACTTCCGAAAGAACGAAAGCATCTCAGGATAACGTGGCATTTGACGATGTAGAAAACTGCAATCTGTGAAATCACACATCAACTCAAGGGAAATTCATCGCTGTCTCGGCCCATGAAGGTGCTGTCTTATCCTCTCTTTCACTGCAGACTTTCTGTTTCCTTCGCGTCCAAAAAATGGTTTTTGCTGACAGGAGTAGTTGTGCTTGCAGACTAGATTCGACTTCATTTCAATTCCACAAGTTGATAGCGACAAGTAGCAATAAGAGAAATAACGTTTGATCAGACTTCAACAAATAATAAGTGGCAGAAACTTCACTAACCGGTGCTGACAGTGAAATATTATTTTTTCACTGCTGTTTCATCTTAAATTTCAGAAAACCTATTAAGCTATACTTCATCGCCTGAGCATTTTCAAGGAGCACTGTTCTTCACTATAGAGCATCAAAAATTCATAAATTATGAACGAGATCGAGTTCAAACTTTCGTGAACTGTGAATTTCTTTACAGAAGTCTCCTTTTGCACATTAGGACAGAACATCGAACTGAAGGAGGTATTATGGAATTGAGAACAAGGAGAGAAAGGATGTGTCGAAAATAAACAAAAACATGAGGGTCACACTCTTTAAGCCGTTATCATAAAAAGAGTTGGCGAGGAGAACTGCGACACATGAAAGCCAAATCTCAGCATCCGGAGATGAGCAGCACCTCCTTACAATTACCAGAGCGGCCTAAAATCGAGAGAAAGGAGTTAAACCTATTCTCTTCAAGAGGTCTCGCTAACTGTTTCTGTTTTTCTCATCAAGATGTTTCCAAATCACTGCCAACTCCTCCGAAGCTGAATAAGTAAGTTTTGCATCAAGCTGATTCATAACAGAGGCGCGAATTCTAAAAACAAGAATAGCAAAGAGGTCACCGCTGTGCAGATAGCAATGAAAGAGAGATAATCCCCGAGGTAATGAATATTGTGCCTCAATCTCTGCTGGAATGCATCTTCCATTGAAATAGGCGAGCGTCTCGTTTCCGAGTAATTCGCACAAGTCTTTGAGTACTCTATGCACTGGAAGTCCAAGCTTTATCGCAGACCGTACGCACCGAGAACTTTTTAGTAAAATGCAACTCGAGCATCCTGAGGCTGCGCTAAATAACCCAAAACTCGCGGAACAAACAAATCTGCAATGTCCAAGAAAAAAGACAGTGGTCGGCAAAGCCAACAGCTACACCTTGCCTGCAGACAACCCGTCAAGTTAAGCATCGAACTTTGAGATGCTGTACAGGATAACCTTGAAACTAACTAAAGAAAACAATGCCCGCATAAAGAGGCGATGTGGCTTTGACGTACATGGGTCCGCCATTGCGCACGCAAAGCTACATGAACTATAGAATGTTTTCACGAGGGTAAACAAGCTAAAACGTTGAAGCAAAAGAAGATATCAGTCTTTTCTAAGAAAATGTGACGTAAAGTACCCGCAGAGACCGGCTTCGTGATGGTGTGATGTGCGACGGGCGGTGCGCATGGGATAGCATTACTGAGGTTTGGGGCTGGAATAGGCGGTGGGACGACGCTGTCGAAAGATGGACGATTCGTTGTAGCTGGCACGGTGTTGCGTGCCTGCGCAAAATCTCCAAATTCATCGTCGTTTTCTGACGTTGGCTCAGGAGTTTTCTAAAAGACGTTCGATATTTTAATGTCTCCAAAAATTGAATACATTCGCCTAAAACATCAGTATTCTTTGAACTTCTCATAAACAATCCCTTCGTTCTTTCAAAGAACGAAGTGAACTGCACATGGAAACCCTATTCATCAAGCGTCTGCAGAGAATTAGCCCTGTGACTATATATAAGCGCATATGGTTTGTCATTACACGTTATCAAGAACCACCTCACATGTTTAAAGCTATAAGGATTGGACCACCAACCATGCCATCAATTTGAAATGTGGCCTGAAGTTTGGGATAAGGATTTGTATGACCTCCAAATCAACAGGAAGACATGCAATAGCCGCATTATTGCTTTACAGACGTCATGATCGCAGCAACTATTAACGAATACAACATGCCATCAGCCGGCACAAATACAAGCAGTTTGAATAATTTCATCCAAATGGAAAAGATACCATAGCATTTGCATTCATTTGAGTAAACTTCTTTCCCTTGCAGTTCCTCTTATTCCTTCCCTCTAAACTGTATAAAATAACGACGGAGCAATAGTCATGAGAATCGGATTAAAGAATGCAACAGAAAAAACGGACCTCACGAATACCTAGCTCAGGGCTATCGCGCGTATTGCGGCCCTCCTCATCCGGAAACTGGAAAGAATTCACTTCGCGATCCCGATACGATTCCCTAAACGATCCAATTAGATGAAACAAACTTAAGTACTCCGTTATTAAACACCTACAGATATGCCCATTTTAAAAACATTTCAAGTACGAATAGACGTTGGCACAAATTAATAAATGCTCATCTTGCGATAAAGTATAAGGTCGCCGCGCTCAGCTTAGTATAGACGAAATTTTATTCGCTGACATCAATCCAACTTCGCGAACAAGAAAGCTAAGACAAGCACATGCAACTCAAAGCACTTGCAGTATGCACCGACACAGCTTTTACCACTTGCAGTTAACATCCCCTTAAAGATGGAAAATTCTCTTCCCTCCCCCACATTCAGTCGAACCCCCGCCGAACAATTCTCTCTCATGCGTTATCCTCTAGCGTTCCTGCAGCCTCCTATGAAATCAAAACTACTGAAGACATGAGTATGTGGCACGACCTAAAAGTGAAAAATACCTTATTCAGTGTCCTCCTAATTACTCCAAACCTTGCAGAATTGAAGTTTTACCGCGAACAAAACATGCAGAAATCGACATATCCGACCAGCGCTTTTAACGATTTTGGAGTGTGCGAAGTGAGGCGCGGAAGGACGAACGAGAGCGAAAGGCCTTCCGTTCCATTATATGTAACAGAATACGAACGAAGGAGAAAACGTGCCGCTCTTTGGCCATTCTGTTTTGCTGCTATATCGCGGTCACCCATTAGAATTCAATCAGTCCGTTGGACTTTCTCGCAGTGGTAGGAAGCGGAGGTTCCTCACGTTTTGAAAGAATCAAGAAATTGCCATGCACGTTACTAGTGTCAGTACTCCTTATAAGATGCTTACTTCAGTTAAGGAGATAAAATGATTTTTCAGACTATGCGACGCCGATACGATCCGGCTAAATGTTACCTTCATCGAGTGAAGTGTAAGTATCCTTCAATGAAGGGTTCTTACACAGTTCTGTCGTATTTGTTACTTCCTCGTAACAAACTAACAAACGGCTCATACAAAACGACTGGATGAAACTGACAAGATCTGTTTATGCCTTAGTCGCATCGACAGAGAATGGTGGTTGTTTCTTCATGAAAGATGTCCCATCAGCTATTCTTTTACAATCTTCTCGTGCGCTTGAAAATCGAGGCATTTCTCAAATGACAATACTGGTAGATTTTCCCTCAATCAGCTTTTTCTTTATATCCTATCAGCTTCATGTATATCATTTTCCCTTTTGATGAAGTGGCACCTTAAACTCTTAACATCGCGCAATGCCACAACTGGCAATATGTTAACAGTGAGCGCATGCAGCTCCAACAGAGCGTACCATCCACGCCTTCCGTGAACTCCACAGATAAATAAGCAGTTTCATCATAACCCTCGCTGATTTGTTCCCACAAAAGAAAAAAACGGCTGAAAGTAGGCTCAATCATCGCCACCGACGGCATGTCCCAACCACTTGGGAATGAAGGCAACCTATTTTTATATAAGCTCCCTCTACTTCTAACACAAAGGTTTATTCATTCTGAAGCAATAAGCGCAAGAAATGCAATAACGGAAAAAACTGCCGTTCTGAATGAAAATGAACATTCCTTCAAAAGAATAAAAAGACGAACACATGCCCATACTCAAAGAAAGTAAACCGGATGGAGTCATAGAAATTCCAGCCGTCTTGCTGATAATCGAATAGAAACGGGGCCAGGTTGGTTATCAACCTTGGAGACAGCCTTATCCCAACACCATTTTAAACGTGTCTACGAACGTTCTGAACAAAGCCATAATGGAGAAAAAGAGGAACGGCATCGTTAAAATTAGTCTCATCTAGATGAGTACCGAAATTTCACTTTTTATCTAGTGGGAGTTCCGGGCAGCCGCTAATTGCGTGGTGCAAACCAACGATACAGTCAAACCACTCACCTTCTACAGCGATTTTTTGTTTATATTCGAGCCAGTAAAGCCGGCAAATTTTAAAAAAGGCTTATGAGAGGTAAAAATTGATGAGTAAAACGATAAACAGCGAAAAAACAAATGGGAAACGCAGCGCAACCGGAAAATAAATGAGATGGTCTTAAAAACACTCTCTCTTGGAAACTAAAAGTGAGAATATTCCGGTGAACCACTGATATAAAGAAGTCATTTACCACACACCTCCACATAACATCTAATATCAAGTTCTTTTCTGGAAGAATACTTCAAGGTACCTGTTATCGTCGTCGAAAGAACAGCGTCGAGCAGATGAGTTACTGCCCCAATCATCGAGACTGCTCTTGCCATGACTTCCTTAAAATAATTTCGATAGTGGCGTGAACATCTCATTCCTAATTATCGAAAATCACAATCGTGAGAAAGTATAAGCAGATTTCCTCTCCGACAACCTAGAATAACCAAGAATAAATTCGTTTCACCACTGGAAACGCATGCTTTGCTCAAAAACGTTTCCTCGACTACTTGTTCGGGCGATCAAACATACGCTATGTCGACGTTGCATTCCGACGCAACTGTTCCCTCTATTTGATGTTTACTTGTTTTGATACAGCGCGTCGGGATTTTTCTCGTTATTCCCTAATCTTCGCTCTTTTACTGTTTGTAATGAACAAGCGGATCACTATAAAATATAACATATTCAGATAATCGAAAAATGTAGCGTAAAAACTGATGAGAATAGACAAATTGTCTGTTTTCTTGCATAAATATGTCAGTGCAGACTCGGTTCTGGAGAAGGAACGAAAAAAGAGTGAATGCTCACTAAAAACCGGAAAAAAGTGCCCCGAGAACATACGCATCTGTTAGCAAATCCTAACAACGACGCTGAAATAAAGTACACTACGAGTTTATTTGAACAATGAGAGTGAACAGGCAGAGTCTCAATAATCCCGCATTATTTGAAATATCGATACTTACGAAACTTATATATATGGTTATTAAAAAGTTGAAATATTGAGCTCACCGAATGAACTACCGCCAATAGTCATTCTCATCTCATCCTTGGAGAAACCCTGATATTTCTCCTTGCCCTCCATTTTGGCCTTCTTGCGCGCCACTCGCAGCTGTTCCTCATCTTGAATCAACTCGATCAGGAGCTTCGCACGATGGCGCACTAAACAACAGCAATACAGCCGTGTTGCTTTCACAGATAACAATACTTTGAAAGACGGTAAACAGGCGACCCTTCACTCCAGAAATCCAAAATAAAGTGAGAAATGTAATGCTGCTGCTACTTTTCTTCCCCATCCCCTTCTAAAACATAAAAAATATTCCTGACTTGGAACGAAAAGTCAGCATGACATAACGCGTTACCGTTGAGGCCCTGGTCTTTGCCCCTCTCGTCAGTGTACCTGTAGTTCTCAAGAGCCCGCATTTCAAAGAGATGGTCGCGTGCGCTGCCGACAACGCGCTCGCTGCCGTTCTTCAATAAGTAGTTGAGCAGTGTGAGCGACTGCAAGCACTCACTTCATTAGACCTTCATGCTTCGGTATCTACATAACCATTCCAGGACGAAATTCAACAATGCCACCTGTTAAATAAACGACTTCGATTCCCATCCGTATAGCGAGACCCAAATGCACAACATTACAGAATAATTTTCTGCGAATTAGCGTCAATGAGATTTAAGTTACGTGCACACGCTACCGCTGAGACCAGAGCTGCCGATCAAGAAAACCTGCTGAAACCAATGAGATGTCTCTTCACAGCAAAATTAATTCACGAATCGAATGCCAATGAAACGTTAGTTGTAGCATCAAAAAAACGTTTCATTAAAGCAATTCAACTGCACTATTATCTAAAGTATCTGCTGCCACTATAACAGCATATTCTATCACTCGACACCGCAAAATGAAATTTCTCATCACATCCAGCCCTAACATCAGTAAATCTCGGAATGCAGTTCACACGGCACCACTAATGTAAAATTGAAATCCACCTTATAAACACGCCTCCATGCACATTTATTCTCCTGAAGCATTCGCTTCCACAGCATGCCCATAATTTCCGGAAACGCATCATACTGGAATGTCATGTGTGCTATTTCGGCCATTTGTGGTCCAGTCGGACCCCACGGATCTTCATTTGTAGCTTCGCGAACCTTCGTCTCTGCTTCCGTATAATTCATCACCATGCCCTGCCTTAAATTACGAATTTCACATTACTTTCGAAATCCTTTTTTTCTATCTCTCGAAAAAAAACCTGTCACACAAATCTGGCTGGAAAACCATGAACTTTTAGTCTGTTCATCCTTTAGTGTGATCAATGCCGGCCATGACGTATTGTCGGGTACTGAATGATTTCGTGCGATCTCGGTTATCCTCATTCTAATAGCAAGTTATTTCGCTCGCACTTGTGTCAATCTCGATGTTGATCAGTACCCATGAGGATTACGACCTGCATTCACGGTAGTAGCCAAAGATATAAACAGGCTGCGGTCTCGATTACTAAACAGTACGGGCTTTTTTGTGGCTGTTATTGCTCTTAATAAATATGCTTCTTTGCTTCTGTGAGGTTATTCATGTGCGAAAAATGGTCGCAAAAAGATGCGCATTATTTTACTGATTCCGCTGGAGGACATATGCGTAGCGTGATAGTCGGTATGGCAGAATCTGTAGCGGTCCCCATTTTCCTTGGACGACGAACAACTTCGGTGAAATAACATGAGTTTCATGGCATACCCTGATAAACAACACTATCACTTTTCTCCACAAACTGTTATAAACGCTTATGGTAATTCGCCATTGCAAGGCACGTGGTGTGATCTTCATCCCATATTATGAGCAAGCTGCCATTGTTTATTTAATGAAATTCTAATAATTCCAATTTAGAAGATCCTGAAACACTTTTGCGTCACCTTTCAGGTTGATCCATCTGCTCCTTTGAACTTAAATGAGCGTAAAATCTGAATACCCTTACAAATGGTTCAGCTCTATCCTGACCGTCGAGTCATGGTTTTTCTGATATTTGAAGGCCGCGTACCTGACACTAGAGTGCATCAATTTGCCGAATTTGGGTACCACGTTGGGAGTGGGACTCAGCTCGGGTCGAAACAGGTCATAAATGAGCAGAAACAAATAAAAAGGGTGGCGAGTAATACACTGACTATTACAAGCTATAAACATGAACGCGGATGACTGCAGTAGATGGTGCGAAGGTCTGGACGGGATAATCTGGAAACAATAAAAAGAGTTGTGCGATCAGCCAGAATACAACCAGATTTTTACAGAACTCCTGGAGAAAATGTCACTGGAAGCCAAACAGCAAATGTACTTAAAAGTGGACAGTAGAGAAAGAACAGCTGTTGGACAGCCTCAACCTTGCGGTTTAATTACTCTTTTTATTCAAGCAGTCAACATAGCGAACTAGTGTAAACAATGAGCGTAGGAGAGTGCACATTTCAGAAAAAGCTAAAGCCAAGTCAAAGAAAAATTTAAACAAACAGAGGAGTGGAAGAGTGGAAGTCGAAAAACCAGACGCCAATGACAAAACAGTCACTGACGAACACTCGGATACCTGATCGGCTCCTTTCTGGCTCCCCACTTGGAAGCCCTTAGTGAGAGTGGTAACTGACGACTACTGTCAACGAATGGTGAGCAAATAAACGCACACTTTATCGCCGAGTTTCCGTATTTCGTAGGTGTTAAATGTGTCTGTTACTGATTTTGTGAAATGTGCGAGTCCACTGAGAAGATCCGACATCCTGATTAGTCACTGCAATCACAAACCTACAGTTTGTTTTAGCTTTCCTAACGGAATGAATTCGAACGATGGGAACACTGCATGATACGACACGACGCAATACTCCACAAACGTTGTGGGCAACAAGATGAGCCTAAAACACGTTTTAAAAGACTATGTAAGTGGCCCATCCTGGTACCAGTCCACAGACATTACTTTAACATTACCATGGCTCACATCACTTCGATGAGGTGATGATGGAAACTGGCGGTAGTGTCCATCAATTTGTTAAGCATGAGCGAACAATATACACCTCCCTCCAGCATAGGCAGCCAATAGTTATTAATACCCTTCCCATCTTCATGCACTGTTATTGCCGTGCCTTCTCCCCCTCCCCTAATTAAGCTGCAAACGACGAAGGAAGCAGCTACTCCGTTTACATCTGCACTCTACTTTGTAGAGCTGAAGCACTTCACCTATGAACAGCATAAGTACAAGCATCATTACGCATGTCGTTCGAAAATGAAATTTGCTAATAAGTAATCCCATAAGGAGTAGGAATGTGAGCATGGGGACGGCAAAAACGAAATCAAAAACGATGGCAACCTTCCTTTTGAAGGATATATGAGATGAGGATTCTTTCCATTGCTACTACCTAAGCGGCAAACCAATACGAGCTGGTAATCTTTGGGCGTGAGGAGAGGAGCACAGCTGTATGCAGGTGGAAGTCTGCTTTCTCTTGGAGTGTTGGTGGCCGCTAACCCCTCCTCTGCGTACTCCCCCTCTTCCTAACCTCGATTTCCTCTTTCGACCCACGAAGACGCTCGTCAGTGAAATATCGACATGTCTCCACGTCATCAATTCATGAACCTGTGCAAGACAACAGTTAAGTTGGATCGTTAACCCAGCAAAAAAGTGATACCAGCTTGATTAGCTGCGATTTAAACACAGCACTCTGCTTTCTCACGTGTTAACTTTTAAGATGCTCCTACGCCAATAAACAGTTCCGTATCGTTGAAGAGCCAATAGTTTACTAAGTGAGTAAGTTGCTATTTCGCGCTGCTAGAAATACGTCTCCAAATTCAGAAATGCCAATCTTACAGCCTGTCGAATTTAGCTCACGCCGAGACGGGAAGCGCAACTGAGTCCAACAGGGTGACTGGCTAAACCCTGTTCCGGTTGTGCAGCCAGTTTCGATTCACTTAAGATGCGATTAGAGATTGAATAGGGATTATTATTACCTACCCGTAACTCAAGCGGTGCTACAAGAAGGTAGCTAATAAATACGTCTGTCTTCTGTTTAGTCACACTAAGTTCCCTAATCGCTCACTTACGACTTCAAAAGTGAAAACGTGCAGAGAGGGGACCACAAATGAAATTGGGGCCTCACTTCGAGGAAAAGTAGGTACTGACCAGGAATTCAGAGGTCCCACAAGTATTTTTAGGTGATTCGTTTTGCTGGACTCCGTCTTCAGCAAAGACGACCTGTCGCTTCATAGAACACAACTCCCAAGTTATTATTCGCATTCAGCAATTTGCAGGAGGATGAATGTCGCAGAAGTGGTTAAAAAAGAGCGTTACGCTAACTGTTAACATTGCATCAACGAAGCAATAATACTCAGGACAAATCCATATCAAGCACAACATCACATTTACGTAGTTACCCTTCTCATGTGAGAGCAGAAAATATCGCAAACATTAATCACTACTCAAAGCCGACCGAAAACTCCAATACGCTTCATAAAAGCAAACTGACTCATCATCCCACCTATATTCTCACAACTTCCGCCATTTAATGCAACAACTACCTCACGCTACATCGAACCGCTCTCGCATCCTCTCTCCATAAACGCCCCCTTCAAAATGTTCGATTTGCTGCCAGTCGTCTGTTTTCGTTGCAAGACCTGATCGAATTCAAAAGGAACGCTTTAACGTCGTTTCGACACCCTCCTCATGATGGGCAGGACGTTCAGGTTGTGAAATAGATGAGGAAGGACGTACAGGACTAACATCTAAACGCTGGGGTGCATCTTAAAGCTTTAGTGAATAGAGACGCATGCCTGTTTCTCTTGCACCTTCACCTTAATTAAAGGTTCTCATTCGTTTTCCATCTCCCTTCCTTTCACAACTCATATTCACTGCTGGCTTTATTAGGCAATCGTCTAGACTCAGATACAGCACCTGGGTTACATCCGCAAATATAAGTTCCTTGCCGATTGAACGGGAGAACAGTTTACACTTAACTGCCCGGAAATACTAACTGAATCGAGACATACTACAGACAAAAAGTGTATTTTCAGTGTTGCATCTTGGAAAAAGTGTACTTTCAGTGTTGTATCGACTTATGTGCTCTTATGCCGTCCGAAGAAAGGTCTGAGCCTTAGTCGGGCTCAGCTCATCCATATGTTTGGTTCGACCCGTGTTTGGGGGCCGTTGTGCTCTCCATGAACTTCTTCAACTTCCTTGAACTGCACATACTTGCATCGACAAACGATTATCGCCTTCTGCATCTCGCATGCAGTCGGTCTTCTCTATGCCGCGGCCACTTAACCACAAGCTGTACGAGTGTGCTGCCGATCTCAGTCGCCATTCATTCTCTCAAACTCTCGAGGAGTCCATCTCGTTTGCAGTAACTGCTGAAAGAGATCAAGGAGACGATTGTGGAAGCGGCGAAAAACTTCGTTTGCACATGAACCGTTGCTGACATTTGCAGCAGAGAGTGTACGAAATGTTTGTTTGTTACGGAATTACGTTCGTTTCCATCTCCTACTTAACGAAAGATTCTGTGTCGTTAGAGGTGATTTCTTAAAAATTCATTCTTCAGCTCGAAGAAGCTAGCTGGATGTCAGGATGCGTCAAGAGTTAAATGGACCGTCTCTGGCATCGTTATAGAGAATGGCAACTATTCAGGAGTGAACGTAGTGTGAGGTACCGAAAATGAAAATGCGAAGTGGAAACGGCGCTAAAGATTCCGTACGACGATAATGAGAGTAGGTCTGTCAGGTTGAGCTGTGAAATGCTGAAGTTCGATGAGTACGGAATAGTTGATCCGAAGATACGTAAAAAAAATATTAGGTTGATGTGCGATTCCCAGAGAAATTCACATATATGTACTGCAGTTGACGTAGGCAGGTGGTCCAAAGGTAGCTTGATGTCAGTTAGGATGTTCACATAGAAGCCACACTGTCCACATCCGCTTCTTTCAACGGAATTAGTGGAAGTTGAAAAAGCCGACGGAAGACTGGAATGCTTCAATAACGACTGCTCGAATACAGGGTATCGTTAAAAATCAAGAAGGCTGCGGACAGGTCATACCTCGAAAAATGAGCTAAAGAGGACGAACCCCTCCCTACAATCCGCATCCTCCTCCCTCTCTTCAATGAAGGAATGTGACTCACATAAGCGCTTTCTCGGATGGCTGATGCATAGCTGCTTCAAAGGACTATTCTGTCCGCTAATTTCGGCTCATCTGACAGCTCCTTTATAAACGTTCGTTCCAGCCTCACAACGAAGTGGTATTTCGATCGTTTTCGATATCTGCCTTACATATGACGTTACATCCCCATAGTCATTTTGCATTATTCCAGGAAAGAAGTGTCTTTGAGTGCAAATTACGCGCGGCGCGAATGTGATGGTAACTTTCTAATTAACGCTGTGGAAAATATGAAATAAGGCTAGAAAGACCTTGACGGATGTGCAATGGCTCGACGGACTTGTCCTAGAAACCTCGCTCCGTTGACAATAGCATTCGTTGTGTTTTTGTTGGAGAACATGGTGACGTGTTGCTGAGAATTCCCTCTATTGCTTTTATATTTATCACATCCCGAGTCCAACTCCTCGAACGCCTACATAGTAGTCTTTATGTTAAACTCCATTGTTTTGTTCTTGAGCATTTGGAAACAAACTAGAGTGTGGAAAATACAGAATAGATGTGGCTGTTGCACTTTTCTGACTAAAAAACTTTGCACAAGATGCAGGAAATTTTAACCACGACTATAATATAATTGTAGGTAGTCGACTTTTGAAAAAAGTGGTTTAGGTACGGCATTCGGGAGGAGAAGTACAGATAAACTGTCGCCTGAAAAATCTGGATGTGAGGATATCAGTGATGGAGAATATCAAATTAAACCATGTTAAGACAAAGGGTGAGAACGCTGAATAAAAGCTATGAACTCGTCAGATGAAACCATTCGTTAGTTTAATAAAGTGGTGAAATTGAAAAATGTTGTTAGTTATGAGTGCTCATAAAAAGAACCTGTTCCGAGCAATTTTATGTGTATTATGAGAAGTGCTGAATTAAGCCGACAACCGGTGTCCGCAATCGTTTATGATAACTCTGTCAACAACGTGATCATTCAACTGCAAAATCCCTCGTTACTGACTATAAGAGCGGCGAGATCTCATCACCCAACTGAACAATCTGTTTTCCAAATACGGCGACTCGGTCGCTTTTTGTTGATTGTCCAGTTCCTTTCTGATGATCTTATCGAGCTGGCCGAAAACCCGCAAAATTTGCCCACAAACTGTGTTAAATAATGAGACTTTGTTCCACGTTAGTTAAATGTTCTTTCTCTCTATTTCAAGCATTAAATGCTTCTGTCCCGGAAATATGGGACAGAGGAGGATGTCAAAAGGGGTTGCAAAATTGTTGATTCCGACGCTGCGTGAAATGCTGAAATTGGCACTCCCGATATTTAAATCGCAAAAACCCCACGTTAACGCTTCGGACAGCTGCATTTCGGCTTTCTCGATTCCTTCGTCACTCACCCTCTTTCTATATTCTCTTTTGCGAGCTCGAACGTCAGGGGAAAGCATTTCTGTAGGTGCATGGAGGGGGACGGAGAGGGAGAGGAAGTTGGGGTGTAAAAGAATTCATGTCATCAAATTTTGTAATAAAGGGTTGAATTCGAATAAGCGTTCTGGATTTTAAATTCCACTAATTAAAGTATGTAATTTTGTTCTAAGTTAGCCAGGTTTTGCACACTTCTCCCAATTTACTTCTCTAATGATGTCGTTTTAAACTGGAATGCATTCTCGGGACAGTGCGTTTTTTCATTTGTTAGGCCAGGAAGTACGACGTCCACCTTTCGTGCAGTGAGTGTCTCGAAGAAAGCACATCTTATTGCTCTCTTAATCATTCATTCATCTGCCTACGAGCCCGCTAACTCGCAAAGAAAAAAGTGACAGAAAGCGTCGATAGTGCAAGCCCAATATGCGTTTTTGCATTTCAGTTCATCGGGCAAATTGGGAAAATGCCTAACAAATGCCACTTTTAAACACTTGTTGCTCATCTAGGCGACAATCGGTGAAAGTGAGGAAGTAGGATGGTCCAATCATGCAAAGAACGCAGCATGTTAAGACAAAATGTGAATCGGCATTGTCTTTGTCCTTACAGCACTGCCTAGAACGTGATTCAAAGAAAACAGTTTCGTAAAAGGTGGTGTGCCACATTTTGGTCGAGCAAAGCTAGATGTTGTCGGATTCTTACTTGCTTTGCTTAGGGAAACAACTGGTGGGTAATGCAGGTCGCTAAACAAGTTAGGTTCGCCCTTACGATGCCTGGAAGAAGTGCCAGCCATACCCACTCGGCCACCAGAGTGCAGGAGTTAAAGCTAACCAGGATAGGTGAACGCTGAGAGCACATTAAAGGCACTTATTTGCTTCTTCCTCCACCTCCTCTCCGTCTCCCTTTCATTACCGAATGAGCGTGAAGCTGTTCGTTTTATTTATTCAGTTTGCGGTTATTAAGTTAAACTGCTGTTCCCTAACGCCTCCTACGCAAGCTATAAATTAACAGTCGATTTGAGATTTAATATCATCTCGTATACATCACATTTGCCGACAACTTGATCGCAACGTATACACGTCTACTTCTAACATTTCCATAGTGCCTTTCATATTTCATTTCAATGGCGAAGAAATTTTAAACAAAGAAGCACTTATCATATTTGTTTGATATATGAGGGCAGATATCCACTGGCAGCTGAACTCTTTCTGATTCGCTCTTTACCACCACAACGTAAGGATAGGGCATTTCCGACAGTTTTCCTCATCTCGGTCTTAAGAATTTCCTTTTTTCGAGGAGGCGCCTTTTTTCCGCAGTCAGGAACGAAGGTAAAACGATGTAGCATGGCGGAATCGCAAAAAAAAGCTAATGCCTAAATGTGGAGGTGCGCTTTTCAGAAGTGGGGGGTAAGAGAGTGGCGAATACGAGAAGCGGGAACGCTGAAGATGCAACTATAATAACCGTATAAAATAACATTGTTTTGCTAATAATGTCACCAATTCGTTTGCCCCACTGTATTCCTCCGCTGTCATCATCAGCTTTGTGTTCACTTCAACTGTATATTCGAAACTGTCTGTTTATTGAAGTGGTGCATTAGAACCGCGTAGAAAGTACTTCAAAAGGCCTCACTATATGATTTGTAAAAATTCACTTTATGCGGGGGATATCGCTTGCGTACAAATATTGATCCATAGATGGCGCAATCAGAAAAGAAATGGGTTACTTGATGAGGGGATAGGTGTGGTGTTTCCATACCCTTGCATGGTATTCCGATGGCTTTTTGCTGTACGAGAAACAACTGTCTGCAGCGTTGAAATTTCGCTGAATGTGTGCAACATTTGCGCGCTCATAGCGACCAGGGGACATCGAGTGCTCGCAACTTGCCTAGATATTCGCGCTCAACGGAAATTAAACAGAGCATTTGATGGGGATGACAACTTTCGAAGGTACTTTTCATTTTCAGGTAGCATGCTGAAGGTAATGTTTTTTTACTTATGGTTTTCAGTGAAACATTCAAAAACTAAGATGATGGTAAGCATATATCCAGGTTTTTTTTTCTGCCAGTATGCCGGTGTTCTCTGTGATTAGCTAATATGTTTGTCCACGGTAGCCGATCAGAAATGTTTTTGCCGCTTTCTGATTCTTCAGGTAGGGTTCGGATAACTTTTGGCAGCATCCTTTCGGCAGTGTTGTCTCCGTCCCCGCCGTCTGCTCTTTTTTTTCGTTTTTTTGCCTCACTTCCACTATACGCCGGAGAACGATTCCTTCGCGAAGGATTTGGATATTAATGTATCATTTCATGGGTTAAACGGATTGGAAGACTAGAAGGGAGCGATCTTTGGTCATTGATTCGTTACATAAAAGGTGACCGTGCCAGGGCGATACTAAACATGAAAGGCGGACGTCGGCAATGCTGGTCGCTTAATGTTTGGTCGGCAATTACTTTGATGCTTTCAATTCATGCTGTCGCTGATGCATTCATCGCGTAAGGACCAGTCGTTCCGTTTATACTTTATCTTTCTCTCACCAGAACAGGACTGTTATCCTGCTACGGTATTCTATACTAATATAAGACAATAGAATTGAATTTTGGAGAGTATTCATTATGTCGGCAGTGAGGTCTTCTGTAGCTGTTCACCATCACCGGAGAAATATTCGGCTGATGCGAAAGGAGTTTTTTACTTTCCAGATTGCGTTCGTAGAAAACTTATTTGCAGACACAAACACGTTTTTATTATAAAACTATTGTGAATCCATCATAAGCGAGGAGTCTTTACGAACGCCTTAATTGAGCGTTCAGATAAGTTTCGAGTGTGCAGATTGGTATGACAGCGAACCACTGCAGTTCCAAATCACTGCAAGAACTTGTCGAACAAGAACGATCAAATAGAATGTTTACTACTATTATTCAATAGAAACGACGCCGTCCCTACAAATGAAAGCGACAACAATCTGCAGGAGCGAGATCTTCAAAAGAGGACGCAGCCATGGACGTTATAACGTGAAAGGAATTGCGGAATATCTCAACCGAAAGTACTCTTCCGAGCGAGCTTTCTGCAATGAATTTTTCAATGAGCGCCTATCCGACTATTCAAATACAGAATATTATGGAGCAGTTAGCATCGGAACTCCACCTCAAAATTTTTTGGTAACGAAAAATGCTTTCTTCATTGGAAGTTATTTTCTTCAAAAGCAAATCCTACCTTTCCAACATTTGTTCTTCCACTTTTTCCTCTTTACTAATTATTCATCAAGTGCTTCCTGTTGGAGAAGTGGCATCCAAATGATATTCACCTCGTCGAGCAGAAAATCTTCATTCTAGGTTTTATTCGACACAGGCTCCTCCAATCTATGGGTTCCCGGTATCGACTGTTCTTCATGTGGTGTTCATAAGCGATTCGATTGTGCGGCATCTGCAACATGTCAGCGAACAACCGAACACTTTCAAATACGATACGGATCTGGCGCAGCTACAGGATATATCGTTTCCGATTCTGTTTGTGTCGGTTTTGCTACTGGCAGCAAATCAAGAACATTGCCATCATTTCATTTTGCATCCACAGTTAATAATATGGATATCAATTATCCTGAATACGACTGCCACTTCTCCCGAAGGAGCAGGCAAAAACTGAGGCTCTCTTCTAATAATCCCTCTTCTTTCCGACTGAAATGGATTTGAGCGTTTTTTCGTTTGGCTAAAGGAGTACTTGACCCATTATCTTTTCTTCCAACAGACCAGGCTATCTTATTCGTCCTCATAATTTTGCCTTTAAAATTACCTGTCACTAAATCATAACCACGGTTATGACCAACAAAATCGTCGTATGCAGAAACCTCTACTGTTCATCAATAGAGAGACGACGTGAGCGAGCCTATGACGTTTTGCTGGAGAGCGTCTTACTTACACGCTAGTGTGATGGATTGCAGCATCCTAGTGATAGCAGGTACGAGAGTGAATGAGCGCTAACGCATTAGCTAAGCTAACTGAGAGCAACTTTTTTCTCATTTTTTCGTCACTGAAAAGTCACTGAGACGTCACAAGACCCTACGACAAATAGTCGGCCGAAATGTGACTGCAAAGGAAGGATGAACAATTTTCACAAACAGATTCGGGGTAATGGGATATTGTTATGAAGAGTATGCGTTGACTATAACAGTGAACAGGAAGCTTTGACATAAATAAATTCAGCACCAATTAAGTCATTGCTAATCGCAGGTTTGTTTGGTTTTCTTTCCACTCGACACTATTTTAACATCATTTCAGTCTCACTTTTATTGCTCTGTCGACAAAGTCGGTAAAACTTTGCTGATGAATTAAGTTTGTATACGTTTAGAAAGTGCTACGGGATAGGTTTTTCGAGCTTACGGCTATATCCGTCATATTAGTACAGCCGACTTCGAATGGCTCATTTTCTCTTCACCGTTCGAATCGAATCCTCCACTGCATTTGACAAAAGGCCTAGCTGAATATTGAGAATCATACTCCTGAGTGGCTCAAAATCTACTGCTTTCTTCATAATTACCTCAAAGGTTCGTGGATCACAAACAGCTTTTTAAATCCAAATTTCGAACATCCGGAACTTTTTCAAAATGAAATTCGCTTGAAAGGAGCAGGATGCGATGGATGAAAATATCAAAAACAAAAGTCTTTAGACTGCATGTTGGTGTGATATTTTAGTCAAGCGTTAAACTGACTAGTCCTTTTCAACTGCTATGAAATGATACCATCGAAACGTCTCGTCGTTCCTCATTCGCTATGCAATATTTGTATAATTGAAAGAAAATACCGCATATACCGTATTTCAGTATTTCAGTTTGGTAATGCATCGAATTCGCTATGTACGGACATTTCACAGAAGTTCGCTTGTGCAACCGATGAGCCTGGAGCAGTATTCGCTGTAAGTACCGCACCTAATTACTGACACAAATCCACGAGCATACAGCCAAGAGTGGACGTCAGCGGTTATCATAATGTGGGAAGACGTGTTAATTGCGCTTTGTTTTGTGACACAGGCTTTACATAAAACATTTCTCTCAGGTAGCGGGATGAACATGTTACTTATATAAGATCTGAAGTAAGTCCGGTTTGGATCTCGGAAACAGCAGGAACTGGAGCTAGATCTAACTCATTGCGAGGTAGGGTCATGGGTAAAACCGTGCTTTGGTTCCGAATGCGAGTGGAACGGAATTCAAATTTGATACGAACCGTTAAACGCTACTCGTCTTTATTTGAATACTATGAAGCTAGTTCCAATCAGCGCAGTCGATCAGAAAAAGTTACCTCATGTCAGCTTAGCCCTACAACGAGAAACTGCTATTTGACATTCTCATTAAATCAGCTTAGCTCTAAAACGAGAAACTGCTATTTGACATTATCATAAAATCTACACGAAGGAGTGCCCATCGCGCACTGCAGTCTTACTTTCGTGAAAATTTGCTACATCGAAATGACATTCAAAAAAGCTCAGCAGTTTGTTTGAAGACAGACGAGTTCGACGGTATTTTGGGAATGGCATGGGATTCAATTTCCGTTGACTCAATTCCACAGCCACTCGACCAAATCTTCGCGAATCCCAACTGCGAGCAAAAATTATTCGCTTTTTGGCTCAACAGGAAAATGGGATCGACGGTAGGCGGTCAGCTGACGATCTGCGGCATCGACCATTCTCATTACACGGTAGCAGGTTGCGACATCTCCATTTCACTTCTTCACATCAGGTAGCGAGACGCAATGCAATAGTCAACTTTTCAACCCTCATATAAGCAATACGCTGTTTGCCTCCACGATATACCGTTTCCTTTCAGAAAGGACATCTAGGCTCCGTGTAAATTTAATTCAGCGGTAGTCATGACCTGACGGTGATGAATTCTGAAGAAGAAATTCACAAATTCAAAGATAAAGTAAGCGCGTTCATTCTATTAGTGAGGATAAAGAAGACGTCTTCTATACTTCCTTAGTAGAAAGGATGGGTCACGGATATTCCATCATAACAACAGGTATGGTCAGATCAATTTTTCACGTGCTCTTGAGAAAATCCTCACGCCAACGGAGTACGGTAGATGTTGACTGGTGAGTCAATTAAACAGCAACCCAAATTTATTAGAGTCGAAAAAAAACTTATGCGTGGGTGGAGGACATCTAAGAAGTTTGAGGATTATGCGACTGTTGGACAAAAGGAAAATGGGATCGATTGCGTCAAAAGCCTTCAGTGCCGCTCGAAAGCAAAATTGCGTCATTTAAGCATTAAACGCACAGATGAAAGGAATTGCGAAGTCCGCCTTCACCGGTAGAATCGTTGCAAAAGGTGGAAAAATCTGGACTGTGCAAAGCCCTTTCGTGGCAGTAATGCGGCGAAGGTAACAACAACAGAAGCGCCCATCAGCATACTTACCTGTGGCCTTTATGAAACTGCTTCGCCGGCCACATGGCTTTGTTACAGACGGTCAACGGCACAGCAGTGCCTAATTTTTGGGTTGTTCTGTATCAGCTCCCTTCCAATCGCAACACTAATGATTTGTGCACTGCAAATGCTTCAGAATATCCTTCAACACCCCTCACACAGCATGCTGTAGGGATACCGGCTGAGCCTTTGCCATTTAATGCTGTCGTAGTCTACCCTTCCCGCCACTTTCTCCCTTTGCCTTTTTCTTTTCATTTCCGGTCCTTGCCTTTGCTCATCATCCCGTAACAGTCACTGAATGAGAAGCCCTACAGTTGCAGACGCCTTGCTGATATTCTTAAGGGTTAGAGGAAGCAAAAATAGCGCTTCGCGTTTGCAATTCGTTTCAAATCCATCAGTTCTATTAGCTGCACTCAAGAACCGTAACCAGTACGGACTTAATGATGAGGCAACTTCAGGGCAATATTGCATGGGTGCCTCTAATTGCTGAAAGCTATTGGAAGGTGCAAGTGGATGCAATATCGGTTGGCGATTACCAGTTAGCATCGTCATTGCGGGCGATTGTCGACACCGGCACGTCACTCATTGCAGGACCTGCTCAGCTAATTGCCCAAGTGAAATTTACTTTCATTGTTAACAAAAATTTGCTACCGCGTAGCACATCGTTTAATTCGGCGTCTCGTATATCAACTGAATTTTGACTGCAAAGAAAGCGCTTCTAATGAAAGCTGCAAGGCACAGCACCTAGTACTTCAATTTCAGATCCAGCAGTTCTTTTCCGCCTTCAAGACAACAACTAATGAGAACACTGTCGACTGCACCCTCATTGGAATGCTTCCTCCAGTTACTTTCTGGCTTAGCGGTCAGAGCTTCACTCTTCAACCGCAAGACTACCTCCTGCAGGTAACGGATGCGATTAGTCCCACATCGTTGCTGATACCACTCGAAAGTCTTCATTTTCTGTATGGCCCAGATGAACCTGAAACGGTTAGAAATTCACAAAATCAGAAGTAATAAACTGTAATTCTTCCCCAGAGTGGAAGACCTCACGAGAAACCATAAAGTGAAGTATCTTTTGGCGATCGATGCGATTGTACGCGAAAGAGAAGAAAATTCATAATGAAACTCCCTCGCTCGATAGCACTAACATTTGAACATTCATTCAGGGACATCAAACATTCTAGGAGTACACAGCAGTCAATGAAAGAAGGATTCAAAAAGCAATATGTAAAATATGGAATATCCGTACTATTTAAAGTGCTTCTAATCACTACCTCCCGATTACAGGACAGCACAGGATGGGCGCCCGTTTGCACCCTTGGATTTATGGCGTTGGATATTCCACCGCCTATCGGACCACTCTGGATTCTCGGCGATGTTTTTATTGGCAAATTTTTCACAGTTTTCGACCGCGAAAATAGACGCGTTGGTTTTGCCCACTCGACAAATACGTAATGAATAATGGTCGAGAACTTGGAGACATGTCGACAGATGCCTGTAAGTGGATGCAGCTGTTAGTAGTTGTAATATTATCGTGAAATAGATAAATAAATGCATCACGCCAGCTCACAGTACGCATCTTTTCACGAAAATCTTTCCATGGAACAAACGCAGCTGTTTAAAAAAATGCTTCAAAAAAGATACAGATTTTCAAATCATGTCTATCCATGCGAGGAGGGATACTCATGCTTTAGTGGGAAGGGAGACGCCAATCCTTTATGAAACGACTACTGCAATTCCAAAAGTTCCCATAGCGTGAACAACCAAAACACCTCATCTGCCACCACTGTTCCACCATTAACTGCATGCCGGCTCAACGTTTTTCGCCTATTTCCCTCTGCTGGCTTTTCCCTGCTCTTGATTCCTTTATCATGACTTCCTCAGCATTGAAACTTGATTCCTTTATCATTTAAGCAGTATAACTAGCCACACGGCGACCACGGTGAGATCTCGATTCCATCTTCGCAAAAGAAAACGAAAAGGCAAGAAACAAGTGCAAAAGAAAAAATGAGAAGCAGAAGCGTGATTCTATGCAAAACATGACCATGCCAACATCCAAAAACAGAGGCAACAGATCAATAACTTTCGTCATCTTTAGCAACATCCATTCACTGGAAATATGGAGGCCAACGTGGGTTTCACTTTGGTGACTCCAGTTGAGCATTTTGCTGCTAACCGACAATACTGACTGCATCCGCAACTAATCCCACATTAATTGCATCAAAAAAACCATCCGCAATGCGCTGATCTCACGACTTCTAAGCTTCCCCCGTAATAAATATAAATAATGTTGTGCAAATGAATGGCCAATACTATCAACCACGCTCAGTTATCAACGAAGCAAGGAGACAAGAGAATACTACACTAGCATCGGAAGGAGACATCACTGAGACACACTTGACGAACAGTTTCGATTTCGACGGCATAACAGTGAACAGCACGGGTGTTAAACCAGCTAAGAACAAGTGATACACCAGTTTGCAAAGCAATGAGATATGGGAATGCCGATTTGCGGGACCGTTAAGAAGAAACGGTGAAAATGCACATCTCAAACAGTGACTGTCACGCCAAACAGGGCGCCTCAACTTGCTCTGCTGCATGTCGGTTGTCATGAAAGATGAGAATGCCGCAAACTAGAGCTAGAATGACCTACCGATGGGAATCCAAAGCACCTGTTTCGACCTCACATTCTTGCAATAAAACGTGCACCGTGCGTGCACGTAGCTCTAAGTTACGCGCTAGCTGCGAGGTCTTTGAAAATGCGCCACCTTCGATTTAACCAAGGCCGCAGCTATCGTCGTCACACTTGCGACCTACCTACTTGTTAGGAATGTTCATAGCCACCTATGCCATGCGTACACCTCAAGGCTCGAAACAAATAACCTAGTCCACGTTCTGTTTCGCTGCCCTGCTTTCTTATGAATGTAATCAATCGAAATTCCGACCGAATGTTTCAAGCGTCGGTCGAACGAACCTGACAAAAGCCAAATTTTGACTGCAGTTGAACGATGGCCAGGATGAACTTCAACCTGTCTACTATTACTTCTCATCCGCGTCTCACTTTGTGCCCCTTTGCACCTTTAACGTTTAGGCGTTCTTTCCAGCGCATATCTCTACTAAGGCAATTCCAATGCCTTGCACTAATTTACATCATTCTCCTTCGTGGTTGCTTGGAACTGAGATTGGTCCGAAATCCTTGTTTGCCGCGACCGTCGTCCTCATTCATTTGCTACTCCTGTTTCCCACTTTTTTGTTACTGAAACCTTTTGATGTTTCTCTTCATGAACGTTTAAGACTATTTAATGATTTTACTGGACGCATCACGCTAGTATATTACATTCAGAAGTGTGAGATTTAGAGCAATCTCCACTTTCGCAGAGAAGATAAAACAAGAAATTATAAAGAGTACCCCGTTTTCAGCTCGACTGAAACGTCTTTCATAAACGAGAGTTAAAGGTATTTCTGCAAGTAAACAACACAACGCAAGAGGTTGACCAATATGCAAAAAACTATGGAAAGAGTCACTATAGTTGCAAAAAAACACATGATATTATATAAAAGTACACAGAAAAACAGTCCCCATAGATGAAAGATATGATATTCAATAAGCCTAAATAGTAAAATAATCTACCCAGATGGAGCATCTCATCCTGGATTATTGGCAGTGATGCGGTCAGGAAGCAGGAGTAGAAGAGAAGAAACAACCACACTACAAATATCGTTAGGAAAAACCAGAAAACTTACGCAACACGCTCCTTGCAATAAGATTTCATACAATGACTTGCATCGTTCTTCCCCCCTTTCCAAGCTACTGCAGTTAATTAAAACAGAAATCGACACCAATCGGCTCGCTCTCACCGCATCGAAAAAAGAACGATATAATCCTGAATACACTGCGAATTCAAACAATGTAGCTGAGGCCAACAAGAATCTCTATTTTAAAAGAGTGCTGTGAGAAACTTTCCAAGATTCACATCAAATTCAAGAAGAAAATTATCGGCGAGGTGGAGGATCGAGGTGAATGCTTTCACTGGAGTTTCCACCAAAATGTCGTGTTCGCGCCCGCCTTCATTTGACGCATATAAATGCTTTTGCTATCATCGTATAATTAACATTAAAAAGCACTGAGGTAACTCAAGAAACATGAGTGAAGCCAATCATCGAATAAAATAATACAGCTCATTCAAACAATGAAGAAAGAAACATTGAAAATACGACATAATGAAATAATACATAGAATGCACAACAACAATAAACAATTAAAATAACATCGATTATTCAACCAAACGATTTGAAGGATGAAATGTGGAAAATATGAAGCGATGAAATAAAACAGAATGGCAAGCCAACCGATGAATTTTAAACAAGCACTGTTACAGCAATAAAAGTATTCAAGCTGGACAAGCAACGAACTTACGCTAGCAATCTCGGAAAGCTCTGAAACAATGAAGTTTCCACTTGAAACTCTGAAAGCAATTAAAATATAGCGAATTCGCTCAGAAGAACGGTGTAGAAGTTCACGGCCAATAGCCCAACGTCACAATTCTAACCTTCCACGACGTAGATATATAACAAATACATTTCTTCACATTGAAAGATCAACTGATTCACTGCAAGACGAAAGTTCTTGAAGAATACGCGGTACACTTTAAGCAAACGACCTTCATCCTCCCTAAAGAGGCCGAAAATGAAACATTTCAAATGGCAATGCCCGTAGAAGTTTCGCTCAAATGTCTCCTCTTCTAAAGCTTCTTGTTGAATGAGATAAAAACATAATGCAATGAACAGAAACTTGTCGAGAACAAACGTGCTTGGCATTAAATTTAAAAAAAAAGAACCAAAATATCTCAATTTCTCAACTTAATCCTCTCATGTCGGTTGACTATGAGACTGCCGAATGCAATTAACGCTGCTTTTGGTGCATAAACTATACAAAAGGCTACGCTGCAAGAGAGATACAATACATTAACGACCTAAGAATCCATCAATACTCACACTCAATACTGCTGCTGATATTGCTGCTGGTTGAACTGCATTTGTTGCTGCTGATGACCCATCATGCTGAAACACACGAATATATAACTACTTGCTCAAATTCGCCATTTGCAGAGACCACTGTAGTGGTCACTTCCACAACGAAAACCACAGCACGACTCTTATACAGAGACCGGGTGAAAAACCTCTTTCGAGAAAAAACAATGGGAAATGAAAAATTTCATAAATTCGCAAGAAATCTAAGCAAAATAAACAACAATAAAAAAGCTGCAAAGCAAAGGTATTCACTGACAATAGAGATATTCACACATGTTCATTCTCTCACGAAGGAGATGGTCCAATTGAACCGCTCTTTGCTGACATAAACTGACTGTGAATCGTGCGGTCATCAATCGATACTGTTCCTCAGAACTAAAGAAAGTATGCCGAAGAACGCATGAACAAGCAATTAATACCGATTTCAGATGCTTAGTTATTGCTAGTTCAAGAATGCACATTCAGTCTTCGTTCGGTACGCGACAAATCACGATTAATGGCAAACACTGCTTTTTAAGAGATAACTAAGATACTCTCTCCCCCTAATTGAAGAATAAAAGAATGTGCAGTGTCATAAGCTGGGATTTAAAACAAAAACGTACCGAGTATCAAAGACACTGCCAGTGCTCGTTTGCGGCTGCTGACTATTATAGTTCCGTTGTTGTGCACCAAACTGAGGTCCTTGATCTGAAGGAAAATTTCAGATTTCCACCGAATGCTTCCTTCAGAAAAAATAACCAAACCAAGAGAACACTTTATCAGGAAGATTAAAGAAAGCGATGCCAACCACACAAACAATACCTTTTTTCAAAAAATGATTTCTCACCACACCTCCGCGGTTGTCTCCGTTCCCTTCAACTGTCATCCCTCGAAAACAAGAACTGCTGTTGATCGTTGACAATCGGTAACATAAAACCGGTAACCGGTAACAAGCGAATAAGACTTGGATTTTTCTACTTCCAACAGCAAAAAAAGTGTTAAGGCCGACTACTTGGAATGAGAAGCTGAAAACAGCGTTATTCATTAAAGCCTATATGCTTCAATAATCTTAAAAGACACCTCAAATAAAAACGCAATTAAATAAATTGCAAGGTGACAATGAACGTAACACCTTTACATTAAAAAATGTTCACCTTGTGACATTGACATTTGCGCTGCTGCGGAAGAATATGACTGCTGCTGATCCATTGACATCGATGCACTCTCCATTTTCATCATCATCTGACCATATTGCCCTCCGGATGCCGATGCCATTCCTTGGAAGCCTTGAAAGTGAACTATTTGAATCACCCTCCATCTTGTTTTGAAACGTTTATAACAACTGCTAATAATGCTAACTGAAAGCATCTTAAACAATTCGTCGCTCTTCACTTTCAGTTATTCGGGGTTTACCTATTTCGGGTTCGCAGAGGTCCCTTGTGGATTTTCCTAAAACCTGCTAGGAGTCAAACGCTCACTGATTGCACTCTTTTCTCCTTCCATGAAGCAGTTTCGTATTCTTCCACCAAAACACAGTTATTATAAACGACGAGCTAAGCATGATTTCCATCTTCTCTTATGATTTTGAGGAAAACCAGGAAGAAGACAAACGGAGTAGATCTGTAACAAGAAACCGAAGCAAAGAAACGAGTAAAACAGACGCAAGATTCAGATTTATAAGATAATAGGCGAACTCAAATTTAACAATACTTTGCGATGAGGTGCCCGATGCAGCTTGTGCCTGACGTTTCTGCAAAATCATCGAATGGATTTTCATCTTCGAATCCTCAGTTTGATTCATTCCTCCTGAAAAAGGGCACTTTCATAATAACAAAACTGCCTCACTTTAACAAAGGCATTTATAGTTCATTCAAGTGCAAACCAAGCGGAAATTGTAACACTGCGAGCCGATATTTCCTCGAACTACAGCTCTCCTCAAAGTATGTTACTCGTTATTAAAGTGAAGACATGCTATTTTTAGAAGTTGTGTAATTTGCAAGCGCTGCTCGTCGCTAAAAAAGTTCTCTTCAGATTCCTCCCCAGATCCGCCAACGATTTAATGCGCTAGATTGCATATGAACGTACCGAAGGTGGCTACGTTCAGTAAACTATGAGATCAAAATTTTCCAGATCATAAACGCTACAATCCAAATAACACAATTACTTAAAAAGGGTATAGATAAAATAATAATTTTCAGTCTAAACTTTCAACGAACGCTCGATGAACCCGGAGGGCTGTTGCAAGATGCAGAGTAACCGATGAATCACCAACTCCATTCAAAAATGAAGACAAGCAAGATGCCTTAGCCTTACCTGGTTGAGCGCTAGGAGGAAATTGCTGCATTTGAGGAGGCTGGGGTGTCGGCTGCGGAGCCCAACCATATGCCGACGCTGTAGCACTGCCAGGAGGCGCCAATGATTGTGGTCCCATTTGTGGGGTCGAGGATGGTGGAGCGATCTGATCAGCCGTTTGTCGTTGTTGCTTTTTTCGTGTTGTTCCCTGGGAACGGCTCGACGGACCCGCAGCACTTTTCCGACGGCCGCCTTAAATTTATAATGCTACTGACCAAAAGCACCATCGATACAGACAGCAGAAAATGCCATTTCCACCGAACTTCGAC
Organism: Parascaris univalens; assembly: GCA_037576465.1. Lineage (NCBI taxonomy): Eukaryota > Metazoa > Nematoda > Chromadorea > Rhabditida > Ascarididae > Parascaris > Parascaris univalens. The sequence continues at coordinate 58,585,709 of CM075173.1, read as the reverse complement.
TATCACTATTTAACTCGGTGGATAAATCAGAACATCGAAGGTTACTACAAGGTTAAACAAGTGTGGTAAATACGGCTCTGCTCTTTTTGTAAGCAAGGACAAGTAAAGGGGACTAAAAGTTCATTTCTTTTCTAAACTGGGTATGTATGGACCACGGATCTCATGGATCTTATGGATCACTGTTATCTGCAATACTAAATTATAGCTTTTTGACTACCCATCAATTGCGAAAGAATTGAAACATTCCTGAGTTGAGTTGGATGGATGGCATTCCGACAAAAATGAAAAGGAAAACCTCTAGTTCCTCGAGGTGAAGTGGATGCCTGTGCTCGAGTCATATCAGGCAGCTGTTGCAAAGATCCAACTTGACCGGGAAATATTATCGGCTCTCCAGAAGGTGCCTGTGAAACAGACATCTGCCCAGCAATCTGTAATGACCTTTTATCGTTCCAGCTGAACATCTGGCAGACGCGCGCTGAGGTTCGAAAAAAGCACAAGTAAGAGCTGAACGAATCGCCGGTATTTCATCGATGAGGATGAAAATGCGGAGAGTTGGTGGCTTTAAAAATTTTTCCCACAGAGTGGAAATGTTCACTTCCAGAAATGAGATGCTGGAGGTGCAGCGCACTTACCAAAAGATAATGTGTACTACGAACACGTAGTAGAAAACTCACAGTCGCAGCAGTGGACGTCGATGTAGTCGTGGTGGCAGTAGTGCTCGACGAAACATGATGAACACTAACTGGTGCCTCCGAAACATCCATCGTTGGTGGGGATAGATAAATGTCGAGATTCGGAGGCCTGCAAAATCGATAAATAAATCATTAATATAGTTATAAGCTTATACCTCGCTTGGTCGTCGTTTGATCGACGACTATAAGGAGGAGACGAACTCAATCCGCTTCGCATCCGGCTAAGTCGTTCACCTCAATGAAAGCGAAACCGAACTTAATCCAGATCCTACCTGACGATTCATGTAAAAGGCGATTTTTAAATTCACAACAACATATGGTGCGGGCGAAAGGCTTAAGCAGCAATAAAATGATATCCTGTGTGCAGAAAGAAATCCATCATGTTCGGAATGAGAATTAACGCAGTAAGCTAGTCTGCTAGAGACGAAAAATAAAGAATACCTGTCCATGCCGCAAATGGTCGGCCGAACGAATTCATTATAGTGTGCGTGCTGAATGAGCCGTTGAATGTGCTTTTGAATGGGCACAGGTGAGCGATCCAATTTTACTGCCTTAAACCTCATGACGATACAATTTAAATGACAGAAAAATGAGTACAATTAGGCAGCTCACTGAAGTCAAGATAAAACTCTTTCAGACCCAACATTTCTATGACTTCACTCACAAACTGCCCTCATATATCAAACGCCATCATCATAAAACAATTCAAACAAATCTTCGCGGTCAGCACGCACTGAGGCGTAGTCAACATGTCGCAGCGCGAATGCAAATGATCACAAAGAAACCTCACGGGTATGGACATATGAGATGCTGTGCTCATGGCTTTCAGGTGCTTATTCATGTGCGTTGCTGGAAGAGCGCTGTCATCGCTTACAGCTCTCGACAAAGCAAACTCCACACAAAAACGATCTGACAATTTGGCTAGACGAATGATTCCACGGTTTCTCTGCAGAACATAAATCGCCAAATGAAGCAATATCGTTTAACAAGATAAAAAGTGAAGTTGGCAGATACCACCGTCAGCAATATATTCTAATGTCAGCACACAGAAAACCACGGAAATCACAACTTTATTGTTTATAGACACACCTGGAACATTGCCCATGTCCACGTGCGCTTCATCGAGCTTTCCGAGTTGAAGTTCTGCACCATGTCGTATGCCGATATTTTCACTTTCTCACCAAACTGAAGTATCAGACCACGTTATGCACAAATAACAGCATCAAAGTGAAGCATGTCCAAAAATCAATACGCAAGGAGCGGCGCTTAAAGAACGCATAATTCCGGATGGACAAGCATCGATTTGCACAGTCATACCGACTGTCGCAGCTGTACAAATTTTCCCCAAACATCTCCGTTGTTCACATCCACTTGTTCAAAGATGAAAAACTCGGATAGCTCTAAAGATTATGTGCTCATTGATTCTTGCTAATTACAATCGTTTTAAGCTGTACTGCTTTACAGAAACTCAAATGCTGATGCTCAACAAAAAAAGTGCGACGTTTTGGCGGTACGGTGAATGATAAGAGAACCAAATATACAGTAACTATGGTCGGGAGAATAAGCAACTGCACGAAACCCTCTAAAGCTTAAGCTAACTTAATCAAAATTTCCTAGGAAATGTTCTCGATACACCTTATGCGTGTCAATTTCATGAACGTGAAGCTTAATTTCATGCGAGAATTTTCGGTGGATAACTGTTAAAAGCGTTAGAAAGAGATGCGCCGATTTTGCCCTTATTAAAGCATATGAAACACAACTATCCTATTACCTTTAAAGGACTTTGAAAGACAAGAAGCAAGCAGCACGTGTAAGAGAGCTGATCGAAGGATACCTGTAGCCCTTGCTTGGTGGCCTTAACAGGGGAGGATCCGATCTGACCCTTCGACAGTTTCTGCGGGGACATCGGCACAGTTCCATATGGTTCACACGTAATCAACTCGAAGGCCGGTTTCGGTATCGGCAAGAACTGCATTAGGCAGCGAAGCTCCGGAATAAGTGCCCGCTCATTCAACTCCTTCTGAAGGTGAACGAGCCTCACTTTGCATTATCACAGAGGAAATCGCCAGGTCAACATCCACTGTGTTAGCAAGAGCTAAATGAAAAAGGCTGAAGATCCATGGAAGGACAAGTACCAAACGCCGAAAAGATGCTAACGAACCATCTCACATTAAAAAGACATATCAGCTTATGAACGTGCGGGATGAGAAGAATATATAACGACTCCACCATCTAAAGGCCCGTTTTACTGTTTTGATGGTTTATTTTGGCTCAGCGGGATCGCTCCCTCTAAAAGTATCCAGGGAATCATTGAAAAAAAAAGAATGCAAATTACCCTTAATTTCTTGACGATAACACTGTAATTTGCAAAACGATATTTGGTGTCCGGATCTTGCGAGTTGACGGGTACAGCATTCATCGGATCCGTTATGGACCATACGAGCAATGTAGATAACATATCAAAGCATGATTCGAACAAAAATCTGAAAAAAAGACATTTAGCTTCTCCCTCGATACGCTATTCACATATGAAGCACATAATAATAAGCTCTGAGGTTTGCGATTTCAAGGAATGACGACCAAATCGCCGAAATCACACAGTTTCGTAATCAAAACGTCAGGCACATCCATTCCTTAATCAACAACGATATTACCTTTCAGCAGCACATCCTTGTCCTTTTTTTGTTAAATTTCTTCTTCAGCTGAAATATTATGAAACTTTGGTCTCTTCACTCTCTTCTATTCTGCGAGCTTTTTATGTTCAAGTTTTCTTCATTCTTGGTAGATTAACTGTCCTTCACGTTAGAGCACTGCCACAATAAACTTCAACAGTTTGACCATGTCATGACCTACGTGAGATCACTTAGATCTACCAAACGATTTTCTAAAACGGTTGAGTTTTCATTGCGATCACAAAAGAACTCAGTTAGAGAAATCTAAATACTGTCTACATAGGGCGGAACAATACTTCAACTTCCAGAAGTTCGGTGATTCTATTCTGGCAAAGCGAGGATACATATCAAAGTCTACAATAATTTCAATTTGCAGTTTTCTGAAACTACTGCTAACGCATCAGAGCATCCATTCTTTTATGAGGTCTCTCTCTCGCCCTCCCTCCAAATAACAGACACAAGTCGAATGTTTCAGCGGTTCTAAACGCTCAAATTCCAGCTGAATGTGAGACGGCTTTTTTCTATGCAATCTTTAAGTTTTATAATTTCGCTGAGCTTTAGGATCTTATCAAACCTTATTTTTGGTTTTCTCTATCTTCGTGAGTTTCACGTCAAACCGTTTGAGTGCTTTCTCGGCCTTCACTAGCAAGAGTGGTGGATGAGATTCCCTTTCAAACTGCCCACTTTTCATTCGTGCACTTGCGCAACGAATATTTCCTCTGGAAACGGGACTTACGTACATATCAAGTACATCAACCATAGAAAGCATACTGCGGGAACTATACATTGTAAATAAACATACTACATATGAAGGGACCTTCATAAGTGAATGCAAAACATGACAAGAGCATTAGAAAAAAGTATAGCACAATATATACCTGTCTCTTTCGCGCGATACAACACCATACAACATGAGCTGGAAGAACAGCAACGCCCACGCATCGCAATTACTTGGATGGCACACCGAATCGAACATCCCTCCCACTAAGGACAGCCGCAAAAGCAAACCCTCACGCTCTAGTGAGAACTTGCGTAAATACGGCAGTGTTGGGTTCTGAAATAAGCTTCCATTCTATCGTAAAGTTACAGAGCCATTACAAAGCAATCAGTTTACACTGAGAGCAGCCATAAGCCTTTACGGTTCAAAATTCCGTGGTAGAAGACTTATTTCATGTTTCCAAAAATGCTACAAATTTCCTCATTCTCCTCTTTTACTCCCCTTCTAGTTCATCCCACAACGAGTCACTCTGGCTGACAACCCTTCTTCACACTATGGCAGTTACGTCCCCTCCTCGATCTCCGCCCTCTTCCATCAGAAAACGCTTTGAACTCACCAAACGATAAATCATTTTCGTCACGAATAGGTTGTTGAAAAACAAAATATTCCGGAATCAAATCATTTCGTCTCACAAACTTCTTCTTGCAATATCATAGATGAGATTTCGAATATTACAGAAGAATGACACATGTGCAGCAATTTGTTTTTTGAAGAGTTGACTCACATCTTTGGTCTTCGTTGCAAGATCCTGCAGCTGCTTCAGCAATGAACCTACAAGCCCATCTCGCTGCTGCTCTTCTCCTTTTAAGCAGGTGAGCACAAGATTCAGGAACGGTTCCTGACTTAGAAGCCAGGCGCTGAAAAGAGTTCATCAGCAACTCTCCAACGGTTGTTCTTGACATTTAAAATCTCCTTTCAAATATTATACTCAGCACCAAATGGCTGTTCATGGAAACAACATCCTACAAAATGTGAACAGTGCGAATAAGAGTGCAAAACAATATCCTCAATGAAAAATAAAGAATTTTCTCACATCTGAAGCTAACAGCTTCCACGTTGTTATTCATTCAAGAACGCTTACTGAACCGCAAAAAAAGGTTTCTAGTGGCAATCAAATGCTCTATATTCGAAACGTTGTTTCTGACACATTCCTGTCAACGCTAGCACGAGAGATACCTCCAAGATCTACCAGATCATTCTGCAAACGCTTCTGAATGGCCAGAATTTAGACGCGAATTCTGAAGATCGCCTTGTGACAGCGGTTTTATAGCACTTTTTAGCAGTTCTACATACACTTCTCCATAAACAACAAAAAGCAACAAGAAACCTGAATCCTGAAATAAAACTCGTGAAAAGCCGCCTCACCTCTGTTGTATCCTTTCTTTGCTGCTATCGTTCGCCGTATCGAGCATCGACGCCGCTTCTTTGAGGAATTTTGCTTGAACAGTTACGGCAGGAAAAGAAGCTGGCAGATTACCTGGCTTGGGGCAGAGGCGAACTAGTGGCGAAATCAGCCAATAGTTTGTTATATGCTTCAGTCTGCAAGACAGCAGACCTCATCTTCAGTGCGACAAGATCTAGGATCTTGATTAAACACACATGGAAATTTCATCGCTTCCGAATCTTCAAGTGAAAGAGATGGGAAAGTGCTCCTGAATAACTCAATCCTCGGAATTAAATCCGCATGAGAAAGACATGAGCGCAAGATTCACATACAGGAAAACAGACGGATCGGGTGGATTCACTCACCAATGAAAGCACATAAAATCTGATGAGCGAAGAATACAGGCCGACTTTCAATATGGAGGACATAATACGTGAGAACCTACCTGAATGCCTTTCCTGTTGCTGCATCCGGTAGCTTTTTCTCGCTTTTGTGAGAGGATGTGAAGAGGTCGCGACAGCATTTCCCGATCTCACCAATTAGTGCATCAGCAGCTATTGCACCCTGCTGAGCATGTTTGCTACTCGATCCTTCCGGTGAGATCTATAAGCCATACTTGAGCCCTTCAATGTTTAATAAATAATGGACACAAATGCCTGAAGGATAGCGGTGGTGAAGGCAGAGCGTAAGATAGATAAATTTACAACATACAACATTGTTCATAATGAAAGTGCGCATTTTCTGCTTGCGACCACAAAATTGGAGCCAACTAAGATAGCCTAAATTGCTACTAAATAGACTCTTTACCGATCGAAAGTGAACATATTCCCACGTAATGATCCTTTTCTATACCGCCCTATCAACTGCGACCATAACGCAAAAGGCACCAAACTATGCGCTCTCTTCCAACAAGTTATCAAAGCGAAACAGAAATAAGTCTATGAGCAAAGCTCCAACAAATATTCATTCTCGTTCTCCTCATCGCATAGACGTTTCTTTATGCGCTTTTCTTCTGTTCTCTTGCTGAAGAATTCGAATCACTCAACTATCCGAGTAATTATGTGCTCCATTTCGCTCAATACCGACAATTTTTCCTCTCTTCCCGTGCAAATGTGAAAGTTTCCGTCAACTTCAAACTTGCTCCCGAATGCATCTTTATGCATTTGTTGCAAAGTAACTTTCAATTTCTATTAACTTAGTTTACTTTCTGTTCTTACGCTTTCCAGTTTCTCAACATGAAGAAATTAATTCGAAAACGTCTAACACAAAAGTTACAAAGCTGCTCTCCCGGCCAACTTTAACAGAAAGTGGATAACAAATCAACGGGAAGTCGAAGTAAAGCATCGCTTTCATAACGATCGACGATCCTCCAACAATAAATTGGGCGAATAAGTAAAAATTTAACGATGAAAAGGAAATGATGCCATCTTTTTCTAGTTTAATAAAAGTCCCACGCTTACAAAGCCCATGTGACGTTCAAACTCCAACACAAAACATGCAAATTCCTCGAAACTCCTAAATTTTGATGTCATCCATCCATCGCTGAATATAAGAACAGAAGCGTTTCTTCAGGAAGGCATAAGCTGGCAACCTCTTTGATCATAAGCTTCAGGTCGAAATACGTCGCACGGATATTCCATATACTGAGCACAGCAAACAGCTTATCAATTAAAGACTTCTTTGAATTGCCATTGCACACCGTCAATTCTTGCACAATGCTTCGCTCACATTTGCGCCTCAGTGCCATCCGAAGTAGCTGTTGTCCCTAAGCATTCAAGTATTTATCGCAGAGGAAAATGCGACAGACAGCGAAATAAGAAAGCAGATTTGGGACGAATGGAGGTCAACTGCAAAAAGAAGCAATTTTGTGGCGAATCAAGTAATTAGGAATGAAATTCAGCTTTTCCCGTCTACTATGAAATTAATAAGTGGCTCTGCCAAAATTTCACATATGCAAACGCATTTTCTAAAGGAAGAAATCGTTCACAGTCAGAACTCAAAATCCGAATTTGACGAAAAATGCGGCGTAAATGACCGTAAATAATGGAATATCGAATAGTGTAGGGTAAAAGCATGCAAACTGAGTCAAAGTCAATATTACGAAGCAAACGTTTCGCCGCACATGCTGCTAACGATAACCTCATTCAGTCTAGCGACCATCGTTGAAGAACAAAAAATTCTGCGAATATCTCTACCAGCGATTTGAAGATAAAAGAAGACGTTGCAATAGAATAATACCAAGCAATTTTTCTTGAGACGATGTGAGTTAAAAACGTCCATGTTGGTCTGCTCGCAAACACGATAAACACGTTGCGTGACCCAATCCTGTTCACACATCGCCATCAGTACCGCCTTCGAGATCTGAGATATATACTCACGCCGGAAATTATGGTCATTCTTGCTGAAAAAGAAATTACTGCTATCCTTATGTTCACTTGTATAAATCTGAAATGAGGCGCTGATCAGTGGCATTCCGAAATGAGACTCTCACGTCGATCTCCGCTCGAGTGAAGCAAAAGAAGAATCTCATCACTCATTTCATCTTTTGAAATCATTTTCGGGTTGATTAGGATGAAAAAATTATTTGCGTCTCCTTTTGCTTCTATTAGTAGATCCTCTTACTTTCTGGGTTTTTTTTTTGACTAATGGCGGAAATGACCTTATTTGGAAACTTTGCGTAAACTTAAGGTTTTAATGGATGACTCCCATCCAGCGGCAGATATGAACCAAAATTATGTTACATCAAACGTATCAACAAACACATGTTTTCGAAAATTGCTGGAAGTTGCGATTCCGGACGAAGAGAAATCACAGCACCCAAGCAAACCATTACTGCCCTCCCTTTCCCATCTCTCTAATTTACTAAAATACGGCTGTAATATATCAGATCGTTACTTACCCACACTACAAAACAAACCACCCAGGATATAGTTCGCGAAAATCTTCGGAAGGGCCCAAAGTCAAGAACGAAATTTTTAAACTCCTCTAAGTAGCACACGCCACAATGCACTAAATAGGCTATGGAATGTGAAGTACCACTTGGAAGCGAGCGCCTCAATCCGATCGCGATAGACAGCTGTATAATTGCGAGCGAACGTATAAACATGTGAAGAATAGAAATTACAGAAGGAAATTACACTGAAAGTGGTGGGGAAACGCCGGATTTTCAAACAATATAAGTGGGAAACAGAGGAGGTAGTGTTTCACTCAGCTATCAAAGGCGTTCCATTGCAGGAAACAACATCGAAGATAGATATCCTCGAAAAATACTAAAAAAAAACAACAATGACTGCTTTACGCAACATGAACAAAACCTCTTAATATGATCGACTTAATTAATCATAAATTATTCCACTAACGAGCCAACAAAACATAAAGTCAAAATGGTAAAACAGTACTCATCAATTCGATCCCTGAGTTTGTTTTTCGTGTAATCGGCAATGATGCAAATCGTGAAAAGCAACTCGAAGATCGCCTCTCCAATGTCATGTAAATGTCCTGCAGACAGTGCCCACTTATCGGCCATTCCTGACACACATTTCCGTGGCTCCCTTTCACCGGTATATATCGGTGACACTAAAAAGAGATAATACGACGCAATGCTATACTTTGTTTCACTCTAAAACCGGGCAACGGAAGTTACAGAGAGTCACCCTGATTGAATATAGATTAGTAAAGAACAAAATAACCTCCCAGGAGAACATAAATGTCATATTGAAACACGTAGTAATCCAAGCTCTATATTTCCTGGAAAAATACTTACATCCAGAGATCTCCTAGGTTTCTGGCTGATATATACTCAAGAATATTTATATACGAACAACTCGGAATGCAAATTCCCTAAAGAAAGTCGACGCTGCTGTCGGCTTCAGTAAAAATCAGTGAGAAGTAAAATATGGGAAGAAAAAGAAGCGTCGAAAATTGAACTAGCAGAAAAACGTACATACAATAGGCTCGTCACTTTGACAAATCATATCTGCTAAAACAAGCAGAGCCAAACAAACACCCGCTTCCGCATCGACATCGGTTTTGGCTGAAAGCATCGCGAGACTAGATCAGGAAACAAAACACGAGGACGCCATAAAATAAGGCATAAAACATTTATAAAGTATGAAAATTCAACAGTAAAGTTGTTCTAGATGGCGAGCAATTAGACCGCTGAAATGGAATTTTCCAACTAAAACAAAAGCTCGACTTTCGCATCAAAACCTCGTTAACACAAACGAGACCTCATCGAAAAATTTTCCGAGAATAGTGCAACAACTTATATTTATAGGTGGTGACAGCTAAAATATGCAGATCATTATTGCTGAAGTTATCGAGCAGCTGAAAACTCTGAAACTCTCTCCCAAAATGCAGCCTTCGGCTTGCAAACGCCATTTTACCGGCCGGCCCCATCGACCGAATCGCAATATTATGATAAATGCTGTTGAGAGTGCATTCATGCAGGCAACTGGAAACGTTCAAATAGACAATGGACTAAAGTTGAAATTTGCGTTCCACAACTAGACACTTCGCAAAGATTTCAGATATTTGTGGTGCTACAGGGACGTTCGCCAAAACTGACAACGAAATACTGCAAACGTACATGAGTCCGACTTCAGCAGTGAAGACAACGCCGACTGCAGCAACTGGTGAAAGAGCGCATTCATACTGAAACAGTTCCGCGAGGCGAGCAACATATAAAATGTTGCAATGCTATAGTGACACTTCGAATCCTCTACCTGAAGCAATATACTTAGTGGGTCTATAAAACATGGTACTGTGGGAGGAGATGCATAATTTTACTGGATGTGCGAGAAGATAAATGACTGCTAGATGTTGACGAGATAGCATAAACCCCACGTTGTCTTTTTACCAAATGTATATGTCAACCAACATGGACGCAACACTCGTATCGAGCAGTTCTCTCCCAACTCGACTACACTATTTTCTGAAGATTTATTCAAATAAAACACGAGCAGGATCGACGACGCCCCAGACAAGTTTATAAGGAATCCATGTGAAGAACTGATCAGTCAAATTGACTCTTTCCAGCTATCACCCATCAGAACAAGCTCGGGTACCCATCTTACTTTGCCTTTTCTGTGTCATATTTGCATGCCACTTTCAAGCTTCTCTATTACCCTGTTCGTATGCCCCTTCGTCACTTCTCAATGAAATTGCCATCGAAGTTGTTTCGGAATACTGCAGTGGAAATGAGTTCATTTTTTCTTTTTACCTTTCTCTCTCATCTACATATAACAATCTCCTCCACGGTGCACAGTAATCCATATGTACAACTTCCGACCTTCCCCCTGCACCACAAACAGTGCACTGTGGAAGCCCAATCTGCACTAATCAACGGCTTGTTCCACGCTCCCCGACAGATTTCGCACAAGCAGATGACGACAATTCAAAAAGGCCGAAAATTCCAAAGTTTCTGGGGAAATACTGCACTCACGTTAATGACTAAAAAGAGATCGGTAAAGCCATGATTGCCCGCCACGCTTGAGCAGCACAGCGCTTGCAATGCTCCACACCACTCCGCCGATATGCTTGCCTGTGCGGATACATGCCCGCAGATATTGGCCAGCTCAACGAGCTTGTCGTAGTCGTTGCCACACTGACGTGCCGCTGTCAGTGCACTCACAACAAAACTATACCGCGCCTCATCATCGTTTATCAACGCGTTTAATCGTCGATAGTCATTGAAGGAAAATATTCGCCTGCAAACAAACAGAAACTTACAACTCAACGATGAAAGCAAACTGCGAAAGACTGGAAGAGAAATCAGGACGACCACTCCCTCACGAAAATTCAAGACCATGCAAATGCGGAAAATCATAAAAGGATGAAGAAAAAATCTGCTCGGCCGCCTTTCTTTAGACTTCCACCTCCCCCTCCTAAAATTCTTCGGGAAGCTTGATCCCGTGAAGGGTGGATTCGGTCCAAAAATGCAACATTTCCGACCGCCACATTTCTCGTTTATCCAACTAGTGCACCATCAACAGCCAGGCGGATATAATCGCCAAGATTTTATTCACTATGCGAATTGCCCCACTCTTCCTCAACTGAAAATTCCGATAGATTTTGAGACTTCCGGACAGTTTAGAAAGATTAATTCGAAAACGCGCAAATATGGATGAAATAAACTTTTATTGATCCGGACAACACCCAAAAGGCTTCTTTCTGCGGTCCTTCTGCACAACATATCCCCGCATCGTACCAATCCCAACAATCAAGAAACGAAGTAAATGCTACTTAGGTTCATCGAGGAATTCCTTGAAAAGGTGTGCGTTGTATTTGGCAGAGCTTAGCGCATTCGAAAACTTCCACGGCGGTAGCAGTCTCTTGAGCAGTTCGCGCCTGCCATCCATTTTGCGACGTGTCAATTCCGCCTCAATGAGTTGCTTTTTCGCGTTCAGCACAAATATTCCAATCGATCGACCCCACCCGGTCAGGCACGAGTCCGGCGACAACTGCTTCTCGATCAGACGATAGAAACTGCAAAATCAGATTCACTTTCATACCAATGAGCTGCGTTATGCACATACGGATGGATCGTCCACTGCTACGATCAGGAGGTGAGGTACAAAGCACTCGAGCCTCTTAACGCTGCCAAATTAAGCTTCATTTCAAATGGCACGGTAAATGAGGTGGTGGAAAAGGGGTTCGTAAATAAAACGGAAAAGTGAGGATAATTTGAAAAAACATTCGTATGAAACGAACAATGCCTATCACACATTTCATGTGGATAGAAAACCTCCCAAAGTCGGCCCGCAGAAAAATCAAAAGATGACTCTAAGGAGAGCTACTAAAGTAAAGGCTTGGATGCCCAAAGTCGACATGAGGAAGTTTGTACGAGCGGCAAGAAACAGTCGCAATGAATGACGGTAAATGGGCGACAACAATTATTGAATGGTTGCCATGGATTGATGCAAGCACTGCAAACACGGGATGAAATTACCTTCTACAAAAGATCGTGGGAAACAATTGGATCAAGGATGCATTGAATCGTGATAAGCGGGGCGATAAGGAGAAGAGTATTCGTGATGCGCGTCCCGCTGATAAACGTAAAGAAAAGCCAAAACTATGCCCGATATTATTCCGCATATCAAAGGGGTATCGATGGAGATATCACAGTTTGAAGCAAATCCAAATTCCACAAGCTCAGAGATAAGATCACTCACATCATCGAGCAATGTCAGCCAAGACAATTCAGTTGCACAATATAAAAAACAATGTTATCGGAGCTTATCTTCAACAGCATAAAACACTCACCCATTGATGATCTCAGGAGCATTCTCGAAGTGAAGGAAGTAATAGTAATTATGACTGATATATGCGACTAGCACATATCCGAGATGCGTCGACACAGTTGAGGGCACGCAATCAACTCGCCTCTCTGCGAGCACCTGTTCCACTGACGCTAAAAGCGGGAGCAACTGAAAAAATAATGCATTCAAATTATGGGTAACATTAAGCATTAAGAATGCTTTGCACTTTGCAATACATCGTACCAGACCACTCTTATTGAAGTGTTCGTTTTTGCCACACAACTGCAACCACAGCACCCCAAAAAACTGATACGATGATCACATATGGAGGTTCTTTTTTAGACCCCTCACTCACCCACTGCAATACTGCCCTTCGCGATCTTAGTGATACGCATCGACGACTACATCGTATTGGCTCTAAGCAGACGTCGAACAATAATTATGAACTTTCTGGGATTGTTGGGAAATTGAGTAGATCAGCGACCCTCATTTTAGTCGATAATCGGCCTTAATGATTCAAAAGGAAGTACGAACCTCCTCGGCCAATTCCATTATGCCGGATATGTTCTTGCAGTGCTCCATCATGTTCAACAAAACATCAAAGCCTTCTGCAGCTGGCAAAACGGCGCTATGTCCATCAACGAAATCAGTTATCATCGAAATAAAATTGTCGCAACACCAACCGCACAGCACTACTTGATCATAGTAGGTTTGTGATCTGAAAGAAAACCCTATTGTGGAATCAGTCACTGCATTGGCGGGATTCCTCTGTCTTTCCTCCACATCGGATAAAACCTGTATCTGCGAGCAAATGAAAGCACCTGAGAACGCCTCGCACTTGTAAAGATGGCACAGAATATTGAATGCTGGATTGCAAACGGGGAGACGGCAAAAAAGCATAGACTCGACAAAAACTGTCAGAAAATGGTCAATAAATAATGTTTCGTTATCTCTGTCGCGGTGGCTGCAAAGATTGCAACTGCCGTACCATTAAATAGCGTTGTACTAATACTTTTTCAGCAAATCAGCACGTCCACTTTCTGAAAGTCGACGGTCAGGAGCCCATTCAATGCTGCAACTATTTTCGCTGCCTTATGCAGGGCTTCCTTGGCAAATTCTTATCCAGTTGAACACCCAGCATAACGCGCATACCATAATCCCCCCCGTGCACTTTAAATAATTCACCATTGTCCATATATCGAACACATAACAACGAAACTTTGAGCCCTGACTAGAAAAAAAGTAAAAACACCTATCAGACACTTATATATAAATAATTGAGAAAAACAGAGAAGACGATGAATCAAACTCACTTGAACTTCTGCAGAGCCTCATTAATTTGATCCCGACTTGCACGCTTTTTGAAACGAATTTCGGAGGGCTTCGAAAATGAAAACTCGACTACAATCCGTTTCGTCCAAATTTTGGTTATCTCTCGCGCCGCTTTCTTCAGCTCATTCTTCACAGTATCGCGCTGCTCTCCAATTCCATATAGAAGCAACGCCCTGGAACGACAACACCCTCTTATCAACTGTCGTAATTTCAGAAAAGAACTAAACATTGCAACATTGCTTCTGTGCAGAATTCATTCCACATCAGCCATCCTACTCCTACCCAAAGTGTTTGCTAACACCGATCATTATTCTCCGCACCGCGAAAAGAATGATGGCAACGAGAGAAATTTATTGTTGTGAAATGCAAACCTCACAAAAATGAACGCATTCAAGTGATAAACTGATAGGCCTCGCAAGATAGATTCAAGTGATAAATGTGCAACTTTGAAATTATCAACGGCCATGGCTTAAAAAAACAAATACGCAATCCGCAGCTCGTTTCAAAGGAAGTCTACCGAATTATTGGCCTTCATAGATGCTAAAGTATACTGGATAGAAAGAATGGAGATAGGAAGAGGGAATTTATCGGCTCTTCCTATGCAGATCGCAAACAGAAGGGAATCGAAGAATGTACAGGTCCATCTTTTGATATCTCATAACACGTTCGGCTGCATTCGTTCATAACACATTGCTTTTATGAGCATATATAGGCGTGAAAAACAGTGCTTACCGTTGATTGCATTCACTGCGGTATTCATTAGTCTGTGGGACGGGTAAATGAATGAGAAACCTCTCATGAGGGCTCACTTCAGCACCCATCAGAGGATGCTCATCTACCGGATCCGGCGGCATTGATGCTAACGTCGGCATGGAACGCTTCTCCTCTTTTGCGTTCGCCATTCTTACGTTTCCGAATACATCCACTGGCTGCACGCACATTCCATTCCGTTGCTGCAATAAGTTCATTGCAAATTTATTCCATCCAACTGACATCGTTTCAAATACCAATATTAGTGCTCAATGTTATTAGTCTTTAGAGTCAATAGCCAATGATATCAGATTTCAGTGTCAGCGGTTAGTGTCACTGGTGTTTAGCGTCATTGCTTCTTGTTGCTACTGTGCGATTATCAGCGTGCACAAATAATGTTTTCACCCTTCAAGAAACAACGATCATCACTTGAAACATTATGCAACACAATATCAGGCTACTATATTCATCAGAATCTTGAGCATTTCGTCCGCAAATATTATGCTTCAAGTGCGGTCATGTCTTCGAATCCCCACCTCCAAATCCCTCACATACAATGCAACGTCTCTTAATCATTAAGCTACACAGACCCCATTCTATCGTAAGTAACTGGTGACATGGTTACGCCCAATGAATCCGGATAGGATTGCTGCTCACTGAGACGATATCTTTGCGTAAAAATCTGCACCATCAGAGAACAGGACACGATCTGCCTGACGAGATAAAGCGACCTATCTCGCCACTGCCGTTAACGAGTATGGTGCAAACATAAAACAGCTCTATAACTTCCTCCACACAGCCATTCAGTCGGCCGACTATTTCAAGTTTCGGCTGTCAAAAAACGCAAATATAAACACCACAGATTTTTCTTATGCACAATCAAATCTGCTCTACGTGAAATGAAATTAGCATACCCTCATCTCTTGCTCCTCTCGATTTTTTACCAGCGTCATGATCGGAAGCTGCTCGGACATTTCACCTGTTGTTATTAGTCCTTTCACGTATGAGTCATGTGAGAACACACCGGCACTTTGCAGTTCCATAAACAGATGCATAAGGCTCGCGAACTCCTCGTGAAAGTACGGATTTCCGAGCTGAGGACCCTCTGTGTCCAAATATTCTAGTAGTATGTCTTGCAAATGTCGTTCTCCTATAAATTAAAACCTACGCTAAACAAACGTGGCAATGCTCGTAAAACTTCATCAGATTCCATAGAACAATCAAAACACTTGAGATGAAATGGAAGGAATCTTTTTATTTTCCATATAGGATGAACTACCAGCAAAATTTCAAAAAAAGGAAGTTTCACGGAAATCTGTTCACCTTGTTCAATAACTGAATTTATCACCGGGTGCTTATCATATGCGTGAGTAACGTCGAAACATTTTTGAGGCAAACAACTCCAAAGCAAGAAAATAAACAAACCAAATTTAAAGCCTTTGCGGTGGTTGACCCTCAGCGAGAGTACACTGGCCACAATCAGTGCCCTATGCGTACCCTCCCTCTCCACCGTGACTGCCCAGTGCAGAAGCATCTTTATTCGAATGGCATGTTCGTGCTGCAACATCGCTTATTCACCACAATTCTGGCAGCATTAGCTAGATTCCTGCCAACAAGAAACTTCATTAAAAAATGGCTCTCAAGGTAATCAGGGAGAGTATTCAAACACTGCAGCGCCGTTTCCATTAATCTCAGTACTTAATTCATTGTCGATCAGCCATAAGATCGAGGGAAAGAAATCAACACTGGCTGACCGAGCAACTAAGTGAATGAGCTAAGGTCTCGAGTACTTCACACTAACGAAAAACAAGTCTACAAAAAAAGAGCTGATGGAATTCAGTGATCTTCGAGTCTAGAGAGTTCAGTCCAAAGGTTAGTGACGAAGTGCCTTTCAAAAAAAAAAAAAGAATAATGCTAGGTACATAATCGTGCGGTGCTAGCAGCAGAGACAATACCTAGAGTTTCTTTAAAAGATTCTGGGATGGCATATAGACGACAGAGATAGGGACAACGCTCAAACGGAAGTGTGTCACTCAAGTATTCATATCAAAACGAAAGCCCGGAGTTAACTCATCGGAATTTTCGGTACCAAAATATTTTCAACGACACAAAGCCATCATAAGAACGAAAAAATACTACATACAATCGAATAGGAAGAAATGAATGAAAACTTGTGCCCTATACGTTAGAAAATAAATTAAACGCCCCATTACAGAAGAGAATGTTGCTGTAAAAAGCGCTCACCTCAAATTTCTCTTTCTGAGAGCCGTTAAAAATGAGATTATATATTTTCTCGATGCACCTCGGCTGATCGTGACGAGCCGCATCCAAGGCGCCTAAGATTTCCAGGCAAGTGCGCACAGTGAGAGCTGCAATGTTACAGCCACTTATTTCTGCTGCTGCTCTTTCGAGCTTCACTTCAATAAATGTCGCCAATATTTGTTACAATAAAGCACAACTACGCCAAGGCAACACGCGAATTCTTTATCTAATATAGTTGAGGAGAATTCGCTCGTTATTTCTTTGCTGCTCACATAGGACATCTAAATGACCATATATTTTCTTTAACGGAACACACATCCGCTGCTTGCTTAGAAACAGAAAGCAGTGCTGAAAAAGTACTATGGGAAAAATTTGTTTCCGTCCCTTTTTTCTTCAGCTACAAGACGGGCAAAAACCAATTCCCATAGTTCGGCTAGTCCAGGTTCCATATAAAGCGGTTCAAATATGTGGAACATTTAACACTGCGCCTGGAACAATAAGAGTCTCGTTCCCTTAAGCTCCTCAACATCCCAGCGGAAGCTTTTTCATACACATCGGAACGCAATGTGTGAACGAACGAACAACATGACAGACGAAATTGCGGAATTCACTTACCAAACCCAGCCTTCTGAGTCTGATTGAGTGACCACCGATTTTCGACAGCGCGACTTCGTCGCTTAACCTCGAGAACACGCAGTTGTACTAACTCTTGAATCTTGTCGCTTCCATGACCAGGAGGCATCGGAAGTGCTTCGACGGCACAAGGCAGGAGATCCAATGGCGACCCACATAAATGATGTAGCAGCGGTGGTGGTCGCCCTTCTGCCACTGAAATCAGCACTTCTCACCTTCATCTTCCTATCTGAGAAACACATAACAGTGACGGTTCATTCTATTTCTAAGTAGCTATCCCCTCTTTCTCAAAAGCAAACCTGAATTACCCACTAATGCTAAGCCTTCATTTCCTGCACCATGTTCCTACAAGCCACCTATATTGGCAAGAGCCACAAATAAGGCAAGAAGACAACCCGAAAGATGAAAGACGACACTGACAATACATATGGAAAGGTCACGATGTTTCATCACTACTACATAAAATACTCACTGCACCAATCTTAAAAGCCGAACGGCACTCAATTCAGCGAGAATCAAACGGATGAAAATCAACCTTGAAAGTTGTTCCATATGAGTGCACCCGGGCAATCGATCAGTATTGCATGCAAGAGCCCACAAAGTATAAGGATTATGGCTCGCTGGTTCTGACACTGGGTCATGTCTTCGAAAATTTCAGCGACGTTCACCGGCCTGAAATCAGTACGATGGATGAGAAAAGAATAATCGCAAACTTTGTGTGAACCTCAAATCTGCTCGGCATGTCACCAGATACAAAATACTTCATATAAAATATAAATCAGCAATTTTTTGTTTTAGTGAAATGCATTGAGATGGGTATTCCCACTGCGCAGCTTCCGTTACAGGGCAGGGAATGGGAGGAGGGAGGGAGGGAGGAGCGGAGGGAGGCGGCAGGCAGGAGGGAGCAATTCCTCACCTCCCTCCTCAGAATCAACACTTCATCCTGTCAGCAATAAGCTTCAGTGTTTTTTGGCTTCTGTTGTTTCGGATAAACGAAACATTTGCGCAGCGCGACAGCATTTCGTAATTTTTTAAAAGACTTCATTAAGAGCAATCACTGAGACAAGATGATTACTCCGTAGCACAAAAAGAGTTTCAACTGAATCTCTCTGACGACATTCTAGATGAGCTCATCGCAAGTGACGTCTGACGAATATATCTCCGTTAGTTTAGAGACAGCGTTGTTTAGTTCTTCGGTTGAGAGCTAAAGGAACCATAAAACTTTCGTCGAAGGGCTCGAAGTTGCAATTATCTTTTGGAATGAGAGTGCTAGAAGTAGAATATAGAAATTTTCGAATACTCTGAATAAATTCAACTTCTTCGAATGAATTTATCGAGATTTATGAGTCGAAATTCCGAATGAATAAATTTAAATCGAGGTGTCCTTGAATTCCAAATAAATTCAGTATACAGCACAGTTATGCATTTGCATATACATTAATGAAAAGGAAAACGAAACGATTAATATAATGCAAATAAGATTTACCTTCCCAACGACTCCTCCAATTGCTTCTTATTGAGTGCCAATCTTCGCGCCACTAAGAACGCACACCGCCGAGATAAAAGTAAATTTTGCGTTATTTGATCAGTGTATTGTGAGAAGAGGGTTAGAAATAAACGAAATAAGGTTAGAAAATGTGGCTTGTCTGAGCGTTGTACGAAGCGATCCGCAAATATATCACACATATCCATCAAAAACTCTTGCCGCTCAATCATTCCATCCTGAAAGCCATTAATCATTATATTGATAGTCGTCTCGCTAATTTTTCATCGCTGTTACCCTTAATGATTAGAAAGGGGAACGCCACGAGTCTTTATGCAGCGTTGCGATCGGGGACTGAAGGATGATGCATGACAGTTCAGCAATCACGTTTCGCCTCATCTGAGCTGATACAGAAGCCGCACATTTCCACTCGCTTTTCGGTACACTGGAACACCCTGTGTCGCGACTCTACTAGCATCGACTACTTCACATTTGTTAAAATTACAAAGCCCTCACACTAGAAGTCATTTCCTGTCAACAGCGGTCGCAACTTCGTCAGCCTGGAGGAAAATACTTGCATCCGCAGCACAGTCCATATTACGAATGATCATCCCTTAACATATCACGCAGGAACGTGAAAAAAAAGAAAAATTCGGCTCCGTATAGCCTTCGACAACTATTGTTTCTGGAGACCTATTCACGTTGTCATTCCGCTCCTTATCAGGTCTCTTTCTCCACCCTCTCCTCAGCCACATAATGTTTCGACTTTTGTTGGACAGATTCCACGACCCCTAATGCTGAAGCATGTTCAGCAGCAAAATGGAAACACTTTTTAGCACGAAATTAAGCACTAACCTCATATGCATGCTTGCAAATGCAAACAAAATGAGGCCAACGTTCCGTGTAGACGATGTTCGTGTCCAGCTTTGCACTGTCGCTCATCTGCGATAACATCACCTTGATATACTTCGTGAACAAGGATGCGTGCTCTGCAACGAAACTATTCACTTCGCAACAACCACGCATAAACGCTGTCTGCCATCGAAACAACGCGGCTAACCCTTCACTTTCGCTTAAGCCATACTTTGGTCTATAGCCATTCGTGGCAAACGTAAAACTTCATCCCTATGACAGCTTAACTTGAAATCCTCCCAGCTTTCAGGTAGGAAAACGGTTGCGGTTTCACGTTTGAGTGACTAAGTCTACTAGAAAATCTGCTCGAGCCTAAAAAGTTCAAGCTTGCGACTTTATAGGTTCAAAAAACGCTGTTCCGCCGATCCGCCTTGGAACACCATTGTGTGCAAATAGTACTCTCCATAAACAAAAACTTCAGCGTGAACTTTCGAAGAGACAAACAAGACGGTAATAATAACAACAATAAAATATTGCTGCCTCATACACATTAACCCTCATCACTTCATTGACAACACATATGCACAGCACTGCCACAAGAACGACGGCACCCTTTCTACCGAGCAATACCCGCCACTGCAAGACTGTTCAAGTGACTTCTGCACATGTGACAAGATTATCAATGACAGCATCTGCAAAAATCCACTCGTCTTTCTGCTCCTCACTGCACTCTTCTGCTCTATCGCTTCGATTTAGGTCCTCAAAGAATATGCGTTTCACCACTGACGACGGTGTTAATTTACATATCGGCGATCTATTCCATACTTATTTTTATTCCAAGACAACTAATGCCGATAAAGTGAGAATTCAACGTGTAGTATAAGGTGAGAGTGTCCACGCAACGGAACACATTACGGATCTCCGACAAGCAATTCCCCATATGCGAAATGAAAAAATACTAAACACGGCAGACAAATATGTTTATCGCCTAATTTTATAAGTAACTGCAAATCGAATATGTGATGTTCGGCTTGCTTCAGTGTCTTTCCCATTCGAGGTAGAATCCTGCACGTGAGCATGCAATCCGCGCAACGTTATTAATTAAAATTATGAAAGATTCGAAGAGAGTGATTAAAAGCGACCTGATGCCAGTTGATCGTTAGTTGATTTCTTCTGTTTATTAACATTGCTCGCGATCCCTTGTCCAACAGCAACCAACTTTAAAAACCAGAGTGCACGTGCAACGGGCACTTTGAAATCACAGAGATACTCTAGTGCATCCTCCTGAAGACATCTGCATTTAACCGTGGATAAATGTGGACTATAGAGGCGATATTTATTCAACAATATAAAAATATGCGACAAAAATTGCATAACGACGGGAAAATAAAGGCACTCAATAACATGAAATTTGCTTGCGGTGAAGACAACGAATCAGTTCAAAAATGATTCGCGATCGACGAACCTTTTTGCGGAAAAATGGAGGCCTTCTGGCCAATGATGCAAGTGACTTGCCACGCGCCAGATCAGTAAACCATTCTTTACGCTCCTTCGATTTGTCTGCTTGTCGCTAAAAATTATTACAGATTTCATTCGATGAAAATAACTCCAAAACATAAAGATCACACAGTTTACTCCCCTTCAAAAATTGAAGCTCTCGGCACAGATCACAAAGATCTTTTCATACAATTAAGAAACGAACGAAGTTTCACATTTGCGGGACGTTAGACTTCGTTATGCGATGATTTACGCCCAGCTTCCATCACTCCCTTTATTCTTCATCTCCAATTCTTCGCTTGGAACTATTAGTCACAATAACGGTTACGTGAGAGGGGAATGTTTCGGCTTCCCTCAAGCACAAGGCAAAAGAGAGTAACAGGAAGATTCGGAGAATCAGCCTTCCTTCTGGTTGAAGAAGAGAGTGGATTTGAAGTGACGGTGGGCTCACATATGCAACCTAGGAATTATGAATCTGAATCCCAACTGCAGAAAAAATACACCTTTATTCGTTCTCGTCGTCTATACTATCACATCCACACAGGACTGCACTCCTACCTGATTGTGTGCAATCATTATTTATATTGAAAAAATAAAAATCTCATTGCCGCAAATGACGGATTCGATAATCAGGCTGCTCTGAAGCAATGGGAGAACACACGACGGAGAACATGAATGCGGGTTGTGGTCCTTAACACCTCAACCGCGGGTGGTGGAACGCGGTTTTGACTATACGCACAATACAAGCATCACCTTTTGCGCATAAAAAAAACGTGGCCTGGCTTGTTCCAAGAGGTCGCGACCATGTGCTTGGTCTCCTTTGATCGCTTGGCTTCTCCCCTTCGAGTTGGCCTAGCGTGTTTTTTTCGTGGGGAATGCTGGGGCAAAGTTGGGGAATGAAGGTTTGGAAATAAACTGATCAAATAAGTAAACATGCAACGTATGATGCAGCAGGATGTTCGCATAACCGCAGTCAACTAATGCAATGGCGACGCGAGTCACCTTCAGAATTGAAAAAAATTTGCGACAACGCAACTCACCACAGTGTGTGAGAAGTTCTGAAAGACGCCATCCTTAGTAGTTCGCTTCCGTTCTTTATCGAGATTCGCATTCAAGTCGAATTTCTTGCTCAGCACTTGCATCACAATCTGCGCACCGCGAATCATCGTATCCTCCAGCCTGTCCAATCTCGGCACCTTCAAACGCTCTCTATTACCTCACACAACAACCACTCACCTTTTCCGAAACAGCACTTCTTGCAGGCTACCTACAAAAAATATCGTTTTGTTGAATTGTGTGATGTGTAACAGTAAAAATTTATGCCGGTGTCCGCATCAATGAATCGATTCTCCTCAGAAACGCAACGATGTCAGGTATATTGTGGATCTATTCGAAGAGTTGACATCACTGACCCTTAGAGAGCCGTAACCGTTCCAAGCAACAGCATATTTGTCCGCGTTATTCAACAGCTATTATTCGGATACAACCAAAATGAACTACATATAGTTCTCGAGTGAGATCAATTTCAAACAAAGAAAGCAAATCTCTGCCATTTCAGAATGAGAAATCCCCATTTATGGTGTACTTTCTGCGCTGGTAAAGACCTGTGTGGCGCAACAAATGTGCACACCTTTAGCTCTCCGCGCCTCCCCAACTCCGTTATCATCTTCGACGCCCTCTACCCTGTCTAAGTGAAAGCCATACCAGCAAAGACCAATCGATTTCTTCAACAAAAAAAGTAATCTATCAAATTTTGAAGCCTTTATAACTATTGTCTACAAAGGCATGGCTGAAACAAACAAACTATGAACCGGATGGGAATGATCATCGCTAATTTCGAATGAGTCGAGCGAATTGTTCTATGAAGTGTCTCACTCAGCCATGAAAGTACCACTATAAGAACGCGACACAGCTGACGAAAAAAGCATTAAAAACCAAATCGTATAAAGAAAAGTGCTTGACACGCGTACTGCACGAATCTGCCTATGAGTCATTTCTCCTCCGTCTGCAAGCTGCTCATTCTAAACGGAAACAATTAACCACCAACCTCCGAAAGCGGTTAAAATTCCGGCCGTAGCTCGGTGGATACGATATTACCGAAGTGATGCATAAGAAAAGTACTCTACCAAGAAAGTTGAAGTATGAGAAGGTTAGTTCTAGGCAAGATACGCCAAGAGAATATTCTAAGCACACCTTTGCATTCCACACGACAGATTCATGCTCGTAGGAGGTGACCGCCACTTGATAGCCTTTCTTAAGCCTATCTGCGCCCAGATTATCCTCCTCTTGTTTTGCCTGCAAGTATGATAAATGCTTCTCTAGAAATTGTCTCTATGGTTTTCTAAACTCCAAATAATAAACTCACTGCTTAATCATTCCCTAACCAAATATAGAGCGATCTCGATAGGCAATATTTCAGAATCCTTCAATTAAATTGTGTTAATACAACGTCATTATTACAACATCCAAATTTGAACGACTTTTTATTCAATACTGGTTTCTGATAAACATTGCAAGAAGATGCAAGCACTCACCGGGTAGTGGAATAGCCTCAGACTATGAACGTGAGGAATGGTGCAACTTCCTACCCCTCGGCAACCACTCCAGCTTAAGTACTCCATAATAAGGAGAGAAGGAAAAGAATTTACATCTTGAGGATAGACGTCAGGTGGACCGAGTCGAGTACGCTTCAAATGGCGCCTCTCAGGTGTCTGATGATGCCACGAAACAACGCTCAAACTTTTCATCGTTAGTATCAAACCATGGCTGCAAAGAGTACAAGAGATAATGCGGAAGAGGGAGATGAAACCGTATAGACGCGCACTCAGAGAGACGTCGAGTACAATCAACACATGCACGCAGAGTTGCTGAGAACCGCTCACCCTCGTCTGGTTTGCGGTACATCACGCGATCTGCTTTCGCTCACGTCTCGCACCACCCTCTCCCTTCGAAACAATTACAAATTGCACGCCGACTTTATCAGAATTCCAGATATCACCTGTCCGTTACCTCTGAGTGATGCTACTGTGCAAATGAACCTATCGTGAGGAAAATGTAATGCAACCTCAAGCTGCGGTGATCAAATCCACTTCTCATAACCTAAAACTATCATGAGACCTAATGCTAACTTCACTTCAACTCCGAAATTCTCTCTCTCAAAAATAAACAGCATTTGCATGAAGAGCAGTTCTAGCTTTCGTTTCTTCAGCGCTTCCTCCACAAGCAGTCATCAAAGGTTAAGACACTCTCAAACTGAACAAACTGAGCGTTGAGTGTCGAGGTTTCGTCGATAGCGGGAACACGACGGTTCCTCGTTATAGAACTCTTCGAGCGAAGTCCTGTGCTTAACGTGGCCGAAGCACAAATCAGTTCGACGAACATTGCTATCACATAATCGTGTCATGTGCACATCAACATCAGAGTAGCAATAGTCACAGGCTTAGCTTTCATCCTAAACACGCCACGGCAAGTTGAATGAAGAGCAAGTAAGGACAATAACAAAAATCGAGGTAGAGAGAGCACATTGAGGGCCGCTAAGTGATGTCAAATTACAACCAACGTGATTCGCTTTTATTAGCGACGTATGAAAATTACGAGGGACCGAGAGTGTTCTTGATTTAAACCTCAGAAACAGCCGTCTGTTATGGGAACTAAAGAATCACGCCGAAGTCGACGGTTTAGATGAAACGCGAAAAGGTGACAACGCTAAAAATATCATCGTTGAAATGTCCAACACTTTCTCGAAGCCTCTTCGCAAGATTCTCCACACCTCGAAGCAAATGACGCCGAAATATGAGGAAATCTCATTCGCTGAAGCTCCACCTCCTGCTCAAAAAAAACCCCTCAAACAAACTGACGAATAGCGACAGTTTGTTAAACATCACCGATATTCAACTGCATATTTAGTCTACGCACAGAACTCTTTGACCACTACTATCCAACGCCAACAATCGTAAAAACGTTGCCGCAATACCGAACTGTAGCACAGCCTGCAACAAACATGCGTAGAGAATCATCGGACACCCAAAACACCACATTGTTCGCACCCATCCGGCCTCAGTCAACTGTTTTCAGTCGTGATTGTACCCCTCAGTCAATTGTGCTCTTTAAATCACGATTACGACAGCGTCTTCGACTCTCACTATGAGATAATGTCACGTATGATGTAGCACAAAATTCTTCTCAGCCCAAAGGCTCTGCAAGTCCGAACAGCTACTACGAAGCTCGATTTGGCTTGTCTCACTCAATGAACGTGTGCTCCTTTCTCCTGCGGGAGTGAGAACTGATCAGTTGTAAGCAGGTGTCATCGCAAGGCGTTCGCTTTAATATTGCAATCAAGCGATTACCGTTCAAGCACAGCTCCTCAAAGAACAACAGTTCCTCAACCCGGACTGCTCAAGTTCTTATGTCGTTGAACAACGGCACTTCCAGCCGGTATGCTCCGTGCTACTGAAGAGCTTTAAAATTCCACTGCTTCTGCCGGGTCTAAAAATGTGTCCATACTCAGTCTGAGGTCGACTTCGCTCACCCATTGACACTGCTGCGACATGAACGCGGTTATCAGCACGAGCTTGATACGTTCGTTTGAATTCAAGAAAGCACCACTTACCGCCCTCTTGCAGTTGTACTAATTTCAGCCCTCGATACAGCCCTAAAAAAATCTCACCTTCAACATCAAAGAAAACACATGTCTTGCCAGCCCCAGGCGCTTTCTCACTTTTCCCCAGTTAGCAACAGGGGGGAACCAATGTTCAAACTGGATGTTTTCAAGCACGGTCCAACTGAGCTGATCCGACTGTTCGCAAGCATTCAGGCACTAGTGCACAGTAGAGCGTCCTTATGGATGTCCTTATGCGATGCCTCAACAGCTGCTTTTGAGGCCACAACTTCTCCATTTTTTGAATCACTTGGAGCTCACTGTCTCCAGCTTTACTAATCCTTGTCGTCGAGCATGAATGTCTGAAAAGAGCTGCACTCTGCACTCTGAGCATAGATTTCCGTGGAATTATCACCATTCCTGATAGCGTTGACCTCTGCCGACTTCGTCGAGTCTATCTTCGAAATGTCACAAATTATTAACCATTATTACACGGACAACCGACCTCATGCCACTGGAGTGTAATCGGAGTCTCGAGATTGCACACCACGTCCCATCATTCTGCTTTTATCCATATCAAAATGGAACTGGAAGAGTGACGTGACACCTGTGAATAGTTCACAACTTCATACACTCTTGCTTAGAAAATCGCCAACAACTTCGAAGGAAATCATTTGCTTTACAAAATTTAACTGAAACTTGGGGAATTTCGTTTCCACTGCTTTGCACGTTTGCTTACTTGCACTCTCCTTTGGTCACTTGTTTCGGTGCACAATTGAGACATGTTGTGAAATGTGGTGCTTCATCTAAAACAACTTAGACGACCCGGCACCTGAGGGGCAGACGAAGGTGCGGAAATTCCACAGTATTCGAGACCAGATCAAGCATTTATTGAGCACACGATTACACAATTCAACTTTGTTCTCAGTCAACACGTTCAAAAATCACAGTTGTGCCGCCGAAAGACCTAAAATCAATAAATGTTGTCGATCACCGTAACAAACAAATTCATCGCAAAATCAAATGAACAGCAGTTGGGATTCACATGTATGAAGGGTTTGGAGTGGCCGCTCAATGTAGTAAATCATATGCGCCAAAATACGCAAATAAAATACGACGAGAGTTTCGGAAGTGTTTAGTCTAATGTGAGACATCGATCAACCTCGTCGGCAGAGTTGCGTATCGCCGCCGAAAGTCCCCTTCTCCCAAACCTCTGAATTAAGAATATATGAGTGAGTTAGCAACAAGCATAACGCTTACTAGTATCCTTGGCAGCTAGCAATAGAAAAGGTAATAGATAAGGATTGTTGAATGTGCAATTCGATCACAGAGACACGATTCGATTCACACATTTAAACAGCAAATGAATGATTCGCTGATCAGTTCTCGTTGTCTGTGCGAATCAAAATTATTATTAGCAAAAGGGAAGAATGAATTTGGCCACATAAATCGGAGAGCATTGCAATGATCGCATACTCAGTTTGAGACAATATTGCAATATCGATATGCCCAATCATTAACCAAACTAATATTCAAACAAAGGCACAAAAAGAAACGAGGTGAAACGTCGATGTCATGAACCAAGCGTATTCTCGCTCCATAAAACCATCAAAAAGAGACTCAGCCATCACAAGAAATATCAGATTATATCACAGTCACACTATTCCGGTCAAAAAAAAGTTCACAAAGAAATGAATATTTCTATTTCTGAATCAGTTTTTGATTCTTAGGGTTTTACGCATCATATCCTAGTAAATAAGTACTCCAGCGACGCTATTCATGCGCCATTCGACATAACAATTCAAAAATCCAGACAGTAACAATATGATAAAGTCAAGAAATGTGAAATGTATTCTGATCGTTCCGAAAGAAATCTGCCCATTCCCGAAATAAATACGACCTTATCCAACCAAAACAATATACCTAAAGATATATGGAATTTGAGGGAAAACAATCGAGAACAAACACTCTTCGTTTCCCTCGATCGCATAGTTCATTTGATTACCATAACTCCCATGGTGGTTTCCGAGGTATATCGCTAAGAAGCATCGACGTGTAATTCAAAGGGATCGTTACAGTGATACGCTCGTCACCGTACATGAGATGCTCACGAATTCGTCGCCTATAATAGCAACTGTGTGGAAACAACGCAGTAATCTCTGTTATCTACTAAAAGATGGCATCTGCTCTCGAATTATCATGAAATACTCATTACGAGCAATGCTAACAGATGTTCGCTTTCTGAAACCTTTAAGTTGAGTTGAACTCACTTCGGATTTGAATGAGTGCATTAAAAATGCGAAGTGCTTTGATTCCTATCGAGAAATTCCTCATAATGAAAGTGAATAACCGAACAACCAAATTCAATCACTGTGACGTTTGAAATTTGCCGAGCAAAAACGACGAGCAAAGCGATAAAAACGCAGACAGACTGATACGTTTATACATACTTATACTTAAAACTGTAATTGTATATTTTGCATTATGCAATTTGATAAAGTTTTATGCATTGACATGAGACATCCCCGCTTTACTGATTTGCAGTACAATCTTACTGAGTTGATACACGAGAATGACAGCATACTGCGTATCAATACTGATCTAAAGAGGAAATATCTTAACGGTGTTAACCTCTACATGAACGTTTTCATCTTCAAAAAATATGCAATTCGTGATATGCTATGATTAGGCAGCGAAATAGGACGAGTGATCTACGAGGTTTCGTTTTGATGTTTCCCGTATAGTTATGTACATGTCCTTTTCCGAGTACATTTGGAGATACCAGGATGGTTAGAACTATCTCTACCTTCAACTGGAGGATTTCCCTTTATTACAGCCTTTGGATTATAACTCCTTACGTGGGTTGGCAAATGTATTACCTTACAGAGGTCTACGTTCATTTCATGTAGTATCAACAACTTGTTCCGGAATAATTTTAAATAACTGCCATATTCAGGTTATTGCAATACTTCTTGAATTAAAAGCGTAAAACAGTGCAAACTTCTATATTAGTCTTGTACTATTCAATATGTAAATGAGCACATATGTAAGGTTCGTTCAACATCGATGATACTGTTGTGTTATTATCTATTAATCTCCACACGTCTGTATTTAATACATCACCACTTTCTGCTTATGTACGAATTATCTCCTTATGATTTTGAAGAAACCTTTGCAACATACGGAGCCAATAGAAGAGGAAATATTTCAAACTCTCAATCAATGGTTGAGGAAAATAAGGAGAAAAACGGATAACAATAACGTCTGACGCCCATATTTAAGATTTTCTTATTCCTTAATCGCACACTCACAACAAACACTGCATCGACATATTTGTTTGCAGCTTCACCTCGTCATCCTGTTCACAACACATGCTTACAAGATTATGTGTTCCGTTGTGATGATGACCCCCGCATAACTCAGGTCTACACGTCAACTGATAACGGTCGAAGCGTGTTAACCTTTTCTTTTGCACATCTATTCCATTCAGTCTAAAACTTACAACGTTAACATTTCATCTTCTATCATCGGTCTACTAATGTTATCTTTGTATCTTAGACTTCTTATACTACTGTCCTTAGGCAAAAAATCACGAAGAAACGTTTTCCGAAGCAGAATTACTTCTCTTACAAACAGAAATGCAGACCACTTTCAACGGACCTACCCTGAAACGCCAGGTAAGTACGCGACAGGGATGTCGGATTTCTGTGCGGTTCCATCACCGACCATATCAATCCAATCGTCGGTACCAGCGGCCGAATCTGTGATCAGTGCGAATCGTGCACCAGCCTTACTTGCCATTAAAGCTTTCTTGGCAAAAGAGCATTCCCTAAATGATTATCAAATGGGAAAGAAAAAGTTCCCTAACATGAAATGCGCTCCCCATAAAAAATTGCGCCTCCGCTTCGTTGAGATGTCAGGAAAGAGAAGTCGATCTTTTAGATGCGCTGCTAAGATACAACAGGTCAAAACTGCACTCATTCGCATCGGGCTGCTACCGCTACAAGCATCAGTGGTAATTACCAAACTTGTAAATAAGGTTTTTAAAGCAAATTAAAGAATACCATGAGCAACGCCCTATCTCTTTTTTGTCCTAAAACACCCTCCAAGGGAAAGATAACCGATGGAACGTTCATGCACGAAAACTCTCTTTCGATAAAGCATTCTTCCTTGCAGAGTGCATATTTCGGTAAGCCACTGTCTTGTAAAACGCGTGTTTTGCAACTAGGCGGCTAGAGCAGACAAATAATATAAACAGTGGCAAAAGTCTTAAACATAGAAACAGCCAAGGCATAGAAACAAAGACTAATGTCATGTTCACGCCTCTGAATTCCCTGCTCCCAATCCTCACTAGATGTTTTTCTTTATTCACCAATGGCAAACATCACCACACAAGCCCGGCGGGTCCCTTGTGTTATGTATAAATACAAAACAAAAGCGCTAAAAAAAGAAGCGCAAATATACCCCCTTTCGATGAGAACAACGTTGCCATGCGTAGGCTGTATTTTGGTGCAAGCATGCGCCGGATTTGCGTACTGCAGAGGGATGTTTCTTTGCGGATTCTGCGGAAATGGAGCGCCAATCTCTTCTGACGAACGAACTTCATAGGTGTAGGCGAGTGTCCTCGGTTTTTCTATATAGAAGAATAGGGCCTTTCCCAAGGATGGTTTGTCTGAAAATTCTGTTGAAATGCTGTTTGAACATCTCCTCCATTTGCTAAACGGAGACAACTGCAGGATAAATTAGAAGCCCGACTGAGGCGGTTAAGATGCTCAGTGCGCAACTGGGAATATAGACCAAGCAAGCAGTTCGTTTGAAGGCAACTATCGACTCTGCCAACTTGTTTTTTGTCATCGAGCAGAATGCTATGAAGTGGCACATTGGAATTTTTGCAGTTATAGTTGTCTCGAATGCGAAAGAAATAATGTGTGAAGGAAGGGTCATTCCAGAAAACAGAACTTCAGCGGTTATTAGAGCACTAGTTCTGCACACAAAAATGAATGGGTCAATGAAGAGTTCGATGTAATAAATGGAGGCAATTTTTTCTATGGTATTGTTTGCACGATTTCATGTATACACTGAGTGGGTAAAGATGAAAACTGTTTTCTTGGGTTGGAAATAAGTTCGCTTTCAAAGTCTCGAAATAAGGGAATTGGTTGCAGTGGTAGGATATCTGTTTTTTATGGTGCAATGGGCGCAAAAGCAATTAATACTCACTGTAAAATAATCTCTATCCCACCACTTGCGAAAAACCAAAAAGGACAACTAAAAGTTCGGGAACTACAGAAAACAGAACAAATAAAGCAAGTGCCATATTTACATGTTCATGGCAGAAAGGGGAAAGAAGAAATGAGCAAAGGATGCGCGAGGCATACATGAAAAGAAGATCAAGCGAGCTCATAAACGGTCAACTTACGACGCTACCGATCTCTGTGGACAACGTTAAGCTCTACTTGGAAGCCTCTTCTCCACATGACCCTGTGCTGGATGGGCATCGCAGACGACGTTTCCTATGAGCGATATTTCATAGGATATGTCTTATGCACCTCGTACGTTCACTACCAACGCGACACATTTTGCAATTATTTTCTTTATATGAGACGTGTTCTATGTTTCCAGCTGCTATCGAGTGGCGGTTTCTTTTCAAATTCGCAGAAAAAGAAAGAATGGAACCCAAACGAGGATAGACTGCGGGGAAAATTTTAGCGGATAGGCGCAAGCTGGAGAAATTAATAAGGAACGTTTTCCCACGAGAAGTGTCGCAAAATGGCAAACAGTGAGAGTGAGCTAACTCGAAGCCGCTACGACCTTCTACCACTTCCAGAAAAAAACTGCATTAGCCTACTGGGTTTCAAATAAAGCCATGAAAATTCAGAGGAAAGAAGTTGAGACAGAAAAGCTTCGTTTCGAGGGCAAAGCAGTACCAATGTATGATGTATTGTTCTCATTGCTGATTATCGACGCCGTGAAAAGAAACTGATTTCTCTTCGAAAGTCAGATCGCTCGTGAGTGCCCTTGAACACCCAACCCGACTATTGGAGTTCAGGTAATTTGTTAACTTGGTTAAACCCTTCCTCATCGCCCAACTACCGGAATTTCCTGATGTGGGCTACAGAGAGACAACAGTTATGAAGTATTCCAACCAGTCGACATGAGGGCCACGAAAGACAACGTTGACGGGATTGGTTCGATCGAAGAGATTAATCATCGTCAATCGGCAGAGTATTCATCAAACAAATTTCTGGACATTTCGCTCGCAGCGGACGTTGATGTGCAGCTGTTGCAACAATCTGGTGTGCTCGCTAAAGAATCAAAGAGCTCTTGCTTGTGGGCATCACTGAGGTAACGCAATTCTTTGAGACTGACCTCGGAAGATACACCTGACTGTGGCTGATAGATGAGGCCATCATTCCGCGAGCACAGGCCTAACAAGCAATAAATGTTGCGGTGTGAGTTCGCCACAAAACGTTCCAGTTCGAACTTAGAAGGAACAGCATGACAAATATCATCTAGTCTTTAAACGGGACAATCAAATTTGCCGCCTCGGAATGAAGTGATCGAGGAAGGAACAGTGGGTTACCTATGTACTCAACAGGAAGCATGTATCGCATTTTCGGTCGAATACAATCTGCAAAGAAGGGACTGACTTATTCACTAAACGAATGTACAAGAATTCAACATAAAACATACCACCCGGATCCAACGACATTAAGCAATCGATAGAGGAGAGGAGAATGAGCAGCAGAAGAGATGATGTCGTGCGTAGCTTCGCGCTGAACCTTAACCTTTTTTCCATACCTCAATGTATGACACTCCCATAACAGTGATATGGAATAAATTAATCGAGATACAGTCAGTGAATATCCATCCCAGAGAGGCGAAAACAAATCACTTTTCCACGGTCATTTTATGCAAGGTGACGGCAACATTGAATGACGTTTCACTGGGACAGCTGTTATATACTCTACAAGAAGAAAACGCATTTACCGCAAATGTTCCCTTCTTAGCAATTTCTGTTAGGCTGCCGAATTG
The DNA here is from genome assembly GCA_037576465.1 of Parascaris univalens. Lineage (NCBI taxonomy): Eukaryota > Metazoa > Nematoda > Chromadorea > Rhabditida > Ascarididae > Parascaris > Parascaris univalens. The sequence goes on along the minus strand of CM075173.1, from coordinate 58,552,486 downwards.
CGACATATATTTCCATTAATTATAGACAACAATCGGTGAAACCTTTACTGGGAAATAGGGTTTCGATGAATCAGCGTTAAGCAACCAACTGACTTTTCTTATCTTAAACATAAAGGTGAACAGCAAACGAAATGTGTTGACTGTAGACGAATGTCAATGAACATTTTCTTCAGTTCACTTCTTGAATTATAATAAACTTCCATCGACCGCAAAATCTGTGCGGAATATTGTTCCAATAGTAACATAGCACTCACAATGGTCGCTCCACAGACTTCACCTGTCGTTTCAGGCGCAATAAAACTATTTTTAGACACTTTGCGGCAAACAGAAGGAATAAATGAGACAAGAGAATTTCTCTGCTGAAACACCAAACGGGATTTATAAACGGAAGACGAGGCGTTGCCACAGTTCTGAAACTTCGTATCCTCCCCGAATATCTATCGTTCTCCAATTTCAAATCCTCGACGTTTTACCTCACTTAACCAGCTTTCACAGACCCTCCAAACTGTCATTATTTACGAAAGAAGGAACCACACGGACACGAACGTACAAGCGGCAATATCCGAGCATGATACATTAAAATTTTCGAAAGCCGAATTCAGACAGCCCCTAACAACCACAAGAAGAAATCAAAAAGTCTCAACAGAACTTGCAGAACAGCGAATACTTTGATGTTTCCGTACTCCAACTCCCTCCCCTCCTAAATGAAGGCTATAGAACAAAATAATCGATTCATTGAAGGCTCCACCGATGCGCATTAGCGAATGCGTGGCAATTGTGACCAAAATATGAGAGTCAGTTGCGAACTGCTAAAAGCATAGTTTATTTGAAGCGTTTATAAAGCAATTACAGGAAATCGCTGACGTATTTACGGAGAATAGTTAAAGACAAGCACAAGCAACTAAGCAGAATCGAATCATTTGCATGCTTAACGATAAGCGATTAGGAATACGTCGCCTAACACATCACTTAAACGCTTGCACGCTCTTCCACAGCACTGGAGACGTTGGAAATGTATAATCTCGAAAGAGGCAAGCATCCTCGATTCTCACCCAGTGGGAAATGAAACGTGGGAGATGAAGAGAATTAGAGGGGACGATGATAGGGGGCAGGCGGGAGGGGAATTCTCTTCTCTCCTAATTGCTAACCTTCGCCTGCTGATCTTCTTAAGTTCAATATTATTTAAGTGTGACCACATGTCATCTCGAAATCAATGGGGAATAAATGCATATGAACCTCGACGGCACCAATTCCAGGGACCACGTTCATGTTCCACAACCTTGCCTAACTTGAACTGATACTGCTTGCTTTGTTTATAAAGATAAAGGTGAATATAAAAAGCAAACCCTTTAAAGACTGCATACTTTAAAGGCTCATAATACTACTTATCAGGCGGTCGTAGTCACATTTGCATATAAAATTATTACAGCAGCTGAAACACATATTTGGAAGAATTGCATCGGAGATTTTAAAAACGCGAACAAACTTTGACAAACAGTGATCAGATGCAACATTTTCATCGGCCTAAATCAGCAGTTGTCAATCAGTGTGTCTCAGATCTCAGAAAATACGAAACCCCGATGCCACTCTTCTCAACAAAACAGTAAGGTAGTGATGCACCGCTCGCATTTGCAAACAACTTATGTGAGGCGTAAACGGCAGTGAAAAGAACAACTGCAAGAGCACTAACTGCTTGTCGCCGTAGTACTTTACCATCATTGCTTTCTCAAATCCACCTAAAGCTTACAGAACAGTTCAAAGGACCCTTTCGCAACATAAAGAAGAGTGGTGAAGCGAGAGAAATTGTTCAGCAAACTGTAAAGGCAATTTTATTGATAATGCTCAACATCCGAGCAACACTGAAAGTTTCATAGCGAATTTACAGAGGTGAAATTATGGTACTCGGCGAAGCGAACATAATAGTACAAATGACTCTTTACGACATATAAAGTTAAACAAGGAAAGAAGCATAAATGATGACGCCAATGCGCACAGATCAAAACTGCCCTCGTGGGCGTATAAACTACAAGCGGCTTAACGTTTCAATAGAAGACGAGACAATTCACCTAACTATCGAGAATGTCATGTTTGCCTTGCAGTGATGCGACTTACATTTAAGATGACTAAAACAATCGTAAAATCGCAAAGGGAAAAACACTGAAAATATGACTAAATAAAACGAACTCCTGAGATAATTTCACAAAATGGGCAGAAAAAATATCTCGGAATTAACCGCGAAACTCTGAACGACGAAAAACTATAATAGAAAGCGCTGAAATTATTCTCTGCATAGCATACCTATCAAACTTCTCTAATGCGCTGCATCGAAAGGAAATTGCCGTCACGAGCACTGCAGTGCATTACCGGCATTTCCTTACCCGCGATGCACCGGCCAGAGAGTTTCCGAATAGAACAGAAAAATCTTATCGAGCAAGTAAATATAACAAAAACGAAGGAATGAATGCCAATGTGCCGATCAGCGACCATAGTTGTGGCTATCCTTCATTCCCCTCAGTTTCCTTTAATACATTAGTCGATCCGCTCGATCGTTCTTTAAAAACATTTCAGTTTCGGCATCTTACCTCGATGACAGCGCTAGGATTTGAAAAACCACCAACCGGATTTTTCTGGTTACTTAAATCTGTACAGATATCAAAAGACGAGGAAGATACGGGTGCTAAACCTCTTCAAATTATACCACAACTAAACGAGGAAGTCTACAACTGAAAATTAAGATCTGCCTATTATTCTCTTCTTCTCTAAATCAATACGTTCGTCACGCCAATTAAATAGCTCTAAGATGGAAACCAAACGATTCAAGTAAAACTTCACCTCTTTTCATTCAGGTGTATATTTGCAAAATAAACTGCTGAACGAACCATTTGGAAGTAAATGAGCAACGCTCCCCACTACAGCACAAAACGAACCCTACAAGCCGAAGCTCCACTAAACATATTGATGAAAGATCAGTAATACATATCGAATTTCAAAGTTGCAATTTTAGGACACAACAACGTATAGCATAATATTATCAATATAAACGCGTAGAAACAATTCCAAACAATAAGGTGGAGAAAAAAGAAATCGAAGAAAGAAACAGCTGAATTACCGGTAGGCTGGCTGCACAAACTAGCATTCACAACGGCAAAGCGCACACTTCATAGTGAATGTCAGTCTGCGCACTCCTCGTTTCCATTATAGACATATATTGTACAATGAAATGTCTTAACGCTTGATGCAAACAACGAAAACATTTCAAAAAGCGAATGCACTCTTTAAATATCACATCACGAATCAATGAAATCAGTGAACTGAAGGGCTCAAGAGCGATTACTTCATGAAAAGGCTTACATGAACGGCGGTGCAAAAGCGTGCTAACGCTTATAGTTATAGATCACGTAGTTCCAAAATAGCAATGTGAGTTATAAGCTGGCCCTTAGATAATGCTTTTGCTTATTATATCTATGAAAAGTTTCAAAAATGGGCGAACGTGGGAATGCCTTCTGCTGATGAAACTCTCAACATGAGATATTAACTGGTCAGAATATCCCACGATCTATACAAAATGAAATGATGTCTATGCTGCCGAAGAAAACTTACTGCGATAAGGAAATTTGCTGTTTAAGATCGACTCCAACTGAAAACCAAGTTATCTTAGAGGACTATATTTTACGTATAACGAGCAAAAACGTCGTCTGTCATCGATCCCTGTATAAGGGATATTGCGCAATCAATTCGCCTAAAAATTCCCCCTTATTAAGACCTCAGCCGATTATTAAAACCATAAATAAGATGGACTAATTGAAATTTTAGGCTAAACGATGCATTCGCTTATTTCATAGCAAAAAAGAAAAATGAAGTGACAAACAATATGAAATATCAAAGACTCATTAATGATACTATCTTTGTGAGAAATCTCACTACAGCAAATCAGAATAAACCGTCCTAAAATATTGCCAAATCCTTCGAACATACACAACGACGCTAACGAAAGCAACGCTAATCTTCCTCAAGAAAAGCTGTTATCAATGCATTCAGCGTCACACTAAGGCGCTGAAATGGAGGGAAGGATGAAAGCAGACGAAAAGGACACGGATGGAGAGGGGGAGCGGCGGAGGAAGTACATCAGGCTCATATAGCAATTACAAAGACAACTTGATAATATTGTGGCAGAGGTCCTGTGCAAGCCTTGCTTGTTTTAAACAGCAAAAGCGGCGGATAATCACAATAGCAATTCTGCTACTAATTTATCAAGCACCGATCACTCGTAGTGAAGAACATCCAGAGGAATGATGAATAGTCACTAAGATGAACTGCTCAAATTATTAGGATGACACGACTCAAGCAAAACAAAGTGGATCACACCTGACCGTATCAAGCGGCAGTTTCTTGAAATTTCAGAACAACGCTCCTAATGATAAGTAAGATTTGCCGCTGCAGAACAACTTATTTATGAATCATTACTATTTGGAAAGCATTCGACTTCAGCGAGAAAATTTACTTCAGGAAAACGAGTCTAGCTCTTAGTTTCTCATAAAAGATGTGTCTCACGTTAACCTGTGCAAGACAAAAGATGAAGATATGCATTAACCTATGCACAACACACAAGACTGGCCGAGTGCAACTCTCACACAGAACATTTAAAAGCAAACCAATCAGAAATTCGACGAATCATAGTGAGAGAATAAAAAAGGACCTGGATTTGACGGGCAAAATAATTTCATCACCGCATGGAGAAAAATGTTCCCTTAAAGGAACATAAACGCACACACACACACATACCGAGCAGTGCTGATCTCCAAAGTGAGACGACATATGATGGTAGGCGACATAAATCATACCTCATTCTAGGGCATCACCATCGCGCATACAAATACGCCACTTCAACAACTCCAAACACGTCCACTGCAGTATGTCCATCAAAAATTCCCTCCTGTTGCTCGGTGCAATATTAGGAAAAGAGGTGTCTATTTTACAGATAAAGTTAAACAGCTCGGCAGTACTTGAAAGAAACAACAGCCACATACCTTTGAATTTCGAGTTGCAGCAAACACTTGTTTACAACAGCGGAGATGACTGCACACTGAGCAATAATGGACTGAGGGGACGGGAAGACTGAGGCCTCTCTCTTCCGTCTGTCAAACATCAACTGCATAACGACTCCAACACAGCTCGGCTTTCATCTCAAGCGGTTATGGAACTATTCTCTCTATTCATCAATTACACAATCAATCACTAACATACGATGCTAAAACTTTTAGCGCACAGTATACAGAGAAGCAAATAAAAACTGCATAGGATTCAAAGCATCCTTTCTCATGACTTCATGAAGCAAATCGATGCTCGGTCAGTACGAAAACTATTTCGCCCACTTCGGAAGACTTATTAAACAGAACGACGCTGTAAACAACGAGAAAGACCGAACGAAGAAAGCAGTCGGGTCATAGACATGTGAGGGGACAACCTTCTGAGTGACTATTGAGATATCTGCAGACAAATGTGCACGAAGTGCAACCAGCGTAATGTCTGCTGCTGAGCACACTCACATCACGCTCAACGAAAATGCACCACGGTCAGATTCTTTTTTCAGGTCACTAAAGTGGGTAATGAAGTAAAGTATCGTGACGGGCAATCAACCATAATTAGCCATCACCAACGTTATCAACGCTGACCATTTAATCCAGCATTTCGAACCTGAAACAGAGCATGTTTCAAGGTTTAGGAGTTTTGATTAAACGTTCATAGACTGATGCTGCCAAAATATCGTGCACATAGCAAAGAACCAAAAACGAAGAGGAGAACTGCATCTCTTGATATTTAAGAGTAGTTCAAGTGCAAACATTATAACTTTCCTCAACCCTCCTCTTCCCTCCCCCCAAACCCTACTCTCACAGCAATGCTTCTGAATATTTTTTGTTCCTACAAGAACAGTTCTTACTGGTCAAAAAATAAATCAAAAGAAACACGGACTATAGGGGGTATGCTGACAATGTAAAATGAGGATGTTTATCCAACGAGATGTTGGCTCATAAAATGTCAACACAAAACACAGGTCAGTACAGGAGGGTTTACACGATGAACCTGAAAAGCTCATTCTATACGAAACTTTCACATCTTATTTCTTATTCTACTTTCCGGTTTCAAGAAAAAAAGAAATCCGCCTGTAAATGCGGAACTTTTTCTGTAATCATGCATCATATTTTCAGACAGGAACGACAGGAAACAGAATAAAAAATTACAGGGACAGATTTATTATTGAACTCGATAAAAAACGAATGCAGAGCCAGAAAGAACCATTAAAGGAAGGTTACGGTGCTGAAGGTACCACTGGAAACATCTTTATCCCCACCGCCCACTCACTGTCGACTAGCATTGGTTCTCTGTGCTCGTGATTGCTCCACTTTAACAGTCTAAATGGGAGCACTTCTTATGCTATGCTTAAATGATGCTAAACATACATCGCCGTGGAGCTAAAATTTATTCGACTGAGAAAGCTTGAGGGAAGAGGTCGAATCTTGAATGCACATAACACACCCGAATGATTTGCAAGTTTATACATGCAAGTTACCTTTCATAATCGCGAAGAACGGAAAGGAAATGCATACTGGTGTAGGGAAAAGCTGCAGTTAAAAGGTGGAGATGGGAATCCATCTTTCCCTCTCTCCAGCAGTTTTCAAAAGAAATAAAGGCTGTCCCATCAAAACCCAAGATCTGGCAGCTCGTTCTGTTCGATAAAATCAAAAATATTTCCCTCTATTTATTCACTCCGGTTGAAAAACATCCTTCCTCTACCCTCTCGTCTCAAATGTAAAATTCCCAACTCATATTATTCATAAACGAATTTCAAAAAAATTAAAAGTAAAAGAAATCGAACTAAGGATTTCGTTACTCATAAGCACTCTTTTAACAGTTCATACTATAAGCTATCTGCAATAAGGATTTAACTATTTACTCTCTGCTATGATAACCTTCCTGAGAGCAATGCAATGGATAAGGTGATCCACTTCGAAACGAACTGACTAGAACGACAAATTTTGTACGTCAACTTGCCGAGCACTTTTCGTCGACGCATCGGATGGAACTTTGAGCAAGTTGAAGGGAAATGTTTTTACGGAGTGCTTTATAAGTACAACGCTGTGTTGCATACTCTCAGATTTCAAATCTTCTACTTCAAGCAGCCGGTCGGCTTTCGAAATTGAGTATCTTGCCGAGTCGCTAATTTTTAGTGATTTGGTTGAACCGACGACTTCGTTCTGCAACTCTTTACGAGAAATTTTGCGCATTTGGTTCATTTCGACATCCCGTGCTCCAGTCAGCAACTTGAAAAGACAAGGTGTAAAAATAGGGAAGGTAAATAAAACTCATATGAAGCGATCCGGAAACGAAACCGAGATTGCTTTCGCAATGAGCACGTTGCCAAATGCAAACAAATTTTTTCATAACTAAAGCACAAACACGATTCTGCTCGCAGCAACCCACCTACCCATTAAGTTCGTGACGCGCTCTCCGAAACAAGCGAACAGTATTTGGGTAACTTTATCAATAACGTTTACGAATGTTTCATATAGCTTATCAACGAGTCGTGCAATGCTTCCATCATATCCACTACACAGGCGAGTAATAACGAAGAGTGCTACATAGATAACCTCAATTCAGATCCAACTCCCGTCGGAATGTCAAATTCAAAATCAGCTCTCCGCTGTAATATCGCAGCCTTTCATGTGAATAACGGTGAAAGCTTAAAACGATTTCTAAACCAGTCGTACCTTTTAACCGTTCTAACAATAAAGCGATGAACAGAAGCCCTCTTGAGTCTCGCTCGCGGCTTACAAGTGTGTCGCATATGCCATGAGGTGAAGACGGTGGAAACTTTATAACCACCTGAAAAGAGCGACGTGAGGTATATACAAGTAAGCGAAGTATGAAGGAATAAGTTCCCCTACTCCTCCTCAGTAGTGGCAAAAATAAGGGCACAGCAACACAACAGTGGATGTTGTGACGAAGGGCGTTGTGCTGATAGCTGAATGACTGTGGAGTGAGCTTTCAAGTTGCATTCCCTCAAAAACGACGTTGTTCGTTGCTATCAAATGAAATGCATTCGATGAGTCATACTATGACACTGTCCATGTGGGAACCTCTCCGATGAATATATATCACGCGTCGCTGATGTGCATCACTCGACGCCCTTTTCCACTTTCAATGAGAATAAGTGTGATGCTTGAATTTCAAGTCAGATAGAAGCGTCTCATCGGCAGCATACCAAATCTGCTAGCGGCACCTATCACTATCAAAAGGGAAGTACACAACCATGACCTTTAAAAAGTCCCTAAAATGTTTAAAAACTTCAAAAGGTGGTAAAGACGGAAGTGGTTCGTGAGTGCAGAACAACGTTCACCTTGTCCTCTCCCTTATGTACTCTATTCCCCCCTAATCACTGAAATTAACTACATCAGATTTTGGCATTCCACACATCCTTTATTTCTAAGAGATCAACAACGGTGGAAAGAAAAAACACCATAGTTAAAAAAGTTCTAGGATTCGTCTGCCGGTAAGGAGAGGAAATCACGAACCCTAAATACGATCCTGCTATGGGCACTAGATTAGGCAGCATCACGTAGATGCTTAGTGAAAAAGGAACTGCAATCGACATGGAATGTATACTTTTCTTGGTTTTCAACAGAAGACCAAAATCGTATAGGAATGATCCCTCTGATATTTCGTTGACGAACATTTCACTTACTTCTTAATTTGCCGAGGTAGAAGGAGGGCAAGTTCTAAATTTTCGTGGTCCCCTCAACATTTAGGACACCCCCATGAAAAAAAACGCCCTGCATTTACCTCCACTATAAAAACTTCCAAACAAAAGCGCAGTCAATAACACAAAACCTTTCTGATGAGATATCGGTTCAGATGGATCTCTTAGCCGTTTCCAGAGAATGCTCATCTATTCTTCACGCAAAGCAAGCAACCAAACACTTAATACTGGAACAACAAACTCCTGCAACTGTTGTGAGATTAAGGTCATTCTAGTGAACTACAATGGGCGCTTTACAAAACAGCATCAACACTGTCGAAAAACTGAACACTCGCCGCCTAATCCATGGAAAATAAGTAGAGGGGTTCACCCACTGAGAAATCAGTACCCGGAAAGATGCGGTTGAGTTAAAACTTTTTTTTTGCAGCAGGTGGTGGTTGAGTCTAGAAGGCGCAGTTGGAAGAAGACCAAGCAGGTATTGTGCCACTTGTCAGGCAGTTGCGTTATGGAAAACTTCTTGCTTTGACCTGGCCTAAAGCGACTGATGACCTATGATCCTGCTAGCAGAACGGATAAAACATCGCTGGAAACAATACATAGCTAACTATGCAATCCAATGTGTTTCACAGCCAACCATATGAGAAGGTTGCCTCATCGAAAGCAACAATTCCTACAATTAAATCTCACCTGGGATAAATCTGAGCGTAACCAACACTGCTAAAATGCTTTCAAGGAATCAGATGGACAACAGGATCGGAATGTTCAATGAACGAACTACAGAAACTACTATCAAAGCGAACACTGCTGAAGTCCTATGCTGGCTATGATGATTACCTCAACACCTGAAGAAGCAGCTGTCTAAAATCCAACGCAGTGGGAATTAGAAATGGGTGGGAAACTGGCACCAGCAAAACCAGTAGGATTCCCACAGGAAAGCTGAGCATCTCAGAGCACTTGAATGATGAGCAAATTTTCACGCAGAACCAATCCATTTGTTGCACATTTCGCATTAACGCCCACTAACAGCTGCTTCTCACTTCTACGTAGCAAATGATGTCACAAAGAGCCTCAAGCACTTTGCACAATGAACCTGAAGCTGTGAACGAGCGTCCATCTGTGGGTAGACTTTCTGAACTAACGGGGTACAAAATCACATGCAGTTTCGAATGCGAACACTGATCGACAGTGACCTATGCAGCTAAATCGAAAAAAGAAGCTGAATATGACCTGCACATATGGACGAAGAAAGAGACGCAACGTTTTCTGCAAAGCTCACCTCTCTGCCTGGGCTCTTTCGCAACTAGAAGGGTTTAAAGACGCTTCAGAGCCAGCATCCACGCCAGCCCTGGAAACTGAGGTCCGGCTTTCTATAGCAGTAGCCGAAATGACTTCTTGTTTGAAAACTGGGCAGAACAAGCGTGAAGTGCTTCTCGATAATGACGCTGTTCGCTATAATCACTATTGCTGGCGGAACAATGCGCACGACAAGCACACAGCAACACAGAACATAACCACGGTCTCAAAGACCATTAGTTGACGAAGTGATGTCGCACGCGTGGACAGAAATCCGCCGTCAACTCCAAACGAACTTTGCCGTGTATAATAGTGACGGGTGATGCGAATTAAAGACGGTCACCTTCTGCAGCGCAATAACGGCATCTGACCGCAACAAACCTGCTTTCGTTGAGAGAAAGAATGGTTTCGCAACAATTAAACTGTTGCAGGTGCCTTAGACTAGACAGGTGTGCTCCGGCTGACTCTTGAGCTCAACATTTTGCGGTTCGCTTGAGCAGATTTGTATGTTGCAGACGGTAAAGGTGTCTCGCGTTTACGGGAGGGCGGCTTGTTTCAGACTGAGAGTGAAAGAAGTAGCTATAAAGAAATTCAGTGGGGGGATTCTGGACAACCGAGCAACAACTTTCTAGGACGTCTCAGGCCACGATATCCATAAGTATGCACGTGCTTATACATACACGTTCGGACACACACAAATATATGCACCTAAACAATACACACAAATGAAAGACTTACGGGCACGACAAGTTTAACGAACTTCCTCTACTACCATCGGAGCTCATGACGGCCGTCATTCCCTACATTCTGAGGGATGTTTGAAAGACATGCGCACAGATTAGCTATGTCTGCTAATTACATGCGAAAAATTGGTGCTATAGGCCTACAACGCTTGAATAGCGTCACCTCTACGTCCAACTTTATATCATTTATGACACTGTTCAAAGAGCGATCGGTGCTCTGTTTGACGAATTCTTTGAAAACGGGCATTGCCTTGCAAGTTATGGCTCTGCGAATGGTTTTGCGCATACTGCTGAATAAAGCAGGCTGAACATATTCAAATATTCCTTTTCAGGAGGAGAGATCACAAATATTTGGATACTGCGGCGGAGCAAATTCCAGAGGTACTCCAGCTGGGCACCTTTGTGGTAGGCTGCCTAGTCAGAAACCTCTAAGAGGAGTCATCTCATTCGGTCGCTAGTCACTTAGTTTCAGACCTCACATTAAGCTAGAGCGACTATACATCATAATTCCTACGCATGAGTTTTCTCTCAAGTACAGGTTGCCTTGTTTCGAAGCTTCTTTCGCTCCTATGTGAGCACTTCTGCCTATTCATCTAAATACTACACTTAAGCATCCCCTGTATATTTACGCGTGCCTGCTGGGATACCATATATAAACCATCCTCTATGCGTGTCATGCAGGCATTGCTGTTATTTCCCCAACATGAGTTTGCTGGGAAATGGATTTGCCCACAATTGCATCTTTGCAGTTACCTACGCATACTGTTGATGCGCAATCTTGTGTATGCGTTGTGTTGCGCTGTGCAAATGTTTATTGATTCGTCTAGTTGAAGCGGTGATCGCCGGAGTGGAAAATGCCATTTTGTTTCCAGTAATGCAGAACATTTGCCCTTGAATAATGTAAACCTCATCTCCCGGCGCACTCCTCAGTGCCATCGCTTTCTAAGAAATCTTCTACTGTTTCCTTCACTCTCTCTATAATGCGAGCGCGGAATTTTTTGCACTAATTAAAAAATGAAGGTGATATTCCAGCCCACTTCTCGGATAAGGATGACGTCACGCCTCTCTATTCCATGTTTCTATTCACATGGCCCACTATCCGAATATTTTCCTCTACGAAGGGAAGTTTGTTAGGGGTGACAGCGAATATACACACCGAGGTGAAAGACGCGTGTCAAAACTATCCTTACAACTCTCTCTGATCTGCTGCAGAATCAACCGGTTCCTATTCTTAGATTACTATCGAGCCACATGTGGACAGATTCTAAGACTCTGTTTCCAAACTGACCGATTTTGGAAAAGTGAAGGTTAGGCCATGGGGGTGCACCACTCTCCCCTTTCTCTCGTTCTCCCCATTAACTGATAGCCCAACGAGCAGTTTAAGATACTCGGTGGCCCCGAATTCATCAGTTTCCCAAAATTAACTATTCAGAATTTCTCAAGATATAGCCCCATGAGGTTTGGAGGCGGTCTAAAGGCTTTGAAGATCGTCCGCGGTGACAACTTCTCGTAGCCTGATTTAAGCTGCAAACACTATAGAACTGATCAGAGATGTAGAAAGGTTTCAACTTTGCAAGCAGTGTGCGGACATGACGAGAGCGGGCCCTAATGTCTCCAGAGATGAATCACAGCGATAGCCATTGGAAATAGACGTCGCGCAACAGAATTTATTACCCGCAAAGACTTGCTTTCGATTCTTACCAAGCCTGAATTACGAATAAAATGAAGCATTTTCGTGCGCTTTTGGCCAGTTCTTGCAGGAATGGATCCTTCCATCGCCGTGTCAGCACGTGTGTAGGGGATCTCATCGTTTCCAAATGCTTGCCGTAAAGGCTGTGGGGATTAAATTTGGTAGATATAATGAGGGATGGAGTGCCCCATCGTCCTAGTTCCTTCCGTGCTGCGAGAGGAAAAACATTTCGTCTGTCCCGCATCAGGGCTGATGTCTCTCTTGCCGTCACTGAAAGGCTCCCTAATTGCTGCTCTCCTCGCTCATCGCCCTACAAACGCACACTACTCCAGAATATCGCCTTTTCCCGACTAGAAATTGCGTTCACCTTCATGTATCTGTATCGGATACGGTGTACACAGTCCAATTAAGGAAAATAAAACGTTTCGTTCGCAGACACGCACTTTCGCATGGGTACCACGGTTGCACTGTTGCGCTAGGAGGGCAATCCTAGCTGTGGGTAAACAATGGTGGCATATTATCCTCGCCTACAGCTGTAGTCGTCATTGTTAACTGATCGCGCTCGAATGGTGTGCACTAAGATACCTCTCTACGGACGTAAATGAATTCAGGTGCATTTGCGCGACATTTAATAATTAAGTTCATGAAGCAGAGGAGATCGGCTGCGAGTATTTATTCTTTGGTCGTTTGCCCGCAGCTCATTGGTTGTTGAGATTATAGGACCTGTTTAAGGTTTTAGGTTTGCAGCTGAAATCGGGGATTTTGAATTGTAATTATACTATGAAGACGAATGCTTCGATCAAAGTTAGGAAGTGTGGAGCGGTTTCCTGATAGGTGCGTGACTGATTGTGTACACGTTCCTATTCGCTTCGAGCAACCTAATGTCACAGATAAAAGCAAAGAAAAAATTCAGGTCCAATGCATTGGGTTTAAAAGTTTGCAATTTGCAACGGTTAAGTCTCAGCGGTCGCTTGCTTGATAGATGAAAACTACTGCAACGACAGTAGTCTTTCCTCTAGGACCAGTATGAGATCTCCCCATAGATTCTGTCACAAGCTGTAAAATTCTCAGTGTTTGAAGTTGTCGTGGAATCATTACCTAGAATGAATTTTTACCCAAGGCCTGAGTATGGCTGACGCTGGCCGACTTGGCGACTGCACCAGTAGTCGCTGGTTTACTATTTAGAGCGCTAATTATTTTAGATTCGCTAATATTTACAATTAGTGAAAAGCAGTTAAAGAGACGAAATTATGAAAAGCTTCAGCCAGTTCTTCAGTATGCAAATTTGGTTAGATGGCTAAGTGAGCAACCATTCGGTTGAAGTCTTATTAAAGATGTGACTTTAGTTGGCATTTGCAGTAGCAATTTGACAATGCTATCAAGCAACCGTCATCAAGCAATTCGTAATCAAGCAAAGTCTACTAAGCACACGCGGTGCAGTTACTTTTTTGGACTAATGAGAAGCCATCAGAGGAAGTGAGTAGCCACTTGGCCAATATCTTGTTAATTGTGGAGTTTGCTTCGTTGCCGAAGCAATCAATCTTCACTAGCTCGTTAGGTATGTAGACTTGCCAGCATTGGCTACGCTATTATAACTCGGCTGGTCGCATGTCGGTTCAGAATGCAAGTGATCAGCGACAGATAGACGTGATCCAGGTATGATGAAGTGAGTATCCACCACATCGTCTCTAACATTCACCAAATCATGGCTTTATGTTGATTTCTTTCAAACGCAATTAGATCGATAGTAGCAATGCCATTGATGAGATGCAGATAATGGTGTAAATGTCAACTGCATTAACGATGCTCTACTGTAAACGTATATGAATCAGCCACTGATTCCTTCATTTGCATGTAGGCGTTTCCTCTGGAGCATTTAGTCTCGCGTTAAGTGTTAATGGCTGTGGAATCGGGTGTTTATTTGAAGCAGCGCAATCGGCAACATGCATCAATTCACTCGTAAGTGTTTGGCCATTAATCTGTTCGTGTAGAAAGTGTCCCCATACTTCGTTATTCAATGTTTGCAACTAAGAGGAATTTCACATCACTAACCCGCAGTTTCATGTTACTAACAACACGCAATTGTATTCCAGTTATATTTCGGATCACGTGAATAAATTCAGGATCGTTGCACTCACAGCTGCAATCATCTAATTCACTGTGCTATATGTTTGTTCAAATCGAGTTATTTCAGTGATCGCGGACGCTTTATAAAACGCGAAAAATTTTTGCAAAATATGATGGATGCTGAATGTAGTCGGTGAGTGGGCATTCAAGGGGAAGGCACCCCACACGATGGCCAAGACTGATTCGATGGCGCATATTGGTGTAAACGAATTTCGAGCGCCTACTAATATTATTTCAAAGCCAGAAGGCAAAACCACCAAATTTACGGACGACTCTCGTGGAGTTTATGTGCCGCGCAACGCTTCTCTCCTCTCGGTTTGCTCTTCATGCTCGCAGCCCTCTAATAGCCCATATCTCACATTTAAGTCTTTCTAGAACTGCAACAAAGTTTATTACGTAATAATCTCATTATATAACGAAGTGTGGGGACTTTCTTCGCCTTTTTTCTGCGCTTTTTTTGCCAAATTGTATTTACAAAGCTTACTACGGGAATGTTATTTCTTGGAATATTCGTTTCTGTGTCTGTCCGGTAATTCGGCCCGTCGATCTACCACAAATGATGTTATAAAGTCCGGCGGGCAATACTGAAAGCTATAAAGTATCTCCCGTTACCTCTCTCACATAGTTCGACTGCCCTTGAAAGCAGCCGTGAAGGCATAAAGGTGCCAAGAATTTGCATTAATTTTATCTCGATAAGCATTTTGCGCTAAGCCGGCCGGATCACAAACCTCTTGCAGGCGAATCAAATGAGTGAATGGTTCGTTTAAAATATAGAAGTATAACGCCACCTGGTTTACTAAACAGGAGGTGATTGATGCAAGTGGTTAGTTAGGTGAGCGCAATGTGCGCGTCTATGCCGATCCATTTTTTCAAGCACTATTTCTCACTTGTTCTGATTTACGAGAGGCATTCATTAAAATCTTTGATGTGCACAATTAGCACCCTTTCTTAAAAGATTTCGTTCGCAGGCAACACCAGTGATGGTTGTAGAAAGCGCATATAAATGAAGCGACCCCTCCGGCACTCCACCTCCGTCCCCGTCACGATCGTTCCGCCGTACTTTTCATAGATTTTGCGCGTCGTTAATGTTAGGTTAATTTGCACCACAGATATTTTTATCCCTTCACTAATCGCTCACTGAATTCATTAAAATGTACATACGTGCTCTTGTAAAAAAACCCCACTCGTCATATATGTAGTCGTAGCGAAGAAGCTTCGTCATTGCTGTATCTAATAATGCACTTGTACATTACATATATGATATACCATGCTGCACGATAGGTTGTATCTCAGTACATGGGTTATATCCTATGTATTTATAACAATCTGTAGCATTATGTATGTAAGTTATGTATGAGAGCACATAACATTGTGCTGCAGCAGCATCATCCGCTCTGCCACTCACACAAGCAAGGATTCGATCGATCGTACGTGTCGACAACAGTCTCAGCATTTGTTGGTTGTCTTGTGGCAGTGCGCACTTTGAGAAGACGGAGTGGAACGACCAAGTGAGCGCAATGTAAGGCGATGAAACCCTGTCCATTTCGAGGGCTGTTTATATAGTTACTGAAAAATCATGGATATGTTCACACACAATCACGACCGGAAACGAATATCTTCTCTTGCGCCACTCAGTGGTCACCGGAAACTGGGGACTGAGACGAATATTTTGATCTAGCTGCGCCTGCCGGCTTCGAAAGTCCGACCGATTTATCGTTGACGTTTTCCTCTCTTTGGCGACACCCCGCGACGCCAATTTTAGAGTTGAAAAGTTTTTTGCAGCTATATTGCGCGCTGTGAACTTTCGCCGTTTTGTGCTTCATCTGAACAGCTTTTGTAGTTGCAGCTGCAAATGCTTTCACTTGTGCGACGTCTCCTTTTCTGGGCATGCTTGCTTGACTTCCTTCGTTCATCTTTTCTTTTGCGAACTCCTCTGGCAAGGATGTAACACACGAGCCATACCCCTTCGCAATAAAACACATTGCCATAGCCACAGTACCCAGGGCATCCATTATTGTGAGAGTTAGGCACTGCCTCCAATGTGATACCACCTCTTCGGTCGAGCTAGCTAGACTTTCGCCAGTGTGTTCTAAATCGGACTAAATCACTTTTATTTCTTGTTCCCCCATATCGCGTACCCTGTCAAAGATTGCTTCAGTTCCGCATGACCTGGTTCGAAATTTGACTGACCTAATTTCAATCTTAATTGCTGAAGAGTAGCGACTGATTTTTCTGTTTCAGAGCATCAAATGTGCGTCCTTTGGCCTTGTCTACCACAGTGTAGTTATTAGGTGGATGCAGATGCCTTCCTCCTTCATAAGCATAAATTTGTAGCTGCTCCTCCACCTTCATCGCAACAACGTCGTCCATCCCCACAAGGATCCATCGCACGGTAGTACGCAAATGGTTCATTATCTGATACCGACGAATTTCTTCGGCCGACTTATGACGATCCAAGCGATTTTTCAGTTCATTGGAAAGAAACTGATACTTCGGGTTATTTCTGTCTTCATCATCCCATTTTGTTCTTTTGACTCCTGTGGGCCTTCGACTAGGATGTGAAACCCGTTTCCAGCTTGCCACACCTTTTCAAGATTGTACTCTGCCACAGATACGAAAATCTCGCTCTTGAGCCTGAATGTAGCTTGTAATTCTGGTACTCTGAGGAACTTCTGTGTATTGTCCTTAACCTCATACAGATATTTTTTCACTTCCAGATTCTAAATCGCGGTGGATCGAGTTCCTTCACATTTTCTGTCTTGAATTATGCAAGTTTTTTGAACTCTAGTATCAACTGTTGCATGTTCACCATCGTAAGATATGATGTCACTTTCTTCCAGTAATAAGTTAACCACCGAATAGCACCCTGTTCCTCCACATCCATAAGCATATTCTGTGGAATTATATGACTTCGCTATCTTTCGGGGCTTTCTTAAAACACCTGCAGTTTCATGCCATCCTTCTAAATGTCTTTATTCTTTGCCAGCTTTCTGCATTCTTCGAAGGGTACTACTTCCACCGTCACTTCGTCCTTCGTCACTTTCAGCTTCCCGACAAAGAAGGCTGTTGTGTATATTGTTCTGGCGATGTTGTTACAAAAACTGGCATATGTCTTCACATACAAGGACCTAAACAACGCGGCACTGAGTTCTTGTTCGCCAGGTTCCGATCCTTCCTTTCCCACACAATCTTCGAACTGTGCTGAAGGAACAAACAATCCTGACCTCTGCCGCATACATTGCTCAGTCGTGGTTGTTACTTTTATCATGAAACACAGAGTTATTATGGTAATGAGCATATGGCTGTGCTATCCCATCCTCCGACGGCAAAGTGGTTGAGCCGTTCTTGAACCTAATGAGACTTCGTTTGCGGTTCGCGATTGGAATCGATGTAGTCGAATGCAGCAGAAATTTGCCCAGGTGCATCGAGTTCGAGTTGGTACAGGGCGTTTATCAGACATTCCCAGATATTGCCGTTGGGAAGACGAAAAGTTGCGCTGCGCTGGCTATAACCGACGTTGGTGAAGATTGTCAATGGCCAACAGCCACGAGGGAGATCATCTTCTTTCACCAACACGGCTTCTCCCACTTGGAGTACGCTTTTCCTTCGAAGGCGATGGGTCGAGTGCTGCGTTTGTACTCGTTTACGGAGAAGGTTAAGGTACTAAGAATGCCATAACGTCCAAAACTTGCCCGCACGTTTGGACTGCTTCTTCCAGATGTCCAAAGGTCATGCTGGGAGTCTGGGGTTGGTGAGGAGGATCAATGCCGTCGCTGGCCAGCGGCATCGGATCTACGATGTTCGCATGGAACGTTAGAACATCAGCTGGTCGAAGGGCTATAGTGGTATTGTTATCAAGAGGTGCGAGTGGTTCGTGAGTTGATAATGACTTCAAGCCCCACGCATGGGGTTGCAAATTCAGAATCCGAAAAAAGCTCTTCGCCTATCGCTGGACGAAGCGCTGACTTCGTGAGGCCAATGGGACGCTTGTACAGTCCGCCTTTTTACGGAGCATTGGATGTAATGAACGTCCACTGTATCTGAAGCTTGCGTAGGAAGTTGTTAAGTTCCATCTCTTGAATCATCTCGTTTAGTGCCTTGCATAGCACTTTGTAAGCGCTCTGAGTTATGTGTCGTTGTCGGAGTACCATGCCGTCCGAAAAACTGCGTAACTTCTCTAGCGAGCAGAGTTCCTTCTCTTGTGCAGAGATAATGGATGGCGACCGCAGGATGAAGTGGACTGCGGACAATACCGAATATGATTCCGGCGAAATGATATATGACGAGGCTCTGAACGAGAGGTGGTTGTGTGATATCTTTAAGCCACAGGAATTTAGTAAACGGTCGATCCTTCACATTGCCGCGAAAGTGATGAAACCCTTTTTCAATATCAGTGACGACAACAATTGTAGTATCATGCCGACCAGTTTCGGTAATAGCACTGTTCCTTGCAAAATGCAGTCGTTGAGACTGCATCCCCCTCTCACTCTGGCACTTCCATCAAAGAATACCCGTAGTTTCAGAGTTTCTTTGCTTTCGCGTAGGACGGCTTGATGTGGGAGGTAATATAAGAGAGTGTCAGAAGTACGGGTGGCGCTTTCAGTAATCCCAGGATTCTCTTGATTCTGGATGTAAGCGTCATACCTAACAGAAAACGGAAGGGAGCTGCTGAACTTTCCCCAGAAGGAACGTAGATATCTCCAACAAAAGCCTAAGTTGTTCGACAGTGGTTGGGAAATTCGCTCAACTGGACGCCATGGAAAAGAAACGTTAATTTCTCAGTCTGGATCGATACAGGTGGTTCGTTCGAAATGCTGAAGAGCAGGCAGGTTGTCATTACCTTTCAGTTGCTGATCCTGCACGCCCATTGGTTCAAGGTCCCAAAATTGTCTGAGAGCATCCTCAGAATGATCGATACTAATAAAGCAGTGTGAAGGGCCATGCCGTATTGGACGGGACTCTGAACCAGTAATAAATCACTTAACGCATCACCGATAAGGTTGAGTCATTGTACTCCTCGACGATGCTTGATTATTCTTGGGAGCTCATCGGCGAAAAGGAGCAAAGATACTGCTACTGGTTTTTTAAGAAGGCTTCATTGGGTTCGTTTGGGAAGGAAGGTTTTGACACGTATGCGAGCGGACCGTACATAACGGCGGTACTTTGATCGTGATGCATTCAGCATTAGTTTCTTGAAAGTCCAAATAATTACGTCAACTCTGTTCGAAGGAATAGAAATCGGTTCTGGAGTTGCAAAGGCTGCAACTTGAGGCATCTCGTTTGCTCCGCTCAAACCCAGCTGTCGCGCAACACCGTCTTCCAAATAGAGCGCTGTCTTCCACTATCGAGCACGGCGAGCGCGATAATGTGAAGCTTTTGTCGAAGAGATTGAGACCACATTCACATCAAGACATCAAAGAAGCGTTTGCTCGTGAAGTGCGACTTGTTGGGGACTGGCGAACGTCGTCGCCGTTGTCGAGTCTGAACCTTTGGTTTACTCAACGATGCAAGGTCTCCCGCTGCATACAACGTAATGATGACAGCCTCTTTGGGACAGCTTCGTAACTGCAGAGGATGGATGATGCTGCCGGTTACATTTGCAACAAGATCGACCTTTACAAGCGTTGGCTTGATGGACATGCCGAAGATACATGAAACAATTTTTCTTTCACAATAGCGGCACGGAATTTCGGAGTGGATAGGGTACGAAATTTTTGCAGTTTGTGGCCGCAGCGATTGCAGAACAGGCAGGTACGTTTCACTGTTATGTTCTTGTCCCTCGGGTGGAGGGTGTCGTTTTTCACCGACAGTAAGGTTCATGAGAGCTGATGTACCACGATTAAGGTTCACATCTTTCGTTCGCTTCCCACGTTCCGATATCGGATCGTGGGGTAGCGCGCTCTGGCGATATTTTCATTTGCAGTCACCATTGCGGCTATATTCTCTCTCATCAGATCCACTGTCCATTCTCTTGTAACCGCTTTCGCCTGTTCGAGTTTCACGAGGACTATTTTGCGAAGTTTACGTTCAGTGATACGTTGAATGGGGTGCATGTTCGTCTGTTCGTTGTGATGGTCCAATAATCCCAATATGTGGCCAGTATTTTCGGTTAGCTCAGCCGGCTGGCTTTCACGTGGCTGGGGCAGATCTTCGATTTCATCGTACGAAGCTTTCACAACAGCTTCCGGACGAGCATAACGTTTCTTGAGGGCATCCACAACAGTAGTGTAAGCATGCATGCGAAGTGCATAAGCACTTATGACAGTTGATTCATTCCGTTTCAAGCAGCTTCTGAACGTTCATGAGCCTTTGGAGCTCTGAGATGGAGTGAGGATCAATAGCCGATTTATATCAGTCAGTCCCAAAGTGCGGGCGAGCCTTGCAGCCGACCATCGAAAGTTTTGAGGTCCAGTTTTGGAAGATGAATTGTACTAGAGGCCGCGTTCGTTGGAGGCTAATTCGTGAGAGAGAGTACTGATGAGGGCTTTCGAAGCGTTTGTTCAATTCGCTGAATGTTCGCCCAACTGCTCGTTCTCAGATCAGCTCAAGGGTATGCAGAAATTTGTCAGTTCAGGACTTGCGAAAGAGTTCAAGCACAAGTTCACCGTCGATATCGGCCCCTGTAAAAGCTCGAGTCACCGGTCTTTGCGCTTGGACAAGGGTGTAATGGCTTCTTGGGGGTTGCAGTGCATACTGGTGTGCGACCAATGAGCTCTGGAGCTGGTGCAGAACTTCTGGCTGAGGAGCTTCAGTTGCAGGTCGCCGGTGGACTGTAGGAAGGCTAAGATGCGCTGTAGACGAATGTGCGTGGGTCCAGCTGTCTGACGAATTCCTCCGCTTATCTTTGGCTTCAAGTGGTAAGTGAGGATTAGAAGGTGGAATGATGGTGCAGACTTAATTTCGAGTCTCGTTCGTTGGCTGCGAGGGACTTTTGTAGACTGGAAGACTTCGGTTCGTTTAGGGTCCTGAGTTCGAGATGGGTCCAGCCCCTACGTGAAAAGAATGAGTGGGACACTGATGAAACCTTAGCCGTTGTTTATATAACCCTCGAAAAGTCGTAGTTATTTTCACACACGGTCACGACCGGAAACGAATACCTTTTTGCGCCACTCATCGTCACCGGAAACTGGGCGACTCATCAGTGGAGACGAATATCTTGATCTAGCTGCGCTTGCTCGCACCGGAAATGCTACCGATTTATCGTTGACGTTTCCCTCGCTTTTGCTACGGCCACCGACGCGCCAGTCAGTTTGGACTTTGACTGCGGTATGAAGTCTAGTAACGGTGGTTAGTAAGTGATTACAATGAAATCAGGATGGGTATGATGGGCTAGTTACCACCTTAAAAATCGGTTGAATATGTCGGCAGGAAGGCAACTAGCTTTTACCAAATTCTGTCGAAGCGAAAGCTCCATCCGTTTTCTCGGTTTTTTTCTTGCATCACGTCCATGTTTAAACTGTTATAATAATTTCTTCGCATGTATATAGGCCATTATAGATGAGGAGCAAATGTTCAAATAAAACTGCACTGCATTAGGCAACCGCGTTGAAATTAACTGAAAGGTAGGTAGTGTTGCTGTATGTTTTGCTGAATCGCTGCAGTGCAGTAACCGATCATCTCAGAAAGACAGTGAGGATGCACCTCGTTGGAAGGAGAGCGAGGTCACCTCCTTTGTTCTTTTTTTAAATCGAGTGGATGCACTTCGCATGGGTAGTTCCCGACATTTTTGCTATTTCCCACCCGTATCTATCTGTCCCACTGCTACATACGCTCGACTCCTATGTTCATTTGTGTGCGTGTGCTATGTATGTGTGTTGTGCGTGTCTGTGTATGCACGTGTGTGCCGGCGTGTGTACGCGCTTGGCCACTCGATCACGTTTATCTGCGCGCCTGTCTGCGCACTCCCGCACGCGTACCTATATGTTTCTTATGTTTGGATATGTGTGTGTGCTCTCGTCTGTGTGCGCGTACGTTTGTGGGTGCATATTCTTGCATGTATCAGCATCGATATGCATGGTAATTTAACAGTAACTCGTTCCCTATAGTAAACATAATGTTGCTGTTTCGCCCCCTCAAGGCAACCGTACGTTGCAGTGTGCATGCAGGCAAGATGCATCTAACTTTTCAGCATAGATGGAAATGAAGGATTCTCTTCAGAAAAAGTTAGAAGATAAGCGTATTCAAATAAAGCGTTATTGGCAAAGAAGCGGAGTGCATTTAATTCAAAATTTGCATGAACATTTTCGTAAAAATAACGAGGCACACCTTATAACGGTGTAGCGAAACGCTCAAAACTTCTCGTTGTGATTTGTCTGAGATATATTGCTTTTCGGCGACGAAATGATGATGGCAGATCAAGGTGCTTGATCTGAAATGCTAACTTCACCTACGTGATTCACTGCATTTGTGTAGCACTGTCACGTGGGGTCGAAAAAGGTGAATGAGGTTGCATTATAGACAGCGGAAGTCAACTACTAGATGTCACTCGGTGGATGTACGGAAATGTGAGTTGCCAGCTGGCTGACTAGCTAGCTATAATGTTGGATGGCAGTCGACGTGCCGCTGTGCTTACGTCCTTTCCTCGACCAGTGGATATCAATGACTAGGGCATATCAGCCGCAGCCAACCGCACTCGTCGACAGTTTACACTTGTGGTGTGCTCGCCCAAGCCGCGTTGTACTTGAACGCAAGCTCATTTCTACAAAGTCCATTTTCACGCATCTGCCCTCATTATTGGGCTGCTTTAAAATAAACACCTCTTGAGCACATCGGGAAAAGAAACAGCGGCTTCCATGAAAGCAGATAACACACTGTATGTGAAGAGCATTTATCGTAACTATTGAAGAATGCTTTGGTACTATAAGCCTCATTGTCTTTGTTAATAACTGCAAGCAGTTTCAGCCATCCGCCCGTGCTCGTTAGTGGACAGATCGCTCCTTCTGTTGCAGTAATTTTGATCTCCTGAAGTTAGCTTCATCTTTAATGCTCATTACAGATATCACTTCATAATTATGTGCTCATAAACGTTAAAAGGTCGCAGCGGAGAAGTTTCCCGAGCTCAGTTTCCATCCGCTAGTGATATTATTTCGAAAAATATTTTATGTACGGCGTATGAGGAGAAGGAAGTTTCGAAATTGATTTCTGCATCATATGTTTAATAAGAACAGGAGCTACGCGCTGCATCCCTCCAACATACTTGAAAGTCTAAGGGTTTCGCCTCCGTCTTGGCCATCACAGAATCTTGTCCTTCAGTCCTACATTAAAATTTCGCCTATTCATTGATGCGATGAAGTGGACTTAAATAAAGAAATTAGGAAGAAGTAGTTCAAAAATGTGGTACATGAACTGAAAAAGTGCACAGGATATCTCTAATTTTTTGAGTTATTTCCGCGCCTGCGTTACAGATGGTTGCTCCA
Organism: Parascaris univalens; assembly: GCA_037576465.1. Taxonomy (NCBI): domain Eukaryota; kingdom Metazoa; phylum Nematoda; class Chromadorea; order Rhabditida; family Ascarididae; genus Parascaris; species Parascaris univalens. The sequence continues at coordinate 58,528,462 of CM075173.1, read as the reverse complement.
ACAGAACTTCCCTATTGCTTTGAAGTCTCCCTCGCTCTACCACCTAATCTACTAGCTGATTACACTGGATTGCGTGAGGCACTCCATTTTCTTTCTGGTCATTATTCGTAATAAACAGTGTCTTCTAATTGCCTCCAACACTTTTCGAAAAGTTTACCGGGCAATTGATATGTGCGGAAAAGGCGTTCATTCTGGATTTTCTGGTTTTTCCCTTAAATGTGCACTTAGCTAACGGGATTGACTGTTGGTGCTATTCAAACTACTTCCTGAAGATACTCCTCAACCAGGATATATCAATTAATGAATGCCGTTGTCGAGTTCTTAAGCAACAATTTCATTACGCATATTTATTGCACATATCTCACAGCCTTCTCAGCCTATAAATGCAAATGGATTGGACAGCGTGGAGGGCTAGAGGTGTGAAGATTTTTAAGGAGGCGCTCTATATGTGATCTGTGGATAAGAACCTAAAAGTGAGGTGCAGCAGAACCCTCGGTGAGAACATTGCTTTAAATGGTTTTTTGCAAAGTGCTGCTGCCATTACCCGAGGGCACTTGGTGAGGCTGAGGAACGGAGGGACGAACCATAGCTGCGTTGCGTTCATCTAAGGGCATCGAGTGACAGAGAAACAGAGTTGCTAGCTTAGAAACAGATGTTATGTAATGCTGAGGCAGCGAAGCTTAAGCGCTTCACGTCACGTTCAGCATCGATCGCTCTGCGTCTCTTGCTATCCTGGTTGGCAGCGCCGGCCGCACGCAAGCAGCCGCTATTGTTCTTAGTCGGCCCGTCTATTTCCTATATACCCAGCCGGCTGCTCCCTCAGGCAACACCTCTTTATTCCTCCTTCCCTCAGGATCCCTTCTACTTTACCTTCTTTCCTACTTCTAATCGCCGTTCGCTCCAGCACTCGTACTTCCAACTTTATTCAGTCGGAGGTCGTGTGCTCCCACTTTCACTGCCTTTTTATTTTTTTCTGGCTGCTAACAAGCTCTGCCATTTTGCTTTCGTAATCTACTCTATCTGATGGCAGGTGATCTCTGCATCCCAATTTGCTTTTAAAGGTCTACCGGAAGCCTTTGCTGGCAAGTTTTTCTCATATACGCCGATGAAGAAAACGTTTGCGTTAATTGAAGTGGTGACGTAGTTTTCATAAGTACTGCCTAGAGAGTTTCACAGAGTGGAGGCATTGATCACGTTCTCGTGCTAGCTGCTTGCACTTGTGTAGTCAATTGGCGCATTTAGTTGCAGGGTTCGGTGTGGGGAACAACCTTCTGCTGATGATGGTATGAGCTTGCGGAGCGGCACTGCTCAACGTTGACGTATTGTTCAGAAAGGGCGCGCTTGGTGGCGCGCCATGCTTTTATATTACTTCGCGAGCGCGGTCAAATCAATCCAGTTCCATGTCGACGACGATATTATTGACAAACTCAACTACTACTATACAACTTCCATCATTACTGGTTGGCATATTTTCCACTTTGTGTGCTCCTTTGCAACGTTTTTTTGTGAGACGGTGTCATGGAATGACCACGTTCCACATTCCATAGATCCACCCTCTCCTGAACAGCCTATCTCTCCCTATCCCTCTCCACATCTCTCTCAATGAGCATCCATGCAGTCTTCGGTGACCACCTTTAACAACAAAGTTGCTGGAGAAGTTTTGATGTTACTGTTTGTTGCCACCGTCGAAACTGTAGCGTATGTCGTCAAATTTTACTTACGAACCTAAATTCCGCCGAATTTGCAAAATTTCTCAGGTCCGATATTATTCTTATAGAAAGGTCCGTCAATTCCGGCTCTTTTTTATTGTTCTAAATGTTTCAAAATTTTTGCTGACGCCTAGAACCTTTTGCTTTTTCATCACAGGTACGTTTTTAATTAACGTGTTCCCTGCAGCACACAGGTGAGAGGTATCCGGGGGCATTGACGAGGTCCAAGTATCCTTAAAGAAGGAAAAAAAAGATTGCTGGAGGGATTCGCAAAAGAATATTGCTGGTGCTGCAACTGGAGTCGGCACGCTTTCAGAAGAATTATCTTTTATTGCGATGGCAGCACATACGTATTTCGCGTCCTTACTCAAGAATCTGAGCTGGTCGCCGTTCTCTTCTCACCACCTGTTGATCCCAAGGCATTCACTTCAAACGATAACGTTGAAGTGCTTGAAACCTTCCTAGCCGTTATATTTCACATGTTTTGTGCGAGCTCTAATAATTTATAAAATTATAGACCTCACATGAAAATAATTCTTGTGTTGCACGGAAGCGTTTTCAACGAGAAGTTGACGTATCGGCGAGTTGCTAACGCTCAATGGAAGCTTTATTCTGCTACATAAGTTTAAAGCGTGACATCGTCTTGGAGCGTTTTAGAGTTGCGATGCCGGTGGGTGCTTATAACGAATGAACGGAACGCGAATTTAGAAAACGAGTAAGCATACATCAAAGCCATCGCAACATTAGGCTGAACGAACAGTCAGCAACTGCACACACTGACTGCTGACACGACACTCATTGCTGCCTGCATCGCGCATCTTCACGGCACAACAGACACTCTCCGTAATACGCGTGCCGATGAGTATGCGATCGTTCATTGGAGAGAAAATGCAACATGTACCGTAATCAAGTTAGCTACAGTGCGGCACGTGCTTCGTTCCACTATTTCGGCGCTAATTTTAGCACCCCACATCGGCGCTCTTTTTTATTGACCATCGTTCCGTCTATGTCGGTAGCCGTTGCTCGGCCTCAGAAATCAGTGAAAGCAGATTTGCAAAGCATTAATGCTCATTCTGCGACGTCACAGCAATAAAGGCCCACATAGAACTAATGTTTTTATTCATCGTTGCTTATTCTTTGCTTCACGAAGCAAGCGATAATGTCTGCCGATTAATTGCATATGCTCATTCCGAAGGGTTATTTGAGGCAGTCTAGCATCGGAAAGCAACAAAAGTGGCTGCCGCAGTCGTATCTCTTAGTTCAAAAAATCCTCCAGCAGTTGCCCGCATTGATGAGGATTTATGTGACTGTTACCATATATCTCAGAGTAGTGCTTAAAAACCAGAGTCGGTCGCAGACATCGTACATTCACAAATCGAAAGCTTTGGCGGATGCGGCTGTCTTTTCCTAATTGAAATGAACCTCGGTGAAGTATAGCACACATCTCATCGTGTCTTCAACTGGCTGTTATGTAAAGTACAATTTGTGCTTTTTACATGTGTCGAGGACGGCGACTGCCTCTGCAGAAACAGAATGTTGATTGGGGTATTTTATTTGCGAAAAGAGGCACATTCGAATTCATATGGCTGCATTTTTCAGAGAATACATAACCCGTGAGTGGAGAGAGAAAGTAAGGAATATGTGTGCGCTTGGAGCTGGAAATATTTTCGATGATAGTTTTGTTGTGGAAATTGTTCTATGCTGTGGCCGTATCTTTATTCGTTTTAAAGGGCGGGTATTTCTTCGAAAAGGATAATTCTCTTCCGGTTAACTTCTTCGAAAGGAAAAGGGTTCGCTGAAGTCCCTTATAATTTTGGACTGCGTGTTTTGTGAAAATAAGGGGAGTGGGAATTCTAACATACAGAAAGTTGGATAGTGGTAGTAGCTAAACTTAAATTTTTTCTGTTTCGAAGAGTGACGATCGACTATTGTTAAACGTCTTAAGTTTTCAGTGCAAGAAAAGTCGATTAATTTGCGTGAAAAGGAATGGGTAAATGGGCGCAATCAAAGAAATGTGAATTTGCACACTTCAGAACTTCAAGTGGAGGTTTCGTCGATGACCTCACATGAGATATCGTATTTGAAACGTTAATTCTTACTGTGCCGTCATCCCATATCCCTGAGAATAAGCGTACTGTTCCATATTTCGGATTTTGGTCGAGTTCCGATTGAAAACGTTTCGATTTTAGGGAATTTCGACCTCAGTTTTTAGCGTAGTCACTGCAAAGGTGACTTCATGGTTACAGCCTGTAAATTTTATAGAAATTATGTGATATTAAAGTGCTGGTAAGGAAGCTGTGAATAATGCGAATGTGTGCTAGCTACATCCTTTCTAAACGTCAGCGCCATGAACTGCAATGCTGAAACTATAGAAGTGCTCACTAGCGGAAACAGCTGATAGAGCCTTCTTTGAAAGCTTAAGAAGCGCTGCAATTTTTGAATTTCCCGATTTGGTTGGGGGAGGGGAAAGGAGCTTCCACTTTAGTTTTTCGACATGCATTCTAAAGCAAACGATGGCGTATTTCAGTGTTCGCGATACTCGTCTCAGCCAAGCAGTACGTCGGTAAGTTTTCATTGAATTTTGGAAATCCTTTGCACATATTTATTGTTATCTTTTCATTCCAGTTCCTACGAGATGTTTTCATCTATGAATATGACACCGAATCTTCTAGCAAAGAAAAAGAGTGCATTGATGGATAGCTATTGTTCCAAGCTATTCCATTCACCGGTACCTAATTAGATGATTAATTTCTAGTCACTTCTGCTCACTATAATTTGCCTCTCTATAGATTTCTCAGATAGATACTCTCTTGATATCACTTATTAGCAAACATATGTTGCAGTGGTGACAAATGAATTAACTTTGAATGAGGTGAGTGATGCATTTAGTTGGTCATTATAGCGAAACACAGTAGGCCATAAAGCAGGAGATATACGCCCGCACCAGCTTATTGTAGTGTGCACACATCTGATGTAAAAGTTTTCAGAACAGATGGCAATGTAAATTTGTGAGACTTCTTTAGCTTTCTCCTTCTCTCGTTCCTGCTCTATGTTCCCCTTTCCCCTTCTCGTAGATTCGTTTCGTTTCCGTTTTCCTCATCGTCCTCCGTTCATCGTTTCTAAGAAACAACGACGACGTATTGATTGCGGAGAGTCTTTGCGATGGTGCGGATTAAAAACTTTCTTAGTTTCTGTAAAAGAGCACTTGCTTCTCTCCATCCCCCATAAAAGCTTCGATTCACTGCACTCTTCACCGTTACATTCTTTCATCGTTTAAAAAGTTCATAGATCATTCTAGCAATATAGTGCAGAGTTAATGGACAAGTGTTATAACATCGGGAGAGAGTGTCTTCAAGCTTTGGAGGTGATAGTTTGCAAACGAACAACGACGAATGATAGAAGCACATTCAAGGGATGTGACGCATAAGGTGAACATGCAAGGTGCCTAGCTAGCAGTTTGCCGGATGCTGTCAAAATTCGCGACTACTTGTAAGCAATGCTCGCACAACATTCGAGGTGATGCATCCATAAACGATAACCGTCAGCATAATTTGTCGTGAAATAATGCGATAGTCAATTTTAGCCTTTTTCACATCAGATGTGCGCATCAAATTTGGAAATTTAGCTGTTCATTGCCTTTATGATTTAAAGAGTGCAGTAAATTGCTCTACTTTTCAATGAAAAAGGGCCGGATCGGGTATATGTCGCTGTTAAACTTTCATTCAAAGGTTTATGCTGATTCAAAGCTAATGAGGCACTATGAATTGCTCAGGAGATATTTCTTACCTGTTGACAATGTGAACACTTCTTGCTTTTGTTTGCGCAAGCTTCACAACCGCACACTTGGCTTTTTTTGTGTCTCATGCTCCCCCCCCCATTCCCGTCATCATACAAATTGATGCTGAAATATGCTGGAAATTCGTTCGTCCCTAGTGACCAGTAGTCTTTGACTGACGAAACGAGCTTCGTACTTTTTTTGACATAGAAAATCAATTGTCTTAATTACAAGAAATTCCCGAACTTGCGACAGCATCAGCAACAGTTGAAATAAGAAAGTAAACGCAATGCTGAACGAGCGATCGCATAAGGTAACCGTTGTAGGTGACGCGGACAATGAAAGTCTTGTACTAATTTGATAGAATGACAGAAGGCATTACTCCATTCAGAAGCCCTATACACATCTGAACTCGATTAAAATGAAGTAAGTCATTCCAAGGCTTTCCGATACAATGCTGGGTGCCGGCAACATTCACGGAACCGATGGAACAATACACGGAGAACTATTGCTGGGTGCAAAACACTTACTTCCTGCCATTGCACGACTATATTCCTCATAATTACGCCGAACGTGAGAACAGACAGATCGGATACTATCAATGGGTGCCTTTCGTGCTCGCACTTGAAGCGTTGCTCTTCTATGTGCCAACTATCGTTTGGAGGCTCCTTAGTTGGCAATCAGGTTTGCTTGCTTTTCATTACGGGCGGTATATTTTGGACGATGCCCCTTCTCTTCGCTTATATGCCACATAGTAACACTTGTGTGTAACCATGGATTTTGACCACTTGGGGCCATAGTTAGCATTTTGGGTGAAAAATATTCCGTACCTTTTGGCCATGTAAAGAGGATAGAGGAAAGTGGGTTGGGTAGGGGGAAAAGACAAATATTGGTTATCCTTTCAAGAAAGGTGATCTCTTGCATATGATCGCTGTTGTCAAAATGTATCTGCTGTTCACTTCATAGTATGCTGGTTGAAGTTTCTCACTTGATCAGAGTGTGTTTGGTGGCAAGCAGACTCAAAGTAAACGAATGAATGCTTTCATTGCAATGTCTCGTTCATAGCGAACGGTTCAACAAAATGTGAGAAGAATGGTGAAACTTTTTTCAGTTCCAACTTCTCAGGTTCCGTTATGAAAGGAACACCGCATATACATGGCGCATTCAAAAGAATGAGGTAGACGGGGCGCTAAGTCTATTTTATTAATGATTCGCCCTATGCACCTCACCGTCTGGTCGCATCATTTAATAATTCAATACAGCTGAGGATTTCATACTACTATTAAGATTTCATGCTTCAGAACTCCTGAAAATTTAAAAGACCCTCTGGGATGAATTACATCTATCCACAAAATGCTTAGCCCTTGGTTCCCGGAGTTCCGGAAGTTTTCTGTAATCGCAGTTTCGGGATTTCGTGCCAGCTATCGGGCAGTGAAGATGGCACTGCGGATGTGACACGAAGTACGATTTGCTCAAGGCATAATGACAAAAGATTCCTGCTTTATCACCACTAACAAGGCAGGAAAGGGGCACCGAAAAAAGGATCTCTTATGCGAAAAATTTGCTCGTAGAAAGAGTGTATGGTGTCTAATTAAATAAGAAATTAATGGATAAAACTTCGTGCTCTATTCAGAAAGAAGTAAAACAGATTAGCTATTTATTTTCCAGCTAGAACGTAGGCTATTTAATTGACTACAGCGAAGTGTACAGTTCTGAAGAGATAAAGATCTGCAAAATAAAGTGACTCTAATGGAGCAAGAAGAGGAAACTGAAATAGGATGAAGTTTCTTAACGAAGTGAGTACTCTGGTCCGCTTCTTCTCAGCATTTCAAATCCCCCACCGTTTCGACCATAATTTTTCGAAACATTCTTTCAATGCAACCTGAACGAACGCTTCAGCATCGCTCACTGCAATCGCTCCTTTTCTCCGCCCGATTGCAGCTCTCCCATCGACGCGTGCGTATGTGTGATTTTACACATGTGCTAATAAGACGCATGTATAAGGCCACTATGGAATGCAGCGGCGTTATGCAAATATTGGCGCATATTTCATCACCGATCACGCAGGAGGCAAACACAGATTAGGAACGCTACTTATAGCGATACGCGACGGCCACATAATTTCAAAATTCTGTGACGTCGCTCATCTTTTCAGATTGTGCTCAGAGTTCTTAAATATCGTTGCACTAACAGGTTACCAAATCGCCCACTTACGAGTATTATCGCATAGGTTTTAAAAGAAGAAGCAGAGAAAGAGCCCGACGGGAAAGAGAAGCAATTGGTCGGTCTCAGTTCACCATGGGAAAGTCGGTTGGAAGGAGGAATGGATAGCACCATTACCAGACCTGATCACGTAACTAAATATTGGAGACCATAGAGTGTTTCTTGGGCGCATTGAACGGAAGGAATTGCTGATTGTAATTTGTGGCCTTTTTTATGAGCAGATATGATCGTGAGCGGTGTCGAAATGTGGCAGCTTTCAGGATGTTGAAGTTGATCGATCTGTATGATTAGGTGTGATAACTTAACATAATATAAAGCAAAGTGGCGATGGCGCCTACCCATTCGTGACGCCCCGCTTGCTTAGAAAATTGGTTCATGGTCCATGTTCATAACGTTGGGGGCGATAGTGTTCATTTGCCAGCGAATTTTCTCGCTTAGTTTCCCAACGTTCGGTTGTTCTGATGCATTTCATGACAGCAATCATACTTAAGTACAAAAATTAGACAGAGAAAGCGGTGGAATGTAGTACAAAATGTCGACATGTTGATGATTTTTCACAAGCGAGCTGAAACGGCGACACTACCTACCTTCTCAACCTTGACTGATCAAGCGAGCATGTGCAGTTTTGAAAAGTGCAGATTTTTCAGAGTGACGATGGAGTTAGTGACTTCACATTTTGTGCAGTCACGGAATTCTTCGGAGCCTTTCAAAGATGAAGGGGAAATTTGTCTCTCTTCTTCTCTCGTTTTACTTATAGGCGTGGCAGCAGTCGGATCCTATGTGAAAGCGTTAAGACGACTGTTTTGCATTTCTTTCGGAATAACCGCTATGTCGTTTGTACAGTTTTTTCCTGCACACCCTCATTAGAACAGTTCTATAGAGTACACATACCTAATTAGCTCTCTTTGTCGAGGCTGACAATGCGGCATGCGAGCAGGTAAAAAATGAACCTGTTGTGCTCCTAACGTTGGCTATGATTTAAGGCATTTTATCACTGATGACTTGGTATGTTGCAGGATTTCTGGAATATTCCATTCTGGAATTCTACGCAATATTCCATTCGCTTCCGGCAATACACACAACACTGGACGCACCTTTCAAGTGCTGCAAACATAGCTGGAAGTAATGTTGTAAAACGCGTATAGGGCAAGCATTTACTGAACTGCAGCATGGTGGTCACTGTTTGATGAGCGGGAAGAAATTCGATCGAATTTCTTGTAGATAACATTATTCATTCAGTCCTCACAGTTTTCAGTTACCAAGCGGTCGCACCATTCCGTAGTGCTGAGATTATGCAGCTCTTTTTTGGCACAGATTCTCATGTTTAGTAAAGTTCATAAACAGTTTTCATAAACTTCACTAAGCGTGAAATTCTGAATGCTGTGGTTTCACGGAAGCGAATCGGATGATAGAAATTCTTCGCGAGAAGGATAAAGTGAATAAATTCATTGTGATAGTCGATTAAACTGAATGCGACAGCCGACTTGCTGTCATTTGCCAAGTAATCTGTTTATCTATTTCAAAGTTCGGAGCAGTTATGTTGCTGAGAATTTATTGCGATGCAATCATTTTTCTTAAGATTCTGTTGACTGATGGTGTGGAGGTCCTTTGTAGCAGGAATTTTCGGCGTTTATCTTCCTCGAAATTCCAGCAGCTTTTATTTATATCTGCTTTAAATGTTTATTTATCAGATCGAATTTCTTGTAGATAACATTATTCTTTCAGTCCTCACAGTTTGCAGTCGCGCCAAATTATGCAGAAACTTCATAATGCGTTTTATTATTCTAATTTTTCTCAGCCTACAGCAGTTGGCTTTAAGTATATTTTGCCTTCTTTCGTAACCTTTGCGTCCATGTGCAGTTTTCTGAAATCAGTCATCGAATCCTGGGGGCAAAGGTTGGAAATGAGCACGGAACTCTGTATTGAGAGCAAATGAATTTGAAAGTGTTTCATCGGAGGCTTATTGTTCTAATGCCGGTGGCCTCTGTTGAGAGAAAAGTCGCATACTGCAAAGGTTTTGGTGTTCTAATGCTGTCTGTATAGTCAGGGGTCATAGTGCTCTAACATTAAGAACTTGCGCTGCATTCATGTTAGAACAATTCTAAGTGCATTATTTGGCAGCTTTTATTGCCACTCAAAGTGGAAGACGGTGATTTTGATTTGCATTAGTGAATTGATGACTCGTCATAGAGGTATGTGGGTGAAATGTAACTTCAGGAATACACGTGCAGTCACTCGTGCAGATGGCATGTGACTCAAGATTGCTTGACTTGGACTCAAGGAATCGTGCATTGCAGACGATAGCGACCAATGTTGAAGAAGCCCTTCATGTGAAGCATCAAGTTGTATGCGCTCTCCGCACTTTCGCTTATGTTCAAAAAATATTTGATGTGCTGTTTAAATAGCATGAGTAACTACTGCGCAAAAACAAGAATTGCCTTCTCAGATCTGAAAGTTTCTTGAACCCTCCGGTTGGAATGTATGGTTGGTCTGAAGATTTATCATCTCCGTTTGGTTTATTTATCACAACAAAAAGCCGAATAAAGTTCTTTGGACCATTCAGATCACTTCGATATATCAGCCGTGCATCGTTCGTAGATTAGCTGTCGTTGCGGTCTGCATTGGGAGAAGCCGTTGCTGCCTACCAGTAACCGCATTTTCGTATCGGACTCTTCATTCTTCATTCCTCTTCCGCCTATTTCTTAACTTTTTTGGAGGGGAGGGAAATTGATGGTCTTTCACGTATTGTCTTCTAGTAGCGCTATTATGTTGCTATTATGCTTTCTTTGGAAATTAAGAAAAATTTTGCACTTTACATTTTCTTGGTAGTCCTTTGAGAAATGAGAAAATTATGAGTATGCTTGACAAAATTCAGACTACACTCTGTTTTTGTTCAGATGGGTGGAAACCGATTAAAGCTGTTGAACCTCATAATCTGTACACGAAGCAGCGGTGCAGCAGTCACTTTTTTGTACATTTCGGTGAAGATTCTTTACACCGTAAATATAGTTGGGCAGATTTTTCTGCTCAACACTTTTCTCGGCAACAGAAGCAAGTGGTACGGATTGCAGGTGAGCATAATTTACCTTTGCAATTCAAAACGTTTTTTCGAACGTATCATCATTTTGGTTGATTAGTTCCGTGATTACGCCTCATTCCCCGCTGTTTGAACGGTTGAACAAATTTCAAGGCGTCTGCTTTTCTGAACTGTGTGGATGTCCAGATTAGAATCACAGCTGCAGTGGAACGGCTCTTTATTGGGTTGTCGAGAGTGCACTTCACCGCAGATGATAACACATCATTTTACGTTCGTGAATTTTTACTGATCACAAGCAGCGAGGAAACATTGTGGGATCGTCAAATAAGCTTTTGAGCAGCATTCTTCAGGACCAGTGGGGCAATCCGTTTTGCTTTCCTCCTTTCTCTCTTGCTCTACATCTCTTTCGCAACCGCTCTACTCATAGTGTGTTCTTCCATAAAGTGAGTAATATTCTAGGTGTTGAACGATTTGATGAACGGTCGAGAATGGGAAGAATCCGGTCACTTTCCTCGGGTAACTCTGTGCGACTTTGAAGTCAAGGTTTGCTCGTAATTCAATTCTTGATTTATTGACTGAAATTTATGTTATGCTTACGCATAACAATATTTGTTTGGTTCATTTTGAAAGGAGTGCGAGGATGAATGGAGTGGAGAGCAAGTTCATGGAACAATAATCGCCGGTTTATGAATTTGTCGCACAGGTAGGCGATAGTCAAACCACCTGTGGAGCAGTTAGGTATGAGTAGCATTGCAAGGAATAGCAAGTGAAAGAGTGACTTATTCGCGTTTGAACTGACGTCTTACGACCACCGTGACTCTAGCTGGCGAGTCAACTTGGCCAAGCGTGCTAGGAGCAAAAAGTGGCTCTACTCGCGGCGAATTGCCTTCCGGCATATGCGGCAATTTTGTTCTCTAATTCTCCGCATGCGCCAGCTAAATTTATAATGCGTCAAGCGCGAGTGCCAGAATGTCAAATGACGTTTTGTGGTCAATTCCAGCATAGCGCTTAAATCACAATGCCAGCGCTGCAGTCAATTGCTGGAAAAAAAAGAGCATAAAATAGAGTGGGCCAACGTTAAACTGAAAGAAAAGCAATTGGCGTTAATAACTTTCAGGTGCTAGGTAACGTGCATCGTCATACTGTTCAGTGCGTGCTCATGATCAATATGTTCAACGAAAAAATTTTCTTATTTCTTTGGTTTTGGTATTTTCTCTTGGCTGGCGCTACTCTTTGCTCTCTTTTCTACTGGATATATATTTCTATCGTGCCAAGCAGGTGAGCCGCGTTCAAAAAAGTTCACTGAACCGTAACAAAGTCATTTGGAGAGATGTTTCATTCCTTTTTTGAAAAGAGCGACCGTGTGTGGTCGCATTTGCCATTTCCCTTTCCTTTATCTCAAATGGTTGAATAAATTCTCTTGATTAGTGGTTAACTCCCATAAGAATCCGTGTTTATTTCCTGGAGTAGAGAGTGAGGAACTTAAAAGGTCATCCTACTCTTCTTACATTCAAAAAGTATATAAGAGAAATAATCGTCGGTTTTTTAAAATTCCTTAATGGTGCTTTCACACGTCCTGGTCTTTCTGCTTCCGTCGCTGGATCAAAAGTATACGGTTTCAGCCGTACGAGCACTTCCTCGTTCGTGCTTTGTTCGAAATTTTCGCAGTCATATCTATTAATATGCGATAATTGTTTCGTTTCGATATTAGAACTGCTTAACTTCTTTATAGCTGTGCTTCCGCATCCACAAGCCATTTTTAAGCCAGAAAAGGGCTAAAGTCCCTTGGAAGGCCGTTGTTTCGAAAATCTAGAGGAAGTACGTTCAAACAAGCACTGTTTGATGGGAGGGAGAGTGTGATGCAGTGGAGAAATCTTTGTGGGTTTTTATGATATATCTGAGTTTCCGTGATCGTTGTACATGTGCTCTCAGTTTGATTGATGTTTTCGTTGATTCGCGTCTATTATTTTTTGGAAGAAAGAGGTTTTGTAAGAAAAGGAAAAAAGTTTGCACATAGTTAAGAGGATTCTCAATAATTTATATATTCTGAGGCAAGTGAAGGTTGGTTACGCCATAAAAGTTCTGAAAAATATAATGGCGGCTTTCGGTGGTGCATGCACCTTTCTTTGCGACTGATAAACACAATCTTAACTATTGTTGTTGTGTTTTGCAGGCAGCTGAATTTTGTGGGCAAATATTTGACAGGAATCGAAGGTTATAAAATGGTTGATAGTCAGTCGTTGAGGAGATTCGTCTTTCACTTTCTTCGCCAAGATGGCGTTTTTCTCCTGCGGATGGTGGCGACGCACGCCGGTGAACTTCCATGCTATGAGCTCGCCAAAACATTATGGAACAAATATTGCGACAACAAAGAGGGCAAAATGCACGATGTGTAGCGCAAAGTTATGCGCTTGATGCCTATATGCTCCTAAATCTGTTCACGGTGCATAGGCAGCCGCAGCGGATGCCAAACCTATTAGAGAAATATGTTGTCATAACACGTTTCTTTGTTATCTTGCCATATATCGGATGCTAAAACAATGTGCTACAGTAGCACATTTTATGTGAGACCTAACATTTTCCATGACTAGAACGCATAGAAACTGCCGCATTACTATTGACGATCAACGAGGAGCTTCACTGGTGAATGATTGCCCGTTTTCTTCTTTCAAGAAACGCTTTTTTTATCCAAAAGTCTCGAGTTCTGTATCCTAATCAAGCAGATTCATTTGTATGGCGTGTTATCGCTGACGATAACGGGAGTCGTCAACTGAAATCGCCTTGGGAAATGACGTCCTTCTGAATTGCATAGATCCTTAGTATGAAATTCAAAGAAGTCTTTTTTTGCACAGGCGAATCCGTTTGTTCTAAGGCTCCGGGCCTCCGCTGCGTGCTATATAGATGCATATCGCCAGCGTGAGACCCGGAGCGGTAGTTCCGTTCACTTATCAATTTTCTCAACAGTGATTGTGCTATTTGCTGCGTCGTTCCGTATAAGCTGAAATCCTGTGTCAATAAGCTGCTGCTTATTCGATGAAATTTTGTGGTGGTCGAGCATATATGGTTTCTTTTTGAGACATTCGCCGACCTCCACACTATCTTACCTTGTTCGACCTTTGACGCCGTCTTATTCCGTGGTCGTGCACCATATTTATTAACAAATATTGTGCACTCGCGCACGCCTTCTCATTAGCTGCCGCCTTACATGGCTGGGTTTGAAGTGATTCTCATTTTGTAACTTAGGATATTCATGAAGTTTCACTCTTACCTGCAATTACTCCGAGTTGGTAATTTTTTCTCAAAGTTTGAGAGAACACGATGTTCTGATTTGAAAATGAGGTAAAAAGCAGTTATCAATTGTTTAACTCATTTTAAAAAGCAACCACGTACTTGCCGATTGCCGTACATCAAGTGCAATCTGTTGACTGTACTTAAAAGGCGGCGATCGTATTACGAGCTGTTTGATAAAATGTTAAAAAATGCCGACGAGGTCGGTATCGTTTTTGCAAGCATATTTGCCAATGTAGCAGCCGTCGTTTGTTAGGCTAAATGAGACCACTCCTGTTACGCTAGTTAGTGACAGGACACTTCAGCCATGGCGTAAATGTCATACTATCAAGCGTTGCACATCGTGGACGCTTTATTCATTTGTGATCGTATGTTGCAGTCGTTCAGCTCCCACTCTGTGCACCAAACGTTTTGTATTCGCAACGTCAGTTGACTCTTACAGATTACTGCCAAATGCCTACCATTGTTCTTTCTTATGTTTCTGATTTGCGTCGAATGCTTCCACATCTGATGGCATCGAATTGGGAGCCCAAATAACCGTTTCGCATTATAATATTGCAGATTGGTTTCTAGGATTATTTCAGTAATATTGTGAAATTTCTTGCAGTTAAATGTTCTGCCTTTGCTTTGTCTTCAGATGTTTCCTATTTTTGTTGAAGGCTATGAATAGATTCTATTGTCCGTCGTTTTAATGTGATGAAAATGAGGTTTAAAACTGTCGAAGCTATAATAATAAATTTGTAACTGCGGTTTGATATTTACACTCCGAGTGGCTGCTATGTGACATCCTGGCAAATGTACATCGTCAAATCGATACCGCCTACTCACCACAGGTGTTTGGTGAGCCGAGATGGCAAGAGTAGAGAAGCTAAGTTGCCAAAGTATTTTTTCTTTTTTCTTTGGCTTGGTAGCCTCACAGTCCTTTCTGAGTTTGTAAGCCCCCTAGAGGGTAACTGAACTTTTCCGGGCAAGCAGCTATTGCGATATCTCAAATCGTCTGTTGCCGGCAGGAACTCCGCTAAATTCGAGCGCGTCTGATCCACTGCAGTGGATGGTTTCGGGTGCCTTCGAGCAATAAATGAAACAGTATTGGCGTCAGTGGCTAGCCGTACTCCTCTGCGAGGTCGATGATCCAGTAACTTATTTTTTTTGCCTCTGTATTTAGTGGGTGGTGTTTTGATCCCACTTCGTCCTGTATCAGTTATAAAGGCCCAGTCTCCTCGATTCTTTTCAAAAAGTGAATGTAGGTATGCATCTTTGAAAAATCGTGGTATCTCTATGATAAGCTAGACATCTCTGCACGTTATTGCTCTGCGTATTGTGTGCCTATTCGTGAGGTAGTTTCGGAAGCACTGGAACCAGTTTCGTGAAAATTGGCGGAAATGGCAGCCGCAATAGGTTGACATAATATGCAGTTAATAATCAACATTGGAGGGAGTCGAAGGTGGCTAAAAGTGACTGAAAGTTTGCACTCATTCTCATTCGACTGGCCGATTGAAAAAATTCAATCATTTGCTGAACGCTTGGAGGAGTAGTAGTCGAAATAGTTCGAGTACGAACGTTGCACTCGGCATATTTTCATATTTGTTCATGGTTTATGCACTCAATTGATGCGCTATACGGGAATTCGAAAGCGCATATCGTGAAGAATATTCAGACGTGCTCCTCCACATTTTAAGCCGGATACGTACGCTTAAGGATTTCCCATTGAAAAAATAAGCGAATAAGAAATGCATAAAAGCATTTAGTTGCACAAGTTCTTCGTGAATTATTCGCCTAAGTAAAATTATTCAGGTACGTAAGTAGAATGTTTTTCTATCAGTCACGAGAAGCTGTCACATACATATTCCTCATCTCTTTCAGAGTTCAGATTTTCATCAGTGATGAAGTGAAGTTTTGAAGTTTTGTTTGTTCAGTTCGCGAGTTACGCTCGCTTTCATTTAGCCTCTCATTCAACACGTATTCATCATTTGCGCTCGATGGTCTATTTTTGAGGATAAGGGTAACGAACGTCAGGATTTCATCCTGTTGTCGTTCAGTTCGATGTTGAAAAATAACCTTCACAAAACTGCGAATTTTATGTGAACGTACACTGCAACATATGTAAATGATTGCTTTAAAGAAATACTGCATTGTAAAATATGTGTGTGCATTGCAGCGTGCTTATTCGCTATGCACAAACTTTGTTGGTCTACGTAGTAGGAGCGATATGAAATTTTATCTCTTATATGGATACATGAGAAACATAGGAGCGCAAATGTCGCAATAAACGAAATTCGCTCTTCACTGAAAATATACGTAGCGGTTAAATCGTAAGTCGAATGCAGTTAACAAAATTCACATCGCTCCTTCAACGGTTGTCACTAACGTTGCGTCATCTGGGCAAGTAGAGAGACGTAAGAAATCAATTTTTATTATGCTGACGTTGAATGGATTGCACTATATAGTTGACAGCTTAGTGATGCGTTTGGGTAACGCTCGTCGAAAGCAACACTTCAGCATTGACTGCTTGTACTGCTGAGGCTGTTCTGCCATTCTCCTGCAACGTGAACAACATTGACAGACACAACGATGCTATCTGTCAGCAGAACAAAAGAATTAATTATTCTTGAAGGCACTGCAGCACCCACTGACGCAATGAAGATTGAGCTGAGCGACTAGAAATTCAAATTGCTGAATGGCCGGTGATCAAGAAGTTCCTCATCTTTTGTGTGTATTGGCGACTGAGAAAACGAATAAAAAGATAAGTCCCGATTTCTCGAAGGAAACAAAAGCGCCCATGAGAACTTCGATGTTATTTTTCGTGAAACGAATAGCAGGTAATTAGATAACGCATAAAAAAACTTAAATATGCTTTCACTAGGCTCTGAAATAAATAAACCGTGTTTGCGAAAAGGTGCTGCGCGTGATTACTAAATGCTAACGGAATATCTTGCAGGATTATAGGAAGGAAAAAATAGCGTTATTCTTGAAACAAAGTGGGTAAAACCTCTTTCCACTTCTATCACCTCTCCTTTAATGAAAACCCTGGGTGCCACCACTTTCTGGCATCACTCAAGCGAGGTTTCGTTAAACACATATTTCAGAGCATCGACGATATAAATCATGAAGAGGACCATATAAAGGCTTTTCATTTTATTGCCGTTTTTCGTGATGATGTGAGGTTCCCTTCGCTTCAAAACCCCCACAGAAAGAATGCTTTTTGATTTGACATTTGCCTGACCGCAATTTCATTGACACTGCATCATTTTCTTCGCTTATTACAGCCGCCTCATGAATTAACACCTTTAATGATAGCGCCATTCATTGCGAGCTGTGCTCATAAATGGCTTTTTCAACTTTTCGGGAGCTTTCCGAGGCTACAGTTCTAAAAGTCACCACTTATAAGATAGAACGCACTCAGATCGGAAGTACCAATCAGTCTAAAATGATGCCGCTGACTGCCCTACTTGAAGGGTTAGGAGTTCAGTGGATCTCCATGTGGGGAATAAATCTTCAGGTTGCAGATTTCCAGCAAACGTTCTGGAGGAATCGTTGAAGGCACTGCTCAAAAACCTTATTCTCATATACGGATTAAAGGGGCACCATATGGAAGTTGTGGGAAGACCGCAGAACCAAGCTCACGCCTTCAAAGAGTAAAAGCAAGCTCGGGAAGGAATATTTTCGCATTCTAATCAAATCCTCATATCCCAAGCGTACGAGGCCTCGATTTCGTCATTTTCACGTTGCTGTATCAGTCACTACAATCTGTGAACACACTTGAATATTGTTCTCACCTATGCGTCTTGTTGTCGAGCTAGCGACTAAGCATCAGATTTCCACGTTATTTGAAAATTGGCCTGGGTCCCTGGGATAGACCCAACATCCTTCATCAACGGCATCAATCCAGCCTGCACGCCAATCCCATCCCTCCAGGATTTCTTGTCAGCCAGCCTTTCTCCTCGTACTAAGCGCATTTCAAAAAATCGAACGTTTGCGATAGAGCTGGAGAGATGTTGAGATATTAGGGGTCCTGAAAATGGCTACAGCACAGAGAGCTGAAATTCCATTTCTACGTGACAGATATTACTGCCAAACAAGTGAAAGTAAGCATTTTAATACGGTTACCGAAGCCCCAAGAAGTGGATATGAAGACAAAACACAGTCGGTCAATCGAAGTCATCGAAATGTTGTCCGTTTGCAGGTTAAGTGAACAGTACCAGCGGCTTTCCTTATCATCACTGTGTTGCCATGCTAGAACGTAAATCTAGCACTTATTAATTAAAGTATTCGCCATACTCCAACAAAATATCACGAAAGAGTATGCCTTAGTTGCCAGTTCAAAATTCCAAAGAGACTGCACTTGCTTTGGAAACTGGCAACTTTCGATCAGTACCGTGAAATTCTAACAACTGCCCATTGTTGTCACGGAAGTTGAGATAATACTCTAGCATTAATGTTTTCGCAAGAGTGCATAAATAAAGATACCTGTCTGAATAAAAGACCACCTTTGAGACATCTGAGACTTTTTAGTTACGCAATCTTTGCATATTTTATATGATTTCTTTAGCAGATATCGTACATGAGCGGTAGAATCAACACAGCACAATGCGGTGAAACGTAATAGAAACTTACCCTTTTGTAGAAATTTAAGGCCAAACCTAAAACTGTCTGAACGGAGCTCTCGTAAGGAACGTTGGGCGAAATCATCACTCATTGTGAAGGAACACATCTCGACCACACAAGACCGCCTATCAACACGGGTAGGCTTAATTCACGCGGCTACTGATCTCAAGCAGTTGTAGTCGTGTGAACTAATTTTTGCTGATCATAGACCCAGCTGAAAGCAAAAAATGTGGTCGCAACAATTCTGACCACACCGCAATTCCAAAAGAGTTGTATTTCTAAAAATTCCCTTATGCATGACATTCTTCTCAAAGAACTGGCCGGAGAAATGTGCAACAAGATAGACAATAAAATGAGTTCTTAAGCTTCCGCCATTTCGACACGATGCATACGTTTATGACAGTTACACAAATAAACTTGAGTAGCCTCGTCTCAAAAACAAATAAATTATTATGGAAGTAGGCACAGTGTGACACTTCGCAAGTTCCGGCCATAAACCCTCAATGATAGGATTCAAGCGGCCTCAGTTTTCATGTTGGCCGAACTGCATAGTTATTAATGCGATATCATGAATATATAAAGAAAAAACCATTCGTCATATCAAACCCTCACCGTGAAAGGAAGTGCACATGCCTTCAAATCACTCCATAATCTTTTTTGCTTGGTCACTATCCTGTAGAAAATTTTTTAAAGCAGTAAACTTTCCACGGATATTCCCACCCCTGTGCGTTCTTCAGCTAGAACTTTTTCCCTCGCGTAATAAAAAACACAAGTAGAATTTGAAGTCGGATCGTGAATAAGTGAAAATTTTCAGCTTCACATCTTCTTAATTCGGTTTTCCTCAGTTTCTTATAGAATTTGGGATGGCATAGCTGCCGCAGCTTATTTTACTTCAGCAACTAGGATTTCACCGTCAACTTTGAAAAATTTTGAGCAAAAGTGCGCATTCATCAAGTAGAAATCACGTTGCAGGAGGTTCCACATGTGAAGGAAAGAGCATGAGCCAGTCTGTCCCTCTAAACGTCGCCTTACTGGCATCGAAATTGCAGGAAGCGTACCCTCTCCTTTCCGCTGTCCTAATATATGTTTAATTCTTTACGAAAAAAGGTATGAGAGACTTCATGATAGTTCGTGGATGAAAATTTGTTGTTTACTGGGGGAATGTATTTGTCATCTTAAAATAAACTGGTTCCGTATCTGGGTCATGCGACGGATGATTGAAGCGATACTATGCTAAAATTCAGAAGCACCAGACACCTACGAAACATGAGATTTAAGTAAGTTCTGAGGGCTTTGCAACTCATGTTCAATAAGTGGCAAATTTTAGTGAAACTGTTGGGAAAGAAGTCGTGTTCAGAATGGGGAGGTGCAGATTTTTCAAAAAACCATATGATCTACTACTTTCAAATAAGTCCATGATTCATAATCATAATTTCGTGACTCGTTAGAAATAACTGGAAGGAAAGCTAAAACTTTTGAACACATTTCGATCGATTTAATGATGTCTTCGGCTCCATTAAATGCTTACTGAGCGTGTGACTGCGAGCCACTTCCAGGAAACTCTAAGTTTAGATGATCTTTTACGAGTTGCAATAGGGGATTGGATCATTAAAGTGTAAAACATGTTCGTCACCGACCAAGATTTATCCATGTTGCAGTTAAAGGCGGTACATCTAAGACTGAGCTAAATGATTTAGGCAATGGGTGGCGATGAAGGAATGTGTTCGCCGAAACTGGTTATTCATTGGATGCCTCAAATGTGGATCCCCAAAACAAGCAATAGTACCCAGTGAGCACCGCTTCGTTTGCATCAAAGAAGCACCATGAGATAAGTGGGGAGAGCGAGTGAGTGGGACAATCGCTTAGTATGGCGCATCGACAATCTGTTGCAGTGTTGCGCATTGTGTAGATCCGCTGAAAGAGACAACCTTTCCCTAATTACGGAGCATGGAATAATGCCTAATTGAGGGCGTATGAAAATTAGAACGCAAACCATGCATATGGGCAGCGTGCAAATTTATCCGCAATTAGGCCGCATACGTTCCGTGCGGAATCTATTTGCGCAAAATGATTTTTTGCTTATCTGTTCATGTGCACAAGCTGCTTTCCAAAAAAGTGGAGGGGCAGAGTTGCATAGCAACTAAAGGTCCTTAAACTTAATCTGCTTGGTACCAGCTTTCATTCCAGAATGCTTCTGAGGCAGCCTTAAACCTGATGCACTTGAGAGGTCATAAATTCCAATCAGGAAAATGCTCTGTGTGAATGGAAGAATTTTCTTTTCTCTTTGACGGTTCAAAATTCTACGCTTCGGACAAAATATTGACCTTAGGGCTGTTTCTCTTCAAGGCTCAAGTGAATATGGTCAGCAATTCGCAGGTTTTTAAAAATGTTTTATTTATAACGTAGTCTTCATGGTGACTAGCCACAACCGCATTGTTAGCAAGAAGCGAGCTGTCAGAGATTCTCAAAGATATATAAATACGGACCTGAAGAGGATGCTTCTGTTGTCTGACGTCCAGAAACTTGTGGTTTATGGAGGAGGATATTTAGGATTAAATCATACCAACATTACCTCGAGAAAAATTCATCAGACTTTCCGCAGAGGGAGCAAACCAGAGTATCTCATCGATATCTCATCTTAACTTCAAGGATTTAACTGCAGATTTTGGATTATAAGGCGTGGAGAGCCAAATGATCATAGGTCAGTGATGATGCAGGAATAGAAGAAACTATTGGTTAGCTAGCTTCTACATTTAATTTGAAAAGTTGAGTCGAAGTGCGATGAAATAGATTGGGATGAACTATTCTGAAATGAATAAAATGAACTAAATTGAAATGAACTGAACTTTTTGTGTCTTGATACAGGCGAGAAGCATTCCATCAAATGATAACACATGATTTGCAAACCATCAAACTGAGTTTCAGGATTGGTGTTTGCCCTTGTTCATGCCTCATTAAGCGAAAATCTGTTGCTTGATGGTTGATTCTCTCTATCCTATATGCTACTGCTGGGCCTTTGTTTATGTGGTAGTTCCTTCACATTTGGCCTAGAGAGCTGTTTTGTGGAGGACTCTCTAGGTAACTGTGACTGTCAGCAAGTAAAGCCTTGCTTATGACTGTCTACTTCTAGAAGACTCGCAGCTTGTTATTCATTTTCATCCCAAAGAAGTAGTGAACATGTCATATAAGTTGCAGATTGCTCGGACAGCATTATGGATGATGACTGTGCAATTTTCAAACCTCTCCTTGCTTCAAGCAAAGTTGTTTTCTTAGGTGTCCTCTTTCATTCAATGAGAAGATGGCAATGCGGAGTTGCTAATAAGAGCTTAACGCCCCGAAATTATATATTATTCTCATGCAACCCCCAGCCTTTTTTGAAATGTGTGCAAATGCCATATTTTTGTTGCCTATCAGCCAGTACGACTTACTTTCAACGCATTAATGAATGCACTTTTTTCGTGTAATGAATGCACCTTTTTCATGATACAATTTATATTTATTTAGCCGTTCTTCCGTCCGAAACTGTGCAGCTATATTTTTGGAGTGCTTAAGTTTTTCATCAGAATGTCTAACAGTAATTCCTAATTTGTTCAACGTTCTTTCTGATAGCTGCCTCATTTTTTGGAATTCATCGGCAGTAGCAGATGCACGTCATCCACCTTACTGTAATTTCTGTCAAGTGGAATTATAGAAAGGCAAACAATTTTGGGGAGCATCTCAGGGCTTCTGACGCTCAAACAAGGTTTTCAACAGGCGGTTCATTGCTGCCTCTGAACCGAGTTCATCAGTGAGTTCATATAAGAGTACTTTCTTTTTTCCACTGAGCGCATCGTGTTTAGCAATCTCTAGCTTACTTGTATTTTGTGAATATTTCATTGTAACACTGAAGCGATCGCTCATCGAGACGATATTTGAATGGTAAATCCATTGAGGTGTTTTTGCAGCGAACTTTTGCATTTGGAACTAATGGGCGTTTATGGAGATTTGTAGAGGTGAACGAGAGCGATAAGCGAGATTTTTGAAGATTTTCTTCAAAGGCAGAGCGTTATCCGTTCCACGTCGCAGGAAAACGCTTTCCTCTATCATCTCGACGGCCTCATCTTGAGACATTTTTTTATTCAACGCATTCTTGCGGCTTTAATTACTCCACAATTTTAGGCAAAACAGAACAGCTACATATTCCATACAACATTAAACGAACATTACCAAAAAAGCTGCAGGAGTACTTTTCAGCACAATAAATGCTCAAAATATTTTAAACTTCACTGCTTATGTGACAGTTCAATCCGAACTGCCTGTGGTGACAAGAAGAGTCCTATAAACATCTTGCTATACTAAAAGGGAGGATGATGGATTCGAAACATAGACAAAAAAGACGAATACAATGTACTGAATGAACGATAAGTTAGAACATCTACGGTGGATACATGGCTAATCTCATTTGATAATTTTTGAAGTCCTTAAGCTAAATCAGGTGTAAATTTTTGCCGCTGAAGCATCTCATTAATTAATCGTGTAGTTTCCACTCAATCCTACTTTTCTCCGACATATTGGACGTTTTCTAAGCAATAAGTTTAACATGTAAGAAGAATGTAGCAAAAAAGGTCGTAGTGAGAAAAAAGTGAGAAAAAGTCGTAGCCTTTTCTTGGAATCGTTCATATCATATGTCAAACTGCTATTTTTTAGACTTAGAAGGTAACTTGTGCCAACCCCTTTTAAAGCCTAAACGATACTTGGGTAACCCTTATGTTGTTAGCGGCATATCTTAATCAGTCAAAATGCAAATTCGTGCGCCGCCGTTTGACAGATGCTCCAAATCTCGTGCAGTATGCAGCATCATAGAAAGCATTAGCTTTTCACAACCTTCAGACCTGATGAATGACATCTCAATTCAATTTCAACGGGGAATTGGAGGAGAGATTGCACATCTCTTTGGCAGCTTTTTGAAATTCAGTGCAAGTTCAATTGCGACTTTTCTTCAAACTCATATCCTAGCAGATACCCTTTAATTTCCAAACAGAATGACGAAAAAATCAGATCTTGTTGGTTCAATTCACGAACTCCGAATTCATGAACAAATTTCAAGGTGCAAGATTGCAGTTAGAATTCAGATCTCACTTTTTGTTGCGTTGGGGTACTGTAAAAATGTGTGGGTGGGTCTTGTGATTCGGTTGGATCACTAAGTTCAATCGGGGTTGACATCGGCAACAAAAAAGACTGCAAGTGCCCCCCACTCCTGCCAGTCTAAAATAGGTAGCTGATGTTCGTTCCATTCGTCTAGTGATGAAGGTCTTCAATTTTCTGATCGCCAAAACGACCTTCAAAATACAGATTTTGGATTGGCCATCAGAGCAAAATGTTAATGCACCGTTTTTTGTTCATGCCATAACAATGGCGCAGATCATCGAATCGCAGGAACTCACGTAAAAAACAGGTTCCTCGAACATTAAATGCGCAGATCAGTATCGAAATCATATTTACGAGGAACAGCCGAATTCAGCAAGCGAGAGCAACTGCGTTATTCGGTTTTATATTGTATATTTGTGCTTCAAATATTTCATTTAGGTAGAACATGTGATAAAATAGCAAGGAAATAAATCGCATAGTTTAGGCGACCCTTTCGCTGTATTCAGATTTCTTTGTGACGCATCAAGCATTTCTAATGTCTCAGTTTTTTAATAGCTTGATTCGCTGCGTCTTCCTTCACACAATGGCTTTAGATGAGCCTTGCTCGGCTTTTCTAAAATTATATTTTCCTATTTCAGCAGATTAAAGGATAACCGCGTTATGTGTGCAATCTTAGAGAATAGAGCGGCGATACGAGCTAGATACGGCTGGAGAAATGATGGAGGAAGAATTCTGTGGAAAGAGTGTCGAAAACGAATATTTAAGGACCCTTTTGCAGAGGATAGCATTTTTTTAAAATACTTCGTCAGTTTCTGAGTACTTTCATTTGAAAGATTAGGTAGAAGATGAATGAAAGTGGCCGGTGAACAAGATGATGAGTTCGACTCATTGACGCACAGCAGTGGCTTGTCGGCCTTCTGTTTCAATGCACCACTGGAAGTGACTCGTAACAAATGCGAATGAATGTGATTTTGCCATATTGTCCAACATCACAGGTAGAAGGTGAAGCCATGTCAAGCGACGTTTTCACTACGAACGTTAATGCAGGCAAAGGCACGCAAAAGCACGCAACATTACTACCGCCCAGGCAACGGTTACCTGCTGGCCTGCAAAGTCATCATCAAGGGCGCATTAGACTAGCATCCTACCTTATTATTAATTCTACACTTCCGGGTGCTTCTTCGCGTATTAAGCGTCGCTTACGCAGTAACAGCTGCTGTAAATGATGTTATAGTAGAATGCGAAATCTTGTTCCACTTTAAGCGTGTATTTAAGTATTCGAGGAAAGCTGGCATGACATGTATTGCAGCCTTGCTGGCTTAAAAAATAGAAATTTTGAGATCCACTGTCGTGTAGTCAATCAATCTGTACAGCACGTTGTTACCAAGAAGCTTTTCCTTACTCACGCTCGTCTCTATCTGAAAAACTTCTTCAACATTCTTGAGTGCTAAAAGCACGATCTAAATGTGACCAACTAACTGGTCTAGGTTGTGCTTAGAACAGTTGCGAAGAGCAGAGAACGTCCTCTTCATTTTATCGTTCGTGTTTTTCTAATCATGCTTTGAATTTATTAACTAATCAAATAACCACAAAAACGACCACAGAAATTATGTCGTTATCATTCGCTTTTGACAGAGATTTACAGTGAACATATAGGAAGGAGGAAATTGCTATATTCAATGATCGATGATGGTAGACACAGGCAAGGAAAAATCAATAGAAACGATCGGGATTTTCACAGTACAGCAAGGCATTTTGTGAAAGAGAAATGACAGTAAATTAGTGATAAGACTAACATTTTCAGCCTCGAGCTGACATATCAATGTTTGGCTGTTCACAGTAATTCATGAATAATTTAGTAACACTTACAGTCATACAGTACTTATTTCCCTTCTTTCTGTAATAAATGTTTTTCGCCTTTTCGAGAATTCTTTTTAATGTTTATTTCTCACATTTTCTAATACAGCTCAAAGAAGACTAGAAAACTGATACAAAGAGGGTGATGAATTTAGCATTAAGAAAGATAAAAAAGTCAAAAATTAGCTTGACTCAGCCAATCATCCGATGAGTCGGTTAGATGAGACGTCTTTAGTGATCACTTCGGCTGGTGCAGATATTACAAATGCAATGAGCGGAATATCTATAGCTCATCCATTAATAATTCATTTTTACTAAATTAGCAGATCATTTGCATAGTTAATAAGCGGACAGATGAAAGTAAACAGCGTTAATACTGCTAAGAAGCTTAATCATTCCTAACACTAACCTGCGATTTAAATGATCACGAAATATATGTGAGACCCTAAAACAACGTTTTATAACAATAACAGTTTTCAGAGTGAAAGAATTATATTTCACGTTGCATTGCGACGTGCGCCTAACGCAGGCGCTTGCCGAAACTCCGATTCCTCTGATAGAACGCGCTTAGGAAATGCCAAACGCTTTTGAATCTCCAACTTAAGTCTCCACTCGGATTATAGCGGATCGCTTAAAACTCTCACAGGAAAAACCCACTCAGCTTCTGCTGACAAATATTCATTCACAGGTTACGGTGAATGCTCCGACATGGAGCGATTTCGAAAAGCCTCGAAAAACGATGATAACGTTGGTGGTGCTTACTTTTAAGAAATGCGCTACGCAGTGTTTCATTTTCCAATTATCAGCTGCAGCCGAGCAAATAATCGACCACCGAATGAACGTACGTTCGGGGAATCCTGCCTACTTTTTCTCACTGTGCAATTCTGGATTAGCATAATTTTCCTTCACTACGACGCTGGGTTGACGGTTCAAAAACCTTTCAGGATGGACCATACTGCCTAGTGAAAAAATCCGGTTCCACCGATATCCTATAAACCGTCTGCAAGAAAATCCAAGCCTCATAATATCTTCCGAACACAGGTCACGCAGCAGAAAATTTGAAATCGCCCAACATTTTCAGCACTCCAGCTGTGAATAATGAGAGATTTACTTACAACAATGACGCATTTTGTGTTTAGCTCCGAGCGAAGAGAATAAAAGTCATCATGAACAAATATTTGTTTTCTATCTTTGATAATGCGATCTCAATTTTTTTCAAGTAATTTAACACAAAAATTTCTAAGCAAAAATGTGCTCGGTACTTAGAGCAGTGTTGCTGCTGCAGTCATTTTAATCCATGACCGATCGGTCAGTTACCACTTCAATTTTTGTAAAAGCTAATTCTTTGATGCATAAAACGACGTCATTATGCGTATCATTAAGAACTCGTCTAAAATTGAACATTCGGAGTAAAATTTTATTCTGCAAACGCAACTTAGAAAGGCTGAAATCTGACTTAGAGAATAAAAAATTTGAAAATCCTTCTGACTGATACTTTCTGAGGCATTCTTTATGACGCACAGTGCTATTCCTATTGTCTGATTTCGAATCCCTTCCTATCTTGCCTTCTCCCGCTCGTCGTGCTTTGTTCGAGCGCAGACTATTAGCACAACTGATCTAGTGCCATATCTTATCGAGAGATATCCATGTAAAAATAATCTCAGCAATTCTTATATTCGGCAGTTTTCGCCAAAACATCTGAAAAGAAGTAGTGAACTTTTAATTTCATCGTTTAGCTTCTAATAAAATTCAATTTTTCAACGTTTTTCTGAAATATCAAAATTACTTTTTGGAAGGTATTGAAATGGGAACAATTGCATTTATTGCTCCAACAAATTATTTTCAAAATTCACATAACATCATTGTTCCACCATCGCCAAACCACTATTAATTCTTCCACATAAATCGACGGAACTCCCATTATCAAACTCTATACAACTGCAAATACTTTGCAAATTAAAAGATCATCTGACAGCCATTTAAATGTGATGACTTCTATAATAGTGTGTTTTAACTCAGAGAATCAAGATATCTGTCATATGACTAAGACATCATTAATTACTAAGACAGCACTCACAGAATACAACATTTTCTGGGTTCAAGCAACTCATTAGTGTAGAACAGTGCAGAAATTAGGCAAGTCTCATGGTGCACTGAATAACAAATAACCAGCAATTGGTTTGCGATTAGCTAACGATACGTGAACGAATGCCAGGTGCTCCGCTTATTTTCCTTGAGATTACCAACCTTCGAAGAAATAGAGTCAGACACCATTCTCCCTTCAAGGGTTTACTTCATTTATCTTTCAATGCGAACTATCAAGTACCCATCGGTTCCTCAAATTTTTTCAGATGCTTAGGAAGAACGCTGTAAACACGAAATTAATTTATTACTTATGGAAAACACATCACTGAAGAGTGGTAATGGTGTGTGAAAGCTTACTATCCTGAGCCGTCAGAACTGCTCTGGAATCCATACTAGTCTCACTCATAGATATACTCCATCTCATGCAGCGAAACCGCTCGCTCTTTAACATTAACATTTCCCCTTAAAAGCACAACTTCCTTATGGTGCAACACTGCAGCAATTTGAGAAGCGGTGCTTGTTGAGACGGGGATACATTTTCCAGGGGGTGAGCTTGCAGGGTAATAGGGCGGGTGCCTGTACCCGGCGGTAGGCGGGGCGCTCGCAAAGGATCGCCAGCTAGTGCATTCTCAATTTGAGCATTGTCGCGTGCACGCTTCTCTGAGTCGAGCGCCGCTTCTTTCGAGCGAACTCGGCTACATTTGTTGTGCGCTGAGATGATGCTCGAATACAAGCATGTATTTTGGACGCTATTCGTCTCATACTTGGTCGTCATAAAACAAGCGCAAGGTACGATTTGCATCGATCCTTCACGCCAGTTTTTGATTTGCTGTCACATGTGTGAATAATGAGGCTGATTGGGCGACTCTTGTTCGGTTAATCGCTCTGTTACTTTCACTTAAGCAACGGGGTTTTCGTCCTCATAACTTGCGATGTGTTGCGGTTGAGGAGGTGAGGTAGAGAGGGCCTATGGGGAGAGGGGAGAGAAGACGAGATTCTATTAACATACCACTGACGGACAGGTCAGTAATTTAGTTTCTTCGAGAATGAAGTTGAGAGGGAAACAAGGGAAGTGCGCGGAGAGAGTTGTCGCGACGCAAAACTTGGCGGAAGCGTGTAGTGGTAGGAATGATGCATCATGCAGGCAACGTTTGTATCGAGCTTCATTGACATGCACATCTTATATTTTGAGTGCATTGAGGCACTCATCATTGTCGTGAAAAATGAGTGCCATTGCTTAGCAAATTGAAACGCGAGTGATTATGTGTCAACTGCTACGACATCAGACAAAAAGCCTCCGTCGTTCCATTTGAATTTCTTTCCTAGTCAGCGCATGAAAAGAGCCTTTTTCGCTGAACGCCCTCCGAGGCGGATGCAAACAAAGAAAGCAGTTTGCCCGCTATGCGACCGGCCAACACTGCTCTTAATCCACATCCTCTCCTCTATTTCCCTAATCAATGCGCCATTGATATTGCCACTGTTCTCTATCATATCGCTCGTATACGCAAATCTCGTCCTATCCTGCCTTCGACGTCGACGAATTTTCGTTGCATAAACATACAGACGTGGTGTAGAATTTGATACTGCATATTAATTAATAGTTCGACTGTAATGCAAACCTCTTCTAAAAGTTGAAATAGAAGAAGGATTGCAAAGCTATACTTTACACTACTGTTTTCTTGAATTCTCAGTTTCTATCTAACATATTTCTGCAAATAATTGTTACGTGAAACAGACTTCTTCAGTGCCGTAATCGTTTGGATCCCTTTAACTGATATCCCTCAGGGATTCAATGTTAATCTTCGGATTTGCTTGTTTAGTGGAAAGACCGAGAGAGGATTGCTCACAAATTGCAACATCACTAGTAACCATTTGGCATCTCTCAAATAGTAGATTCCACTTCACTACCTTTCAAAAAAATGCTATCTGTTGTCGAATGTAGGTCGTAGAACACGCTGTTATAATTAGAAATCGTACGATTTGTATTATATGCGAACGCAAATTGCATCTTGACAGAAAGGAATGAGGAGTTTTGTGAGCGCGTAAAACGATATACCTGCGCCGAATGTTCAAGTCGTTGGTCGCGACATCTTTTCTGCTTGTGCGGTTTTCAAGACGTGAAAATAACATGATGCGTTGTTTCTCATTATTGCTGCATACTGAAAAGACTGCTGACTCTACCTATGTTATATGAAACGATAAGTGTGAGTACTTTTTTTGTTCTCCTTTCCGACACTGTTATCTCTCCTACTTCATTTGCCCGTTGTTTTACGCAGATCCCGAATTGCCTCAAGTATCCCAACACTACTTAACGTTATGGTATCTTTGAATGATTCTTTTTCAGCACATTGCAATTTATTATCACCGCATCTTCCTGTTGGCGGTAAAAGATGCTAATGAGAGTGTGGAAGAAAGAGAAGAGCAATAAAGCAGTACCAGTTCTGATCTGGGAGCTCGTTTCAGCATGTCTTTCTCGGAATTTATCCGTTTTCACCTTTTCATCATGCCAATATTAGGTAATTGAATTGCTGCAATGAAAATGACCCATCCCGAGTGCCATCGTCTGTGTTGTTTTTACGTCTTTCTCGTGGAACTCTCATATTTTCGTTTTTGTGAGGCACTTCTCCTGTGGTACAAATTGTTATAATACATATTATATGTGCGCGCAAGTTGTTTCAGCGGCACCACATCGATCACAAATCGCATCAGTGATTTCCCGTCCTTTTGTTTTAGGTTTACCCGTTCTGTCTGATTGCAACTTTCTCATAACATTTGAAGAAACGCTCTTCTACTTCTAATTTCACTGAAATGCAGTTTTTTTGTCTCGGATGCCTTCAGTGTATTTGTAAGATGGGCCTATTCGTTTTCTTCCACAGTGCTTCAGTATTGTAGCATTCATTTTTCTTAGCATTATTTTTTGTTCTTGTTTCTTATATACATGATTGAATCAATGAAAAGAGCATTCTGTATTCAGAAATTATTTGATAAGAATATGTGGAAAAAAAGATATAATAATATCTTTGGCAACAACGTTGCGCCGTCAAGGTAGAATGCACCTCAAATGAACGAACTAATTCAGCTAATCAAGTTCAGATGAACTCTTTTTTTGAAGGAGAGGGGTAGAGGAGAGCACAATTCAGCCTTACTGTTCATTAGAGTGCTAAAGAATTTCCGCTAAATCCGGCTACTTTTTCTACTCCCTGGAGTAGTTGTGTTCATCTGTGCATTCTGTGAATCACTTTGAATATCACTAATTTGCTCTCTGATTCTGACATGTTATTCTTCATTTGGCGGATTAGTGAATCGAGGAGTTGACTTTGTTTGAATTTAGGAAAAAGTTGAAGGCTGCACCGATTCACTTGAGCATTATTATGTTGAACATTAACCTCGCTAATTTATGCGTCCAAAAGTTGTAGCGATAACAACTTTTATGCTTCTCTAAGCCTCCAATCAAAAATACTTCGGATGCGAAACTCTGTCAGCTTTAAGAAATTCAGTGACTTTGTTTTAAAGGAATGGACCGCTTCCCTACCTTTGAATTCTTTTTTGATGGAAATTTATATTCTATAGTGAAATATCCGCAAGCAAATGCCGTATCAGTGAAGGCTGAGTGAAAAATTGCTGTCAAATTGAAGGAAACTTTCGTTTGCAGCCTAGATCTGAGGTAAAACAAATGAATTTACATATTGTTTATAGAAGGGAGGTGACATATCTATAGACGTCGGCTTTGCGAGAACAGCATCGAGGACGCGATCAGGTTGTGGAGTATTATGTACTCTGAGTAAACAGCAGGTATTGTACTGAATAGACGAAGCTGCCGTAAAAGCAGAATAGCACTTGCGCAAAAGTAAAACATTAGCCGCTTGGGAGGCGTACCAATATTGGTCTCGACGTGGGTCAAGCTTACAACTACAACCATCTCGTCGTAGAATGTCATATTACATCAGGTAAAACCCTCTGAGTAACCAGCCACTTCCTTCCTTTCCTGAATATCGTTATCGTGCTAACCTGAAACTCTTGGGAAAAGAATATTCATCCTCGGTGCATTTTCATCATAAAACTAGAAAATTACTATGTTTTAAGTGGTACATACTAATACCCGTATTCGTCAAAAATTCCGACAAGGAATATTTCGAAATCTCTTCATTACTGTCATCAAGTGATACAGTTTATTTTTAAAAATTACGTCGAAAGTGAGCAGTCAAGTGTGACTATTCGTTGACAGCTCATCACTCCTTTAGCCACCTGTGCTTACAGTGATATACCAAATAGTTGGTTCAGAATTCCAGTCTGCGGTCTCTAGTACTTTCTGGACCACGGCGTTTCAAAGATTCGTCCAGAGGAGTTTAAGTATTTGAGCTCCAAAGTTTTGTTCGTTCCATTACCTTGTGAAATTATAAGCGGCGTTTGTTTGAGGTTCTAGGTTACTGGGTAAATGATTGAAAGTGGTGCTTTTTTCGTTATTTAACATACTACGACCATAATTCAACTACAGGCGACCTAGCTATATGGTTAGGCCAATAAAGCAGCCAGCTGAGAAGCGAGCACTGAGGGTGGTCGAACGCAGGTTTGAATGATCTGATGAAATATGTTTCGGATTAAATATTTCATTAGAAATCATAAATGTGAAAAATGGTGGGTGCAGTATTCCATATATGCCTTCCTAGCTGTGATATTCAACGTGGACGATACAGCATATTGTGAGTGACGATCTGTAAACGACATCGGACTAATTGAGGCATTATAGTGTGCGTTGCAGATGTCGATGGTGTCAGCCTAGTCATGCTTATTTGTGATGCTGTGATTAGGATGATATGAGCTCAATCTTTGCAGCTTAACATTTCTTTGCGTCAAAGTTCAACGAATTTGTCGTAAACTGCTCCATATGATGCTTCAAGAGTAGAATCGAATCTGCTGCTTTTTTGTATCCACTGACGCAAAAAAAAGGTAGAAAATACCTCTAAAATTCAGGCTTAGTGATGAATTTGCAGCTTAAAGTTTAACATTGATGATAATTTCGCCAACATGTAAGATGGAAGACGTATTAGGCTGAGGATTTTGGGTAGTACGAATTCCAAGCAACGCTGTGCAGTTGTTGTCATTTTTTTGACGATGATATCAGAAGCTGTGCTCTTTTATGCTTTTTACCCGTTTTTAGCTCTGCACTGTCATTGTGCACAAAATAAGCCATTATATGATACATTTCATGCTGAGCATTAGGCCACTGAAAAAAGTTTGTATTCAGCGCTTTTAGAATTTTGTTCCATTCCGGATTTGGTTTACAATTTCTTCTGTTTTTGGAGCTGTTTTTCACATAAAAGCCGGTGATATAGCAATTTTATTGCGACGGCTATTCGCGTTTTTTGTTCGCGCAGTCAAGAGAGCACTCATGATTTATCGGCTCTAAGCTCAGATACTCTTTTTAACAAGTCTGTGGTCAACCAGCTTTTCTCTGCATCAGGAAGCATCTTTTGGTTAAAAAAGGAAAGTGGGAAAAATGTACTTTCACATCCGTAAATACTGGAGTATGACTACCGAAAAATGAAAAGCATCAAAAGTATGCAAAACATCGACAGTGATATCTTCAAATAGACTAGAGCATCAGATATAAATTATGCATTTCAGTTGTTGTCTAAACATATGGTGATAATAATCCACGTGGGCTACTGTTTCGCATCTTTTGAAGCAATAAGCGGCTGATAAGGTTACGCTAATATTTTGCAGTTTCAGGTCCAAAGGTTATAGTTTACAGGTCCCAAACAATAACGTTGCATTTCCTAATTTATGAACCAATAAATTCTCAAGAGCTTTGAAAAACTTAAATCACGTATGTAGAGAACGAAAATACGAAGCTTTCAAATATTTCCTATGAGGTTTTTAACTTACCAGCTGATAAGTCAGTATGCTTTGTTGAAGTCTGATTTGGATTTATGCGCTTGCATTGAGAGCAAAGATCATGAATACGAAGTGTCAACCCACTGGAATACAATTTGTGAGTAATTACCTAGTGGCCTGATCTGTCATTCTACTTGCATACGGTCTATTTGCGACATCTATCCAATAGAAAGTGAGCTGCGGGAGAAGGGGGGGGGGGGGTGGGGGAGGGGGTGGGCAATGAGACCGAAGCAGAGTAGCTACGAGGTCAAGCATCGCGCGTCCCAAATTTCGCGAGTGCCAGTCTTGTCCTTTATCTGCGAGGAAATCGAACTCGGGTTGTTCAGACGGCTTATATGCGCTGAAGTTGCTACGCAGCATACTGTTAGCAAATGTACAGCGTGATGGATAAAGGCATTTGTTTGATTATTTGAAAGGCACTGTCTGGCCGCGCTGAAAAACTTCAAGCTTTCCATGGGACCACGAAGAATGTGAACGCATTGAACGTGTGCATGAAATCAGTTATATATGAAGCAGTAATAACGTGGAAGTCGCAGGCAGAAAACCTTTCTATGAGCTTTCTGTTAAACAAAGCGAAGGTAATAAATGAAAGACAGCAAATAAGCTCGCTTCTCTTGTCACTCTTAGAAAAAAACTGTATGAAATGGATGCTATAGGGCAGGCTGACAGTTTTCATTTTTTTTCAACAAAGTTTACCTTTCTGCAATGTTCGGAAGTGAAGGGAAATCACTGAATCGGCGTGTTTATCTCCGAATGGTCAGATTTCCTGGAGATTATTTCTCACCGTATAGGCACCAGAATTTACGGCCAGAAACCGTTGTTTCGACTTATTTTCATCCCTCCATTCCGCAGAAAAATTTTTTTATTTCTCAGGATATACTTTCGCGCTAACTGTTTTGTACGTGCAACACGCAACCTCCTATACGTGTATCATCCAAATCCATCAGGGAAATCCGATCCATCAGGGAAAAATTAATTCTCATAAACACAATAAGTATGTGGGCGGAAGAATGGGGAAGAAGTAAAAAAATCTGCATTTTTATTTTACCCATCAAACAGAGGAGAGTTTTCACATGATAATTTTTAGTCCACACTTTTCCAGCTGCCATTATTATAGTCTCATGTGACGTTTTTCGATGAGCAAACAGAAACAGATACGGCAATGATTTGTTGTTTCACGAACGCCAGCTTCGTGCAGAAGTAGAAAATAGCTGTTTACAGGGCCACATATTGGCTGCTTAGCGAACCATCTGTCATGATTACGTATGTTTCATGGGTGACCGCGCTAAGTCGCTAAAATTGCCAACCGCACATCTTGCTGACAATGACCCTGCAAATTTAATGCGCTAACACAATGCATGCATATAATTTCTTGGATGTTTTCTGGAAGGTTTATTCTTGGCAAACTCAACAAACGATGGCAAAATCTTTCAGTTCTGCTCTTCCCTGCACCCTTTCCCATCTTCTCCCCAACTGCTTTCAGCTGTCCTCCTCTCCTCTCTTCTTCCTATGCCCATTGTGGTCGGTAGGTTTGCAAGCATCGTTTGAATGTGAATGAGTAGAGGAAATAAGCAGGTATTACATAAATCAGTGGACAGAAGAGATACTGTGCTGTGATATTGTCGGATGGCGAAACACCCTGAGTAAACTAAGATGTCGACTTGAAGGGCCCATTCGTCTTATACACCAACTTCCAATCATACGATATGAGCGTTGTCGTTTCCGAGCAGCAAAAAATAGTCGAGCTTCGAAACCACCGACCTGACTTTTTTATTCGAGAGATTAAGTGTAGCCAGCTAATAATCTCGATAAAGAACGCTCACATTTGCGTGAAATATGAATCAGGTTCTGCAAATATATCCTGCATGCATCAGAAACGGAGGGTTTCATAGGCGGCAGAGACAGAAACGATTCGCTGCATTTTACCAGCTCTAAAAAGTCGGTTGCACGCTTCAAGCTAATTAAAGCTAAAGTAGTGAAAGAGATAACAATAAAAGGCTCCTTTGTAAGGCGTTTCTGGCTTTATAAACTTCAAAAATGGAACATCTTTTCAAGAGCTTTATGGTACCAAAGGGTTATAGGAAGTGTACGTCTTTAAAAGGATGTCCATATAGAGGTAGGGTTTTTGCATAGATGAGGTAATAGAAATATTTTACACCTAAGCAAATCTGGCCGAAGCTTTTCATTATACAATGCGCATAAAAAGTTCCTGATGAGAGGTTAGCTTTTGAAACAGAAAGAATAACGCTGGGCAGAGAAATGCTTTTTTTCTGATATTCTTAGCAGTAATAAATAACTAATCCCTTTCCGTCGTAAAGGGATGATTAAAGTATAGAACGACTAATTACTAGGTGGCCAATATCTACGGCGCCGTCTCGGAGAAGGATCGATGCCTGAATAATAAAATATGCCAAAAGAGAGGACTTTCTATAATGGAACATGGGGGCTCAGAAGTGATCTCGCAGTACCGTTGTCTTTCAAATGATAAAAAGGGTACTCGATTAGCAGGATATAAAGTTAAAATTTCGCCGATTATTGACTGAATTGTGCTGTAACTAATGTGTTACTTAGGTACTGCTATTAAGTATCAAAACGGCTGAAGGGGAAAGTTTCTATAGTGAGATTTTTTGATTTTGAATTGTAATTTGAAATATAATAATTGTTCTATTTTCCTCATCGCTTATTTATAAAGATTATTTCGCATAAGGCACTTCACTTTCATTATGAGGTTAATTAAGGTCATCGTCAGTACAGCGAATGTTCGTTCCACAAGTTAAAAGATATCATTAAGCTGCCTACCTCCTCTGTGATATTTTCTGCGTGGATCGTTCTGCTACTGAGGGAATTGAGAGAACTAAAGGTGCACACTGAGAATTAGAAATTAATTGGACATTTCACTGAATTATTTTCATTGTTTCTTTTTCGCTCTGAATGGTATAGCAACAACTTCTTAACCATTGTTCTCTTCATAATGAGAGGATGTGCTCGGCATGGCGGTTTGCAAGAGCGTGACGTTTGCACACGGCTTTTATGCACAACAATCGTGCTGACGAAGAATGACCGTGTACCCCCGCTTTCGATACCTGATTCTAGTTTCTTGTTACAGCTCTGCCTTCCCCATTTGCATCCTCCAAATGACAATATCGCGCAATACTAAAGCGAGACCGTCCGACATGTGACATGTTGCCGACACGTGGTTTAGCGCAAAGCGTCCATCGCTTAGCTCTCGCGCTTTCGACCGCTCTGCAAGTTAGTGTTATTCGCGGAGAATGTGTGATGCTCATAAGCACCACTGCTGAGGTCTGCTCACTTGAACACAGTTGAAGCTTAATAAATTTTTCCCATGCATTCTCCCCAATCAAAGTTCTATACCACCAAGTCAGTCATTCTCCCCAATCAAAGTTCTATACCACCAAGTCAGTCATTCTCCCCAATCAAAGTTCTATACCACCAAGTCAGTCACAGCTATGTAGAAAAGTGATAATTGGCAGAAAGGATGCGTTGCTTTCGCTGAATCATGCTCACTGGAATTACTGCATGAAAAACCACGATATTTCTGGGATCTTGACCACTGATTTGATCAAATTAGAAAATACTTTAGAGGTTCTCTCAAAAAAAAAAAACATGTTGAAAAATAAAGTCGACAAGTAATCGAATGGATTTGACCATCTGGAATTCGGCTCTATTTTAAGAGGATAAAAACCATCAACAATGCCACGTACATGGGCCGCTGCCGCCAATTTTGATAGAGGTAGGCTGAAAAACGAATTGATTTTCAGAAAGCAACACCGTTGTTGTTGCGCAAACTTCCGCATAGTCGTTATCAAAGCGAGGCTGCTTGGTGTATCGGTACAGTCACCGATCTAAAGAGGCAGTTAGTCAGCGGCCAAATTGGCATTTGTGTCGCATCTGACGTTTCGCAACGAATTTGTTCAATTTGTGATGGAAACGCAATCTGCAAAGAGACCCCCAACATGATTTCAGAGTTGGGATCTTTCGGGTGGAGAATTTGACAACTCGGTAACAGTATGTACAACAAGGTAGTCGCGATAGCACGCCACTCCGATGAATAGTCTACCTTTTAGTTATGCAGAATACCAACCCAATGAAGCCTTAGGATTTTATATAATGTGCCAAAATTTGAACCTCTACACTCTGCGCACTTCATGTCTCAAAATTCCAGCTAATAAGAAGCCTCTTTGTCTGTCGCTCGTTCCTCTACGTGGGACCGACTCGATAGTTGCTGACGATATCCCCTGTGGCTAACGTTTCTCTTCCGAGCGTCTCCATTTGTGTGGCCATAAACGATCCAGACGATAATTGGGGCAACGCGCAATTTAAATCGATCAAGCCTCATTGCAGGTGATGATCAGATTTTTTCTTTCTAAAGGCATTCGCTAAAATAGACTGCCTTTAGCGGTTCCACGGATGTGTTGAAAACGATATGCTCAGGATCGCTGTTGGGTTGACGCACTCAAATTCGACTGCAGAAAGTGGACCCATGAGCTACGCCAATTTCCAAACAAGTATACATTCAGAAATGAAAGAGGGAAAGGGAGTGCACATTCCAAGAACGTAAGCAAAGAGTGCGTATTCGCAGAAATCATTATTTTTGCCTCCACTAGTTTGCTCATGTACCTCAAGTTCCCCGAATTTACCAGAAAATGAAACCTAAGAAGAGCGAGTCAATGTGTATTCTTGGCCAAGCTGCAAAGAAGGGAGTGTAGGAGGGAAGAGGGAGAGAAAATGAGAATGAAGAAAGGAAGGAGTTTTGGCGTCTGTGACTTCCCAAAGCGGATGCAAATTCGAAGAGAACGGTCATTTAGAGCAGGAAGCTTAGAAAGCCGAAAGCACAACCAGTCATTTGTGAACAAAAGAAAGCTTCAATTTTCTCAGTTGAATAACTACGTACTCATGTTTTATAGCAGAACGTTTGCCACCGTCTCGTGATAATATCACTGAATATCAAGAAACATTTGATTTTTCAAGTCTTTTGCCTGAGACTTGATCTTTTATTGTTTTCATAGAACTTGTTCTCGTCAGCCATCAAGTTTCGTTCATTGTCTTTGAGTATTTGCCGAGTTTCCGGGAGCCTACGTGACAGCTACTAAGCGGGTGTAATCAAATTGCTGTTATTTGTGGACTGTTTGCAAATGTCAACGCTCTAACTGAAACCTTCCATCATCTGTGAAAAATCCCACAAAAATTTATTGACCGTGAAATTTTCGATCAATCAAATTCCATTGAGAAGCGGCTGCACCTTTGTGCCAATTAATGATAATGGTGCGAAGGAACTTTCCATGCGGTTTTTCGTCTTATTTATGCCGTTTGGATGGTCACTTCTCGTAACTCTTTGTGCACCACTCGGATTTAATGTCACCCTGAAATTTTAATCTTCAGAAGGTAGCCGATGTTCTAGGTGGGTATATCTGATGTAAAAAACTGAAATCTTATGCGACTTTATGATCATGAGAACGAAATACCTTCAACTTCTCGAGTTTTTACAACTTGACGTTCTTATAGTGCAAGGCGAAATTCCATCAAGTAATCATAGGTATCATTCTAGAGCGGATATACGATACATAGAAAATGTGAAACTCATTTTGTATGATTAATCGCATTCGAGAAAATATAATTAACCTCGCCATCAGTTGTTAACACCACCCACAGTTTCACAGTGTGAAGCGCCAACGGCCAGCGGGTATGAATGTGCGCTGAAAAATCTCTGAATTATTCGCATTTATTCTCAGCACTATGTGTCTGGCGTACTGTCGTAGCCAATTTGTCGCTCTCATACCTCCTTTTGCCATTATTAAACTATTTTCTGACACCTTTTATTTCTCGTGCAAGCAAGTGAAATGAACAAGGTCTTCCAAACATAAATTTCGCTCTCAAGTAGGCACTCTAAGCAGTGAGTGCCTCAGCTTTAGTCGGTCGGAAGAAGAGGGGGGAAGGGGACAGAAAAAGAGAGAGATTTATCCATGTCTATCTCAAAAGAGACAATTTCTTCATTTCATTCGCCTGAGATGCAGATCTTGCCAGCCAAGTAAACAACAACTTCAAATCCTGATGTTTTTTCCTAAGTTCTAGAGACTCTCGCGAAAGGACAATTCACTCTGAAAGAAGAATGACGAGAAAGCAAACATTGGTGTCAAAATTTGTGCATTATGTTCGAAAGGTGCAAAGAACACTTAGTGATCGGCAAACAAAAAAAGGAAAAAGTGCACAAAGTGTGAAGTGGAAGACTTCCAATAATCGAAAAAGTGTTGCACTTTTGCGGCGCAGTTGAGTACAGAAGTGATG
Organism: Parascaris univalens; assembly: GCA_037576465.1. Taxonomy (NCBI): domain Eukaryota; kingdom Metazoa; phylum Nematoda; class Chromadorea; order Rhabditida; family Ascarididae; genus Parascaris; species Parascaris univalens. The sequence goes on along the minus strand of CM075173.1, from coordinate 58,488,558 downwards.
AAAGTTTTCGCTTGTATGTGAAGCTCTTAACTGGAAGACCAAGGACTGCGGTCGTATTTAGATGTGACCGTAGTGATCATGATGTAGTGGGGGTGTTATGGCTGAGGAGAGTCCAAAATTCATGTGTTCGTTAGGTATTCATGGGATCCTTGGGGAAGCGAAGGAAGACTAAAGTTAGTTAGTCACAAGAGAATGAGAATTGTATGACCTTTCGGAGAGTAAATGAGGACTGACGTGTTTTGAGACACTGGACGCATAAATGTCCGTAGCATTTTGTGGCACTGTCACCCCGACTTCGTTGTATCCAGATCCCTTCGGGTGGCCGGCTTTAATCTATCCGACATCAATTCTGGAGTCGCCTCCATCATCTCTAAATGGTCATAAGTTTAAAGTGATTCAACAAGGATGATAAAATGTATTCCAAACCAGTCGTTGCAGCAGATATGATGAGATGAGAGCTGATATGAGGCTTTGTTAAATTTCTCTACTGTCTGTGTACAACGATGACTCTGGACTTAAAAATCTTTCGAGTGTTTTTTCATCGTCAAGCCATTTGTCTTCTCTTGCTTCTGATGTACCACTCCACTGCAGTTGAAATCCTAGTGAGAATACACAACTGTGTGCAACTGTGTCTTGGTGTTGGTTGCTGTTAGTGAACATTTAGCCTGAGATTCAACGATTGCATCGTACCCCAAAAATGTTGGTTGTGTGTGATGTGTTCCGTGATTTCTGATAAAGCTACTATCATTCTCTGGAGTTGATAATTCCATACGGGCACAATAAACAACCTCTCCTTCTACCCTTCACGGCTGTAGGAACTGAATCCAGTGCAAGTGATTCTGCGCAGAAAGTGATTTTGAGATAAGGTGAGAAGAAGAACGACAGGGAAAAGTGGCTGTACCTGAAAAGTTCTTTGAAAGTTAAATCCAGGACAAATGCTGTTGATCTCGAGTTAGTTGCTGCAGGCGAAAAAGACCAGTAATTAGAGCTCGATACCCAAAATGACGGAGCAGAAGGCAACAAACGCGGTGGAAACTTGATTGTCAGTTACTGAGCGAATGAAACTTGGACTGGCTATATTGCTTGACGCTTACGGATGTTGTGCAGGGCGCCTAAAACTCGAAGATATATCAAAGTGATACTTTTGAACGATCAGTGATCTGCATAGGCCAACTATCTTCTTGCAGCAGATCGCCAGCATATGCTTGTTCCTTATGAACTGGTTTTAAATATCTGGAGTACGGAAGAGGATGGAAAATGGTGTTACTTGAGTATTACGCAGGATCTTCCTCACACATCATCTATTTACGTAAATGTCCAGGAAATTCCAGATGCTCACATCTAAATAAAGATCCGCACAAATAGACAGCATAGAGAAAAGATGAGAAAAAACTTCAAGACTTTTACCACAAAGCTCTGGAAGCGATTTTGAGTGGCCCTCTGCTGGCTACAGCAACCATCTTGTCGTCTTATCAAAGTCGTCAAAATCGGGTCTTATTCGCTAAGGCTTATGTTCCTAATCTTGCAATGACCTTGAGAATGAATGCCGAGATGCGACGAAAGCAAACAAATTCATGAATGAGCCTTAGAGCGAGCTGAAGATTTCCCACGTACGACATCTTTTTGTTTTTCATTTCTAGTGAACCTTGAGTCTCAGATGTTGGCATTCATGGACGAACCACGCACTAAGTTTCACAAAATTTCCGCATTCTCCGCTTGCCTTAAAAGTTTCTGCTCGTTCCACTCTCATCGCCGTTGAAGGTTATTTTGCACTCTCATAAATGAAAACTTTAACAGCTAATACTTCGATTCTATGTTTATGTCAGCATCATTACATAAAACGTCGCATTAAAACGTCTGCTGAGGTCTCATGAGAAAACTTCTGGACGAATGTTTCAAGCAAAGGTGCAGGTTTTTTTTGTCTGGGATAGTGAAGGAGAAAGAAGAAATGGCTGACGAAGGGAGAGGTGCAAAAATCTCTTGAAAGAATTTCGGCTATGCTCTTGTTAAAACGCAGCCTATGCTTAAAAGCTCAAGGTCTAAAATTTTGGGCACCAACAATCGGGACTCACAGTGATAAAGAAGGTTGCTTATGTCAGCCTAAACTCAGAAATTGCTGATTTGATTTAGAAAAAAGGTGTCTATTCAATGAAATGAGCGTTATCTGCTTGCTCCACGTGAATTTACTCGTTTGAAAGGTAGGCAGGAACTGCCCAAATATAACCCGAAAAAATCCTTGCATTTGGACGGTTTTGGCATATCGCTGCCATAGAAATTCAAAATTTTCATTTTGAATTATTACCCAAAATTTTAGGAAGCAGAACATCTTAGAGGCAACCTCCAAATAAGTGCCTTTGGGCTGAGCATTGTTGCTCATCAGACAACACCTTTGTACTTGTGTACTTTCACTTGTGCACCTTTCTACTTGTGTACAGTACCCATAAAATAGAAATGGCTACATTAAACGTGCTCTGTTGAGTTCACTGGAAGATACGTTAGAGGGATAAGTTATAATAATATTTATGACTTTGTTTCGGTTGCAGTGAGAAGGGAGTGAGGAGAGAGGTAATTTTAGCAAGTAGAGGAGCGTTGCAAGGGAGACGGTGCAATATGTGTTTCGCAAATTCTCACCAACCTAAAACTGTCAGCAATTAATAAAAGATGCACAACAATGGACTTCTTAAACAAGCTGAATTTTTTTACAGAGCCACAAAAATTCATTTTTAAACGCTTGTTGAAGCCCAACTTTTTATAAAAAGTGACTTGACTAGTTTAACCAGGTCGTTATTCTGATTTTTATGCGTTACTTCAGTGACTTCATAAGATACAGCCTAGAACGATCTATTTGCCATTTTTGGGCAAGTACATGTAAATAGCTGCAGTCACACTGGGTTTGAACATTTTCAGGAAGCGAGAACAGTGTGTTCGATTCAGATGATGGCAAGTTAAAGATCACACCACCAGGTCTAAAAGGCGACAAATATGTCGTGAAATCAGGTGGCACATTTCGAGTCTCGTGTATTTTCGACGGTGAAGATATAACCGATGTGAATCAGTTATCGTGGCGTAACGAGAACGATCGCAAAATCGACGGCGAATCATTGAGCAGGTAAATAACACAGCAATCCTCATTTTCCTTTTATTTCTCAGAAAATACACTGAGTTCTCAAATTTTTATTTTCCATAAGCAAGTGTCGGAAAATGAAAAATCTCACATCATCTGCTTCCAGTAATTTATTAATGTTAAGCATCGGTTTCCACTGAGCCGCTTAATTTCATCTGAACAAAGAATGCATTTCATTTGTTATTTGTTATGCTTGATAGGTGGATAAAAAAACCTGAATGATGTAAAAATGAGGAGTGTGAATAAAACAGTACAAAATTTGTTGCTCGTTCACTATAACGGAACGATACATAAACTGTTAAACAATATAAGTAATGCACTAGAAGTATGTTATAGGTGTGATTTCAGTAACAACGAGTGGCATCTAGCTTCATTTTCTTCAAAATATCGGGAAGGCTTGCCGTAGGAATTTTTTAAATAGACATTCAACATGTTTTCTGCATTAAATGAATTTTCTGCATAGCAGAGTATACTTTTCTAGATGTGTGTTTCTCATATTTTACGTCAGAGTAAGATTTGAAGGAAAAGGTGGTGCCAGTCCTGTGAGGCTGCCGCAAATGTTTTGAATGTTAGAGCCTGAGTTCGGGGAAATAACAGCTTTGATACATCATTCCAAAAGCCGTGAATAATCTTAGCGTTAATTTTTCTGGCGGAACGAAAATTAAATTCAAGCCACACGATACGTTGAAATCGACTTTGGTCATATGATGTACTTCCAGCCTGTTTACGGTTGGCCTTCACGAACATGAGACCCACCACAAGAAGCTGTCACTTGTTTTCTCAAAGATTGCACCTCGCGATGCTGGCACATATACGTGCGTTGCAGTGGATCTCGCTGGGCGAACTCATCGAAAGCAGATTCATGTGGTGGTTGTTGGTAAGCATGACATGCATCCTCCCATGTTTCGATTAATACAGAAACGCATTAGACAATGCTTTTAGGATCAACGATTTTGTCTCCCAAGCTACTTTTTGCATCCTTACTTTGCTATCCTCTCGATGTTCAACTCGTCACCTCCGATAAACTTCTGAGCCTTGTTGTTAGTTGCGTTGTCTGCCTCTTTTGGCCAGTAACTACCCCCCTCCTTAAATGCTTACAGCCACATCGAAAAACAGGATCTTTTAAGTAACAGCAGGTATCCAAGGAAGCATCCGAATAATCAAATAATGATGCCGACCTTGCCAAAGAACAACAATTCATGCATTCATCCTAAAATACGTAATGCTGGATTACTGCCTCCGTTATATTCTTTTAGGCATTACTTTAGATGTCTCGGAAGAGTTTAATTCGAGGTGTAAGTGAGCTGTGCTGTGGTTCAATAGTAACAGCAGTCAAATATCATTGTCGATGCAGTTGACTGATCGCCTAATTTAATTAGTTTTTTTCTCAGCCAATTTGCGATTATTTCGTCATGCATTAGTTGCCATGTGATGCCAGTGCTCAAACTGTTTGATTTGTTAGCAGTACGTATTGAAGAGATGATCAAAGATTATCTAATGAACAGCACAAATAGGATATCACCTTATGAAAATCGTCGCTGTAATAGGCATCTAAGACAAGATACTAGCGTAACATCTACTACTCAAATTTTTCTGGCCTTTATTTGTTTGCTGCATGAATATATAGGTTGAAGTGCGGGGTCCTGTGCGAAAAACTGCTCAGTTTCGATTGCGTTCATTAAAAAAGCCATCATTTGTTAGTGTCTTTCAGAGTGTGAATTTCATAGAATGCTCCGAGTGAAGTGAGGAAGGAGAGAGACTGGATTGTGAGGGAATATGTTGAATTTTATTTAATGAATGGTTCAGTGTTGGTCTGCCGCCATTTTTCATGATTATTTTCCTTGGCAAAGGCACCACCTCTCACGGTGTTAAAAAAGAATTACTCGATATGCGTTTTCACATTGTAAGCGCAAATGAAATCCACCGTCGTCTTTATTTATTCCCCGAAATGTAGAAGATGTCTTGTCAGAGGTAACGTGTAGGCAGTGCCTTGCTTTTTTGTTCTTTCACAATTCCTCATTTACTCCATAGAGTCGTTCATTTTTTGACGCGGCAAATATATTATATCCCTAACGCGCTGGAATATCTTTATGAAACAGTTAACCATACTTCAAATGGAACATTTCATTAAATGATGATTCAGTGAAATGCAGTGTTACTTTTGTTAGATGTCAGCTTTAATCTCAAGTTTCTTGTTAGTGATGAGCGAGTTTTAGCTTCGATCGAGTGGAATGAGAAAGAACATATTGTGGGCGCAATGCTTGGTGAATCACTTACAATCGACTGTGGGGCGAGTGGGGAGCCTCAGCCAGAGATCGAAATCACGGATGCGGACGGCGAACCGCTTAAAGGTCGTTTTATTTAGCCTTCATTTTTTGACGTTGTGAGAGTGGTAATTCCTCCTTGCTGGCAATTAGACCTAATTTGCACAGATGTTCCTCTCGGAATACATGTTAATTCGACGGGTGAGTTTTCAACGCGTCCGAGATCAGGCGATTTCGCCTGTTTCCTGTTTGGCCTGGAGCCGATGTTCTCCAGCAGCAAATGTTTTTCTTGCGAGAGATGAAGTGAGAAATATTTTAGTATATTTCTTACATCTTTCTGCTTAAATGATGGCACGAAATCTAAATCTTCATTTGCCACGCAACAGTTTTTCCCTCTGTTGAAGTTCACTGGTTTTCTGAAGTGTGCGCATTGCGAGATGTTTGACTGTTTTATATTCTAGAGTCGGAATTTACGGTGGCTGGATTTGAAGTTACGATAGAGCATTTAAACAGGTTCTATCAAGACCGTATCATTAAGTGCCTGGCCGTCCAAGAATTCAAGGAATATGATACGACAAGTGTCGAACAAAACGAAATTAAGATCGACGTTTGGTGTGAGTTGATCTGAGTAAAATCACTTTAATTCTCTTGCTATTAGGTGCTATTTCTCTTCAGCATTTCGAAGAGCTGTAGTTTTCCACACTATTTTGAGGATTTTCTGTTCAAAAGTTTTGAATAGTGACTATCGAGGAAAATAGACTTTTGATGAGTCTACGAAGGTTCTTGGGGAGTAATTGGGATGCATCCTTGTAGTTCGTATTTCGTCAGTGGTTTCTACACAAGTGAATGTCGTCTCGAAAATTGTGTTAGCAGAACGTTGTTGTGTGCTTCGTTGCCACACTTTCGTTTATCTGCGCGATCAATCACTCAAACTTTCAAGCGCTTTTTTGCATACTCCAACTGTGAAGTTGAAAAGCTGATAAACTATGACAGGGAGGATGTGAGATAGGGGAAGGGTAGTCATTCATTAGATTGAGTGGATTTATATAGTGCAAACTTGTCACAGATTTCATCTATTCATCCGCTCATGTTCCATCCTGCCATAGTCCTTGTTTATCCATCAGTCGATTTCATATGTCGGCTGAAAGATTTGGAATCGTGAACGTGAAGTGTAATAATATCATTTTGAGGGGTTCCAATAGACTGCTATAGTTGAGCCTAAGTGAGCGGTAATGTAGCTGCTGTCGAGCCTTGTGAAGAGATTCAAATATGGAAGCATAAAGGTGGTTGGATTTCAAAATTGGCTCCATTGTTTCCACTCATAGTAACACTTGTCATCGCGCTGTAGTTGCTCCCGAATTCACTTCGCCATTAATCGAACGTCATGCTATTACGGGCCGAATGGCTATTTTGCACTGCAATACATCCTCGTCGAACCCACCAGCCAGACACTTCCGTTTCTTAAAGAACACGAAAATATTGGACGACGTGGAGAAATACGAGCTGCATTTTGATGTCGACCATCAGAGTGCAATTTTCAAGGTTTGCTTATTCTTAATATCGCTCAGTTTTCGCACCCACTATTTTGAGGTGTAACTGAACTTGAGTTCTTATCCCCGTGTAAGTTGAAAGACTTGGAATAATACGTGATGTGGACAATAAACCCCAGATTATCTCGGCAGCACTTTTCACGTCTCACCATTAACGCTGAATGTGATGATTCCGACAGATCCAGTATTTTCTTTGTTTACTTATTTTTGCCAGTAAAGTTTTTATTATCCTCAAATTCTATCAACAGGTATGACTTGCAAAATCCTCGAGAATTTTTACCATATTTCAGATTCTTGCAGTGGAGGAGGATGATTTCGGTGAGTATATCTGCGAAGCTAGTAATGGCAAAGCGAAGTCCCACCAAATAATCATTCTTAGAGAAGCGAGTAAGTGGTCAGTCATCTTTGTAACCTTGCAGCGGCTGTCTCTGATCAAAGCAAGATTCATCTTGCACCCATTCCGTATGTCCAAAAATTGCTCATAATGATAACTCAGAAGTGGTAATTCGTCGCTCAAATTTGGTGAGCGCTGAGGTCAGCTGGTCTTTTCACGGAAGTAAGTTTCTTTTCTGTTTTTCTTCACTTCGGCGAAGCCATGTGCTGCTAAATAAGAGTCGTCTGTACGACCGCATTACTATGTTTGGAGATTCTCTTGCTGTAGTTAAATAGGCTTAGTTGACCCGAATTGTAAATCCAAAACTGTGCAGATGCTTTTTCAGTGCATTACTTCATTACCTATGACGATATGTTGCGTAGCAAATGGCGATAAAATATGATAAAATGACATATATTTTCGAAGTGTTAAGTTTGTGCAGCATTTTGATTATATTTATTACTGAATGAGCTTACAAAACAACTTTAGACCCACCGGACGAAGTACATGCATCGCTTTATAAAATCGGTACTGATGCAGTTTTGTGGAAAATCGAACAGGTTGATGACGAGGAGCTACCGATATTGACTTACACCATTGAGTTCATCAGAAAAGCTGTCTTCGACGATGTGGTGGTGGTAGGTTTCAACAAAACTCAAGCGAAAAAATTTTTAAATCTTGTTGTTAAGCAACCATAATCGATTGGAATAATAGTTTAATCGACTTTGAGTCCTCATAGCGGTATGCTGCTTTAGTTTGTTTCAGGCAGCGAATATAGAATGCGAATTTGGATTCAGCCAATTTTTCGCTATTCTGTGACTTTTTTGAGCAGATGAACTTTTAAGCAGTACAAATATAGATGGTTGGAGATGAATCTTATATTAATGCTACCTGTTTTTTTTTTTTTTTTGGATTGTGGGTGCTCCATAAATCAGTCACTTCAGTGAAAATGGCTACATTCGCGTAAGCATAAAAACTTGAGCCAACTCTGTTCGAGTATGCCGGGTGCTGATACCTGATGAAGGAATGCTTTGAATTCTGAGGGGATGACCGCTTTTTTTATAAACTGAATTCACAGTTTAACGTCAAGCAGCACGCTAAGCTGAGCATTTTTTTTAATGCTCTTATAAGGCAGGTACTTGGCTGAATAGTACGCAGTGAGAGTCGGCTCGTTGCAGGTATCCGAGCAGAAGTTAGGTACTGAGAAGACATGGCGAACACACGGCTCACGACTAACCACACCTGCCAGTATGTCATTTTTCAAAGACGGAGATCATACTACTTTTTTCTTGCTTCTTTCAGCTTCAATAGCAAATAATGGCAAGCTTTTTTATTTTCTATAACCTGAAATAGCCGTTCGAAACAGATAGCAGGGACTGCTTCATCCGGATCTAACGTTTTTGACGGTTCTCGATCCATTCTGTGATTTTGAAGATGTTTTGGATATGCTAAAGGAAATGCTTTGCGGCTTTCGGTGCTGCATCGATAAACCTAATTTTAATAGTAGTTTTTAAACTGGCTCAGTGTGTGTCTCATCCTAGAATTTCTTTCATGATCCGCAAAGAATTTGCAGCGAGAATCGATTTTCTGCTTAGGTTTTCTGCACGCAATCGCCGCATTGAATTTTTATCACACGTTCAATGACCAACAAATTTTTGCAGTGTCGAAGGCGAATCAAAAATTTAACACAATTGAGCTGTTAGTTTCTGTATTCAACATCTTTCTGAAGGCGGAAATTCCGTACAGGAACTTTTCTCTAGCTCTTTCGTAAATCCTTCTGCGAAAGCTCTGATTGCATTTCCTTATATTTGCCTCATTGCAAAGACGTTATCAGAATGGTATTACGATGAAGTGATTCCCTTTGCAAATCTTTTCTTTAACAGGTAGCTTCGTTGTGCCGATGTTCAAATGTTGTTACAGTGAAAAACAGCATATACGAAGTGAGGGGCCTAAGACAGAATACGGAGTACGTATTCCGATTAACTGCGCAGAACGAAGCTGGTTCAAGCGATCCTGTCATTCTGATCGCGAAGACGCTTGAAAAGGAGGAAACGCAGGAGGACAACAAGAGAGTCTCAAATACTGCCACTGCGAACTCTTCAGCCGTGCTCCTCATACTTGCTGTTATTCTCCTTTAGTTGCGTTGGATTATAGTCATGTGGAAATCGGGTACTGCTGGATCATTTCATTTTTTGTGAGTGCGACAATTTTCTTCCAAAAAAATTGTTCGTCATGTGCCGTCCATAATTGTCGGATGCTGCCATAGCGTCTTAAAGGCATTTTTAAAACACCAGACTATTTATAACGTATGCATATATATCAGTGATGCGTTGATCACCTGCGTTTTATGCTGTTTTTTTTTTCTTTTTTTTCTATTGTCCAAGAGCTTGCCTTTAATTTTGCATTATCATTTTGCATTCTACCACTTATGTGGTAACTCTCATCAGACGTTCACTTAATACATCGTATTCCACCAACGTTTTCGTTGTGTACCGAGTTCTCGTTCCCAATAATCTAATCTATTGCTACATTCAGCTTCACATATTGTTGAATGCGGGATATTTCAGTTAGCGTAACAGTCGAAATGACGGGATGGAGGGAAAGCAACCAGCCAATCCCCAAGGTTACAAAATTTCGCATTCTACGATGCCAAGAATGGTTCGAGGCAGAATGCCTTTCAAATCGCTTATAACAGTGGCCTCTGCATAGTTGACCACAAAAGAGTGTCATGTTAGCATCATGTTAAAAGCCGCTAAATCGAAGCATAGCTGTAGGAAGCAGTCGACACCCATTGATGCCAAATTCGAGAGTGGTGTTTGGAGGAGAAATGTTGGATAGGTTGCCTGTTGCAGTGATTCACAGTAATACGTTGCTTTCCATTAAGCTGGTTGGTTCTTGTTTAATGAGGCCGCAGTGTTGGCCTCTGTCGTATAATATTATTTTTTCTAAAATAGCATCTGCATAATCTGGTTCAGCTACAATATTTCTTTCGGAGTAAAGTGATATCTGGACTACATTGGTGTCCTGTCATAAGTGGAAATGTGAACAGCTCGAAAGTGCGTAGTGAATGTTTGTACAATATACTGTCATTATTGGGTGCTTCGCAGCTTTATGCGTTTTCTGCTTCGATTTGTGCTGTTTTCATAACCACTTTGAAGAATTTGTTGTTAATAAATTTCCTTGTAAGTTGCTGAAGGATTGAAAAACATTCTTTTAATCAACACTGTTGTGTTGTGGTGAACCTGTAAGGTCTTTCGTGACAAACAGATCAAAGCAGTTCCTCTTTCGTTTTTCTCCACTTCTCTGCGCAAAAATGATCTCTCCTATACGCAGCCTCCCATCCGCATCACATTTGCAATCAACACAGCTGCCGCATATTTAATATTCGCCGTCACATTCAGGTGATTAATACGTCCACACAGTTTGGCGACGATCAACAACGTTATTCGAGATCTAAGCTCGTGACTTTCCGCCTGAAAGATGTCATGGACCAATGAGCTGCCATGCGTGCTCTCATTTGCAACTATGTGTTGTTTAGGTCTTTGCCAGTGTGCATATAATGCGGCAAAACTCATGCCCAGACTAACTTTATTCAGAACCAGGTCAGTAACAGGATTTCAAAACTTTTATATATTCCCCAGTCAAGTTAAGAGGAATTTTGAGAAACGACGTAGCTTGGAGGCATGGTGGAACATCTTCTAATGATACTGCGGCAAGCAGCAAATTATCGTTAATGCTGCACTGATGATCTATAGTATGTACATGTGTGTATGCTAGCGATGAGATGGAAAAAAGGGCGAGAAGGAAATGAGAGAGAGGAATTCTTTTTTGCATGCATCAGAATGCGCTTCAAGATCGTCATATTAGTTTAAAATGAAAGAAAAAATTAATTGTGGTTATTGGAAGTTCTATAAGAAGGATCGCCAATCAGGTTAGAAAAATCCTCAAGCTGAGGAAAATATTGGATGCCTCATGAACGTTTGGTCGACACTATAGGAAAGGGCTGCATTCTAGCTAAACATTTCTGTGGTTGTATTATAGGATTTATCAACTTTTGAGAGCCTTTGAATGCCTCGGAACTCGGAACTTGTTCTAGTCGACCCTCACATCACATATCATCATTCATTATCGACCCTCAGCAGATCCTCAAGAGCGCTTTAGATGTTTCCAGCCATTTCCTGTATAATGCTTAGACCCGCCTGTTTTGCATACCCGCCTTCGTCATATTTTAGCTTTCGCTGTGTTGTTCACACCAACTGCCCACTGCCATAGTGTAGGGTTATTGCATTACCTCCTTTTTACGTTTGAAGTTGGGCAAATTGCCTTCTAATTTCCTTGAGCAATGTGTCACTACCTATGCGAACCACTGATGGCATTAAGCGTCAAAAATCGCTGGTTTTAAAATTGACATCTTGGTTTCTTTCTTAAAAAGGGGTGCGTGAAGTGGCGCCTAGCTGCAGTGAATGACTGATATAAGACTTTAAACATAGATGGGCTTTTCGGAGGAATTTACCCTGATTTCTGCATGACCTTAGACAGCTTTAGCTTCTAACAGTTAATGCTCAGTACGCGCTTGTGTGACATGGGAGAGCAGCCGCAGTTCTTAGGCACAGACAGTTTCTTGAGGGGTAGTCTCCGACGGATTTTTGTTAGCGGTGCTCTGTCTCAGTCAGCATGATCAAATCTGGTCCCCCCTATCGTTTATATAGATCTCATTGAACTTGTTATGTTGACAACAATTTCCTTCTACTCATTTTCCACTCAGAGTTATTCCTGTGACGCAAAATCTGCAGTTCAAGTGCATCGGTCATTCAGAATGCTTCAGAGTGAGTAGCTGAATGGTCATGTTTGTGACGTTTTCTTAATGCAGAAGCTAAAACCTTTGTTTTTTTTCGGACACTTATCTAACTTCATGGAATACATCTCCGCCGGACCATTCAGAAGTTCTAAGTTCTGGAATGTTAACGGATGAATACATTTTTATTAAAAGAGGTACTGCAAGTAGTGCTCATTTCCGATGCATCCCTGTCCTCCATGGCTTCAAAATCAAAAGCGCTTTAGTGGATAAAAAACGTTTCGGAAATATGTAGCTCCCTCCTGGAACATGAAGAAATTGCATGGATATTTTACTTTGGAAATGTAGCCTTCCCGATGCTAAGTATAAAGATCAGTTTGGAAAATTAAAAACGGATTCCCTTGAACTGTGATGGTGAAGTTAGGATATGAGATCCGCTATACAAGTGCTTTACAGTCAAAACGATAATGAAGCAGTCGACCACTTACCACTCTTACTTTTGGGCACGAGTAATAGAAACCTCATGCGTCCTCGTCGGTGATGAACATATTGAACTGTTTCGATTTGAAAAGGCATCTTTGCCCGAGTGGACGACAGTGCTTACACCAGTTCTTTCATATTGATGATGTTGATCCACATACGCTTTCAAAATTTCAGGAAAGTTATCTCAATTGGATCCCTTTCTATCTCCGTCTCACATTAATACTTTGTGTTTGCGTCTCCTTCCGTGCACACTGTGCATACTACATCGTATCATCATTTGCATAAGCATTTTTGCCCATCCTATCATAACATGCAGATTTCCTTTCGGAATATTGCCATTGCATATCATAATACGCAGGATATAAATCATGCACATACTATGTTATCATTTCTGCCTTGCTTAGAACAATTTTTTTGTCTTTTCTCTTATCTTCCAACGGACTTTCTTCCCGAATATTCCCATATGCGATATTTTCCGAAAAGTTTCTACTGCAGTCTGAAACAAGTGCTGTCATCTGATCTTTGAGTACAACATTTTTCTGCAGCTATACGTTATACGAATAAACCATCATCTTTACTGCTATTTAATAAAATGGAAAGAGCAAAAGTTTTCGGTAGATGAGTTGATTAAACTTCGTCGTTGAGCCTAGTCGGTGGAATGGAATAATGTAGAAATTCTTACGTTCAAATATACTGATATCCAGTCCTTGATCAACCACAATGAACAATTCAGCCGAAGCGGGATTATGCGCATCACCGCAATTCTTCGTGTACACTGACGTTCTCAACGATAGACACTATGAAGATGTGCTATTTTTGGCAAAATTTTGACGTGAAACGACTCATTTGACGAAGATTTCTAGAAAAATCAATTTACTACTCATTTCCGAGCAGGGCTGAGGCTGAAGCATTGGAGAATGAATCGATTCGGTTAAAAAGACAATAGAAGAAGCATCTATTCTTCTTGCTCAGCTGTTCTTAATGCTCCTCACTACTTGTTTCTAGGAAGTGTACTCAATTCATAGATATAGAAAATTTCATATTATGTTAAAGAACGCGAAAGCAAATTCGAAGCGCCATTCAAATTATCGGATTCTTACTTTCTGAAATGCTAGCTACTTAATCAGTATCTCATGGGTGTCAACAAAATGTGGTTCCCTGTTATCCGCATCGATCTCCCTCTAAAAATGCGTTGAAGTGACCACTGTTCATAGCAGCCAGGCTTTTTACTATCTAATTATGTGTTCATCGCTTGCTATCCCTCAGCCAACAATAAACTCGTGGTCACTAAGACAATGTTATAATAGCGCAGGTGGAACATGTTCACCACGGAGTTTGCGACACAGCTATATCGTATTCAACGTCAGCAGAGCACCATTGTTTTCGTGAGCTGAGAGAGTGACCGCAACATAGAGTGAAGAACAGGTGCCCACTCACTCACCCACACACTGCGTATCATATTAGCGATGTGTCAACATGGTCCGTTTGTCGTGGATGAAACTACACCTGCACCCAGGTGATATACAAAGACACTGCACAGCTTGGACCGCTCCCTCGCTCCACTTCAAGGACAAGGAACCTTGCAGCCCTCTCATCAATCGCATCCACCAATTTAAATTCTACAGCATCCCCGCTACACCCTTCTTTTCCGGAAAAGTTTTGCATAAAATCGCATTGAGACGGCCAGGAGCATATTTGATAGACAAGAATTAATACCAAACACTCATCCGAATACGACGCTTTTGGCATAAAATCGCTTAATGATGATAAATCATGAGAAACATCTCACAAAAAGCGCTTCATTCTTTTCGGGTCTAATATGCCAATACCCTCATTCCTTATTGCCAGGCGATGAAGAAAAAATAATCCATTAAAAAGTAAAATAATCCAAGCACGCTATGTTGCACGCTTGACTTTATAGCACAAGCCGTCATCAAAATTCAAATATGCCTAAATCATGTTAGTTGCTCACCGTTAATTAAGACTTTAAGACTTCAGTCCATGAGATATAAAAACACCACTGAAAAACGTCAGGTCAGCCACATCAAAATAAAGCAAACGTTTTTGTAGGGACATTGTGAACAAGCTTCCAAAGTGCTCGTAGTTGCTTCATTGACTATCATTTGTACGCATCACAGATGGACTCAACGTGTTTAGTTCGATATTGGGGGTTTCTGTTCAGTGTAACCTGGTTCAGACACTCTCGTATTAGTTTCAATCAGTTATTTGTATTTCGTGTCAACACGATTTCTTAATTTCCGATCATAAATCCAATGTGAACAGCGCCAAAATTCTTGAGTTGGAGAGGTCGATAACGCAATGTCAGCTGAAAAAAAGCAAACAAACAGCAATAATCTCGATGCAACAAGAACATCTTCCGTCGAATCTGGCTGATATTATGTGCGAATACGATTGACGTTGTAGATTCATGAGCAAGAATCTCAGCTTACAAATTACACTTCCACTTCAGCTAATGATCGCAACTTGGGACGTCGGAGGAATAAAGTTTTACAGTATATGTACGAAGGCAGCAGATGATCTTAATTTGTTAGCATACTTTCGGCTTTTTGATGAACTTTTTTATTCGTTACACTATTGACCCTTTTCCGACAAACGATTGTGCTTGTGGTTTTAATTCATCCTCTTATCGCCTTCTTCATTGCTCCAATCCTTCATGTTCTTTTTACGCTTGCGATTGGTTGCACTTCAGGACTCAAGGCAGATTTCTAAACTGCATTATACGGCCAGTTCCTTCTACGCTCTCTCGCGCTTAATGCTTCTAACATCAAAATGTCTGGATAGTTGGATTGAAGAGCCCGCAACATCTGCATAATCTTTAAATTTTGCGTCTCACTAAATTCGTCATCAGCGTTTGAACTGACTTGTCTCGCATAACTTTTCCTATTCTTACGGGTTCCATTACAGTGTTGACGGAATCTTCTAAATTAATTCCTGTTTACTGTATAACAGGCAGAAACTGATATAAAAATGAGCATAAAGCAAGATATCACCGAAAATTTTATCATCATTCGATACATCACTATTTCAACTCAGCCTCATATGGCACCACCATTCCAAAAGCAGCGCTCAGTAGTGGATTTGGGTGGTAAATGGTCTAAAAGATTGCGCTGTACAGTTTAGAGTTGATTTATGCAAGCTAACATATTACTGAATGCTCACTCTTCTTTGGAGTATGCTCGACAGTCATTCTTTTCTTCTTCCGTTAATATTTCAGCACTTCGATTACCTTCAGTTCTAGTCTGAAGTAGCGAAAGCATCGAACGGTGTGGTGACTTGATCGATGGCGCGCCGGATACATCGCTTAAACTGACGTATTTATTCCCATACATCTCTGTATTTAAAAATGATGGGCTACATCAAAAATACAGCAGACACATTTGTCTACAGTGCGAGCATCATCCGCCTTCTCTTAGGTCATCGTAGAATTCTCCGTCTATTGCTGTGTAAAATTCGACACAGTAATCTTTATTTAAAACAAACATCGATCGGAAATACATGAACACCATGTTTACAGTCTTTTACCATACGTGAGAATTGCCTTCCGTGAGAAACGCAGACGTGTTGTCAAATGTGCTTTAAAAGCACAATTACAACTTACTGATGAGCTTACATAGGAAAGCACGAGTCAACGCTTTCCTGAGAAACTCGGCCTGGAATTTCCTGCAGCTGTGATATTCCCACTCAATCCTCTTATGATATGGGTGGTCTTCTTCACCGAAGTCAGCGCGCGTCGTAAACTCATGGAGAACTTAAAAATTTTCGGCTACATCAGCGACTTTAGCACGTGATAATATTGTTTAAAATGGGAGGCATCACGGTTAATCTGAAGGCAATAATTTCAACATCAGTGTCAAACGGCGCAAAGGTAAATTGCACAACACAGAAGCTAATTTATGGCGCGATTGGACGTGCACTCTTCATAACTTTGGCTAAATCGTCCACCTTCCTTTAATTCGGAGAAGTCTTAATCAAGAATAAGGTTACCGGTGTAAATGCTGTGCTTATTAATCCGAAATATCGTTTAAAACTTTTTGAAAAATTATTGTGGATGCACTTTGAAAAATTTACGAAAATTGCGCTAAATAAATTTAGTGAGGCTGACAAAACCTTCGATCGGAAATCTTGCTCTCATCTTGTTAGCGAGGTTAATAAAAGCCATTCCGCAGCGCAAAAATTGGGAGTCGCACCACTTGCCTTGATTCCTACACACAACTGAACTGGGAAAGTGAACCCCCATCATGTTTTCGCTCAGATTATTTGGGACAGCTAAGCAACAGAACTTGTGAAAAGTTATGTCTATGAAACTTTCCAAAACCCATATAAAAATTCACTAGCAAAAATCCAGGAAAGCTCCGGACGTCTTTAAGATCCTTTAACATTTGGGCAGCAACAAATTTTTTCGATTTTGCCTTTGCGAGAAGCTACCTTCGTAGAAAATCTGAAGCATTTTCAGAGCTCGACGAGGTGCGCATAACGCAGCATTTGAAATATTTGCTAATATGAAGAAACTGCTTCGTTGGCATTTATATTCTCGCTACCGCAAATTTTACAACAATTCAGAGAACAAAGGTCCTATTCAGAAATCAGAAAAGACCGTAGCATCGAATAAACAAACGCTACAGAGGCAGATTTTTGCACTCTTTTCAGATAATCTGAAATATTAAAACATTTCTCCAGGTTTACACCCAAATATCAACTAGCGGCCAACTGCCCTCCGTTCATCCTCCACATCTCAACTCGATTGCGCGTCTGTAGTGTGCTTACCTATAAAATGTTTTCTATCGATTCTATGCGACGAAGAGTCAATAAGGTATGTCTAAGGAAATATCAGAGCAGAAAGGGTAAAAAACGAACGATTCTGCACAACAGTAAAGTGCGCAAAAAGAACGTCTCACGGATCTCTTAAAACAGAAAAAAGTGAACGCTAGTGAGAAGAAATTATTGGGGCAACAGAGATTTTCAGAATCATTCAACTTGCAAAGCCAGTTGCAAGTGTTATGCCCAATAGAATTGCATCACATTAACAAATTCGACTGCTGGCCCTCACAGTTGCTACGGTTCCAGGCATCATCAAACTGAAGAAGTCTCATATTGAACACACTGTCTTCCATATTTATACTAATACCCTGGTGCAGTGCGGGGAGGTGGACAGTGTAAACAAGATCCGCTAGGACCACGTTTTCCACTTATTCCTTGTCTTCCAGGTATTCCAGGTCGTCCATCCGGTCCAGGTGCACCTGCATCGCCAACCGGGCCACTTGGACCTGAACATAAAATTTAATGATAACAAAAACAAATAACATATTGAACCCTTAAAATTCAGTAGAGGGTAATGATCAACGAAAATATTTTCAGCTTTTTCAGCTCTTATTGCTTTCACATTCAAAGTCATTCAACACAGAATTCAAAAAATGTACAAAAATAAAAGAACTTCAACGTAGGCTTAATTACATGTGAAAAGGAAAGTCTTTGAAACGGCAGTTAAATTAGCGCTGTATTTTTATAAAAAATTATTGGACAACCTGGCAATCCCGGAGTACCAGGTGGTCCTTGCGGTCCCTGTGGTCCGGGTGCTCCAGGTGGTCCTGGAAACAGTCCCTTAGAGATGAATGAATTCACTCGATATTTAATCTTCATAAGTGAAGCTAAACCTGTTCTTGATATTCCATTACGTTGGTATCCTTTGGCGATAATTTAAACGACGGTTTCATCCTCCAAAATTGTCACGATCTTGTATGATTCCTTCGCTCTGCGGTCTTTTTTCTTCCTCCTTTATTATTTAAACAGAAAAGTGCTGTTTGCACTGGGTGCCCTTGCTCCTTTTCATATTCTCCAACATTATAATGAGGATGAAATGAATGAAAGCTAGCTCCTATCAAAATGTCTATTTCCTTCTGCTTCATTATTTTAATGATCATCACTGCTAAACCGTTCTCATTTATGTTCTTATATGGGATGCTGTACGTTTGTGGTTGAATTTTCTATTCACTCTAGTTTTCATATTCGCTTACTGTGCTCATATTTGCTCATATTTGTTTTCATCTACCGTGCTCTTCTAAATGGCTATACAATTGGGACTGGGTTACCTGTTACTTTACCAATGAATATCGCATTCCATATTTAATTACATATCAATTTCATCGTTATTTTAAATTTGAAGCGGTTAAAATTTCACGTTTATAAAAGTGGCGCTTAGCAAATCAATGAACTGACATTTGAATAGTCTTCAAAATCAGTTCTCTCCGTTACAAGCTACTCTTTTCGTGATACCCAAGATTCTCAAAGCTTTGCCAATAGAACTGCTTCTCGTAAATCATCTCTTTGAGTTGTTACCTTAAGTGCAGAGGAAAATAAAATCGAAGCATCCTCAGGTATAAAAAATTGTGAGAAAAAATGTTTAGTTGGGGCATGAGTGCACCAGCGAAAAATGAACACTTGAAATGCTGCTAAAATACTGCTGGAACCGATGTAAATGAATCTACAAACCGGGCTCTCCAGGAGCTCCTGGTGGTCCTGGCTGCACAACGACATGACCATTTGCACCTCGTTCTCCTTTGCGACCCGGTTCGCCAGGTACTCCCTATAAACGAGTGCTGCTCTGCAGAATATCTACATTTGGAATCCACCTTACCAAAACATATATATTTGGTCTCATTCGTACCAAACAAATCACACCGAGCATGTGCAAAATAGCAGAGTTGTGTCTTCTGCTGTTAATGTGCTCTTCTAATTGACATTCAATTTCTTCCACTGCTGACTTTCTCTCGTTATTTTACAAAAAACAATTATCACATATGAGGTGTCGCTTAATAGCTGAGAATACTGTGATATGGGAGGTAAAGAGAATTACTAGATGCTCTCTGCACTACTCTTTTGCATCTGCTTTTGAACGTCAGCATCATCTTTCTAAACAACTGGGAATCATCAGAGTCTGCTGACAAGGAGCAACTTATTGATTATGCGTACTGACTGACCGGAGGTCCAACTGGTCCTGGTGGTCCCGGTGGACCACGAACACCCCCATCTGCATCAAGTCCTGGCTCACCCGGTGGTCCTGTTGAACCCTTCGGCCCCGGTGGGCCAGGTGGTCCTGGAACACCTGAAAAGGAGAGGTATTAATGACTGAATACCTGTTACGAAACAACGACACCTCATTTACGCGTAAGCGCAAACCCAACCTGGCGGGCACTCGAAGCAGATATCAGATTGAGGATGAGACTCAGAGGATGCATCGATGCCGGGTTCCCCTTTGGAACCAGGTACGCCGTCCACACCATCTTTACCGTCCCTTCCTTTCGGCCCTGTTGGTCCCGGTGGACCATATCCGCATCCGCAGCCTGGAAAAGTAGATAATATTGTTGCTCACATTCCCCATAGACAATTATAAAGAAGCCATCGCAACCAACGATAAGTTATTGCTAAAAAACTGAATCTTCCCGGCATTTTCTTGAAGGCAGTGTATACTTTCTTGTCAATGCTGCTCCAGTGCTCCTGTTAAACTTCATAAAGCGGAAAATGAGGGAAGTTTCTGAGTTTCGAGGGGAACAGTTATCACGAGGGAAACACGATGCAGTAAATAAAGAAATGACTAACAGATTAATCGCTCATTGCCAATATCAGGAGGCGTTTGCGTGTTCGTTGACATCGCATCGTCAGTACGACGTACCCTACGCGAGACTCCTTTCGCCATCTGAGTGCGCACAACATGCTGCCAGAGAGTTCCGGACCGAGTCTGAAAACCGTTTCCTCTTTATGGCGTCGTTATTTGCTTCAAAAACGCCTAACATGTCCTAAAGATCGAAGAAGATACTGGCACTGCACCAAAGTGGTGAATCTCTTGTTCCACCAGCTAGGAACTACACCTTGGACAATCTCGTTTGCAACGTTTATTGATGAGGTGGAGAACTCAGGATAATCTATCAGTGTTACTGATGGTGAGTTATGGGATTTATCTCGAAATGTTCTGATGGAAGGCTCTGCAAGGAGATCAGTTGCCTTGAAAAGCTGATACACTTTTTGAAATATTTTTGCATGAGGTGTGGTTCTCAGTCTCAAAGTATTCTCCCTTTCGAAAACTGTTGGAACCGTCGAAGTCACCAATACCTGCCTTTATTCTCATGCGATAAACTGCATCATGAGCCGTTTCTAGTGCTACGAGGGTCACCTCCGAAAATTTTTGATGAAATGGTTTTCAAAGCAGCAGCTGTATGTCTCGACGAACCTTGCAAAATTCCACTTCATTTTGCAGAATGGAATGCACATGTTGCATATAGTTGTATACCATTGGCAATGACAATACACAAACGATCGCTGCAATTGTGCTCATCGCCACACCGCAAAATGCTTGCCGTCGAAGCTTGTCCGCTTGCGCTTGTCTGGGAACGCCATCGAACATTTTCTTAGGCTATAAAGTGGAAAAAATGTATGAATTAAGAGCTGTGAAAGCTTTCTTTCAAGGACGTTAATGCTTCCATTATAAGAAGCAGTTTACAGGAGTCGCTCCTCTATAATTTTTGGAAAACCTGGGGCAACCTTTTGCGCGTGCCGAAAGATACATGGAAATATGCATGCATGGTAAATCTTCAGATTCATTTCAAGCCTCAAGAAATGATTGGTCCCCAATGGAACTTCACTGGTACAGAGGTTAAGAAAAAGTTCTTCTCGGCCAATCTTTGGACTTGCTGGAAGGTTATTTTCGCTGCACAGGATGAACAAATGTAAGCGAAACATTCTTCGAGTGAGCACCCTAAGATATAGCTGCTGTTAGATAACATATAGTTGAGCGTATTACCTGACAGTTCCACACATACTTTTGAAAGAAAAGTGATCTCAATGCACCTTTTCACAATTGGGAATTATTTGCCTTTCAAATTCGCACATCAACCGGCAGCGAGTGCGATGTATGCTCAGCTATGCTTATGTGGTTTATATTTCGTACATTCACTTCCATAGCCACATATTCCACTGATGCACGGAAAAAATGTTCTGAAGAATTTTGAGAAGCCGCTGGAAAATAAAGAGGATGAGGAGACTGCAAACTTATAAGTAATTCTATGGGCAAAATTTCTGTACTTGATGGTCATTGCGACTGGGTATAACTGCGAAAAGTTCGACTTCCTATAATTCTTAAATAGAATGTACACTATGATGTAGCCAAGCTGGAACTGGGTTTTAAGAACTTTTTTTTACTGCTAGGGTTGAAATGAGGGCGCTGAGAAGTGAATACATTCATTTTCGCAGCAAGCGAAAGGCTAGCGCTTTTAAACAATGCTTCTACGTAAAAAGCACCTCACTTGGAAACATCGCTAAAGTTCCAAATGTAAATTTAAGGAAGCTCCGGAAGCAGCTTTGAAACGGAAAGATGAAGCGAGATGGCTTATTGCATTTTGATATCGGTGCTTCACCAAACTTAGCTCTGGAATCCAGTTTGTTGACATCAATAAATTCGACCAAATAACACTTAATTTGATTGGTCCTCTTCCATCCACTCCTTTTCCCTTGTGCCTTCAGTTCCTCCTATCCTCTCCGGTCAAAGATAGTTCTCCGTAATCTCAGTTACCAAGTTAAATAATGCACAGTTATACTTTTCGCTGTTTTTAAAGACCATACATCACCAATGATGCTCATGGCTGAATGCGGAAGCCAACGAAATTCGATCTCGGTCTGGAATTGGCTTGAGAAAGTATGAGTTTTACAGTTTACTACGCTAAATTGGTGGTCGTTCGTCTATTCAGAGAGCTTACAAGATGGATAATCGCCGCAGCAAAATAGTCGTCTTGTGCATCTTTAACAGAACCCGTGTAAGAATAACTCTCAGAGCATAACTGGATAGTACAGTATCTATACGTCTATCGCAGGTCATCGACACTTCTATTTTTGTTAAGAAAAATAGCTGTAGAAGTTGTGCTTGTCGATAACTTTTCAACATTTCTGCTCGAAATTTGCACATTAAATGAAACAAAATCCACAAGTTAAATGCCCGACTTGGGTAACATTACATGCGTAATGAAACTCATGAATTGCGCGCTCAAGCAGCCCCCTGACTTCCTCAGCAATATGCAACTGTCAACCACCTCCATATCCGTTAAGGTAGTAAGAACGACTCCTCGAGGAAGACAAGCAGTGGTGGAAACGGCAGTAAGAATTTTGCTCGTGGGTAAACCGTCACTGAACGAAACAGTCTGTGTTCTTCGACCGGTCAAACGTGACCAGTCATCTCTCATCCCCCCCCCCCCCCCACCTAAAAAAATGCGCAAAATTTTGCTAATTGTTATCCCTCAACCATTGAATTTTTACCCATCTCTCGGATTCACAGACTGCAGTTTCATTTAAGGCATAGGATGACGTACAAAAATTAAGGGTTCCGCCAAGTTCATCTAAGAAGTCCAGTTCAGATAGGAAGGTAAAGCATTAAATCTTAGCACTGAACGTCTGTCAAAAGTCCAGCCCGTCAGCCCCCTCCTCCCGCCTCATCAATAAGTGACGCCGTGGACAACGGAGATCTCGAAAATGATTTTTTGTCAAGAATTTCACACAATTTGGACGAGATCTGAAGCGTTTATATATTCGAATCCCCAGAAGAAATTAAAAACCTATCATCCCAATTCTCATGTTAAAATGTGAGTTGGACCTTCATTTGGTCATTTTCGTGATTTTTCGTAAATTTTTATGTCCGGAAAGTAGGCGCGCTTAGTAAGTGCTTAACTTTTGTCTTCATTTGGCAGTCTCTCAAAGTTCATATCACCCTTAATATGATTGCCTCATTTGTGTTAATTATTCCCTTCTGCGAAACAACAAGTCCACTTCACTGCACGTTATTGAACATTCGGTGAGTTAAGTGCTTCTGATAGCGCGAAAAAATTCTATATATATATATATGTATTTTATTTACATTTATATACTCACACCACCATCGCAAACCGACCGACTGCACTGATACTTTAAAAAGAAACAACACATGAATTGATGCAATATGGCTGTCGATTCATGCAGCACTTTCCTTGCGAAATGAATCTTCGAAAATATGAATGTCCCTCCATGCCAGCGGAACGTATTTACACATCTCCGGATTCTCATCTACCTTAATCCACCCATAATGCCTAAATTCGAATTTACACATGGTCCGAGTTCAATCGATCTTGTACAGCAACTGGTATTGAAGAGCATAATTCACTCTCGACCTCTTAGAACAATCCCAGTTACAGAGAAAAAAGGTCATACAACAGCTAATAAATGAAAGTGCAGAACGGATGCAAGTTTGGTGAACTACTGCTGAAACTTTGTTTAAGAGACATCCGACGTTGATGATGTCGGCAATATGTGAAATTCGCTAGAGAAATTTTATAATCATGAAACCCACGGAAACGCCGCGCCGATGTGAATGCTAGAAACAATGCGATTTTGCCAAAGTGGCGAAAAGAATATTAAAAATGGGAAAGTGCGGCAAGAACAAGGATCAACGTGACACTAAATTGGCAGCATATGGACAATTATGATAGGCACACATTCAAGAAGTGCTGAGAGGGGCGAGGTGTTAGCTGAGTTTGTAACTACAAGAAAAATAATAAAGTCCACTTGAAGATAAGATACATTTCTAGTGAGGAAATATTTAATATGAATAAAAAGTGGAACTGTGAGCAATTTTTTTTCTCCGGTATCTGCACACTAAGGGAGAATCACTAGAAGTAGACATCTTGTGAGCTTAAGAAGATAACAGATGGACACACAAACTGTAAAAGCTCTATGGGAAAAAGACCACAAGTTTCCAAAATATGCCGAAAATAAATTCGTGGAAAATGCGAATGTATCTTTTTTGTTGAAGACTGACATGGAATTGCCTCACTTGATACGAGAAAACGCTGGAATGACTTCGGAACGAGACATGAACGACGCAACGCTCAGAGAAAACCACAAACTCGTTTAATCACAACATTATCCGAAGAACGTCTAGTACTTAGAAACATAACGAACGATGCTTTTAAACGATTCCATTCTTGTCGCTTCATTCGCTGCTAATCTGTCGTCTCCCTCTTCTCCACCCCCTCCCCCCCCCCCTCCCTCCCCCTTCCTAACAGTGCAGTTACAATCCTCTCCCTCCTTCTCCCTCCTCCCACCTCAATTTTTCATAGAAAAAGTCGTTAAATATTCGGTAACGATGTCTTCATCTGGCATTTAACTGGTATGCATTTATAGCGCAGCCATCTGTTAACGGCTCTGAAACAGCTCAGTTCAGCTATAGATGTATGGGATATATCCATTCATTGCTATTAGTTTCGCTGCATTATATTAGATTAGTGAAAATGAAACCAAAATGATCGATGAGAAATATTGAACGCCGTTGCAGTGTGCTAGCTAGTCGGAGGATCCAACTTGTTTGGGAAATTAAACGTCTTGAGTTCAGTCCGGCTTCCAAATATTTCTCGCGCTCCACGCATGTAGGAACTCTTTTCTTTTATTATGTCAGAACAGCTTTCGTTGCAACATTAGCTCGTTGTTCAGTTGATACGAACAGCTCGTATCAAATAATGCGTTTTCTGCTACGTTTATGCGCTTTGTAGTACAAGTTCTGGTGGCTCATGTCTGAGCATAGGTTCCCCTGTGCACCCGACTCTCTATTTGCCTGTTCTGGTTCAGCAGAAAATGAAGCCAGAGTTGTAAAACTTGCCACATATGATGAACACCATACACTAAGCAACTATGCCGTACTTCACATCACTTTTTAAAACTCGACAAGTATTTGAAGGCGACACTCATCGGATTATCAGCTGGTAACGATTATGCCATAGAGAAACAAATATTTCATGAAAAATTTGTGCGCATATTTGGGGGAGTTACAATTTTGAGACATTATTCTGCATACTTTAGATTTTCTAACTGGAAAACTTAGTCGACAGCACCAGACATGGCCTCGTTTGCTGTCAAATTTACATGGATGTTCATCGTCCCATAGCAAGTTTATATTTGAATTGGAGGAAATTGGCTCAGCTGAAAAGGTGTTTAAATGCCGTTTACTTATATAACATATCGTTCGACTAGGAAACGTTAATCCTGCATTTTGCTAAGCCGTCATGTGAGATTTCCAAGGTGTTGGTAGGTCGCCCTTAGCTATGGAAAAGAAGCTTGCTTCCGAAAACGAGTTTCTGTTTTCCACACTGTTCAAACGGCTGCGTTTGACGGCATTTTCTTAGAGCGGATGTGGTGCGATGATATTTGGAGGTTGAAAGCATGTTCAAAAAAGGTACTGCGACGCTTCTGCAAAACTTTCGCTGCAAAATGGAGTGGGAGTTAAAACTCAATTAAAATGGCTGTATCATGATTGGTTTCCAGTGCTGGAGCCGTATTTCCTTATGTGTTTAAAACAGTAACTCCATTGCTAGACAGAAATTATTTGTGCAAGGCAAGCAGTACCTAAGCAACGTTCCCAGAAACTGCTACGCAGCGGAAATGAAACTAACAACTTATGCGCAGCGTTAAGATGCTTTATATATGCACCCATTAGAAAAGCATCTAACAACACCAACAGCTTTCTTATTTCAGTAGTTTTTTCTGGCTTAAATATGCAGTGATTTAGCCATCAGAAAATCATTTGCAGTGGCGAAAGAAAATGCGGAACAGGGATAAATATTGATCAGGTTATGCGAGCAAACAAAATGTCTCCGAACACAGTACAGCAATAATAACAGAAGCATCGCGAACAGCAGCCGGAGTTGAACATCGCAAAGTGCGTATCAGCAATCAAAGCAACAAAGTGCGTATGCTCGCCAATAATGGTTTCACTATTTGCGCTTAATCCCTTTGTATGTAATCCATCCCTTCAGGTACCAAACGATCGGGCTTCAACTCCCGATAAAAAGATCTGTATATACGGAGCAGATGCTATGGGAACTATTCGAGAAATCATTTTGTGGCCAACAATGGCAAGGAACATCTTACTCCCTACGTAGTTACATCAGAATATTTCAACATAAAAGTCATAGACTGAATTCTACTGCTGAATGGTTTGGTGTGGATCTCGGTGCTATTGCGTGATTTCGAGTAACGCGCAACTACTATAAAGTTTACGCGTCTTTATCATCTTATCACTTAGGTTGAAAAGAATTTTCTAGGGTGAATTCATTATTCATGAATTCTGTAGTAATGCTGCGGCATAGCATAACATGTTAAACAGTTGAAGGAACATGGTATATATAATATCATAATATAAATGTATATATATATGTAACTCTCGGACTATACATATGTCTAGTCCAAGAGTAAAGTCGTTGGTGGGGCGATTCTCGGATGAAATGGTTTCTTCTCCTAGTAACTGGAAGAGTGCACGTGGAGGAGAGGAGACTTCCCTGAAATGGGTGATATCTTTATTAAATTCGTGTGCTTCCTCTAACTAAACCATTCCAGCAATCGAAACGACACGCATATACTTGGGAAAATCGATGAATGCGGAAAGTGTTATCGAACTCGTCGTAATACGTGATAGATCAGTTCAAAGAAAATGTTCAACATTTGATGAAATGTGGTGGCAGTAAGAAAATTTGACGAAGGTATTTGGATTGCTGGAGAATGTAATATAAGATGAGAATAATAAGTTTGAATCCATTACTGAAGTAGCAGTGATTCCAGAATATATTCGGCTTAGCGAGGAATTCTTTCAAATGCGGTACATCGTTTTGGCAAAGACAGAACTCTGTGCGATGTGCGTATTGAGGTGATGGGGTGCCAAATTGATGAACTTTTATTCAGCAACGTCTACGTGCCATGCACCTCAAGCGCCGACGTGTGTTGCCGTCTGAACGCCGATGCTAATCGGAAAAAACGATCGCCACTGTCACGGTTCGGCTCCATTCGCTGACCTATTACGAGTTGTGCTCTCGATCGGCATATAGCCTGCAGAATTATCGATCCATTCATTCTCATTTACAATAGATCAGTTACAAAAAAGCAAAATGTAATAGTTCTCACTCGCATGTCTTTAATCGAGGTATCCGCAAAAATAGAAAAAGAGAAGCACTTAAATCCATTCTTACGTATTCGCTATTCTGGTGCGAGCAGATGGTTATCAAAACAGTTGGTCATTGTGGCACTTTCCGAAACCTCTGTAAATAGATCTTCAAAGAAAGAGAACTAAGGACTTGCTAATAAGGATTTCGAGTGAGGTTTCAACAAAGTGTTAGTATGATAAGCGTTTTGCAAGAAAACGAAAACAATTTTTCAGCGTGGAAGAATAAAGCATAATTGTGAAAAAGATTGGACGAGAGAGGCGAAAAACGAAGTTTAAAATGAACATCTCGCTGAATACTTGTAATCTTCTTATTCATGCAGCTAAATTTTCTGTCAATCAAATCGAATTCTATGGAGGCAGCAGTCAGATGATAAACTTTCCCTTGATCCCTCAGATGACCCCCCCAAGTTCATACATTACACGTTGAATCGCAGCCAGAATAACTAATCCTCCATCGAGGGGAAGTAACAGCACCCGTTGTTTTTTTGCTGGCTAAAGAAAGCGCTTTTGCTAGCAAGATGTAACTGAATGTATGCTTGAGGGTATCAATGCTCACGGAGTTTTAGTTGCAGTTCTAACGTGCGCTGGTTATTTTTTTCGCCAAGTAAATTTATATTTTCTATGTTTTCATTTTGCGATATTCCCTGCATATTTCTTTTATTTGCACTTATTTCCGAGACTAAATAAGCATCGAAATCTGTTCATTTATGAGTTACTTTGAACGCTGCATAGCATTCACTTTAGTGTCCCGCCCAGTATTACGATGGATTTCGCTTTATAGATATTAACGTTTCGACCACTTCACGCTGATTACGTTGGCACGCAAATACTGCAGAAAGTAAGCATGCTAAGTAAAGCAGACGTGGACAGTAAACTTTTCCACATAAATAACACCTTTGTACTACGACTTCCGTTTCTTACTATAAATCGCTGTGATCAATTCATGTTTTCGTTTTACTTGAAGACAAAGTAACCTTACCTATAAAACTGATCGCAAAAAAAACAAACAAACTGCTGCATAATATAAAACAGTCTCGTCAAGTAATAATGTTCTTTGCAAATAGACTGATATGGCTCAATCACAGCATATCGTGAGTGAGCCACTTTTTTATCTTGTTCTGTTCGTTTGCATACACCACCAATTTTGTCAGGACGCTGGCCGTTTTGCCAACCAGCAAAGCCATTTAATTTGGACAAATCTTGCATAACGCCAATTTGTCACTAGAAATCCAATGGTCGCGACTTGTTCGCCTGAATTCTAGAAGCAGTACTAATATTTGGATGTTTGCAAGATGACGATGAGCATATAGCGCAGATTGTCGCATTCAGAATGCACTCGACCTCACTTGTGGAGTCTCCTGATGATAAAAAAAACTGCTATTTGAAGAAGGACGCGCTCGGCTTAAGAATTTTTTTTGCTTACTTCTGCATCACAATGCATATTGCTGATCAGCAATGACCGATTTGTTTCTGACATATAACGTTGCAGGATGTTCTACGTGTTTTTCTATGCCTAGCATTCAAATAGCACTTACATC
Source organism: Parascaris univalens (assembly GCA_037576465.1). Lineage (NCBI taxonomy): Eukaryota > Metazoa > Nematoda > Chromadorea > Rhabditida > Ascarididae > Parascaris > Parascaris univalens. The sequence goes on along the minus strand of CM075173.1, from coordinate 58,459,412 downwards.
TGTCGTCTTGGAAGTTTGCTTAGTATAGTTTCTGAATGCAGGTTAGATGAATAAAAGTAGATACTAATAAGTACCTCCTAACTGGAACAGGATGGCATGTTTGGAATGCGAGTGCTTATGCTGCTGAAGGATGCAGAAAAACAGAACACACCATGAACTGCTGATTGGAAGTACCGACCCAGTGAACTGCCATGTCGCACACAACTGCACTTTATCATTCCCGGCACAGACTTGCAATAAATCAATTTCGAGCTGTATATGTGCGTAGCGCAGTATGAAACTGAATACATTTGAGCGCCGACCACTTGTATTAGTTGCGAAGATTCTCATCGGCCGCTATCAGTTTGTTTTTTCTTGAACGCATACCAACCCGCTGACATCATTTATTGGTGTGAAATAACTTTACGTTAAGTGCGGCTTTCCATACTTTTCTGTTCTCCTAATGGGCGTCGATCTCGATGAAGAGGAGCCCTCATAATCGCTGTCTGCTGTGGCAGCCCCGAACAGCGAAATCATTCGCAGACCAGAGTTCTAGTTCTAGCCAGAAAAATATCCCTTCACCTGCGATGTATTTGCTTTCTTGCTGCAACATCGATCCACTCACCCCTCCATTTCCCTTCCGTTCCCATCTTCTCGGCACCTCCTCTCTGGTCGACTTATTCTCGTGTCTCCTAGCCAAATCGTTCTCCGTTTTGCTTATCGGCGATGTTCTCACTTTCTGTTCTTCCGTGCCCTCTTACCCGTTCCCCAGGTTTTTCTTTGGCTACTTTCCCATTCGACGACGAAGTCGCCTCATCGCATTATGCTAATTCCAGGCGATTTCATCTTACCTTTAAACCAAGCGGGAGAGCCAAGAACGCTGTGTTTATCATGCATGATTCGTTCCTCGGGGCAACTAAGCTCTGCTTTGATGTATGAGGGTCCAAGCCGATTTCTGACTCGAACCTGCCGAAAGAGTTAGGTAACGTTTTCGACGAACATTCGCTCAGCCTCTAACACCTCCGATGTGTCACATCGCGTAGCATAAATCATATCGATAATATTAACTCAATAATTACTTCCTGATTACACCACTATGAGGATATGGCTTGGCTGCAAGGGTTATTGCAAAAGAGATGGTGACAGCTGAATAACGCAACAAGTTAGGATAGCTTTCTTTAAATATTCAATTTCACCGACACATTCTTTCTTTCCATGTGAACAGAAGAATCACTTCATAATGTTTCACGCAATCACTTCATGCTTGAACCTAAGAGTATTCTCTTGTTTGCAACGTATGCTAATAACCTGACTGTAGCAACAGTACCTGTATTTATTATTCAATCAAGGTATTCTTGCATATCTGCTTTGTTCCGTATATGCCATCTTGAATCATTAGTAGCAGTTCTGCCCTTCCTCACTTCCCCTCCCCTTTCCCTGCCATCCCCTTCCCATCTTTCTTCTTTTTCTAAAGACGTCTGTCTAAATGTCTCTGAAAAATGGCAAACTTCGCTGACGCGTTCGAAATGGCTACTCGGAAGCGCAGAAAGATGGCCAAAACGTGGCAGCAATCGATTGAGTTGAGTCGTCCACTAACTAAACTTTGAGACATCCACCAGTGCGCACCCACTGCCTTCCATCCATGTAATTTCCACATTAAGCATTAGCTAAATGACAAAGTGTGTCCCGCTTAGTGGTACTCTCCGCTCAATCTCCCAACCTAACAGACCAACTGCTGCGAAAACAGCCTTCGCTGAATCTTGATCCACCATTTCTCTTTTCCTTCAGAGAATCCCTGATGCAACACAAATATCAGCATCACAGTATCGATGTCCTAGTTACAAAATTTCTAGGATGAAAAAGTGGACATCTTGAAAATTGGAGAACTAACGTCAGTTCTGTTGCTGTCGCTTATTTCGCTAAAAGCACAGTGACATCAGAACAAACGCTCTCATGAGATATTGGTGAACGAGGGCGAAGTTCAAGCTTGGTGTCAGATCACATTATCAGGCGACGGCTTCTTAATTTTAATAGGCTCACACAAAAGACCACAGCAAAAATGCAAAATCTGAGTTTTATTTCTTTAGAAAAAGGGCAACATAACACACGTTTTGCCATTGCGCTTTCAGCAACAATCGCCGCTACTCATCAAGAGATATATAGGGCATCTTTGAAACTTTAAATGAAAATCCTGCAAGAGGTTGGTTACTGAGTTGAAAACAAGCAGCTCTCCTCTTTTTCATCCTCAAAGTAAGTGAAGTTCTTCTTCGTCATTTGAAATACCCCCTGGACGGAGTCAACGAGAATGGTATGAAGTAATCTTGCAGTACTAGTTATGAAACCACTTATATAATATTTGGAGCACATTAAGATAACCCATATTTGTCTAAACACTATACGCAATAAATATAGTTCATCGATAAAAAATTGTTGCTAAGTATAAATACATAACTAAACAACTATTGAAACGCTTATAGAATTATATTCACAAACATTACAGCAATAACAATATAGTGGAACTGCGAATTCCTCACCACGAATTTCCAGTACAATACGTTACTTCCAAACGACAATTAAAGAGAAACTTTCCACGCTAATATTGCAACCGCATTCAGAGAATATGAAGAAGCACATCATAGGGACAAACGCGGCACGCATTGGTACTTACGGATGCCGAAGTGAAGAAAATAAGTTAGCCGAGAGAGGAGAAAAACCTATATAGGAATGCGGTCTTAAGGCTAAGTTTTTCTTGCGTTAAATTCCATTTTCTCCGAAAATTTCGTCTATTTTGAATAAAAAAATTCTATTATGCTTCATTTGAGAGACCGGTGCATGCCGAGACTCTCCACTCCATTCTTTATATGCGGAGCTATGAGGGACTACTGATGCATCATGGCCTATGGAAAAATGCAACGCCGATTTCAAACGAAGGTGCAGGAGGAAAACGCGCCCTCGTTGTTTTCTATAAAAACCGAGAAACAATTACACGACCACAACGAAACCATGTTTTCTATGACACAGTATTAAGATGTCATTACCAGAAATATGGACCGGTCATTCCAGATCTGATTGTGGAGAGGGTTCTATACATCGAGGTCGACACCGAACCCCACTAATTCTGGGACATCCAGGAGCAACGAAGAAAACACTACAGATGAATATGAACAAACAAACAATCATACATATATAAACCACCAAGCTGATACCCTAATATAGCTTGCATTACATTGCAAATACGCATAAAAGCGAGCAATGAAATTGAAAATTTGAGAAAATCAAGTGAACAAACAACCTAAAAATGCTGCCAGCTGAAGACAACTTTGCAGCGATCAAGACATTGCAAGTGCCAAACTGAGGCACACTTCAACACCTGCATAAATGCAACTTTAACCCTCATCCGCTTATGTCCCAAGATAGTTAGCTATATGACGACGTACTTTCGCTCCACACAGACGAGAAAATGTGATCCTCCAGTGCATTGAACAATGGAGGAAAAGGGATCGGGATGGGCAGTTGAAAGAAAGCAATGAACCTCGAAAAGCTTGTGGAAGAAACCAGAAACGGTTAAATAATTGCGGCGAATGCAGAATTTACTTCATGAGTCAACCAGGAAAGGGCAGAATTGCAAAACTTAATTAACTCAAATTAGTCTTCTGTTTCTTATTTCCATAATTTTATCGAAAATAAGGTAACACCGAATTTTATAGCAAATCAAAACGGCAGCTTTGTTCGCATTGTTCTTGTGTGTACGTTATCACAAATCAAAAGCCATCCATAAGGACATTTTCCTTTAGCTGAAATGGAAACCGACTAAGAATATCACTTTGATAGTTTGTTGTTGTCGAGAATTGATGCATCTCCCCATGGTGTATCTTTGTAATAAAGATACACCAAAGGGAGATGCATCAATTACTTCGCTATTCGATTGTTTGGAACAGTTCGGCAAACTGAGGAAGCAACCAAACAAATTGATCAGTTCACCTTGCACATCACATTTCTGCACATGAAAGCATCGCCCAGCATTGAAATGAAGAAAAACACAGGCGGAAAGCTAACATTCAATATCCTTGATGTAAATGCTTCACGTCGACAGGTGATCCTTGTGTGTTTATCGCAGTGAATGGCGCATTTTGATAAGAGTCGACAACGACACCTAAGGAATAAAATCTTTACTAAAAACCTCTGTCGAAGTCACTGATTACATTACTAACAGAGGTAAATGACGGTCACTGTTCGAGTGATAAACAATTATTGAATTTTCTGAATGAAACAAACTTCGCATAAGCATATCTTTCAAAACTTTCAGTGTTTCTTCTGCTTGTTTTGACAAATGAGCGATAAAAATATCCCCTGATGATCCCGTGGGACAGTGTAGAAATCTTGTCGTCCTTTTTGCACCTCCACCATCTCACATGAGCAGCAATGTAGTAAAAGATATGTCACTACAAACTGGCAGAAAAAATCGTCAATTAATTTCCCATTGTGCATATAGGAATTCATAAATAAATAAAAATAAATGAATGCATATGCATATTTATGTATATGTGTACATATATATATATATATATACAGATGTACTTTTTTTTAATCTCTGAAATGCGAAGGGGAATTATATCTATAAAAGGATTCAGCTGTGCATTTTTAAACTACAAGCTGAATGTATCTGACAGCAGTCAACATAGTGTGTTCACAAACTAGAATCAGCAGATGTATAAAAATCCAACCACTTGCGAATTCCACTATGATAGAAGACAAACCATCCCTGCCAGGAAAAGTGCGGTGTTCCTCCGAAAACAATGATCACATTTGTAAATATTCACAGATTTTAAAAAACTGCTTCCGCAGCCCAACCTGTGCCACTGTTGTCATATCCATAATCCGATCCTCCAATTCCTGGTGCAAATTCTTGTTCATATGAAGGAGCGAAGGCCGTAAGAGCACCTTCCTCATAGCGTCGCCAAGCGAAAAATGCAGCGCCTCCCTACAATGAAAAACGCCAATTTTAATAAAACTGACCCCTTATCATGCCGAACATTTGAGGCCATCGTTGACTTAGAAAAATTTTTACTTTTGTCCTAAGAAGAGTTGACGCGCCGATCAATGAGATAATCGATGGACAAGCTGATTAACTCCTCCGCTAAACAAATACGCTAACATATTTTTTGGTTGCATTAAATTTCAAATTCGATAGAACGGTTCGCTGCACTGACAATAAACACATAACTGAAATGATTTAGAGCAACATTTAGATCAAAGTAAATAGTATTAGACTGCAAGTGAATTAGAGTAAAGTCACATTCGCATTCTCCGTTCTCCCTAGTATTCTCGGTTTTCCCTAGAACCTGTAGAGATTATTTAATCTTCATTTAAGGTAGCGAGAAATCACACCAGACGTTTGCCTAAAGTGGCTTTATATATTGGTGCACTGAAAGAACTTTATATTATTGGTCAAAGAAACGCAATAAAACCCGGACCTTTCATAAAACTGGGCCAAACTGGTATGCGTGCGACTGGATAAATATAGACCAAAGATTTATACCGTTAATTAGTTCTTTGCGACCCTTCTATTGTTCTCAGGCGTTGTTAGTTGAAGTCTCACGATCAGATAATTCAATCTCCATGACTTGGTGGTTTGAGTGCGGGTGATTGCACATATCTCGTGAGCTCCATTTAACGCAGGCATTCATTTGCAGCTTACTCACGGGAAGAAAAATCTTCGAAAGTCCCTATTTCTGGAAAGAACGGTGAACCCCGATCTTCCGAAGATTTCAGAAATTTTTTAGGAAAAGCGTCGGATGTTCAAAGTATTTCCGGCTTAGTATGCGAGCAATTCTACAGTTTAGAGAAATCCATTATAAGGGATGAAAACTTCAAAGTTTATGAGAGGATAACATACGCTAAAAGGGGAGGCGGAAGACCATTAAATGGAGTGCAACATCTTTTCCCCTCCCTTTCCTCCTGAAGGCATTTCGACGTTTCAGTTGGTAAATAAACTGCAAAAGTCCGAAAGTTCTGATGTACGATGAAGAAATGTCAAACATGAGGAATTGATGAATTATGAGGAATAATGCATATAACGTATGCTTTCTTTAAAGAGACTCCAATAAGTGCTATCGAAAGCAAAAGAAACTAGTTTACCCAAGCAGCCAACGAAATGAGAGCGAAGAATATGCCAGCCTTGGCGAGACTTCCCTTATACGGTTCATCCAGCTCCAGGGAATTGTACTTCGACAATAACATAAAGAACGTGATGAGGAAAACGACGGCGAAGATTGCTGAACAGATCACTTATTATACTCGTAAGTTAGTGATGGGCCCATAATGAGGAATAGGTGACGGGAAAAGTAGATAAGAAAACAATGCTACATATCCCCTTTCAGGTGATGTTCAGGCGGAGCTTCAGAACTAAAAATGCTGAAGAGGTGATTAAGGTTTCGATTAAACCATTTATAAGGTCAACTTTCTTGCAATTACTGCTATCAGTGTACGCCAAAAACTATTATTGCAAAGATGCTCATTATTTGCAAAATCAACATCGATACATTTTCTGCAATCTTAATAAAACTACTGGCAACCATCTGAAAGCCTCGCTCGCACCCGTCCCTTAGAAGCCACATTTCCAGATATCAACTGCATATGGACGGATACTGCAAACTACAAATAAATATGGAGGCATATAAGCCAACCGGCAACGACGTGGTCGAACATGTGTTTTGACTCAAAAAAAACTTCACCCTTTACCTCATCAAAACATCAAAAAACCACCCATCCAATCAACACACCAAAATACCTCAAAAACAGTTACCAATACCAAAAGCCGTTATAAAAACAATCCTTACAAATCCTAGAATTTAGTGGAAGCATCTTCACATTATCAAACCACAACCTGGAAGTTTATTTAGTAGTCTTAACGATCTCTTCGGAACACCATTTCAGCACAATTTTCAGTAAATCACATATCTCAAAATTTTGCATCAGCTCCGAAGTAATCACCCTATGTCAGAAGAGATGAGTTACAGTAAAGGATCATTTAAAAAAAATGCTAATTCAGACCAGAAACAGCTAAGTCCATCACGACGACCCGTTTGCGCGTTTGTATAGCACTGATTTTTTCAAATCTGCCATCCACAATAAGGAGAAGAATTGCGGCAGCAACTGCAAAGAATCCCATCGCCGAACCGAACGAGCATGCAGACGAGCTGTTACCATAGAGACAAACCGACTGTCCTCCAGAAGCGGGCTCATGCCAGCCACCGTTAGAAATCGCGGCCCACAGTATAATGCCACTAATCTGTGAACCCAACAACTTGATAAAAGTGGTAATAGTGAAGCAAAAAACAGCTCTAACTGTACACAGTGCAGCATGAGGAAACACTGTCGTGAAATCAGATCGTTCTGAAAAAAACCATAGAAAAAATCCCTAACCAGAGAAATGAGAATATCTTGTTTGCTGAAAATTTTCGATCTTCATGCAAATTTGATATGACTAAGCACGAGAAAGTTTCGGGAAACACAGCGAAAACTATCAACTGGGTATGTGATTTTAAAAAATGGATGACATCTTAAGTTAAAACAAATTCTGCTAAACGATTCAATCAATAAAACGTATTGATTTATCCAAATGAACAAAGCAACAAATGAGAAAGATAAAAAATCGAAAAGTCATACGATATTTTACCTCAGCGAAACGTACGAAGTAATTTTCCTCATCATATTACTGCTCGTTAATAACCTTTCACGTAAGTATTCTCCACATTCACAACACGCTTCCTCATTATACTAACTTCCGAATTTTTTTAAAGTCAGTACAACCCTATCGACTGCGGAAAGTCCGCCATATAAACTATGCGAATCTTCGCTAACGATAATAGCAGAGCATGTACCTACCAAGGCGATAAACCGAAATATAACTGTCGGTTTCTTCATAAATGCCGATCGATCGAACGCTCCACCAGCCATACCGGCGCCATATGCTCTTATATTGTCCATTGCTTGGAGGAGGAATTTTCACATGAAAATTTTCATTTAAATTAATGACCAATCCAGAATGAGGTCGGAAAAATTTCTCAAACGAAACCACAAAAGGAGACGCTCGACGGCATTCTGCACGCATCCGATTTATTTTATAACAATTTCAAACGAGTTTTGATTCCCTCACTGAATTCTTAGAGCTTCTCAACTTGGCCAATGCCTTCCACTCCTGGTGCCGACATGCTTTTCTGCTTTTCGCATTTGCAAACACGATTAATTTCGTGGGTGGAATATAATATGTACGAAAAAGACGACGGTCGAATGAAAAACTGATCTTTACCGTCCACTGAGTGACCACAAAAAACCAAATAAATCTGTGCCACTCACGAAGATGGCAAATATCGAAAAGCTTATGCAATAAATTAGACGGCAAATACTGCGGTATCGAAAAAGCGCGCAGAATGCGTAATTTGTGGTTTTGGCTGCATGGATGAGCTTACCGCTTTGTTGTGCGAAAATCGATCAGATGAAAGCACTTCTCTACACCAAGCAAAACTCTCCAATACTTTGGATTATTTGTTCGACCACCTAAAATCTTAGGCGTTTCACGCCTTCACTAAATATCCTCTCAAGAAAATGCGACAAATAAAAGCGGGGAATTTCCGAAGCCACTTCACTGACTAACTCACTGATACACTACTCAATGCATTATTAGTACGATTGATAAAGGTTTAAGAAGCAAATGAGTTATAGTGATATTGAAACATTCCTATGCAACGAAAGCTGTTAGGAAGTGCAGTACAACAGAGCGCATTAATTATTCGTTTATGAATTCAAACGAAAAAGTCAATAGGAAACTGGGAGTTTTAAGCGTTCAATAGTAACGGGATATTAGGCAGTCGAAAACAACGATCGCAATAAAATATGTTTGATACTGTTAGCTTAACGCCAGGCAACCAGCTGTGTTAAGCATACCTTGTGCGCTCATGCCTATACTCGTATTTAATTACTAAGAGAGCATTTCCGTTTCTGCAGGAAAAGTTCGACCATAGCATTTTCGCACGACGAGCAATGATTGCTTAGAGAGACATAAATCAAGTAAATTTGTGTGGAAATAATTTTTTGAACTTTATTCTCTAAAAATATTATCATTCAAAAATAGAAATGCTGCAAAAAAATGACCGCCGATGGAGAAAAATCCTGGCCATATATAAAGCAGTGAAAAAGTTTGCAATTCGGCTAATCATGCATACGCATTTGCAAAGGGAAAGGCGAGGAGGATTTGCATGTAGGCCTCGGGAGGCAGTATGTGACCGGACGCAAGTCACTATTGAACAGCTGACCAACACATTGAGGACGCAACGAAGCCGATGGACTGAATGGGATGCAGTGTGTCGGCCTGGATCCAACTCAGGCTTAGAAGGAGTTTCGAACAAACGAGAAGGTTTTAATGCGCATGCGGCAGATCGATGTGCGCACATGCGTTCGTTCCCGTAACGCTTTCATGCATTTCGCCATCAGCTTGCATTCTTCCTTCCCGCTCCAAAACTGCCGTTTGAGTCTCACGCAGTTATGAAAGCTTCGGGTCCTCGCCCGCGCCGCGTTCCGTGCTTTTCATATAGCATCCCAGTTCCAATTAACGTTTAAACCGAATAGAGCATGAGTGGAACAAGTCCCAGTATCTGGTGTAAGTTGCGATCTTCAAATGAGCGTTTACAGATATCCGCACTAGCGTGTCTCTTTTAGAAAAGCAGAAAGTATTTGCGTTATTAACAGAAGAATTCCTGAAGAAGGAGGTGAGTGATTTTAATGACGCAGATGGCTTTAGAAGAAACTGTTTGACGCTTTGAGATAAAAGTATGCGAATTTCCAAAAGTAAGAGTAGGCGTTCTTCTATTTACCATGTGGAGTAATTTTTCCCTATTCCGTCTTCAAAAACATACAACTTCTAGGGAAATTCCATCGCGATTTCAAATGGTCCTAGCCTGCTACACTTAGGGGTGAAAGGCTTTTCAGTGGGTATGTCCTGTGTTCGTATAACCCATCCGGGAATTGGGACGTTTCTATTCGGTGGATGGTGAGACGCCTTTCGAATATGGCGCAACCCGACTATTTTATATATTCTCGAATGAACATCCGTTTTGACCTTAGCTAGTATGTGCTGTTCACACTTTTTTGCACCTGAGGTCTTCCACAGTTTTTCGAAAAGTTGAAGTGCATCTTGAGAAGGAGGACTCGTCCTCAGCAAAGAGTTATCTACTCCATAACCCCAACTTCACTGCTGGTTCTCCTGCCTATATGTCATCTTCAAAGGAAACTTAGCGCATTCGCAACTTCACAAAAATAAATATATTAGAACGGTAGGGGAGGAAGGAGCGGACGGTCTCTGAAGAGAAAAACGGAAGACTGTGCTGCTCTCGGTTTCTCAATACATACAAAAGGTGAGTCAGTACGTAAGGAAATGCGATAGTGCAGACGCGTAGAATAAAGCGAAGGATGGAATTAAAGGATGAATTCATTCAAATAGAATTGTTTTCCAAGCAGGTGAAGACCGAAAATTGGCCATATGAAAGTTGATGAACTACTGGGCATTCGGAAATGCTTGAAGAGTTTTTTGGTCACTTTTGTTTTCCAGCTACCTATCAGTTATTGCCGACGGCTACAGTGCTTTGTGGCTAAGACATCTTAAGAAGTGGAGAATAAGTGGAGAAATTTTTTCGTCAATAGCCCCGCAAACGACCGCTGTCATGTCGTTACGACAGTACACTTTGCTTGGCTCAGTTTTCAACTGCTGTTATCGTTTAAAATGTGCAAACCTTTGCTGGCACTTCTTCGTCACTTACAGCGAAAAAATGAAGATTTCAAGGAAATGGTGGCAGAAAAAATACACGCAATTAATGTAAATGTATGAGTAGAACAAAGGCTGTCCACGGTTGCAAAGAAAGGCAACATGTGCGTTGCAACACACCGCAATCCTTAGCACATGCAATGGGCGACGGCTTGCGAGCTCTGTTATGTGTCATGGTGTTGCTCGAATATGACGGGATGAGATGGCGTTGTGATTTGATGGCGGACATGGTGGTGGCATTCGCGAGATCAAACTTCGACGATGGAGCGGATGATGAGAGACGATATGTGGACGGGATTCCCCGTCCACATCATGGAGGTTTCGCAGCAGAAGCAAGGAATCTGTAGCCCTCCAGCGCAGCCGGGATCTGCAGTCTCTGTCACATAAAAATAAAATTAGCGGTCACATATCTATGGTACTGTGCCCATAACTTCCTTTTCTAAGCACCTTGAAGTTCTAGTTCTGCATTGGCAATGCCCTTACACTTTCGTGCGCTGATCAGAGTGCGACTCGCGTTTTAATACTAACATGGTACAATAACGTGATGATTTCTCGTCAGACAAGCTCACCTCAAATTTTCTAGCATGGCCTAGGTAAAATATTGACAATTTTTCCAGCCGGACAAGCCTGCCATTCGAGTGTTTTAGCTGTGCATAAGTGGTAACTTAATACTTCGCCAGCATGACCGGTTGTCTCTTGGTTTCGCATATGTAGTTATTTGATTCTTGCATAGGCATACAAGCGTACGTTTTTTAATGAGACATCCGAAGTGAGGAGTGTGCGACTTGTCTCGTTTCAAGTTGATTTGTAAGAATACCGCTGCTAAGGAGAGAATTCGAAAAAAGTTGAAGGTGAAAAACCACGCAGATGCAAAAAAGGTTCGGCAACTCTGACGATCTCAGTGTGAGCGACTCGGGCGATAATGAGGTATGCTAGGGTTGCTGGTTTTTATGCTAGTTTCTTTCGACGATTAGTTTGGCGCTGGTATGTGCACATCCATAAGACAGAACCTAGAAGAGAGTGTTTTCTGTTCTGGCAGGCGATGGAAGATTGTTTTAAATTAAGGAGATGACGAGTTGAATTCTGGTGATGGCAGTTCTTCGATTAATCTCAACGGCTTGTCATCTAAGGGGGTTTTAGGCATCGCACTGTTGAGGTGTGAGCAGTTGCATAATGAACGCTGCAGTGAACGCTTCGTCGAGAGTGGTAATTGTTTTATCCATGCGACCTACCGACGTCCATGATGCGTTGTTCTTATGTGAAATGAAAACGTTTGAAGCATTTTAGACATTAGTAGGATTAACAAAAGAAAGAATGAAGTGCGGGCAATGTCACTTATAGGAGAGGGCAGCCTTCCCACACAGCTGAACAGATATAAAGTAGAAGAGAAGATGTATGAATAAAACATGGAACTTCAGTTGAGTCATAATTCCAGGGAAGTAATACACAAAGAATTTTGAGCATATAAGCGGTAAGTTTCGAAGGCTGAAGAACTTTGCGTACAGCTGAATTTTTTAGGACGGATGTTGGTGAAAACTTTGGGATTGTAAAGTTTGGAATGAGCGCTGTTTTGAAATCGCTCAAATAATACTTGTTAAATGACTTCCACCGAAATAAGTGAGGAGTGGCAAACTTCAAGCTTCCACTTCACGATTCACAGGATTACATTCGATTCGAGAGCGGAAGTGCATGTTATGAAAAAAAAGAAAGACCAACGATATGCGTGGCGCTGCCTTGTGAAAAAACACTAGAACCGATGTCATGGAGAGCCGAGCAAAATCCACAAATGTTGGTTTGCCGTCTACTGAAGTAGCACGCCATCTCTAATCCTCCGTACTTGAGTGCTGAATGTCCCCTCGAATGCGTAGTTTTCAAAGTATGTGTAACATTCCACGCACGTGAATTCACTAAGCCATGGCGCGTTTCATGGAAAAGGCCGAGGCCCATTTAGTTCCCGTCGAAATTATCGAACCGTTTTCCACGCACACATCAAATAATAGTCAAGCGTCAAGATCAACTCTTCCTGAAAGTTTCCAAGTTCAGTAACGAATCAGTGTCGCCATTCCAGATATGCTTTCTGCAATATGAGTGCTACAACAGGGAGCTTCATTTCCTGAGTACATGAATTGGTTAAGCGACTGCTATTTGAGTTTTGCTTGCTGGATAAAGTAAGTAAACCAGAATATCTCGTCACTGCCTTAACAGGGTATGTTTCAACCACACAGAAATTGTGAAGAGGAACGGATGCATGGGGCTGAGGCAACAAAGCACTCGTACATGGATTTTCCTAAATTTGGAAAAAGGTAGCGGGTGCCGAGGTATGATTCAATCGCAGCATCCTTTGTGGAGAATCTCTTGAAGGGACTCCTTTAACTAGGAGGATGACAGCAATCCTTAAAGTGATCAGGCTTCAGTTGTTTACGGTTGGAGGAAGAAACTGAACATTTTTTGCTACGGCACTGCTTCCATCGAAGGTGCACTCAGATGATATTAAGGGAAGGGGGATGCAATCTCTCCCACAATTCGGAGATTGAAGTAGAGAAAGAAAAGTTCATCCACACAAGCTATAAAAGTTCATCGTGTTGAAAACCCATGACGAACTTGGCTATAAAGTTGCAGGTCGGGACACCTGTGTCGCGCTTGTCCACGCAAGAAAATGTCAGGTTGCCTGCTGTGTGTAGATGGAACGCTCACGATGTACACAGATGTCGAGCCACGAGTCCCGCACGTTTAAAATGATCTTGACACACTTATCTGAGCCAGAAAGTGTCAAGTTACAGCTTTTACTGCTTAGGTAGAACCGAACAGGGCGCTCCTGTGCCCCCGATAATGTAATAATTGAGTACCTAAGTAGGCTGAAACACCCAGGCACACTTTTTGCGAAGAAATTGTGAGATTATTCGTCGCGAATTGCAGTGCTAGAGCAGTTGGCTGCAAGGCAAAGTCCCTTATCAGCAAGTGTAAGCGTAAGATGAGACCCTGCACGCACACTACGGGCACAGAGTTACAGATTCCATTCTTGAGAGACCGCCATGGAGAATCAGCTACCAAACCGTTCTCTTCGTGTACGGTTTGGCCGTAGATTTTCCATTTACTAGCGAAAGCGTCGCGCTATGATAGTCGGATGGTTTCCTGTACTCCGTGAACCGATTATACCACAGTGCGTTCCGCTTCTCCGCACTCTATATAGATCCTTCAATCACACGTAGCGATGCAAACATGAATTGGAAATAGCTGCTCTGCTTGATAATGATTCAAGTGCCCCATGATGAACGACAGCTCACAAATCATCGTACATTCCATGATCATCCCACATTTTGCAGAAGTGGATGGATGCATTCGCCAACTACCAGAAATAGTGGTATTTAGATAGTTCTCATTAAAAACGTGATATGACGCATACCAACTTCCAACATCACTGTTGCATCAATCTTGGAACAGAAACTTTTTAAACCACAGACGGTGCAGAAACTTTTCAAACCGCCTTGGTACTGTAATCAACTTTAGTGGAGGTTGCAGTGTTTCACTACTGCTACAGAGTTGTTGAAAACTGCAAACCCTATTCTTCGCGCTTTGCAGGACACATATATTGAGCAATGTCGAAAGGTTTTCATGACCTATTGCTCACTCATTTTTAGATACTGCGGTCTTGTGTGGTCCTTTTCTTCGTTTCTGATAGACTCTTGAAGAATGTCCAGAAATGCTCTTTACAAAACCTACCATGGTTCGTACCAGCCAACTTACTTTGACCAGTTTAAAAACTTCCACCTGTAGCCACTGGGATATCTCAGGCTCAATTTCGGTCTCATTCTGTGCTATCAGATCGTGCAGATTCTCCTACATCCCGCTCTCACAAATACCTCAATTTGTATCAGCTCGGGCATCAGGGCATCAATTTCAGCCCGCCAAAGCATACTGCAGTGCAAAACAGTATTCAGCACAGTTTTCGGGTTCTTGTTGGACGAGTTTGGAGCCCACTTCTTGCGGATATCGTTAACGCACCCACTTCTTCAGCTTTCAGTCTGCCGCTGAGTTGTTTTGATCTAACAGTCCACCGCCACCTTTATGCCACGCACATTTCTCCGCTTAGATTTTAGCTCTGCGAACGTTTCTTCGTCTGTGTTATTTATTCCTGTTTCTTCTATATTTTCCTAGTTTAAGGAGTTGTGATGAATAAGTAAACAGAAGGAACCAACCGGGGGGATGCTGCCTTTCGCTGTAATTAAACCTGTCTTCAGCAGTCAATGAAACAAACTCATCTTAGCAGTAAATATGCATACTGAACAAACAACAGTTGCACGAGGGACGAAAAGAGGTGGTGTAGGAGAATGTCATCGGATGAAATGTGTGTGTAGCACCAACGGCACACAAAACATTCTGACGCTTTGGTAGAGTGAACATTCAAGCATATCGTCGTCGTTGTTCACATCAATGTTTATTACTTATTGGAAGAAATGATAGATGCAGAGGGCATCGACTATTTATCCATTCCTCTATGATGTCATAACGAAAGTTTGTGAAACGAAGTGTGGAGCACCGAGGCTTTCGATTCTGCAACCGCATTCCAAGAGCATCAAAGATCTGCTTCATTAAATGCTGACAGATTCAATAAAAACGATCATAATTCAGATGCTTTCAAAGATCACCTCGAGATCCGATAATGATAATGAAAAAGGCTAATAAAGGTCGAGAACTAAAAATGCCAAATGCAAATAGGAAGACGTAAGAAAGTATTCATTAGCGGAAGAACAAAATGATGATCTCATATAATATAACATGTTCGACGTTAGAGTGCCGACGGCTATGTGGTCTGAGTAGCCTTTTTATTAACTGTCATTGCATACTTAGAGAACGATTCCTCCAATCCTCATTGAGGTGCGCTTGCGCATATTGACCCTGACCTTCAAACTTTTTTGAAGGTCAATTCGTCAGTTTTTCTCCGAACAGATGATCTCTTTTACGGGAACGATTAATCGTTTTAAAGTGTTGCAGATCTGTTTCAAATTGACGGATCACCATTATCTCGATACCTAAATGTTTGCTTTTATAGGATTTCAGTAAATGCTACTAAAAATACGACTAGACATAAACTGTTGCCCTAAACAAAATGACAACAATAAATTCGCCTACCAAATCTGAGTTCTTGAGAAACCGTATCAGCGGAGCTAGCTCGATGTGCGCTTGCACACTCTACTTACCCCTCTAACCAATTTCATATTGAGCCACCAAATACCAAACTTCAGCAATTATCACTGTTTAACACTCATTCGTTTTGTTGCAACCTGATCTGTGTAAAATAAAAAGAGCAAGTGGTGCAATACAGATACATAGTCTTTCGCGCCTTCAATTATCTATGACTTCAGTCAGGGTTAAACGATCACGATGCTTTACGGCAAAGCGGCTCAGACCTTAGTGAGCGCTGCATCCACCAAATTTTCAGAACTCTGAGTTCCCTAACTGCTCATGTGAGCTAACGAACAACCAGGAAGACATGTTTGCAAGCTCACTTGCATAATTCGGATATGCTCTTGCACGAGCAAAACTTGTGAAAGATTATAGAGGCGATCAGCTAAGAGTAAAATGTTTTCATAAACGCACGACGAAAAAAACGAGGAAACTGACGGACACTGGTTGTAGCAGTCTTCATCGTGACACATTACTCCTGTCAAGAGCGGCAGTGAGTGAATGCGTGACAGATGAGTGGAGAACGAAGCAGAGGATCAGAAAACATTCCTCTTTTTCGATGGTTTGCTTTAAAATGCTTGAAATTTGCAGCTTTTTGAATAATTTTGCCGCATGATTACGGTTCAGCTAACATATATATATATAGATGGATGGATATAGATGTAGATACGAACATAGATATAGTAAGTGAGATATTTATTACTATGAATACTTTGCTTCCTTGTTCGAAACAGCGGCTTATGATACGCAAGAGATGCGAGTGTGTGAGATGTTTGATGGAATGTTTTCGCAGGGCACTGCTAATTTGACTAGATTGTCTATGAAAAGGTCACAGCATCCACGATGAAATCTTGTCATTGTCTGCCCACGTCTTTCGCTCCAGAATGCTCTTGCCACGACATTCAGAGTTTGTAAGCCGCCGTTGGCGTGGTAACCGATGTGCGGTCTCCGCTCTGTTCTTGGCCGCCCATTTCCTTTCACTTACTGTCGCAGTTTAAGAAATTTCTTCAAGTGGTGTCTGTTGATTTGTGTGTCGTTTATTGAACGAATACCTGCTATAATGCGAAGGTTGCTTGGCTATACTGTGAAAGTGTAGTCCAGAATTACAACTCAAGGGAATGCTTAATGAATTAAAAGACCAGCTTATTCTCTGAAATTATTTCGTCCAACATTCCGACTGCTGCTATGGATGACATCGTAGTCGAAAAGACAGAAATATTCCTTTTGGTCAATTCAACGCACTCACTTCTGAACTGTACGAAACAAATCAGAGAGAATTGCTTGATCACCTCTGAAGATGGCAGTCTGGAAAGTGCACTTTTCGCAGTGCTCTTCTGTGTTATTTTCATACTACTATTGGCGCTTTTGCTGCTGCTTATCTGTAAGGTATGGTCGCTGCGGAGATCCGTCGTACCGTCTATTTACAAGATTGACCAAACAACTGGAGCTGTGGTCTCGGCACCAACTATAATCGGTTCGTTCGTTTTTTTGAGATCAAAGTTGTCTTCCACCTCCAAAGTTTTAAACTACGGAAATTCGTTTCAAAGTTGCGGGTCAGTAGTAACCTAGTACGAAATTTAGATGATTATAGGTGCGAAATTGCAAGAAGGTGCGAAACTGATCATAGGTGCGAAACTGTCAGGTGGTATGTTTGCGGTGCGAGCCATTTGAACGGATTTCTGCAAGGAAACAACTCTCTCACTAATGAAAACCTACGGCGCAAACTTTCACTATTTCGAATATGAAACATGTGTGTTATAGGTGTTTCCTTTATTTGCTTTTCGACAAATGCTTTGGGATTCAGACGAGTTTTCCTCATCCAAAGTCACTCCTTCAGTACAAGCAATTATAAATTGCAGAATGCGTTTGATCTTGTGCGAACTACAAGAGGAAAGCAAACAAAATCTTCGTCTGTGGCGGTTCCAGGTGCGTATCGATAGAAACAATGTAATTGTTTGCAATTGCTTTCTCCATTTTTGATGCGCTGCAAGGATATGGAATGATGTGGACATTCTGATGTGACTGTCAATGAAGGTAGTCAGTGTCAACACAGGAAAAATAAGAAACAAAATTCCAGGGAGACGAAAATGAAGATCCGGCTGGAGATTTTGTGGGGGAGAAAACAGAATCTCCCCACAACATTCTCATTGGAAATTTTGCATTTGGTGCCCTGCGGCTCCTTGCTCTGAGCTCTCATTGGGGCCACTCTTACCTGCTCCCCAAATTTGTCTCAAACTTACGTGATAATAAATGCTATATGCAGTGCAAGTTGAAATTTGATCGTTGGATGAGAAGTTTTTATGTTTGTTTTACACTGATTTCAGCTAACGAGTTGTGCTTTAAAAATAACGAGAAAGGATTTGCTTCGTTTAAATGAAATGAAATGATGAACAGCAATGAGAAGGAAGGAGGATGGAGGATGTTCCTGCTTTGCAAATGCACCCTCTTCTTCGTACATTTTCTAACGATGATTTAGCTACACAGTGTGCCTTGCTAGCCGCCTTATTCTATGGTTGTTCTAATCGTACTGTTTATTATAACATTATTGCATTCGGTGTCTCTAATTTCGTCCGTTTTTGAAGTCATATGCCAGTGTAGATAAGACGTAGAAAATTCGATGCATTGAATATATGAGAAAATGTGTTCGTCAGATTCTCACCTGCAAGTCAGTGTAGTCGTTACCCTTGGCGAGTCACCAAGTCGTGACAGAAAAGGTTTTTTACCTCTTAAGCGCCGAGCACTTAGGTTTGAAAAAAAAATGTTTTTTTCCTGCTTCTTTATCTAAGCCAGCAATTAGACAAATACAGAAGTAACGTTTAGATTAATTAATGTCAAAGAAGACTCGTATTTTATATATTCAAATTTGTTCGATGTACGCAGAGGGGTCTTTTAATGCAAAGAACGATATCTGTTAGCATGTCTTACGATTTTTTTTGATTGATTCAATTTTAAGCACAAATGCAACTGTTCACGAGTTGTGCTTCTTTACTGCGGATGATGCGTGAACGAGAATCTTGTAGATATTCTTCTCGACTTTCTCGCATTTGACTGCACGCAAGCAGTCCAATTTGCATTTTAACCAAGCGGACGTTCCACTGCAAAGTCTAGCGACTTAGTACGTTTTCTGCTCAGCTTTAAAAATTCTTCTACATTATAGCATTTAGATCATGATGCTGCATGACCTAATATGAGACTGTGGTCGTGATTCCAAAGTTATTCTCTATTTCTCGTCTATATTGATCCTGAAACTGAAGACAAAAAAATCGCCATTGTGAAGGATTCTTATGAAACTTTCCCACCCATTATTTTCTGAGCTACTCTTAATAACGAATTATAGCGTCACACGATAAACCAATTAAATGTTACTAATTACATGACACGTGAACCTTCTTAGTTCATTGTCGATTCGGATACTTCGAATGGAAAAAGGAAACTAAAATGTCACCAGTTGGAAAGTATCGGCAGTCATTGTTTTCATCACACATCAACAAAATGAAGTCCCTTAACTTGTAAACTACTTTGTCCAAAAACATATGCCTTTGAATAGCAATCACGCAGTGGGGGCACTCCGCTTGCGAATACTTGAGTGCAGCGTTATTTAACATGGACATGACGCGATATAGAATTGTAATATTTTACTGCAAGCAGGACATAGATTTAAAAAGATCAAGGACTGCCTTGTTATCCTTGCAGTGTTCACGTGTGAATATCTTCATCTGTGGCCAACAGTTGAGGTTGTAGCCTCAGGACTCCAAAAAGTTTTTAAGTTTTTGGTGTATGCGAAACTTCTGGAAACTGACTCTTTTCATGTGAACTGCAATACGTGCATATACCTCTAGAGGAAATAATTGGGTGCTAGAAAATACGCTCAGATAAGCGAAGTTGTTCGTTAAAAACGTTTCCGTATTAGCGTGACGATGCAATAGTTAATAGTGACTGGCGGTCACCGGAAATTTCAGGTGCTTACTTTTTGAGAAGCGACTCAAAATGCTAAACAGTTGGAAGAAAATATCGGCAATCCGGGTAAAATTTTCTAACGTACTTCATTCTGCAATCCTTTGGCAGCATTTGGCAGCATTCCATAAGCAGTGATTGGCGAATGTGAAGAATCGCTCAATTCGCGAAAAGAAAAAACATTGAGATGAGGGATTATTCCCGCCGTTGACAACACCGCCAGAATTTTTACTTATATTAAGGGTATTTCATTTCTTTCAACTACCATAGGCACGACGATTAAAGCGAAACAAACATTTCTGCATTATTTCTTCAACCGCAATAAGTTTGCATCGTTGTATCTCAGATTGCCAGTTTGGGGCTCTCCAAAACTTCAATTTGTGCACTCCGAATGATGTTCACTGCATCACACGTTCCTATGATTTCGATACTATTGGACGGTATTGGAATGATACCACAACGTATCTCAGATGGCTAGTTTGGGACTCTCCAAAACTCCAATTTTTACAGTGTCAGGACGCTCCCATAGTAGTTAGGACTATTTCCACAATTTTATTCTTTGATGGT
Organism: Parascaris univalens; assembly: GCA_037576465.1. Classification (NCBI taxonomy): domain Eukaryota; kingdom Metazoa; phylum Nematoda; class Chromadorea; order Rhabditida; family Ascarididae; genus Parascaris; species Parascaris univalens. The sequence goes on along the minus strand of CM075173.1, from coordinate 58,438,909 downwards.
CACCTACTGCATTAGTGCGAATCGGTGTAATAAAAAATTAATTTCTTCAACGGTTCAGTCGTCACAGCTTAGTCGATGTCAATGAAATTAGCGAACTAGTAGGTAATTGAGCGCAGCAAATCGACGGATCCGACATTACATCAAGTTGATTCACATTAAAAGACATCTAGAAATTTGATGCATTCAAAAACAAACTATAAACAAAGTGTTGTTCAGCCTTCATAATTCGATGTCATCTTTTTGCTCTCAGTTTCCCTTTTAGACATTCAGTGATGCTGTCTACGATTCAAAAAATTTACTTGAGCCGATCTTATGCATCCTTTCTTCATTTTATTATTGAGATATTGCTGCTAACTGTATATATTCCCAACCTCAAAGCTCTTTGCTCTTTGCTTTCTAAACATTTCAAATAACGATTTCAGTCGAAAAGTGCGTATAAACTTACCAACTGTACTTCTGCAGAAAAATTTAATCATATTCGTATAAGTCTGCAGTTGGTGCGTTTACATCATAGTGAACATTTGAAGGCTGCCAAAGCTGTATAAACAATCGTCACAGAGACGGAAGATCTTTTGTCGCGGAATATTTTTCATATATGCTGTGAGGGCAAATGCTTTCTAGTGTATTTCGTTTTGCATGGATTAAAAGATTCAATGCTCGGAATGGCGAATGCCTTCGTTGGCGCCTTCTGATTCGTCATCTTCATCCTCTTCGCTGGGTTCGTCTTCGAAAGGGTTTCGATAGAGATGCAACGACGAGCCACATGCCTTAGCAGCCTCGGCCACTGTCTGCTTACCGATAGGCATATTATGCACATCCATGGCGGAACGCTTGCCCGCATCTGAAATGTGCACTTGTATTCGTCTCTGGAAGATACGAAACCTCTTGTTTCTCTAGAAATTCTCGTGACAAATTCCGGGCAAAATTAACCTCTCGGCGTTTAATAATGGGAAAAACATATCATATATGTAATAGTCATAATCACGGTTCTTACACCTCACAACACTGTTGTCGCAAATACGCTTGTTTTTGCAACTGCCATTAATATTTTCACTATAATTCGTTCTTGACGTTTTGAGTGATTTCAGTTCATCAGCTTTACTTTCGTTAATTGTCTTATACGTTGCCCTCAACGTTCATATCTATGTCTTCTAATAAAAGAAGCTGCTTGTCACATTGCCATGCGTCATCATTCCTGCATTATGGCTGAAAAAAACGTGCAAAAATTTATTAAAACATTTCAGAACTCGTCTCTTGAACTGTTGGCCTGTACAGAACAAAATTTGGCTGTTTTGAACTGAATTTCGCTATCTCATGAGATACTAAAATAATTGGATTTATTTCTATAAATTACAGTGCTGTTTCTGAAGATAAAATTAATGCTGAAAAAGATCGATGAATATACAGAATCCGGTGACTGCCATGGAACAAGAATTTTTTCAGTGCTCAAAAGACATACCGATGCTCGGATGACGACGACCTTCTTTTAAAATTGGTGACCGTGAGCTGTGATGAACATAATTGACCGGTGGATTATTGCTTTGCGAAACTGTCTGAATCGAAGATCTCGGCTGCAGAAACGTATGAATACCTCAAACGCAAAGCTCATGTTTATGCAACAAGTAAACACAGCGTCGGAAAATGACCTGTGCAACAAAAATAATCTCGGTTAAACATCAACATAAACTGAAATAAAGTCTCTCTGAAGCATCACTCCGCTTAAGCATGTGGACCACATAGAGCAGCATCAAAGCAGATCGACAAGGAGCAGAGCATCTATCTTGCTTTACGCACCCGGCAACGGAATTTTCCTCATATGGCATCGAAACCAATTCCAATTTATAAACGCACCTAGGAAATAGAAAGTTTAACTGCCCGACAGAATCAGAATCAGAACCATGATAACCTTTATGAGAGAGGTTTATCTGAGTCTCATAAATAATGAAACTATCTATTTCCACACTCCATTTAATAAAATTCTGCGAACGAAACTCTGGCAAGCCAATAACAATAGAGGATCTTTTTATTTCACGGCTATTTCGCATAAAGAACTTTATAAAGTTTGAAAACTTACGAAGACTTGCAAAAGTTTGGTTCAAAAATGGAGCACATTTGAGGAAGCAGAACAAAAAATTTGCATGAAATTCCACAAAATGAGGAGAGTGAGGAGTTTCATAAAACCTAATAGGAGATGAAGTCATTTGCAGAATAGCGAAGCATGAAGCGACACTGCAAGAAGGAGCTCTTTAACAGTGATATCTCGTCGGTTACTTAATCTTATTTTATTTAGTAAAAAAATTTCTTCGTCACATAGGTGAGTGATGAGCACATACGAATGCATCGTCGCATTAAGTTTCGTAATAGACAATAAACATGTTGAATCAGTTAACAAAAACTGCAGCCAGGAACACAAAATTTATGAGAAAAGTTGATGCGCAAATTGAAAGACAATGAAACTACCTCAATAAATTCGTTACTGCATCACTGCTGACGCTGATCGATAAATATTCTCGAAAATAATGCAAAGCATTTTTTCAGTTGAATATATGGGTGGGGGAGGATGGGGAGGAGGGTGGGAGAGAAGGGTAGGGAATAAGATGATGGAAGGGAACTAACCGACAGGAGTTGCCGATGGTGCTCTATCAGAAGCCATTTGTAATATTTGTCTCTGCACTGACAACTCTCTCAGATGTCGCTGACCCTCTCTCACGCTTATATACTCATCCAGTTGCTCTCTATAATCATCACACATTAAGTAGCATGTTGTACGATCTCCAGTCAAGGATAGCAAATATAGAAATTTTGCAAGTAGTAGTTCCAAGAAAGTTACTCTTAAAATCTGAGAAAACTCATCGAGATGAATACGAGGTTAGGAAAACGAACGAATTCTGCGATAGTTGGTACAAGACTTGACTTTGTGGTGGTCAGAGGTCATTTAATAAATTTTGACACCAACGCATGGTTTACACAAGGAAACGGAAAGCAGTGGTTATCAAAGTTTGGAACATTGTTTACGGCATCGACCCAAAGGTGCTTACAATATTTGTCGCAAATACTTATTTACCTTATTACACTCACCACTTACATAAATGAGACTGTGGCAACCACCATAGGAAAAAACCATCCCACTGAGAATTCCACTATGATGCTTGAACGGTGATACATCTGATCTGCTTTTTATGGTTGAATTAACTTATGATGATCGAAGTATATATGAGTATCATACTTCTGGGTGAAAAGATGTTACAATACGCGCGGTTCTTTACGCGAAGATTAATGCAGTGTATTACATTTTTTTAAACTGATTACGTTAAACCCTTATAAAATAATGGTCAACACGACGGATTTGGTTTTCTCGTATCACAGTTCATTCTAGTTAACGAATGTTTCGGTGAAAAAAAAAAAATAATGCGATCGTAGCCTAGGGCATATTCAGGTGCAATGTTCGATGATCATTCAGCGTTCGAAAATTTTTTAGGTTCGATTCCCGTGCTAGTGTCATCTTGGAATTTACCACCAATAATCACAGTTTCATTCTCTGTTCGTCTGCTGAACCTTATAAATTCTGCGTGCAGAAAACTCTAGAACTAATTGGGAGGTCAGCTGAAGCTTTATGCTGGTAAGCAACCATTATGTGTGGAAGCCGTCAAATAAGAACTTCAATTCTGAGACTCCTTCCTGAAAGCTTTGTTGCAGATCCAGATTTTTCCCAAAACTTTTCAAAGAATACCCCAATAACGAAAAAACTAACTTAGGCGTTTTATAGTCCCTCCAATGCTGTCCTTCTCGTCGTCCGAAAAATATTACGCTGAGTAGAATAAGAAGCAATATGCAGCATACTCCCAGCAAAGGAAACATCTGGATAATGTTTTTCTGTTATATTGCAGTTTACATAGAACTTTTTCATCAGCTGAGACGAAATTTTTGGAATAAACAGTTGTGAAATACGGGTACTTATGTGCAATAAAGAGCAACGTTTCTAACACATTGACTGACAGTTTCTTCGAAATTTTTCTAACACACTGACTGACAGTTTCTTCGAAATTCATTATCTGCATAACTTGAGCCTAGAAATCGATTCACTGCTTCCTACAGGCTATCGTTCTCAACCGACAAATCATTATAATTACATACGACTGCCATCATAACTACTCCTTTATTTGGCCTATTCAAGTGCTGTGATATAAACAGCAGTGTATCAAAAAACAATCAAAACAACAAGCTCACCCTGCCATCAAACTCTCCAACAATTTTAAGAGAACGGATAGGAACTATTTATGGCTTAAACATGTACAATTCCTGCCTCAGTTAGCTGCGCTGTATGTGGAATGAAATGTCTCCGAGAGGATCGAATAGTGTACATGAGCCTAACCAGAAACGATTCCCAGAAGTAATATCGTGTTCGGATTGCACTTGGCTCTTCACTTATTAGCGTCGCTTCGGTCGACAGCAATGGCGTTGATTGCTCATTCTCTTCGTTCAGTACAGCTGCGAGAAGTCTCGCACGCGGTGCATCTCTCTCATCGCCCAGTTGCATCATCGTTACATTCTTCTGAACAACCTCCCAATTTTTGCACCCACACAGCATCACTTTTTTTTGCATTTAGGAGAATTTAGGTTTTTTTTGCACTTAGGGGAACGCAGAAAAGAGGGAAAATAGTTCAAAGAGAGCTAAGTGAATTACTGAAGGGAACGAAACTTGGCTGCTGCACTGCCTTTCGCCAATAATGAAATCTACATAAACTCATCTAACCAATTCAGAAAACACCCTCTCTGTTCATGTCCGCCCTGTAATATGTTCCAGACCATGCGTTTTTGCAAAAACTTTTATATCTATTACACGTCCTACGGTACTTAACACAGGAATGTTTTTGAGAGTTTTCTTGTGGTACTGCAACGTTTTTAGCTATCATCGAACTTCAAAGTTGAAACATCCTCTGGATTACTTACTGCTGTCATCACGCATCACCCGATGGAGTGATTTACGTTCTTTTTTGCAATCCGCAAGTGATGAAAATGTGGAAGAAAACGGCATTCAGAATGTTGAGCAAAAAATTACGTGCAAATGCGCCAAAAATTCAATCAAGAAGTCATACAAAATTTGCTTCACATTTCGAACTTCACTGCTTCACTACAACTTTAATTCTTAGCAATATTTTGCATCAGTCTGTTCAGAAATCTCCCTCTCCATTATTAGTTCTATTTAATGCACTGTTTAAGAAGAGGCCTTCCAGATGATTTCAGTGCGAGTACATCGCATCACAGGTACCTAAACCATTTTAGTTCCGAAAAATCTGCGAAATGAAAACGTACTTCCATGAATGCAAGAAACTGATACAAAAATCTACCACCTTAGTTAAGTGCCTAATTTGAACATGTCTATATCCAAGCAATTAATACCAAACAAGTAGTAAAATTTTAGCTTTAAAAGAGCTGTTTAAGTTAATTAAATAAACAAGTTTCACTCAACCCAAATAAAAGCGAATAACCGGACGATGGGAAACATACCACGTGAAAATTGCACCAGTCAATCTGAAATGTTGGCGCAAAGTATTTGTCGAGTGGAACAAGTGGATTTCTGGTGCAGTATTGCGAATTCGTCTGTAAACCTCGCTCCAAGTTCAGCACATTTGTGTGAAAACGTCTCTGTGTTCCCACTTGTATGATTGCCCTATAAGAAATCTATTCATGAACAAGCACAGCATCTTCTGGCAAACCTTATTATACTAATAACTACTCTTAGATCTGAATATACGTTAATCTTTAAACTGCGCCAAACTATGCATCTATTTCACATGCAACTCTTTATCAATGCCGTAAACTACCAATCAATGCTGAGCACTAAATCCAGCAACTGGACATATGATAGCCGACAAAAACCATAAATCCTTATTTTCAACCCTCCAATGAGCGAAAACGATATTCAGCAGGTATTTCTTAATGGGAGATGAAAGTAATCGAAGGAAGGTATTTCATGTTACTCAGAAAGGCTACCCGAATTTGTGATCACGAATAAAATGAGTCTTCTCGGGTGGTGCATTCACTGCGGGAATCACATCGAAAATATAGGGGTTGATGCCTTTGCCGCGAAACGAATCCTTCAGCGATGTGTGCATCTTCTCGATTAGTCCACTTCGATCGTTTATAAATTCCTCAGCATCATAGTTCTTCACACGCAGTTCGACAACTTGCTGCGTGGACGCATTGTAGCGTGCTGAATATTCCGCTTAATTAGTTGGATAGCAAAGGCTACTGAGTGGACGAACAAGATATCGCATATAACGTGTTTTTAGCTTATTTACTACTCATTTGAAGCAGAACTTCAAATAAAACCATATATATTCAAGAAGTGAATAGTGCTGCAAACAGGGAAAACGAGGCTTAAACCTTTCAGGAACAAGAAGGCGGATCTCGGCTGAAAAAAAGGCATTAGAACTTTAGCCAGCGAAGAAAAGGGCCTGATGCTCTAACGAGAAACGAGTTTATGTCTATGATGAAACCATTCACGCAAGTCTTCCCCCCCCCCCCCCCTTCCGAGTCCAAACCTCCACAAGCCAGCACATGGTTAGAGGTTTTCTGCGATGAAATCAAAAGGATAACTTATTCTCATATACTTCAATTACTGTGCCGAGAAAAGAAACTAAATAGAATTCCTTTAATACAGATAATCGAATCCGTAATTTCTGACCCATATCCCAGTAAACCTGCTGTCCCATAACGCTGTTCATTGGGACTCATCAGGAAAAATTATGCTCGTGCAATTCGCTGTGTGACTCGTCTAGTAGGATTGAAAAAATTAAGCTTCTACCTACTCTCAAATTCCAAATCGAGAATAGAGTTCTTAAGATGGATAACTTTTACTTCATTACATTTTTTGAACATTGTTCGTTTTGTATTACGTATGTTCACGAACAAAAATTTTACATAGTTTATGTGGGTATGACGCTGCAGCCAAATCAAGATATCTACTTGTGATCAAAATCTATTTGTGACCTAATATTACAGCGATCATTGTGATTCTATGGTCGTTCTCATCCCTTGTTCTTCATGCAGTAACACTGATCGATCTGTGATTTTCTGGTCTGCCTCAGGCTTATGTTAGTCGGGCTTCAGCTCGCCGGAGTCAGCTTTCTGTATTCGATAGATCCCAAAGCGACAGCACTTCCGGTTACCTCCGTCGTTTGTAGTCGCGCACATCAACCGTCCAGTGAACTACCTCGATTCTCCCGTGTTTTGTTTCCAGCCGGTATCCCTCTCAACGCTGTCACCGCCAGAGTTACAACAGCTGATTAACTTGAGCCTGTCAAGAAGTGCACTCTATCTGATGTAAAATGGATGGGAAGTCGTGCATCGCGAGAATGATGAAAACAGATGGCTGTGATCAGCAATGTTCATTTTGATGCAAGTAGATAGCGACAACACAAAGAGGAAGAAGTGAGAAATTTTTCATGCCCATAGTCCAATAGGATGGTGATCGAAGCGTTGTAGGCGGTGGAACGTTTACCTCAACAACCGACTCGAACGTGCAACTCATTCCACAATGAGGCAGCAACGATATATTTGTGAACGAAATAAAATGTGAACGAAAATAAGACGATTTAAATAGCGAGCTGCGAATCGCCTCTTGTGTCTCCAGTCAACTGTAGTAACAGCACTCACATGAAGAAAAATGAGTCTTCAGCAAATCACTACCACCCGATTTCTGAAAACAAGCACAAGCCACTACTATGCATTTTAAGTGACATTAAATTCAACTGCAATGAGAGTAACGAAGTGATCATAACTTGCCATCGTTATTGAAGAAAATGGTAATGAACTGTTGTGCAGTATCGAAATTGTCGGTGCGGCGAGCGATTGCATGGATTACGATTTGCACTGCGGGAGTGACAGGCGTCCCATAGAGATAGGCGAGAACCTTGTGCCGTGATGGCATCAAATGCAGCCACAGCGGTAGACTTGGACGTCCCTTCACTGTTGCCGACCATTTAACATCCACTAAAAAAATACTCGAAACCTATCCAAACGAAAAGAAGTAACAAGATAACAAAAACGAATGCTTGCCTTCTTATATGTTAAAAGAGGACGTAGCAATTTCGACTACTAGCCGTCACCTAACTGTCGGATTAAATGTTCCCTGCTACTGCGTTGAGGATTTCATTAATGGGTTCTGTCATCCGTTTAGAATATCGTGATGATAAGTTACCGTTATTTCGAAAATCCTCCCTCCCTATCTCGTCTATTTCATGGACCCTCCTGCTCTGCCAATGAGGTGGGACAAAGGAGAGGACCTCAAAGATCCGACGAATTCGGAGGTGAGGGGGAGGACAAGTGGAAGATCAACCTACTTCTGAGCCCAAAAATGATGTTGGTCGCCAAAAATGCTTTTAAGATAACGACATTAATTTTGATGAAGCGGTAGAAGTTGCAATGGTCCAAAATATCATTTATTAGCACTGTATTTACTTAAGAGATAATGTGCGCTTACTGCACAAAATTATACTCTATTCTCCGGTATTTTTTTAAATGACAAGGTGCTTTTTGTAATCGGAAACTTCGTTAACCGCATGGTAGTGATCTCTGATGCGGTTTAACTGCATTGGCTAGCTTTGTAGAAGTGTAATGGCGCGCCCGTCTTGGCAGGCGAGAGAGCGGGGAAGGTGGGAGGTATTTTAAAATCTCACTCCGCCACAGGTACCACTGTTGAACTCCCCCTCCACTCTCTTTCAGCAAAAACTGCAGCACCAACGCTTCTTAACACCACATTATGCTAGGCACCTAATTCTCATGTGCCAAGATGCCTCTGATGCTATATACGACGATACTCTTATAAAATGGGGAAAAATAGGTCGTCTTTCATGGGTGATGCAGAGTCTCGTATGTACGAGAATGCGCCTCACATGCAGTGCGATATGGCTGCTTCATGCTGCTTTCGCAACGATGTATTGTGCACTTCTATTCCTTTAATGATATATGTATGGTACGGGCCTGATGCCCTCGTTCGCATCCGCCTCATGATCTTTGTTCGCATTCTTAAGGATGTATGCGGAAACACGAGAATGCCTATGGAAAAGTCGGATGTGCAAAAAAGGCGAAGTCTGCAAGATGATTTCGAGATAATTGTTCAAAGGACAAAGCAAGTGTGTAAAATCCTGTGTTTTACTATGAGAGACAGTTCTTTCCTACAAAATAAACCCCTTCGAACAGTAAAAATTGGAAAGAAGGAATGAAGCGTTGAAAAACAAATCCGAGCAACACAACGCCAGGAAAGCGAAAGTAAAAGAACAAAACTAACATAATAAAGCAACTCTTCCGATTTCAGTCTGTGCCGATTCCTACTCCTGTACTTTTCTTTTCGACTGAGGTTCTTGGAAAACATTTCTACCTTACATCTATAAACTAAACTTGGACTCGTCGAAAGGCTTGTGCGTTTCAAAGTTTCAGTAAGCGTTCCTTCTCCGCAATATGATCAATCCACTTCTCAGTGGTCGAGATTGGATGTGTTTTGCATGATGGCTACAGCCGTGCCTTTTCTAATGCCATAACTCTTCCAAACGATCGGATAAACTGGGTATAAGATCGTATTTGGCGTTACGTCAATTGCTCCTTGGATGAAATTGACGACATTTTTAGGCTCACATACGTAGATATTATAGCCATATATGGATTTGCTAGATCATCCGGTATTATAGGAAATACCCTACAGAAACCTATTTGCATGGAAAACCAAAAGAAAGACAATCTTTTCCATAGACAAAGGCAACAAATGAAACTTTGCTTACCGGTTGTGGAAAAGAAATTTGCCGAATGGAGGGTGTGAATGAAAAATTTGCCTTTGGTTGCATGCAACTCCAAAGATCGAACCGCAGAGTTTCGACGGCGCGCTGCTTCGGTTGTTACAACCGTCAGTGTGTACAAGAGCCAAATTTGCATAACAGACAAGTGCATCTGAAATCAGCGCCGGCTGATGATTATCGTCGAATAATATTGTGAAAGCACTCATGAAATCTTCTCACTAAGAGGAGATGGGAACTATACTTGTCACAAGTTAACGTCCGAAAGTCACTAATATATAAAAATCAAAGGATCGTGAATCGTTGTGACTCAACAGATGACCGTCCTCAGCAAGGAAATCAAAACAGACATGTTTAAGCACAAAGTTCTCTACGTAATTCTCATATTCGGCCCTCTCCCCACAACAGCAATGTCACAAAAATTTGCTTCGTTAAAACGCTCATGCATGATATGTTTGGCAGTTATCTTTTCCCGTATCACCCACTTATTCAGACAGTTGATTCCCGCTGTTGAAATGAAGCAGTTGAAGCCTGACTGCTTTCCAGCGATGCGATTCCTCAGAAAAACGCCACTTCTGCATAAACGCGATCGTTGGCATACAATTTCAGAAATCGGTTACAGTTATATTGTCGCTATCACTCGTCGTTTTATTTAAAACTGAAATAAACCTATCAGAATCCTTAAGAAATAAATCAAATGTATCAACAAGGTCAAGATCATAACAAAGGTCACTATAAAGACCAAACCAGATGTCAAGCTCAGCAGCAGAATCACATCGACTAGTGAAAGCAACCCCACTTATCAAAACGACACAATTGCATTGAAAGCTATAGAAAACAACAGTGAGGATTTCACAATGGACCATAAATTTAAAAAAAAGACACTTTACGTCCACTTGATGCGATGCAACCTCAAATCAACGTCTATATTGAGAGGTGGTGACATAGCTAGGTGATGTTGTCAACCAGATTTAAAGTGTCATTGATCGTTATTTTGCTGACACAGAACTGATGCATTGTTACCAAACGCTTGTGTGACCGATTCGTTCACTTTCAGCCACTTCAGGTTACCTCAAAAACATTTTTGTGCTGACCCGTTCAAAAACCTCTTCGCACACGCCAATCGACCTGCCTGTCAAAGTGACCAGAGGTGATTTAGGTTGCAAATTATTGTAAGTGCGGAAAAGTGGTAAATATGATGAATATTAATATAAGCAAATATAAATACAAATATAAACATTAATATTAATTATCAATATAAATATCAATAATGAAGAGAATCTTATGTCAAAATATGGTCTTAAAGATGACGATATGACTACAATAAGCCCAAAACAATCAATAGAGGTGGAGCACTTTAAAACGAAACATCGGATGAAGCACATAGGATGAAATGTTTCAAATTCGGAATAGAAATACATTGGCAAAAAGAACCACTCTTCAGAGAATAATGATGAATATAGCATTGAATGGTGTGTGCACGCTAACATTACCGATACGTTCGAAACGGTTTACACCTCAGCGATGTGCTGCCAGCAACAGCAACATGAGGGTGCGCATTTGCGAACAGCTGTGCTACGAGCACGCACTCACGCCCGGATTGTAGTAGTCATTTCCCGCTGCTCCTGCAATCGTCTACGCCCTAAGATGAGAGATCGACATCCTATCCAAGTTTTTTTTACAATTCCCTATTTCTTCTTTTTTCCTTTTGTGGTACTCGTTCCTCTTCTCGACCTCTGCACCCTCAAAAGTCATTTTTGACCAAACCTGAGGACGAGTGGAAAATTTTTTCAAGCGTACTGTCTGTTCATCAGTTTGTTCCCTTAGCGCTGTGTAAATGTTTCGGAAGATATTGTCGAGGCATTTGTTCAATTCGTGGCATAAATAAGTGGCAGGGGCAATACTCGGATTGACTAATATACAGGTACGTGTTTGTCTGAAGGTTCCCCATTAGCACATTTCGCAAGTTGAAGCTGTTTCTCGTGTCTGTAATAACTACTATCATTTTTTACGCAACTACTACGGACAGGCACACCAGTAATACTGACAATCCCACTGTTTATGGAGTATTGATACTTAAACTAATTAAAGCTAACATGCCAAAGCTGTTGCAGCCAGTGAGCAACACCATCCTTGAAAGGCGTTTCCTATTACTTGACAGCAATCTTTAACTTATTTCTCATATTATCTCTTTAGATTTGGGGAAGATGACTTTTGTAAAACATGCAATCTGCGTAATCAACTTCGCGGAAGCGGCTGAAATCAGTACAGGCAATTTTAACCACAATCTTGGAATTCTCACTTCTAGTTGCCTGAAGGAACGATCTTGAGTGATCCTGGTGGGCTCTGTTTGCCGCACTTTGAATCTGTTGACATCAGTCGAATTTGCCCAGTCCTGCTGGTTTTAAAATTTGTTGATAATGAAACTAATCACCTAGAGCTTTACGATTTGTCCATCTATGTTTCAAACCATGTGAAACCGCTCGTTTCATAATTTCCACGATTTCTGGCAACCTCAGGTAATCAGATCTTTTCACGTGTTTATAGTACGTTTTGTGCAAAAGCGATTAATTTAATAAACCTTTTGAGCTTCTCTCTACACCTCAAAAAATTCCCTACGTTTAACCCTTAAATTTACTGCAGTGATTCAGTGAAAGAATGACTAGCTGTTCTTTTTGAAATGTAATCGACATTTAACCGCTCGATATAATCGGCATTTAATAACCGCTAAATTAACTTCGTTTTTCTAAACCTCCACAAAATGCCTCCTGACATATGTGACCATATCGGGACAGAGCTGTGCCGAACGCTGCAGTCAAATAACCGATGATCACTAGCAGGTGATTGCCACCGTGTGTGTTCACTCTCTGTGCAGGAATTTCCTCTCTGAGATATTTTATAATGGAGTAACTGTACTTATTTTTTATATCGGAACCGATTTGCTTAATACGTTTTGTTTTATGTCGACATGACCTCCGCGCTATAACTTAGCACTCATTTATCATTAATACGGTTTATTTCTGTTTTGTTGTTTTTATTATTTCACTGCTCGACTGGTGAGTGCTCGTTCTTAAACTGAGTTGAAATTGCACACTTCCAGAAGACCTACGGCATGCTAGAAAACGTCGACGAATCGGAGAGCCAAATAGATTGGAAAAAATGAGAAATAACTTGTACTTTTATGAGTGGGCAAAACTTGTGTGATATTAGTATATTCAACGTATAGATTTCTATTCGGAAAGGTTAAAGTTTATCAAAGTTTGCAGCAATAAACATCCATAGACCATCGCATATTGTTCCACTCTCAACCATTTCAGAGGTCAGAATAGCCCACAGATGCAGTACTAGGTCACAAAATTAACTGCGGTTATATCTTCGCTCTCTCATGTTGCTGCTGCGGTGACGAACATCCTCCTAAAACACCTTGCGACGCTAGTCATCTTCGCACGAGCAGTTCTCCGCTCCAATAAATTGCCCTTAGCCGTAAAACGTGCTTTTTTTCTTGCAATTCTCGTGAACGTTCTATCGTAATTAGACTATATTTCTTGTCCTGATTGCGGACGTGATATTGTTCACAGTAATGATGGTATTCCGTTCTTTGAGCTCACTGAATATTCTACCGCGATTGGTTACGACCGCTGTGCTCATGAACGTCAGCTTGAATTCAACGAAGTTTGCTTTGACACGTTTAAGAAACTCGCAAAAATGCTGCGAGAAGCATGGAACTCCCTACTGAGCAAAACTGCAACTGCTTCCACTTGCATGAAATTTTCAAACTCATCCCTCTTCGTTTCCTGCAAACACTCAAATTTACGTCTTTTTCACGCAGCCCCAACCACAGTTTTTCCTCATCGATGATAGTTAACTGAATGTTATTATTGGCTGCTTATACTGACGCATTAAATAATCACTTTCACACTCTCTTGCATCTATCAGTGATCGCTAAGGGCTAGAGGTTCACATCAACCTGCTGTCATTCCTTCCAGTGTAATATTCATGTGTCTCTTTCATTTGTTACTGCATTATTCTTTACTTCTTCTTTCACATCTCACAGCTTACTGTCAGAGCGAAATTTGAAAAACACACCTCCCAGTAGGTATAACACCGTTCGATCGTACCTTTAGTTTCATTCTCTACCGAGTATATTTTCACATGTTGTTCCGTTTTTTCCGTTATTCCTGACAACAGTGGCATACCGCAGACTATAACCTGCATTTAACCCTAAGGCCTTATGGCTTACATTTGTATCATACGTTGCATTTTGCAAATAAATATTCAGTTCAGCTGAATTTAGTTTAGCACCACTGTCCTCATTGACTCCGTGGTGTCCACACAATGTGCCACAGGTGATATTGAGAGTGTTGCCAGGGGGACAGCAGAAGTTGTGACATTACAAGCAAACGACATGCTGCTTGACTTGCACATTACACTGAGGGCTGCGGCTGCTGATACACACGATTTCGAGCTAAAATGATTCGTGCGTAAAGAACATCATATTTAAAAAAAGAGAGAAAAAAAGGTTAGGTCGGTAAAGAGCTGCAAATATGCATTAACTTCCCATAATCTCATTAATAGCATTTCCTTCCCTCAGGGTTACTTTACTGTAAAAAACAGTACCTAAACATGTAATGTTTAAAACAAATCGCGCTAATCCACTGCTCCCGACAAAACAAACCTATTCGCCGGTAGGCTATGAACAAACACTACATATGTATATATGTTTTAGAGCGACGCTCATGAATACTGAAACTTCGAGGAACAGCAATCTCCTTTGATTAGAACCTTTCATTCGAGTTACATTGTACTACTTAGGTAGAGACTCTAACGTAAAAACAAATGATGTGGTCTCTGCATCGGCTGCAAGCAATTTCCCTCAGTGTCGGTCACTAAAGATCGGATTAAAGACTTGAAACGATACGAACGAGGAGTACAAACGGATTAAATAAGCGGCAAATGTTGGCTGTTTCGCATGTTGAAAGAATCGTATTTTGCAATAAAACGTCGAGGAGAGCCTAGTAGACGACAAACTTGCTGTGAAACTCGATTATATGAGAAGGCCAAAATCAGCCTTTGTATCGTTTGCATTATTTGTGAAATTCCAAAGTAAGTCTAGTAATTCTCATTGGATTTATAAAAAAAAGTGGACGGCCATCCTGGACAGCCCAATACGAGAGAAAAAAATAATATCATAGGTAGGAAAATAACGAAAAAAAAGCTATACATCTGCGGGTTGACTTTCTGCTAAGCGGCGAACCGTGATCGGCACGCAGCCATCGCCTAAAAACGTAAACTCTGTTCCGACTGATCGAGTTCACTGTGGCAAATTTACAACCGCAGTCATTTGCGGGCTCTGAATAATGAAGAACGCCGTAAAGGTATATTTCACAGATTCTTGAACGCTGATGTGTGGGATTCGTTCAATGGAAGTAATAGTAGATGGCGAGTACATATCAGTGATTTCTAATTCTACTCAGTCTAACATCACCTTTAGAAACAAAAGTCAATCAACATTCACTATGACTTAAGGTCCTTTCACCGTCATTTTTTGCTCCCCACAATGCAGAAGTGGACCCGTCAGCAGAAGACCGCTGCTGGTCAAGCAACCCTAGTCCTCCGGTCAACCTGGCGCATTGCCAAGCCCGACGATCACCCTCCTTAGGCACCGAAATGATTTGTGTAACCTATAATTCAATACCTTTAGACCACTAGCACCTCCCTAGCCATTTATTCTGTATTGGTTCTCATAGTGTGCTGGTCATGAAAATCTATGGTGGCGACTTCCCACAAGTGCCAGAGATGCACATAGCCGTGCTCTAATACAAAACGCAAGTTCAGACAGGCTTGGAGAGGTCTGTAAAATTTGGAAGTGGCGAGGAAGGGCAAGGGAGGACAGGGACATACGCGAAAGAGACTCTGTAAAATGTTTTTAAGGAGCTAGATGCATCTACTTATGCACAAAAATGTCACGTACTTTAAAGCGGCTTTCACCACTCTCAGTTTATATTTCGTTATATTCCTAAGATACACGCGCATTTTATGTCATTCTTATAATCTCTCCTTCAGTGCACTTCTCTAAGCTCTTCTAGGAATAAAGAGCATTCATCTATTCAACCAGGCGAGCTTCATTCCGACGGAAATTTCGGAAGAAGCGTTAAACTAAGAGTCGAAATCAAAATACGAATAGAGCACTGTTTATATTAATTTATACTCTGTCCCTAGTAAAAACACTATGGAAACAGCGTATAAAAGATTAATCTCTTGAATATGCCCTACTCGTTTTCCAGGTAGAAATAACACTGCAACAGAAGAAAGCCGAGCAGATTCTTCATTGAGTGCATCTACTGCAAAGTAAAAACAAAGAGAATCCACAGCGATCATAAACAATTGTGAATTGGGAAATCACTAGCAAAAAACCCAAGAGGCAATATTGATAGTACACCATCACAAACTTTCCGTACGCATAACAAACATAATGAAAATGTCCGCGTAAAAAAACACAGACAACAACCCCACCACACAGATAAAAACCTCACGTGGACAATTTGCAACAAAACTCCGAACTCCTCGGAAGTGAAATCCTCAAATGAAACTCTAAAAACCTGCAACTTAAAACTCTCTTCTATGATGTATCCATCCCAACAAAATTTTATCAAACGAATTATATGAGCCTCATTTTTTTGTGAAATATAGTGCAGTTTATCCATTGTTCCACTAACTCCGAAAGCGGGTCTTTTGAGAAAATCTGTTAAAATTTAACCGGCTAGAGGTACGAATGAAAATCGCACATACTGTTTCACAGCGTTTAGCAAAACTCGGAATAGGAATACACCATCTCTCCATTCTTCCCTTACTTGCGCGTCGATGGTCTAAAGAGTCGTCTAAACCACCATGTAGAATCCTCTCAAAACTATACGATACCTTTACTAAGCAGTAGAAACAATGATGCGAAGATCTAAAAACGCCTCGGAGATTCCCTGTGGTTCCTCTGAGCAAAAATACTTCGCTACGCCTAACAGTTTAAAAATGAGTTGTCGCAAAAGCGGAAGAAAACAACAACTGAAATTTCGTGGAAACGTCGTTTCTCTCAAACCTTCTGCCAAATTTGTGGCCTTTTAAGTGAATGATGTGTAAAACTTCTTCATGTGTAGCACAAAAATGAGCTGCGATCTCATTCTCTGATGTAAATTTTACAATATCCTGAAAGTCCCACTTTAACATATGCTCTACCTGTAGGTCTCATGTCCATGCGATTCTCTAAGGAGGCCACCACTGATGCAAACGACGTCCATTCGACCTGAACCACTCCCCCAGTTTTACTTATGTACGGCGATTTAGTGTCCTGAAATAGGTGGAGGAATCAGTGGAGCAATCCCCGTCTTTCACGAACTTCTCTTTGAATTGTTTTCCACCAAACTGCTTTCTGATAGCCTTTCCGCATCCACGAATTGTTACCTCTGCGCCTAGTTCGTAATCGATGTTGGCTCAGTTCGCAGCAACATAACTCGCAGCAAAGATCGACAAGTAACACCTCCTCATGAAAGACAACAAACTTCGCACAACTCCGTCTACTCGAAGAATGGCAAAAACGAAAGTGCAATCATTAATGAGAAAAAGGAAAGAAGTTAAAGTCTAGCAATTATTTAATCTGTACAATTTCACAAAGTGAGATAGACGTTTCATTGCACATCGCCACTTATTAAAACTCCTAAGAGGGTGAGGTAAGGGACTCGCAGAGTGACGCAGATAAGAACGATAGCGCATTAAAACGCTTAAGATTATTTACTCTTCTTTCTCTCTCGCCTTTTCACAATCCCTTAAACGATATTCCCTAATATTTTATTAACGGTGCTAGAAATGGCTCCTTCTAATATCGGCTCGGATACAGATTAGTTCACCAGCAGGAATTTGCAGGCTAATCCTATCAAAACAATTATTTCTTATTCTACCTTTATCGAAGTAGTTTGTTGTGAGACGCCGTTGCTTCTTCAAATATTGCTCGCCTCTTACAACTGGATTGACCTCAAGTATCTTAAGTGCATCGAAACCAGAGATGAAGTTCGAATCCCTATGCCAACAGGGTGAAACCTTCCTTGGGAAGAGACGTCCTCCCTATGTGATAATGAAAACACTGACGCAAAAAAGTGGATGAACATTGCAGCAATATGGCATCCTCAAAAACATAATCAAAAAACCTGAGCTAACGCTCCGTTTTGATTTCTGCTAATGTGACCATCGCTACAATCAGTACCCCCATCAGGACCAACTTGTTAAATAGGGGGTCCGTTCAGCGAAGGGATGAAGGGGCAGGCAGCAAGGATGGATGAACAGAGATCTATAAAATAAGAAATCTCACAAACGATAATGAAAAATAACAAGGCAACAGCAATGAACAACAGCCTGTGGAGGCACGAAATGCGAACATGGGAAAACCACTGCACTATCCCAACGCAAAGAAAGCGCCTGCTTAATTACAGTATGTGGGTGCCGAACAACGATCACCTACAGCAAACATGCACAACATTTCGCATAGATGTCTACACTCGCATTCTCACCTCACAGTATAACTGATGAAACACAACATGACGATACTAAACATCACTACATAAAACATAATGCACAACCACATCAAACTTATTCTCAGCCAATGAAGATAAAAGTGCTACCCTTTTAGCGCTCTGAGG
The DNA here is from genome assembly GCA_037576465.1 of Parascaris univalens. Classification (NCBI taxonomy): domain Eukaryota; kingdom Metazoa; phylum Nematoda; class Chromadorea; order Rhabditida; family Ascarididae; genus Parascaris; species Parascaris univalens. The sequence continues at coordinate 58,420,437 of CM075173.1, read as the reverse complement.
TTGCCGATGCATACCTCCCCTTCCCCATAGCATACCCCAACAATCTTGGAGATAAAGTTCTCATATCCGATAATTTATGGATAGATTGAAGACCCTGACAGCGTGTTCTGACGCTGACGAGCCTTCCGGTTCAATACTTGGTCAACGGCACCAATCTTTCTAAAAAATATCTCACCTTCAAATGCGGACAAAACAAAGCATTTAAAATCTGTAGCCCATATCGCTAGGATTAGAAAAAAATTGCCTGAGAACACCCGTAAGCTGAGTAGTTAAGGCAGGAAAACTGGAAAGGCGGCTTAAGTGAGAAACTGGCGCTCCTCGCACTGCATAATCACTAAGGCGTATCTGAAGCGTGCACGTCGACGAGTTCAGCGAAGTTACCGCTGAAAGCGTTCTTCCCACCAGTTTGTTCGTCTCGATCACCGCCATCTGTGTGCTCCACCGTCTCACTTCCTTGCAATTTAGGTGAAACAGCAGCTTTCATCTAGAAATCGATCAGCATTCTTTAAAAACACAAATGCTTGAAATGAATAGCGAATGCAGCACTGTATTTCACAAGAACATTTTTTGGTGTTTCCAATGCTTCACCAGTTTCGAACTGTATCCTGACCAACAATCTGAGTGAGGAACATGCCGAACTCGCACGTTTCTTTGCAAAACCTAATGAGGTTAGTTAACCAGCTTAACCAACATATACATTAATCAATTATTGATGTATTAAAATATTAATCAAGCAATAAATATTAATAGGAGGAACGAAAGCTAATATCCAGAATTTCTTTTCCTCCCAGGGCTTTCGAACTGCGGATACGATCTTTCAACCATCCCATTTTCTACGCGTTACTGAGTAGCATCAAAATAGACTCTTTGGCGTGGCATGCCGATCTGATAGCACGCTCACTGCGCACGCCGCCATTCAAGAATATCCTCAAAGATTTTAGTGGTCATTTATTATGTAATGCTCAGCTTCAAGTTTCCAGCAATAATTAACAACAAAACATGCATTTTCTATCAAATTCCATGGTTCTAGATTTTAAAACGACCAAAGCAAGACCTTCACATTTTTCACTCATTTCAGCACCTAAAAATGCTATATGGAAGAAGAGATACCAGTCTGCTTTATCATAACAACGGTTAGTGTCACGTATTTAAAAAAGCCCTAGTGATAAGTAATACAATGATACCGCGATGACAGTACACCACAGCTTGCTTACAATAAAACGCAGAACTGCACATTTCTGTCAATTTTCCACACAGGGAAAATGATTCACGCGAGTTACAATTAAAAACTCAAGAAGGGGAATGGGGGATAAGAAGTTTTTGGGATTGGCAGGTATGCTCCTTGAGAACTGTGTAATTATTTGAGGTAAAAGTTCACGGGCAGAACAACGTCATTCATCTTTCAGCAATTTTCATTAACCTGCAATAGCCTTTAATGGCACAGTAAACCACAGAGGAACTACCCGTCACATGCTAACAGATTTTTTTTTTTCAAATTACATGCCACAATGCTGTATCTCATTAAACAATATTCGAAAAAAAGAGGCTGACATCTGTCATGAACAAACATGGTACCGTAGGGTCGGATGTCGTTGTGAGAGACGGAACCTGGTTATCCGCCAAACCGGAACACTTCCCCCTCGAACCACCGAATTCACCATCTTAACAGTTGCAAATATTAAATAATGCAGACTGCGGAAATCTTAACTTCCTTTTCATTGATGAAATAAGAGCGTTGCATTCTAGCTCAAATAACATTACCCTAAACAGCCATCACTGCAACCCCTCCAATCCCCACCCTCCATAGATTTCAAGAATGGCAGAGATGACCATTCGTATCATCGTAACTCTAAACGCTATGATAAAAAAATCAATCCCATCCCGTTCCATTCATCGACTCCAACTTGTCAGTGGTTGAAAATGAAAATACCCTGCCATCTTCCGCATAATTCTCGTTTTTCTAACTTTATTGTTTGGACCAAAGGGCAAAGAAAAAATAAACAACTGTGAAAATAACACCTCTAACTTCCTTGAAAACCCCTTCGTCGGATACAGAATACTCATCGTCGTCCTCCTCAAAATCACGGTCGTCATCAAAAACGACACTATAGCAATCATCCCACTCCGAAAGGCTCGTAAAATGACCTATAAGAGCACATCAATTTATGTCATCTGCACTCACAGGCAACGCATCTGATAGACTGTCATCATATATGAGACTAAAAATCAATACCCCACCATCATAGAGGCGTTGTCTGCGGCAGCTTAAACATTAAAACCACAATCAACCGCAAGAAGCAAAAAGCACCAAAAGATATCAGTATCAGATGCTTGATTTATAGCTAACGTTATGAGGAAAATTCGCCAAGGTTTCGAGAAACAGTAGAATTAGTTGGTTCCGTTAAATTTGGTCAGTAAAGCACAACTACTCTTTAACGATTACAGCCACTTTCCCTAGACCAGGAAAACAATATGATCTATTAAAAATTCAGATAACAATGATGCTTCGAAAATTACACAGCACCCGTTTCGCTACAACAACTGGCATTCGCAATCAATGTATACAGGTCAAAGCACACGCACGCCTAGAAACGATGTAATATTCTAGTGTCCACAACTTTCACAACGCTCGATGTTCATTACATTATTCACTGCAAACAGCAAACGAGTACTGCAAGAGGCCTCTAGGAAAGGAATCAACCGAACGAACCGCAAGCGACGCCTTTATTCTTCTTACTCATAGTGCCCGAGACGCCTCTCGAACGCGCCTTGCGAGCAGCTTTCGCCTGAGTTGCTTTGACAGCGACCGCTGCCGATTCCGACTTGCTTCGCTCACATGCACGAGCTGCAAGCATTCCTTTCAAATGCTCTTTTTTCATCTACAGAAGAAATGAAAAATGGATGAGAGCGCTCCACTGAGCCCAAATCCTCGCTGATTAAACCGATTTCGTTCACTTCCCGACACAAAAGCAACCATGTGCGGAAATGTACAGCTGACGCTAAAACTTCATTGATGTTAATTTTGTTTCTTAGTGCGTCAGCAAAAACCTCGGCTACTCTAATAACTTCCAACTGGTTACTCGATATGAGAAACCCAGCCGATATGAGAAAGGCTTCGAACAAACGACCGCCTGTGAACAATTAAACGCGCATTTCATTATAACTCCTTCCCTCTCGCAAACATAAGCTGCAAATTGAAAACAGCCATCAACCCCCTTATTAAATACAGTCTTCCAGCTTGATAACTTTCATAGAGTTTTTGTTCTTGATAGATAGAGTTATGTCAACAATTGACGGCACAAAAATTCTGAGTTCATACAGACAGCGAGGATGGAAACGGGTCTCTATTTTCAAAATTACGTAACTTTAGCGATAACAGTGCCGAAACTGATTGAGTGAGACGAAAATAGACAATTACAGTTCACTGACAGAAAGCCGAAGAGCTCTTAAATTAGTCTGCGATTTAATTATAACACAGCATCAATTCATCTAAGATTCATGTCCACCCTCTTCACTTCATATTAGAGAATCATGACAGCACATAATGGATTTGACGAAAAGCCTTAACGCTTTTAAATCCATTTCTCGGAAGGAAATTACGATTTCATAGCACCATTTATAAATCACACATATTTAAAACGTAAACTGCTGTTTTTCATGGATACTCTATCGAAGACGTATCTACACGTCGCCTTTAAGAAATACACTGGAGCAAGTTGAAAAATGAACGCACGAGAAAACTATTATATTATCTCCACCAAAATAAACAGCTGCACCAATCTGGAGCAACGTTTCAATGAGTAGCGGTATCGCTTGAAATAATTATGCGAAGAAGGCTGAAAACAGGCGTGTCGCGAAACGCGAGATGCGCCATCGCGGCTCATTGCAGCCAGTGTGTAGCAAAAAAGGTCTAACCGCCTCAGCGGCGCCTATGACGACCAGAAACGATGAAACACATTGTGCAAACGATGATACACCCAGCGAAAACTGGGAGGTAAAAACTAATTTTTTCAATGGGAAAAGGGGCATGCTGCATACATCACCGAAAATGGTCGATGGGAAAAAGGGCACGTTGCATACATCACCGAAAATGGTCGCTGGGATAAATGGCACGTTGCATGCATCATCAGAAATGAAAGGTGGAGCTAGGCAGATGAGCGAAATCTGCCCTAGCAAAGGCTCGCCTTTCGGATAGTGGTAGCGAGTGGGGACAGGTCTCTGGTGTGGAGCTCAGGAGATCTTCGTATTAAGTGTCGCCCTTCAAGTGGTCCTCCCCTACGTATAATCATCTGCTATTCGTAATACTGAATTCCTGTCAACGTTTGTATTCTCTCTGATCAACACTAGTCTGCTGCAAGCTTTGCCGCATCTGCACATCAAATTACTGAACGTAAGTAAACTTCGTTTAAACATAGTTTCATTTTTCTTCGTTCAGTACAGGGCGAGCTGAATGTATTGCGTTACTGTCACCTTCATTCCCGTCCCATTTCCCATTACTGCATGAGAACATGACATATTCTCTCAGACGACCTTAATAACACATATGTTCGCCGCTGTATCATCGCACTAATCATTACACTTGCCGGCAATTACCCATTTCAGGCTAGTTCTTAGCGAGTTCCGATAACAGAGCCAAGTGGATCACAGTGAACTTAAGAGAACTTCCAACAACGAGGACCAATACAAATTAATAACTAGTAGTTGCGGACTTAACGAACAAACTGTCGGCACTATAATAATCACTTGCCATTAATCTCTCACAAAAATATATTGGCAATTCGACCTGATTCAGCGATGCCATCAACTTAAATAATTCCGTTCCAAAAACGCCAGCAACCTTCGACAATAAAATCAATCCTTTAAGATTTACACATTTCTTCTCGCTCTGCGTAAAAACGATTTCCTCGAAAAAACAAACGCTACAGATAACCAGCAACACTATGTGAATATGAATCCCGACAACATCGCTTCAATATTACGGGAGCTCTTACTAACAACATTTGAGATTCTGCGTTAAAACGATGGAAAGGAGACTGAATGACCGCACTGATTTACTCAAATTTCAATGAGCAGTGAAAAATTCCTAATTCCTTTCCTACTATTTCAGCATGTAAATGAAAATTAAAATATGAAACCAAAAAAACCAACTTGTTCGAGGCAAAATCGATTTCGCTGCATCGGTGGTATCGGCCGTCGACAACGCTTGTCCATGTTCTCGAGCGTATTCCAGCTCGGCCAGTACTTCCGGATCGGAAATCTCATCATCAATTTCCACACTCGAGGCGTATCCTTTCACTGTTTTCTGTAAACAAAACAGGAATTTACCTCAATAAAGCTGTCTTGTGACAAGCTTACAGACTGCAACTGTTTGCGCGCATCTTAGTTCATAGTTCCGCTCCTTTCCGAGTCATTACACTTTGAAATAGACGCCCAGCTGATGTCGCCTCAGAATCTAATGACATTGCGTTCACCAGCTGTCAGTTGCATTTCGATGTGGACGGTACCAATGATTTCATATTTTAACCGACGTTTGACTTGCACTACCGTGATTCTTTTCTTTGATTGGATATTCTGAGAGTTCTTCATTTTGTATGCGAAATAAGGATTTCAAAACACAACAACAACTATAGCAAACAATTAGATTTCAATTTTCTGAAGCATTTTTACCAAAGATCCAAGGATATAAAACTAATGTCCCACCAGTCAAAATCGAAGAGGGAATTTACGACCGAATTCCTTCAAAGGAATCAGCTTACCGCACCATCGAACTCTAACCTCCATTTTCACTTTGTCTGAGATCGTTTGCGCTAATTAGTAACCACAACCAACTAGGAAACCCATTTAATCCAAACTGACGGTAAAGAAGAGAACTTGAGGGTTCCTAGCTGCTTACTGTTTTCTCCTCATAACTTATAAAAAAGTTAGAGCTGATGCAGTGAATGTCTTGAATGGAAATCAAAATGGACGTTATTTGTGCAAAAAAGTTTAAACATATACGCAATGCTTCGTATGAAACTAGTATTTCAGCCTTTACAAACAAGAGGCGTAGGTGCGTTCGCTACTGAAATACCTATATAACATGGGATCCTCAACGAAGTTCTGCGGTCGTATATCATAAATATCACCTTAAATCAAAATCAGACAACTCGAAACTAAAGTGTGGATAAAACTGGATGTAGTCGGGATCATGATCGTTTTCAATTTTGGTCCCGCATAGATAGACATAACCTCGCCACAATCTCGGCTGTGTAACCGATCCCGCATAACCTTTCAGTCAAATAGAATTCAACTCGTTACTCGTTCGCAACACACAACTCCAAAATGTCAGAGCAACATGTATGAACAAAAAGCTTAACTTTTACTCCTCTAGCTAAACCCATGTTCCCTCTTGCACTAACGATCCTGAATTTAACCGACCGATCATTGGCATCCTTCGATTCTAACCATCACTCTTCTTTATAAGATAAGGTTTTCGTTTCAATTCGGTTTTGACCTTGGTCGTGGTCGCGTCCCACGCCGCATTTAATGCAGACCTTGCTATGCAACTATACGCATGAAATTCACTTACCGCAACTGCCGAACCCTTCACGGCCTTGTTGGTTTTCTTTGCATTCGGCATGATAAACCGTATCTTCCGGTGTCTGGAGAGTACCTGGAAACTCCATGCAAGTAAAAGAGAGATTAGCCGCAAGAGTTCGATAAACATGTTACACCAACTAATAACTTCTACTTCTAAAAGGTTCGGTTGCAGAATTTCGTTAAAAAAACAACAAACAAACAAAGCGTCTCATTATTTCAAGACGACGAAATCTTCTTCCCCTCCGAACATATCCGTATCCATCACATGTGAGTGTGCGAAAAGAACCACCCCTGAAAGAGTAAACTTGCTGTGGCGCTTGTGTCTGGCTCGAATTACTGACAATTCAGCACTAAACACATACACAAAGGCTGAGATTTCAGCACCACCAACTTGAAAGCCTATCCATTCCTCTAGTCGAATGCTACTTCACTCAACGATGAGAAGAGAAGACAGTGCGCCGAAACGTCACAACCACCAATGGAAAGAGAAGCTGAAAAAAGAAGAAAATTATGCTACTGCTTCAGCGGCAAAACGCGAACCGCGACGTTTTCGCGTCAAGAATATCCCACGAAAACTCGACGTACCGCAGTCGTGTTTTAGCTGCGAGACCTGCTTCGAAGACTAAACTACCTCCCATTCAGAGGATGCAACGAATGTTAGTGCACTTCTGCATACGAGGTCAACGTCCATTCTAGCTGCATCGACGGGCCTAATGATTGCTATCATCGTTGATGTCCAAATCGAATAGTGGGAACTGTCGCGAACAGCGGCGTTTATGAATGAACATGCACCTTCGATTGAAGACAGGAAGCGGCAAACCTTGGAATGACCCTGATCCCTCGACCTGCTAAGGAGAGTTTTTATAAAGGCCTCAGTTAGTCGAACACAGCCCGATTTCACCTTAACCATGCCCTGCATCTTCCCTCATCCGAGGCTATCCAAGGGGTTATCTTTCGTATATGGGGGTTGCTTGTTTGCGAACGTAATGAGCCGGAAATGCAGGATTTGGGGGATCAGAAAGCAAAGCACAACATTTTTATACGATCGCGGTGTTGTGCCTAGACATGGCGTAGTATTCTATAATCTTGCCTCGGTATTCTAGCACCGGAACAGCGAGACAACAAATAACGCATTCACCGGCTGTGTGACATTCCACCACCTTCTGACTGAAACATGTCGCATAACTGCACTGCGGCAATGAAAATCTGCTACAGTCAGAAAGGGGTTGAAAACCGAACAACCACTAATATTTGGATTTAGTTCGAAGTTGCGCTGTTCGGTGAGATCTAGAGGTAGTTGACTGAGAGCGGGGTGACTGGGGGAATTTTGTTTCGATAAAATCCATTCCAATCGCAATTAACACCGGAGAGGTCTAGAATGCCAGCCAGTTGGAAGTTCAGCATATTAATTTGCTTCTAAGAAGATATAATTATTTAATCCTTCTTGATTTGTATTACCGCCGCAATTTCTTCGCTCATTTGGTTTATTTAGCATCATCACATGTCCTGTGATTTCCCCTCAAATAAAAGTTTGCTGGCGGAGAGCAAGCAAGCCGGTGGATTCGCGGTCAAGAAATAAAAGAAACAGTGTAGCGAACTGCTAAAATCACAACCGCTTCCGAAACAAGCATGGAAGCACATTAAAATTCATGGACTTCTCGGCTGGAAAGTCATCGTATCGCTCAAAGCTTCAGTCGAGTTTCCTTCACTTCCCACTGCCGCGACGGGGAAGTATATTCAGTGGTGGTTTTATTTCAAATTAAAAGTGCTATTCTAAGATATGTTTTTGCTGAAGCATCGAACAAGAGAATAGAAGATCAAAACTGCTGCATTAAAAAAGAACCCCACCATGGTAGTGGCTGATATTACAGTGCGTTTATAAAGAATATAATCTTTGCAAAATTGCTGGATGAGAGCTGTTCGAGTTTGGACAAGCTCCGATTCAGGAAATCATTAATTAACTTAGAAGTGGCATTATTTCCCGGTTTAACAGCTTAGTCCCCTTCCACTCCCTCCCGAACTGCCTTCATGAACACCGTCGACAAGAAACGAATGTTTCGTGAAGAAAATGCCTTTTAGCTGCTGCACGTGAACCACTTTACAAGCATATAGAAAGAACAATGCCTTTAATGCGTTGTGAACCCGAAAGGCACTCCCGCCTGCCAAATTTGCCGCATTCAAACCACTATCAGTTTTCCTCCCATAAATACAAGTAGTGAGCATTCGTGTCCACGGAGGGGGTCACAGCATATTTGCTGGGGCATCGTTTATTTCCTGTAGACCTGAACGGAAGCATGAGCGCGAACAAATCTTGAGGTCCTGCACACGCCAGCTGTAACTAGCGCATTCCTTCCTACATCTTACACTTATAGGCGTCTGTGTACCAACGCTCTCGTTTCCTTCACCCTTACAACGGAAGTGACGAAACTTAACAGCGGTGAGAGAGTGAGACGTGAAATGCTGAATTTAGAAATCGTCGAACTCCCCACGAGCAACTTTGGAGGCACTGAACGTATTGCCGCTGACTGAACGACGTGTCCTCCTATGCTTTGCACTTGTATCGAAGAAGCTTTCCGTTGGTGGCCACAGTAAGATGTGCCGATGAAAGTACACGAAGAGAGCAGTGCTACATGACGTCCACGCTACTGGATTTTCAGAAGTGCTCATTTCCACCTTTTTCCGCACTAAGCACTGCACCGACGACACTCGTACTATGTAAACGACACCTGAAGTCGTATATACAACTTTCGAAACGTTTACCTCTAAAAACTGAAACGCCGCACCACTGCTCTTTAATGTTTCCAATCAAGTGCATTATTTACAGTAGAGACGAGCGCTTCAAAATTCGCGAATTAATGAACACACTGAAATGTTACTTTGAAAGAGGGCATCCCTCAGAAGTTAAGTGCGCAAATCTCCTCGAATAAGTTCCAATTTAAAGCGGCAACCAAACATCAAAATACCAACCGAAAAATGAAATATAAGCAGCCGGGCGCAAACTGCCCGCTTGAAAAACCCGATATTAAGCTTCTACCAAGTCAACGAGCTTACGATTCGCCATAGATTCTCAACGAAGAAAAGCATGACGAAACATAAGATGACCTATGAATAGAGGACGCAAAACGCAGTTTCGCAGTCATTTGAATATTACGTCCTCGAGATCCGCCTAAGGGGAGAGGTGACTGTGAAAACGGAAATCCGAGAATTAAAGAACTTTGCTCCTTCTCCTCCTCCGCTCTCCCCAACTTCCTTTATACCCTTCTCCCTTTGAATAGTAATTGCCTCCCTCCCGCTATCATATTCTCAATGACCACATTAAAATAAAACAAAAACAAAAATCAAAACCGTCACTTCCACAAATGGAAGAGAAAAGAGGTCCACACAATTATAATCACCGCAAAAAAAGCCAAAATCACCCATACAATAGAAAAAGAAAAAAAGTGAATTCCTTAATAAAGTTGTTGCAGTTGACTGTAAACGTTCTGCTCAAACTTGGAGATGAATGTGAGCAAAGTAGGAACACACAAGGGGCAAAGCAGTGAAGCTTAACAGAACGGAAGGGCTTTCAACCACTCTCAAATAACAATAAAGTGTACCAACAAATGGATCAACGATAAAACGCACGACCATCCTTCTTTCGAAAACAAACGCTTCCTCTCAACGCTTCATTCGTCAAATGTGCGGCTTTATAACTCAGCAGAAATTCTCAAGTGACGCGAGAGATATCACATGCTCTAGGATGAGTCTATGGAGGTTAAATGTTTTGCACTTCTTGGGATTTCTCAGTTACGGTCTCAATACGTGCTGTCACTGTTCGGAAGCATTTCGAAAACTAGCACATCTTAAGAGATATAGCCTATGCATTACCTCTCCTTTAGAGTGAAGCTTAAGTTGCGACGACGAGAAGCGTAAATCGGGAGGAAGAAGCAAACAAGCAATAAAATACCTCTTACCGGAAGTACATACCACAATTTCTTGAGAACTTCCGTGGACGTTCATCCCCACTTACAGGCGGCAAAACGTCGCAACGAAGAGAAATGCACCGTAGCGCATTCAGTACGCAGTCACTGCTTGATAAACTTCCATAGAGGACGACCATGCAAAACGACCTAGCGAAAGGATGGCAGATAAATGCAATTTCTGCTAAATTTTCAACAAGGATGGAAGATTACTGCGGATGCAGTTCTAATCGAGTGTATAAGATATCTGGCTAGTAATTTTTAAGGCCATTAACATTCAGACAGCATTTTTACCTGGAAAACAGGAAGGCACAACCCTGCTATGATAAAACCTCTGTCCGTTTTAGAGCGCATATCGCATTTTTAGTTTGCAGAGACTGTCTCCAGAGGAAAGAAGGATGCAACTATGAAGTATGGAGAAGAATGCCCCGACATTCTATCCCCATTCTAAACCGGAAACAGCCAGGAAATTCTGTCCTCAGTCCGACAGATTTCAGTTTAAAAATGAAGTGAAAGCGAACACTACCAATCACATCTCGCCCAGGTCAGGGTGCCAAACGCAATAAATGCAGAAAAAGAGCATTTTGGTGAGGTGAGGAAAACTGACCCATCTTTTCAGGTGATCAACGCTATGGGTACAACACGAGCGGAGAGAGGAGAGGGGGGTAGGAGATCGCAGTGTTCGCGCATAAGTATTTCAAAATAAACATATCCGAGGTAGGAATGAATTCTAAAAGAAAATGGCACTTTCCTTTCCGCTGACAGTTTGATTTCGAATCCTCTCTTTATGTGCCTCATCCCACTGAGCACAAGATAGACATCCTCATCCACTCTAAGCAAATAAATTGTACCAGCTGCTCTCAACAGCAATAATGCGTGAAAACAATTCAGTTCAAGTATAAAATTAACTGGCTAAAAACTTCGCAGCACGATAAAGAAGAAGGAATCAACCGTACGTTTCAAAGCATGTCATACATAAGACGATAATCATGGGTGAAGTGAATGAGTGGACGATGCGCAGAGGGGAGCTTGGCTGGGAGGCGCTGACTGACTGACGCTATTGGGGAGGAGTGCATGGCGTGCACGGCGGTACATCCGGAGATTCATCCATGAAGTTTCCAATTTCAATTGGCTCTGACGTACTATGTGGCGCTCCAGATGATGCAGCTGTTGTTGAATTCTGCAGCTAAAAGAATATTGCTATTAGCCGACTGCTAATGGAGCAATTAATAATGCATTTTCCAACGATAAAATGCATAAATTATAAAATATTCATAAATAACTGTATGAACAATGGTAACCACACACTGAGCGAAAATACTGACGCTTTTCTTGCAGTGTACTGCCAACGTCAAAACATCACTTCACAAACCTCATATATTTGTTGTTTCAAGCTGAAGCATTCCAACACCTCAAACATCCATTCCAACTTATCTACATACAGGCCAAGCCTGCAAGGGCGATGCATTTTGAGAACCCTGCAAAGTATGGCCAAACTGGGATTCTGCGCAGGCGAGAGGTGCACGCTATCATAGAACATGAAAAAGCACAACAAAGTATTTTTGTTGTCATTCCTTGATCCAAATATGCTAATGGATTGTAGGAAAGAGGAAAGGTGAAAGATCCACACTAAGACCATTCTGTAACGGACTCTAACAATAAAGGCAATCAGATAGCGGTCTGTCCCTCCTGAGGACATCTGAACGAAGAAGCAACATCACACTTGGCAACGCTAACAGCAAAAAGAATATCAACACGGAAACCAGCAATAAGGTCTACGTTCATCCATGAAATAAAATCATGTTCGTCTTATGGGGCAGTGAAAAGTTGTTTAATCTCTCAACAGCTGACCATACGTCAGCAGTTGAGAAACTGCAAATTTCGGATCCTACTTGGTGAGATCAAAGCATGGCTGAACTTTGGTACACCGGAATTTTGAAAGTAAGTCGCAAAACCATGTTGTGTCTCTGGAATAAAACCAAAGTTTAGCAGACGTTAGTTACCCTACAGCTCATTCAATAAACAGAGACAAACCTGAGGTAAACGGCTGACAACCGCATTGAACAGCGAGCAACTACCATTCGGACTTGCGGGCGAATCGAACGATAAATTATCAATACTACCACCAGCACTGGTGACTACCTCCAAATTGTCACCGCAAAAACCCTGCAAGAAAGGATATCAAAGGAAGATTCGATATTTAACATGTCGCCGTTGTGACATTTCACTGCAGCTTCCGTCATTCCTAGAAATAATAATGATAATCAGCACGTCAACACTCCCTTCCCTTGACCACTGCCGGGGGCATTTTTTGCTTACATTATTTGAATGAACTTTGCCATCAAAACCCACACTATATTTAATCCTTTTTCTATTCAACGCAAAATGCTCACATCGTATACTCACTGACACCTTCGCATTACTGTAAAACTTAATTCGATTTTATCTCCCGAGAACGAATCCTCTTCATGATTTCTTCCGCTGCAGTTTTCTTGAATTTCATTCTATGGACTCGATTATATACCGAAGACGTTTGTACTGAAAAGATTCCACTCATAAATGACGAATAGTGTGCCCATGACGCCATCTGCGTGCACTGCCTAAACTCCCAAGTTTACGAGTTCAGAAAAGCTGAACTCTAATATAACTTGTCTTTTTTCCCCATCTTAACTACACATGTCCCATCAGGTGGTTTTTATCCTTCTCTTACTCGACCGATGGTCCATGGTGTATCAGTGAAATCCACGAAACCGTTAAACGATAAATGGTGCAAAATCATATGATAATAAAACATACATCCCGCTCCGAATGGCTACGGAAGCGTGCACCACCTGCGAACGGATTCCTATGATCGGACGTGTTTGGAGGCGAACCAAGTGGTGCAGATGCTAGCTGCTGTGTTATGTCTAATATACCCATATCATCGACCGTTATTATGCACCAGATCGATTCTAAAATCAAAGCATTTGCTCAGCACTATTACGTCAATCTTCCTAAACTTCTAGATGATGAGCGCCCTCTCCACAAATAACATCGTTTAAACGAATTCGATTTATCTGATCTAAAAGAAACACACAAACGACTTTCATTGACACTCTGTATCGCAGCCACCTGTTTCAAACAATGTGTTACCTTGCAAAAACAACAACACGATATCAGAATAAAAGAACACTGGGGGATTTCAACACGCCATTTAAAGACATAAACTGGCTGAACAACACTTAGACTGAGCAAGTGAATCGACTGTCTTCAAATGAAGCACTTGAAATATGCAACCTGCCTTCGGTAAACACCTTCGGTAAGACTATAGCCAAAGAAAGTCTGAGTAACACAAACTTTAAAATATAGTTTATCGAAACATCAAATTAATAAATATCTTTGAAAATAAACTATTTAAGGCTGGAAGAGAAAAGGGAAAAATACGTCCCGTTTGGTACAACAGCAAAAGAGTCCACATTACCACTAATCATCATCAGCGAAGTTAAGCAATTTTACAATCCCCCTTAAGGGCGACGCATTTTGTACTCTTCACAGCTGTATTCGGTAATAATAACGGGAAGCCATTTATAGAAGTGAGGCTAACTAACCACCAAACGGAATGCCAGAGCTTGTGTTCAACTGCCATCTGCTCTGATAGATCCCCCTCATCGCTGGACTCATCATCTCCACGCTCACATTGCCCTCCTCGCCCGCCCTTAATGGCTGAACCCACGATCGAGTCACATCACTCAGCTTGTCACCTGTAATATATAAAACTTAACGCTTTTTTTTCAACTGGTTAAACTAACAGTGCTTTATTGCTGATGTTTCAGCAAGTAGAATACATTCCCAAAAAGAAGTAGGGGCTCGGTAAACAGTTCCACACCACTGTCAATCTGAAGACACTGAGCATGTCAAATTAAGGGTCCCGCTTAAAATCTTCCCTTGATGAGCAGTAGAAAGCAACACTAAATCAGGGCTATTTATGGCTGAATGCTGCAGTGCTCATCCAACTAACATGTTATTAAAAAAGGTCCGCTAACCTTCCATGTAGGCTATGTAACAGCCAGCAGGCCATGCTTCTGTGCCATTGTTTCGCACGCGCCATGTCTTCACGAAGCGTGTCGACGGCGGGACACTCTCGCCCTCAAATATAAATGTGTACATTTCATTAGACAAGCTGCTCCCTTTCCCTGACACGGAAATGGCTCAAAACGATTTCGTTGACAAACTATTCATTAAAAAAAAAAAAACAAATCCGTGTAATCAATAACAAAAATAACTGAGGTCCACAATCGTCTCGAAACAGTGTCAGCAGTCGAGATGTTCGACTATCTCGATCTCTTGCTTGGGTTCGTGAAGTTCACAATGAACTGGCTTCTTTGCTGCCTCTATGCGGAAAAAAAAACATCACGGTAACTGCATATGAGAGCACTTTTCCGAAAACTCTCACTCTCTCGAACTACATGAATCAAAAATGTTCTCAAAACTTAGTTCACTACTTAACCAGAACCGATAAACATCAGAAATAACCTCGCCAATAGTGATATCCTGCACGAAATGCATTGAAGGCAGGCGGGTAGTATATTCTGGAGGTGGCATCCCGATCGTATTTGGCGAGCCATAATCATAGTATGCTCCAAGTGCAGCATTTAGATTCCTAAATAGGAGACGAGTTTTCTTCGAACTCGAAGACAACAAAATATTTCGAAACAAATACTTGATTCGTTATGACTTCGAATGCGCTGACTTAGCGACCATAGATGTACGCGAGAGAGCACAGAATCTCCAGGCTACTCAATTTCGGGAAAGTGGAATCTGAGTATTGAGAATCGAGCTTATTTCCTTTGACCATTTTAAGCTTCTCGCAGCACAACGTTCACTTTTAAGGGAGAAAAAGTGGGCTCATGAACATACCAATTGTTCATATCAAGGAAGAATGCGCAGGCTTCTGGAGTGAGCACATGACTTTGACCAAGAATCTGTTGAAACTGCCGAACTAGAACCTCCTTGTCGCTAGTTGCCATACAGGAAAGTGCTTGTGCTAAAGACCCATCAACGTCTCCATCCACGTCCATCTGAAGATGACGTTTGCAAAAGTGAATTAGTTATTAGTCAATAGTCACACCACGACGACGTGACATACAAATGTGACGCCATAAGCGATAAACTGAAAAGGAAAAAGGGTAAAAACTGAACAATGGGAAAGTTAATTCGGAGTGAAAAAATGTTTAAAATGAGAGAGGCTGAAGAAAACAACGTTGAGTAATTAAAAATATAAACTTCTGAGGCGGGTAAAGTCAGAAACGAACGCTAAACACTCCGTATCACTACTATTCAACTCTCAAAGGTCGGAATTCCAGAAGCATAAGATCCTCTCGCTGACTAGCTGAAAGACGGTAAGCATAACACGTATAGAGTATACTGCAACCAGATCTCTGCCTGATTTAGAGAGCATTCAACTGATGGCGCAGAGATCACACAACAGCCGACATTCCAATGACGTTTCCCTCCACTGACGTAGGAAGCCGGCAGGTGAGACTCAGTGAGAGAGAGTATTGCAGCCAAATGAGAAAAAACCTATCACATTCCAACGGACTGCTTGGTAGAGGCTGAAAACTTCCAAAAGACGACGATGGGTGCCGTGAGTAGGGAACTTTGCATTCTGGTCTGGAGGCAGTGAAGCTCACACCCCGAGAACAAGTATGTTTTAACATCACAGATTTCGGAAACGAGAACAAGCAGTTCGGAAAATTTTCGACCCCTTTGACTGATCCATCCAACCTGCGTAAATACTAAAACCATAAGGATAGGTCGGTGCAAAATGCGTCCTCGCTTTGCTAGGCAGTTAAGTGCAATTAACTGAAAAGCATTAAATGCAGCGTTCTTGCCCTATATCCAAATCCGTTTTACTTTTGCATTATTCTAGCACCTGTGTTATTTCCTTGGTCTCCAGAATGTGTGTCGCCGAATTCACCCGCAAAGGCGGTAAAAATGCAGAGATTACGACATGATTCCATGGGCACTGTGCTAAAGATTACGAGAAGGATAAGATGCTCAAAAACGAGATTAGCTAACCGACTTACCGAGGCGTGCCAGGAACAAAGTGGCATCCGGTATGCCTTCTCTAAGAAGAAAATACCGGAACAGAAATACAAAAAATGATGTTTGAATGAAGTCTGCTGCCTCCATGCAAGTTGTGTTTTGAAGATCTTCGCACTTCTTGCTTTTAAGCTATATAGCAGAATTTCATTAGCCCCGCTGGATGAACGCATTGAGGCAATCGCCCGACTCATCGCTATATTTCAGCATACAACAATCATAGTGAGGATACAAAGAAAAGCATACCTCCGACAGTTTTATTCAGTACTTACAAATCACTTAACTATCTTCACTTTTGACTGATTTTTCGAGTAAACCCTCTCCACTCTTCGAAAACACCAATGAAAAACGTGAAACACTCCAATGATTGATTATTCAAAAGTAGGGTCAGGCTGATTGCTGAGAAAGATTAATGCGACTGGAAAATAGAACTTAGGGTCCCTCGCCGGAAAAACCATTTCCAGCATCGTTTCATTTCATAGGGAACTGCTAAGACGGAATTTGCCAATATGAGCGGCATCTACACCAGCAATAAAAGCAAGCACCCCAGCATATTCGAAAAAACAGCAATTGTGCTCTTGCGGCACTGTTGCATTTAATATCGGCTGCCCATTTGCGAACCCTCAACAGGGCTGAGCTCGTGCACAGCACTACGTACGCACAACTACCGTACTCCGCACTCTGCGTTCCAATAAATGACGCTTATCACCGCAGCTCCAGAACCTCTAGTAGCAATATGCAATTCCTGATTGCTACAGTTTCGTTGAAGAACTCGGTCGTAAAGTGGCATAAAACCGAACGAGAAACAACAAGAGGATGGTGTCAACGTTGCAATACATAAAAACTTCACTTAGTTTGAGTTCGAAAGCATCATCAAGTGCCCACTACGGCTAGTGGACGATGGCCGACAATCAAATATGAACACGCACTTCCTCTCAGTCACCCACGTCGAGTGCATAAACTAACCACCACTATGCAAACAAAGAATCGATAGTGCTAACAAATTTAGAGGCGTACCGTTTCGCACAACAAAGTTGCGAACCTACCATTCAACGATTGTGGCAATAAGAGTTCCGCTTGTGCGCTCCTATCGATTGCACTTTATTTCAATTCGACAGATTAAAGCTGGGTCCGATTACCTGCAGGAAGCACACTGCGAACTCGTCCGACAAGAACTCGAAACCTGTGCTGAATACTGTTTTGCACTGCAGTATGCTTTGACGGGCTGAAATTGATGCACTGATGCCCGAGCTGATAACAAATTGAGGTATTTGTGAGAGCGGGATGTAGGAGAATCTGCACGATCTGATAGCACAGAATGAGACCGAAATTGAGCCTGAGATATCCCAGTGGCTACAGGTGGAAGTTTTTAAGCTGGTCAGAGTAAGTTGGCTGGTATGAACCATGGTAGGTTTTGTAAAGAGCATTTCTGGATATTTTCTAAGAGTCTGATTGTTGTGTTTGACAGCAAGGGCGCACGGAGATGACAGAAATGGTTTATTGGGAGCATTATGGCTCCTAAGCCGAATGGAACAGAGATAGGTGGGTGGTGGCCAAGGTGAATGCCCACTGAAGAAACTTGAAATGAGACTGGGTCTGACTGCTGAAGCCCGACCTATACAGGCCTCAGGTATCACTCGAAGCAGCGCAGAAGCGCATAAGTCGATCGATGGCTTTATGTGAGGAAAGGTGAGAAGAAATCGACTACATGTGTAAAAGTGATCACTGCAATGTACGATCACAAGTAAATATCTCGAGTTGGCTCTTTAACGCCATACACAATTTGACCGTAATTTCGTTACGCTCCTGTGAAGGAGAGGAATGCGTGAACGACTCCCTTCTCCGGCCCATTTGACTGTAGACTGTGACAAATGGCTGCTCCGAGCTATGTCCTTTGACCCCTTCCAAGTCACATTCTTCGTGAGTAGATCGTTCAAGGGAGCTGTGAGGTTCCTCACTTCCTTGACAAGCGCCCCGTAGTAGCTGATGAGTCCAAAGAGTCATCAGAGTGTTGTGGCATTCGTTGGGGTTTGCATCTGCCGAATAGTTTCGATTTTATTGGGTCGGCCGTCGATCATCCGCATCAATGATCAAACCGAGATATTTAACGGAAATGAAGAATCAACATTTCTGAGGATTGAGATGGAATCCAGTTCCTTAATGAGTTAGAGTACGGTGTGGAGATTGGCACTGTGTTCTTCTTGTGTTCGGCCGAGTATGATGACGTCATCCAGATATGCCACGGCTTTGCTTCCAGCAAGCATCGCGTGCATGTACTGGAAAATGCCTGGCGCTGACTTCATGCCGAATGGGAGAAAATGTAGCGATAGAGTCCTTTGTGCATGTTGGTTGTGAGTAACTCTCTCATGCCTCGTCCACCTTCATTTGTAGATAGGCATCGGCTAGGTCGATTTGACAGAAGTAACGTCCGCCGCAATTAAGCGTCACCAATATGTCCTCCGGTGATGGCAGTGGGTACTTGTGAAGCTCCAGAGCGTCGTTGAGTTCAGTCAAAAAGTCCGCTCAAGTACGGAGATTGCCGGATGCCTCCTTCACGACTACGACTGGAGCTGACCATCGCGAATAGTCCTCCGTCGTATGACGCTTGGTTTTCGAGCCGACTGAGTTTCTGTTCCATTGCTTTTAAAACTGCGTAAAGTGCTGGTCGCTTGGGTCGAAAAACTGGCTTGGTGTCGTTGCGTAGATAGAGAGTTGCCTTGCCTTCGTCCTAGCAACTTGTCATACACCTCCGAGTAGCGTTTTAGCGGGTGACTGCCTCAGAGCGTTTCTTGACGACTGATCAGTGGGAGTAATCTGTCGGACGTTGTCTTACAGCGTGGCCAAGTTCCATAGGCCCAATATTTGTCGATAAAGTCGAAGCCCAATAAGTTGTGGAAGTTGTTGCCATAGCCCACGAAAATGCGTTCTGCTGCCGTCTGTCTGATTATCACGAGCGCTTCGGTCGTTTGTCTAGAGAAACGAACCGGATTGCTCGATTCGTCGAGGGCTTCCTCCGTGACAGGCTGTAAACGAGAGGACCAGAGTCGCCTCCATGACGCCTTTGATTCGACGGTGATGTCCGGTCCTGATCTATCTGGAATCGAACAGAGTGTCCGTCAGTGAGCGCAATGGCGAACTTCCACGCTGTTGCGCATCCTGACGCCTTGAATGCTATCTGACTGATAGCCCGGGCGTCATTCGTCGCTCCTTTGCTTGTAGTGTCTCCGATTGCACGCGCAGTAGCCTTATTGTCCTGTATTTCCCGCATTGAGCGCATCTGTGGTGGAAGAATCGACACTACTTGACGAAGTACATGCCATCACATTGAGTACTGTTCCTTGGGGTAGCAGCTTTGTCGTGCTCCATCGATTGCTTGGATTGTTGCTCTGATGATGGTGGCACTGGTGTCACTATCTTGTCGTGTTGCGTCTGATATTTGGACTTCTCCTTTTTCCGTTTGAAGCGTTTCGGCTCCTCCGGAACTGTCGCAACGTTAACCGCTTGGATCGTTTTGGGATCCTTGACCATCCTGTTGTCGTACTTGAGATTGTCGAGCGGTCTGTATTCCGCGATGAGGTCTTTAAGCGTTCGCGGGCGTTTGTATCGATCCTGTTGAGCAAGTGAGGTCGATACTTGGCATTTGCTGGCGAATGAACTCCGCTTGCGAAGATGAGACATTTGAATCGCTGTGCGTTGAGTTCGTTCAGAGAAACTTCTCGCATTCTCTGTTAACGACGCCACCGTATTTCGTGGTGTCATCTCGGAAATTCCTGACAAACTTCAGACGGTGGTAACACTGGTTGAATTGCGATATCTTAGGTCCGAAGATGTCCCTGAGGATGCTGATCGTTTCATCGAATTTCAGGTCGCGTGGTTGCTTTGGAAGAAGGTAGTTTGCGTACTTCTCGTGAGCTACTGCGTCGAGTTTCCGCAACTGGAAACGTATATGTCCTGCGTCGTCGAGCTTCTGAGCGTCGACGTTGAAGTTATCCTCTGAGCGTTTGAACCACGTTCCGAATGTGGCGTTTTCGTTCCGCAACGTAAATGAAGGTTCCAATCGCATTATTGAGGGTCGGATCCACAATCGAGGTTGGTGCCATTTCGGAGCCATCTGCGTCGTGCCGACCGAGAGAATCGTCAGTTGGTTCTGTATTGTGGCCATTATCCCTTGCAACAGCGCCTGCTATTCCTGCTGTTGTTGGAGTAGTGAAATAAGCGAATTGGCTAGACCTTCCATCTGTCACTAATGTGAAGTGTTGTCGCCGACAATTGTGACTGGCAGCGGCAACTTTGAAGAGGTAGGCTGAGTCTGATACGCGACGGCAAATGGGGAGTAGTAGAAATGGTTTACTGGGGATTATTACTGCTCCCAAACCGAGTAGAACAGAGGTAGGTGGCGAAGATGAAAGCCCATTGGAGAACTGACGAAAAATTGAATCTGACGGGATGCAGTCCGATGATTTATGTAGGCCTCAGGTAACACATTGAGCAGCGAAAAAGCACATAATTGATCAGTGGCTTTATGTGAGGAGTAATGAAAGAGAATCGGGCTATGTGTAAAAGTGATCATTGCAATGTTAGTCACAAACAGATAGAGATTGCTCTTCAGCGCCATACGCAACATTGCTATCAGAAACCAAATCTGGAGACCCCACAGGACTACGATGCTCAAAAGTAGGAAATTTAAGTTGGCTTTTCAGTAGAAGTGAAGTACCGCAACAGCAACGTTGCAGATACCATCTGTGGTTAAAAGAAACCACATTTTTCACCTTAATAAAACATTATGTTGGAAGTTGATACTACCACAATGCAAGTGAGACTGTTTTAGGATCTGAACAAGTTTTGCAGAACTCCATGTGATCAAAAACATTTTGGCAATTTTTAATGGATGTCGAGTGCAGTGCTACAACTGGAATTCTCCTTGCAGGGCATATTTCAGTAAGGTGAGGGTAGACTCGACTTTTAAACCCCATCGACGGATGACAGCATTCTTTTTCTTCCAGTTTTTGAGAACAGTGGATTTGCCTGGAGAAGACGACGTTTTTTTGCACGAAATATGCGATTGCCGTTCATTTGCCCGCTGACTGAATATGATAAGATCTGTTTGCAACAAATGGAACTCAACAGAAGGGTAAATAAGATAACGCTAGACTTTTAGGCAGTCGGCAACATGCAACCAGTGCTGTTCTGTTGGGGAGCATGACTGGATGGAGTTGGGATGTTTTGTGCATCGCCAAACAGTTTGCGTGCTCGTCGTTTGCGGTTATGTACTCCCTCCTCCATTACTCTTTTATTTTTGTAATGTTTGGAGAGGAGAATGCGGCAGTATTTACGCCGTGTAAGCTTGTGTAGCTGAGTAATAAGTCGTCCCTGAAAAATGTCTGATATCCATAGAAAAAAATAGCTATAATCAGGGGTAAGTGGAGTTTATCACGTATAACATCTGCTCCTTGTAGGAAAAGGTTTCGAAACGTGAGACTGACCATCTCGTGGAAGAGTGCAAATCAGATGGACGAGAAAAGACTGGCTTCGCTTTTTAATTGCAAACTTATCAGTCATCGCTATTTCGTGAATATGCTCCGGTTGTTAGAACCACAGCATCGAATTGATGCTCTCACGATACAGCTGTGTGTGAAAGATGCCTGTCAGAGAAACACTGGATTCATTTTTACACTCGGTTTTCTGCGAACTGTTACGCTTTCTCTGTCGATCTGGCAACATGAAAGCGGATGACTTGGCTATTTAGACAAGATTTTTTTTTTCTGGAATATCTTGAACGCTGTCGCTGAATTCCAAATGAGGATTGACTTTGAATTAGCATTCGCCTCATAGTGGCGCACCGTCGATCGGGTTCTGGCGTTCAGACGACTCACGAACCTTCCTATCCTTCAACCGGCAGGTGCTGCGTCGTGTGTGCTTTAGTAATTGTTACTTTTACATTCATTCGTCGCAGCTAAAGAGGGTCGTGGTGATGTCGAATGATTTTCTTTTCTCGCTTAGTGCTTATTTTAATCGACTTTCTCTTAAATTTGATCGATGATCCCACTGGTGGAAATGGCTTGCTAGATTTTATTTCTTCATACTGATTTTACGCTTATAGGCAGTCATTGCCTAATTCCAGTTTTTAAAAGAAGCTATTGATTTACTCTTTCTGAAATAGTCGCACATTCAGAATCAATCGTTAGGATTGTGCTATTATGGTTAATGCAATTGGATAGAGATCACAGACTATTAGTTGGAAGGCGATTGGGAATATGAGTTTAGTTTATGCTATAATGGGGAAGATATGTAAGTTTCATGAGAGGTGACGAGCGGTTTTATTGCCATCAAACGTCAAAAATTGGAAGGTGCTGAAGGCGCATCGAAAAATGAGCAATATCTCACTCATAAGGTTACAATGGCAGAAATATAATTCATCATCACAGTAATACGATTTAGGGATGCTATCAAGTTGGCGAATAATGTCGAACATAGTAAATGAGAAGAATGCCCGATTGTTGTAAATCTCTTTAACATAGCATAGAAAGAGAGTTGGTAGAGGTTACCGCTTTTCACTTTTATTAACTTATTAACTTAGCCTGAATCCAGGCGTTTTATCAGTTTTTGCTCTCTACTTCGTGGCGCGGCGAATACTCCCTCTAACGTCTGCAATTTCATTTGCAATTGTTGCAATTTTCCATTCACTGTAAGCATTTCATAAAAGCTGTAGATTCTCCATAAACTCGTTGGATCTTCATTTCTCACAAAACTCTTTCATGTTCAATAAAAAATTCAACTTCATTGACAAAAGTCAAGCATTTATATAGTGGAAGATTGTTGCAAGTGTTGCAAAAGCATCAGAATTTAAGCTTTCAACCGAGCTGATGCAATTGTGATTTCAGAGAAATCATTTCATGGAGAACTATATTCGCTTAGCACAATGCTTCTTGAATTTAGTTTTGTCTATGCGTATAAGTGAACTTGAGAGAGAAATTGCCACTGAGAACATGGCAACCACAACCAGCTTCTAAATGGAGCAGTTAGTTGCTGCAGAAAAAGTTTAAGTGCTCTTTAGCGGTGTTGGCATTCTAGCCGTTGAACTTTTGAGACCGCTCAGCAGTTTTCGTGAATCCTCCGTATTCAAAGCCACCTGAACTTTAAAAAGTGCTGGATTTTGGGAGGGGTGGCTTGAATGAAGTTATTCCGGGCTTCCAACGGTGATTGCGTTCGGGTTTTAAACTTTCGAGTCGCAAATTATGATGATCACTCAGTTTCCGGGCTCTGGGAACTTTGGGACGACTTGCAAGATTCTCAGACGAATTTTTTAGAGAGACAGCATTAATGAAGAGAGTTCTTTCCATGTTATAGCGGTGGCTAGCTATCGTTGAAAGGCGTGCTTTAGGTGCTGTTGTGATCAATGACGTAATGTGATTACGTTGCGAGGTTATGTATTTGAAATGTGCGATAAAATGAAAGGTGGCAATTCGGTTTAACAGCCTGAACAGTTTCCGCATGGCAATGAACTCTGTTGCGCTTCAGTGAAGATAACAATTACAATCGAATGTTTCGTCGTAAGTCAGAGGCGATGCAAATATTTCACCTTCATTTTGTCATGCGTAATATTCAGCACATTTATATACGTGTGCGGCAACCGTTTAACCGTGACACGCGAATGAGCGGAAACTTGATCGAAACCATGTTGGCGTTGTAGGTGCGTCGACGAGACGAATGGACGATTGAATTCACGTGGGCGGTGCTTCCCGAGGGCGTTGCTAGCATTTCACTTCTATGTTTGGCACCCCTTTTCCACAAGACCAACGTTCTGCGCTTCAATCGTCGTTGGCTTTATTTTGCGTCACATTTCACGCCACAGCATTATCATTCAACACTACAACCTATAAGGTGTTTGTTGCTAGTGTTCTACCGTACTACTTGGAGCCAAATAGGACAGGCAGTCGATTTTTAAGCTTAAGATATCACCATCTTGTTTAGAAAGCAGTTTGTTGTTCTCTGCGTTGCTCCCGCCGCTACTAATTGCGGGGTTGTCGGAATCGCCCTCAGACCTCAGCCGCTTTATTGGATCATTGTTGCACAAACTTTGCAGTAATTTTAAAAAAACTTAACAGAACTTGTAACTTTGTTGCTAATTTTGCAACTGATCTCATAGGCTAATCCTTATGATAAGTTAATTGCTCGTGGTTGATGATACGTCATTTCTGGAAGAGCTCACTTCAAGAAAGATGTATTTATTTTTGTACCGCATGCCTCTGTATACAGGGAACAGAACCCTGTGAAAAACTATTCATTTTTTTGTTATTTTACCGGATCATCAATACTGTATTCGTGAATGACATCTGAGATGCAAAATCGTTTGCATATGTAACCTGAATGTCTTGCGCAATCTGAGAAGAAAAGTAATAATTCTCCTAATGCCATTTGATCAGACTAACTAGCACTGCGGCGAGTGCTTCTTTTGTAAAGGTATTAAGGGTTTGAAAATTCTGACGACCTGAACTCTTAATCGTCCGAAGATGGGGTACTTAAAACTGCATCCTCGGAACAGAAGAAAGATTATGTGGCATTCAGAGTTATGTGGACGATAAGTGTTTAAGCAATTTATTGCCTCCTTCTCCCATAGCCTTATAATTCTCACACGTCCCACTCTTCAGAGAATATGGAGGATGTCTTTCATTTTCACTTTATGTTCCGTATTGCAGTTATTGAGGAGGTAGCAAAACGCAGAAGCCCAGAATTTCGGCTGTTGCTAAATTTTGAACGGAATCACATTATGCACCGTGCGGATATGCTGTTTTCGTCATGCTTTGTCTATTCAAGAAACTCTAGGTTTTTTTAGTTTGATGGACGAGGGAAGAAGAAGCTAATTTCCTTACATTCAAATAGGTGAGTTGCTATCTCGATGGTATGAGAAAGCTAAAGAGGAGGCAAAAAGACAACGAAAGGAAGCAATTTGGATGCTACACTCGGTATGATCGCAATGAAGTGTTGCGCGATGCAATAGACTTCTTGACAAATTGTATGGAAATTAACTTGTCGTCAAGGTCGGCATGCTATTTGAATGCGTTTGGATCGTGAATGCCGCATTGCTCCCATTTGTTCGTACAATGAACCTTGAGGTTATTATTTTACTAATAATCCCTCGATGAGTAGTGCCTCCAAATTAGGTCACCTTTTAGTCTAATCGCAGCTGATTTATAAAATCGAGCAAACTTGAGCCTCAACTTTTGTATCAAATAATATTATTCATTTTTGGCATCTTCAGGGAGAATTTAGTTCATTTTCTCATGCGATGATATATACTTTCATTTCAAAACACCGTGAGTAGGAGAAAAGAAGGAGGTGAGCAAACATTTACAAGAAAAGCAGAAAAACGATGAAAGTAGACGAGCGGTTACAGAGTACGGAGTATACTGACATGTGAGAAATAACAGGAAGGGATAATACCGAGAACGGTGTGTCGAGAATAGAAAGTTTGTAGATGATAGATGTGATCCATCAAAAGATAGTGAATAGGAAAGGATTTAATGATCCGCTTAAATGCAGATGAATATCAAGGCTATCCTCAACCTCCCATCTTAACAAATCTGACCCTTAAATGTTTTCGTCTGAAAACTGTGCATTAGCATCTGTTGTGTATTACTTAAGATAGAATTGTAAATAATTTCCACCGCATATGTCATATTCATGAGATATGAGCATGTATGCAGTATTCAAGCATTTCTGTTAAAGATTTCTCTGTCAAATGCTCATTCCATCTTCAACGTTTATTTTGTGTCGTTCAAACCTCAGGTGCAGTAGTGAGAGCGTGCTTATCGTTTCTATGTTGACTAAATTTGTTGTTGCAAATTTCCAATGAGAGATTATTGCAATGATCGTTAATAGGAACCGAATAGTTTACTGAAGTTTGAAGCACCGAAACCGGAAACAGCAGTGTAAGTTATACGAGTGAAGTAACCTTTTTCAATGATGTTTTACTTATTAGGTTTACAGGGGAAGTTGTTTAGTCTATTGTTGTAGTCATATCTCAAAAGAGCTCAACACAGAGCCAGAAACAAACAAACGAGCACAACAACATTCAACAGAACATTGCGCTTTAATACTATACAGTTATGTTCGACGAAAATTTCTTCGCGCCGCAGGCGATTTTTTCAGGCTTGCAGATTCTCCGCAGCTTTATGTGGGTCTATGACGTTACATTCTTTGAGGTCCTTCGCATTTCACTAAAAAAGTTAGCTCCAGCGGCCTATCAGGAAGGATGAGTTTTCTCAAACGCTTCACTCCGTGCTTTGGACACCCTTCATCTGCGTTAGGGTATCATCTTGACTTACCCTATAAACATAAAAATCAAGCACTTATTTCTCAGGTTATATCTTTTATGAGCTGTTGCATGATCTGTCCTGAAACGCCGGTTAAGAAAAAGCTCTCCTTTTATCTTAGCCTCCAAAATAATTCTGTCGCCTCCATGAATTTAGGCTTTAAACGGTCTAATTCAAGTAGTGAACATAGCTCGTTTGCTAGTGAATATTTGGCACCTTTCCTGCACATTTCTCGATAAAAATGTGTTATATTTCTCCAGTGGTGAAGCACTGATGTAAACGCACCTTAGCACTGCGAGTAATATTTCCCATTCCATATAGCGGAGTTTTTGTAATGCGTATTTCACTGCCATAAAATTGAACCGTCATATGCCTATTCTATGCTTTAGCACAAAACACTATTGGAAAAGAGGCCATTTGTGTAAAGGGATGTTGATAGCGGCGATATATTTGAACTAGCCTTGCAAACTGATCGTCTACTGTTCCTACACAGGTGACCTGCTGTCATTTTCATTGCTGAACACAGCCACACTTTTTAGAACAGGTCGGATAGGCATGTGCAGATAAAAGCGATCCGATATAGAACGCAGTTAATGGTCCAAGGCAGGAACGAGTGGGCAAGAAAAAAAAGATGAAGGTGATGAGAGAGGGTCGCCGTTGAAGAGGGCATAGGGCGAGTGTTTTGAGATTGCTTTTGAGATCCTAGGTGAGTGTGGTACAGTTAAGAGGTACTAAAGTAGAATTAGGAGTCTGCTAATAGCCAGTTTAATAACGTTGTTTCGACTCTTAGTGAACACATTGCTTCTCTCAAATCGTTTGAAGCAATGCGATAACTAAAATTTGAATAAACCCTATAGATATGTGAATGCCACCGAAAAATAACGCTAAATGAAGAAGACGAATCAAATATTGAGAGCGATTTTTCAGTTTGTGTACTACATTTTTGATGGGATCCTATGCATTCATTGTTCTTTTACTATTACGGTTGTAGATTAGTCGCCTTGTGCATTCGTTTTTGAAGTTCTTCTGCTACTTTAAACCTATTATAATCTCCTGTTGACACTATCTACCGACCCCTCTCTTTGCACATCCCACTGCGGCTGCATGTGATGTAGTGGCATATGCAATAGCTAAGAGTAGGACCGTGAATCTCATAAATCGTCATTCGCGATTGTTATATTGAACGATGTACCCTGAGGAATTTCATCAAATTATGAAAATATTCCTATAGTGCATGTATTTATATAGACGAAAACATAAAACGCTATCTCATTGACTGTGGCGTTTTGGTGCGCATATTTAAAAAGAAAGTCTGGTAGTAAATTTTCGAAAAACATCGAAATCACCCTCGTGCAAATAATGGCTTTTCCCAGACATATTTTCAGTGGCGCTGGAATATAACCAATCGGTGCACACATTCTTCCGAAAACTTCAGGGAATTATTTCTTTTAACGCTATGCTTCGTTAACGCCACAATGGGTGCAATGAATTGCAATCATTTGAACGTCAGGATACTGTTCCGGGGAATTATTTTTCACGATTAATGCACGTCGATTTTGAATCGTTGAGAATTTTCTCTCTTACTCTGCTCGTCTTCGGCAGCTTTACTTTGTATAGCCTCGTCCAAAACTGCTTCCAGTTCGCCATACCTGACAACAGCTTCTCTCACCTTAGCACACCTATGAGGTGTCTGGGCGTGCACAAATGGAATGGTTACGAAATTCTTATAAATATTGGGGACAAAGGTAAACTGTTTATTGAAGACGATATTTATTTCTAAGCGCATCACTGAATTCGCAAGTGAAAATTATTGAAGAGGTAGGAATTTTCGGAAGTCAAGCAGGTTTAATGTTCCTATGAAGAGCAATTTATTGAGGTAAGCTTGCTCTTTCCGGAGCCGTTCGTTGTTTTGTACGTTATAGCAGAGAATCTTTTGTTTTTAATCAGGTGATATTTATTCAACGGTGCAAAGGACACACAGACAGTGTCAGGTGGCGGTTTCGAAAAAGCGCAGGCCTCAATACCGTTGGTCTTCTTGAAATTGTGCACTACATCTGCACAGAGTTTGAATACTTAGATCGGAATTTGGCTGGAGTGTCCTTCGTACCTTTTTTGCTCCGAAAATTTAGAGGTTAGAAGGAGTACTAAGAATGGGTCCTTGAAACAGTCTCATGCATTTACCGAAACCCGGCTGAACTGAATTATTAGTGAGTTAGCTTTGTGGAATACTTCAGTCGTGTTTCACTTCGCCTTCCTGTGTAGATTTATTTAAGTGGACAGTTTTTGCCAATAAAAATTGTGCTTGTTATCTAGTTCCTCTACCCCGTTTTCGACAATTGTTCAACATGCCCTTTAATATAAATTTCATCCACGCATACTGTTCATATGCATATAAACGTGAAAAAATTCAACGAAGAAATACAGTTGATGAAACGCACGAAAAGTGTCGTAGTTCAGATGAGCAGGAAGTTTATCCACTTCGATTCTTGCTTTAGGATTCTCCTGTTCTCGTTGTGAGAGCCAAAAGCATCATTTCACATCAGTAAAATCCTCTAAGGACTCCTCTTCCTGATAACTCACAAACGAAAGCTATAGTTGTGCTATTGAAGGCAAGCTTGAAATCGGCTGCATTTGTCGGTATATTTATCCATAGTTTCTTGAAAGTTTCTTTCAGATTCCTTAGAAAAAGTTTCCCTCGAACGCGGCTATCTTCACCCTTCATTTTTTGAGCAAATGAAAAGTGAAAAATGCAGCTAACCTATGAAATACGTCTGCGTTGAGATAGGTATATTTGCACAAAGTATCCCACGGCGATTCAACATTGCAGAAAATCAGCCGTGTATTGGATTTTGTAGACATTTGATAAAATGACGTGTATAGTCTCTTCTAAAGCAGCAATCCATCATTGGTGAAGACAAAAGCACCACATTAACACGTTTAAGCATTCTCCGCATGCCACTTAAATCACGAAAGTGTGACGGCATACTTCGCGGCTTTGCGCTAACCGGCGTTTGCTTTATCTGCTCTTAAAATCGTCGGACCCCCGCTGATGCATCTTCTTCCCTTCTAGATTCGTTCTTGCTCTCGTCGATAAGCAGCACTTTCAGATGTCTGATGGTTATAGTTTCAAGCGACCTTCACGTCATTATGTTGCAGTTCTTTTCAGTATGGCCCTAAATATGTTGCTGAATAGTTTCAATATTAAAATATAAGTATGAAGTTCGATGTCCATTGAAAAATAGGTAAGAAATGACAAGTGAAATGCCAATCAAAAGGAATAAATAAATCTCCCAAGATTGATTACATTTAGCCCCTCCGGTATTCAGTTTCGAAAGTGTTCTAAATTATATTTTCATCCTGAGGAAAGGAAGTATTAAAAAAAATTGATCCGGCTAAGAGTTGTTGTCTGTTCAAGAGGATTAAAATCCCAGAGTAATGTGTCTGCTAGGTTTTTTCCTGAATTTCGTAGGGACGTTATTATGATTTGCTGAGAGCTCAAGACGTTTATTTGAACAGAACGAAACATTTGGATATACAAAGTCATAAATCGTAGCTTTTCAACAACAAATTGCTTTAGGATCGTCGCGAAAGGAATTCTGACTACGACAACGGTCGCAAGTGACGTAAGACGAGATTGAGTGCTGTTGATAGTCGCTAATGTTGCACTATGAATGTTGCCAACAAAGCGGCGCATTACAGTAATTGTTCATACTCCTTCCGCTTTTCTAACTAAGCATTCAGATTTACATTGTCCCTTCCCATATCAGTCGAATCGAATTTAACTCTAATAAGTGAAATCTTTTGTTGCTTCTTAATGAAGTTCTCGAAAAACTTGTTGCTTGAGTTGTAAATATGACTATGGAAGATGTGAAATCGTTGAAGAGAAGAGCACGAGTTTTTCCATTAAACTGTAGACTTTTAATTGCCATTCAATAATGCATACATTACGCAGTTTCGCTAAAAGACTCCGCTTATAACGCAAGTCATGAGCAATTTCTAAAAATTTTTTTTTTATTTCGTTAATACCAGATTTATTCTGATTGATATAGATGTACAGTTATCAGTAAACTACATTATATTAGCAGTAGGACTGAAGAGACTTAACAAAGAGGACTGCCCACTAGACAAGAGCAAATCGTATGTTCATGTTCATATTTGAGGCATATTTTCATCGGTTGTTTAGAAGAAGCAAGTAGACTTTCATATAAATGGCAACATGCCGCATGACAGTGTCGTAAATTCCTAATTATGAAAATTTCATATCCAGTCAATAGTCTCTCATATAATTCGTTGCATTTATGTGCTTTGCCGAAAATGTCAAATGTTTTTTAGAATACTACAACAACCAATGTATTAAGCTGAACACACTTTGTTATTAGTTGTTTTCTTTTCGATCGTTTCCTTCCTTCAGTGGCACTTCCTTTCGCTTTTTCTTCCCTCGATTTTTATTTCACTCTCCTCGATATCCGAGCGCTGCGTTGATCTTTTTCAAAGCAATGGAATTTGCTCTTCTACTCCTTCACAAAACTTTCCGGAATATGCCTAACATAAGATATAACACTTTGAATAGGATTGTTTGGTGTCTTGCATGCAACGAATTTTTCAATGCGTCGCTATGGTGGGCCGCTTGCGTTTGTGAAGAAACGCTCCGAGGCAGTCATGCTGTTTGTGATGCAACATAGATGTTGTGTGGGTCTGCAAATGCACATCTGCATACTGGAGCACCTCATTTTGAGTTCTTCTTTCTTGCTGACAGTTTACTCGAAGAATTTTCGATAAGAACGTTACGCCTGTTCTTAACGGAGTTTGAAAGGCTCAGAGATTATTTCACTCATTCTTTTTCAGCACAGCGACCTCACGAGAATGGTGCTCCGATGCGTTGTGCTAATAACGGTGAGGATGCTTTAATGGTGATACTTCTTGAGCATTCTTCTAGACAGCTTACTTGTTAACGCCACTGACAGATAACTCTTGGCAAGACGTAATGTTGATGCAAGGCAGGCACGAGTTTTTGGGACACCTCTTCTTTGGCAGCTATTAGAACAGACGTTCGAAAAACCTGAAACCCACATCACATGATCATCCGAAAACCGTATAGGTTGACTTCCCGGCCTCAGATAAAAGGCGTACATGATCTATTTAAACTATCTCTAGTGCTATATTTTGACTCGTTATTTTAATATTTGATTCCTTCTACACTCAGTTTTGAACTTTTGAATATATAGCTATAAATGATGAAAAGTTTACTCCTTAATATCGAGGCACTTCACCACTAACATCGGGTAAACTGTTTACTTTGCAATAAGTGAATCAAATGTGAAAATCTGATTAACCAACAACCGAACCGGTCGCTCAAAACGGGTCCGCTGAACTTGTTGGAGATTGATTCGCTTGATGTGCTTTGAAACAAACAAACTTCACGTTGGGAGTGATTGCGAAAGGGCATGAGCGGAGTTAAGCGCTCATCGTGTGTGGTCGACAACAAAACTGCGGACACAGCCGAAGTAAATTGTTGTAAATTCCAGTAATTGTTAGGATTTCAATTCGCAGTCAAGCCGTATTCGCCGTCATATGACGGTGATGTTTATTGTGAGCTCGCATAAAAGACCTTTTGATTCCATTCGTTGCACTGCTCATCACAGGTATCTTTTTGCTCTCTCGTTAAAGGGTTTTCATGGGCAATCGAGCAGTTTGCACCCACAAAGCTCCTCAGTAAGACTGACAAGCATCTTATTCTGTTATTTCAGATCATCACTGTGCGGACATATGGTAATTCGATCGAAAATGGAGTCTCAGGTATATAGGAAGTTCTTCTGCTGTTGTGCAAAAAAACCTTTATTTGAAAGGCCTTATTTGTTCAGCGAAGCATTTTTAATCGAAGTTTGTACAGTCATATTTGCATTTGATATAAAAGCATTCTGCAACAGTCGGACACGACACACTGTCAGAGTCGTTTGTGCTGTGTAGGTGGTCATCTACAAGAATGCAATCGATCTTTACACCCTTTGAGCATAATGGAGCGGGCTTGGTGACATTTCGATGAAATGAGCATCCATCATCATAATCCGCTTCTTCCCATAAGAATTTTTCTTCGATTTTTGAACGTCTACGATACATCTCGAATTATTTGCGCTGAAACACAACAACAACGGGTTACCGTTGAACATTCAACGCATGCTCTTTCATTACTGAAGATGATGTTTCTGCAATTGTTCCTCATCAACATCTGAAGGCATTCCACCCTTGCAGCATGACTAAGATCGACCTTCGACGAACCTGCTTATGCGAAAATACCCAAATCCATAACCAATGTTCTCAATATAAACAGTGCTTCCCATACTAGACGTCTTTTCAAATTTACGAATGCCATGTACTCTGAAACGTAGATTTCAGTTCCAGCAATGTATTAATATTTGTTTTAAATCACGTTTATAGTTTCTTGTCGGATTAAAGCCTAATTTTGCTGATTAAAGCCCCACTCGAACAACACCACTCTTGCCATCTGTGCCTGTAGATTTGCCGGTAGAGAAATAAGAGCCTTGGCCGACAGGTCTTTTAAATTTGTTTTTTGTGTTTACCACTTTAGTCGAATAAAATTTCTGTTTCGGGAAAATCATGAAAAGTTTAAGTTTGAGATTCAAAACGAACTGGCTAGAAATGTTTGGGAAGAGGCCGTTTAGAGCAAAGTATTATTTGAAGCAAAGGTTATAGGTGAACCGACAGTGGAATGTGCGAAAGACAGTCTACGAGTGGATTTCAAAACGGAGAAAGAATTCGAGGGTCATGTCTATGTGAAAGGACACTATGATGAGGGCGGATGCAGATCGGATGCAACGCTAACGCAGCATGTTAACCTCACCGTTGCATTCAATTCCTGCGATGTACGAAGGGAACGCTCGGTGAATTCATTTCCCATTGTGTACCACTGAGCTACGCACCCTAGGAGTACTAAGTGGGCAAACAAAAGCTGCTTCCTTTTACATCGCGCATATACCCAATTGTCCATCTATGAGGACAACAGCGCAGTTATGTCGACGTCGATATTTGTTGAGGAGCAATGATTTTCATCGGCGTAGGTGGATTTCCTCTTTGGTATTCAGTTGGAATAACTCACTGCCACGTAGCGAGAACGTACTGAAAGACAACGTTGACTCATAACATTGACTTTCACTTTGATGCACTCATGCAGATATCCCAAATTCGTTTTCTTTTGCCGGTCCGAGCACGGTGGCTTTAGACTCTTCAAGCAGTGCTTGGATTTGCAATATTGATGCTCCAGCCTGTATTTATGAAATGCTCTATGGTCTTTCTCGTCGGTCTGTTTTCAAGTTCCTCGCCTCCTGACAATTCTTCATCGCCGAGGAAGGTTTAAAGTGCACCTTTGCTCGCCTTTTAAAAATATGAAGCTTTAAGATTTCTCATCCAGTTTCTCGTTGCAAGTGTTCCTGCTGAAAGTGCCTTTTCGAACTACCGATGCAACATTAGTATCCACCGTTGAATCAAGCCTTCCATAACATCAAAAATGCGCAAATCTTACAGCACGTCTAATGCATTCAGAGTAAATGTTGAGTTAAAATAAAACTGATGAGCGTGTGCTGGAAGTTCGTCTCAGGGCGAAATGCATGTTGCAGTTTGAATATGTATACGTACCCTCTATTCCCTTCACCATCATTTCATTCCGAGTTTGCTTGTAGTGCTTGTAGTGACATCAGACTACAAGTTTGCTTTTAGTGACTGTAGAGTAGATGATATTCACGCTCTTCATGTTGTTCGTTTTAAGTTGAAATTGGGCACCCTGTGATGGTTTCACACCGCAATATCCATCCACTGTAAGGCTTTCATTCGCAGAATGATGGCATCGTCATTGTTTCTCAGTCAGGATGACTTCTGAGGTCAATTTTAACGAGTTGCAGCACATCGTAGATGCTAACAGTTGGAACCCACTCGATCATTAGTCGTCACACTTCGATGCTCCCAGATTCCCGTTATAAGTGCTTTCTGCGATCTTCAAATGATTCAGAATTTCTTGTGTGCAAACCGCACGAAACGAAGAACCCTTCCGATAGTGCTGAGATTTTTCACATTAATCATACTATAGCGAACTCTAACAAGAAGAAAATCCATACGCTGTAGATGTGATACTTGCGACATGATGAGGTGTGTTCAGCAGACTCTGATTTACGCATTCCTCATATTTTGCAATTTTCCTTCGAAGTAGAATTCATGTGATGGCTTTCCTTCAAGCTAAAGTTTCTTTTGCTTCCCTGAGAAAAAACGTTTCCCCAGTTTTGCTCATCGACACAGCTGTGAGTCGCAGGCTAGTGTTATATGACACGTCAAGGACAAAAACACGTTAACGAGTGTTTGCTTATGCAATCGGGTACACAAATCGACATCGATGCAGACCGGTCGTGAGGCATACGTATGCAGCGCCGAATCGGTGCTTTGCCAGTAAGATTTATGAACTATTGGCGAGCGTCAAAGTGAGACCGAACGAAGTTGTTGTCAGCTGTGGAAAGAAGAACGAGCAAATTTGTAACTATCATCATTCATTCGACAGATGGAAAGAGCACTAAAAAGGGAAAGGAAATGCAGACACACACAATAGTAAACAACAACGAAACAATGAGAAACCCACGACGATTCATTTTGATTGCATTTTCGCCTTGTTTTTTTTTTTTTTGATTTTCTATTTTCTTAACCAAAGTTCTTTCAAATAAGCACTCTATTACTGTTAGAGGCTGTTACATTGCCAAACTGCTTTTAATAAATGCATATTGCATCCGATTGCAGAGTAATCCAAGAGGGCTGTTTGTATCCGTAACGATGATCATCACATTCCATCCGGTAAGTGTCCCACTGTGAATTTTCTTCTTCATTCTGGAACTATTTTCAACTACATTACCGGCTTTTGTCTTCTCTCTTTTATTAACTTTTTAATTTATAATCTTCAAAACTTCAGTACGATTTTAAGATGCGATTTTAGGCGTTTAACAAATAGATAAACTGGCGCACATTTTAATTATCAAACAGATGCTTACTACACATTCTATACCTGGATGGGAAGCACCGAAATTAATAGATACTGTTTCCTTTTTATGGAATTAATCAAAAACAGTGCTCTATCACCTGTGCACTTTCCTGTTACTTTTATTCCTTTTTTATCGAATGAGTTTCAGATGTTCATAACAAAAATCGACAGATCCTACAATGTAAGATGCTTTTATACGGAAATGGAAAGGACGGTTGCCACACAGCTGGATGTCAGGTTGGGAACACTTCTATGCACCTCCAACTGCTTTAACTAACTTTCATTCTGGAATGACCTGGAATGAAAAGAAGGGTCAAGTTGAAATATTTTGTGAAACAAACCTCTAGTATTTGGTGGTGTAGAAAATTCTTTCTTTGAATGCAACGCCTTGCCCTCCCCCTTTCTACCGTTTATTGTCCATAAACGCGAATACGAAACTTGTCCGCTCCCATGTAAATGAATGAGGGAGCATGACGAAGCTATGGAGAGTTCACTGTTGCATAGAGAATGGATATTGTAACAGTTTTCAGATTCGAGGTAGGCAGTTTACTATATTTAGTTGAGAATAAAGAGTTCGGAAAAAAAACCTCTTTCTAATGACATAAGCTCTCAAATTTCGATTCTGAAGGTGCGGTTAGTTGCGAAACTTTCCTTTATCAATATGATAGTCAGCCAGAATTTTTTGCTTCACAAAGTTTTGAGGCTCGCTAATTTTTTTGACGTTTTCTATGCGCGATTGTTTTTCGAATGTAGATATTTTTTCTCCCGAAAGCATTTCAGCACGTGGCTTACCGCTTCTGTTCTCACATTTAACGCCGAACTGTTCTCTAGTCTTTCTTTGAAACTGTTCCAGGACAGTGGACAATTTCCTTCGAAACTGTTAATATTTAATGAACATCATTTATGAGTTTCGGATAGTCTAAAACATGAAGCTGTCGTTTGAAAAATTTCAAGGAGAGGAAAAAATTCCGCTGACGAAAACAAAATAATTCCATAAGGAAATTGCATTTGCCAACTGTGACTGCAAAATGAGAGGATTTGATGCTAAGTAAGTAAATAACAGGAACACATTAAAAATTTCTCCTATAATTCATTTCCTCAGGAGTCAGAACGATGTGTATAATTTGAGCTGAAAGGAAATGCCAATTTCTTGCCCCTCCCCTCACTATTATCTTTTGAAGTAGCAGCTTTGAAGCGAGGACCTGGATGGCCCCTTTAGAGGATCGTCGGAAATTTAGTGCGTAGACATATTTCATGAAAACGGGAACAACTGTTTTGGCAAATTGACTTCCAAGCAGCGCTCAAGCTTGACACGTACAGTCCAGGTGTGAATGCACTAAGTTGGGTAATACTTCAAGCGTGTGCAGTTTATTCGTGCTTGTCTGCTTTCATTTGCTTTCCAGCTTCATTTACGCTGGCAAGTGTTACCAACTGCAGTGTTATTAACAGTAACCAAACAAATGAACCTGACAAACCAGAGCAGTCTTACAAGTTAGAGCCATTAGTAATTTGTCGTCCTGCCGAACTCACCTCATCTTCAGCCTGGGCAGAAAACAGGAGAAGAAAATATATGTGCTGATTGGAGACGGAAAACAACCGTGGCAATCTCTGTCTCTCAGCAACGTCTCCCATGATGACACCGGGTAATGACACTTAAATTAGATGAAAGATTTTTTTCTAGCCACGTTACCCACATTGCTTCCTCATTAGAATATTTTTGATGTTAGTACCTTTTTACATTGCACTCAAAACCCTCGGGTGCTCACTTGCGTTGCCTTAATAAAAGCGTGTTCACCTATAACAGTGCAATAGTGTTAACATTTGTTGGTCCGTTGACGTCGATTAATGCCTCACAAGAGAAATGTGTCCAGTATGACGAAGCTTCATATTCGTTTCTTATTAAAAAGCAGCGTTAACAGTGAAAAGCTTTAAACCTTTTCGACAAACCCGTTGATGATCAGAATGTGGCACGTGGTTTCCATAGCTTAAAGCGTCACATTCGCATTCAGCAGCAGCCCGCTCGGAAGTTCGAGCGCAGAAGAGTACAAGTAAACAAGTAGTAGTTGCAGTTTCGCAAAGCCGTAAACCACCTTCATATGTTGCAGGGCCTTTAGGTGTGTAATTTCTTATAATATAAGTGATGGCACCGTTATAGAAAGGAGAGGAGGACACGGTAATGCCTAAGTGGGATGATACATCCTGCAGGGCAAAATAAGTCAGACCCTACCACAGGCGGTGTATAGGTAACGGTGTAGATGTATTCTATAGGTGAGTTAGTGATGGAATTTGCAGAGACTACGATTTTGAATTACTTTGCCTATGGAACTGCACAGTCTAAGAGGCCCCATATTGAGGGTGGATTTATAACAGCTACCATCTTTTAAAAAGGGCTGTAACTGATGAGGGAGATAGAATAAAGAAGACTGTAATCGGGCTTAGCAGTGATTCAAATAAAATTTCATATTTATAGTCTGTAAGCATTTTTCTTACGTCGATGCTCGTGATTCGCACGGTATTACACTGTCCAAGTTTTTGCCAATGAAATAGGACAAGAAAAACGCCCTCGAGAAATGCTCCTTTGCTGCCGACGTCGATCGACGAGTCGTCGAATTTTATAGACGGCCAGAAAAATATGTACTTGAAGTGAGCAAGTTTCAAAGAGCGGTGAAGATTTCGTCTGCAGATATTCGTTGTGCTTTTAGTGTCTTGCAAACCGAAGTGATTACACAGCAGCTGCGGTTGCCCACGTGTAGGTATGAAGTGCTTGCCGATGGCCCACAAGGCGATCCAGTGAAATTCGCAACAGTTGGCCAACAAGTATATCATAAGTGGTCATGTGCTCATAAAGATGGCAAGGTGCCAGGTAAACAATATGCTGGGGCATTTTTTTTACTGTTGCTCCTGTGTTTAATGAGTACTTTAAGGCGTAGTAATTTGCTCTACTCATGTGTAACTTCGTTTCGCTTTCAAATACAACTGCTGTGGTCAGCAGTATTTAAGAGAATGTACTCATTTGGCTGAGCAAATTGTCATTGTCCATTCCCGGCAGTGATTCGTACAAAGTGCGCTTCCCCCATTTCGATGGTCAGAGCTACATCTCTACTACTGGTGTTCACTTCTGAAGCAAGTGTCCTTTAATTTTTTTAGGAGATTGGAGTGATACTTGATGTAGATGAGTGAGTTTTTTATGAAGTCGAAATGGTTCAAATGTTGTTCGTGGTGCGATCGACTTCATCGATTATTTCATCTGTTACAGTCACACACTCGTCCGACATCCCTCAAATTGTTCCAGCCTCTTCCTTGCTGCTCCTGGGATGTCGCATTCTGACTGACGTCAAACTCGCCAATATACACTGGATATTGTTCTCTTCTCTCGGAAAAGTGCTGAACTGTAGAAACATCATTTTGCTTCTACATGATGTAGTGAGTGGGGAGGTTATTAAATGTTGCGGAGACAATGAGAAATCTCATGGAAATGACCTTAAATTGTTTACATTCCAAAAATAGCTCAAGTTTTTGAGTTTTTAAGTAATGCAAGAGATCATAGCTAAGGCTGTATATTTCCATCTTGCAGACACAAACGTATACTGTGTCACCGTTCATTCATGCACCGTGAAGGAAGAGAGCGGAAAAGAAGTACAACTGCTTGACGAAAACGGCTGTGCTGTTGACAAATACCTCCTTAACAATCTTGTCTATACATCTGATCTCACTGGCGGGCAGATTTCTCAGGTGATTTTATTCATAACGTGAACAAACATTTTTGCGCTAAACTGTTGCTTCTCGTAGTTAATCAGGAAGCTGAGACTGTTGTTATGATCGTTTATGACCCGATGTCCTTAGTCGATCTAGATGCAATCTGATCGAGAATCGTCTTCAGTGACTTTTTCGTGACGCAGACGAAGTATGCGCCATGATGTAGATGAAATTTAGTAAAAATTCGTCACTATTTGAATATCATACCATCTTTCAGGTGTTCAAGTTCGCCGACCAACCGTCGCTGTTTTTCCACTGCCAAATTCGACTTTCTTATAAAGAAGGTGAATGCAAGGTTCGTTCCACTTCGCTGGCTTCTTCAACACTTGTACATGCGCATTACAAGGGCGCTTTTTTAGTACGACTTCGGACTGTAAATTGTATTATTACAAAACAGTACGCTCATTATTGCAAAATAGTTTTGCGTACATTTAGATGACGAGAAAGAATTTTCAGGATTGTTGTTTTCTAAGCAAAGGCCCCACAGATAAATCATTCTCGATTGTATGTCGTTATTTGTCATAAATGTTAAGCATTCCCTATGAGAATTGTTTCATCTTACAATGGCAGTGTTAGGATCAACGGTCATCTTTGCATGAAGTCTCATCAACAGGCACAAGACGAAAGTTAAGCGGTATTATCAGTGAACGATTTTTGTTTTTAATTAAGACAATCAAATGCGTAAAATAACATAATCGTTTCAGCGAAGCAGTGATTTATGCCCGAATACAGCCCGTGGAAAGCGTTCAGTACTATCGTCGTTGAATGACGATGACAACATTCGCGAAGTTGACGTTTTCTCACAATCGATGACTGTTTTCGAAATTGACGACCCAATAAGTAAGCGCAAATTGACTCAAGAAAGCACCATTACAAATCAATTTCCATTTTTTTCATAATCAAACTTCGGAAGTCGCCATTAGATCCGCTCAGTTATTGTTTAATTTGCCGGTATCAAGGTGAGCTTTCGAAGAACTAATAATAGAGTGGTCGGTACAAGAACTGCTAACAGGAACACATTTTTAGACGTCACCTATAGCAGTCGTGAAGAGATGCGTATTTTAAGAGACTCGCATCTACCAGTGAGCCACATAAATGTAACATCGCAGAAATATTTCCCGCATTTTATGGCGTAAAGAAACTTGTTCACTGAACGGTTGACACCTCCTTAAGTGGTATCTTTAAATGGAACATTAGCTAACAGTACTTGAAAACGCAATCCAATTTTCGAACTATTCGAATGACTCCGTCTTTAATCGCTCAGAGTGATCAGGAACTGCATACCGGGGAAATACTTGCAATTTTCTGAAAAAGATGAAACTCACTCGACCCAGCTTGTCCAGAACGTTCACAAATTTAATTCTTTAAATCAAAAGTTGAGAGCACACAAAATTTTCTGTTCATTCGAAACAAATATCCTGGTTGTGATGCATCCGGTGAGCCGATATTTAGTCAGAGAACTTTTCCATTCAGACTCGAGATCAGTTCGCGGACTGGACGAAAGACCACTCGAATGGAACTGGCAAAATGTTTGTGTACCGACGATAACCTTCGGCATCCTCATCGCTCTGCTTGGCATTGCAATCCTTATCTCGGCAATTGTCACTGCCTTACTCTGTTTGAGGTCACGCTCAAATAAGCTCGAACTTTCTGACTAAGTCTGTTCTGGAGTTTGTGTCCGTTATCGGTTATACCATGTAGTATGTACATAGGCTGAAGCTTGCAGCATGTGGAACTCCTCAATTTTGCTCACTCCAAGTGCTTCGTGATGTTCTTTTCAGTTCGCAGTATTCTTTTGGGGACTTCTCATGGGTCATTTGCTTGGAACTTTTATGGGAAACTGTCGAATTTAGTTTTCTAGAGCACTGTTAGGCTCATTTCGACTCTTCACTGGTAGAATGTTTTGTTTAAATCACTTTCTGCATTGAAATGCTTTGCTGCAGTTAACCTCTTATTTTGCCTCAAATCTCCAACAAATGACACATGTAACTTCATCTTAGATTCATCAAACAAAATCAGCGAAACTAAAAACTTTTCTCTGTTGCGAAATTTCGGAAATGGAAAAAGAAAACCACCCTCAAATAAACAATAAAACCACCTTCTTCAAATCTTAGAAGTACTCTTCTTCGATCATGCGTCATGAATAATGAGTTTATTCGGATTCGCCACCTGTCAATGACCGTCTCTCAAGTTCGTTGGGGTTTTTTAAACACTGCTCCATTATCTTACTGCGATATAAATGTTATAAACATCTGTGAATTAAAGAAGTCTTTCTTTGAAATCATTGTTGTTTTCGAAATAAAAGATGTATCCATCACTGAAATGAAGTTCTTATCTGTTTTCAATTTTTTGTTTCTCATGTGCGAAGGTAGAAGAAGAGGATTGCCGTTAAGATCTCTACAAGCAGTTTCCGCTGATATGATAGAGAAATTACACCTCAGTGAACTTACGTAAGCTCACTTAAGTAATAATGTAACAAACTGACGGCAAATGATTTTTTAGTGTAGAGTACCAACGTATATAATTTAGACATTTTCAGCACACAAAGTTTACATCGTTCTCAAACGCCTAACTCCACATTCATCTTTCACAGCTTTGGCTTATGAAAAAATGCAGCATTTTATAGCAACAAAATCCATTTGTACCGACTCCGTCATCACCAATAATATTCGGTCCTTTTTCAAATTGGCACTCCAACTACAGCATGTCGTCAGAAGTGACCGCTTTTAATCACATATGTTCGGCTTTTACTGCTATGTTTCCATTGTTTAAATTTGTGAATTCGGTTACAAAACCATTAGGTTTAAATTGTGGTAACGTACCGCGTAGACTCGAAGAACACAAACGGAAAACAATGACTTCGTTATGAGCGATTACAACTGAAAATATGAGAATTTGTTCGATAATCACTTATCTCGGATTTCTTTCAATGCTGTTTCCATCTCGTTCTGAAATATGTCTTGTTGTGATAACCACAAATGAGAAAAAAAAGCATTTTATTGATAAAGTTGTGTCGTCGTTTTCCTAGGCACTTATGCGAATGAGGAAAAAATATTTCCTAAAGTCGGTTTTTTTTAGCGAAAAATAGATCTGCACCATTTCCAAAAGGGTGATTTGCTCACAGAAGGGCTGCAACCCATCTTTGTGAACAACAGCAGCCAGGTGGCTTCAAAATTTCGAGATTTAATTCATTTATAATCCAAATCCTTCACGTATCAAAATTAATAATACTACCTTATTACCTAGTCAGCTTATTAAAAACTATGACGGATGTTTTATTATCACAAGTAAGCAGAGAGAAAAAAATTAATCCGTTGAAACGAAGAGTTATTGTCCGTGTTAGCCCTCTTACTGTTATCTTTTCATAGAAATCTATTATTCCTACTCGAAAAAAATGGGACCTAGAAATGGAAGAACTTGGAAGTATACCTGCAACTGTTTGAGATCCTTAACGGCATTAAAACGTGAAAGCTTTTCGGCAGCAGAATCGAGCTGATCAATAAGATCAGCCGAGAGGTCGATTCCTCCGTCATTCTCTCTATAACGAGAACTTCGATCGTTGATTTTACGTTAAATTTTCCTCATGGAAGTATGCTTTATTTCCTTCACGTAATGCCTTCAAATTCTATTGCTAAGTCCATCCGAAATGTTTTCCATTTCATATTTATTCCGAATATTTTAACGCCAACGATCTAAAGGCAATATCGGTGTTTATTTGTTTCTTTGTTCACATAAAAACTGGCAGATTTGTTTAACGCAGATTAAGCTGTGTTGCACACCGAGCAAATTCATCGTTTGCAAAAGTTAACAATTACATGAGAAGACAAACAGTGCTGAACCATCATCCCAATATCGATCCTAATTCCAGTGGGAAAAGTACGAAAATTTTCGATTAATCCTACCTTGTTTAAAATCATTACAAAAATGGACCTGTTCAGTGACTAAAAGCACCTCAGAAGAGAAAAACATCCTTAGGTCTGAACAGATTGACGAGAAAACCTACTAATTATCTATTTCAATTATAGCCTAGTTCATTCGCTGTGATCAATTACGGCAGTTTTTTTATGCGACACGAAACGAACTCACCTTATTTCTATAATTGTTGGTTTCTGCATTTCATATTTCTTCCTCCACACTGTTGCTTCTGCTTCGCTTTCGAGGATTTTTCTATAAATTCGAAATAAAATTCTGCATTCCCAGATAAATTAGTTGACGACGTTCCTCCTCATAAAGCAGGGGAGATGCAATCTCTCAAATGCACGTTTCAGAGATGCAAATTACTTGAGCAATTCCGATTTGGAACTTATGAATCGGCGGAAGAAATTCGAAATCCAAGAGAAAGATGCATTCGAAAATTTGCCCTAATAAAATGAAGCGAAACAATGTAACCTTTTCAAATCCTGCTCGTTGCGCTCTTTCTCTCGCAGTAGGGTTGTCAGTTGTTGCACCTCAGCAGCTAGTAACTGCAAAGACATAGAATGTTTGCGGTGGAAGCGTGATTTTCAGTTTAAAATCCGAAACATCTACGTCCCACGGTCAGCAGAAAAGAACTGTTAATGACACTATGAAAGAGGTCCTGGTTGACATCTAATAAGACAGACCAATCGGCCATAGATCAAGTGGAAATAGTTGCCAGTGCAAGGCAAATTAAATAATGTCAAGATCATATAGGCAAATCAAATCACTACCCAACAGGGTTCATGAAGGAGAACTGAAAGGACCTGTTTGTGATCGTTAGGGTGCGGGAAATGTTTAGTGGCAGCGCGGAGTTCACCGGAGTTCGACGAACGCGCCGACGATCGAAGACATCATGTGAACCAATCTCTACATGTTTACCACCTAATACAATAAGTGTGATAAACTGTTCATCCTTATGCCTACGTACTGTCGCACTTTCCTGATCACATCTGGAAGAAAGGTGCAGATCCTGAAGGAGATCTGAGCGACTGGGTGAGCCAAGGAAAGCTGTCCCTTTCATATGTTTACATAGAGTGCTTTTTCCTTGATATTTCTGAGGCTTGCTTCGTTGTTTAAACGTGTTTGGCACTTCAAAGCCGACAGTTAAAATA
The DNA here is from genome assembly GCA_037576465.1 of Parascaris univalens. Classification (NCBI taxonomy): domain Eukaryota; kingdom Metazoa; phylum Nematoda; class Chromadorea; order Rhabditida; family Ascarididae; genus Parascaris; species Parascaris univalens. The sequence goes on along the minus strand of CM075173.1, from coordinate 58,375,649 downwards.
AGGTGTTTTTTACGGAGTAGTTCGAATTGCTGTGTGTGTGGATGCTCAAATATGGAACCTGTTATAAAGATATTATATCTGCGTTAGCAATCAGATATTCTCGGAAATCGGGTGTGAGTAAGATATTTACAGTTAACAGTAGCAGTGGCAATAAAGAGTTGAATGTGGTTTATTGCATCAAATTATCATATGAAGGTGAAATTTTATGAAAATCACCTTGTTTAGCTCCCTTAGAGTAGTTAACTCCGCCAAATTTTCCGCAGTCATTTCGTTTTTCACAACAGACGTCTCTGTAATGAAAACAGGAAAATCCATCTTGAAATGATAAGCTATTCCTCTAATATAATAGATTCCGCAAAGGTGCTGGCAGCAAAAACACTGGCAAATGTCATTCGCACAAAAAGCTCATTAACACTTCACTTACTGCACAAGTGTCCCAAAATCTCATCTTGTTTACGCTAAGCCAAGAAAGCATGCTTAACATATTTGTCAGTTTTTCTGACGCTTTTATATATATAATATGTTCACTTCTCTCATTACGAAATATTTCTGGCAGACTTACTTCGCTTATTCTTGTTTCTATAATGTGAATCTTCGGCCGGAAAAAGGCTATGTCGAAGCAAAAACATCGATTCCAGAAGCGTTTTAAAAGATTCATTGCTCATAATAGAGGATAATTTTCACCAGTGACTTTTGAAGCGGAAGGATGATCCAAATTTCGATGCTGCTCTCTGACGGTCATATGTTTGTTGGCATCTTCTACTGCAGAAACCGCAGGCACTGCTGTAAGCTGGAAAAAAAAACAAACTTGAACAACAGCTTGTAAAAAGTTACAGAGCAGGCCGTTACAGAGTATAGGAGGACAAGAACAATAAAGATGCAAATTACCGCAGTAACTTAACAGAAGTTTCTCTTCACCTATTTTTTGCGAGTTTATAAGATAAAACCGTATAACCAAAAGTGAGCTTCTATTATTACAGAAAATAATTGCAGATGCAAAAAGCAATTTTATATTGAAATCCGCAATCAGAAAACGCTTTCAGTTACTCGTCTCAATACCGACAATAGAAAAGAGGAAGAGACGATTCGTGAATTTTGGGAAGCAAGAGAAGGGTTGCTCGATATATTGGCTGAAGTAGCGGAAAATGCGGAAGTAATCGAATATGAAGCGAATGCGCCTTTGAATATTCGCAAAAGCGTTTCACGTTTACGGGACGAATCCTATCAAGACATAACACAGACACAATGATGATCAACTTCGTTAGAATGGTTTTCTCGAGGCAAACATTCTGGGCTTACTTGGATAAAGAAAAAATAGAGAGTTTGAATTTCCGCTGAACTCAGCATATATTTCTTCCTCTCTTTAAGTCAATGAAATCTTGACTATATAAATACTTCCAGTCCTTGAAAAAACGTCGATATCGTTTTAACGGTTTACTTCACTTATACGATCTCTGCGGACTGGAAGATGATATCTGTACTGGAAAGAGCATCAGTGAATGGAGTTCGACCTGCATGCAAGAATAACTTCTTGAGTGCCTAAGTAATAACGACGAAACTTTCACTGAACCTCTGGAGTTGTATGCACTAATGGCACGCTTTGTCAGAATGCTGATGACTGGAACTTTCTCACAGGACTGCTTCTCAGTCGGTTAAATGTGGTGTTAAAAGGGGGGCAATCCCAAATCGGAAACCCGTTCCAATCAAACCAGAGAACAAATATTTCGCATGTCGCAGAAATTTTTTGGTCTTTTCCGACAACCTGAAGAGAACATTTTAGGAGATACAAAACAAAGCGACTAAGAATCTACTGATCAGTATAAGCAAAAAACATCAAGAAATCTTTCAAGTGCTTACTGGGTTGTGCCGAACTGTGTGTTTCCTTTCGACATCCGACAAATCGAAGTGATCTACCTGTAACAAACAGACCCATGCTGTAACCTCCATTGATTCACCGCTTTACAGTACATCCCAATTTTGACGAGTGTAGAGCTAGCAGAATATGCGTACTGGAATATTGCTGTCTGTTACCATCGCGATTAGCGAGGTTATGTCGTAATGACTGTGAATTAGTAGAACATAGTTCATGTTATACCTATCACAGTGCAGAAAATTGTTGTCAGACCAAAGACTGCACAAGCGCACAGGAAAGTTGAATTGAAAAACATTGCCACAGTGAAATAAATGTTAACACTGGCTAGTTGAAGATGACAGAGCAAAAAATAAGGAAGTGGAAAAATTGCACTCCTTCCGCTTTGGCTTACGAATTGTGTAATCTGCAAATCGTCCAGCTTGGGCATATGCCCTCTACCATTCTCATTCCAAAATCAGTTGAAGTAGGAGAACTTTCTACTGACGGTGGAAGCATGAACGCGTGAATGGGGCAGGTCTGACATGCAGCATATGGCTCAAAATGAGTTCCTATTTCCTACAACTTCTGCTGTTTAGATCACAATGGGTTCTCTCATCGCTTCACTGGAGCTCCTGTCAGATCCCTGTTAGATGTTCCATCCACCACCTCTATCTCCGAAGAGTTTTTGCGGATAACTACATTTGCCCGAATGAGGCATCCCTTAACATCAACAGAGCTGTTATTTTTTTAACAGCTGAACAATAAACAAATGGTCATATCCTGTTCGGTTTCGCGCCGTTCTCCATCGTGATCTAAAAGCTGAAATTTTTTAGACAGTGGGCACTACTGCTCCATAGTTTAAAAGTTAAGGAGGGAACCTTCTGTGAGACCAAAAAGAATTCGCCTAATATTGTGAAATGGTTTTTTAACTTTACTTTTTCATACGGAGGCTCAAAGTTCACGGAGGTTTACAAATAGCCACCTTGGAAGGTGAAACCAGAAGTGAAATAGGCCGAAACATTACTGCGTTGCTTAGCGATAAGTGAATCTGACCACACAAGTTTAAAAGAATGTCAGTGGCTTACGGGCGACTTTATTGATGGAGTGTAGTTGGCAAGCGGTACGGGCGAGCGAGACCGTCGAGTGGGGTTCTATAATTTATGGCTGCTAGATTGCTGTAAAAGAATTTTCAAAAAAACTTCCTCGGAGAACACAAGTTCTACATGTTTCAGCGCTTCCCGGAAATGCAACTTCCATAGCTCCACGTTATGAGACGAACGAACTTCGTACATTGATGGAAGGCCGAGAAATATAAAAGAGAGAATGTGCAGCTGCTGAACTAATTTTATTTATGAGGCTTTAAGCATGAACAGGAATATCATTAGGGTGTTGTGTTTTTTTTGGAAGGGGAGGAGAGTTTACTTCTACTACGCAATGCTTGTATCATGAGAACAAAAACCACCACTTCGGTGTTTAGAGGCCAAAACTTGATTTACCTGTGTTCCTAACCTCTCGAAAAAAGCTTCTTTTCAGTTTTTTCCTATGGTTGACGTCCGACCTGTTCATTCGTGCAGGTCTTACGAATCAATTTTAATCGCCCTCCCTCCTATCGCCTTCATATAATACGTTGTAAAAAGTGCCGTTAAAGCAAGCGGGGATTGTTTCTAAACGACATAAACGGAGTATTTGATGAGCTAAATGCTTTCCTACGCCATCATGGATTTCTTTTTCTTTAACTTACCGTTCTTTTTTTTAAATTAGTTTCTAAGAGTTCGAGCTCTGTTTGATGATTCCGAAAAATGTACGAAAATAAACGCATAACATGTGGATTGCCAAGGCCAACAATTGCCAAGTTTATGCATCATTTCCTTTACTTTCAAAAATGACCATTTTTTAAAGTTCTCAGATTGCATAGATCAATTCTATGGTATTACTTTCCACTTCTCATCCTAAAAAAAGCCAAAAATGAATAAATTGGACGAACCAGTTGTCGTGCTACAAGTGAAATATGCACGTCGCTAGAAGAATACTTCGGACGGTTTGTTCTGTAGTTCCAACCGCTGGATTGTGGCCAATAGCTGTGTGTCTGATACCACCGACTGCCGTATTGACCAGAATCGTGAACTGACGATGAGGTCGACGAACGTGGAAGATAAGATGTCGCTCTAGCAGCAAGAAACGGTGAAGAGAGAGGAGAAGCGTAAGTTTGTCCTTGGGAAATGAAAGAACAGGACCTGAAAAAAAAAGAGATGACCACCAGAAATTGATTGTTCGCTGATTCTGTGATGTCCAGAGATCAGAAAAGTGCAATCAAGGAGGCACAGAATTCCACCCATTTGAAGGTTAGCACTAAAGCGAGAGCTCTCGCCGCAGGCAATTGCAATAAAGCAGTGGCAGAGAAAGATCGAGATCTCTTTTTTGGAGGAGGAGAAAAATGGGACGCTGATATATGCAACACTTCCACAAGAAAAATCGTCACAACTGTTCGATCGGAGATCTGAGATGAAATTATTCCCGATTTTTTTGCTACTATTCGGAAAGAGAACCCCATCTCCCAAGATTTGTGACGTTTTACTCAACTTTCGTTTGGCTAAAAAAATATTTTTCCTCGTGAGATCATGCTAGTTAATGCTTCACTTCAAAAGTAACTATTATTGTTTCGAAATTTGGGTAGTGTCGAAAAGGTAAAGCGGAAACTGCATGAAAATAGGGTGCCATGCTCTTCCCAGTGGCACGACAGTAATGAAAGCAACCCTCATGCGCTCATATACTAACTGGCGAGTTAAGGTTTCCAAAACGTAAAAGGTAGCAATGAACGATACGGCTTTTGCCGAGGCTAAACTTTACCGAGAATTGTTGATGGCTGATTCATCGATCTTTCAGTGTACTGGGTTTGTGAGGATCTTTTAGATGCTACACTTTAAGACCGCTAAGCGAAATTAACATTCCATTTGCAAATATTAAATTTCACCCAGTTTTACGGTTTTGCAATATCTTTATCCACTTATCCTACAATATAATTCTTCGCATCCGAACAATGCAAACGAAAGAGAATTAGCCATGCTCTACTTAGCTTAAAATGAAAGCACGGCAATATTGTGCTGATATTGTAATTTCACCTGTAAGTTGAGGGTGAAGAAACAGACGCACTGCGAGCACCAAACGCATAGAACGTTCGCATTGAAACAAGCGAATGGTGGCGATTTTCTCCTTCTCTACATCTAAAGTTCTCATAAGTATTTCACCTCGTAAAATACCTACTAAAAACTATTTCAAATATGCTTTACGAAGACGGATGAATAAATGCGACAATCCTAATGTGAATATGAGACTCGGCTGACTGCTGTGAAATCACACAGATGATGGACGTTATGATCTTTAGTGCAACGAAAACGGCCTCATTTTTTTGTCTCTTAGCTCGGAAACGCTTAACTTCGACGGCCGTTTTACAAAGCGAGAGGTGTTTGCAATAAAATATCTCATAATATGTGCACAATTATAAAACCCTGCCGGTTGTACTATGTCAGAGAGACAGTCAGATAAGAGAATTTTTAGAACCGCTGAAAATATAATCGATAAGCATTATTTAGGCTGAAAGGACACTATTCAGTTCAGTTTCACAGCAGTTTCCATCGTAAGGGGTGAAGAAATTTGCAGCGAAACTCTTTGATCCACTCAAATATATAACGCTATGGTTTAAAATGCGAGCTTTTAGGAAAATACAAACTGAGAATTAACATAAATTCGCATTTTTGAATTTCCAAGTAGAGGAAAATACTAGTGAAAAAGAAAACAGTACACAACGGTTCGTATGTCTGGGAAATAGTCGGAAAAAGTAATTCTTCAATGAGAGTGCTATGGACGTGGCACTTCAATAAGAAACCAAGGAGAAGGAGTGACCTTATTGTAGGGTTGAATTTGGCTAATGGTCGCGACGTTCTTGTCTGAGTTGAAGATCGTTCACGATTGTCGACGCTGGATGAATGATCGGATATCATCTTTGAGGGACAAGGCAACAACGGGGTTGTTGCGTATTTGCTGAGGTCGGTTAGCTGATGAAGACTCGTACGGGTTAGACGGAAGACATGCGCCGACTCCATTTAAAGCATTTCGCTGAAGCGAATATAGTGCAAACATAGCGAGCATTGGCTATATCTTCCTCTCTGCTTTCTTGAGATTGAAAGCACGCTTAAACGTTAATGAGTCGTCGCCAATTCGTTCAGGAGAATGAAGAATGAGGAAAACTCAAAACCAATTTCAAAATACAATTTAAAAGTTTCGAGAGAGAAATGCAGTGCTCTGGTAATTATATACAAAAAATATGCATGAAGCATATAAAGGCGTGCCATATTCTCAGAGCTTAAAGAGTTCATAGAAGCCGATCTTCTATCCTGGTGCATTACTTTTTAGGTTGTGCTAGTGACTCAGAAGAATGGAGCACTACGCAAAGTAACATGCGCGATTGAGAGCAATTGAGATGTTGAGTGAATCATGCACTTTTTTATTGGAAACAGATCACGAGATATGTATGTTGACTTCCTTGGTTGAGTAGTAATTCAAGAAAACTCGTGCATTTTAAGGATATCAGTTGTAAGAAACCTATCTCCTACGTGTGGCATACTACATAATATCAAGGTTTATTTTCCTACTGAGGAAAGAGTCTTAAAACGACGTGCGATTTTCTAAACTGGTACAAGACGAATTTAGTTATATCAATCGAAGGGGTGTCTCCTATGCATTACGCAAACCAAATGAGCTCTTATAAACGTTGACTAACCTAGAAATGAAATCATGATATCATAATGCTCGCACATACGCATACACACACAATTATAATACATGAACACATAAATGAGCAAGAGGACGCGTGTAGACACACATGCAACACACAGATTTAGGGAATTTATGGATCCAGGAGCTTCTGCCAACGATTCAACGGATGGAACCTTCTTTGTCTTAATGATTCACTAACAAAAAATTCCTACAGACTGCCAATGGTGTGTAAGTGAGTGAGAATTAGAACTCCTGAAAGGAATATAGAGCCCTTAAAATTCATAAATTAGCAAAAATAAGGGGTCCGTTCGAAGTTTGGAAAGGCTCGTATGTTTGAAGAAATACGTCTGATAATATCACGCGTACATAGTATAGAATGATATTACAACGTGGTAGTATCATTTACATCTAATATTATAGTATACCGCACTCATTTTGATCCTTAACAATGCACTTACTTCATTTTCTCACTTTGATGAAAATGAAAAGGAATACAAAAATGAGAAAAACACTTCGCTGCATACAACGAGCAGTGGAAATCAGTTGCAAATGCATGTGGTATGCAGTAGATCGAGACGTCGAAAGAGCTCTGATATTCACAATCTGACGCAACGAATAGAGCACAGTACAATAGTCGACATAAACGACTGGCTGGATCGCTTGATGTCTTTAACTATATCACTGAAAACTCTTAACCTCATTAACAAATCTGCTCTAGCAATGGGATTTAACGGGTCAAGCATTTTAAGCCAACGAAAGGTCAAATTCTAGAGCTAAAACTCTCGGATACCAAATTTTCCGACAAATGAGAAACTGTCAAATTAGAATCAGTTGACTAGGTCGGCCAATTCTGCTATCTACGACCAACGCCATCGAGATGAAGCCGTGCGGAATGTGTTGTCCACAGAATGGCGAAAGCTAAAAAAAGCGTTTAATATGCTTTAGAAACGTTTATACGCCATCAAAATGCTCATATATGTGAAACTATGAGTCTATCGCAGGGAAGTTGCTTTCGTTTCTTGTATATCGGCTAAACTTGAAGTTTAACATCATTAGGACTGCAAAATTCAGTGCAGTGCAAAGAAAACTCAGAATTCTCGAATATAGATGGGAAACATCAAGACCAATCACAGGGTGCACTTAGCAGCTATTTACGCAAAGAAGCTCGAAAAAGTTGAGGAAACTGTTCAAACCAGCGTCGTCCGAAACGCTTAAGCAGCTAAGAGATATTGGGATGAGGAAGTATGACAGGCGATCAAGCTCGTGTTATTCAACGAAACATGACCCGATTGGAAGCATAGCGAAGAAAGGACTAGAGCTACTCGGAAAATATCGTCAGCAACGACCTATGAAGTACATGGATGGATGATAGTTTTGAGAAAAAGGAGATGAGTTTTCAGCAGATCGACCAACAGAGCTTCGTGCAGTTTTTACATTTGAGGTGTTGCATTCTGAAAACAACGAGCTTAATGAAAGTCGGAAACCCGCCACAGTCCACACTGGTAGGAGAAATCATCATTATGGAGGGCAACACAAACGACATTACTAATCTATGTCTTTTTGAACAAATCGATGTGAACGACCCATAAAGCAATAAATTCTTGATATATAATGAAGAAATGCCTAGAAATGAAGTTATTTCGAAGAGCAAATGTGTGAATGTAGGACACACAACTGCCCAGTCATACGGACGTCTTCGAAAGTATATATATATATATATATATATATATATATATATACTGCTTTTAATCGGATGCCGGATGGAAAAATTGAAAAGAATTTCTGATAAATATAGAACATAGGTTCGTAAATTCTCAAAAAACGATATCAGAAATACAACAGTATCGATAGAATTTCTGGTATGGCAATATCTACTATGAATGGAAACTTCAGAGGTGTAATTAAAATAAAGCAGTGAATAGATACAGTCATATCGAAAGAATATGATAGTACAATGGTTAGCTGCCATTGTTTCGGCGCATATAAAGTGTCGAGCTCCTGCAAATTTATGCAGCAAAAGCGTATAGTGATGCGAAAGAAAGCATACATAGTTGTATGCCTCATCGCAACTTTCGTCATAGAGGCGGTTTTCACGATGAATTACATTCAGCTCACTCAAGCATCGGCACGATACGGAAATTGTAAATTTGATACGACAAGGATATAAATGTTTCTGTAAGTTTCTATTCATTGAGTATTTCTGCACTTAGATGATTGGAAATAAAATGCTACACTGCTTTTAGCGATTGAGGAGCATGCCATCGATGAAATGTTGAGCGCATTAATGTGTCGTCTCCAGTGGGAGTGGGGGGAGGGAGGAGGAACGGAGATGATATCTATACTCTGTGTTTTACATGATTTCAAAAGTGAAAAAAGCTATCTCTCTTTATAAAGCGTTTATGCTCAAACATAAACGTTACTCTTACTTTTTCCGAACACTTAATCGTTTTAATCGCACTTTCGAGAGAAATGTCATAAACAAATTCGATTGCTGTAGGTAACCGATATAGCTCATCCGTATAGAAAATGAAACACCTTAGTGCCTTAGTGGTATCAAAATTTCAGTGGCGCATTTGTCGGTATATTTTCAAACTATCTGAAAGGCTGCTGAAACTTTTTCGGACGAGAAAATTAAAATATTCCTCGCTTATTGTAGAGAAAGATATTTTCCTGGAGAGAAAGCACAGTCCGCTCGCTATAAACATTTGAACATAATTCGAAAAATTCTTGCAGTAACATTCATTCGTCTTTGAAATCAATATGAAAAAATGCTGCGAAGGAAGTAAGCAACTTTTTAAACAATGGTTGGCCGATATGTTTTAATGGAAACTGAATTATGATTGGGAATCAACCAAAGAAATCTGTCGCTGAAGTGACGAAATGAATGAAAGGACGAGTTGACAGATGAGATCAGCAACCACTCAGCTAGCGGTAGGTGAATGCGTGATGGATGGATATGGAGAAAGTGAGCGGAAGGCGCATAAGCCTGATGGCAAAACAATAGTATCGGACTCGTGAATACAGCAATCGTGTGCAGAAATGCCATGAAGAGTGTTGCAGCAAGATATAGCGCACGTGAGCTCGGCTCTATTCGATGCAGCAAATGATCGAATGTATGTACCTCCTAAATGTAAGGTGCATAGCCGAAGGATTTGCAGAGTGCACAGACTGAGGAACTCTCGATACTCGTAGCGCACCGAAAGACACAGACACACATCCGCACGACAGCTGCCAGCTACACAACCCCACTGCCTTTGGCTATTACTTGGCTATGGCCGCTGATCGTCCAACTCTTTGTGCCAACATTCCAACCGAATTCATAAGATAATTTCACCTCATCTGCTCCTTCACTAAATCTTTGCTCAACTGCCTCATCACAAGACATTTTCAGTGATGCACAAAGCGGTATTTTATCCATAGAGATTAAGCACTTACTTCGATTTGTGACAGCTAAATGGGATCCGAATGGTTTCATGCAAACTGGATACCAACCGCAAAGTTAAAAAAAGAGAACTTATATGCCTTAGAGAGCATAGACAATGTTGGGTTGCCCTACACGATCGAGTGAAGCAGAACGCCCGGCAGGTAGCTCGCGATATGTGCTTTTTGCAGTCCATCTTTTTCTACTAACCTATTGCACAAAAAACACTATTAAACAGGTGCGAAAAATGGTAGTCAAGCAACATACGTTTTCCGCTAATCCCGCTAGCAGATGCACACAAGTTGCAATTAAATAATCGCAGATGAAGCGATCCTTTTCCCACTGCATCGCTCTTTTTGGAGCGTTCATGCTTCAGCAATATCGGCGATGATTTTGTAGCAGATCACATAATAAGTTGCTTATGAATATAGTGAACCTTTAAAGAAGAATTACTTCATTTTCGATGAATGTTCACATAACTGTTTATATTGTATTGTTAAGAATAATTCTAAAAATAACAACAAACAATAGAGGCTTTATTTATATGAAAGTAGTTGCAAAAAGGAGAAATTTTCGAGAGGCGGTCAGCGGAATGCATCCTGAAATAGAAAAGGTGAAGGAACTTGAAACTGAATAAAAGACGGGAAAAGAAGTAAAATGAAGAAGAAAAGGACAATGAAGGGATGTGAGGGGTGGCAAGCGAATTGGAGTTAGACATGATGAAACTGTTTGGCGCAAATAGAAGAGGTGTTAGTCTGCTAAGTGTCCTCTTGAAACAGGAAAGTGTCCTCTTTGACGAATAAAAAGCTAACCTACACTATAGTGTTTTAAATTATCGCTGTTATGAAACGGATTACTTCAGAGGATTTAGCAAATTTTTCGAGAGATAACTGCAATCATTTGAATTACTTCAGAAAATTTTCTCACTGACATAATCATATAGCCGTCTAAGCAAAAAGCAGATGGGCGAAAGGACTAAGTTTCAGAGAAGATGCAACGCATATAATCAAACCTTCTGACCCTATATGTTTAGATCTTTTATACCTGGACACTGGGGCCGCATAAGAACGCTTTCCTTTCTAAGGCGACTAGGGTTCGAGTGTTGAAAATGCACTAGGCCGACCAGATTTGCGAAAGATATTTTGAGTTATCATATAAATAAATAAATAAATATATATATATATATATATATATATATATATATATATATATATATATATATATATATATATATATATATATATATATATATATATATATATATATATATATATATATATATATATATATATATATATATATATATATATATATATATATATATATATATATATATATATATATATATATATATATATATATATATATATATATATATGTATATATATATATGTATATATATATATACATATATATAATATCTTTACTCAAATCTTTATACATACATATTATATACATATGTATATATATAATGCTCAACATCTCTTTCATATATATACCTACCTCATCCACCTTATCAAGTATTTACTAGTTATATAATCTTGAGCTGGAACAGAGGTCGGTGAAGTTTAAATTTTTCAAGGCTCAGAACTATTAAACGATCTTGAATTATCAGCTCCTAAAGCTTTGCTAAAGCATGACAAGAGCGGAGGAGAATTCAAGCGAAAGCATCCTTAGTTTTCGACGCCAAGATTCAGTCACTGCAAAAGCTCAACAAATCAGAAGCTGCTGACCTTCTCTTTAAGAAACCAAAGTGATTTGGGGGTGAATAAATATCACTTCAAACAGAACGATTGCAGAGCGAACCTCGAACGCCCACCTTAGCTTTTTTCATTCTTCACCAGATCTATAATTGAGAATTTCATTGGAATGCGGTATGCAAAGAGGAGATACTGCAATTTTTCACAGGACAGGAATCGAGACAGTTTGAAGAGACGACCCGAAAGGAAGTGAAGATCGATACCAACAGCATCAGAGAGTCACTTCAAGACCAAAGAAAGGTTTGCCATGAGGCCTATCACTGAGAGATTATGCCCCAACAACGACTGCGGCACCAATAGGAAGGCATCAAGAGTGACTGTTGTTGACAGCTGTCATCTTAGAAAACAATTCACTAATACTTTGCAACCATCACTGACGATCACATCCATTCGGTACTTAACGCAGTCGCTATCAAGTGTCCCTTACCTTTCATATTTAAGAAAAAAGGTTTCACTCTGTTGGAGTATAACTTTTTTATTTTGCACGTTCATCACACTCCTTACAATACTCATTAAAACAATTTTTGAGGCTGGTCAGTCAACCAGTGTACACTGCTATAACCATCGCCGAAATCTCTTTTCCTTTATCGGGGCAATTTTAGAGGGTGGTCAGCCAACCGGTGTACACTGCTATAACCATCGCCGAAATCTCTTTTCCTTTATCGGAGACAGATAGAAAGGCAATACTTGGGGAGTAAACGCTTTAAGAAGCATGCAACGCGAAATTACTCTATGCGTGGTCGCCATGCAGCATTGTCCTGCTCCACATTTGCCTTGTTTCTCCGCTTTGTCCGAAGGGAGCCGGATTGTCGGTTAATGTAGTCCCAACAAATGTCACTGTCACTGTTAGTCGACGAGTGCGGTTCTGGTGTCAACGAAATAAAGCGTGCAAAGGGTTTTATGTAGTTTGAGGTTAGGAAGCGTCGAAAATGAAGGACAAGAAACTTGAGCAGATTAGTTATATTCGCTGACATTCTCAATGCCTTTGAAACCTTAATCTCGAACGAATTTATAGAAAAACTTTTAACAATCTTGAAGCATAGACGTGAATGGCATAGATATCTACGATACCAGTGTTCACAGCTAGGATGGAACGGTCCGTGAAATGATTTGCTATAAGCCGGCATAGTGGAGCTTCTTTGAGCTTCCGACTCATCATGATATCGTTGTTCTCATACTATACTCAAATTGGTCATACTATTTCGAAATGGGGTGACAAAAATTAACGAAAGCTTTCCGATGATTACTGCATTGCAAGGAGCACGAAGAACACAGCGAAAAAGCTGAGCAGCTTTCTGATTAAAGTGAGTGCTTTCCAACACACAATGACTCGGCCTGCATGTTAATGTCCACACGCCTATAAGCACCGAAATCTTTTAACGCATCCTTTCGTGGAAGATCGACATGAAGTAAACACAGAAAACCTTCGACCGAGAAATGTGCATGTGAGAGAAAGCACTTTTTGTCAGCGGATGCATCAACTTGCCATAACTGTATCCGTCCTTCTAAAGAAAACATGTCTTGGCGTAAACATGTCTGTAATCAAATTGAGGCTCACATAAAGTCTATCACTTCACGTCATCAGCGTAAAGCTTACAAAGATTGAGCAAATTCTCGGGAAGCCATTTACAAAAGGTAGAAATAGATGGGGTCCCAGAATACGATCCTTGGCACCCCAATTATAGCGTACGTTGAAGCAAGGATAAGGCGCTCCCAACTTTCACTCTGAAACTTCGTCCACTAACAGCAAATTCTTCTCGCAGGCTAAGGGAGCACCGCCTAATCCATAAGCTTTCAGTTTTAGCAACAGTTTCGAATGTGTCATCGAGTACGTGCTTGGAAATCATTATTGAGAGGCCTTTGTAAGTCGACGTAAGAAGCTACGAACAGTGTGAGCGTAGACCCCTCACTGAGGAAACTCTACTGATTATTGCTGACGATGTTAGAAAGGCTAAAACTGATTTTTCTCGCGGTGACTTCGATCATATTGCAAAAAGACTAATGGAGCAATAACTGAAAATTTTTTCTCGTGATGCTGGCATGGTTACTGTTTTCTGTGTTCGGACCCAGTACTGCATCGAAGTCATGAGAGGTAGCAAAGGTCAGCCGGAGTCTGTCGACGAATTGAGACGGCATGCCCTCTTGCGTTAACGACGCCCCATCATTAAGCTCGGGCTATTTAGCTGAAGACATATAACTTGGCGGAGACGCATATCACTCAATGTCATCAAAAATGAAGACCCTTTGCCCTAATATTAGCACTCACCTATGACCAGTTGATAAAATGGGTTGGCGCCTAGTTAAAATTTTCTCCATTGATATTCCTTTCATCTTATCTCAGCATTACTACAAAGCCTTGCAAAAACGACACAGAAGAAGCATGGCCAGCCACCAAGAAACGAAGCACACTACTACCATAAGAAGCTTCGACGGAGAAGCGTTGTATACCAACGTCGACAATGGTAGCATAGTGAAGTTCGTCGGAGTTTTTAGTTAAACATAAGACCGCAACTTCCCAATTTTTGAGTCGAAAAAGGTTGATCTCATCCTCTGATACAAAATAGGCCCGCTCGGATGCTCCCGCCTTTCTTCGCTTCCAATTTTTCCATGTTACTAATAAACGCTACTAATGATGCGCTGCTTATACTCCAAGTTGAATAGCTTGAAATTGTTGCCCTTTATCGATCCGTTTGAGGATGTACATATGGCAAGAAGCTTACACTATGTTGCTTTCCTCTCAAAATTCAGAACTATGTGAGTAAGCTTGCTTTGTTCACGTTTGTTGAGTAAGGTGCAAACGCAGATTCAACATTCATTGCTTAATGTCGTTTCAGAATCTCATGATCGGCTAGTGATTCTATCTTAATGCGTTCCTCCTCCTTCTAGTATTTCGTCGCATGACTGTGATCCACGTTTAAAACTCTTGCACATGCTTCTTCCACGCATTGCATCTAACGGCAAGCTTTCTCATTGCTTATTGATGGCTCCTTTATCCTCTCAACTTGAACAACGATTCTACTCCTTCAACTTGATGTTATCATGTGAGGGTGGGTTAAATCTACTTCAGGGCAGGTTGAGGGACTTCCATATATGGTTGTACGTGTGTGGTAGTGTCCCATTCCTGTCTACTGAACGCCTGTTTTCCCCTGCGCAACCGCTGAGCAACGATATCAGCTGTGCAAGGTACCACTTACTCCGCTGCTACGGCATCATCACAATGATTTATTTGAATGCGGACGCTGTGCCAGTAGAGAGGTTCTAAACCCGAACGCTACTCTCCCATAAAGGTTGTTTTTAGTAACACCCATACTATTGTACAACTCCTGAAGCATTCTCCTATGTATAACTATGTTTACATAAGGAAGGCTTACCCGAGAGTCCTCTGTGAGCAACATGCTCCAAAGACGGCTGCGGTCCCTATGTAACTGTTGCTCGTAGCTCACTTTCACCTAGGCGGCCACCTGAGAGAGTCCCTAACATGAGAAAAGAAGGTGACGTCGAAAAGATGTCAAAAACGACCATCCCCGACAACTCGCTACTGCCGCTACTGCACTTCCGAGTCACATGGGAACCGTCTGTGCCCAAAACAGAGAGAAATATCTTAATTCAACAATCCATTTTTTCTAAACTTTAGACCGTAATGCTCGTAATATTGTGAACAAGCTGCTCGACTTGGCCTACTGTCGCGCCCGATGGCAGCTCGATTCCGGAGACGTAGCTTACTGGTAACATCAAATCCTCATTGCTTTTTTTCAACGTTTCCTGATACGACCGCCCTTTACTTGAGCACAAATTGCCGTTTTTGAGAGCCAATAACTCGCTACCTAAGACACATTGAGGTCTCATTCAAACACCCTCTAATAGTACCGAGATTATTTAACTGCGTAATGCAATAATGATCACTACAGAGCGAACAGCTTCACACTGTTCGAGGCTAGGAGAGATTTATACAACGCGCATAAACAGTGCAAAATGTTCACACGCAATCAAGAGAAACCTATAATATGCTAGGCTTATCAGAGAAGTTTCTTTAAGGTCATGAAAAAAAAAACTAACGTGAAGAAAGATATCGATGCCCCAGAAAGCAATAATAAGGCTAATGTAGTGAGTGATGGTAAGTGCAAGGATCAAACCTTTTCGAAACTTTTCTCCCATGTGCTCGAGAAAAAGGAGAAAATGATGGAGTTCCACCACAATTTCAGGTGAAAATATCAAAAGTCTTGCCACAACTGACATTTCCATTGACACGTTTCTAATGAGCCTCGCCAAGTCAAAAAACAACGTATCACTAATCCCAGACGGGCTTTCACCCTATTTTCTAAAGCAGACCGCGTCTGCTATTTCGGTCCCCTCAAATATGTTTCTGGAAAGAAACATTCAATGTTCTACATTGCCCTCACTACGGAAAACTTCTATCGTCATTGCTGTTATGAAGGAGTCTCCATCTGATTGCAGAAAAAAAAAAAAAAACTACAGAGCGATTAGTTTCACACTGTTCGAGTGTAAAGTGGTGGAGGGAATTGTGACGGAGTTTTTCAGTACGGTTTTCTGCGTGCATGCTCTCAAATGCATCGCGATCGCTGTCCTCTATGGCAATTGATTTTGCTGTTGTGAACCGAAAGGAACTCCTACACAGGCTAAGGGCTTGTGCAGTTTCGAGAGCACTGCTGCAATGGCTCGAGTCCATTCCTCGTAAATGCCTTAAATTGGTGGATCCTATTGTACAAAGTGCGAGGCAATTAGTTGAGTGCCTCAACGAAGCATCCTAATATCTTTAACTTTTTTTTATACACATAACTAATGTCCACAATAAGGTCGTCACTACACGTCAGTTATTATTGACCATTACGCGACGCACCGCTTAATTTTCACATCCTATAAAATGACCTCAAATTGTTTAGTTTGTAATCAGAAACACCGCATTTTGACGTTTGTTCTAATAGAAGCAGTGTGATGATGTCAATTTCTATCAGAAAACACCCTAAAATGCCAATTCACTTTCGTCATCACTGACTGTGGCATTAAAGACTGCCGTTTAAAGCTATTAAAGCATTCACAGTCGCCAAATGTACACTGAGTGGATTACGCTCAAAGCGCTATTCTTCGACCTAGCTTCTGCTCAAGAGCGCCATCTTCACCACCTTCAATTTGCCCGAAAAATCTCGCACTTGATAGCGTCTTGTGTTGCTTTTAATTGAGAGTTGTCCGAATCTGAAATCAGTTACCTCAAGAAGTAGCCGATGCGTAAAATTTAAATACGTCCACGAATTGGCCCGACTCCTTGGGCTATCACTCCTTTGTTCTTCGCTCTACTGAGATTGTGAACTTCGATCTTGTGCATTTGTGCATCTCGTACAGAATGCTCTATTTTCATCAGTTTATACGGCAAACTGTCCTTGTGATCTGATCGTTCTTTCCACGTAAATCTACATATTGGAGTGAGTGGCTAAACATGACTCCATTTCATTTTATTTCTATATTTCTTTATTCTTTCTTCGTCGCTGCATTAGTAAAAACATTATTACCACTACAGGGAGGTTACTTAATTCGTTTTTCCCCGTTCATTTCCTGCGATTACACGCTTTTATTACGAGGCACCGAAGATTTATTCCTTGGTGAGCTGATGTTGTACACTGGGAACACACAACGAACTTCCCACTCGATTTACACGCCTCCAAATGTGGGACCATTTAATCATCACCTATAAAGTAGTTGGATCGCCAAAAACAAAAAATTTTGTAGACATTTCAGAATGAATGCCACGAAAAGCACTTCGCATAAAATTTCACATTATCGACCCAACACAGCCCACGCCAACTGCCTCAGAATCAATCCTGCGCTCATTACCTGCCCCTCCCGTGTCAATTCAGACCTCAAACACCGCGTAAAACGTTGCACAACCTCCGTTAGGGAGACCAGCAAAGTCCGGCTCAAATGCGTCAATGCAGAGCGGAGTACAGGACGATCACATGACAGACGAAGCTTTTGTAAATGCCTTGAAATAAAAAGCAGGATGTGTAAAAGTGGAGGGTATTTGCTTGCGTGGAGCCCGTTAGCTTCGATATTTCTCACTAGCTCGAGAAGAGAGAGTGAGGGCAGGGACGCGCCGACTTTGGAGCGGCGTGCTGTGGTCATCAGTATCGCGCAGGGGCACTGTGGATAGTGCCGAATTTCTTTTGGACAAGCCTTCGTCCTCCTCCGATCTCCCTATTTGTCTCGGTTTAATGTCAATTTCCTTCAAACGTTGAATAAAACCGTAATCTCCCTTTCCTATGCAGACTTGGCAGAATACCTGTTAAAAACCTCAAACTTAAACCCAGCACCCTACTCTAGGTCGCACAAACGGAACACCTAGCTGTCGCACCGCCTCTGCAAGCCACAACCGCTTGTGGAATAATGAAAAACATTCAACCTCAGCTAAAATTTCAGGACACAAGACGGTTCTCATTTACTCGTCAAAATTCGGCCTGTCGAACGACGCCCGCAGCGTGACAACTGCAAATAACAGCGTCATAATAATCGCGCAAAATGTGGAGCGCAACATCAGTCAATGTTCATTATCGACATATTTCGCAGCATTGACAAAGATCAAGGTGTTCTAGTCTTGCAGGTAGAGGTGAGGCGAACATTTTGAAATGTTCGACAGTTCCGTAAAAGTAGTCTTCTGCGTAATCTTGCCATAAAGGGGATTGTCCTGTAAAGCGCGTTGCTGGCGTATGTTTCATTGTTTTTTTGAAAGGTTATGCAGCAAGTTCGCCAGGTGTGGTATAAACTCATAGTTTAGTGTTACGTCACTCAGTTGGCTTGAGGAAGGGGCAACGAGGAGTGAGTGACTCGTCGAGTTAAACTGCTGTCCTCCACTGCATTAAGTTCTCTTTGTGGGATTATCGGGGCAGAGGTCCTTCTTGAAAATGAATTATAGGAGAAATTCAGCAGTGGAAGTAAATACAACGGAAGAAAGAAAAAGGTAGTGATCGTAACGAGGCCTCTGAATGTGTTGGATGTGTCAGAACATGATCATCCACCGCCAGTTCTTTTTTAGAGATGGGGGAAGGAAAGGGGGAATGGCTGGAGAGGGAGGGAGGAGAGAAAAAAAGAGACAAGGACATAAAGGATTTGCCATCTGGTGTTTTTATTCATCTCATCCTTGAGGTTGATCTTTCAGTGAATCGGAAACTGCAGACGCTGGAAGACGAAGAATCCCAAAGAGGAAAGATTCTCTGCTTAAGTTCTAGCCGGATAAACATCGTTCGTTGTCCTCCATGTGCAGTCGTCGCTTTTTCGCTATAAAACTTGCTCATTTTGCGTTAAGTTGGCCCCGATAACTTGTATAGTATTTTCGCCTCACTGCAAGGCATAACACCAGTCTAAGTTTGACTAGTGAAGGGAGAGGGGGAAGGAGGTTGGCACAAACCTCACGATCAGGTGTTCTTTTCGACAAGAGAGATTTACCCATTTCTTTGTACCTGTGTTGGACAAAGCTGTCCAGGCCGTGCCGCCTTCTCATCCTCACCGCTCTGCCCGTGCGACTCACTTCGATCAAAACAAACTGGGGGGAAGCCGGCAGGATTGAACCCGCATAGACCGGTATAAAACGGTGGCATAGGACTTCAGAATTTCGTTGAAGTTTAGAGTAAAAGTACTGCGCGAACAGTGGATTTTATGGGCTCGCTCTGCTGTCTCCAGTCACCTGCCTACCTACAATTTGGTATATGTTTCGAGCGGTGGAAGCTGTGAAATAAAAAAAGTTTTGGCTCTATTTCCGGTTTTTAGACAAGTCATCAACAGACGCCTTGTTGTTGCCGAAAAGGTATACTAACTGACGGCAGTCTAGGACGAACCAAAAGGCATGCAATCGAGCTCGAGGGAATCAGGCTGCTTTCAGTAAATAGGCATCACTGCTGACGCGCTTAAGAGGAACGAGGAGAGCTCAAGCAATCAACAAAGCTCATAGGTAGAGGGCTTTAAAACCTGTACGGACAAGAGACCCCTTAAGGAACAGGAGGCCTTTAGCAGTGGAAATAACGCTGTCTGATGGAGTGCGGCTTGAAGCGATTTATGCATGATGAAGCGAAACCTCGCTTTCAACGTCAGTCAGACTTTTCAGCAAGATATAAAATTAGAATACAGCATGGTTTTTTCTCATTGTAGTAAACTGACAAGGTATGCAAACATGAACGGCGCAAATGTCACGACTGTCCATTGAAAGTATCCCGAAGGTTTGTGAGGATGGACGGCGAAAGTCCGGCGATCAGGTGGTGGGGACGGGAGTGTAGAAGGCACAAATAACAGCACGCGGTACGACTGTGGTGTTCGGAGTCCACCGCTCTCCGCTTCCTCTTGGCATTCGCTTATTTGTGAGTACCTCCTCCACGTTAGCGTGAATGGTCGATTTCGGTGTAGGGGCCCGGTCACATGGTTATCCGCAGTAAGAAATCTCTCGGGTGCCGCGATCATTTTCGTCATCTCTGAAACATGAAAAGTTTCAAGAGAAGGAAACTTCTCCGTTAAGTGACGGAACACGAGGGAATTGCATGGCACACTATGATGAAATGAGAAATATTGAAGTGACGCACAAACGTCGGGGAAACAGTGCTTTATTATGGAAGTTTGGACGCAGTCAGGAGACATAACTGAAGTGGAAACGTTACTCCGATGAACGGAAGCATTCATAGCATAACAAAGAGGTTCGCGACATAGCGTTGAGGCAGATCTGTGTAATCGAGTTGTGCTCAAAGGAAAGCTGCTTGCTGCGCCGATTCAGCAGTCTCTTTTCATAATTAAATTGCCTCTGACAGCGAGAAAATCTCATGTGTCGATATAGTTGGATGTGCTAGATGGAACCAATTCTGAGAGGGTGGCGCTCTCCGAGACTTTCCGGCTCCTGTGGTGAATTCTGAAGAATGAAACGTTTGCGTGGGGCCCTAGCGTGGTAAAAGCTCGCCCTGTTTCGCTATAACTGGTCATTTTATATGGCGGGGCCCCGTGAACGGAGCCCCCTTGCAGACATTAAGTACGAGATACATATGGCATTTGCTTCGATCAGATTTGCTTTAATCGTTCGGCAAATGATGAGCAGGTGCCATTTCTTTGTTTGATGTCAGTGCTTTTCCTTTTCTTTGGGACACTGAGGCAAGTGGTTTTTTTTTATTTCACTTGGTTTTTGCGTCCATTAATTACCATTTTCATTTGTAGAGATCTTAACTTTCCTTCTTTTCCGAGTTGCATGGGCAAGGTGCATTCATATTTGACAGAGCCGGCGTGCTTGTAACGACTTCAAACAGTGCTTGCAGTTGTAGATTTGCACGTATTTCTTCTAGCGCCGATAGCACTTTTCCCTCTTCACGTTCGCATTTGTTCCTCTTGCTCTGAAACAGCATCAGAAGCCTCCAGAATCATCCGCTTAGCACCTGTACTCTTTATGCTTCGCCCATTTACATTATACATGTCGACACATTCGTTTAACAGCAACGCATTCAGGGAGCTCGGCCAGTAGTGAGCACGTTTCATGAGTTTTTTGGACACTTCCATTCATATCTGTAACGTGAATATTATTGATCGCTGATCTATAGCTGTCATGGTATCTGACGAATTGCGATCGTGCCAAGTGTAGTGCTGCGACAGCTTTACTTTTTGATTAGTAAGTGTAGCTGGGAGATGTCTAAGTAATATTCTTTGAAGGTATGACGTCGAGGTTGTTGGCCTGGGTACCTGCACTGATGTGCATCTGCGGTGTGATGGTGGTGGTGTTCGTTCTTCGCTCTCGCCTTTCTAACAACAAATGCAATATGACGTATATGTATCGCGTTATGTACTTCATGGTTGGTTTTTTTGCACTCTTTCTCGACGAACTGTGTCGAAACCTTCACGTCACTTTCAGTTAGCTAAGCAGCCTTTCCTCTCTCGTCTATTTGCTTTCGATGGGAGCCGAGGAATTCATTTTGAAACCGTTTTCATGAAAAGCTTAGAGCTCCGTTGAGTCATTTTGTATATTCGAAATAGCCGTTTTTGATTTGCAAACATGGGAATATCGATGGCAAAGCTTTATTAAATTCTCATATAAATGTGCTTTTTGGGGGTTTTTTTGCACGATATATAATGTTTAAGGATGGAATAGCAAAACCAACAGCGATGAAATTTCGTTCTAGCATTCTTGCTCTTTCATAAATTCATATATTCGAGTATAATCAGATTGAAACTGTCTTGTTTTATGACAGCGGCGAGTGCGAGTCTCAGCAGCGTTAACGTCTTTTGCAGCCGATTGCTGTTCCAACCAATCCATCACTAGAGGATGGTGATCCGGCGAAGTGGTATCCGTTTTCCACAAATCTTCAGTCTTATTCAACAGTTCTTTATGGCGAGGGTTCATATGCGAGTAACTATTTGTATGTTTTCTAACACTGAAATACTTTGATTGGGATTTATATCAAATGGGGGGTTCATAATGAATTTGAGCCAGTTTAAATTGTCACAGCACGGAGCTTATTCATAGGTTGGCCGCATTTCTCTTCGTACTGAAATTAGCATAAAAAGCGACTAATGTCGCATCAAATATTAACTGTCATTTTGCACAGAAATATTCTTTTATTTTCTCAGCAAGGCTGATGGAGAATAGCTGAGAAAAGGAACGACAGTTGATAAGGTCGTTTTTACCCACAGCGTTGTGCTCAAAGACAGAAGAGGCAGAAAGGAAGGAATACTGCTGCATATGATGTAACTTTGCTAAAAAAACGGAAGTTCTTATGGTGACGATGAAACTGCGCTTACAGATCAACCGGTAAAGTGTCGGGTATTCCGGTGATCTTCGTACCGGGGAATGGTGGCAGTGCTCGCCAAGTACGATCTCTTGGCTCTTTACTCCATAATAAGACGGAAAGTCTGCAGTCACCGTTCACCTTCGATGTGTTCGCTGTTGATTTCAATGAGGTTAATTCTGACTTTGAGGTTTTTACCGTTGTGTTTTTGCTTGCTTCGTGTTTTTTGGATCTTTCCTTTCCTCCTCCTCCTCTGCGTAAAAAATACATTTTTCACTGCCCTCTCATCCATTCACACTTCAGAGGGAACGCACATATAGCGCTGCACCTACATTGCTTGCATATTGTGCACTAATTCATAGATTTTTTAGACACCCGAAAGGTAAGAAGAAGAGATTTCTCCTCTCGGGGTTTTTTTGCCACTCCTTAAATCATCGACTGTGGATTCGACGGGTTTTTAGCGGTGAAAAGAGAAAGGATTTGGAGTTTTCGAAATATCTGAATAGTGGTGCATATGAAAGCATTAACTTTTTTCGTCTTTTATATCTTCATCTAAATTACTGTTATTCGTTCATCTGCGGTGCGTTTTAAATAATCCTCTTGAGTTGCAGGCAATACGAGGAGTGGAATTGGAGAGGTAGGGGGGGGGGGGGATAGCTAGGGGCAGTTAATGGTCTTTCGTGGTAATAGGTTACTCGCAAGATTTCTTTTCAATCATAACTTTCAGTCTCTTATATTGTTGATGAAATACAAGGTGGGTGGGTAAAATGATGAGTGCTATTTGCGAATAAGGTCGGTAATAATTGTGGCCTGTGGATGATTGAGCATTTGATCGTAGTGTTCATGGAGACGAGATCAAAGTACTAATTCTAGGGGGACGTTTTCGTTTTTCTGTCAACTAACCTTCGCAGGGCCACCGAGCAATCGTAAGGGCAACTCAAGTGCCATGTTTTTGTTGTATGTGGATGTATCAGCGACTTTCTTTTCTCGGCTCTTGCATGCTTTATAACACTCACTAATAATGTGCCATCGTCATTTCGTTCTCACTTTTTTAATTTATTGCTGTGGCATGCGGAATTTTGTGTAGTTTTAATATTGGAAGTGGGAAGAGAGCCAAGGTCGAGCGATTTTACTCTAGCGATCGCAGTTTTGAACATTCGTCTTCTCATCACCCTGCATTATAGCTGAGTCTCTCACAACGTCACTAATCCAAATGAAAGTGCAATTGCAGTATTCCTCAAAGAATGTCTGAAGTAGCCGGCTAAACAGTTTCGTTGAAATATGAGATATGTTGAATTTGCTTATAATGAAAAATGTGAATTGAGGTGGCGGTTGAAGCTCTCTTTGTCAATCTCATTTCTGTAGCATACTCATTCTTCTTCGATTTTCTTTTATTCTCTCCTCTTTTTTTCCCTCACGCTATTCTTCTATTGCAACGACAGGAACAGACCTCTCAGCGACAGTTGTTCCCGTTTTGGGAACATCTTTCCTCTCTGCGACATCCGCTCAAAGACTACTAGTTTCTCACCCACCTTATGGTAGTTCTCAAACAGTGAACAAGGTATCCACAGATGTAGTCTGCGTTTCACTTGCGTATTTTAAATTACGGGAGAGATGAAGTTCGCACAGCGCCACTGATATAATATCAGCAAAGATTGTGCGATCGCCTTTGAGTCGAGGACCGTAATGGCTCTCAGCTGCGCAGTTGGTGACCGCAAATGCTACCATGAATCCTCAATTTGGATGCTTTTAGGTAGGCTTCATGGCGTTGTTCAGAGTTGAGGCTTTTCATGGTTTATGCACGAAGTAGCAATGACCTTGTAGAAAATGTTGGAGAGAAGAGACAGTAGTGGTTTGATGCATGTTATGTCCGAAAACCTTTTTCACCTTTCATATTCCTCTTTACATTCAGCATTTTCATTCGTTCAACAGTGGTTAATCAAAACTCCTACTGCTTTCATGCATAGTTGCGCAAACAAAGGGTTTCTGTCGTTTCACCATAGGATCGCGAATTCTTAATCGTCCGCTTTGGATTCGTCACTGTTCTCAACTCAGTGTGTAGGGAAGTCATCCATCACCGAAACTCTCTATCCAGTGGGCCGATTTTTCTTCATTCTCGAAAAACTCTTCTTTTTTTAGTATGAACTCTTTTGCTCCTTTAATTAATGGTAATTAACAGATTTGCTTCGCAGGTAATGCTTAAGCAGTAATCCCATTTTGTGTACCAAAGATGCACGAGCGTTTGAGTTTTTTTTTTCAGAAACGTCCCACCGGAATAGCGAGTTGAATCGTAGTAAAGACGTCACTACTGGTTTTGAGATGAAGAACGTTTTGTGCTCAGCATAGCAAGAAGATGCGGTACTTTGTAGCAAGCATTACCTTGCTGTCTAACAGATGTTGCAGTATAGCATCCCACTCACTCCAAATTCATTTCGCTTTCACTAGCCTCCTTGAGGAATAAATACGTGCTCGGGCTATGATTTGCCTAGCCCGAATGAGGAAGTGTTTCACCATTGTAGTCGATATACTCTGCAAGTTTCATCATCTGCGCATCGTCATACTGTAGTTCTTTCCACCGAGTCGGCTAAACAACGGGTACTTTCGATTGATCGCTACCCCGCACTGGGATGATGACTGACGCTCTTGAAGTTGAGGTACTAATGAGGCTGTGTAGGTGTCCATATGATTTTGCGCGATCTTCCCCACCTACCCGCGTGCTTCACTTCGTCTCTGGTCACTTGCGCACATCCGTAAGTTCCCGGGTGTGGTGCGTAGAATGTCATGTAGCATGATGTGAGGATGCAGCAAGCTCTAAGTGAGGGAATGTTCGGAAATCTGTTGGAGGAATTGACCGGCATCTCGGGCATGTATCTGGAGCGACAGATACGTTACGTTGAACTGGTTGTGGAATATGTTTGGCAGCTCTATTCACCACGCGCAGAAGGCATTATTTTCGTTGCGCATTCGATGGGAGGCGTCGTCGTTCGATCGTTGTTACGTGACCCACGTTTCGATACATCACGTATTGCATTTATGATAACGCTCGCCACTCCTCACACCTCACCACGTAATTTTTATGCTTTTCTTTCGTGAGCTTTTATGCTCTTTGTTTCTCTCTTTTTCGATGTTAATATTATTCTTCACAACGTTCGCTCGTTGTCGAACTGCAATATTACCACCATGAAATGCTGTGTGCCATTTTTATTTTCGGTGGAGATTAGCGTTCACACAATAAGGTGCCAACATCTCATAGTTGCACTTCACAGGCACATTTTCTCCTCTTTAATCTTCACTTGAGTAGTTATTAATCGATGCGAGGGTTCCTCTTTTCGAATTCGCTTATGGAGTATATTGTAAGTGAGTTGCCTTTCTTTTGCCTCACTCTCTTCTCGGTGGAAATCCCAGCAGATCGCCAGTTTCGCTTCATTTGTTCTCCTATTCTGGTGATTTGCATTTCGGTTCAAAGCGGGTAGTGCTATGCGATTTACCTCGTTTTTAGTTGACTCTTTACACATCTCATATTCATAAAACGCTACACAAATCTTATATAGTTGGAGTGGGACCGTTAGGAGTCTTGATGCTCCATCTCTCAGTATGCACTTTCCAATAGCGACTGTTTTGTTGCACTCCCTTTGAATGCAAGATAATGTTGCATTTAGTGAGGTGTAGGTAACTTCAACTCGCGTGAAGATGGCAGGACTGACCGCAGAGGTGTATAATTTTCACTTTTTTCTCCTTCCCCTCTCCCCTCTCTCACCTTTTTGGGGTTACATATTGTATAGAACCTGTATGCTGGTTTATTTTTGCTCGTAGTTCAATGGACAGATTTGAGTGGAATTTTGATCTGAGTATCCACGTCAGTCTGAGCTTGTTCAGAAAGTTCCATTTAGTTTTCCGATGCCAGATTTTTTTTTTTTGGCTTGCTGTAAATAAGTTTTCTAGAGGGATCAATTGTGCCAACCGTCTTGCCCTTTTCTGGGTAATCTTCTAGCCCCTGACCTTCTTTGTAGAATCTCAACTCGCTGAAGCGAGCTGTTGTCGAACGGTAATCTCATTCCGACATAGAGTTTGCATAATTCGAGGTTTTACTAAGTGCAGATGGAGGTTCTTTTTTTTGCTGATGCATGTTAGCTTTGGTTTTATAGCAGCAGCATTAATTGACACGTTTTGTTGCTAACCTCATTGATATAACAATATTGCTAACATTGGGAGTATAATGTTGTCGTCTCTGTTGTTTAAAGTCACTTGCTGTCTCATTAACTTGAAGCACAGCGTAATCACCTCTTCATCAGTACAATTCGGCGCAAATGCCCAGTTGTTTTGAACGGAAGTCTGGGCAACAACAACTGTTGTTATGTGAACAGTAAAGCGTCAGCTTGCTTGTATCTACGATTTCCTCTTTTGTGGTGGCGGTTACCTTATCCTTGCGTTGAGGTTTCCGAGTAACTGCATCATCTTTAGTATACCAAGATGATTCCTTATCAGACCAATATGCTTTACTAGCTGAGGCTTTTCTAAGTGGTTAGGGATTGTTAGGTATTTCTAGGGTTACAGGATGAGGTGGGGGAGGGGTATACGTAGAACTGGGAAGGTGTGTTTATAATTCAACGGCTGGAATTTTTGGTATTCTTTCAAGATAATTTTCTTCCTGAAGTTATGAGGTACTGTAATAAAGATGCAAAATTCAGTGGTCTATGACATATTTGTTGGTGTAGAAGATTAGTGTTTTAAGCTCAGCCTGGAGAAAAAATCTGTTCTCTATTCTCTGCTTTGCCTTGTACGCATAGGAAAGTCCACTAACAAAAGGTTTTTCTATCCGAGGCAGTTTGACACCGTTTCAAAGAGGTCGTATGTCACCGATCGACATTAGAGTGGTTGACTGACTGGTGAAAGCGGAAAAGCCACCACTGCTTTTATTAAAAAATGGGGAGTGCTGCAATAAACCTCATCTTCAAATGAATTGTTATGGAGGGTATCTTTCTATGAAGTGTGAAAAGAAAAGAGGGAAGAAGCGTTCAAAGAATTGGTGTCACATATGTGAGTAATAGCACTCGCTGCCACACAAGATGTTCGTTTATAGTAGAGACATCGTTCGTTGAAGTGGCGTTTCTTTGCGAGGAAAAGCTGTCTGCTTTGTGTCGGCGATCGTGCATAACAGTGCACGTGAGACATTGATTTAGATAGAATTTAGCGGAAAGAGGGCAGGGAGAGGGTAGAGGTGGATAAAAACGATTCACTATTTTAGCCGTCCCGTTCGATGACTTCTTGGAGAACGCATACGTACAGATGAAGAATGCGTGGAATAAACGCGCGAAGGAATTATCAGTTGTGCGTGTTGTGTCGATCTCGGGTGGCTTGAGGGACGCGCTTGTGCCTGATGAGTTGACTGATGACATCGATGTCATCCACTTCTCAACTGCTGGCATTGAAGGTGTTGAAGTAGAAGCCGATCACTTATGTATTGTATGGTGCAATCAGTTGGTCAGGTTTGCTGCTTTCATTTCATCAAATACGGAGCTGGCTGGTCATTGCTGATTAAGCAGGTTGACGGGTCATTTGGCAATGCGGAGGTTGGTTACCTCTGTAGTTGTTAAATTGACCATATTGGCATGATGCAATTTCGTTGGTTTGTGTCCTTCAGAATGAAGCCGCTTTGTTTTCCACAGCAGGGAACAGCGGTGTTCCAATCGATAGATAGGTTTTGTGTTATTATCAGTTCGAGTGTTCGTTCACGATGTTGATGTATACCATAAATGCTTCTGCGAACAGATGGTCACATCTACCGTTTTAGGTGCATATTGATAAGAAGTGGAATGAGAGTTTGGTTTCTATTCATCCCGATGTGTTCATCCGCGATCGCATCAAAATCCTTCTTATTTTCTTACCGATCGAAATAGCCTCAGTAGTTGTTGGTAGTAGGCATCGTTTGGCACTAAATGGAGCGTGTAGCTGGCATGATGGAGTCGATTACAAAGCATCGCTTTGCTCTGAGAGACGTCTAAAAAGATTTCGTATTGAAAATTTCAGTGTAGTTTTATGTTTAACTGTGGGGTGTCTTATTTTTAAGGGATCTACTTTCATAGGTCGATATTTGTTGAATATTCATATATGTATATGGCTGTTATTTCTTTATTCAGGGGCAGCGTTGTATGAGATGAATGTAGCTCTAGGAAAGACGGTATGCATCATTTAAAGTTGTTAACGAGTGATCGACGTTAAAAGTGATCTGTTGTGATCAGATTAGTTTTTGTGTTTGCCGTGATTGTGTTAACCTTCATTTATGTAATAGGTTGCATTCTCGTAGTTGTTTGATCCTGATATGATATCTCTCCTGCATGGATTATGATCTCGCCATATTTCCAGGGTCGTAGCCGAAGATATAAATAGACTGCGGTCTGACCTGCTAGTCAGCGTCGTTTGTGTCAGCAGTCCTCGTCGTGTAATTCCACACCAAGTCGCAAAAGTGTTTGGCTGATGGTCTGCAGTTTGAAAACTGCGTTCTGTATGTATTTTTTGTTTAATTTTATTTGCACTTTAAAATCAGAATATGAGTCAGTGCTTCATTCAGAGTTATATCACGATTGTTATTTGAATACGCTTCTTCTCCGATGAATTTCGATGAGAACGCTGACAGCATTATTCATCGGGTATTCTCCTCAAGTAGACGCTTGGATAGAAACAAATTTCCTGACGCTGAAGGATATGAAGATGGCGCTGAAATCCTTATCGGAAGGCTACCGTCAATGGTGGCTGGTTTTGTTTATTCATTTTTTGGGTTTTTTTTGCTATTAAAGTATTGGCCGTTCTTGGTTCCCAGTTTGTTGGCTTAGATTAAATTGTGATACGTAGGTGAGGGAAGATCGGGGAGGGGGAGGAGAGCTCGAGTTATTCACCGCTCTATCGATGAATTTTTTTGCATTTTTTTTTTCTTACAATGACTGCATCTTTGTGCATTTATTAGTTTATGGTGGAGGTAATGAATTTTAGTGAATGAGTTTTGTGAAGAAAAATTGAACTCACTTCTGCGGTATAGATTAGAGTGGGATCCGAGCCATTCATCGAATAGGAGTTCCTTTTAATTCTTTTTCCCACAGTGGCGTGGTGCATCAGTCTCACCGCATCGGTTCCCTTACACACCTAGTTTAGAGGAAGTTAACTATGTGTTAACTGTGCAGAAAAGTGAGGGTTTTATCATTTCATTTTAACAGTTCATTACAGCATCAGTTGTTTTGGTATTTTCCGTTTCTTTTATACGTATGCTTATATCCGAAGACGTTTGAAAGCAGTTCCAGACGAGAAACTTGGCCAATATATCGAGCAGGCACTTGTTATCGATCTCGGCAGGAGATTGGGTGTTTATCAGCCTGTCAACTTCGTCGTCGTACTTGCTTGTGAACGATCAGGCCTTCGACGAAATGCACACATTGGGCAAGCACGAGTACTGTTTGTTGCCGGCTACTGTTGCATCAAAATCGTCGATTGTGTTGCACCCTGGTGACGCAATCACAGTGGTGGCCCTTTTCGAAGATGCCTTCATCGAGGTAGTTCCATTTCTGTCTCACTGATGTGAAATATCCACAATGTTTTCTTGATCGGAAAAAAAGCGGCCGCAGCAAATCATCACAGACCCGGCTGGAGTAACAGTACTCAGTTACCAGATATTTCTTGTAGAAAAGGCGAATTCGACTGTCTAAGTTGTTTAATAAAAAAGTTAGGCCAGTTGCAGTAGGAAATTTTCACTTTGTCAGGTGTCTTTGTCAGGTGCAATTTTCACCAATTTTCACTTTGAGCACTCATCTCGTTTGAGCACACGCACAGCTTCGCAATCTTGCACGTCTCTTCGCAGACTGTGTTGATGTGAATTTCGAAAAGTACACCATTTGCGTTAATAAAGGCATCATTAAATTTCGAACTACAGCTTTTTTTCGAACTAGCGTCATCGAGGAACATTCCATGCTCGAATGACCGTGCAGTTGCTTCCTCACCAATGTTTTGTTCGTTACCAATCCACGCTACTGGCAGCATCAGCAAGTAGCTCCTCATACAACGCAACTTTACGCTGCTACCAGACAGGCTTCCGTTGTTGGCATTAGCCTTAGTCAATGACTTTAAATTTCATCAACCACTACGTCTTTAAGCCATTCCTAAGAGAGGTCACCGTAGATCTGAAAACGGTGAATTTGAAATGAAATGTGGAGGATCGGAAGATATAGCTCGTTGTGGAAATTGAGCAGCGTTTGACTTCTGTATGATTCTCAGTAAATTAAGTTAGCATACAGAGATGGGGAATCCTAACCGCGAGCATTCATAAACGGGGTTTATGACACCTTTAAAAGATCGCGACTCTACACTACTGAATGTTGACTGCTTTATTTCCAGAAGGCTCTTTCTATTGGCTCATTTGCTCGAATTACGTCGTTGTTCACTACTCTCTGGGAATCGACCATTAACGGATCAAGTGTAGCGGTTGTGTTGCCTTTAAAGTTTGGGCACACCGTTATCGCCGTTGAGGTGGAACTCAGAGAAGTTGCGTGCCGAAGTAGGAGAAGAGGCAAGCGTTGCTTTTGATCATTCAACGTTTTCGATGTTCTTGTTAACTTGTTAGTTGAATCCTTTTACCTTTTAAAAAGGTGATTTTGTAGTTGCCGACTGTGTTATGCTAAGTCCAACCTAGCATTGCTTCCGAAAAGATTGACGTCATGAGCGTATGAAATTGTTGAGTTTACGCGGCAGCGTTGTTTCTTTTGTGTCACTCTGCTTGTGCCGTTTTGACTTCTCATCGGGGTGTTTCGTCGTTCACTTGGCTGAATCTGAACAAAGTGTTTAGTGACTTCGTCTTTCCCGTCTTAGATAAGTAAGTAACAAAAACTGCTTCCTCTGCAATGTCGTATCTCATGATAGCATTTCTTGTCCTTGCGGTTCTATTTTTTGCTTTGCAGTTAAGTATAGTGTAAATACTTTTTCTGTACATCCATATATTTCGATCTGGAGATGTGCTCTACCGGTTTGAGCAAGGCATGTAAGCATAAGTCAGTGGCAGAAGAGATTTTTAAAAACCTTAAGCGGACAATTTTCGTAAGCATATCTAAGTCGCGAGTTCGGAATTTGCACTTCAAAAACTACCAGAGTCCTGCGATATGGGCACTGGAATAATGATGCAGCACATTTCAGTATCAAGACTTATCTTGGGCCTTGATGGTAAAACTTGTCTATCTTGGGCCTTGATGGTAAAACTTGTCTTTGTATTCTTCATAGCCTTGCCACTTTTGTCGTTGTCGAAGGAGTCAAGTTCGAGTCCTTGCAGAGGCGGATGTTTTTAAGAAACAAATCTAAATTACAACATGTAAAAATCTACCTTGACGATGCATTCGTGAGATCAAGCCAACAGAAACGTTTTCATTTGCAGACTATATTGAAGGGCTGATGAACCAACCCCTGAGAGAGGTGCTTTTTGGCTCAATTGCGGGTCGGATTTAAAAGCATTCATATCGCCCGCTGGATTTCATAAGTGGGGTTTTCGAATGTGAAGTTGAAAGGCATGACGCGTTCGTAGTGTAGGATCGTCAGTGGCAGGTCTTGTATTCTTGCATCATCAAGTTTTTACGAACAGTACATTTAAATTGCATAGGCGTTGAAAATAAAGGTCTTCAGAACATTCTGTAATCGCTTTGGGCGTACAAATAAGTCGTTCATCTGTTTTTGCTACAGGTTATGATGGATTTGCCAAAATTGAAGGTGATTGAATGGATTGCTTTTTCGATCAATTGATTAGTTTGCAAGGGAGAGCACTTTGCGATACGTTTTAGGAACAGTTTTCAATTATTGTTATGAACACCGAAGTAACCGAAAACAGTGAAGGAGAAAGAGGAGGTGAAGTCGTTCTGAGTACAGGAATATCACGCCATCATCGAATGCTGGCCTGATATGGCCACCAGTGTGAAAAGAAAGTGCCTATCAGTATATGTGTACGACTGGCTTGTCCGAATTCTTAATAAATTTTTCTGCTTTCTGCTCATCGTTAGTCTATTCATCTAACTATGAGAGCAAATTTCAGATTCTTATTGTCAGTTGTCGTCCATCATGTGTTCTTTATAGTTTCGGTTATAGAAAGTATGAACAGGTTGTGGGCTAGAAAGTTGACGATATATGACAAGATCATGACTTTGGTTTGGGAACTTAAATAAATCTAAATGAATGAATCTGTGTGTCAGGTATTTCAAGAGTCGAATTTCGGAGCGGTGGATCCCGTCGTGTCAGTGACAGAAGTGGAGCGGTGGACAGTGTTGTTGGTTTTTCTTCATATGGCACCGATAAAGATGCACTGGTGTTGTTTATTGTTGATCCACAATGCGACTATCGTGCCACTCTTCAAACCAGCTACGCATACACGCTGCAATTGGTAATGTTATGTAGAGCGACGTTCATGTGCTCATGTTGTGTTTTTAAGTGCGATTAGTGTTGCTTAACGGGGCTTGTTTCGAGTGGAATGTTAGCGATGCATGTTCCGTTTATTCGCCAATTTGTTGCCGTTTCTGTTTGTGGTCTCCTGCCGCTTATCTGACTGGGATGTAGAGCATTTGCGGTTATTCCTTCAGAGAAAAATGAGTAGCGTGCCTCGTTCCTGTATTATTTGATAGTTTTTTTCTCAGATACCACAGCCTTTGCTGGGCTAAATTTCAGCGTCATACTTAGAGAAAAAAATTCACATCTTTTCTTGCTTCTGCTGGAAGCTGCCATAAGTAAAGGTTTTTGTTTCGCTGCTAGCAGTGAAAGCTGTTTGCTATGCGTAGCAGTACAAACGTATATAATATATAAACTTCAATAATGTATTTGAGATTTTCGATTTATTTCTTCAACGATAATTCAAGATGAGGTGAAATTTTGAGACCTTTCTCGATGAAGTATTCGGCATCGTTTTTCAGGTATTACGAAAAAATGTCTTCATGGCCGCGTTCCACACTGTGGCATACGTGATGTGCGCATTCGTCGGCTCAACCATCTTGAAGGAAGGTTAGCTGCAGTTATTTACTGATGTATGAACCATAGTTGGAGAGATTTTTCGAAGATTGTTGAGAATATTTTCGAGACGATTTTTGGAAACTTCAAAGCAGTTGATAAGAATTTTATGGGAAGAGAGGCGAGTGAGTTAGCGTTATGAAATTCGTTTATAACTGTTTCATGTTTTTTTGCACCAATCTTTAGTTGAGCTAATTTTGTCTTTTCATATAGGAGAAGATGCTGGCTTATGTGTACGCAATTTCGAATCCCGTCCGCTATTTCTGCGTTTTTTCCTTTCGCAGCCGAACAAAAATTTCCCGATCTGTAATCATTTCATGGTAATTCTGGAAAGCGATTGTGTCTTATTTGTGGTACTCGTTCAAAACGATCATTTATTTCCAGTAGGTTCCGGAGCGGATGCTTCTGACGGAGCGATTTTCGTACTTACCGGACTCTTTTATGCATGTTTCATCATAGCGAGTAGCATGTTAGTTCTTTAATTCATTTTAGAAAAGCGTTCAATAGGGTTCTGAAATCTCCCCTTATTGGTGACAACGAATTGAACGTTATTTTTTGATGAGATGCTATTTAAGATAGTCAGAATTATGATTTATGAGGATTTACGCTTGAACGTTCATACTCTCTTAGAATGAACCGGAACTGGTTGCTTCGGGCTGGGAAAATAAAGAAGCTGATATTCAGTTACCGGTTTTTAAGGCACCTTCTGCAGTAGTATTCGGATGGAGGTTCTCTTTAATGTCAGTTTGGAGTTGGTTTGACACGAGAGATTGTTTTTATTACGAAGATTCACTGTCACGTAGAATGAGGTAAAATTCCAGTTGATCATAGTAATTATGTGAAGTGGAAAAGTATCAGTATTAATTTCATTCGTTATGGCTTTAGAACGGGAAAGTGAGTGTTGCTAGCTGTTGATGTGATTCTATCCTTGACAGTTGAGGAAGGTAACATTCCTGAAGACTTGTTTGGCGCTTTTTCTTCAAAAATCCTCACTCTTGAATATTCAACAACCTTGAATTATGCTTATCTATTCGATGCCTCAGATGGTCGCTGACAACTGTAAAAGAAGCAAGCTCATCGCCTATTCTGTGAACAGAATCTTTAATGTCGTTGATAGAGGTTATTTAATCATTTACGGCTTGGGATGCAGTTTTCGACGTTTACGAGTGCCTACTTGTCTCATTTTATCATTCACTCGCGGTGCGCAGTCAATACACTAGCGGGATCTCGATAGTGCTATTGAATATGTTTTATGAGGAATAGCTGAGAATAGTTTGATTCGGATAGAAATGGTTTATGTAAAATGTTTTTATATGTTTCAATGGGATCATTCAGGGAAGATTGGATGTTCGCCGTGTTTTGTGGATTTATTATATGTGGCTTGGTTTCGCTTTTTCAAGAAGTATCGCTACAAATTATCCCATGTATGCAATTTGTCTCCAACAAATGGTTCGGGTTGCTTTCTTTATATTTGTTATTATTATCATTATTTTATTATTATTATTATTGTTATTGTTGTTGTTGTTGTTGAGATAATTAGACGAATGGTTCGAGCGTACAGCTTCACGGAAATTGGGCTGGTTGCAACGGTTTTTTAGTCAGCGGATGCTGTGATTTGGTTGCAGTGCCCGGTGGCTGGTATATGTGCCTGTTGAACGGCTCTATCAACTAACTACGAATACTCCATCCGAAGTTCTCCAGCGGTCTTTTCATAGCGAGTGTTTTTAAAGTAGTAGTTTTTCGTTAACTGTTCGTGTGCAGTCGTTTTTAAAATCGTGATGGCAGTTGCAGCAGCGCTTGGTTTTCTTTCTTTTTTCGAGAAGGTGGAGGAGGGGAACGATAGCGTAGGGAACAGAAAGGGAGAAGTTGAGAGACAAGAAGAATCGCGCGATATTCTCGTTAAGCAGATACAGTCTGAGCTGTTTGCAGTTAAATCGTTGTTAGACGTGCCATTTGCAGTGCTTTATCGTAGAAGAAGCCGCCT
The DNA here is from genome assembly GCA_037576465.1 of Parascaris univalens. Classification (NCBI taxonomy): domain Eukaryota; kingdom Metazoa; phylum Nematoda; class Chromadorea; order Rhabditida; family Ascarididae; genus Parascaris; species Parascaris univalens. The sequence goes on along the minus strand of CM075173.1, from coordinate 58,340,089 downwards.
GAAGGAATAATGCCACAAGTTTGCATTTCGAAAGCTTCCTCTTTCACTGCGTAGATGTTTATCGATTACGTGAGTGATCTTTCTAAGATTCTTTGATAAAGAAGATCGTGGAAATTTGTGTATGATTTAAGTGCCATTGAAGTCGTTATGTATTTGTAGCGGGTGCAGGACGTTCCGTAATAAAACTGGCGTGTTTTTGCGTGAGAGTAAGATGTTGTTCTTGTGAGTCGGTGATGTTTGGATTCGCTTTTGCAAAGCATTAATTATGAAGCGAATTACTGCTCATTCTACGTATTTTAGCATCACCGAAATGAAATGCTTTGGATTGAAGCCCTTCGATGTCTTCCTTTTGATTTGCCTCTTCATCATACCGGCAGCCAATGGATTCATTATGCTTACGATTTTAGCTTTATCGAGCATAATGGTTGGTTCATTCGCATTTTCCAACCTTCGATGTGCCGATTGTTAGGTCGATAGTCTCGATAGGGAGGCGTCGAATTTGAAATGTACGATGAAGTGGTAATAATAATAATCGTTGTGGTACAATAACTGCTAATAGTAATGTTTGTTTCTTCCGGCAGAATTTATTTTGTAAGGAAAGTAGCCTTTGTTTGTTGTGTGCCATCATTCCCGAGTTATCATTGGGAGAAGAAATGACGAAAATTGAGAGAATCAGCTAAAACGCAGAGAGAACAGCGGCAGATTAAATATGCGATTGTTTCGTTGAGAGGCGTTGTACGAATCCTTCATTGAAACAGGAAGACACGATAAAAAGAAGTAATGTGTGCGAGGTTGGTGCTGCTTAGGAACGGATCTCTGTGGAATCGATTTCGTGACTGTCCATAACGGTGATAATGTGAAGGAACTTTGTGCAGATAGTAGCAATAGTTGTTTTTCTTATTGGTAATATAAGGATATTACAAATAGTGATAGGTTCTGTAGAAGGAGTTTGGCCATCTGCTAGATGAACTCCGTACACACGTACGCATTGATTGTGATATGAAAATATAATGTGAAAGTAAAGTTCTGGATATTAATGAAATTAGTTGCAGGAGGTTTTGCGAAGGAATTTGTCGAGAAACGTCTCAGAAGTGAAGGGTCGTTTTTCGCGATTAGTTCTACTGGTTGTCGTTCACTTGCTAATGTTGATGTGTTTCGGTCCGTTTTGTGCATGTTCTGTGTGGAATATGCTGAAATACGGTTTAGGCGCCCTATCAGTTTACGAAGATCCGGCTCGCATCCCTGCGTACATGTTGTGCCTCTCCACCTTTCTGCGATCGGTTTTCGATCGGCGGTCTTTTGCTTGGCTTGTAAGTCGTTTAGCGTTCTTTTTTTACACATTCCGAATATTTGCAACAAATCGGTTATTAATTCCATGGGAATATACGCATATTTTTCGGATTTAGTTTCATTCGAAAAACCATTGAAATGCAGTTTTTATTGATTGTTTTTCGGAGAAATGTTTTCATTTGAGGGCGGCGACGAGATAAGGATAGCTGTTTTTTCCATAGTTGAATGTATTCTGACTATGTGACGGTAACGTCATCATTCCAACTTGGTACACCCCGTACTTCTCATTTTCCTACCTCTCGCTCCTCCATGTTATATTCAAGGTGGGTCATACCTCAGTTCGAATATCCCAAGTCAAAATCTCTGAAAGGTTCTGTTGTGTTGTTTTTCAGTCAGAAAAAAGCTATGAAACTGCATCTTCTCACTTCTAAGCCAAAACTGTTCAATTGTGAAGGGAAGCGGAACATATTTTAACGAAACTCGTAGGTTGAATTGGCGAGGATCGAGTTGTTGATGTAGATTTTTGTTTTGAATTTTCTTTCGCGTCACTGCTTCACACTGCATAAATTTCCCAATAATGTCTCTCACATAGGAAAATATTTCCTATAATGGGAAAATATCTTCAAATTGAACGACGTTTCGTGTCAGAAATGCTTTGCTTGGAAAGATGTTCAAATTTTTCTTCCGTCCATACCACAATTCGGAGATGTCGAAGCGAGCTGGGAAGTGCTAAAATTAGGCTTTTTTTTAGAGAGTGTGGGAGCCATGAGGATCACAGATGTCACAAACGTGATTGATTGAACTAGTTTTACGGTCAGTGTAACTATAATCCAAGAACGAGTGCAGATCTTACCTCGAATAGTTGCATCGTTGTTATTCGTACTGTTCATAACGTTTTTCCTTTCAATTTGGCACAGCGTCGCCATGGGATGGTGCCTCGTTGCGGGTTTTTCAAACACGAGAATTTTTGTCAAATCCAGAAGATACTCGTTGACTGTCCACAGTCGTCCTCTAAAATGGAGTCATGTATGCAGAGAAAGAGGCAGTAGAGGAGGGGGTGCATAGCATTTATTGATGTTTTATCACATTTCAACAATTTTTTTTTTCTATTACGCGTCGTATGGCATCTTTGTAACCGCCTATCTGCACCATGTCTCATTTAGCTGATTTTCAACCCGTCACATTACGCGGAAATAAGGTCGACGTAGGCTCGTGAGTAGGATTGCGGTGCAGGATGCTGAGTGGTTTTTACAGTGGTACATTTTATGGAAGAGATATCTTAAGAAAAGCGATTTGAGGGCTTCACTATAAGCATAGTGACGATGCTTTCGGGAATTTTGAGGAAAAAATTGCGAATATCCGACAAGGATGGTTCCACTTATCTCAGATGACCTTAAGCACTATCTATTTGAGCAGGTATTGGGTTAATTTTTGAAGACCGAAGGCGTAAATTTTGCAGGTGACAGGTATTAGTTTCGGAAGTTTGTGATTACATAGCAGTTCAGAGTTGTTGGGTAATGTAGGTCCTTCCATCAGAAAGCTTTTCGGTCATATGCAGTTCGTGCGAGTTTCGCGCTGTTAGGTTATATCGCGTTGCGAAGGAATAAAACACCTAGCGATGGCACAAAACTGCATTTATGTGGGATTGCAGAAACTTGATCTAACTACTGAAGTTAGCCACTTGCCGTCCACTTGAGGGAAGCACGAAAGTACCCAGATTACTCTCCCACGGCTCCTTTGATTTCATTTTTAGTTACCGTAAATTGTATGAAATGAGCGTACTATCATATATGACCCTTAGCATTATCCTTCGTCGCGATAGTGCTAAGGATCATATGACAGTACGCTCATTTCATACAACTTTTTCTCTTGGGCGGTAGGCAAACTTTAGACATGCGAGAAATGTAACTGCCGTGGACGTAATGGACACCACAGACCGGACGGAAATAGTTAGATTCTGTGTTAATATACCTCAATGAAATATTTCTACCTCCAAAGTATTTAGTTATGATTGGGTCGAACTCATGGCCGGAGTAGATACGATATGCTGCGATCCGTTTAAAAATTGTTAATATAAACGTCGTGCAAGAAAGTCGCATCACTGCTCACATAAAAAGGAAGGAAATTTCCGGGATTGCCCGTATTTATCTTAGTCTGGTAGGGAATTAACATGGACCACTCATGCAGCTACCTTCGGAGTAAACTGTTCTATTTACAGACGGTGTGGAAAGGAAATGTGTTCGAGATGATTTGGTGGACGAGTGATTTAGTGCGTCCGGAACTGTTAGGTATAGAGGTAGACTGATATGGAAGCTACATGTGTTGATCATTCAAAAGCAGATGATCATAATTGCTTATCGTGGTTGTTTCATTTGTTAAAAATTCAACGTATTTGTTTTCAGAGGTGGTTCCCGGCCGTGGTACTTCCTCATTTGGCATCAGCGACCGACAAGACGACTCTTTCACATCTTGGAAAGGTTTTAATAGCAACTATCGCGGTGATGCCTTTTTCAGTGCAGAATCCACGAATTGAAGAGCATCGGAGATCAGGATAAGATGAAGGAGCCACTAAGAGGCGTAATCTTTTTATCAAATGTTGTTTTCCGCTGCTGTTTTGTTCAGACAAATGCGGAGTGAAATCTTTATTGGTGTGATGAGAGGGAGTTATTTAATGGCATTTTAATATTCTCCCGCAACAGGTTTTACTGCTTGTCCTCGTTACCACAGGAGGGTTTATTGTGGTAGTAGTGTTGAAGTTATATCTATGATGGAGTCTTTGCAGGATCACTTTGCTCCTGTGATACTTGTACTTCAGGTGATCTCGTTTCTTGCTCCTTTATTGTACCTTCTTTATTTGTTATTATGGCCTTTTCACTGTGAAACATGCATTTATTAATTTCTGATGTTTTTCTTCACTTACTCTCACCGTAGTGAAAGATCGTTTTTGAAGTATGCGAATATTCATTCACCTTTACTTTGTCCATAATCCTCCACCTCTCATTTCTGCTATCGTTGTGCTGTACGTCTTGCTGCTTTCTAACAGCTTTCTGCATAGGTTGAGATGTCATCATTCTCGCTGTTCTCGTTGGATGATTGGGATGTTGCTTTTATCCATATAAGTACTCGCTTAAGGGGTGTACTTTCTAAAGCCGAAATCAAGTTATACTAGTAGAGTGGAAATCTTGCACAGGCTGCCTCCTCTACCGCCTCGTTTCTACCCTAGTTGCTAGAAATTGATGCTTTACCATTGTTGATCGAAGTTTGCAGCTCACCGTTTTTGAGTTTTAACCAACGAATTTCGACCTGTTGTTGGGCAAGCTTTCAGTGACATTCAAGTCTACGCAACAAAGTTCCTGGGAAATGGTCCTATTTTGTCGCTCGCCCAGCTTTAGCGAATTTCAAGTTTGACAGAAAAGGGCCTAGAAATAACACATGTTCCAGTGGTTTGCGTTTGTTTATTTCCTAATTATGGCTGCTCTCTAAAGATCCCGAAATCTGTAGACAATCCGCTCTACGCTCTTCACCCAGTTGAAGGTGATTGCAGTTCCCGTTTTCCAGGAAGGGAATAGGGATGGGAATCACAAATCACATAAAGCTGCAGGCAAGTGCTATGAGAAACGGCTGTAGTGTTTAAGGTTGTAAAGAACCAAATGAAAGCCGGCATACGGGCTTGAGTTTCTTCTTCCATCTTGATTGTTGTTGCTGATGTCACGGCCGGAATGAAAGCGCAATCCATCACCATGTTCTGAACCTCTTCATGTTTCTTCTACGTGGATATTTCAGTGAGTCCTCGATCGTGTCTGTCTAACAGAGTGGGTAATAGTGCCACTAACTTTTTTCTGCCTATCTATTAGCAAAGTGACCCTTGTTTTCCGGGCTTAAGATGGCCTTTTTTATAATTGTGTTGCATTTATCGCGATTTTGTCATAGTTTGTAGCAACGAGTGTAGTTTTCTTTTATAAACTATAATAAAATCCACCTTGTGGCTTTGGTTCGGGGGAATTCGCACTGTAACTGCACTTTCACAAGGGAATGGCGTCAGTGATTCTAGCGCAGCTGCGATCCCATCAGTCCATATGAAAACAGGTAAAGAGAGTGACCCGACATAACAGTTCAACTCTCCGAAATGACACGGCGCAAGATTAAGTAAAGAGGGTAACGTTACGTTCTTGTTGGGAGGGGAGAGGAGGGGGACCTTTTTAAATGACCATTTGTTCATTATACATGCTTTGAGGGCCGTGGCCCCCGTTTATTCATTAGGGCGTGACCGCGTTGTGCTTGCTAACGAGCTAGATTCGGCGATATGTGAAAGCGTTTGAGAGGAGCAGGGTGGGGTGGGGGGAGGGTAACAGTAGTAAACTAATGTTTTTCATCGTGAGTTCAGTGTGCTCGGACTCGCCGAAGGATGAGAAGTGCGAAATTTTGTGTTGCATCACTTCGCGATGTCACCTGAGTACGGAGGGTCCGTGATCTGAGTGGCACGTGTTGGCTTCAGTGCTCCGCTGACAGCTTGTTTTGCGTGCATGGCAACGGATTCACGCACCTCCGCAGCGAAAAGGTCACGATTCCCACTTGGCCATTGTTTGTTGTGCTTGCGCCTTAGGCCATTTGCGACTTACAGGCGTTGTGTTAACATCAATTTGTGGACTGAGTGTTTGGAGTGGTGCAATAGCAGTGCTGCGATTACCGGGGATAACGTATCGCAATATTAACATAACGTAAAGTGGCACAACTCTCGCCCTAGGCGAATATGTTATTTTCATATAATTTGGAAACGATCGGAGCCCTTCAAGTGGCCAATCTTTTATATCACCACCTTCTTTTCAACGTGTTATGCGAGTTTCGTGTGCTTGCACGAGGACGTTTGCGCCTTGCTCAGTGTTGGGAATATTGACACGACGCAGAATTGTTCCAAGTTTGAAGTATAATGCGTGTATGGCATATGTGGGTGCTTGTCAACAACGGAAACGTTGCAGTATGCGTTTTGTGTGTCTTGCACGGACCTCGTCTCTTGCCGTCTTACGTCGACGTTTCATTTGGCGTCTATGCATCGTTTCGTCGTGCGGGTTATGCTTGAATATAAAATGCATGTCACCGACGTATCGCTGATGTGCGCCGAGCACCCAGTAGGACTTGAAACTCCATTTCGCAGGGTTCATCTTTATCAAATTGTGCCCTCTTTTCTGATCGTGATCTTTCGACGTGATTCCTCGGAAGTGTAATTTAGTGATTGTGATAAAGTTTATCGTGAATTTTTCTCCTTCTGCATGACTTCTGTACGTTCGTTCACACATTGGCAACGTTGAAGTACTTTGTCCGATCGGATCGAGAACTTATTCGTTGTTCGTATCCGATTGTTTCTTTCATTGGTTAGGCAATATCGAGCTTTTCCTCCCGGCATTCTATGATTTCTACCTTTATAGGTGTGAAATTCACCGAATGCCACTGTTATTGCCTCTCTTTACACTACATATGTATTGTATAGAGCGGCGACAACTGTGACAATCTCTAGCGTTTTGTACTATACAAGTACGAGTGTCACCACCGCATTTTTTAGTTCATTATGTGAGTCTTCAATGTGATAAAGCAACAACTTACGCAGGTAACAACGTTACTTAATCTCTTTCGATAGCATAGATGATCGGATTGAGATGAGGGTAACAGTGGCGCAGCAGATTTTTCCATGAGGTTTGCGCACGATCGTGAAGGGGGATAGGGCGACGAAAGGAGTCTTGAAATCAAGTAACCGTTACGCGACGCCTTTGAGTATTCTCAATGAATGGACCTAAATACGAGGTTTTTCTCTCTTTTCAGTTCTAAGATCTTAGTTGCTGCAATGAATGTCGGTCACAATTCCGCACTGCAACACTCTACGATGCTAAACTAAGATAAACAAAAATAAAGCAAAGTTCACATTAGCAATGAGTCAATTGGCGTCGCAGTTATTATCCAAGAAGCGCTGCAAAAACTTTCGTGACTGCTTTCATAAAGGAATTCAAATCCCTCCGGATTGCTTCATTCAAGTTTACTAAGTGCGGGTGGAATGAGATTGATTATATTATTAAGTTACTAACCGAATGAGATTTCCGGCAAATTACAACCAAAGTCCTCTTCTTCCGGTTGATCCACAGATAGACGGACAAGCAAGAGCGACAGCGGTTGTCGATGTCTGCATTGGTGTTCTAGAGGAGTGCTCTACAAATTCATAGTAGCATGCCTGCGGTTGGCTGTCCTTTCATGACGTTTTGAACATGTCCGTCGACTAATCGATGTGGGGCAAGGTTTAACAAATTCGCCTTTATAGGCAGTCAGATTCGCATGTTCAAGTAACTCGCCAGCTGAGTTGTTGAACCTCGCAAATATAGATCAGCTAGCGTCCGCCCTTTTCAACCACTTCCGATAGAATCTAGTTGTGTTCTGTATTATCTGGGATTTATGAGCACCTGAATCTGCGATACCATTCAAACTCGTAAAGTGTTGAACAGGAAATCGACGTATTTTGATTTGCGAGCTTATTAGTTCTTGTTTTCTTTCAAGTCTTTCTTCCCATTCAAGCGGTGAATGCACTGCTCTTTTTCGACGCTCGTTGTGATTCAATCTTCCCATCTCACTCTATATTTTAAAATATGCGTGAACTCCTCTATTTCCTCCCTTTTCACTCCTTCCTCCCACCTTCCACCTTCTGCACGTATGTCCGTGAGCGTTGAATTTGTTGTATGTGAGGTTGCAAATCGCATGTTGTATGTGCTGAATTTGTGCTCATTTTGCTGAGGAGTAAAATTTCTGTATAGATTCTCGCTAGCGTTAACTGTCGCAGTACTTTATATGATTCGTTTCTTTCCGTTCAATGCGGTTGTTGTGGCCATGTGATAGAATTCAGCAGCGAGCACTTCCGTTTACATGAAACCATGCCCATCCTTTTTCTCGCACTTCTATATCTTTCAATAACATCCCTCTCCCTCCGCCCAACAATTTTTGGGGATTCTAAAGGCGAACCCCTTCTTTCACATTATCGCGCTATCTAATTTTTTAGTGGCCATTTAAGCGCTCTGCATGCTAGTGTTGATGACTGCACAACCGAAGTTCAGTTTCATGTCGTGTTTCGTCGCTCTCTGATCCATCGATACCCTTCACATGCATTTCATTTCGATCCTTTCCGGTCACGTTCAATCGATTGCCCGCTCAGTGAAACGTAAGTCGCTTATTATGCGTGCAGTATACAATAGATCTCTACACGCAGAATGTGCGAAGAGCGTTGTTTAAGTACGATAGGATGTAAGAGTCAGCAGTTGTTAAATATCAGTGAAGTTAGTGCTTGTTTGGTGCTCGAAACTGTAAAAACGAGGCATCTCAAAGAAAAAAACTCCCATTTCATAAGCACAAAATTCGACGTTGAACGGGGAGACGCTTATAGAAATATTCGATAATGTTGCAATCAGATAGTAGTATAACGCATTTCTCGACTATTGTTAACGTTTACTTAGGGTCTTAAGCGAACTGTAATTGTTTGTTGGCTGCCCGAATATTTAAGCGTTTTAAATTCAACGAATCATCCTTATTTTTTCGCGTCATCCTCACCGCCATTTCCGGCAACATCAAATTCTGCGACAGTTCCCTTCATCAGTGGCACCTTAACACTAATAACTCGCATTCATTTCAGCGCTTTCAAACATCGGCACTACGTCCGCATTTAATGTTATCCGATTGAGGGCCGTCGCAATGTTACCGTCGCAAAAAAGGGCCAAGTTCTCGATGTTGGGCACTGATAATGTTGGTGGGATCGGGCATGCCTTCCGTATAGTGAAAAGTAAGAAACCAACAAAAATTGTTCAGCGCAGATTAGCGATGAATGTTTTGTTTGCAGATAAACTGATTTTCGAGTAGGGTTAAAGCTGGCCTGCCTTATGGAAAATGTTCCTCTGAAAGGTTTAGCCTATCCTTTGAAAAGAATTAAGCGTTCGTACCAAGGCGAGTCGTGTTAATTGACGAAAACTTATACCGTCGAAGAGAAATTGAACAATGTTCCACTACATTGGAGAATCTTACTTGGGACGTTTCTTATTTTGCATAGTGGGATGTGATGTTTGTAGTGATCGACCTGAAACGGTTGTATGTGAGGTGCGTTGTGTTCATTCTCTCCTTTTCCAATTTCTCGCTCATCATCAGCGACATTTAGTTCTTCATTGTTCGCACTCAGCGTTCTTGGCGCAGTTGTTCGCTCAAGCTTCATTACTCTCGCAGTTGAATTGCTCGCCTCTTTTAACTGGCCATTCATCCGCATTGATTACCATAATTTATTGCTTGCACATCGATGCTTATGTACTTCTTTAGGTCAGTGGTACTTCTTCACAGCCATTGGAACTTGGATTACTCGTTTTTGTATTTCTCCATAGGGAAGAACTTAGGCGAAACACTGATGACGGATGCACTTCGTTTAACACCTCCTTCTGCAGTTAACGGCTGCTTGATGCACATTTGCAGACAGCGGTGCTATGAAACGCTTAATTTGAAGAAGCGTGTGTGCCGCAGTTGATCTCTGATTTATTATTACGCTGTGATATGGATACGGATGAAGGCGATCTCCGATGTGTCACATTCAACGAAGATTTCACGTAATCATTTCTTTGCTTCTCTCATAGCATTTTAGCTGAATAACAAATATATAGCCGATTAGCAAGTAGCACGCGATTGAATGATCACTTTCCCAGCACCATTATATGTGTTGCAAGTTTAGAGCTTACTGCTTAGAAAGGTAATTGAAGCCGGTTTCATTCATAAAGCATACACCGCCGACATTTCCCGCTAGCATAAAGTAAAATAAGCGCATCTTTGTCCCGTGAATTATTTACTGAATTGCAAGTTTGTGGCGGTGTTTTGATATTGACATGATGTTTAATTGATGTAATTACGGTCCAGTTGATGTTCTTACCTCCCTACATATATTTTCACTTATAGAAAGCATTTTCTATGAGCGACGATAGCTTATTTGATGATAATTTGTCCACCGCTACAGATAACGTTACTCATGTTTCAATTTCTGCAATACAGACGAATCTTTTTATAAGTAAGCATCAGACTATACTGGAGAATTTCTTCATTTCCACTGGTGGGAGCACTTGGGAAAGATTGCTCATTGCAGTACAGTCTTGACATTAGTCAGCTTTTTGTTTGCGATATGTCAGGATTAAAATCCGGATAAAATTCTACTCAGAAAGGTCTATTTTTAACTGCATCCAGCGGATTTTCCCTTGAAATTCAAAAAATCAGAACTTACGTTTTATTCAATACTTAGGCACCCAGTGCCTTGAAAGCAATTCACCAAGATGAATTTTAAATCGTTGCCTGTCTTAATCAACGGGAAGCTAGAATATCGTTTTGCAAATATTCTGTGAGGATTAAGACTTGTTTGACTTGTTAGATTTCTTTGTAAAATCTTTTGGAATATTTAGCAGTCATAAAGAAACGTCTATGAGGTGCTTCCATCTTTTTTTGAGTTTCTCTCACATTGCTCGAAATCACTAGAAGCACTCGTTCCGGACGGTTGGAATAGCGTTGTTTTTTCTTCATTTTTTATGCCTCCATTCACATCTAACGAAACACATTATTCCGAGATGTATCTTGACAATAATAGATTTACTTTTGTTTTGCTTGTGGAAGTTGTTGTTGTGAGGCTGCCTTAAGTGTCCAATTAAGGTCACTGGCTGTTGGAAGGAATTGCGGCTATTCTCTTTATTCTCTTCATGATGCGGTTAACACGTTAACGGTTATTTTTAACGATTCAGGTTTGTTGTTTATCGCTGAAATTGAAACTTTTCTGCATAAACCTATGTGTCACCTTCTGCGTTTGCTAACGCAAATTTAGTGAGTGGTATTTTTTAGCACGCATCGAGCACTGAAATCATTTACATCCGATCGCTTGTCGCCGACAGCTGCTGTCTTCGATTCACGAATTCGGCTGCATAAGGGGTCGCGTTGTCCAATCGTTTATGCTGCCTGAGTGGAAGGGGTGTGGGATCCAATCAGATGTCGAATGTTGCATTTTTCTATCTTAAAGTCATGTTTTTAAAGCATCGTTTAGTTTCAGTGTGACTGATATTCTGCACTTATTCCTTACCAACGTCTCTCTGAGTGTAATGCTCTAAATTTGAAAGCATTCGTTATCTTCGAATGAAAAACGAATATGGACATATGGAACAATTTTGAAAACTTCAGTGCAGACATTTATGCACATAGTATATCTGTATCACTTCAAAGCACTGATGAGTTTATTCCGATTCGAGTGTTTGGAACTGGCGGAAACCTCAGCTGATATTGAGTTTGCTCTGTTGCTTTTTCCCTCTACTTCTCGTTCACGTTGCTTTATTCTCCCATCGATTGACGACTTTCAGTTGAAGCTACAGTTTACGAGGACGACTTCCAGGTGGGGTATGGTGGGAGATGAGCTCACCTGTACTTGGCAGAATGTTTTTTTGCAGTATACGAGGACGTTGTTATAGCAGAGCATTTGTATTCATCAGCATTGGTGTTAGTCGTCAATCGGCAATCGCCTCGCAAGTTGCGAGTGCACAATTTTGCAAAGGGCGAAGAGATGGGAATTTATAGCTACTCGAACAACATCCTCGCCGTGAAACTCAATCTCTCTGTGCGTTCTTTCAGATTTTCCTTCCTTTTTTGGTTTTTTCTATCAGTTCGAACTTACGTCCTTCAGCTTCTTGATGCTTTTACGAATGTATAACGTTTCCATTCACTAGTACAGTCATAAGAACGTCGTTGGAAAAAGAGGATGACAAATGCGTTCCAGGGTGCCGTGAATAGTGTCGAAAGGTCGGGAAATTCAAAAAATTCGCTGTGAGTGGTTGCATCTGAACTGTGTGTGGCACGAATCCTGAAGTTCGGCTTAGTTAAGAAGTCTCAGGGCAAGCCTCTCATAGACCACAATATCAAAGAGCGGTTCAGTTCTCGAGGCTGATGAAGCGAGAAATGGAAAGGAAATAGCTTAGGAGAAATTCTTCACACTTGATTAGCTTCAAGCGTTGCTTCTCATTGGCGTAATTTTCTACTCTACGCTAGGAACTTTTTTGGAAGAGAGGATGGTTTACCAGAAGTTTCCAGCAGATTTGGCCTGAGAAGATCCTCCAATCGGTACACCAAAAGGACCTGAGAGTTGTAGGCAGAAAGAAATCATTAAGTTTTTATTTAAGCTTCAGGGGTTCAGAACGACCGCAAAAAGTTTTACTAGTGAAACTGCGAGAAATGGTTTGTAGCTTTTGGTAGCTTGGCGTTTAACTGAATTTGCTGCCCACTAAGACGGATGCAGAAGCTGCTTAATTAAAAACGACTGTAATGACGATGCGGTGAAGGGGAGGGAAAAACCGGAGTTGCCGTGCCGTATTGTCGTGGCTGAGCTACGAAACGGAGCATGCTAGTCGCCATGAAAAGTTGTCAACAATTTGCTCATGCGGCTTGTGAGCGCAAGAAAAAGTCGAAGTCTGTCTTTATTAAAGGTCAGTCTGTCCTGGCCGAGGGACTCCGGCTTCCTCTATTTCGTGGTTCGGCCACAGGCTTGCAGCGTAGCGGAGACACATTTTCGGCTATTTTAAGGTAATAGGTTTATAAAAATGAGTGGATGCTGAATGTGCAGCAACCCTGTAATCTTTTATGGGCACTTAATAGAGAGGCTTTTGACACCGCGGATATTTGTGGGGGGAAAGAAAAAGGAGGAAGTGGGAGAAGTAATGATCTGCGTAGGCTCGTCGGGATAATTCTCTCTTCTTGGATCCTTCCACAAGCTATTCTTACCCACAAGTTTGGATACAACTCGTTCTGTGGGAACTACGGCGGCATATACGTCGATCGCCGTTTCTTTCTGAAGAGTGCACAGCAAATTAAAAGCGATTGCCGTATTTTTGGGCGCATTTATTGTCATTGATAGCGATATCGTCCACCGCATCTCAGTGAGGCGTTACTGCTGCAGCTATTCGCTCACTTCTCATTGTAATTTTTGGTAGCAAAGTTTTTTTTGCTGATATTTTATTTCAGAGAGTTGTTCCCATATCCAGGGAATCATTCATCGACAGCTATTCTAAGAAGAGTTTTTTTGCCGCAATCGGTTTTTTCTTCCTTTTTTCATGATCGATAAAGGTATGAAAGACATTTGCGCACGGAGTGGTTTCTTCCGTTCTGATTTTGGGGGTCACTGCCGACATTTCCGCATTTTTGCTGCTTGTGCTTGTTGAAATTTTGAATCTGAAGATGCGCTTCAAGTTGAGAATGGATTACTCATTTGTGATCAAAATCACGCGTGGCCAACCACCGTATAATATTTGGTTAAGAATTTTTTTGCTCAGTGCTGTCGATCGGATTTTTTGAGCTAGAGTCCGTTACTGGGATTGTCCCTATAGCTGTTGAACTGTGCGAAAGATCTCCCTGGATAGAGACAAATTAACGTTTAGTGGGGAGAATTGCTGGGATGGTCTTGTTTCGTTATCCTTTGCATATTGAGCTCAGGCCACTCACTGTTATTTCTGGGAAAATGCCAGAAATTGTATCTTTTTTAGCAGTTCGAAAATTTCGTTTTTTAAGCGCTTCGCAAAATCTTCGTTGATTCGAGCCCGTGTTTGTCGTTACATCTCGCCTTATTTCATCAGGAAGATTCGCTCCGAGACTAACTCTTCACATTATTTGTAGTGCAGTAACAGGGTGGAGAAGGAAGTGGGAAAGAGGGAAAAGAAATGGAGTGAGGGAAGGAGATAGTTGCCCTTGTATGATTTAGATCTTTTCCATAACCTTACTATGTAAAATAATATCAACCGACACTTAAACAGATTCGTGCCGAAGGTGATTAAGAAGCTGCTGGATAGATTTCATCCTGTCATTTGATTTATTTGACGGTATTTCAAGCTGGTGGTTGTTACCCTGGAGGAGAGTATCCATGTACACAACATACGAACCATGAAAGAACTCTATACGGTCAAGAACATGGCTCGCAACCCACACGGATTGGTTACTCTGTCGTCCTCGGATGCGTCGTTCCTCATATATCCAACTTCATCGACTTCTGGTCAGGTACGGGTTGTCTTCATTTTTTATGGAACTTCTGGTCGATTTACCCGCTGTTTAGTAATTTTTGAATGTTTTCATGTGGAGATGCGGACAAAAGTAGCAGAAGTGGAGAGGAAGAATGAGGAAAGGAAGGATTCCAGTGAAATGACGCCAAAGACGGACCATTTAACACTGTAACATTGAACCACAAGAAATAATTATGTTTAGAGTGATTGAGGACTTTTTGTTGCCCTTATGAAACTCAGTTTCTAATTCAAGCGTTCAGTCTGTCGGTGAGGCGATGCACAATAATTCGAACATCTGTATTTTTTTATCAGCGTCGCTTTTGAGAATATCTGTTTAGGATTGACAAGGTAATTTGTTGTGGAGGACCCGGGTACATTCATTATTTGCAGCTTTCTCCGATTGTTTTCTAGTTCTCATTTGATTATGCCTAAAAGGATCAATACACCAGTCATGAAACCTCAAATGAAGTTCCTTTCTTGTCGACAATTCTGTCCCTCTAATATGCCCTCTTGCACTCAATTTTTCACCTCTACCGCAATGAAACCCTCTCCTCAGTCGGTCTTGAAACTGGAAAAGCGAATCAATTTGTACGTGTTTTTGAACGTTTGGCCTTTTTCCTCAAATTGCAGCTTGCTAAAATATCAAGAACTAAAATCGCTGTTGATCGTCACACTGCTTCCTAATAAACTCGGGGATTTTGTAATCGCTGGATTTTGTTCACGATAGTGGAATATAAATTGAAGTTGTGTTCAGGTTGATGTGTTCGATGCAGTGAATCTACGCGTTGTGCAAAGTATTACTGCTCATGATTCGCCACTGGCTGCCATTTCCTTAAACTCTAATGGTGATCTGTTGGCCACTGCATCCAATAAGGGTACCGTTATTCGAGTTTTCTCACTTCCATCTGGTGACCGGCTTTTCGAATTTTGTAGGGGGATAACAAGGTGCTTTCTTTGTGTTTTTCTATTTTCGTTTGTTTCACTGTCAGCTTTTTTTCATCGCTTACTTCCTTTTTTATTGCTTCTCGTACATTTCTATAATTAAATAGAGGAAGAGTAAATGTTCCAAATTATTATCGTGTGCTTCGTTGAAGAAATCCTTCGCTCAGTTCCTTCTCATTTCCTTTCAGCGCTACCTTTCTTTCAAACTTGGTTACTTAATAGTTGTTTATTAGTTTTTCAAACACTGTTGCGCTTACATCTTTGCTGGATGCGGATTGACCAAAAATCCTGGTTGAACAGTCATAGATTCACTTTCATAGTATTTTTTTTTTTTGGTTTCAAACGGAAATCCAAGAGATACACTCATCGTGCAGGTATTTGCAATTCTCACTCCCTTAGTGCTCCCGGTATCTACATTACTCATAGTAGAGGTAACTGCAGCAATTTTACCCTCTTTATCCTCAGATGTGCAAAGATTCACTCACTTGCGTTTTCTCTCGATTCATCATATCTGTGTTCGTCGAGTAACACTCAAACAGTGCACATTTTCAAATTGCCCAGCGTGAACGTGAGAAAGCAATACGCCTCCGAGTATGTCTTCATTCAGTATTTGTTTTAATATAGGATGCATCAGCTTAGTCAAGCTCGAAGATTTGACGCATTCTTTCATTTCCATAAAATGTGGGGGAGATGACGCGAAAACTTGCTGGAGACAGTATAAGCCATCGGCACTGCTTATTTGACGGTGGGCAAATGAGGAACAGTTTTATTTTAACATTTAATGGGAATGTTCATACCACTGCTGAGATCTGGGCCTTGGCGGATATTTTTAGTTTCGTTTCGTGTAATCAAATGTGAAATCTTGTTCATCTCGTTCTAATTGAGACAACCTTCTCTTGCTTATTGCAATGTGAGTTAAAATCGTTTCACAGCTTACTGAATTGTAAACTGTTATAATAAGCCTTCTTCATCCTCATCTTTGCAATTGGAATTCATGAAAGTCCATATTTACGCATAAGAAATCTATGTGCGGAGTGATTGAACTGAGGATTTCTCTGTTGGAAAACGGTCGGTAAAACATATCCTTGATTGAGACGCGGTATTGGTAATTTTAAACATTTCAATCTAAAATGAATAGTAACTGCTCTGATGTTATAGGTTACGGCAAAAGCGGAAATAAAGAGTGGGAGGGAAGGGGTTATAAATGGACAGAAGATAGGTACTTCTTGGTAGAGTTTCAGAGAGAATGCCGCCTCAAATGGCTACACAGCTTGGATGGACTACTTTTCGCGTGCGGCAGCACATTATCTGCCCTCACAGATGAGCAAAATTCTTCAACGAGAGAGTTCATTCGCGACGGCTCGTCTTCCCATTCGTTCTTCGTTCTCCGCGATAGCGTTAACCAAGTAGGTTCTGCACCGTGGCAATAGTTAGGAAGCCGCTTCGTAAATGCGTCGAAAATGTCCATCGCTGAACGTTAACGAAATGATGTCGCTCGAATTAATGATTGTTTCTGCGGAGTCAAAAGGTTATATCGTATTGTGGTGCAGCTCCTATTTTCAAATGGTAGAAGTATTCTAAAACTACTTCCATCTGGCTTTACAAGTTTTTGCAGGTTTTTCGTAATTATAGCTCGGACGGTAATGTCTTGCACTTCATGCGACTAACTCATAAATGATTCTTTTTTTAATTTAAGAATTATTCGCAGCTAATACCATGTGTCGCGAAACGCGAGATGCGTCATCGCGGCTCATTGCAAATAACATATAGCAAAAAAAGACTAACTGTCTCAGCGGCGCCTATGACGATCAGAAACGATAAAGGACATAGTGCAGACGATGATACACCCAGCGGAATCCGGGAGATAAAGACTAAACATTCAATGGGAAAAAGGACATGTTGCATACATCACCGAAAATGGTCAATGGGATAAAGGGCATGTTGCATGCATCATCAGAAATGGAAGGCGGAGCTAGACAGATCAGCGAAATCTCTCCTAGCAAAGATTCGCCATTCGGACAGCGGTAGCGACCAGGGACAGGCCCCTGGTGTGGAGCTCAGGAGAGCTCCTTATTAAGCGTCGCCCTTCAAGCGGTTCTCCCCTACGTGTAATCATCTATCATTCGTAATATTGAATTCCTGTCAACGTTTGTATTCTCTCTAATCAACACTAGTTTGCTGCAAACTGGGCCACATCGGCACATCAAATTACTGAACGTAAGTGACCTTCGTTTAAACATAAAAGTCACTTTTTTCGTTGTTCAGTACTGCGTTTATGGACATCTGCTGCTGCGGTTGCTGGGCAGGCGTGCTGTTTCCTGTAAGGACGCTGCCAGCTGGCGAAGTGGATCGGGCTATGTGGAGTTCAAGATCCAACTTGGCAGTGACCAGGTCATCACATGCATTTTTAGCCTCACCGATTACAATGAGAAAACTATCTGGCGCCTCTGCCAGAGTTTGGTAAATTGAAGCTTCATTCGCTTCTTCAGTAGCTGCACGTAGCTGCTTTATGTGTTCTAGCCAAGCACTATGATCAGCCTCGACCTCCGAAATGTGACGTTCTAGTCTTCGAATTGCTGCCTCCATTTGCAAAAGAGCAGTTTTGAACGCCGCTTGCGGGTCTGCTTGTGCAGCAGGCGCACGCAAGTCAGGAAAATTTATGTTTTTTATGACTGCCTTTAGCAAGTTAGCCTCCACTCGAATGGAGGCTTGGTACGCAGCAGATGCCATATTTACTTATGGTTGCGCTCTGGCCTGAGCCCCCATGTACTGAACAAAGAAAAAAGTGACTTTTATGTTTAAACGAAGGTCACTTACGTTCAGTAATTTGATGTGCCGATGTGGCCCAGTTTGCAGCAGACTAGTGTTGATCAGAGAGAATACAAGCGTTGTTAGGAATTCAACATTGCGAATGATAGATGATTACACGTAGGGGAGAACCGCTTGAAGGGCGACGCTTAGTACGGAGCTCTCCTGAGCTTCACACCAGGGATCTGTCCCTGGTCGCTACCGTTGTCCGAATGGCGAGCCTTTGATGGGGGAGATTTCGCTGATCTGCCTAGCTCCACCTTCCATTTCTGATGATGCATGCAACATGCCCTTTATCCCATTGAATGTTTAGTCTTTATCTCCCGGATTCCGCTGGGTGTATCATCGTTTGCACTATGTATTTCATCGTTTCTGATCGTCATAGGCGCCGCTGAGGCGGTTAGCCCTTTTTTGCTACACGCTGGCTGCAATGAGCCGCGATGACGCATCTCGCGTTTCGCGACACCATGTCTTGGCAGAGGTCCCTTAGCGATCAGGCTGTGCATATTTGGATTTCTTCGACACTCATGATCCAAGCTGCGTCCTTCAGATCACTATTGTTTTGAACGTCCCGAATACTGCTGAAATGCGTGGATCTATTCCAGAAGTAAGAAGAAAGATTACTGGAAGATAAGATAATTATGTATGCAACTTCTGTCTATATTTCGTCGAATTTTTATCGTACCAAAGCACCGGCGAAATAAAACGACGGAGACGATCCATAAAAGTCACCTAACGTTCTGTGAAAAGAATCTAAAAATCCAGTCGAATGCACTTTAGTATACACTTGATGCAACAACATTTGGGCGCGAATAAGTTACCGATGACTTCAGATACATTTTCCACTCCGCTCCTGGAGTATTTCAAGTGGGGATCCAGAAATACTAAGATGGTAATGTTTATTTAAATATTATGCTTACAACAGAAATTGGCATTGATGTAGTACTGTTTGGAAGCTAAATGACGGCGACGTTTTGTAGGCTTAAAGTATGAAGAGAGAAGTTTGAGCAGGTGCGGAGATATGCTAAAGAACTGTGCCGTTTATAGCGCAAATGGCCAACTGCAGCTGTTGGTTGCATCCATGGATGGTTTCCTTTATTGTTATTCGGTCAGTTCAAGTGGTGGCGAATGCAGACTGGTCAAGCACCATGATTTAAGAATAGCGCTAGCGCGAACGTCAGCTGCTTCAGCTCATCGACTGCAAGAGGATTCATCATTACATGTCAACGAGTTTGCAGAGTTTCCCCCAATTTAGCTGCGCTTAATGTTCGCTGCTGTGCCGTACTGTTCATCACAGCTTATGAGTACACTTCTTTAAAGTTCTAAGCAGAAGAGGATAATCGTGCTTTCTTCATCTAAACAAAAAGTGTACCTGTTATGCGATATATCTTCAAGATTTGTTGAGGATAAGTTTTGTCGATGACGTTCGCACTTCGAAGATTTCCTGATGTTTTCTCTTAATTTGTGGAACAGAGCGAATAGATTTTCGCATTTTTCTGATCTTCTTGTTCTGTTCAGTTTATAGCAGCTGATTTCTGCTTTCCTCAAGCAAATAGCAGACCGAAAATACGATTTTTGCGTATTGACAGGTAAGGACGCTACATTTTGGAGCTGCAGTTTTTTTTGTTTTTTTGCTACCTCGAGATCTGAAAATGTGCCCAGTTTGTGTATTAATGATTTGATAGTGCTAATGGATCGGTACTGAAGCTGTAATGGGAAGCGGTTACAGAAAAATGATTGTGTTGGTTTTTTTTGCAGTGTAATTTGCCGATTCAACAGAAGTTGAACCGTCATCATTATGCTGAATATAAGTTCGAAGCGTGATGTAAAAAAAGTTTCACGAAAGTTTCTACTAGCGACGTAACCATACCGGAGACGGAAGAACGTGAGTTGGCGGTGGGGGGGGGGGGGGGGGGTACCGAGACGTTGCACAACGTCTCCTTCTTCACTTGTCTCACCTCGATGCATCTTCATAAAGTGTATAGTGTGCCGCGTTGCCTCTTTAAATTGTGATCGATACCTGAGTCGCTTAATTCTTTCAAAGCAAGTTCAGTGTGCGAGTTTTATTGCGATTGGCATTTCGCAGATGTTGTTGTTCCTTTGTTTGTTGTGCAATCATGTAATCGTACCGTTGTATTGTTGATCGCTTTTCGCAGAATTAAGGTTTTTTCCAGAAAAGCGGAGGATAAACACTGGACTGTGATGGTATTTGCTGGATGTTGTTACTCGATAGGAAAAGAACACATCAAAAGTTAATCTTTGTGCATCGCTATAAGAATCACTGCACTCTACCTGACTGACTGCTTTACACATCTTCAGTAGTAAAACAATTGATACCATTCTCATTGGGCTTGCTTTTTTTCTTCGTTAGGAAATAGGAGCACTCTTCCACAGTGTAAAATTCGTTGAAAGAACTACAGGGATAGGGGAGGGCAGGCTGGCGGCGAATGCGAAGCAAGTCCTCAGCAAGGTTATTCATTTTCCGATGTAGCCATTGGACACGGCGTTTTTTTTTTGAAAGCAATGACTCGTGTGGACGAAGGCTAAAGTATTGCTTTCACAGGCCAAACAGATTCCTTTAAAAGCGCCACATGCCACTTTTTCTCGATATTATTCCGCATGAGATCAAATTATTCACTGATTCCTTCGATCCGTAGCAAAAGGAAGGCACCGCCTCAGTATTCGAGAGCACCCGCCGGGGGAGGGGAAGGGGAATGCCTGCATGTATGGGGAACACAGAAGTACGTCATACGTAGCTCACCTTTCACACAAGAGTGTTAGTGGGCCCGCATTGCAGAGTCGTTCACCACCGTCACTCGATTACCCGAAAGGTTGCTGCTAGTAAGTACAAAAATTTTAGTCATTGTGTGAGGAACTTATCCCCTTCGAGCTGGCGGATCCCCGAGTTTAGAGCAAAGTGTGGTGCACGTCTATATACGCATTAGGCGACTCATCAAGCTAAGTGATATTAGAAATCATACGGCGAGTGCCTTTCGCTGTGGTGCCACAACAAAGGAGATCAAATTAATCATATTAGGTCAAGTGGGAGGTCCTCGTAGGAAGGATCTTATAATTTCCTGACGTTTTCTTATACTGGTCATGTGATATGAGGGTAAAAGTAATGGTCAGGTATAGGACCCAAGAAAAAGTCATATCTTCCGAAAACAAAAGACAAAAGTTCTGCATATATGCAGATGGGAAATTAAACTCTAAATGGTGTCAAGGCTGACAAGCATGATACCAGCGCAAATGATTCTCTCAGGGGTGTGCCTTTCTTGTCTTTCTTTCCGATTCTTTTTTAACCCCACCAATGTGGTGGTGACTCAGCTCACTGTGACTTGCGATACTCACGTTCCGTGGATGTCAGCTCGGATTCCGTTTAGAAACGAATTGAAAAAGCTTCACAGAATTCTATCAAAGAGTGACGACGTACAGTTTACATTAAACGCTCTCGAGCACAATTTCCAGCTGTTTAAGTATAATTTCCGAGTCGATTCTATCAATTCGTGCTATTTTGTCTCTTTGGAAAGCTGCAGTCATCTCACATTTTTTGAAAAGAAGTTAATCAATAATGGTCCCACTGGGCTAACATGTGCATTCTGAAAAGTGTTAGAAATGATCACTAGAGACCACATTACATAGTCGCAGTGTGTTCCACGTTGCATGACCCGGTATTTTACCCGGTCGATCCGCTCTGTCTGAATTGATTTCGTCGTTGAAGGATTGGAAACAGCGCCACCAGCAATGCGAATTAGAAGTGAAGTGGTTCATCTGGATTGTGTAAAAGTATTTGATGTTGTTTGGTATAAAAAGCTGCTTCAGAATTATAATTTTCAAGCCGAAATAGGCTAAGGGATTTCTTCTTGGGGTCTCATCGTCTTGAGCCGAAGTTGGAGAGTCACTGTGGCGAAAGTATAATGCTCATCTTATGCTCGTGGTGTGTATTGCCTATATCTGCGATGAGTTGCGTAGCAGTTTTAAAGAATGCGTCGAATATTTGAAAATATGCAGGCCGTTTATAAATTTTCCACTTGAAGTTATCGTTCTACGGGAAGATCTTGACAGTTTCGTTGGGTGGCTGAAAAGGTAGCAGCCGTATGCACTTCAGGGGAACTGCGCTGTTCATACTTCCGATGTGAAAATCTTTCCAAATACATAATTGGAGGAAATGCCGGAGATGTCAGACACTTTGCTTCGGTCCGTCCAGCAGCAGTCTTCTGGACATTATTCTGATTAATCATTAAACTGATTAATCACTGGCCAGTTAATCACTTCAGTGATCACCACATTTGATTTGAGACCTGACTCATCGAAAATATTCGAAGTATTTTAATCACTGGTCATTTGGGATTGGTTGACTGCTATTAGAGTTCTAATTTGTTTGATCTGCAGCCACTGAGATATTCGTTACCATTTTCCAACCTGCAAACACGTTAAAACAAGTTTGGTCGGTCATTTTTGTTTTCGGTTGCTTCATGAAATCGGACAGCTGAATGCCGTTTCAATTCGTTCCATTGTGGAGTTGTTCGGATCTCGGATTTATTTGCACTATTCGTTATTGACCTGATTGTAGTCTGTGTCTTTGTAATTCGTCTATGTTTGATGGATCTTTGAAGCCTGAATCTCAGCTGCTGTCGACCTGCTTAGCCCATAATTGTATATGATCTTTCTCTCCTTTCGGTATCGCTACGATTGCTTGCCTCATTTTATTCAACGTGTTTCAACTGTGTCGTTGAACCTCATAAATATCATGTTTCCTTTGCTGCTAATTTTATTCCGAAAGCAACAAAGACTTCATATTAGCGGTAAATTTTGTCTCTTGGTGATGAAGACGATACAGTATAAATGCTGTGGCAATAGAGGCAAAGAAACAGTGATTACCGGAAGCCATCACATTTGTGCTCAGACGATTGATTGAATAACTCCGAGTACGGAGTCAAAACTGAGCCTTTGAATGGACATTCAACAAGGCTAATTTTCAAGACCAAAGTATTTTGTTTTCTGTTGCAGAGGCTTGCATTATGTTGCAACCTGGAACAGCTTAAAAAAAACTAATTGTCCTGGCTTCTCATTCACATATTAACGTGCGCTTGCATTTGCGCCTGGCATTCCGCTTTCTCAGATTGTGGAAGGGGGGACCAATTCATATCTTGTTCGGCAGTTCGCGCTGCTTGGGAAGACGATGTTCGGCTGAAGTTTTTTTTTACAACCATCATTCGCGTAACGCTAATTGGATAGCACTCCAGTTTTTCTATGTTAGATCATCTGCTTGGCCATTTTGGGTTAGAGTCCTAGAAATGCGTGTGTCCTAGCATTCAAAGTGTTCGTCCACATTTGTTCCATTAGAATTTGTAGCGGGAACGTCCCTACTGAATATGAAGTACATGTATGTTTATTTGACCCACAGTGAGCCACATTTCGGTTTATGCTGATTGTGATAACATACGTTCAAGATTTAGTAGCTTAAATAGCTATCATTAAGGACTGTTGTTATGTGTTAATATTTATTTAGGAAACATTAATTAACTTGTTCACGATAGAAAGAAATCATTCGCTTTTTGACTGCTTTAGCTATCAGGAAATAGCTATGTTCTGTACCACTCTGTGAGGGCGAAAATCATTGTGTCCTCTCGGCTTGCTAAATCGAGAGTCACAGTCGCGCAATCGTTATATGCATCGGAACTGTATGCTGTGCATCACTGCTTTGGCCATCATAACCCTTCCAATTCCGAGATTGTATATGCGAGTTTTGTATATTCTTAACTGAAAAAATAGAATCTTATATCTTTAATCCCAGAAAGCAAATCGCTATGTTTAAGAGATGTTCTCACCAAGGTTGCTTTCGTTTCGTGGCTAATTTAGTGAATATGGAAGGGCATGTATCTGGTGCTACATAATGGATAAGGGATTATTCCAGGAAAAAGCTACTAGTTGCGATGTGGGGCAGCCAAGGGTGCTTTTCACCAGACGGGATAACACCAGAAAGCATAAATAGTCGAAAATAGGTCGTTCACGTCTGCATGTGATTTGAACTGCGGTGTTGTATTTTAGGAGTCACATGTCTCTGTGGCTTACAGCTTCGCTGTTTCGCCGTCAATTTACGACATTTCTGCCATAGAAATTTACGAATTAACTCCCTGAAAAAAGCATTACTGAGTTAAGCGGAACGCGGAACTTAGCCCTTGGCATTCAGTATCGATTTTCTATACTGTTTATGATTTTATAGTAGAGTCGAAATGACTCCTCTCTAAACAAGAAATAATGCCATTTCACGACTAATCAAAAAAAGAGGGTAAAAATCTACGCCAGAAACGGACGCATCACATAGGCTTTCACAGCATTTCTCCCACTCACCTCACTATGAAGTACTCTGCTTCACAGACTTTATTGTGTATGATCACCACCGACACCGAACATAAATCATATATTGTTCCTCATTTGTGAACTGCTGTGACTGAAGATGCCGTCTAAGTTTTAGATCCCTAATGCTTAAAAGCCATGACAAAGGTTCCGCTAAACATAGGGTGCCGACTGTTTACTCATAACTGAACGAAAGCTATGAATGAAAGCTTTGGAAGTTTCGGTCTTTTCCACTGAATCGATCATTGCAGCACTTCAACAGTCGTATTCGTTACCCGAATTAATGACATCGACGAAGACGAGGAATAGACATTGCACAGTGCTTTCTAATTGCTGAATCACTGGTTCCCCTATACTGGGTACTTGAACAAGGACTTCAATTAACACAGTTGTGTTACTTTGTATAACGGTTTAAACGGGCTGTCCTTTAAGCTTTTGCAGGATGTGAGGACCACTCTTGTGGGCATAAAATCTGGAAATTTTCAGGAATGCTGTGGTAAAATGTCCGACGAAACGGACGTGTAAATGTTTTTCTCTTATGGTGCGTAAGTACTGGCGTAAGAAGCCAAACAATTTTACGCCTCATTTGGAAGCATGAAAAAGACTGTCTATGATGAGAAACAAATTTCTGGTAGTTGCATTCACGTACTGCACCTAACACTTAATCAGTCGGTCGAGTATGCAAAATATATTTCTCAGGACCAATTTTATAAAGCTTCGCTCCAAGAAGGACTTCAAACCTCACGGGTAGAATGCGCCACAAACCAGTAAAACTCGCCAACTCGAATTCCGTAGGAGCTGCAGAAACTCCTGACTTCTTGGAATACGGCAAATGAGAACTGTTTGTAGCGATATGAGATGGAATAAACAGCAGGTCTTAGTGACCATTTCTCGGCATGTAGGCGCCATCATTCGAACACCAGTTACCGACCAACGAAGACAGCTGAATTTCATAGCTGAAGTTGAGTTCTTCTGTACTAGTGCCGAAACTGCCACACCTGACCCAATAACGGCGTTAATGATTCTAGATGTTTACTATGAACCCTCGCAAAAATTCATCTGTCTCCAAGGAAACTACAGCGTTCAACCAATTGAAAGGAAACAAATTCGTTTTGAAATGTGGACAACCAAGTCATCAGACTAACCGTTTTCTTAAACTGCCAGAAGATAATAAGGCAGTTCCAATACAGTAAAGATGTTTTCGAAAGCTCCCAGTCAGCCGTCAAAGTCAAGAAACTTCACCATGGGATTTGGGTACTAAGGCGCCATATCCTTACGCTCGAAAACTCCGAACTTCCTAGTTTAATGACAACAGTTTAATGACAACATTACCGAGTGCGAGAAAGTGCTGGCTAGTTGAGCTTCACATGCCGATCACATTGGCAAATAAAAAGCAGTCGAGAAATACTTACGCAAAGCGTTTTGCTGACATCAGGAATTTTTAAAGCGTCGCAAGATTTGTTTTCACAGGAAACGTTTTCCGGAAGGTTTACGCCTCCTGGTTCAACATTCAATCAGCTCGAATTAAGTAGCATAACTGCAGGAAGCTCCGTGCACTACTGAAAAATCATTACCACCGGTTGTCGCAAATACAGTCGATTCACTTCGGCTGATTACCTATTTGCAGAAAACTCCAAAATTCGAAAAAGGCTGACCGTCAACAATGACCAAGATATGCTGGTCAATTAGGATTGAGCCGAATATGCGACAGCCCTCACAAAATTTCCATCGTGAACTCAGATATGTGTGTAGAATGAATTTTCCATTTTAACTAACTTCTCCGTTCATTTAAAACTACAAGATTTGAAGAAAGCTTATAGCATCTCTTTCATTTAGTGCATTCATGTCACGATCGATGAAGATGAGGAATTCAGAAGACACAACCACCTGCGACTGAGGGAAGCCACATTAAAAGTAGCGAAATATTTCGACCTCGACAACAATTGAAACGACTTAATTTTCCTCCTTCTGAATCAATTTTTGACTTAGTCTTTATCAGACTTACAGTGTTATGCAGTTCCAACCTTTTGAATTCGGGAATTTTGCGGAAACTTGGGATTAATAAGAAAGGGGGAAAGTCATGCTTAACATTTTGTGCTTACGTCATCAATGCAAACTCGTGGGTTCTATGTTGTTGTGCTTCACATCTGTAAAGTAAACTTCTTCAACTGTGCTTGTATGAAAACACCTGCTGATATGCAAAACACTTTCGCATAACAGCACTCGCACGATTCCTTGAATGACGATGTACACAGATAGAATTAAAAATTCAGAGCAGCTGCCGGACTGTATTCTGTCGGAAATGAATCACTAGCCATGTCTCTGCATGGTTCGACAATCTCTGAGATAAGGTATTTAATCGAAACTGAAAATAGTGCTGGTTGAGAGCATTATATTATGGAAGCTATTGCAGGAATAACCTTTATACGCAGACAATAACCCAATTGCGGTTTTATTCATGGAAAAGAAAACGCACACAGAGAACAGAAGAATACTTAATCGAGAATAAACAAATAAATAGGAAAATAAACAAATAAGTTTACAAATAGATAAACCGCCTGAGTGAAAAATCGCCGATCGTATGTAACGAACGATTCTTTTGCCCGTAGAAGTGCCTACTGTCACGATGATGGTATTCTGCCATCTTACTATGGAGCCTATTGGTTTTTCAGCGATATATTTTACATCACTGCAGCACTTTTGATTTTCGAAGCTAAAATGGGTTTCACAACTTATTTAGAATATTCTCAACGCAATGGAATCTGTAACCATCAACGAAATCTCCAATTGTGCATTTATTATGACTCTGATAGTCGGTATTATCTGCTTATAGAAGTCTGCATATTTCTACTGTGCACTAAATGGTACTTCGACTTAGCAGTTGAAATGATGCTATGTTTTTATTGTTTGATTTCACACCACAACTATGAATGATGCTATAATATCCGCTGCGCAATATGATGTAATAACTTCTGGCTATAAGTTATTTAGGAAGGGCATTTGAAGACGTCGCTTCGCAACGGGACGAGACCACTCAGTGATAGGACGTTGTTGTCTGTGTGGCTATGCGAAACGTCTATGAAAAAACATCCAAAAATCCACCCAGTCAAACACTGTTGACCAAAAGTTCACGCTGAAATCAAACTGTTCGCATGTCTGGGCTATTCTGATGACGGCAGTCATATACAAAACAAAATACTGCTAATCTCATGTTAACTTGAAAACTCAAAAATGACAGAAGAAAACTTGCCGTTGTAGCTGCACCGATCGGGAAATTAACGTCTGAAAGCTATATCGTCGTCTCCTAAAATATGTCGATCCCTGCGAGATTAAACACAAAACAAAACTAAGCAGCAGACTGAATACCTTGGGACAACGCAAAATGAAGTACTATGTGCTGAAGGTGTTAAGCAAAATAAATATTTTATAAGGAACGTTTTGACCGTGAGAGATTTGAGTCGTTTACCTGGTCGTGAACATATTTGAGGTTTGCCTGGGATAAGCAGGCCTTGGGACCAACAGACGTGCAGAGCAGGTCGTTGAAAATAACCAACCACGTACGCTCGTTGCTGCACAACAACCTTGTCAATGAACCACCAGTCATATTCAGAAATTGCAGGTTACGTGTCATTTGGATAACTACGCGCACACTGCTAACGAACACGCAGTGTTTGATAAGCACTGAGTCGAAAACGACGTTCGCTCCCTCATTTGCTGTTAAGAAAGTCCATTGATGAACGTTAAGTAATGGACTTTTCCCTGTCACATAGATGCGTTTAGTTGTATCGGAAAAGGCTGTTACTTAGTGATCAGTTCAGCTAATTAACAAAGAGTCTGATAAGTCAAGAATTGGATAGATCTATTATGAAGCGTAATATTATATGCCCTCTGGCGTTCCACCTATTGAACCAAGTGACTATGACGAAGAAAGCGTTAAATGAAAGATTTTGCTATAAAACCACCTCAGTTGCACAGTCTCCCTTCCCCTTTCCTCCTCTTTCCCCGTATTCGCCTACGGCGTGTTTTTTAACTCTCATTCGACTGCGCGAAGAAGATAGTCACTCCGAAGTAACCACAACATTTCCTCTTATCAACTGCTCTTCATAAGCTGAGACTGCCAGATGAACATATTACACACACGGACGTGATGTCACTTCACTTCGCCGGTGCAAAGTTCCGAAAATCTCATCAAGAGGAAACATACTGCTTAGAAATGACAGTTGAGAAGAACTTTGAGGCAAAAGTCTTATCAAACCATTCTTCCAACTGATATAGAAACAATGTGATCAGTGAATGCACTAATACATGGTGATGGCTTGATCGGACTGATGTTAAGGTGCGAGCACAACATGCGAAAGATGCCTCTTCGGTAAGTTCGACCGTCAGTACTCTGACAGATTTCATAAATGAATGTAACTAATTCCTCACTATATTCGTGAGTTATTGGTGAGCATATTTTTCGCAGCATTCGATAATTCATCACTTTCCATACCTATTTTGAGTATATTCAGTCCGTTAGTGGTATTATGAAGAGTTATCAAATTACCACAGTGAGGTTGCTTTTATGGAAATGAGGACGGATGGGGGAAGAGGGGAGGAGAAGGGAGGGGAAAGAAAGGGATGGGAAGACAAAGGCGGAAGAGTAGGAGTGAACACGTGATTTGCTTCATTTTATTCTGTTAGGTTCGTCTTCAATAATTTGCCTATTGCTTCTTCAAAACACAACATACTTTAATGACCGCGTCGGAATTCAATACCTACCAACGATATCTTAAAAAAGAAAAAAACTATTTAAGTGTGTTTCGCTGAATTTTGAGAATGACGTACTTGCAGCGCTCGAATACTAAGAGCTAGCTTCTAACGTGGAACCTCAGCCGTAGTAGTATGGAATCCGGTATGGAATCTCAGTCATCACAAGTGCTTGATTACGTACACTGCGCAAGTTTTATCAGATTATTTAAGTTTTAAAAATTGCGACGCAAAAAGACGTTGTTGGCGTGAGATGCTGATCTATACGTAGGCACTGTGATATACCTGTTGGGTGCGGCGATAAAGAGTCATCTCTTTCTGATGGAAGTGTGACTTTCTGCTTTCATAACATCATGCACTTTTGCTGTTTGTCACTGTTCAACTTGTTCTTTTGACCCACCTGAAGCCTACATAGGGCGAACCTCAGCCGTTCGGAGTGAGTCTTCCTCTCGACGGTCTGCCGAATGGCAACTCTTTTGGAACGTCTCACTTTGCTATTTGTTTGCTGTAGTGCCCGTAGATAAACGCCTTCGATTATTTTCGTGTCTCCTCGCATTTCACTCGGTCTCATCTCAACATTATCCAGCAAGAGGTACAACCATATCTCTCTCGCCTCACGTCGATCACCTACACGTTGCATTTAATTCCATTCGTCCAACTGAATCTGCCTATTGAAGTTTTGTTAGGTCTTTTACAACCGGCTTTTATTATCATAGAAACAAATAAAGGAGGATTTATGCAGTTAAATAAGGAAAGTACTATTAAATGCTATCCCGAATATGTACGATGATCCGTTGTTTGTCACTTGTTTAAGTATATAGAGGGCTCAGAAATGTTCGCAGTCACTTTGATGCTGTCAGCGTTACTTTTCACTGCATAGAATATTGCACAGAAAGGACCTGGACTGATGTTGAAAATACTTCCAAAAAAGGCAATAATGTTTATTTTAATTGCCTTATCGCCATAGCCTCGCCAAACGGATCAATGAAATAATGCAATGAAACCATCATGTCTGAACCGTGGAAACTATTGCTAACTTCAAGTTCCACTAGTGTAATTCTTCAAGTGAACTATGCTTACGAGAGCGCAAATAGCCACGTTAATATGAGGATGTTACTTCTAGGTCAAAGACCACTCTCATCGTTCTTTTCCGACTTCGGCAGCCAAGAACTTCATCCAAGAGATTATTCCATAAACACCCTCACGACTAGATGATATACCAGGTGAATGTCTGATGCTCGTTGTTCTAGTTTTACAAATAGGAAAGAGGTGTGGAGTTGATGATGTGAGATAAACATGTGGAAGGCGCAAGTGAAGGCTTGATACATTCCTTAGCTAGCCTACCAGCTGATTGCATCGACACTCCGTTGGCACAGCTATACGCAGAGCGACTTGCCTTCGAAATGATCAAACCACAGTTATGCAACTGTTCATTTGGTCGACGAAATGCGAAGAAATACGATCTTAAGTCAGAATTTCATGCCTTTTAATTTTCACGTAAGGTTCTGTTGAATGGATGATGAGAATTCAATCCGACGTTTATTCAGAACATTTTCGTGCATTCACTATTTATACTGCAATAACTGGACTTCAGAAAATCAAGGAACATTTCAGAACTTCGGATTGAGAACGCCTATTCTCGCTTGGAACGTTGCAAAAGCCTTCGGTGACCGTTTACTGTCCTTATGATGAGTGAATGAACGAAACGGGTGAGTAGATAAAGTTGGCGAATTTGTGAAACTGTTTCCAAGTGTCTGAACGCATCTCAATGTGCTGTGCAGCAAATCTGCCTCAACAACGCGTATTTAGCCAATGTGTATGCTTTCTGTTTGACTGCACAATTTCAACTGCGAAGTCAACGAAACCGCAGTCAAATAACCTAATAGGTCTAATGTATATCTCGAAGAACAACGTTCGAGTTGAGTGATTATCTTTCTGAAGAGATGCCGATTCTGTACCAGTGGCCGTCCAGTTAATATTCAGCATATTCAGGCTCTTTTTCTGTTCTCCAGCATATATTATTATTTCTACATTCTAAAATGAATGTATCTAGTAAACTTGCCATACTATTATCGCCAGCAAACATCTCCACTATTTTCAATGAGAGAAAGTTAGTTCCGAAATCTGAACAAAGCGTTTTCTTTACACAAGTAATCTCGTTTCAAATTCGGGCTAGCTCATGCTACTCAGTACCGATTAAATGACGCAGTAACTGACAGAAAAGATCTAGCTTCCGCCACATGAATGACCTCATCAGAATTTGGTGGACAGCTTTTGTCGTTCTGAGTGGCGGTGATTTCCATAAAAGGGCTGCATTCATTCAGATGTTGCTGAATTGAACTGGCTGAAATTCGATCAGAAGGATCGAATGAAACGGCACGTTAATCGCGAAGAACTTCACTGCACTATTTCTTTTGCAGCTTGAGTGAGCACTGCCAACGCTGTATACAGAGATGTGCGCATGCACGCTAACAAGATTACTACATGATGCGCTTTTGCAAGCTCAAATTTGAGCTGCTGACCTCAAAATCTACAATAGATAACGTTGCTCTAGTTGAACATGTTGATGATAAAGTAGGCACTGCATAAGGCACCTGTCGCAAAGAAGCAGTGCATCTCATCGCTCGAAGAGCAGATTTCTTTGAAGTTAAGATCGCAAGGATGTTTGCATATTCAGCGAGATGAGTTCAAGCTGCCCTTTAAAAGCATCACTTTTGATACTGGGTGAACAAAAGAGCGACACGTGATGTCGACTGACGGCGCTATTCACTGACTCCCTGAATCGTTTATTTTAGCTGCTTAGGCAGAAAAAAAAAGAGAAGAAGAGGATCAACATCCAATTCGCAAATGTTTTGTTCATCGAAATTCATTAAGGAATTCTCTCAAGTTCTCAATCCTGGTATACGTTCATTGAAATGGGATTTTGCTGTGGTTTCTCATAACCAATAAAAACAGGCTAGATTTGTGGAAGTTAGGCTTCTTTATCGTGAAAGGAAGATAAAAGAAATCTACCGTATGGTGCACGGACATGAGCCTGAAGGCTCAAAAAGTGGAGAAAGATTCACTTTGCTCGTCATAGCAAATTTTTTCTTTGAATCTAGAGAGTACATGTAAAGTTGCGTTAAGAGTGTCCGTTGTATCCTGTTGATTCGCTACTCGAAAGTGATTTCTTTCCGCTGCTCAGCAAGTTTTTATCGCTGAATAGCTTTTCGGGCAAAATCTTTTAGACGCAAACCGATAGCGTTCTTAATTAGAAATGGTTATCTAAGTTTGACGTCTTGCAAGCAACAGCTTATTCTGAAAATTCTTCTTAGGGATACTTCAGAAAATCCCACTTTGCTAGTCCTAAGGCCACGATTTCTTTAATTTAAAGAAATGAAAGATGTTTTTCGTTCGTGATTGTTCCTCCAACCATGAAATCTATACCACTGTACACGTCAGTCATTGTTATGGAATCCTTTCCGTCGAAATGCAGTAAAATTCAAAAAGTCGAACTTAACAAACTGATGTGGCCGAATCAACCACAGCCTGACAAGTACATCTGATTCCTCATGTGCATCCATTGAATATCGTCGTCCCATAGCAAGCACACACGCGAAACAAAATTTTTTCCATTGAAAGGTAGTGTCTATTGCAAAATTTCATGGCGATTTCGGGTGCGTCAGTTTTTAGCAGGATCGAGCCCGAGGCACGAACCGCTGTTGCTAAAGAACAGAATATTAGCAGTATAACTGCAAACTGCGAAACCAAGCTCAAAAATGGGTTCGCAGCAAGTACGTCCGTAAATAAGCAACAAAATACAATCGGAGCGCTCGACCTTGAATGTTTTGCCGTTAAACACTTGAGCCAGAGTAACGTTCAGTTGTTTCGCAGAAACACACATTTACTGAGGCGTTTTCTTGTTGCAACTGTGTCATAACTGGATGAAGGTTTGGCTGGACTAGTGATACGTAGCATCAATTTCCTTGACCATGGAGGATTCGTCGATTTCGTGTAAAGAACCCACAAAAGCAATTCGGTTCACAGCATCACTTGAACCAGCAGAGGCTGAAAGTCTTCATCATGGAACCAGTGGAAGTGCGCTTCACGACCGACTGCAGCTGACGCTGTCTCGGGCGTATAAGATTCGGCAAGGTCTGAAAAGGATGGAAATTTTGCAGCGAAATTCAGGCATTTCCTTGCTTCATGAGCATTTCCTTGCTTCATGAAAAGACCACTACATGGATACGGCTTTCCATCATCACAGCTATCACTAATCAATAAGCTACATTTTCGGTTTGAACTGTATACATTTTGTGCAGAGTGCCAGACAGAAAAAAAGTTATCATAAAAATGCCGGAATTTTAATTTCAAGCAATACTGCTCAAAAGAAGCAGTTTGCTGAATTTCGTTTAAAAATTTGTAGGCCTCAAACGTTATTTTATAACTGAAGTCACGGTTTTTGCTCATGTAGGCTAAAATATTCAAACAATTCGAAATTCATCGACAACTATGTCAACGGCCAAGGTATCGATATACCAATGTTAATTTCAGGTGAGTCCACAGTTGGGATAAACGAAACAAAGTCTCCAAATTTCAGAGACTCGGCAAATAAACCCACTGCACGGATTAATACATATGTATCCAATAAAATAAGCTTTTGGTTGCAGTTGCAACTGTTCACTTCGGTGGTGTTATCTGTACGAACGTGCTCATAAAAACACGGTTGATCACCCGTACAACTTTTGCACCCATTTTGTTTATCTCTACGTTGTTATTATTCCTACGACTGATCAAAGCGAGCAAAGTTGAATAACGCCATGAAAATGTTACCAACGGAGGATTCAATCGATTTATGCGTAGGCGTTTTGAACTTGGAGTTGATCTACGTTGCTCAGACACGCGGCCATTCTACACCTTGTGTTGGTCGTTAGTTGACATCATCATCAGATCCCACCATGAATTTCTTTGACGATTGGCAGGAAAGACCTTGCAATGGATAGCTTGACCAGCGCGAACTCTGCGTTTTCGTGCGACGTTCAAACTTCAGTTACAGCTTTTCCTCTTTCACTGAGCGGGTAACTAGACGCGTAGAAATTTCTGTTCCCATAGAAGAGGCGTTGATGCATTTGAAATATTTACTGCGAAAATTTTTGAGAAGGTGGTTTAAAAGAGTTTGAGTGGAGCTGTAATACTCGCGAACGATTAAGCAAGTTCTCTTTTTTCAGCCATTTTTGGTTTGGAACCACAAGAAAAGTGTAACATAAACACACAATCAACGCAACGACACCCTAGGCCGATTAAGCCGCTTCAAAGTTGCATACGCGGGACGTCATTAGATATAATCGGAAAGGTATATTTTCACTATTGCTCAGATTCCCTTACCCTTTCCTTTCTCTTCAGGCAATCCCAAACTATACTTCGTCAGTGCATTAGTTTCTACAAATACTTTTTCGGCTTTTCGGAGAGTTTCTAAATCGCATGTCCTCTCTAGAAGCGGTTGCTCGACTGCCGTTTATTTTTAGTAGTCAGTGAGGATGCGCTAAAATTTTCGTCCTGTACACTTTCATGAAAATAATGAAGCAAAGGTGGCTATGAAAAACGGATGTATAGTATTATGTCAGACGAGAATATTAAGGTGGCGATCTTTATCATTCTACCTTGTCATCTGGGTAAGCACGTTCAGAGTGCAGAAGTACGGGTGGTACAAGTAACGAAACATAAACGATGGCACGCTTCCACTCATTAATAAGTGCTCATGAGCAGTTTCCCTAACTGAAAAAATACCTCCCGAAACAGTTCCCTCAATCTCAGATGTCAACGACTGCACCTTCATATAATGGAATGAAGTCAAGAGCGATGCAACGCATCTGAAATGAGGCGTAATTTTATCGCGGGTATATTTCTTAGGCAGGCCTCGGATAATAAGTTACCTACAGTGGACACCGACAAAGAACTGAGAAATTATTCAGCTGGAAACAGATCGATAAGCTACACGCATCAACAAGTTGACTTACACTTCATTGTGATTTTTAACTGTCAGAACGGAATTCGCACTGACTTAGCAAAGCGCACAGCAACTAACGGGCTAATAAACATATCTACGCTTCTAACATATTTATTTTTCAGGTTTAATGTTCGCCTGCTACGACGCTTGGTGAGAAAAACATAAAGTGGTCTTGCGCACACCCGATGATGAAGGTCACCGAATAGACCGTCGAACAAGACTCGAATACTTGCGTCAATCGAGTTCGACAAAGTGGGAGGGCACAGAAAGAGATGGACTATGGGTGACGTTGAAAACCCTCATTAGTGCATTCCTGAAAAGTTTTCCTTGGAGCAATCGAAAATGGATAAAACATGGTGGTGGCTTTCGCAGTTCGCCGGCTGAAAAGAGTCAAGGTAAATGCAGTTTCTTCGGCAACTTTTTATAACAAATGCCTCGAGCGCTTTGAACTGCTGCGCTTATTCCAAATTCTCCCCACCAGAAGGCCAAATAAGAGTGAAACAATTCTGCAGAATGCGTAACTAAATCGACCTTATAACCGACCAAACCAAGCACCTTCTAACAGTTATTTCGAGAAAGCAGTTATGCATTAAACTGTTCCCTCATCTCGTGAGCTTTTTGAACTAACGCTTAAAACTTTTACGTTCCAAACGTGAATCTAACTCAGGTTAATAGATCAGGAGACTAGGGGGAATGCAGTCAACAAATGGCCATTTAAAACAACCGCTCGCCCTCACGATTTAGCTGCAGCTGTGTCCGTAAGGCTCAACTGTTAGGCCAGTTGGGACAACGTCAAATAGTTAACTTCCCTTGTCGAGTGAATGGGCCGCTGTCACAGAAATAGTGAAATAGGCGGTCCGGTCTCCTGGCCGGTCATAGAAGTGCAAAGCGCTGAGTTGGGGCGTGGCACCAGGGCGGTGCCTGATCGCAGACGGTCGCTATAAAAGTATGCGAGGGGCTAATAACGAGGCTGCACACTTCCAGACGTGGAACGGTCGAGCTGTCTCATTCCGTCGCTCGATTGCCAGTTTCCCGCAGTCGCTTTTCTCCCGTACCTTCGGTATGATGTCGTTTGCAATCTCAGTCGTCTTG
The DNA here is from genome assembly GCA_037576465.1 of Parascaris univalens. Classification (NCBI taxonomy): domain Eukaryota; kingdom Metazoa; phylum Nematoda; class Chromadorea; order Rhabditida; family Ascarididae; genus Parascaris; species Parascaris univalens. The sequence continues at coordinate 58,303,795 of CM075173.1, read as the reverse complement.
CTTTCCATTGTGTGTTCAACATATTCATCTGCTATCGCTGAGTCGCTGCCCGACGCAACAACACAGTGCAAGATTAGCATTCAAGTGGTATGCTTCTCTTCTCTTACCCAAACCTGCATTTTTCTTCCCCTCACTTAGATACTCCAGTCCCAATTGACTGATTCAGTAAACTTCCTCGTATGACCTTTCAATTATCCTGCACGTTTTTATCTCTTATTCTGCTCAAACACGTCTCAGGCCGGAACTTCCCCGACGTAGTTTTCAGCATTTCCGACTACACCAAAGATGAAGCACGATTTGGTCTGAGTGGTTTCTCGTCGTATCATGGTCACGCAGTTTCGTGGCAAATATCTTTCGCTGACGTTGACGCAGTACGGCAGACCTCGCATGCAGAAATGTTAAAAAAATAAATGTTCCAGAACCTCCGACGACACCTTATCTGAGCAGCTTAGGTCGTCGTTCCACCGGACGGCTTCCGAATTGACCAGAATCACTCTCATATTATTAAAATATTCAAGTAACGTGGAAGTACAGCCATAAACGAATGACTGTGCGTCCCACCTTATACTTACGCTTATCTGCAAAGATACCGATGCAAAAGCATCCCGAAATCCCTCCACCAGATTTACTACCCACTTGTCTCCCTTCCCCTGATCAGTAAGACTGTCAAGCGCACGGGGTCTGCAGAACATTATACCGTATATATCAGGCTGAAAGTAGTTGCTTTCTATGAAATGTGCGCAAGATTGTGTTGCAGCTCATTTGTGAATAAACGACTGGCAGCTAAAAGATTGAAAAACAGCTTAAACAGGAACTACAGTCGTTTGCATGAAACGCTGAAACGCTGTTTCCAGTGAGGTCATTTTCACGACAGAATGTTTTTATTCGCAAGACTTTACAAGAATATTCATACTGCCTATTAATTCATAAAGTAAGTCATTGAAATCCACAGTAGCGCTAGACATATTTACGTTAGGAAACAGTCATCCACAGTGCAGTAAGACATCTATAACTCTCTTCCTTACCGCTCATTATGTACAGAAGAAATAAAATAACCTCCAAAATACATCTGACAATAATCCTACAGCGCAACTTCTTCCGAGAAACGGTTTTGGGGAGGAGATCAACTTGTCGCACCGAACACGCTCCGCAGTAACCTTTTTACAAGCATCACTGAGAAAGCTTGTGTGATTTCAGACAAAAACCGTGGAAGGTACTTGCGTAAGACTCCGAGGAGGAGCAACAGCTTGCCAGACAGCAGAGTACCTAGAGCCGTTCTCGAAAGACTGTATGGGTTACTGAGGCACACAGAGCGCCTACCGGAACGTACATCAGACTGGCAGAAGCGTATTAGTGATCGTTGCACGTTTGCCTTTCTCGTTGCCCAAATCTTGCAATCACCCTTCCTCCCATTGCTCACCAGTTAGTGACCATCTACCCAAGCCGGCCAAATACACTAGTTGCCAGCGAAGACGTCATTCCAATGCTTCTGCTTCCACAAAACCTTCCTGTTCTTTTTCTTCTTTAAAACGATCTTCAAAAGCAATACGGAAGATGATTTCTGAGAGCTTTCAAATACGAATCCCCCTCAACCAACTCTGTTATTAATGTAACGGGCACTTAGAATAAAAACAGCAGATGCTTCCGTTGAAAAATGTATATGCTAAGACGACACGGAAAACGTGGGGCATGTAATCTGCGTGAGGATCAGCTGCAGCATAGGCGGCACGAAGTATTTCTAGAATCTGCACGCTTCTCGCGTCCACATCTCGCGCACACGGGTCCACCACCTCCGTTCTGTTGGTCGCCATCCGCCTGCAACAACACCAACGATCATGCCGAAATTCGAACATGCTCAGTTGAACATGACATTCGATGACGTTGCCTGCCCTGTGGCTTCTTCATTTTCTAGACAATTCAACTTTTCCAGCTTTAGCGAGTGGCCAACTGTTCGTGCACATGTTGGCTTTAGCTGAAATATGGCGCATTGCCGGTCTCAATAAGGATCCTTGATCTCAAGTATATCTACAACTCAAACCGCTTTTGCGTGTTTTCCCTGTTCCGTTGTAAACATTGCCGATAAACAATTACCTAGAATGTTTTAAATACAGAATAAAGTTTTTACACAGTACCACTACCTCACACAGCACATTCTCATCTTCCTAAAAACCATCACGCAGAAAATTTACTCGGCTCCAAATTGAGGGGGTTTCGGAAGGCTGCGCAACTTCCTCGGCTGTTGATGGCTCATTGAACAGCTCATTCAACAGCACCAACAATCACAATTCTTGCATAACGAATGTAAACATTTGTCAACTAGGGAAATAACAACTTTTTAAGCATCAAAGAGACCAACTTGAAGCGCATCGCTTAATGCACAACAGTTCTTCATATGCAAAACAGTAATCCATTCACACCTGCGAGTTCTGTCAGGCTGCCCAAGTTTTCAGATAAGAAGTAGTTCTGATCTTTCTCATCATGAAGAGATAAGATGACGGAAAACATGATAAGCATTCATGAAGGGCACTGCAATTTAATATAATCGCAATAAAATCACCAGATATTGCAAAAAACGTCCCATTTTCCGTTTTCCCTTTTGGTAAATGCCCCTACAGAGGAAAGTACCATTTTCAGCTACGAACATCTTAGGTCTCAGACCCTGCCACAGCCCAAAATTCAGTACTGGAAAAGGTGGTAGGGTTATTTACTTCTTAATCATTGCGATTTTGGATAATCCGAATGGAGTGCGTGTCTGAAAATATTCATGACAATTTAAAACAAAAAGGAAGCAAGACAAGTAAACAGTATGCCAAACGAAGTAAGAACAACTTCCTTCTACTCTGCAAACGAGCTAAAAGTGTCGGATTTCTGTGGCGTTGTTGACGAAAAGCATTTCAAGACCACCCAAGTAGGCTCTACGGATGAAGAAGAGCAAAACTGCAAAACTTGAGATTATGCCTTTGCGGTTCTGGCGAAGAAAACAACTGATTGCTAAAGCCTTCCTATTTTTGCACATGAAAGTGCTCGCGAAGTATCACCCCCTGAATGACATCAATGTCTGAGCACTTGGCCAGAATAGATACAAGTTAGGCGGCTTTACAAAATTATAAATGCTCGCTCGGAACCGATGCTCAAGGTTTAAAATTCTTTTATTTCATCGACACCTCGCCAAAACACGTCATATACATGAAGAAAGAAATAACATCGGATAAAGTGCAAACTGAAGCATATATGAAGTGCTATCAACAAAAATAGACTATATGGAAGGACGGCCTAAATTGGCGGCATTTCAGGCTCTTTTCCAATTGCTATGTAAAATTTATACGTTGCTTGATGGGGCAGTAGAGAAGTTTCGCTCAACATGGAAGTGGAGCGTGCAACACAAACATGGGATCAAGCAACGAAGTCGCAGTAAACGTCAGTATTCGTTAAATACATGCATCACGGCTTTAAAAAATGAAGCCGATTTGCAATTAGCTAGCTAGTTTTTAAGTGATAGAACTGCTTAATGGAAGCCACTAAAAATCTGACAGTTACAGAGACCGCTAAATGAACGGAAGCACTTCGCAACGCATCAACCAACTGCCAATTAAATAAAGGGTAACCACCGAGACGCGCAAACCTCGTTTCTAATGTGCTTCAACAATACTTGCAGGCAACAATACTTCAACAATACTGTACTGTCATCAGTGCATCACTCTGGCAGCGACAAAATGCCCTCGTTGCCATGACGTTCCATGACCAGACTGCTTTCGCGTCTATTTGCGACTGCGCAGAAATGATAATGCCAAATCGTTACTCACCAGCGAAACTGTACTACTGTAAATCTTCTACTGCCGGCAACTGCACTGGTTCTACTCCACATGGTGCAGATACTACATCACAGAAAGCATTCTTATAGAACGGTAGGACAAAACGCCACTGACCCATTTGTTTAAGAGTAAAATAATCGCGAGGCGACAATCGTAATAAAAGCGATCTGCACCTGCAATGGATATCAGCGTGGATTCGCTGGTGAAACTTTCAAATAGTGGAAAGTCATCGCAAATATCTGACATTAGTGATGTGTTGCAATTCTGAAGCCACGCTTTTTGCATGGTAACCTTTCCCTCAAACTCTATTCGTAAGCTTCAGAGCATAAAAGAGGCTTAGGAAATGAAACCGCGCTATGGTGAACGAAAATCAAGACACAGACCACTGCAGCTATTATTATCTGTGTCTTCTTCATCCCTCTAACTAACATGCACTGCATATGGGCATATCCACTCATATCCCTCAGCAAGAGATCTAATGGACATAAAATACACCTCGAGAACGACCCTGCAGAACCAATTTCACTGTAACAATCATATACATCGGGGACAGGTTGAAAAAACTGCATGCGTAAACTGAGTAGGGAACGTGTAAAAGAAATAGTTTTCCTGTCCGGGATTTGCATTCACACAGACGCTTACGAAACGCATTTGCAAGCAGTGTTTGGCTGCTTTCTGAATATTGATGCAAACAGTCGGTTTGGCAAAAAAAGGTGCGAAAGTGGAGGGGGATGGAGGCGGGGGGGGGGGGGGGGAAGGAGGGGGGAGAGGGAGGGGTGAAGAAATCGCCTATTACCCGTTCTCCTGTAAAAAATAGGTCGACGACTGGCACAAAACTGTGAGTATAACAAAAGTATGGTGGATGAGACCACACATTAGTTCCTGTAGGCCTAAGGGCCACTGAAATAGAACACTGTATTCGCTAACGAAGTAAAATCGATTTCAGTGAGGCATGAATTTCTTTACGTAGAACGAAATCCTTTCAGCAATAAATAACGATGGCTGCAATTAGATTTTAAAAAGGTTTTTCAAAGTTTTCTAATGCACTTCGACACAGCAGTCTGTGATAGCAATTCTGCCTCTTTCCATGAGTAATTACAAATCTGTATTTGGGAAATGGTTCAGTCTTGCATTATTTGCCTACTTCTATGCATATCTGTCGGTCGTCCTTAAGTGGGGTACCACTGCGCCAAGGCAACGAAATTTGAAGGGTTTAATGCGTTCGTAGGGGGGACCTCTTCCGTTACTTTTCAGTTCATTTACGTGCTTCGACAAACGTAATGAGTACATGAAATTGCTCAAAACATGCTTGCATTCTGCAATCTCTTCGGACACATTTTGCACTGATTGCTCAAAACAAGTTCACAAGCGGGCCGGGATATCAGCACAAAATGACTTTTTTCTACCCATCACGTTGATCATTTTCAAGAACTAAGAACAAATAATAAAATCCAAGCAACAGCGCGTTTAACCGATTACACCGTTTCCACGCATCATTCAAAAAATTCGTTTCTTCTGAGTCGATCGATGCCAAATGTATGGAAGTTTTCATGCATCTGCAGACGATTAAAACACTCTCCGAAATTGATGACGACTTCAACGTCGATGTGGAGAAAGAGGGGGGAGGGGGAATCCAGTGCATGAGTTACGATAGTCAAATTTCGCAGCGCAAGTTCCAGCAACTCGCAACCTCAGAAGCTATAGCAATATGAACACGTAGACGCACACTTTTAGACCCGGATGAGACATCGGCATAGCTCATTCCGAAAATTCAGATTTACAAAAGAGCGCAAAAAGTGGTGCTCTGTAAATGCTCATCGGTTGGGTTAAAAGGTGAAGACCGTTGCACCCATATATCATTTGTTGGCGACTGATAAAAGCTGTGAGCGGAAGTGCAAAAGCGTTTATTGTGAGTGCTCTTTCGAATGTATCTCCACTTCTTTTGCACTATATTTTGTTGCACCATGTGCTGAAATAAAAAGCGAGGACGACAAAAATGACAGCTGAATAGCAATGGCTCTTAAAAGAATTGATGAATATGACTTAATAAGATTTCAGTACGACGGAGAACGAGTTGGCTGAAAAAGAACGCTTATCGAAGATTTAAAGATTTCGTTTGGAGACGAAAAGATATCGTGAGCGCCTGGGAGATGGATCAGAGCGGAGTATAGAGTGAGGAGTGGGCATTAAAGTATTATCTCTAGAGTAGGCAAGCTAATAGCACCAATGATGCTTGACGAGACGCAAAGTAGAAAAAACGAAGAAAAAAAAAACGGCAGAAACGACACTGCCTTTGGTCGTGGATGTAGAAAACACGACCTAAATCTTCTCTCATAAACTATATTTTATATAAAACGCTTCATTAAACCAATTATTAACAAAAAACGAGATGGACAAAGAGATATTCCATATGCATGAGGCATTACACAATCTCTCGTCCAGATGTACATTGCATTTTTTCAAAACCTCCGCAGTAATTTGAAGCAGATAAGTCGAAAAACGCACCAAAAACCAAATAAATAAGTAATAATTTCGTCTACACCCACAAGTCGTATAAAATGCGATAAGCACATTCCATGTTATACAGAAATGGCCACCCATACGACCTTAAAGAAAAGCAGCCTCGCCAAACCTGCTCAGTTATGAAATGCGATCGATCAGTGCGATGAAAAATGCGTTCCGTCTATGTGTCAAATAAACGCAAACTTTTGCTCAGTTAACGCTCCAAAATTCTTTTCGATGGTGATGGGTGAGCTGGGAAATCGCAATACGGCATGGATTCATGAGAAAACGCTTTATAAGCATGTCGAGATGAATAACAAACTCCTCTTTACGATCTTTGGTGCTTTTTGAAAGATTTAAGGCAACAACATGCATGATGTGTTTGCGCGCATGCCTCGCTATTCGGCTGTTTCCACTGAAACGGCAGAAAAGCAAAACAGTGAGATTTGTTAGGCACAGTAACCATCGTAAATTATACAATATCACTAGTTTCATCATGGCCGATCATTCGTCATCTGTACGAAAGTTTACACTACAAGCGCCTAAACGCATCACAAAAAGCTGTCTTGTTAAGGTTTTTTGCTAACAGACAGTCTTTCTCGAAGGAATAATTACTACGGATGTGCTCCTTGTTATACATGCTAAGGAAAACCGATCCATCGAGCAGCCACAAAAACGCACTTTGCCTTGTTTTCATACAAAATAATAAAAGGTTAACGAAGAGGCATAAGCTAAGAAAGACATTTCGCTTCTTCAAAGTCGACAAAACATAACAATTACGCTTAAGCACGTTTGGTCCACAAGAGAGTTCACAAAGCATTTCCAGAAATAATGCAACTCCAACAATGAGAAGTGAATGTTACATATATTTACCTCATTTTCACAACCCGCTGGGTCATCTTATTTTACCTAACAAAATCTTGAATGCTGAGACATAGGAAGCAGCAACATATTAAGGATAATGCTGCTGGAACACAGCACTCTGTCCAGTTCACAATTCTTTCCATTTCAAATTTTTCCGGATGTTTCTTTTTCAAAGGTCAAAGGTCATCTGCATCTACGCACCTGCCAATCTTCTACCATTTTGTCGTCAGCGCTCCGTCTCCGCTAATTTAGACTGCTTTAGAAACCAAGACAGTGTGAAGGCAAAAAATACCGGTATCTGAGATTTTATGGAACTTGAAAGAATATAACAAAGTCATGTGAGCCCTAGTTTAGCCCCTTGGCGGTTTCCACACATCTGTTTGTTGGAAATGAAAATACATGGCTATGTGGCCGGCACGTTTAATAAACTTCTTTCACCTATCAGCTAGACCAACCTCTCAGCTTAAACTCATCTAACCAGTAAAACCGCTGGCGCCTTTCTAAGAAACAGAATCGTTTTCACACCGATTCGAAAGATATTCAGACGCTCATTCACATCACTGACAAATTTCTGCAATGAAATCCGAGTAGCTAGAATTTCGTAGCACTAAAAAAAAATCGAATCGCTGATGTCGTTTACAGTTTTCCAGAATAATTAAACTGCAGCAACGATTTAGCGAAAATTCGCCAAATGCAGCGCACATGACTTCCGACACAGTTTGACGAGCAATTGCGGAACGTCGAAACGACGTCAAACAATACACGAACGACCCACCTCAGTACTTCTGACGCTATCACAGATGCCTCGCTTGAGCCAAAAACAGTAATGCCACTGCAAAACATATCCCATCCCATAGCGGTTCTACTGTTTCTTCCTACCAGCCATACTGAACTAAAACATAGAAGAATCCTCATAATGACGGAATGACTTTCTCAAAAAAATCGTCATGCTGCGTACTACAAATAATTCATTGGTACTTCATGCCTCAGGCAGTAACAAACACGAAGACATGGTAACCAAGAAATGACGGAAACTGTCAAAGCAACCTAACTCTCTAGGAATTCACAGAATTGCTCTTGGTGTAACGGAACGTTAAGGCATTGAAAAGATAAAAAAGCAAATAAACGCGATTTAAAAAACTCCTTTATGAACACCTCATTCGCCAAAACGCTACCACGAAAGAAAAAACCGCTGAATACTACAACGTAACATGAAAAGAACTGCGAAGTAAGAAAATCTTGAATTATTTCATATGTTCATAGACTCTTTGGGCAAAAAAACTTATGGTGTCAATTATTCCTTCATTCAAAAGTGCGTTTAACCTTAAAAATAACATCACCTTTTTCTCATCGAAGACTCGATGAAGGAAACATTTCTCTAAAATGCTCACGAATAAACGAATAAACATTTCTGCACGACCTCAAACTTGGTTAGTGGGTGGAAGCAGAGGAGAGAAAATGCGTTCATAAGACGGACCACTAGGAAACTCGACGACAGATAATCCAAACGAAAGTCACATTCAAAAATAGCCTGACCTTGCTTCTAGCTCAATCATCAGTCCTCAAAAAACAACCTTCAAAATTAGCATGAACTGATCCCGCCAAGATGAAAAAGGCTTCGAGCACATTTCAGTGTTGGTGCTTTTTGCGATAGTTTATTTGAGAAAGTGCTTCGCAGAACTAAACGAAATTTTCCACGTATGTGCCAACAGCAACATAAATCGCCTAGCTTCAAATCACGCAGAGAACAAATTGTTCTCTTCAGATCTGACCATAGCTGGGAACGCTTAGCCTCGACTTTGATTGAAGACAATATTAATCTGCATTATACCACTGCATTCTATATATGGTTGGCTACGAAAGTTAGCCTTGCAGGCGTTGATCTTAACGGATTTGCACCTTTCGGACATTATATGAAACAAGTAATTAAAGAATGCCTAGTAATGCTTAGTGGATGCGAATTTCATCTAAGTGGGCAATACCTGCATTCGCTCGACACTGAGCGATTTGTTTCAACGCCTTACGCGCTTTATTTGAACGATCTAATTTTCTGCACTTGATTGTGCGTACACCGCTAGCTCACTGAGCGCTACCGTGGATGGATATTTTAGAAGTTTTACTAACAAGGGATGAATAACGTAGCAGTGACTGAGTATACAGATAACGGTGAAACCATCAGTATGTCTAGATGAAATTATTTTGGTTTATAATGTTATCATGCCAATTCCAGTCAATCAGTATTGCACTGCGGTCAGCGGCAGCTTTCGGAAACACTGGTCGAGCACATTCCCTTTTCTGGATTGCCACAGCTTCACAGGCGATAGACTCGTACAATTTTTTTTTTTTTTGTTTCACGATGACTTTATTTCAACCATTCCTCTGAAGAAATTCCACAGATCCGTGGCAGAATTTCAGCAATTCAAGTACCAAATACTCCTTTCTATTCTCTATCCGTCTTAAATCATCACCTTTTCTCCTGATGTCCTATTCACATATTTAAACGATGCTGGACTCAAAAAAAATTGATTGCAGTATGAACAATGAAAGGCCACCAACAAGCACAAGTCGATTTCAGCCTATCTGCAAGATTAACCCACTCCAGCTTTGTGTAAATGACTGTATTTTCCCGAGCCGATGCTGCTGAATGTGAGTATATGAGTCCTTGATACGAACCGACGTCATATATACAGCGTTCTGGCATCTGTGTTTTCAATATGGGTTTTCATAGCTGTGGACAGGTTTCACGGCGTTTAGGATTCGGCGATGATGAAGATCTCTGCCGACTGACGTCATCCGTGATAATTTAAAAGTCTCGTTGATAAGAAAGAGAAAGGGGGAAGGAGAAATACTACTGAAAGCGTGTAAAATGAAGGCTGAATATCAGAAAGAGTCTTTCAAGTTGCAACATTCGCTTACCCTTACGAACGCAGTAAACGAACCGACTGATGAGAAGTGAGGCAGCTCAAAAGGCGAGCTGGCACGACCGTTCGCCGTTACGCGTAATTCCCGCCTCAGTAATTCCAACTGCACCAGAGCCTGGAACCATCGAAATAACTCCTATGGAGTACTTCCTAGTTTATGAGTCTAGCGAGCTGATCAATATCTTGCACAAACTGTCCGCTTGTATAAGCTTTATACGCGCATTTCCGAACATTTATCACTTCTGATTGGTGAGTCCAATTTTAAACATACAGACCCTTAAGCATTATGAACGTTCGTGGAAAGGGTCGTTGGCTACATTTTTGGGTGATCAAGCACGCGTTAGCCAATCTTACAAGTCGTTTCCAGTTCATAATATAGAGTGGCAAGAGATTCAACTTATACAGTACAGCTGTTCTATTATTATGCAACTTTAACATCAAACATTATAAGCAATATCACGGCTGTTAAAAATGGATTCATAGTAAATAAAATCACAAGTGCTGCCTCGTAAATGCTCCCACCTGAAATTTATCCGATCAAGTAATGAGCCTTATTTGCCGAAGAAAATGCTCTTCAAATAAACCAACGACCATTATTTGCAATTTTCCCCCAATTCTCAACAACTGCCAGCTACATTCTTGAAAGATATATTCGTTATTTGAGGCCAAATTCTGGTCTGACGGCCTTGTGAATAAAAGGGCCCATAAGCATACGTCGAAAACCTATAGATACATGTTTTGAGGAATGCGGAATTATTTTATATCGAAATGTTCCGACGACATGAGCATGAACCACTTACATCCTCGGGTTTTCTCTGATATTTCACAGATGGATTCACCAATTTCGTTAAATAGTTGGCTATTTCATTAGTGGTATTGTGTATTTATATCATCGCAACATCACGTTGATGTTATCACGAAGAAAGCTGTTTTATCCTCATCATAGCCGTTCGCACATTTACCTCAAGAAGTGCATGGCCCCTGGTCATTATGGTGACTCTTCACAAAACTAGTGGCACACCCCCACTCTCCACTTCCCCGTCTAGAGCGCGAAGAGTTGCAAAAACCTTTAGAACCTCAAAGAGAACAAAATGTGTCTTCTAAGCAACGCATCGAAACAATTTAATGCGAAAAGTAACTTCAGTTTACATACTCTGCATACTTTCTCGAGTGATCCCGTGTCTGCTTTGTTTTTGTATTGAAACGCAACAACCTACGTGATTTGCTTTACAACGATGCGCATTTACCCACAAGGAACTTTCCGCAGTTACTCACAAAATGATTTAAAAAAAAACAGCAAAAAAACAGAAACTTCGTTTTGTCAAACCACAAAGCGTAAAAGCGATTCTCCACTCAAGGAACAAAATGCTTATCAATGACCGCTGCCCTGCAGAAATGCAAAGAGCATTCCATTTCTATTCATGCCTCCCTCCTTGATTTCATTCAGTCTGAATAGCGAAATGAAGCCCGACTACAAGAACTGCTATAGTGGTTTTTCAAGGACTCATTTCGCTAGCATAGCCAAAAAGAACGATAACAACACCGAAGCCTAAATAACAACTCAATTTTTTCTCAGACAGCATACGAAAAATACACAGCGCCTCATCTAGTATACAATGTTCGAAGTGCAGAGTACTCTGAACTGCAACAATGAAAGTCTTTAAACGCAAGCCATGTGGTCGCCAGAATGATCGCTGATCGTATGAACAAGCCATTTCAACCTGAACCCCCAAAAGCACTTTGTGTTTAAAAAAAAACCTTGAAATGAAAGCTTGTAGAGAGTGCGAAGATAATGAACGGAATCTCAATTTTTTTTTCAAAGGATGGAGAGCAATCTCTCCTCATCAAAGCTTCATTCAAATTAAACTAATTAGTTTTTCCTCAAGCCAAATTAGTTTTCTCTTTTATCCTTCATTCTGCACTATCTCTCGCATCTCTCTGTCCCTGCAAATCCTAAAACAAATTGTAACATAACCGAGGCAATTTAAGAGCACAAAAGCCTCCGCCTTGCTTATGTTTCGTCAGGATATGCATGGTAATGTTTTGCACAACGGCACAATGAACTTTGAGCTCCCTCCTACCAACGAGAGGTGGTAGAAGAGGGGAGGAACCGAAACTTGCAGGCAATTCCCCCATTCCATTCTCCTTTCAGTGCAACTCATCTCTGTTGATATGCTAACGCGTTACAAGCACTGTGACCTATAATGCAGTATAAAAGTGAACAACAATAAGAATTAAAAGGAAAATCGAACGCAAACAATACAGCAACGCGATTTGTTTTCGTGAGCTGTGAGATTTTAAACAATCTCTATTAAAAGCGTCGAACAACTGCCACAATAGAAATGCGTGTGAAAAGAAGCAAATTGATGGAATAAACGCAATGAAAAACAGCGCGATGATTTCTGATCCTCCAAATGCCGACCAAGAATGCGTTCTCCTCTTTTTAAGATATATTCGAATATGGCTTGCAACATACGGTGAGAGCTACACTAATATCAGTGAAACTTTCAAGGAAACAACAAGGGAACGGTAAGGTCTCAAAGCAGATCAATTAACTTCCTCAAATTCCGTTTCATTTCGAAAGCATAAAACGTTGCAAATGACGCCGAAACTTTTGTTTATTCAGCGCCAATGAACGGGAACGAAAGCTGCCTGAAAAAGGTTCATAAATAAAAAATCTTAACGGTTCGAAGCACAAAAACTGCTCTAAACAACAACTAAAACGCCGTCTTAAGCAAGCACCACTTCGAAGTACACTCAGTGGAAAGATGAAGATTTCTGAAAGATCAACAAGTTTCTTTTTAGCCAATCCATACACAGCAACTGAGGTCGACTAGATGATAAAAACACTTAAAATTAAACTCCGGCAAATTTATGCGTTATGCTATTCAAATACTACTCTAGTAAGCTCGCAAATGAAAAAAAGAGTAGGTTCTTTTAGAAGCCCTGAATCACTTAGTTCCTGCTCGCTCGTTTTCGAAATGGGCTTAGTCTCCGACATCTGGCACCGCCTTTGAAGTTCGAGGCTTACAAAGACGCGTTACGTAACTTCTATCAACTTCAGATCCACAACGAAAATTTGCAACACTACAACATGAGGTCTTGAAATTTTCTGATGCGATTCCAGCAAAGCAGGAGCTGGTCAGTCCGTTAACGGATGCATCAATATCCCTCGAAACTATCACATTTGGTTCAACGATAACGTTTGCTACAAGCTTTTCAAGCTCTCTGGAAAGTTTCAGAAATGAAAAGTGCTTCTGTATTAATGACAATCGAAACGACTGCTCCAGTCAATCAGCGGAAACAAAGCTCAAAAAAGGTGGGTTTCCAGTTCAAGAAATTTGGTTGGCTGAAGCAAATATATTCTATCGAACAACTCTTACTGATGTAAGGAACCAAACCGAGTAGTTTCACAAGGCGGAAAATTTGAGCAGTTATGCAGTCGAAGAGGACAAAATGCTGATTTTTTTTGGCGTGTCACCCGAGGCTATTTATAAACATGAGCAATTTTAAAACAGCTAAAACGACTACTACTGCAGGCCTGAGACTTAAGACCTAAGAACCAAACATATGGAATAAGCGAGAAGGAAATGTGAGTTAGCCGTGCTACGGTGCGACATGAAGAAGTTCTGAATGATATAAAATTTGGTATTTCACACAGATTTCAAGAGAAATTTCAAAGAAAATCAGATATCTGACCACTGTGAACTGCTTCTGAAGCGCCTCTATGTGGGGCTCTTCATTCTGTCGCATGTTATGCTTCCGTTTTAAAATGCAGAAAACTGACAGCATCCGATTTATGACGCAGAACTTCACATTATGCTCACATGTATCTGTCGAGCGCCTCCATCCCGATATATTCATCACACGTCTTTTCGAAAATTGGTGGTAAAATTTGCTTCCACGGAAACAAGGAAAACAATCTGCGGCTGCAATAAAAAGTTGCACTGAGTGCATCACTGGAATTTTTTCGAAACAAATGCAGATGACCGTTTCATAATGCTCAGCCATGTTTGCAACCCTACTCATGCTGCGTATTTCGGCCGGAAATACGTGTGCCGTTATGAAAAACAGTCTCTCACGTTCAACGATCAATAAATCTGAAGGTTATGAGCAGGCAAACAAGTGCAAATACCACCATAAAGAGGGACTGAAGGAACTGCCTTGAGAACTAATGACGTCGCTGGTGATACATCAGAAAACTTCAGCAACGCCAAAAGGAATGGTGCATCACGATAAGCTAAGAATTACCGCTAATAATCGAGCTTAAGACATTTGAAGAAAGCAGCCGCTTAGGTGCCCGATCCAACTCTGCCAACTGTTTTCAAAATCAGTAAATTCAAGTTTTGAAAGGAAAGGACTAAAAATAAAATTTCAATCATATCGATCGTATCATGCACGTGTCAAAATGAGTTTCAGCACTGCAAGCAACTAGCACAATCCCAATCATTAAAAGTGGTAGCCAACCACTACAACCAAATGAGGGAACGACCTGATGAATGAACAGTACTCCAGTTTCTTAATGATATCATTTGGTAAAATAAAACTAAAATCAAAAGAGATCAGAACAGCTGTATCAAGGACAGAACCGATGAGTTTAGTAATATGATTCTCGGCAAAATACTGAAACAGAACAATACCTGGTCTCTTTCGTAACACGCTTTCACTTTTTCAGCTTCCGCCTGCTCTGCAATCCGACGGTGATATTCCGCATCTCTTTTCCAAGCTTCACAAGCTTGCCGAGCCTGTTTAAGGCCCTCTTCCCAGGCAGCTAACTTCTGATGATGAGCTAAAAGCTCTTCGCTTTTTTTGGCCAATTCACGCTGCAGCTCTTCACGTGACATGAGGTCGGATTGTTGCAGAACGAGCTCATTCTTTGCCGCATCTAAAATGAAATGTGAAAAAAACATTAAAATTTGCTCAATCCGAAGTCACAGTATTCTTATCTTCGTCGCTAATAAAATCTGCTTATGAACATCCCTTACTCCATCTCTTTCCATCATTCCCTAACAGTGGGCGCAGGTGGGAAGCACCTAATTAAAAATCTGCATAACATTGACAAAACTGATTTGGCATTCCACTGCCTCCATTAATGATTAACTGGACCACGTCACAGAAAAACACAAACAATCACGAGTAATTCAATCCTTTTATCAAAGCTTCGCAAAAAAGCCAGTATGGAAAGTTTCATGTTCAACACAACTCCATACACAAACGAAGGGTTGTTTAATAAACAGTCGCTGGGAATGAACTAAAGTGCCTAAAGTAAACACATGAAAACCCCCAAAGGGAAAATCAACCAATTACAAAGCCCAAAATAAGTGAGAGTCCCATGCAGCCAACTCGTGGGATATTTCGGATCAAAAAAACGCTTGTCAAAGAGACCAGCACATGAGGACAAGAGAAACAGTGCGAACAAGTAAGAATTCAAGATCACACTGATGCGTGAGCCAGTAGGATGGAAATAAAATAACTCCATTCAAAATAACTCAAATAGATCAAAGAAACAACTGGAAGCACACAGAAATCAACCCAAGGTCTACATCTGTTGGAATATATACCTCAGTGTTATGCCTTCCACCTTACGAGTGCAGCGGACAAATAACTGCTGTTGAGGAAAATGATTGGGGAAGGCGAAAACAGAATCAACGCTCTATGTCACACCTTGTCGAGGATTTAAAAAACGCTCACTGACCACTGCATACAATTCAGCAACAGTTACTCAGTGGCGAAGAGCCATTACTTGGATTGAATAAAATGAATAATGAATAATGGAAAGCCTCAGCGATGAATGATGGCTAAGCGATACATAACCGTGGATAGTAAAAATTGGACTGCGTGAATTTTTGGAGTGAATGAGGTCGCCTAATCACTATACACGCCATTTTCACTGATCTCGTTTTCACAAACAACATCACCAGTTACAGTTTGAGTGTGCAAAATAGTACCAGTAACTGAAAATGCAAACAACAGCACTAACTGTATTTTGCAAATTATATTACCCATTATACTTAACGGAGAACATAACGGACTACATTTGGCAAGCGCATCACTAATAACGTTACTGACCCCTTTAAACGGACAAACAGATGGACCGTTCTTCAAATCAAACTCCCACAGTTTGTTAAGAACATAAGATAAAAATATGTCGACAGAAGATCATTACTCATGTAAAGTGCAAAGAATTTTCTTGAAACAGAAAGAGAAAAAACAAGCAGAGGTTTCTGAGCCTAAAACTAAGAAAATTATATTCATAACAAAATTTTGCATTTGGAGTGTTTCTATAATGCCGTTTAGAATCCCTTCCCTATACTATTTCCACCCTAATCGTTCTAAACATACTCCTCATCGTCCCATTTCCTTCACTAGACCCTCATGTTGGGCATTTCTGTTTTTATTATACATATATTCCTGTCTCTTTTAGGACGGAAGTAGGACAGTCGGGCTTGGTATGACGTCAACAGAACTCTTAAGCACACTGCACAAAAATACGACAAAAACAAACCAGAAGAAACCATGGCGACAAATGCAGCTGGGACCGACTTCAACGGAAGTAACGGCTGCGGCGATTCAGTAACACTCTTGCGATGAAGAAGTGTTGATTCACCTAGTGAAGTAAGGGGCGACGATCCGAACGGTGAACCCGATCCCGGAATCTGCATCGGTGACGATGATGAAGAGATCGCTACAATTCAACCTTGCAGAGGAATGAGCATGCAAACGAGATATGATACTGGCGACCTAAATTATTTCGCTCTCGAGAAACTGGTAGGCAGGGATGGTCGCGTAACCGCTGCATTGTTTACGTTTTCAGTATCGAAAAACGCGCTCCATTACGGCTTTAACAAATCGCTATCATAAATTTCAAAAGAAGACATTGAAATGAGTTTCTCAACAAATCTCAGACAACTATTTGAAACCGACGACAATATAAATGAGTGCAAAATGAATAGTCAACTTTCTAAACATCTGCCGAAGTATACCAACGTATTCAAAAGATTTCGATAAGGAGCACTGGCATGCCGTAAAAATGAAGAAATGATCTCTTCAGCGTCAGTGTTCGCCGTTGGCTGCCTTCTTTAGAAATCATCTACACTTTCGCTGCTATTATACTGCCGCATTTGGAATACAAAATTCTCACATGTAATGCCAACTTGACACCTGAGAGCTTCTCGTTTAACGCTGTCCAACGGTACATCGCGGTGAAGTTTTTCATTAACCTCATTCATTTGTGACTACCAATTACAGTGTCCCGATTACAGCAAAAATTTGACAGGTAGAAGTGTTCAAGATAAGGAGCGCAAACTTGTTTAGCGACTGCACCTGCTAATATTTCCTGATCAACTTGCACCGCTCTGCAAGTCCACAATACGGATTAAATGACATGACGAGTGAAACTGTGTGGGAAACATGAGGCATGATAAAGGTAGTTATCATCTAGAAAATCTGGTAGCGAGCGGCGGAAAGTTGAATTCGACGCTCCCGCATTATAACACTTTCAAGGGTGAAGCAGTTTGGGGCGCTTGTTCAGGTGAAGATGAAATAACGGCGTTAAGGCAGCCGAGAGTGAAATTATTTAAAAAGAGCACCGTTGCCCCGACAAGAATGGAATACAGATTATTTGCAATGACCCCTTTTAGGAGTTTTGTCATATCGTCGACCGTCCGCGTTTTGTTTTGCGAAACCATAGTGTTCGGACAGATGTGCCAAGAACTGTATTCACACTTTGCTTTTTGGGGGTTTCGTCCCAACGAAAAGGTTGCCAAGATTTCTTGCGGGAGCTTTCGCAAATGGCAATTGTCAACATGCAGTTTATAACGTCTAGTGCCACCAATCTGGAAGGCAGTCAGGCGCCGCGGATATTCTAGCGCCGAGGCATCCTGGCGTCGTGGCCTTCACGTTGGGATTATTAGCGCATTCTGCGCAGTGGATATTTTGGCGCCACGAACAGTGCGCGCCCAGAGAGTATCGTAAAGCGACGGTACCAGTTCAATGCAGTAACGTTTCTGCAGAAATTAGCAAACACAGCGCAACGTAACGATGGCCACTGCTTAGACAAAGAACGAAGTGCAAGTGAAGTTGGATGTGCCTACAACCTAAACTGCCGCAGCAATAAGCGTCAACCATTTCTTGTGTTTTTTAGTGTACGGTTGATGAGTGGAAAGTGAAGAAGAGGTTATCATCACTAATTATGCCTTGCTACGGCGACTTGCCAAAACATTTGAAAGGATTTGCGAACTCGGAAAGTTATTCGACACCTGAGGCTTTTTCCACCACCAGTCAGAACGGCCGTCTGTTATTCGTTGCATTTACCAGTGAAAATGCGGAGCGAATTTGGTCCTACACTATTCAAGACGAAAGCAGCAATCACTGTGTGGAAGGTTTTCACGGCACACTTTTATCCTCATCATTGAAAGGACTCGTTGAAATGCGAAGAAGACTAAAAATTCCAATGGAGACTTCTGCTACAGCGACTGCAGCGTAGTAAGCCTCTAAACTATATTATTATTGTAAACATAGTGTGCATCTAGTTACTAATTGAGTTTTCATAAGTAACTAGAACTTAGAACTGATCGGATGATATGACTGGCGGCAAGCCATTAAGCACTCCTTCGCCCAAACCCTTCTTTGTTGTCCTTTTCTCTTTGATGCGTATGAAAAGAACAGCTATACACCCTCAGCGCTTTACCTCTTCATTTCTAAATCACTACGTTAAGATTTGCCAATGCTTCATGGCACAAGGTTAAAAGACGATTTGTCTCAGTGTCCAAGATGGTTCCGAGACCAGTCTATTCGCTCAGGTACTGTATGACGCATTGCGAAACCATTCTGCAATATCACTTAGCCCTGCAACCTTTCATTACTCCTTAGTCATGCTATTTAATTCATATTTGTCATTTAGGACTCAGCTAACTCAGTTTCAGTTCAATAAACTCATTAAGTCAAAAATGCACCGGTGGAAGCCGATCATTCTATGAATAAAAATGTTTGGAGGTTGTCAACGCAAAGAATTACAATGACGACAAGGCGTCGACGAGAACTCCGATGTAGAATTGAGGTAAGGGAAACACGGGAATGCTTCGGGTCCGAATATTCGTCCTTTTATATTTGACCTATCACATCATCACGATCACTTACCTTTCGATCGCTTCGCTATAAATTCACTCCACTTTTTAAAGCCGTTTTCCATGTTTCTAATGAATACCACTTTGGAGCTCTGCAAAACCGCAACTTCTGCACCGAAAGTGGTCATTATTGCATTACGTAGCTGAATAATCTCGGTACTCAATGTGTCCTAGGTTGCGAGTTACTAGCTATCAAAAACAGCAATGGGCTTTTTACTGCGACTTCGTTGCTTGTTCCCATGTTTGTGTTGCACGCTCCACGTCCATGTTGAGCGAAACTTCTCTACTGCCCCATCAAGCAACGTATAAATTTTACATAGCAATTAGAAAAGAGCCTGAAATGCCACCAGTTTCGGCCGTCCTTCCATATAGCACAGCTTACTTTCTGCGTTTATAATCAAGCAGCTACTTCTGTTGATAGTGCTTTCTGTTACTTCAGTTAAAGTTGTTCAAAACCGTTGCTCAGTGTATACACGAGAAAATGCAACTTGTTCATTCTACTTATTTTCTACATATTCCAGCGGTGAGTTGATCGATAAAAATAAATTTGATCATTCTATCAGACGCTCATTCTATAGGCCACAGTGGCCGCTTTTTGAGACCTTGATGTTTTCCTTGCTGGTGCACTAAATCCAAAGCGTCCAGCTGCACACGTACTCAAGTCTATCAGCACCAAATCGCCCTGCGTCGGCTAAAGTAAGGCGAACAAACGCAAAGAGACCGTGAAAAACTAAGCACTGTCTGAGCTTGCTTTCGCCACAAACAGTTTCGCTGAACATTACAGTGGCGGGCAAAACTGAGAAGGAAATTACGTTCGAAAGGCTTTTCTCACCTTAGAAGACTGCTCAATCATCATTGACAAGGGCTTTATGAATGAGCCTCCAAAATGTGAGAAGCAAGGCAAATGTTTCTTTGCAATTCACCTACCCGCAGTGGGCAAACAACAATTATACCCACCCTCCTCCCTCCCTCCCATGTCCATGAGTGTTTTGCCTTTCGCGTCGGCATTCCCTAAAGAGAAAGATTTGTAGACAAAATATTGGCAACCGGTACATCAACTGTGGGAAGCATTAAATGAACGGAGCGAGCAAACGCACACTGAAGGGCGAACAATCCGAACGAACATTTACTAATATTAAAAAACGCAAAGGTGGGAATCTTCTGGACATCCTATTTGCCACGTGTAAACTGAGCCAAAAGCCGCATTTCGATAGAAGATTTGTGGAAGGCTATCGAAATAGGAGACAGCATGCCCTGTGAACACGAAATATAATGTTACATTGTTTTTAGGTGTTAGTCAATTTCCCCTATGTTCAAGCTGGCTGTAGAATATTTTCACGTTCTACATCCACTTATCACAGAGGACGCAAGAGAAAGTTATGGCAGTGTTACGTTTCGATAATATCTGTCTGCTTATGCGAGCTGATTACGTTCGTTTAAAAGAGCTTAGCAATGCGTGATCAATGGAGAACATAGTTCTCAATCAACAAAGGAGTTTCAAAGCAGTTCAAAAATGAAGAAAATCCCAAAAAATTTTTTTCGATCGTTCAAAAAATTCTCTCCGAAAACCTTGAATTTTGGAAGGTCCTAACTTTCTTGTACTGCTTCAGTTTCCAAGCTTTTAACTCAGTTGCTTCCTGAAGCAAAAATATGGTCCTCATCCTATTAAACGCTTGACAGCATTAAAAAACCTAGTGATGAATAAAGTAGATGAATCTCTGTCTCAGTAGCCCTCTCCTTCTCGTCCTTCCCCTTCTTCTTTTGCAGCGAACACACAACTGATACTTACGCGTGTTCGAAAAAAGGTCAGACAGAAGCTTGTGCTCCTTGCGCTCCGAAATGGGTGATAGAGCCGAGGAGGAGAGCTCATCCAGAGAAAGTTCGTCGATTGCCGATGGTAGAGCACGCAACGATGTCTCCCCTATGCTTCGACTCATCGTGCTCAATGCCGAATAGGTCGGTAGCGACGAAACCAGACTTTCACCACCCACCGAAAATCCTGCAACACTGCTTTGAGAATATTGCAGCTATTTTCTTGATATGCTCATACTACTAGTTAAAAGCATGACAAAATTTAATAACAATTATGAAACCGACGTTCGAAACACTGCTCAACTGTGCAAACGTGCATAAACTCTTTGAGCAGAAGCATTACCTTACGTCAGCACTCACCAACTACGTATGAAAACGAAGACGATTCCTGTCTTATTCTAATGCGCTATTCTCGCAACAGCATCCATTAAATGTAAATATTCCTCACAACTTCCGACAAGTTTCTGGATGAGTATTGGTATCATTATGATTTTATAGAATACATACACGGTGAGATTATTTCGATGCATCGTAGAAGAAAGACGGCTACTGCGTTAAAACATTCCCTTCTTAGAATTTGCTCTGATCGATGTTGGCCACCGCATAACATAGTTGAATCTAATCAGTACTGTAGGCAATTTATTGCGACTGAACTGCTGCATCATAAATTATTCTTACATGAAACGAACACGCGACCACACTGCGTCAGCCTTGTTTTACTGGTAATTAACGGTTGATATGCGAGTCGCCCTCCCATCTAATCAGATGAGAAGAGGTTGCCTTCGAAAGATGCCCGAAAAGAATTTAAAGTTGCTAGCAGCGGTCATTCAGGGTAACAACTGTTCATTATATTACAACAATGTTTACAAAAAGTGATCGATGACACATGACGGATAAAAAGAAACTCCATACGCGTATCGCATTTGCACATGAGGTTATCCTAACACAGAAATGTCCGTAAGCTCGCGAAGACGCAATAAACTCTTAGCCAACTTTGAGCTAATGATACGATTTATAACGACGGAGATCTAAGGTCGCATTGACGGTGCACCACCATAACGAAAACATGTGGTCGAATAAAAATAGAACTGCTTATTCAAGCTGGGGATACTGATGATGGTATGTGTGCTTGCTGACTCTGTGGACCGACCTTTGCGAGCACACAAACGACGTCACTTCCAGCGTAACGAAGATCGCAAAAAAAAAAGAATTAACCTAAAACTCTGCACGGAACATATTTTCACCACTAATAACCTATGATGAGATACTCTGCATCATAGTCGACTCGCTTTTTCTCGAAGCAAACCAACGAGAATAAAGAAAATTTAGTGTTTAGTAGAGGTCATAAAATCTCACCGTCCACCGTTTGACCACCCATGTAGCAACGGTGAGATCATCGACAATCGCTTAGCCGAATGGACCGGTGTTTGTGCATCAAATGACCGGTGAATTCAACGGTTGATTGGATGTTACTAGATACTAGGTTTAATTGGCATGAAGTACAGAAGGAAAACAGTCTGGAATTGCTTTAATTTCAAAGAGGTCGTGTTCACTATTGAAGGCAAGTTGAAAAATTAAGCACCGCATCTGTCATTATCACACACCGCTCGTAAAAAAAAAAAAATGAAACCGACCCAAATCAAGCTGACCCATATTCAAAGACGATGTGCGAATACGTCCGATTGCTGACTCATTTGCACACTGTGGCTGCAACTTATTCTAATAGAGACTCAGTAAACAAGCGATCATCTTCTTTTAAGAAAATCTCCACACGGAACGCCGTTTGAACATAAGGAAGTAATCTGACATGCGGGTGGCTCAAAGCGATTTCCTATCTCAGATTTTAATTTCGACATTGCCAGTTTTGGCTGTGGCGTTGCTCTTTCATGGAAATAGTTTTCAACACTCCATTTAATTCATAGCATATAACCAATGAAGAAAGGTCGCTAAAGAAAATGGGTCTCAAAATATCATGCAACAATGTGCCACCGACCAGTCTATTAATGAACACCTGGTAAGCAGTTTTGATGCTCTAAATAGTTTACGAATTGGAGGGGGATGAGAGAGGAGGGGGAATGAGGATGAGGGAAGAATAAATCTTGATACCAGAGGTCTCCGTGGGTCTCGACGACACCATCTTGGTGTTGCGAAAAATACCAAAGCAGTTGCCGCCAAAATATACTCTTTGAGACTTCTCAGTTATTCTCGCTTGACGCATGCCGAGAACATTTATATGTTTCTGGTGTTGAACCGATTTGTGCTTTTGCTATTTCAGTTAATCGCAAATGAGCTTACCGATTATCAGTCTTACCGAAAATTCTTCACGGTCCTGGTATTTGGATGCAACCTTCATGACTCAATTCTTTCCAGTCGTTCGCAAAAATTTTGCACCTTTTGCTATGCGCATTTTCATCTGACCCCACATCACAACTTGCAAATTACAAAGTTTACAAATAACCACTATTTCAAGCAGGAGATGTGTCCATCTAGATCCTCAGTAAAACCCCGTTTTTCGGTCAAACAAGTCAAAGATTTTCTGAAGAATGTGTTACGTCGATCCAAAGGTAGCCAACTGATAGATCCTTCTTCCAATCGATATGGCTAGTAAGCTCCACCATTTTCTCTGTTACCCCCCCCCCCCCCCCCCCAACAGCAGCTCTGGAAAGCACAAAACGGTCACATGGAGATGACAAATCACCACTTGTGCTGTAAATCACTTTATAAGAAGTGGTGATTGAGGGACATATCATGACTACCATAGCGAAACAGCCTCCTATAGCTAAGCAACCCTCAACTCCTGCACAGCGTACAAAACCAGATGAAAGCAGTGCGATGAAGCCCACTTACCGATAATTGCATTCTTTCATATCCGGGTGCCTTCGGATAGCCACTCGAAGCGCTTTCATCGATGCTATGTGAAGGCGTGTTCTTCATGAGTGACTGGCGATTCTTTAATACAGCCTGTAGAGTCAAAAATATTTGATAACATTATTTCTCACATAAAGCTTAAACTCCACAACGAATTTCCTACTGCTGTGTTTCTTTCAGAGGTGGAGGTTGTGCATTGTTCCATATCGCCAAATCTTTCACAAAGTTTCACGACAATTCTGCTGCACCCTCGCCGACAGTGATAAATCACTCACCTCTAACAGGCTGCAAAACATTAAAATCTGCTCCAAGCTCATTGTAAGTTCTCACACTCGTCAAAGTCTCTTTTTTGCTTAGACTGAAAACATCGTGTTGGATATTCGGACAGTTATTTCCAAAAAGCATGAAACGTGAACTATCCGCAGGCAGTGGGTGGGTCACTACCATCAACGCACAGCGAGTTGCATATTGTCAACAGCATTAAGGAAGAGCCACTGTTTAAAAATAAAATTCTACAGCCCAACACCTTCAACTACCCAAGCAGCAATGCTCCAGCAATACTCTTCCAACAGAGAACTGTTTCAAAAATCGGGACTTTATAGCAACAACCTCTTCGAAAGAGGCACAGCTGCTGCAACCACAACAGTGAAAATAAAAATGAACAGAACATGCGTCAAGCTAGCAGATCAACCATATTAGTTCTCTGCTCGCACATTAGATTCATTTTGCTGCGTGAACGGCTTAGTACTGCAGACATCGTATAACCATATATTCTATGCTGTTTGGCTTTGGAAGGAATTAAGGAGAGCCACTTTCAACCACTTCTGCAATTCCGTGACACGGTAAAGGAATTTCATCGAACAGAAAACGGTTATTACACCCTGTTGCCGATCTTCCCTTTACAGACCCACTTTGTCCCATTTTCTCTTGGGTTCTTCGCACCTTTTTTAATGTCTAAAATAACCATCACTCTCCTTCATATTGCGTGAAAATTCTCACAAGATATTAGCACTTTTGTTATACCTGCAGAACAATTTTTAAATCTTCGCTTACGGAATCCACCGGTTAATTTGACCTGAATATCTTTCGTATCAACTCTGATCAAATTTCGCTAGAACGCAACCATAATGCAGATTTCAAAGCGGATAAGCAAGGCTGCAACCTGGAATATTCCACAAGCAATAACGAATCATCCCGACGAGCTAATTCGTTTTTCTTTCCAAAGCAAGACAGTATGGCTAAATAATTTGAAATCCTAGAGCGCCTTAATTTCACATTAACACTTAAAAATTCGAAGGCATCGACGTTGCTTGACATGTGTCCTCCAAAAATTCTTCACCCAAGAGTGTTCAAAATGAAGATCAACGCAGAAACTCGAACGCCTACCGAATAAGTCGGCGCGGTTCCTACTGAAGAGATAGCAGGTGATTGCGTCGCACAGATCGACTCTGAAAACAGCTCAGTTGTCGATTTCTTGAAAATTTCTTTAAAAAATCACGAACAGATCAGCACAACTTTGTCTTTCAGATCCAATCAGTAAAACAGAAGAAAAACAAAGGAACAAATAACATCTTTCAACAGATCAAATAGCAATAACATGAATGGCGCAGTGCTCTGACGAGCACAGAGCGATCGAATGAAAACGACATCGCGCACCTGCCACTTGCCACAGATAAACTTATGCCGCCATAACTGCAAGACACTGGTCATACCTTATCCGCTGATTTGTCCAAAACCTTTGTGCGACTCCGCTAAAGGTGTCCTATTTATGTTTCCTTTATCGGGCAACACGGCTTCACCTCTAAAACTTTTAAGACTTAGTTAGACGTCGAATCACAATCCTTTGTACAACTCGACATTCGAGAACCCTGATCATGTGATGGCCGAATCTAACAAATTCCGCAGACAGAATATCTGACTGTGCGCTGCTCGTACGGTGGTTAGGAACGAATCAGTGAAGTTGTATAAGCCGGTCTGTAATTGTAGGACATATATTCCTGAGCAAACTTTATGTAAGGTCATCTCAAAACACCTGTCTCATGCTTTCGACAAGAAGAACGAAATCAATCGTCCAAATGACCTTAGCTGAAAATGATGTGACGTTCTAAAATCTCTCTAATGAGGACAACTGGCACCTGCGATGTCATCTCGCAGAAGATCTAACCTGCTCGAGATCTAGGCGAAACGTTTGAATCAGCGATGCTTGATTTTCTTAAAGGAATTGGTACAGATTTCGCGTCGCCACTCCGATGATATGGTATCCTCTGTACGTGCAGTTCAGAGTCGTGATGCGCAAACGCACAAAACACAGCCCGTGGACAATAACCATGTTCAAGCATATCGTTACACTTTGTCGACTTATAGATTTCAGGATGGAACTGCTGCTCTGTTCTAGTATGGCAATACCCGCAATCGTCACCATTTTCACACTGCTCTGGCTCTAACCATTCGTCGACCGATTTTGCTGCTGGACATGGCGTAGACCTGCAATTACATACCATGGCTAATGCAGAAATCTGTCAAATTGAAACGGACGTTCCAGTTATGCCATTAGTATCCACCGAAAATTTTCGAAAAATTCTCGTAAACAGTGGATACGAACTTTCTGCAGAGTGTGGATGAATGGCACAATTCACCATGCAGTTTGAAGCATATCGCGATATCTTAGCACTCGCTAAAGTCTCAAGCGCTAAAGTGTTTTATTATCATTCATATTCTCCTTGCAAAACAGGATGGAATTGGAACAAAAAGTTATTCCTTGGTGGAGTAAGAGCAACATTATATAGCTATTTTAGAAGTAGGTTATTTTCCGTATATGTGACGTTGCATGTAATGCTACTCGGGGTCGCTTAGTGGTGAAATTAATGAAAATCTTAAACATAGCAGCTATACTTATAGGGAAGGCAAAATTCAGTTTCAGTAAAACACGTCTATTTAGTGCCTCATTCCACATTACTTTAGGAGAGAACGAATCGGCTGTTGCTGAAGCGATTTCAGAGTGTTAACAGCTAGAAACGCGCACAAGAAACATGCTCTACTTCACCAAATTTTTAGAAAATAAAACGAGCGATAACAACAAACTCAAATATGGTCGCATTACAGTGTAAATGCAAAGCAAGAAGACACCCTTCTCTGCTTAAGCGGTCGACCTTCGTTGTCTTCTGAACATGAGAAACCTCTCATAATGCTCCTTAACCTCTTAGCAATTCGAACATTTGCAGTCATCATCACACATGCCGGCTTCCATTGGAAGGAATATAATGCATCCCACACTTTCAGACAAGACACGCTCAATATCCTATAAGAAAATAACTAGGAAAGGATGGAAGATGCCGGTCGAAAGGAGGAGATTAAAGAAATGAAAGCACTGTACACCGTAGAAATTTGTAAGCTTTATAATCACTTGCAATGCATAAATGAAAGTTTGGCGATGCATAAAGGAAAGTTCCAAAAGCTTCAAACTTTCTCACAAGTGACCAACGAGAGGAGCATCCAGTGGCAAAGTTGGCGCATTGCCCAGGCCCTCGACGGATCGTCAACGCGTCTAAGGATAGTCACAAGCGATGAAGGAATATCAGGAAAGTTGAATGTGCTGTCATCCCAAGGAACAAGAACCGCAGTGCTTAACATTTTTGCAAAAAAACAGCGGCTTAGAAATATAAGAAAAATTGGTACGTAGATTTTTCCATAAACGGAAAACTCCGCAGCCCATCCAATCGACTCTTCTACATACAAAACACTTTAGCCACAACCCAGCTGAGCTTTTCAGAGCTTCGTTCTCGTTTAGTTCCGTTACATTTGAACAAGATTTCGACTACGACGTAACACTCTGCGTCATCTGTGTCGCGGGTAAATCACTCTCGACTCCACAGACGAAGTGATACTATTCGCCATAATAAAGGGGTGTCAATATAATAACGACATGCGTTATTATCTACCGAGGCATTCGAACAGACTGCCCAGTTCCGCTACCCAGATCAATAAAAACATCAATGAGAAGATTGTCCACAGAACCACGAGCTGAAGGTGTTTCTGAGCGCTTCAATATTGCCAGTCGATTACAACTATATGAAGGTGTTTGAAACAGAGACCCAAGGGATGATGCAGCACTTACTTTTACTTTAACCTCTATCGTACAGCTTGAGAACCAATCTTATCAGGAATCGGAAAATTCAACGCCGTGAAAAGCAAAATTTCTGAAGCTTCTTTAACTATCTGATCAGAACGCAACATCAATCAGAAGCTACACAACTGGAATAGACACTCGGGTGAGGCTTATCGCACAGCTTCGGAAACTGTCTGAAAGAGGAGACACTATGAGGTTTAAGTTTCTAGGCATATCCTATACAGCAGGAAGATAAATTGAAGTTCGCGTTATTTAACGACTAGCAAGGTTAGTGTAGTTGAGATTTGGTCAAGGAAAGAACGAACGCACAGGAAGGACTGAACGCACGATGTGTTCAAAAGAATAAGATCGGTAATCACGAATGCAAGCAGTACGCAAGCACCGACTTGTTGCTGGTGGAAGATAGTAACAGGGTCGCAAAGACGAGCAGGAAAGTGAAACAGAGCTAATGAAGGACAAAATCCTACAACACTCCATATACAAGTGGACTGGATAAACTAAAGTGCAGAGTCACGCCAGCAGGACACATAATAAAAACTACTTAGGTATGTTGGTCCAACAATCTTGCATCCGGCAAATGACCAAACAATAATTTGACTCCATCAAACTTTCAGTTTAAAAAGCTTTCGTCAACCACTAACCCGATTTCAACAATCAGTATATTAGAACGTTTCAGAAAAAAGCCTAAACTTAATTCCATACGGCAAAAACAAATGCTTAAGGGCGAAAATAATAACCTATATTTATAAAGAGCAGGCGGCCGTCTGCGATCCTTCGCGTTATGGTAGAACGGACAGGCGTATCCCTGTCGACAGAGACGAGCCGGCTTTCTGCACTGTTCCGTTTTATAACACGAAAGTACGTGCACTTGATCTGCAAAAGGAATTACTGCTCCGAAATAACTACCTTACATTGTAAATTATTAAAGGAAGCATGAGATGGCATAAAAAATAAAACAAATGAAAGAAGTCAATTTGGGCAAAACATGTGAATCCGATATCTGCAAGAATGAAATTCCTATTCATAAGCAATACTGGACAAAACTTCTTAGTACTTTGGAGTAAAACATCCAAAACTCGATCATGCACGGAAATAGTGACTCGACTCAGCTAGTGAACAAATAATCGGCGAATCGTACACATCATGTGAAAAAGAAAGACTGCCAAGGATTGGTTATTAAAGGAGAAACTCAAATGTCCGAGTGTCTGAATAAATTTCGCTTTTTAGCAAATATCGAACAAAACGAAAAATCGTCGTCGTGAGGACGAATCACTGAGCATTAGTGAAGCATAAATTTACGAAGTGGTAGGCACAATGGCCACGTGAACGACTTTTTGGAAGACGAAAAGACTTATGCAGAAATCTGATCGAACTTAATAATGCAGTCACTGCAGCCGCCATACACAAATCATTATTCCTTTGTCCCTCCCTATACCCTTCCCCCCTTTTCCGCCCAACCACCACTCCACTTCATAGAAGGGATTAAGGGCTTTCCTACAAAATATGAAAGTGCTTAGCGCCGTCTATAAAATATGCTCCCTGGTTCAATGAGCCAATTTGAATACAAAAATTGAAACACTGCCCGAAGCTCGAACAAACTCTGAATCTCAATTTTTGGCTTTGACGAATTCAATGTTAACTGCCTAATACAGCAGACTGACGTGGCAATACTCGAACATTTATCACGATTCTCTGGTCTCTTTCTACAGTCTATGAAGAACATCAAGTATCCATGAATCTCGAGCATGTTCGCGACCTTCACAATTAGAAGGAAACAATTAGGATGAAGGAAGGTATCACGAGCGCAAAGTCGATGTCTTCTGAAGTTTTCAAACAAGTTTTGTTGAATTAACAATTGGAGCAGATGATTTCCACGTGTTCCAGTTCTCCGGTGAGAAGACAATCTATGATGAAATTTTAGAAATTTAGACGCAGTGATCTGACTCCTTTCTGTTTGGTGTTAACTTGTGCACGTACTACTATGAAGTCTCAACAATCCGCTATGAATCAAAGTCTTCTTTAGCCACTGGTTTGTAGTTTGTTATTACGATCTTCTCCAACAGACTACTCAGGTGAATGTTTTCTGCATTAGCATCTCAAAATATCAAACTACAATTACTTAAGTGCAGAGACTTTTCGCTAACTGAAAACATCTATGGCGAATTTTCCTAAGCAGCTCGCCGCAGCTCCATAACTTATTCACATCATTAGTCAGCTATACAAACAAAACAAAGTAAGGGGATCGTCACTGAAGGCTTAATAAAGCCAAGAAATAACAAAAAGTGGACGATAACAACGATCGCCTAGATCATTTGCATATAACGCAGGACTTTTTTCCATTCAGTGCGTTTAAATGGATCTTGTGAAAACCACTACAACTGAGCAATCGACAAAACGACATGCTTAAGCTCCATCGATAAAGAGAGGCTAAAATAAAGTGAGAAAAAGAACTCGCAATGCAGTGTTGCTTCAGCATCGAAGCAGACGCTGCATCTAAGACAGCGTCAATCTCACATTCCATGTCACATCGAATACCGGAGACGGGGTCGACCACGTACAACCAATATAACGGTTATAGTCCCAGAAGACGGCACAAATTCGTAACACACCACACAGAATTTCTCACTGAACTGACGCACTTTTCATACGAAAGATTCACCGGAAAAGTACTTAAAAGTTCTACAAAACATCTGCTCCGTTTCAGTAACTCGATAAACTTCCTATGTTCCAAAAGCACTTGTTTCATGCGAATAAAATTGAAGCAAGTGAGGAAAGGCTATGAAAAGAAAATTCAAGGCTGGATGGCATATACGAAAATGACCTCTTGACTCACGCGATCAAAAAGTACAGGCAGATGTGTTAGGGCTTTTTACGGTACAGAAATCTCGTAATCCGCTATCTGGATACATTTCACGTGGCACATGCGCGCTTTGCTCTAATTTTCGGGTACAACTCAGGAATAAATCCTAGTGGAGAAGACATCTTGTGAGCTGTACAAAATAATACAAAATTCGCATAACTGACACAGGAAACGGCTATGGCGCAACGATCACCAGATGATGAAATCATACGACACAAGCACGCGTAACTAAAGCGGTACAGTGTGCTTCCTTCCTCTACCAGTATTTTATCCTCTTCACAACAGCAGTGTTGCCGCAAAAATCTACAGCCACCGAAATAGCTCCTGCAGCTAAGCGCCGCATTTCTTCAGGAGGAGATCGCGACAGACTTGTTCTACCTCAGCTTATAGGGACTCAAGTGGTTATTTCAATTTTCAAAACTCCCTTCACTTCTAAATTTGAACATAGTTCATATAACGGAGCCTGTGGGAGAGCTTCTCTCCGCATTTCCTGACGTTATGATGAAAATCTTTGAGAAAAAATGCCGGAAGCATGTTTCTTTAAAGACCGACAAATTCCACATTTTCTGCGAACAGGCAAAAATTCTTCATTCATCTATTGAGGACCATTGGCACTTTCGTTGGTGTTCGAATTTCAATTTTACAGCCACCTTAATGCGAGTTGTTGGATGCATTACGGTGCACGTAAAACACAACTTGGTAAGCAGTTTGCCGCAAGTCGTATCCGAGACAAGTGTTCTCACATGAGAGCACATCGAGCCTAGTGATCACATATGAGTGAAATTGTAAATTCGTGTGTGTCGTTTTTCCCAAAATACATTTACCCACCACGTTTGAAAGAAGCGCAGAAGAAATACATACGATTCGCTGTTGAGAGATGAAATTATGAGAGGATGAGCACGAACTGATGGAAAGAACAGCCTCTACACATTCAGATCACATCAGTGTGCATTTGCTTCGCGTGTAATTTATCAACGTTACATTTTTGTGTGGTCTGCTGGCTTTTTTGAATAATACACCTCTAATCACTTAAGGTTTCGTGAGTGGTCAACCATTTGCGACCTCTCACTAACAACGACCCAGGCGGTAACAAATCTTAAAAAATCAAGTATAACTAAGCTGCAAAAGGGATGACTTATAAACAATTAAATGCAACTAGAACCATGCAAAGGGCAGTCACGATTCGTGGCTGACCACTCACGGCAACCAATACCTGATCCACTCATTAAATTAGAACTATTCGTCTGCCGTTAATGAGCTACCAACTGCTAACAAGGAAAAGCTTGTGGAGAATCAACGTGCTTGTGCACGCATTGTTCAGAGACTTTGATTCAAAAAGTATTGCGTGCTGCGCAATTTTTTCTCACATCAAAGACACGTATGCACAACAGGGAAAGGAATCAACAGGGGTGGTCTTTCTTCTTCATATGAAGGTAATATGAGGGTGCAATATGTGATCGAGCAAATAATGCACAGACTTAAAAGCTTAATTCCTAAAAGCACCAACGCGAGTGAAAAAATATGCGACCTACCGTGCCACTGATGATCTTCAACAACAAAGCTGGTTCTGTCACGATTTTCGGGGTCTAGCAACGAGCCATTCTGCACTTCCTGCGCGTCATATAGTGGTTGTCGCAGGTCCTGTGCACTATGCGCAAACGCACAGTGTGCACCGTTTTTCGTGCAGATGCCACGTGCGTCTGTTGGATGCACACAGAGTGCAGTCTTGTAGTATCGAAGATGATACTTGCGCTCCACATCACCCGCTACTCGATGTAGGAAAGCACAACTGCAATTGCAAAAAATTCATTCACCTGCTCTCTGCAACTGAAAAGCAAAGCAACCTACCTATATTATACCAACTGCGAAACAAATTTCGTAAGATTTCAGCAACCTCTCAAGTCAGCCCTCAATGGGTAATTGCACACAGATTTTGCTTATAACAAGGACATAAATAACAACTGAGCCCTTCATTGACTACGTTTCTTTAACAGACACCAATAATATGAGGCGTTTTATTTGAAGAGATGGCCGACAGCGAGGTTTTTCTCTCAAACTTCTTCGACAAATGTATACAACAGACACGAACAGTCCATTTAATATTATCGGTGGCAGATATGCAGTCTTTATTTTCCTTCCACTGCGAACAGACGGCTTTGTCTATCTTTTCTTTCGGGCTAGCTGACCTCTATTTGCCAGGTTATAATAACAAATAATGATGAGGTCCACAACAAACTTCAAGCCAAAAGGCGATTCTATGAGAAATTTTTGGTAAAACTAACCGCAAAGTCGGAAAACATAGGAACTTAGAACCAAATCCACAATCCACCAATCGCCTTCACTTAGGAAGGAGTCAAGGGGAACCAGAACGGAGACAAGCCACAGGTGTCAAGACTTAAACATATTACATGTTGACTTCAGATGCCAACATATGCACACAGTGGTGATGGATCACTCAGGATCAAAAAACAGGAGTTCAACAAAACACGTACAACATTACGAAGGAAACTACATCCTCACATTTTACTCGTTCGTTTACCTACAAGTGCGCAATTTTCCGTGGGCTTTCCATATCGAATTTTCCGTTTCAAGCTTACGAGGGCGCAACCCTCTTATTCACACGATGTGCACCTTAACGCAACTAAAGCAACGCTTCACGGGAACCTTTCATCGTAGCCTTTTGCACAAAGCGCTTAAAGAACTAATCTATGATGACTATACATAACTGCACTGATTATTCGTTCAAAATTGTAAGCATAGAAGAGCAGTTTTTTTTAAGGTAATGACGCGGAAATCTAACAGTTAATTCAAATAATTTTCCGTCATAAGTAAACTGCAGCAGACAATAAGTTGAAATGAACAGTGAGCAAAAATGAGACTACGTTAATCTAGCTGAAAATGCAACAACTCACAAGTGATCGCGAGATATTATGAGTATGAAGATGGAGGTTTCAGCGAAACGAAATCCTCATCTTTCGATATTCGGACAACGAGAGTCATCCACTAGGCTGTTGCTCCACGCTTCCACTCCAACCTTTCAACTACTCCGTTGGAAAGGGTGGGAGCATGAGCTAATGTGCTTAACTGAGGAGTGCCTTTGCTCGCATAATGGGTGTTGGTGGTTCAAATGAATGTTGCTGGATGCAGTTTCCGCTTCCATATCTCCTTTCATACACACAGTGTCTTAGTATAGGTGTGAGGTATGCCTGGAGTATGGCTGCAGGTGCCACTTCGAAAGTGATGGTGCACATAAACAGAAAAAATTACGAAGTCTCAAACATAAACACAAAACCGACATCCTACGAAGCGAAGAATAAGATACGCTGAATGCCTTTGACGAATGCAAAATCTTTAAGGAGATATCAGCATACTTCTTCAGCACGAAAAATCTGACAAAGAAAACATGACGCGCAGTAAATAACGATCCGTTATTCAAAGAAGAGCGCTCGCCGAAATGAAGAACAGACCTCATCGGTTGCCTACCTCACAACTAGACGTCGCGTAACTTAGGAAAAGATAATCTTTTCGTGCTAAAGTAATCTAAATTCTGCTCTTCGTGGTCCAACATGGTGCAAGGATCTCTCGAGTTACAATGAACAGAGACGAGTTCAACTGATGCAATAAAGGTTTTCTGGAGCGAATTTGTTTCATGAATGAGCAAACAACGTGTTGGAAGTGCGTTATATAATTGCAAATGTTTCAACTGCTTCGCAAAACACTTTCAACACTACATGATAATAAAAAGTTGTGGGTCAGCAATAAAAAGTTGTGGGTCAGCAAAGAACGCATGCTTCCCTTCCTTACATATTCGGGATTTCTTTTCCTCCATCTCAGTGACGTAAAGGCGATAATTCCCCCATCCTTCTCCCCTGCGTTAGCCAGTGATTGATGCATATCTGAAGACCAATAATGTAACAACCTGTCACCATCAGGACATATGCCGGTATTTTCGTCATATTTGTCGCAATAAATATCCGCCGAATAGTTGAAACTGCCATCGGGCTTGCGCACTGGACGTCGTCTTCTCTGGTTGGCGAAATGCCAGTTGAAGCATGTATATGGCCGATGTTGCTGACACTGGTGCTGCTTGAATTGAGCACAAGCCTCAACTCGAAACTCTCGTAAGTAACTGAAAGTAACGTCCATATAGATTTAACCCTCACATGTAGAGCATTCTCAGCGCTCAACTCCTTTAATAACAGCTAATATATTCGAAGCTGTGACACTAAGCAACAAGGTGATCAACATAGCCGTCCATTATCGGCTTCAGAACGAATTTCACCCTATTAACGAGGTATTTCCTCCAGCTTATATGAGAGTGCATAGATTACCACATGAGGAAACCACTTATTTCGTATGTAGGAAACTGGTCTTGAGAAAAGAATGCGTTACATTTCAATTTTAAACCAATAGGACTCAAAATATTTTAAGTTTGCAGAGCAATATCTCGAGCATATAATCAGCAGCTGCTTCAGTATCAAAGAGCAAGCGAGCGGCAGAACTACGCGCACTGCCACAGCATTCACGTCTCAGCCCGTCAGACTGACCGATCGCCCGAACATCGAAAAAAACGTGACAAAATTTTTTATGAGTGCTATCAATCCCAAACCAGTTATCTTTTTTGCAGTGAACGGTCCATGCCAGCACAAGATCCGAATAAACACATTGGGCAACACAAGTGCTACAGAACCTAGAGTCCCACCCTACAACAAAGACTGAGTTAGCTCACTGAGTTTCGCTGTATTGAATTTTGTAACTCTACAGCTGCAGCTTAACAAGCACACACCGATACACATCATTGCATATACACATGCCGCCACCATGATATGCGTCGTAAAAAGAAGAGTGCGAATTATCAGCGTACGCAACTTTTTACAGATTCCTACTTCAAAGTATTGAAGGAAAAATATGTGAAAGTCACAGGGCGGTGGAATAGAAAAAAAGATTATTCAAGCGATAGTGAAAACTTCGTCGTATTCTACATGGCAAGAACTCCCGAAGTTTCGAGGTCCCACTCTCGTCTGAAGCAAACTTAAGGGGAATTCACCAGTTTGTTTACTAAAACCACGAAAAGGAGGTTAGTGAGAAACCTCACTCTATCACATTTCGTTTCCTTCATATGTGAGCCTGTTTTGCGCAAACGATCCCTCAGATATCCACAAGAAAACTCTGTTGCTTGAATGTTCCTATTTTCAGCTTATTTCATGTTCTGTTCCAACGTAAAATAATTTCTTTCCTTCTTTAAATTCACGACTGAATTCCGCGTTCTTGTACTGAGTCCGAAGTTCAGTCCGGTTCCACTGAAGATACATATTTGCGAATAATAATTTCTACTGGTTTTCCGCCAGCCGCATTTTGCGAAAATTTTACAACCGGCTGCACTGAACAAAAGAATCTTGTAAAGCTGATTTGCACAAGTGGTCGTTCCAGACAATTAAAACCGCATTATTGGGTGTATCGTTCCCATTTAATATCAATAGCGTTGGTCAACTCGGCGAACTGAACAATCATCCGTTCGAACGGTATCTTACTCGAAGAGAAATAAGCCAGCGATCACCGATTACGGTACAATAAACAAGTACATCCATTTGGTACAGCAGTGACCAACAAATAACAACAACTGCATTAAAATGGCAACTTGAAACAACCTTCACGAGAT
The DNA here is from genome assembly GCA_037576465.1 of Parascaris univalens. NCBI lineage: Eukaryota > Metazoa > Nematoda > Chromadorea > Rhabditida > Ascarididae > Parascaris > Parascaris univalens. Next base: position 58,267,246 of record CM075173.1, on the reverse strand, counting down.
CGATTACAGAAGTATGAAATGGCCGGCGCCACCGGTCCGCTTTCCTTATATTCTTGGATCATTCGCATGGCTCACTTCTACAACTGCAAAATCCGTATATCGTGTCAGCATTGCTCCACTCATTTACACTCTGCATTAATACTGGTGTAGAGGACTTTGAACTTACCTTTCTCCATATGTCATTGACTCAATCAAAGCGAAGATTCGGTACATTGCACAGAACAAACAGCTTCCAAAGCATCGACTCCTTGTTGCTCGTAGGACAGTTATATGCCAGTTTGGACGAAAAAAAAGCACCAAACATCGGGTCACAGATGTTTGTACACGAATTCGGATCTTAAGAAATCTCGAAATATCGTTCGCTTTTTGGGTTATGGCAGTTTTCCTTTCAAAGTGGAGGAAAACATTGCAAGCGTGAGCGCTTTCTTTTGATTTCCTCGACTGCTGAATGGACTTTAGAGGTTCGATTTTTAAACCGCTGTGTACAGTCACGATTTTATAGTGCCCAGTGCTGATTTTCAATGCTTTCAACCATTCTTCAACGCGTTTCGGTTTATTACTTAATGATCAACACCTTTCGCACAAACGAGGATTTTTCTATTAAAACTGCTTTAGTCTGAACTCATAGTACATATTTATGACCACAGGGCAGATACTAACCGGAAAGTTCTGGGATGAAATCCTGGTGGACATAAAATGCATCAAATATTGGCTTCCTCTCCTCAAATAGTCATAACTGGCCACATTCCACATGTGTCTAAGTGCGTTTGTTCTGTTTTTGGGTTGTGTCGAAGTAGAGAATTCATGACAGATGTTTTATAAAGAACGCATCATATGACATCTTGTCACTGTTTTTACATATCTCTGAAATGTATCTGCACCCTCGAGGAAACGTTTGGTACAGAGAAATCAACCTCCCCCTTCCCCCCCCCCCCCCTCCCTCATCCCCTCCCAACGAAAAACTCATTCTATCTGCCTTTCCGACATTTTTTGTTTGTTTCATTCACTGCGGTAATTAGAAAACTAGAGTTTGTTCCAGCAGAATACACAAAAGTGAGGGAGAGAGCAGCGCAGATGTGCCTCGTTGGAAAACAAATTTTATGAACGGAACGGAGCCAAAACGCTCTTTTTATTGGGCACGGATGCTTCTATGAGATTCTCACGATCACCTAATGGATAAGAATGAATGTGTTGCTGCTTGAAATTGTAAACACCTATAGGAAAACTCTCCGAGGTGCACACAAAATCAGATGCGTTGTAACGTTCCCTCGTGCAAAGCTTGTGCACATAAACAAAACACCCCATGCGGGCGCCTCCTCGTGTTTGTTGCGTTCGCCTGCTGCAAAAAAGAACGTTGCACTGCTGCATATTGCAATTCATTTTGGCAGTCGCAAGCCTCTCAATCAATCAAAGTCCTTTTGCACACCTCATTTCCAGCATTTACAACCTCATTCGATGAAGTAACACTCCGGGACGTATAATCCATCCCCAACGTTGTATGCGATGTTATCTCCATGAGTTATTAATGCTTTGCGATTCAAGAAAAAAATTATATTTTATAAAACAAAAAATTAGCTGTTTTTTATTTCCGCATGTTTCTTGAACACTTTCCGGTTAACGAATGAATAGGTTATCAACGCGGTGTTATAACCGTTGTAAAAAACTACAATAGGAAGATCCGTCAGTAAGTTCCATAGCGATTCCGTCAAAAAGACTCTAGAAGGCTACGGCACCACACTCTCAAGCTCAGATTTACGGCTCTGATAAAGTTAGCGACTCTATCGAAGGAATCTCCATTCTACACCATACACTTATTTACATCAGCGGTCTTATTTAATGAACGGAGACATGAGATCCGAAATTCACTGCAGCTTGGTGTTTATCACAAATAATCTGGGAAAAGATGTTCTCACATACTGAGATTACCTTATCATGTATGACCTCTGCGTTCGGAGAAACTAGAAGCCATTGTGAGCAAACAGGAGTGATGCAAACGACAGAGAGAATGAGCTTCTGCTACAAACGACTCCCTCTTATTTCTTTTACTGCACCAAGCACCGCGAAAACAGTCACGTCAGTGAAGTGATCTTTCGAGATGGCAAGAGAGTTCCTCTCTTTCCCCTGGAAAATTTGTATGATAATGGGAACCGCTCCTCATCAGTGAAGAATTATCCAATGAAATTAAATTTCTCACAACCTTAAGCACTGACCCATTAGAATATCTCTGTCGAAATCGAATAACTTACGCGAGTCTTTATCGAAAAGTGGACGTCCTCAGGCTGCCCGTCCTCAAATCAGAACACAACAGGCTCGTATTCTAACAAAATCTCTTAAATACCAGTATTTTTAAGTTATATAGACATTAGCTCTAATCTGTATTACTAGCTGTATTATAGCTGCTACGTTCGTTTGTTGAAGTCTCACTCGAGGTACTGTCATGCGTCGCACTGCACTGCATAAATTCCCTTGATTCCGTTAGTTTATTCCCACCCTCGTATTAACCGACGGAGACGTCATTGGCTGTGAGAGTGCATGCACAGCTGCATGAATGCAATGTTACGGAGGGACACAGCCACGCTCTACAGGTGCTCATAATTAGCTGTGGGAGAGCGACAGAGGGATGTGGAAGATGAGCAAAAGAATCGAGAAACGTGAAGCGAGCCTTAATGAATTGGATTAGCCATCCATCTCTCAAGACTGGGATTCCTGTCGCATTTCTCAGGGCCTATCAATTTTTTTTTGTCTCGTTAGCCAGTACTGTGAGCAGGAGAGCTTGCGAAAAGAGTGGAGCTAGGACAGAAGGGAAGGGGGAGGGTGATGGTGGGATGGGAGGACAATCTTGAAGCAGATCCTGTCTGCCGTTGTCGAAGTTCTTAATGGCTAATGGAAGCACAGAAGAGATTTAGATAATTTCCTCAGCGCTTTCTATGAAGTCCTCTTGGCGCCTTAGGAAGGGCTTCTTATCAGTAAATCTAACCAGCCATCAGTTAGACAAAAGTTATCGTCCTCACAGTGCACATACTTATCGAAGCCAATTGCAAGTTCATCGGCTACAATAAAGTGTATTAATTAAAGTACCTCACTGCTACTGGTCATTGCGATGAATAACAGATATCGAAAAACTGAGCTGCAGAAAGTGCTTCTCGAGTAGTCTTAGCATTTCTTATGCACTCTGAAGAGAATGAAAGTAACCTAAGTACCCGAGTTTTACTTGCAGCAGTTCGATTAGTTTCCGTTACAGCTTAACACATCTACTTCCTACCTGCCACAGCTTATCGCCGAGGTGGCATTTGGATTGTCTTATATGATCAGATTACCAACGAAGATCAATATTCCCTGGGATTATTATGCAAGATGAAGACATTCTTACCGGATCGGCACATTACAATTGAATGCTTCTATTGCAATGTGGACAGGTCGGTACCAAAGCCTTGAAACTTCCCTTAAAAGCGAAGAGGAAATAGGAGGCGATGAAAGCATAATTCATCACCATTGCAAAATATATGTCCAGAAAAGAATCATGAGAGAGAGAAAACAAACTTCAGGAGGAAAACGGTAAAATATGTGAAGATTATGAGAAGAAATCTCCATTAACTATATATGCATCTTCAAGCAATAAAACGCATTCACTTTTATATCCAATAGAACATATTTGAGTAGAAAAATTCGGTTGTGGCATAAGAATTTAAATGAAAAGTACGGTGAATTGTGCAGTGGATTCCAGTGGTGATATTTCGCTTGCTTTTTAGAAACCTCACATCCAACAACATAGCAAAACCCTAATTTATCTAAGGACTCACTCATCGAAGCTTATTTTGCATTACGTAGAAAAGCTGACAACTGTTCAAGCAGGAATAGTGCTCACTCATGTAAAGGAATAGCAAACATTCAAATATAAAACCCATGTTCGATATATTTCCAATCATTGAAACGCCGATCCTCTGTCAATTGTCATAGGAGAATCACCTCGAATGTCATATGCAACCGCTAATCTGTATTTATCCAACGACGGTTCTGCCTACATTACTACCAGGACTAATTACATCACTGTAAATACGTATTTCGATGAACAAAACCATCTCATAGATTCTCATAGTGGAGAGATTTATTTCTCGCTCATGAATCACAAAAAAACACCACCACACGAAGCCCTGAAGATGAGCGCGTTCATTTCACGAGTTTCAAAATGCACCTTTTCACACATTTTCCCATAGAATTCTGCAGAGTACAATACACTGATGGCATATTCGTTACGAACGCTTTTGCATCTGCTTTCTGTTGTGATGGCTTCAACGAAAGGAATAACCTGGGAATTAATCGCAGTGATGTCTGATCAATAGAATATGGCTTAGGACGACCTCTTAGATGAATTTAAGTGCAACGGTCACCATCTGCAAAGTTGGAGACAGTACGTCGACTGATCAAGTGTTCTCTGGAATCCAATAATTGGTTTTTGACGAGATGCAACACCTACATTTAGTGCTACGCACATGACCACTCACAGGGCAGGAAGGGAAGAATCATGCACAGTTCCTGGTAGTGCACTGTGGGGAACCGATTTTCACAAGTTTTGGAGAGGAACGGGATGTCAAACGGATAAGCAATCAACGTCTGAATTTACTAAAAAATTCAAGAGGAGCTCGTTGATAAGATGACGTCTTTAAAAAAGTGGAAACAAAGCTGTGGGAAAAATAAATAAATCAAAGAGAAAGCACTCAATTGAGAACGCAATGACGGGGCTATTCTCCATCGCAAGTGACATACATAAAATAGAAATAATAACAGCTGAGAGCCGAAAACATTCTAGACGAGTGAACGTTTTCGTAAAAGAACATAAGCAGTTTGTGTGTGTCAATGAAACGCCACCTCGCTGTCAAGCAGCAAGCTGATCCCGCCTCATGATAATTGTTTACACTTGCCCTCTACACTTTTTAACAATATTACCAAGTTCCTTGAAAGTGCTGCCTTACGAATGACTCATTGGAAATATCGAACTGTTTTTTTGCCGCAGACAATTTTATTTTTTTAAATCAAAGCACAGTTCCCCTTTGGCAGGAATGTCTTCAGGGCAAGGGTCTGTTAAAAGTTTTTGGAAATATCCGGAACGACAGCTTTTGGGAACAAAAAATAAGGAGTATAGAACGTCTGAAGATTTCAAAACGCCAAAAGCTGGCTGGGGCTTGAACCTGAAACTTTATCGTCCCTCAGAGATGTTCTCCGAATGGTGGTCTTTTAAAACGGATCAGTTTAAAAACAGTGCTATGCAGAAATAACACCCGTTTTCGATCCACTTTTTTCATAAGGTGTAAACTGGAAACACATAGTTCCAACATGGTTCCAACAAACAATAACCTGCAACGAGTGATGCTCGAAGCTATATGTTATACCGTTCAACAAGAAAGCTGATGAACCATCGCATGGATTAAAATGAACGTCAAAACATGTCCCTCTCATCTGTAATTTTTAGCCTCGCTAAACCTTCGTGATGAGATATTGTTAACTCGTGATAACTTCGAGAATCAGGTGATTGGAATGAGACTGCCCACCATAATCCAACAAAAAACTGTGAACTGACTCCACTGCTGAGAAAATCACTGAGAAATGTGATGGGGCAGAAATCTGAAGCAATACACGCAACACTGCGTAGAATTGGGGATGCCTCAACATAGGCAACAAGGAAGCAGCAGATTTTGGCTGCTGCCTTTTCTTTGTTCCTTGCTGCAGGAAAATTTCACGCACACAATAATAATACGGTTTATTTTCGCACATTCAATCCATTTGGACATAGCATCACTTCCAAGCGTCACTTTATTTTAGGTGGTCCGGTCAGGTAAACTGCCATAAACGCATTTGGTCAGTAGAAATTTCATTCGTCGACCAACTTTATCCTCATAAAAAATGGTCCCTTTGCCTTATTTAATAATTTACCGGCAAGAGAACCGATCTGTGTGATTGAAAAAGTACTTCGTCATGCCCAAATAAGCATGGCAATCGACAGTTTTTTCTGACAGAGGAAGTTTAAAGAATTTAACGCATTAGATAAAAGAACCATTTCCCAATAACTGTTGAACGCGTAGAGTGTTCTACTACTGAAACTCTGGAATTTGAAAGCTTGGAAGCAGTACCAGTGAGAATTATTGTTGGTAGGCAAACATTTTGAGGAACACCTTAGGCATCGAACGCCGAGGACATTCTCGTGGAAAGGAATTCTCTTTTAATGGTAATAGTTCCCACTAATGTCGAAACCTTTCGACACAATATTAGTCGAAATTAGCAACACAGTACGTCCCAGACGCTTGAACATCCCAATGATCTTCAGCTGCAGATGCATTTTCTCTTCCTAGTTCACATGAAAGCATTTTTAAAACTATACAGTATATATCTGAGATAGCTTCGTGCCACCTCAGATGCACAGTAGATAGTTTTCCGACCATCCCGTACTTAATTAAGGGTAGTTTTTTGGCTACAACAATACCGGACTTTGAGTATCCTTACAGTTACACAACAACGTATTGTTCAAGACCTAAAGATTTAAGGTGTTTGCATTACAACTAATCACTTAATTATTTTAAGTCTAATTGACTAAAATTCGAGACATTTAAATGTGACCTGCGAATATTTCAAATATATATTTTACTTCCATCTGTTTGTATTACCAGAGTACCCGCAGACTGCATCGTTCATAGGTGAATAACGGTTCTACCTTATAGCAACGCAGATCTCGAATTGCGAATCTACCACCATTAATTTAATAAGTTAACATTAGATAACACTTGACAGTAAATTACACATACTGTCATGGATGCCATACACAACGTTTTCATTTACGATCATGAAGAATTCCGTCTGGCTTTACTTAAAGAACCGGACCAAAAGTGACAGATTAAATTAGTTATTTCTTTGTTGCGGGCTAATGCAGCCCACAAACTGGGCAACCGTTCTGCTCTCCAACGTCGACGCAGGCGCCGTGGTGTTTGGCATCCCTTGTATGGCAGGACCCTACCCACCGTGCTTCCTTAGTCACGGAAAATATTCCAAATAATAGTGGTGGTAGCGGATGGAACATCCCTTGCGCCTCTAACCAGTAAGCAGCACCTTACATTTATCACAGTGAACAAGGGATGCATTAAGTAAAACGTTACCTGTTGGCTATCTGGTAAAAAATGACATTACAGCTTATTGGCTTTCAAGAATATTCAATGATTCCAATAATAACAGAATTATAACTACAACTCCAAAATTTGCGGTCTAATTCATAAGTGTATATTTTCAAGCATTACTAAACGAAAGTTTTGTTGGAGTAATGAACGCCATCAATCAAACTGCAACACCAAGGGCATAATATATTTGTTTAAGTTGCTGTAAACTTGGCTTACAGCATGTTGGACAAACATCAGAGAGTTTGAGAACACAGATTCAAGAACATTTATGCAATGTTAATAAGGGTAATGTATCTAACTACCTATACAAACATTTCCAGCAACAAAACCACCGTAAACAGAACTTTATAGTATGTAGATATGAAAAGGTCGGCGATAATAAATACATCAGTGAGGCAGAACTGAGGTGTGTAGGAAATATTTCAGAACTCATTTCAGAACCCCAAAGATCCCATAATTTGAAAACTATGGATTAACGGTTAGGCATAAATATGAAGGAGGAAGAAGAAACAGCAAACAATCAATCGCAGCTTCATTTATGCAGTTAGCAGCAACATTTTCACTTCAAATATTTGTTATTTTCTAAGGAATTTGTATCAACAAAGCAATCGTACACTTAAAATGCTGCATTTCATCATGTTAAATGAGAATACAATCATTAAGAATGAAATGAGTTTTTTATGCAAAATATACCCAATTCAAGCAAGTGTTTTCAATACTAATCATAACGATAGAACTAAGAGTAAATGTTATAGCTACGTTCCACATTTTCCTGGACTTGGATACCAAAACGTCAATTATAAACGCATTCTTTTAAATAACAGTATTACTAAAAAAGAACTATTGCGTCTAATGTTCCTGAGCTATCCTGAGCTAGATATCACATTTTGTTTTGACAGGAGCATCAACTCTTATCTATGTAATTATAATAAAACATTACATATATTAAAGCCAACACTCCAAAAATTTAGCTAGGTCTTCAAATGACAGATGTGGTCGCCATAACTCACGATTTCTTTAGCAACCTTTACAGCATTTGTTTACGGGTAATTTGGATATGAATCCATCTAGTGCTCTCAAGAAAACCGTTCAAAACAGAACTAATTTTAGACCCATCATTAATAAGCATCTACTCCGAATTATTGAGGATGCAGTGCAATCTTCAAGGAAACTAATTTTGCAGTTTAGTCAAACCGAGCACATTAACGTTGACAATTTTAAAGCATTTTATATGCTAACTAAACGGAGCATTCAGGATATTTTTTTAATAACGAATTTTATAAAAGCAGAAATCTATATAACTCACCGTTCAAATTATAATAATAGTATAATACTCAGCAACATGCAATTTGAACTCATTACTGCACTAGTGGATAAAGATGACAATAATTATGCTTTTATATGCAAAAAGCTTCGAATCATCAATGATAGGAGCATTGGCAACGACACCTATGAGCATGTTGAAAATCAACAGGAACTGGATACTATGAAAACGCACCACAATTTTTCGGAAAGGTACTTTATTTACATTAATGAAGAAAACGCAACGTTGTCCAAAATGTTTGCCATCCTTAAATCACTTAAAAGTCCTTAAAAGTTTCGTTATATAGCTGGGGCCAGTAAAGTTTGCAAAAACCACTGTCTCACTTGCTGCATAATATGTTTAAAATTTTAAGAAAATATTTCAACAAAACAGCTAGTCAAGAAGCGGGATTAATTATTACTATAGTGTAAACAGTTCTTACGACGTTATTTGAGGTATTACTTAGTGAACCAGAACTAGTTTATAAGTTCACCTATCCGGCAGACAATGTTTAGTCGAGGGAAGGCTTCAGGCACTCCTGGAATTGTTGATTCTTTTCCTCCCAACTAAAGCGAATATCCCTTCTCACCTCACCTACTAAGAAATTATATATGTGTTTTGTATATGTATAGTTTCTTTTTTCTGCTGTACATATCTATACATACGGTATTCCTTACTTTATACTGCGACATCTCACTTTTGTGATCTCCAACGCCACTGTCTTGAGTCAATGCATGAGAGTGACTGCACATTGCGTATAAACACTGATCTACATAGGACGATACTTTAACGGCGTTGACATCAGCATAGATGCTCTCGCGCATTGAAAACAAACGTGATTATTGGTATCTTATGTTTACGTAGCGCGTTCGGACGATCGGAATATAAGCGGTTTAGTTTACTCTTTATTTTGATGTTTCTTTATAGTCGCGAACACGTTCTTCCCGGAATACATTCGGACCCACTAAAACGGTTAAGACTATCTGCACTTCGAAACACTTTGCTGTAGGATTAACTTTTGAAGCTTTTAGGTTATAACTGCTTACTTGAGTAATTACGTATATCGCCTTAAAATATTCTTCGCTTATCGCACCTGATGTTTTCAGCCCAAATATTTTTGTTAGAAGCTTTCTAGAACGTTTTATTTCAGTACCGCGTAGGCCCATATTTAAGAATTTCCGGATCTTTACACGGTCATAACAAACACTGCACCCACATTTTTGTTTGCAGCTTCACTTCATTATCCTATTCACAACACATGCTTCATGACGACTGTTGTATTTCCCTCTACTAACAAGGTTATGTGTTTCATTGTGACGATGGTACGCGCATAATTCAGGTGTACACACCAGGAGGTAAGGGCCGAAACATGTTAACCTTTTATTTGCACATCTATTCCATTCAGTCTAAAACTTACAATGTTAACATTTCATCTGCTAACATCGATGTAATAATGTTATCTTTATATTTTGGCCTTTGATCCTATTACCCTTCTCTGTAAAACCATAAAGGAACATTATACTGAAACTTCCTCCGCCCCGTCAAAAATTTTGACGAACGAAAACGCAAGCAAGCTCAATCAATCAATTTCTGATCAGAACAACGACCTACGGCATATTTGTATTCATTCAGTGTGCCGCTTATTGAGGGATGGCAATCGGGTATAACGTTATAAAATGTGCCAACTGCAGATTTCATATGATGACAAAGACCATCTGCCACACAGAGCAAAAAAGTGGGCTTAGAGTGGAGCAATTTAGGCAAATGCGTTTTACACATTAGTGCGCCTCTTTCGACGCCGATGTTGTTTCCACTGTGAGGAACGGTCAGTGCTGTGCAAAGTGCTTTATGATCGCAAGCTGAGCAAAGGTTGGCAGCTTATGCAATCTCGGCATCCCATATCCCTTTCGTAAGGAACACTGAGGTGAAGCGCGTACAACTTTATAACACAGGCTGGCTCATTGACTGACAAACATTTATTCAAAAATGTTGTTCACTGCTGCATATTAAAATTTAAGCGCGAATTACGACGGAGGCTGAACAGCGTCAAAAAGTATTATGTGCTCATGCTTGCTATTCCTTTAGCTCCTTCTCCTTCCTCCCTCGTCCCACTCCCGATGAACTGCTAGCGTCAGAGAAAGTTGCTGTTGACAGCAAGGGAAAGGTGTGCGCTTTGAGAATAACGGTCGGTTCACAGCCACTTAAGGGTGGGAAAGCCGACATCATAATGATGCCAACATCACAAGATAACGGCAAATCGCCTTCGATTTATTAATTTTTGCATAAACAAAACGGCGGCAAAGAATTTCGACAAAACAACGGCGGTGGCAAAGAACCTCGAAGGCAAGTTTTGCATCTGCACAATCCTTATGACATTTCAGCAAGCCATAAAAGGTCCTCGCTGTCTGCTGAAGTGGATGAAACCAGAGAAAAGTATACAATAGAGCAGAAATATCTTTGCATTAAATTCGCTTTAGAAAACGTCACAAGTTGTTGCTGAGGATATTTAACCACTAAGTTTTGCGTAGAAGCAAGGTGGCCAACTCGTTCACTGCTCTTCCAGCAGCCAACTCTTCTGTTAGTCGAGCGGAAATATAAAGACCTAAGCAGACGCTGGGCATTTCAGGCATTACCAATAGCCGTCTGATGCATCCCCAGTTCGTCTCGCACGTACAGTGGAATGCCAGTGTGACAGAAAAAGCACATGAAGACGAGGTTGAAGCACTTTTACGCTTGTGAAGCAGTTCATGTGCTATGCGACCTCTCATAGAGTATGGAGTACATCGAGTGACGAGGAAATAAGAACAGAGGTAAAAAACTTACTGTAAATGATTCGGCTTTTCGACGCTCGGGTACGAAGTCATTTGCATACAATAAGAGCGCTTCGTCGGCCACAAACATCAGCGCCGCAGAACCACGTGTGGAATATTCGCTTACGAGCCACCTTCCCAGGTGTGGTGTCAGTGTTGCTGCAGCAGATTTAAAAATTGCCACACAGCATCTACAATCAGCTGACAGCTTAGGCAGAAAGCCAATAACAGTTTCTCGCGCTAAGATTTCAGTCTCTTTAACGGATGCAGCTATGCCTCTTCGCAGAAGTACGCACACGCACCAGAGACGCGTCGCGGTATGGAGAATTGGCGTGCTGCCAGCAACAGCTGATTCCACCCAGGAAGTCAACGCCTTTTTTCTCAGGCGGCGCCAATTGTTGATAGCTGGAATAGGCAGTGAGAGTGCGTAATGCAGCGTTCAAGAAGTGGTAGTGTCAGTCGACAGACGGTGAGCAGGGGAGGGTGAAGTAAATGGGGCGAGATGTTTCACTGTCGTGGGAATAGTAGCCAATATGGGACGACAGACGGCAGTAAGGGATACAAAGTAAGGAATTTTTGAAGAGGAACAACGAGTGAATAAAAGTATCGTTGGAGTGTGCGGGAGCCCAGCAGAGAAGCTCAGCAGAGCGGTAAGATAAATAGTGGGTAGTATGCGTGAGGAAGAATAAGGACCATCGCGATGGAAAATTGCCTCATTGAGAGGGTGCAAGAGGAATGCGAAATAGTGCGTACAGTGCGAAGGGAAAATGATGAGGGGAAGGAAAAAAATAAAAGCTGTGGGAAGAGAAGGCGGGAGGAGAATCGGGTGTAGCTGGTTCACAGTTGGCAAGGGATGGCGGACCAAGAAAGCAAGGTTAGCTTGATCCAACTTCTCGCTTTTTGCAGCTTTCCTTCAATGATTTTTCGTTTCGGATATCGTCATTCAAGTTGGAAGTATTCCCAGTTATGTCGTACGTTTGCTTGAAGGCGAATGAGCCCACTAGTTCAGATGCGACTTATATAAACGTTCCGTGTCCGGTTCATTCAACCATCTTCAAGTTCGTTGATTATAACTCTTTTGATATAAAAAGTTTATGGAGCAAGAATGCCTCCGCTTCCTCCCTCCTTCGACTCACCACCTAAGAGGGCACATTTCACAAAATTAAAAACATCTGTCAAGTTCATGCTCAACATTTAAAAATTTATGGAAGGCTTTTATATCAAAATCACGCCTTGTGCAATATCGAGTGCACACAGCTGGAATTGGGTTGTGCATAACATGATACAAGAGGCTGTAAACTTTGGAAGATTATCTTCGAGAAATTTGACTCTAACTTGAGCCGCTTTTGAATCGATATCGGCAGAAGAAAAGAGGCGATTTTCGGGAGTTCTGCTTTCACTTCGTTCTGAATTTACCACTGCGCTCATCATTTTCAACGTCTCCTGTTACAGTGCCCTTCCATTTATTCAAAACAATATTGCTTTCTTGTCTCATTGTGTTCGTTTGCGAAAATTTCATTTCTTTTCTCGTCTTCGTGATGACGCATCTATCAGCAATAGATCTGCGCAGCGCTCAAGCAAACCTTATGTGCTTGGTGCTTGTATCGATCGCATTTAGGGCGAGGTGCATTCGCATGCATGAAGCGCATCACTCATTGTGCGTATGTGGGTGTTCAGGAATGAGACGGTTCTCCAGTTTTCTCATGAAGAGAACCTGAAGCATCATATTCCACGTGAAAATTCGACGAGTTTCGGTAATGTTTCCATCCTTGCAGAAGCAAGTAGAGGAGCATCCGAAATGAGCTGACACGTTATGCGTTTTTTTGCGTTTCGCCTACCTCACAAACTGGTTTCACAGGTTTCCGATAAAGAATGAAGTATTTGAAATATACATACATTCATATTTTTTGCTGTGTCATAAGAATCTGCAACAAAGTGCTTATCTTTTTGCAGCCGCATGGGTTTACAAGAAAACGCGACTAGTGCAAGGTGCATCCAAGTTTTTTAGCACCTTTTCCGGAGTTTGCTTTCGATCACTGTCTCGTGGAACCACTGTGCAGACAAAGAGACAGATAAATACACATGCAGCATGATTGCATGGTTATGGTGTTGGCTTAATACCTTCAGCGAGCGCAAATTTCCTAGGGCCATCCGTTTGCCTGTCTAAAGTGTAAAGGGAATCTTTTTAAAAAGTTATAATTAATCTTTTTCGTTTCATGTGACCAGTCTTACAGAATTTCAAAACATCCAGCATTATTGATATAGAAAACAAACGCTTTCTTCCATACTTTTCATGCTTTCATTTCCTCTCAAAACTTTCATGGAGATTTTCTGATTTTTTCAAGCACTTCTCAGACTTCTCATGTGAACTTTCCTGTTCTTTGTGCTGCTGAGAGTTTCTATTCCGAGAGTATGCTTGTCGTTCTGACCACATTGACTTGTCACCGGGCGCAAACTCTGATGAAAAAAGCTGAAACATTTGTTGGTAATTTCCTGTTTTGCAGGTGCATAAATAAGGTGGAGGTTTCTTTTGATGGTGCGATGCGCACTGCTACATTGAGCTGCTTTGCTTCAAAATATCGAACTTCGGCTGCATTATTTAAATGTATGCACAGCCGCTTGCCGCGAAACAAATCCCACAAAACAACTTATCCAGCATTTCACTCATATAATGTCAGAACATTACAAAATATTCGTTTCTTTTTCAATTTATTATCTTTTTTTCAAAATCTGTGAAATCCATCGACTACTGAATAGTAGTTGCTCTCCTGACTTCGGAAAGGTGCAACTTGCGTTTAGAAAATTTGGGACTTAAAGGAAGTCGGAAAATTTATAAAATTCTAATTGCAAGATCTGAAAAATTCACTGTAAATTCAACCTCACTAACCTGAAAAATTGCAAATTGAGTGAAGTGTCAGGGATTTCCCAAAGTTCCTTACGAGATTCCTGACGCTTTGCAAAAACCTTGAAAAGAAAGGACTACAAAATTAGTGGAAAAATGAATACAGCTGAGTGTTGATTAGAAGTTCCCTAGATCAAATCCTCTTCATTTCTGGAATCAAATCCTGTTCATTCATCAACGATCCATTCCACTTTAACTGAAAGTTTCTTTCTAACTGAGGTGCTGTAAATAAGTTTATTACTCGATGCTGTGAAACAGATGGAATCAAGCGTAAAAGTGCGGATTTTTTTGATTGGCAGTTGATAGTTTCGTCGCCCAACTTGAATTCACGTTTCTGAAGTAATTTATCATCTTTCAGTGGTGGAAAATTCCACTTCGTTTGTCGTCTAAAATTTTGCACTTCCGGTTCATTTCTCATAGGATTGTCTAATTTCTTTTTTATTGAATAAATTTCTAAGCTATCTTCAAACGTATTTTGCCGCTTTTCTAAAAACATCGATTGTTTTTTAAAGTGTATAAACTCAAAAAGATATTCTTTTCGAAATCGCAGTTAAACCTAAGAATTCTTTAATGTGTGCTGCAACATTTATTGCCACTTCTTCGACGCATTTTGCTCCACCGATACATCCAAACGTTCCCATATGTTCAGTGTATATCCGCTGCAAATCAGTTTAATAAATTAGATTCACTCATGTTTAAATATATGCTAATTAATCTCTCTTTCTTTGCAAAGAAAAAGCAGCGAACTATCTCCAAAGTTCTTTGGCAAATTTATCTCCGAAGTGAATCGTACTGACGAATTGCGAAAAATGCTAATCCTCTAGCGAAACTCCGAAAAACGTTTCTTAGAGCACTGCAAACGTTCCATCGTTTCCTTTTTTCAGCTTGGCAACTTCAAAAATTCTTTGCTTTACCTTGTTCTTTAGTACGCTTCTCCTTCTGAGTTCAGAAAATTTTTTCACTTTCCTATAAGTTTATGAACATATGTGTGATCTATGTATATGATAGATGTGAAAATGTAAAAAAAAGGAAAGTATAGGTAAGGAAGAAAATTAAAATCGCTTTATACATCGCTCTCCTTTGACTGTAAAGTCGTTTCTCGCATTTTGCAAAGGTAGCTGATGAGTTGCTCTTCAAGACAGCATCATAAATTATTGCCTTCATTTGTGTGACAAAATCGTGAACGGAATGCTTCTTTATAGGGTTCGTGGATGAAAAAACCGTCAAACTCTCTCAAGACGTCAACTTTCGGTGTCTATATTATCCTACTTTTGCTTCAGCCTTCTTGTCTGGGGCAGAAAAAAAGAGTGAATCTCGTCGGAAAGCCGCGTCCCATATGTTGCTTAGATATTTCTAACAATGTTAACTATATTCATGCATGGGAAAAAAAGATTTATAAGATGAACTTATGTATTATATGATTTTCCGATCTTGCCGCACTTATAACGCTGAGCTGTTTGTTCTGTTAAGGAAAAGGCAAGCGCTCTAGTGGTGAATTCGAAATTTTAGGGAGCTCTCACAACGCCCTTAGTTGCTGATATTTTAGAAGCATTAAAGCGACCATGCTGTTTTTGTGATAGTCAGTTCAACTATGCCACGTTAAAAATGCCTTTAAAAAGGGATTACATATGCCATTGAATGTGCCCGAACACGGTGATCGCGACTAATCTTTGCAGTACATGCTTCAGTCAAATTGTCCAGTATATTTTTGCAACGCTTATCAAATTTTGTAAATGCATTTTCCAACAGATTACTTTTATGCAAATACTAATGTGTGTTGAAATTAGCCCATCAACAAAATCTTTCCTTTCTGTTTTAAATTATTGCTCTTCTGGTTATTTACCGTTAGAGTATTTACGCATGTGCTCTTCTGTCAAATGTTCATTTTCATTTTCCTTCAGCTTTCTTAAATAACCCTTTGTCAACTGAGAAAGATCTCCTTCTGCATCACTGAGTGAACAGAACTGAGCGGATAGGTGGCAACAATGACAAACACAACCGAGGGGTACTGATTGGTTTGACGGAAGGTAAACACACTTGAACTGTGTTACGCACACATTTTCAATCTCTTCCCTCTTACAATCACTACTGCAGCTTTAGTTTGCGATAAACGGAATGTCAGATTTCGCCTAAGTGCCAAAAAATACCAGAAAACCATGAGGAATAGACAGCTTACGGCAGTGACCCAGTTTGTTGCATTTTACCAGCGCTATGACAGGCGTCGAAAAGTTGTTATTTCATTGTGCACAGAAAATGTGCGCACAAGCAATTATGACAAAGAACTCTTTTCCTCGCTTTATCTTCCAGCAGTTGCTTCCGCAACTTAGAGTCATCCATCGCGCTTGTGCGATCGGTGGGACCTGTTGAGCACACATAAGATACTGTATCGAATTTATACTTATACTCGCTAACAGAATTTATGCATGGAAAGAAGAAGAATGTGAGGAAGAGTGGGGACACGCTTCGTGGTGATATTATTCCCGAAAGTGTTTTTAATTCGTCTTTAACTGGCATAAATAAGCACTTTACTTCCATGATCGCTTCGAGTCGATATGAGGGAGCGGAGTAGGGAGACTGAAGAAAAGGGTGAGGAATCATAGAGGATGAGTTGAGAGTGCAGAAGTAATGAGCATCGTTCACAAGGCTAATGGTTTATATTATATTTTAAACGCTGCGATTGCGAATGAAGCTTTCGCAATCGCACTTTTCTGTCAGAGATAAAATTTCATAGTTGCGTGATCAAATCCCTTTTTTCCATCTAAATCAGCGGCCTGCAAATACGACTGACAACCGTTGTGGAGCCAGAGTGAACGATCGTAACGTAATTTTTTTTGGAGCGAGCATTCGAACTGAGAGGTGAATTTTGTTGATTATGGAACTTTTCTTCCCTCCCGCTTTTTCGAGACACAAATGAGCTCGCTGCGCCGCCCCCATTAAATCCCCATTAATACAGCTGGCATTTTCACAACCGATCATCTCCGTTGGTCTCTGCTTATAGGAGTAACGTGGAAATTTTGGTGCTTTTTGTTAAGGAAGCAACGCAAATGAGACGAAGACGAACTTTCGAAAGCATGCTTGGGGATATCAACATGCTGTATCCACTGAGAATTCGTATGCTTTATCGTTAATTTTTGATATCGTTTGCAGCCAGATCTCTTCCATCCTTTAGGTGGGATTTGGATCATTCAAATTCGTCAACTATCGCACTTTCCAAAATAAAATCCACAAAGTCGTCTTTGAACAGTCCTTCATATCGTCACTATTATATCGGAATTTTCTGCAAAATATTTCAATTCCACGCGTCGAAGATGTTATTTCCTTGTGGCTTGCGTATATGGGAAATCCTTTGCCTTGGTTGATTGGAAGTACGGCGAGCATGGTGCTCTATCTGCCTGAGGTGCTGTTTTTTAAAGGTAGCAGCGTGTGCTGAATGAGCGTTAAAACTTCTTTCCAGTTCTTTTTCTGCGCTACGTTGTATCCGTGATGTGCGTTCAGTGATTAACTTAAAATCACAGTGTTGAAATTTTGATGTGTATCGCGAGAATTTGGCGATGCCTATTTGCCTGCTTTAGACATTCATGCAGTCGAACCAACTTCATATACTCGAAGTGATTTTAGCTATGAGATGATAGTTCATTCATTTTCCCTATAAAAACCTCGTTCACATTTTCAAGATTTAAATTCATCACAGACGTTTTCTCAGCTACCATGGTTTTCCATAAAAACCCTGTACTTCAGTTGGAAATTCAGCATCCTCTCTAAAATTTATTTATGCGCCTTTTTCAACTTTGCTTCTTTTTTCCGCCGGATGGCATCACGAAAGCAATTTATCGATTCGTCCAGGAAAGTAGGTAGTCGAGAGCGCAAGGAAGTGATCCCATTTATTGCTCGATGCTGAATTCTCATCACGCCAACTGGTAATCGATGATATGAACTAGAGAACACCGGTGGGTGTTTAAAATAAAGAATAGCTGTGTAACAGGTAAAGCAAAAAAAGTAAAAAGTAAGCTTTAAAATTTTTGATGAACCCAGCTAGAAGATTGGAAAATTCCAATATATTGCACTTTTATGCTGATCACAGTTGTGTCGAATAATGTACTTATCACAATAATAAAATGACATGATTCTTATGTGTTTAGTGGGTAATCATTGCAGGCACTTGTTTCAAAATAACTGCGGGAAGACTGTCCATAACGGGCAGCACTTTAGTGGATCGTCATCAGGGACTGGATTGTAATACCTTTAGGCATACATTCATATTACGCACCGTTGTTTGTCTAGGCTATTTCTCTTAACGAACTAAGACTTCAGTTGTCGTCATGTGTAGGCGTAAAAGCCGAAATTCATGTAATGTAAACCAAGAAATCTACAGGTAAAGGAAGTGCTACTGATGGGTCAACTAGCGCATGCAACGGGATGCTCTCCTGAGGAGGCACGTCGACTTCTCAGCGAGCACAGGTGGCAACTTGAAGCGGCTATTTCTGCCTGGTTTATGCCAGCACCATATTTACCTGCTGTGAATCTTAGCGCAGGTTGCGTCGCACAACGTGACTCGTCTCAACAACAGCCTACCCCTCAGCACCATCAAGCGCTTTGCCCGTGCAATACACCTGCAACACCACCTGCGGTCAACGAGGCTATCCACGAATTTCAGAAGATGGAATGCCGATGCAGTTTCTTGGAAGAGTACGTTCATCACCTCCCTTCGATGAAGTCTCCATAATTATTTCTAGCAGAAACTTAATCACGCTGATTTAGTGTGATGTTGATGTTATGCTGCATGGATGACGACATCCTGCAGAAGCAGAGGGGATCAAAGTCACCCTTTTGCGGTCATTTTCTAGAAATTTATATTGTTGTTCTCATTATCATCATTGTTAGTGTTATCACTATTATTGTTCCGAGTGTTATCACTGTTGCCTTCTACGACTATCATCATTATTTTATTGTTGTTTTTATTACTACCGCCGCTGTTTTTATCACCATTATTTAATTAATTAATTTGTTTATTTATTTACTTTATTATTTTATTCTTTTCTTTCCATTTTTATTCTTTTCATTATTCTTTTATTATTATTATTCTCTTTATTATTATTTTCAATTAACTAATTGATTAATCGTCTTTATTAACTAACTAATTAACTATTATGCATTATTTATTATTTATTACTTATTATTATTATTCATTATTTATTAATTGTTATTCATTTTTTATTACGTGTTGTTTATTACTTATTGTTTATTATTTCTCGTTTTACTATTTACTATCTATTTTTTTATTAGTTATTTTCTTACTTATTTTTATCATTTATTGTTTATTATTCATTATTTTTTTATTTATTATTTATTCCTAACAATATATTATTTGAGTAATAATAAATAGTAATAATTAGTAATGACAAATAATAGTAATCAATAATAATAATAAGCAATAATAAATAATAATAGTAAGTAATAACAAAAGATAATAATAATAATGAATAATAATAATAAATAGTAATGATAAATAACGATAAGAAGTAATAATAAATAGTAACAGTAATGAATAATGGATAATAGTACTAGATAACACTAACAAATAACAATAGAGGTTAAAACGTTAAAGGTTAAAAGTAAATAATAACAAATAAAAATAATAATAATAATGAATAATAATAAAAATAATGAATAATAATAACTAATAATAATGGCGGACAATAATAATAGTAATGAATAATAGTGATGGTGATAATAATTATAATAGTGGTAATCATTATAGTAAGCAGTAATAGTAAATGATAATAATAGTAATGATAAGTTAATTAATTAAATATTATTTCCAGTGTTATTGTCGTCACTCATTGTTATTAATATTTTAATTTTATAATTTCTTTTAATTTCTTTTTATTTCAGATAAATCTATTGTTACTTTATTAGTTATTGCTCATTGTAAATTACTAATTGTATAGAAAGTGATTACTTTTAGTTTTCATCTCGCAAAGATGTTTTTCGCTTAGGGATATTCTCCACTTTGGTCCTAAGCAGCACAATTGCATTATTAATTCGGCTCATTAACGAAGGTAATGAGTATGGCGCCATGCAGCCACCGCAACATTGTTGTCATGATGTTTTCTTGTGTGCAGTTCGTTCTCCACAGATCGGCTTTTTTTAACGGCAAACGCATTTTTGATATTTGCGTGAAAGTCCCTGTGTCATCCTTCTCATTCCGATTTCTGCAGTGGTTTTGCATACTCTAGTGGCTCTAATAGAATTAAGAGTTCGGAGCTTTCTTTAATTTTTTTTCAACGTCATCTCTTCCTATGCAGCTATAAGATCACTTATTAGCTAAGGCAAGCGACTGAAATTAAAATTCGCATGCAAAGGATTAGATATTCCAGAAGGTTCAATGGAAGTAGCTGGAAACCATTCATCCAGGTAAAAATATACAGACGATTGCATATTTAAGTAATCTGGTGCAGGTTAATGAATGCAAAAGGAAAAAACCGGGGTAAACAATAGCAGTACGAACAAAGCAGATATTTAAAGCGTAGAAGAAGTAATGTTTGCCGGAAATACGGTCGTACTTTTGAGAAGTTTATGAACGTTCGGACTTTAGGATATTCCGTCAAAAGTTGAGGTTTCATCTCATTAAGGGTAACCTTGAAGAACATTTAAAAATGATCGTGGAGGTGCGTCTGTCTTTACTAGTTTCACGCCTGAAGGGGATACGAATGCTCGAGGCGCTGCATAACTGGTAAACGAAAATGGCTAGAGAGGTGCCTGAGAAAGTTGACATTCCTCACTGCGATCATCGAGCATATTATTGGTTGCGTGAAGCGTTGCGCTTGCAAAAGTAACAACTTCACGTTTTACCGGAATTTAAAAATTCATTTGAACTGCGCGGATAATTTGATAGGTGCTCTGCCCACTTACGTATTCATAATGAGGTAGTGAGATTTCGAAGAAAACGCATATAACCAACTGATCCATAAACTTTGTTAGCTTGTAATTTTAAAGTCACACACATTTGCTAGAGAGGCTTTGTAAACTGCCTGCGAATATTCTCCGCTAAACTTTGTCTTTCGAAGATTTCTCTATTCTACCTGGACGTTTTTGGTGTCAAATAAGGAATGCGAAAAACCATGAATGGGAAGTGGAAGTAATTCCTATCACCAGTTGAAACTTCTGTAGGACTTCCATCCCTCCTCTTTCCCTCCCTGTTTTCGTAAGTAATATGTTTTCGTGAGAAATATGTATAAAAAACGTCATGGAAGAGCTAAATTAGTATTTGACACTTCCGCTTAGAACACGTCTTCAGTTTTTCAGAGTTGTGATTCCTTCGAGTCCATCCACCTTTCTTCTCTCTCTCCTTCACCCACATCCCGCCAATTTGCCATCTTTGACGAGAACTGTTCACTGTTCCAAGCGATGGTTCCGACCACTGTTCTGTACATCGTCGAGCTGGTATCGAGTAGCATGCTTTGTTTTCCTTCTTTTTTTGCAGCAAAATTCCCCTCAAAAATCTCCAGCAGACAGATTAATAGAGGACAGCTAACACTCTGGAGGTTTCCCCCGCCGTTTTTTTCCAACCTTTTCCTGTCCTCCTGTGTTGCGTCTCTATTACACCTACATGGCTGCGAGAATAATTGAAATTATTAGACACTTTTCTTGCAGGGAATGCTTTTTATAAGTGTTTCCGGCTTCGACGGTTTTAAATCGATTTAGGCAGTGAGCGATCGTTCCTATCATCTGCTACAAACCAGCTTAACAGCTTTTTACGGCAGTCGTAAATGAAGGAATCGATTGCATTCGTTTTGGGTGTCTCTGTGAGAGGTCCTTGCCAATGCGGTGTTACATATTAGTTATAACGTGCCACAGCGACAAAGCGATATGCACATTCTAGCTGCAGCAAGTTAACTGATGTAATTTAATTTTTTAATCTGAAAGCTGTCCATATTTGTTGAGGGGTCAGGCCACGTGTGAAGCTCGACCGTCAAAGCTTTCGGGTCCTTCTTTCTTCCATTGTCGTATACTTTGCCGCTGTCGCTTTTATCGTCTTCGCAAACCTTTATTTTATTACCAAGAAACAGCGTAGTTTTATGCAGTAAGTCAATGAAAATAAGGTGAGGAGTGGTTATAACAGAGTAATGTAATGAGAACGCAAATGTGCTCTCAAATATTTTCCAACGCTTTTTTGCCCATTATTGTTGCTTTCACTCATGAAGGACTCGCCAGAATAGGCTGCTCTGCTCGCTTGTTGTTAAAGAGGCAAAATTGTATGTTCTCGATCTGAAATGTTGCCAGTCACCGTTCATCTGACAGTTGCAGAGTTTTCGGTCGTAAACGGATGACTGATGCATGGGCTGATCTGCCGAGCTATAGTTTACTTGGTAGTGTGTATAACGCGTCGTTGAAGCATGGTTAAATGCATCGCATGCAGTTCATGATCGAGGTTTGCGCACATGTTATATTCCCTTTTCGGAGCATGCTCTCAGTCATCTTGCAGTATGTTTCTGCGCGCTGCGTTTTTCAAATCATCTAAATTACATGTTGCTGGACAGCTTTATATCGTTTTGATGTGCACAGTGCCCGCAAAGAATAGTCAACGATAAATCTTTTATATGCAACTCGATTCGTAGCCCTGTTCATGCGCGCTCGAAGACGTTCTTCAAATTCGTTGCAAGGCGGACTTAAAATTTAATGCTTGCTATTGATGTGCACAAACATAATATGTGATGCACACTGCTCGCACCGCATTGCAGATGCCTGGAAAGCACGCCATAGTTGCACATCTGAACGTCCTTCCGGGTTATGTTCTGATGTACTGTGTTTTGTTACACCTTGAGCGTAGACTGTCGTCAGTCTTCAGTGTTGACGTCTATCAAATTCTCACGCGTTTCTCATAATTTAGTAAATGATCTTCTTAACAGCTTTATACACATTTCTTCTTCCTTTGATGGAACTGTTTTGTACTTTTTTATATGTGTCATTTATTGTGTAACTGCTTTTACATGTTTCATTTCTGTTTGTGCATCTGAGTGGAGGCATAAATAATATTACGAACGCATGCACATAGGGGTTCAATTCCTGATCCCTTCTTCATCGACTCCACTGCCTCTCCCTTTCGTAAGCGGATCTGTTACATTCTTCCTGATCTTTATAATATGACCTCCTAAATGTGATTGGATAATAGAATAAGCTGGTGAAATTTGTGCATATTTCAGCAAAGGCTTGTCGGACGATCGTGAGAACAACTGCTTCTGCGCACCTTCCGAAGCGAATGCTCTGTCTTGAGATCTCGAACCCTTTATCGAAACCACTTCTCATTGTGATCTATTTTGGGCGTTGCACTAGCGCCGCTTTCCTCTCTCTTCTCTTACTCAAGGAAATAAATGTACTGGTACGCTCATAACGATCTATTACATATAACAGTATTTTAAGGGACAATCGTTTCCGCTTATTTTGTGCCTAAAATTTTGTTGAAATCTTCAGGCGGTATGGTTTATGTTTTCTGTTTGATAAACGCTTGCCTGAAAACAGTTGAAGTTTTGCACTGTCCGGGAAGAAGATAGTCAGGAACATCGTGGAGCAAAGAGACGAGAAATTAGAACAGCCAGAAGAACGAATCAGCAGATCTTGTCATCCTGCTAGGCTGCACGGTAACACCTAGCCCACGTAAGAGAACGCAGGCATGAGACCACTTCATTGCAGCCGCAAGATAAGAAACCATGGCGAAAAAGAATCGGTTCATTCGAACGATGAAACAGTTCACCATATTGTCTGCAGAAATGCGTCTAAAAAACTTGTTGCCACGCTGCGCATGCAGTTATGTGAATAAAGAACGACTCAGAGAAGCGGCTTTGCAGTGATGCAACTCAGGCGTTGTTAGATTATCTCCAAAGTGTTTTTCTGAAAAAGGAGTCGGACGCCGCAAAGCAATCATCGAACAATGTAGCGAGCGGAGGGCTGAACTTAACTCTTAAGCTGTAGAATACAATGAAGCGTTCTCAGCAAGCAACTTATATATCAGGTCGAAAGGCAATTTCGGCACATTCTTCAGGTTCCCCATGTTCACTTGCATGTGGTCGTATATGCTGTGCTTGTCTAAAAGATATAATTGTTCACTCGGAATGCTTTGGCCAGTTCTCAGTGCCGACTTTGAATGTTTCTGAGTATGAAACCATAAACTGCGGTTTCTTTAGGAGGGGACAGGGCTTGTAAGGACTGAATAAATCGGTAGCAACAACTCCATCAAACAGTTGTTTGCATTTATACAAACAAGAACCATGCTCGGTTGGTTATATGTCACGGATTCCTCTCATAAATCGACAATCGCTTCTGCCTTCTCGAATTTCAAGTGCTGTCGCAATTCATTCGTGCAGAATAAATGAACCAGCTAATTCTATCTTTCTGTTAGGTTGAATGATAATATCCGCACCATACGGTAGTAAATTAAAGGATGGTTGCTTCATTATAGAGAACAGCGGTGAAAAAACGTACTCTTTCAAACAATATGGTACTTCACCAAATTGCATGCCAGGTTTGGGTCTGCAAAGTTGTTTGACACTTGGGAAATAATTACGAAACTGTTTTCTACAGTGGCACGAAGGTACCATATAATGAAATAATAGCTGAAAAGGAAGGCTGTTACCGTACTACCGCGATCTAATTCTCCCCAACAATGTCCCCTTCCTCCTCCTATAAACTTCACCTTGGACTTTCGAGATGCTTTCCGCATCCCTAAGAGTGACCCAATAATCCCCCACTAATTATTCCACCGTAAAAGTCGCCTAGAAAGGTCTACGATTCAATACTTGGAACGATGATCACTGTAATTAAATGCCGAGAGAAAACAAAACTACTTCGACAACCTTTCGAAAAAATCCTAGGAAGGCTTATAACCGTTTCCTTCTTTCACCAGTATACGACTTCCACACTACGACTTCAGCAGTATACGTTGCGTTCTGATAAGAAACCGATAAAACCACTGGCCGCTTATTTACATCATCTATATAATAGAAGCCCCATTTCATTCACAATTCTAAACACAAAGAAGCTGAGCATTTCAATGACCGAAAGCCCTATGCATTCTTAAGACGATTTATGGACAACCTTGGTTAACAACTGATTTCAAAGTTTTATTTCCTGGCAAAAAAAGAAAAGCCAACTTCGAATTTCAATTACCATAATTCCGTTTGACGCAACAAAACACACAAAACAAGACAATGCAGTGTAATGATATAATTCGCGATATAATTCGCAAGATATGCTAAAAAAACATGGGAATCGAGGATGAGACATGAGTTCACTGATGCATTTGCTGAATGGCAATGAACGATGGTATAATTGAGCACTGTTTCCGCTGAAATTCGGAGTCATTAATGCAAAATCACGCCTATCATCATCGCTGACTGCCATACTGCGTTTGGCCATTAATGGTTAAGTGAAATCTTAATTAGAGAGGAATCATGAGTAAACATAATTTACAAAACTCCGCCGCTATCACTGTGGAAACTGCGAGACATTTCGTTGCTATTGTTGTTATTTTTATTAGCGGAATAGGATCTAGCCAGCCACATGTTGAGCATCCGTTGACGAGCATCTTCACGTAAATGCTGCGTAATTTCCTCCCTTGACGGAGAACAGCGCGGACCTGAAACAGTGTTAAGCAATACACTTATATCTGCTATCACAGAGACCTGCCATAGCCCACATCTGGCAAATAAATGCGCTGTTAAATGAGTTGAATACGGAAATTAAATTACCCATCAACAAATATTTCCCACTAATTTCGATATACTTCCTGCAGTGGTTCGCACTAAAAAAAGTCAAACCTCTATTCATCTGGCCACCTGAAAAAGACCACTGAAATTTTCTGCTGAATCAGTTTGCCGTTTCCTATCGCAGAAATCCGCTACCATCAAATTTTTGGTCACATACCTCATAGAAACTTTAGAAGCTCGTTTCTTGAGTCAGTGGCAGTGCTCTCGGTTTCCCGCAAATCCCGAAATCCTCAGTAGAACGGTACAACACATGTGCTCATCCAGAGTGTTCTCGGCTAGAAGTTAGAGCATGTGTTTTGCTTTACTTTTCATTAGCCTTCATCTAAGCAGTAAGTTGTGTAGCCCCAAGTCACACGCAAGTAATAAACAAATAAGTTCGCTGAGATTATTTAACAAAACGCCAAGAATAGTCAGCAGAAGGTCATCTGAGTTTGTCCACTCGCAGCGACCAACAAAAGGTCGATATGAAGAGAAAAATTCTTGAGCTATTTTGAACGCAGCAATGAATCCATTTGAAAGGCGAAAGTGTCACTGTAGCAGTAATGCACACTGCACAGCACCATCCACATGCACTCACAGATGTATTTCACACAACGTGTAGTGTTTACACAAATACATATCGCATATTCACATTCTCACCTGACAAATCTTTCTTGAATTCATATATGTTGGAAATACTTCTCGAGTTGAACACCCATCCTTCTAATGCGAGATAAGTGCAACTTCGTTTACAGAGAAAATTCTTGATCAATGATCTCTGTCGAACCGACGGCTCTCTCTGAATGACGAAACAAAAGTCTAAACCTTCTATTCAAGTAAATGAGACCTGTACACAATAAAACCGATACCGTGAAATATCCCCCTTATGGCCTTGAATTTCCCGCATGTTAGGAGAGAAAACCGAATGCGAAAAAAAAACCGATACCCCTAGGCAGTTTCTGCTTTCGTATGAGCCATTCTGTGAACGCGGCTTCAGCCATTGCTCGCCTTTCTTCAGCCTCCTTCTTTTCTTTGATCTTGGAGGCACTCTGCAAGACAAGTTGGTAAACAACTTTTACGAATGGTACTGTAGAATTTGAACACCTATTTTGGCAATTAGTGGCGCTTCACGAATAGCTCTATATATCAAATTACATTAAACTGTTTATGAAACACATGCTGGTAACAATCAGCACTTGAGAAGCTGATACCTGCCGATGTTTTGATGGTTCCCCTCAGAAACGTTATCACTGACCAATAAAAAATTATGTATGTGCACACATATGACCGCTATCAGAGGTCACACGAAAATGCTGCGAAAAAACTTCTGATTGTAAATCCTACTAGGAATAACTTACCACAACACTGTGGTTCCCTACAAAATCTCGAAGCACATCTAGTAAAGTCTTAATATTTTGATATTCTTTCAAAATAGAAGCGGCGATCTACTGACCTCCAACTGAAAAGTATAAACGTGATATTCAAATTTACAGAAACTAAAGGGATTTGAAAACAGCTAACTTCTGAGATCTATCAAAACTTTTTTTTACCGGCTTTTGCAAAATTACATATCCTCAGACAACGGCAAATTTAGTGTCCGCTGTTGCCTAACGATCGGAATTTTCGACAATTCGCCGATCCAGTTCGATGGATAATCGGTGGCTACCGACCGAACGAATCACTCAGAAAATATTCAGCGGTCACCCAGAAAACACGCTGGTACGATTTTCGGAGGATTTGGCTCCTCACTAATTTGGCAAGTCGGCAAGGTTATTTTCGATAGCGTAAAATGAAAATGTGCAGCATCTTAGGTCAAAATTAGCCATATCACACGACCTTCCCTGTTACGAAACCATGATTGGTACAGAAGCTATAGACCATGTTAACAAGATTTCAGCCACCTCATCAGGCAAGTTGATTGTTCTATTGGTACTCGCTACTACGCGACAGGATGCGCTTCTTCGTGGCGTTAGCTGCTGTGGACATTAGGCGAAGCACACGACGCTGCAAGAACTAGGACAGCAGGACACATTACACGGCCACGATAATTTACTGGACCATTACTAGCATATATACGACTTTCGGTAGTTCGACTATTGTTTGGCTTGGCCCTCAGTCACAAATTTAGGACAAAAGAAGCTGCCGCTCGGCTCAAGCTTTTTGGCGGGGGAACGCACACACATGACCTTGAATACGAAGTTGTTTCTTGGGCTTCAGCGCCACAGGGCCACAGAGCAATCAATCTATACGGTCTCAGTCATTGTGACCGCTATACGACAGTTCGTGCTCATATGTCGACGAAGGGGTCGCAATACGGAAAGACTGGAACCCTCACCAACACATCCTTCGAGTTCGTTGCATGGAATGAGATCTAAACCTCGAAAGAACAAAATAATTCTGCAGCTATGAGGGCAAACTGAACCAGTCGGCCTAGATACAAGCTCGTACAGTCGCCCAGGTCGTACCTCGATGAATAAATTAGTGACTGAGGTGAATATATTAGTGATTTGACCAGCCACCTATTAGGAATAGACCATCTCAAAAGATGCGCACGCACCTCAGCAGCTTCGAACAAGTATACCAATTAGACTCGACCACACACGAAACACATTTTTACCAGGCGGAAACTCCAGAACACATCACCGGATCGTACCAAAAAAATAAAATCTTTGTCATCTTCCCTGCATAGGTGCTGTCAATCGTATGAGAGAATATCAGCCCCGTGGACAGGAAATGCCCAGCTTTATGTATGGAAAAAAGAAGCGCATTTTTAAAAATATTTCTTTATTCCACACCCTTGCATGTTGATATCCTTTAAACGCTATTCAGCAATAAAACAAAATAAAAAGTCGACATCGAATATAAACACCCCATAACTATAAATAAAAGGAAACGAAGTGAATCGACCCTCTCACATTTCTCCCTCCTCTCTCTTTTCCTCCCCTTATCTTCCTCATGGTAGCATGGATGCAGCAAACAGAGTGAAAAGAACCAACGAAGTGGACAGGCGCAATTAAAGCTCCTAACGAAGCGTCAGAACTAATTGAATTGCCATATGAGTAAACAACAGACAAAGAGATGTGCACCATCCTAAAAAGCGCAAACTGTTCTCTCATCCATTCCCGTTTGCTGCATGATATCGACGATCCCTCGACGCTGTTACTGAAGCGTTCTGTTTATTCTGCAAGTTGGCACATCACATTGGTTGCTGCATCCAGTCATGAGATGAACAGCGGTGATGGGCCTCATGATTTATGGGATCAAATATAGTTTCAGTAAAAATAGTTTTTAAATTCCTCGCTGAATTCCACGAGAACACATTCCATTGGTCAGGAAATGCCAAAAATCCACCTCTACCGTTAAGTATTCCTCATTGACAAAAGGTACAGTGAATTCTCACACAAAATCCTTGGGCGCGAGGAAGTCTCGAGTATAACAAGGTCTGCTCTCAGGTAATCCCTCGTTCCATCTTTTTTCTCCGCTTTCCCTCAACCTTTCTTCCCGTTCTTCCTCCACATCTGAGAGAACAAGTAACTCCTCTCCAAAAAACATCTCCGCTAAACTTATCTTTTCTTAGGAGAACTCGAGAAATATAACATGTTTTTCCACGCGCGCAAGGAAATGCACTGTAGACGCGTCTTAGCAAAGTCCCCAGTTTCCTTCTACAACATTGGCATAAGTGAGGAATACACATACTAGTGAAGAGCGCTGTTCATAAAGAAATGCAAAAACATTATTCCTCAAATTGTTTCCAGTGAATACCCTCATAACTTTTTATTTTCTTTTATTGATTTCATTGTTTATGGATCATTCCCAAGCAGGCAGAACACAGAGCAAAGTTCTGAGCAAAAAACAGGATATCGTTTCAGCTATCTAATCGTCTGGAATGAAACTAAATGTTTTCTATAGTGGAAAGAAAACTCAAAAAGACGGACAAGTAACGTAACACATACAGAGAAGAATCCTCACAAACGCCTTGCAGGTAACTAAATCTTCCATCTCTGGCAAGTATATAAATAGTATAAATGCTCTCAACAAATGGAGGAATACGTCAGTACGTCTCATTCACACTAAGATATATTTATTTAATTCGTGCAAAACACGTTCACGAGGTAATGGATCCACCTGAACTTTTACAATAAGATTAGAATAAACTGTGAGTGTTACGAAATAAAATGAATACATTTAGGACAGAGGCAGAAAATGTATAATAACTACCTCAAGATTTGAAATTCGAACGCTGTGGAGATGCAAGAAAGATCGACAGGATTAACAAGCATCTTCCGAAGATATAATGCGAATAACAACGGAGTACGTGACCAAATTTCGCAGCAACGTTTTTGAGAGCTAATATTTGCTGGTAGTAACATATTTGTTATCGGAGAGATTTATGATCATTATTGCACCTTGTGAAATGAAGCAAAAGAGAAAAAATGCCACAAGAAGTTGACCAGAACTTTATTATGTCACAACTCCAGGAAGAGCCATCATGGAGGAAAACCCTAACGAATTTATGGCAGGAATCGGGACGCAATTAAGAATAAGAACGAAACAAATCTAACTAACATTGCTACGGGGAGCTGCACTTGCCGAGCGTTTTGGCCGATTCCATGACACGGAACGTGGCGTACTGTGATCACTGAGTGCCATCGACTGATCCGAGCCGCTCTTTTCCAGCTTGTGTCTGCTTGCTTATTCGACAGCGACCGACCCGTTAGGAGGTCAAAATCGATCGACGGATGGCTCGCCGCTTAAAGGATGGATAGCTTCCAATCTTCGAGGACGTGTATCGATTCAACGATACAACACCACAATGAGCTACACACTATTCACACATGCCCCAATGCGAAACGCGTCCCTCAATGGCAGAGGCGTTGTCAGCTAGGCAGTCGTCTCGTCCAACCGACTCATGCAACATTCGGCCTGAAGTCCCCCTCCATTCTGGGCTCATTCATGCAGCAACGCAATAAAGAAATAGCATGTGGTGCATAAGGATGGGAAATCATGTTGGCCACCACTTAATCATCATATTTCTCGCTGTTTCAAAAAATATCGACAGCGTCGTTTGGTTAATTGTAGTGCTATTCAAACTGCTCACGTAAAACATGCTTACATCGATTTGTACCCAATTCTCACCAACTTCAGGTCGTAAGAGCGATTCAGGCAGGGCTATTTGCTGCAAACGAAACACACACGATGTGACCAAACAGCTTCACAACTTCATTCTTTTACGACTTTTTCATTCATTCTCATAGGAGGAAGGAAAAGCATACAACGTGTCATTTGCACTAAAAAAGGTATCATTATATGGCAGCATGTAGTTTAAGGGCCTTGCAGAAAAATATTCCTGCTTCCTTGCCATCCACATGCTGAAGTATCATCTTTGCAATGCGTGCTCACCTAGGTATTCCTCTTTCATAACTCACATTCTCCTAAAGTAGGACAACATCCACAACCGAAAGGTAGTCAAAGTACTCGTTCGCATACGCTCCCACCTATGATCGTACTACTCGAAACGATGTAAATTAAAACTAAGCATCTGATCCTTAAAATTTCTGCACGAACTGTGTGCCGAAAAGGCCAGCTAAAGACGCTTATCCTCGAGGTCGAGAAAACATCATAAGGCTCATAACAGTCCCAGTTCAGGCCTTTGCGCTTGGATCACTGCGATGTTCTTCTGAATTTCGCCTTTTCAGAAACAATATAATCAAACGACATCTGCATAGCTTCTGATATAAGACAGATATAAATTATTAGCACTTATTCTAATGAAACAGAAAATTAAACGATATTTTATCTACTCGGAGAACGTTAAGGGAGGATATAACCTCAAGCTCGTACTTTTTTGAGTTTTGGTGCAAAAGCAACGAAGTGCAATTTATCCTGAAATTCAAAAATTTACTACAGTTTTGACTACCATGAGTTGTGCATCAACTTTGTTAGATAAAACGAGTAGTGGCCAGAATTCTCGAAGTAACACAAGCAGCCCGACCCAAAAACTTTGCAGGTAATAAAAACAAGACGGCGAAATTATCTGTGTTCGCCTGCCACCTTCATTTTCCCACAGTGCACCTTCGGTTATCCGAAACGTGTCTAAGGGATTTGAACCTCACCTTTTCTGCTCATCGTGGATACTTTCTACACGACGCACACTTTCCGTCCCGTGCATAAGCTACTTCTCTCAAAACGTTTTAAGACTCATTATGGGCAAAGGACCCTACCAGTGTACAATGTACAATAACGTTTTTTTCATTCTTAAAGACGATCATAGAAACTCTTAAAATGCACTATAACGTTCTTTCTTGCTCCCCTTACATGAAAACGAGGAAGCTTTGGGACGTTTTCTCAAAAAATTTGAGGCTGGTGAGGCTGCTAGCTTCATGCAGACGAAAATGGGCAAGAACTTCTGAGGGTAAACCACTGGGCTTTCAAATTCTATGGAAGACGTGAAATTAGTTCAGCCAATTCTACTTCTGCGCATTTTCGTTTGGATGTCAACCTCTGAAGAACTCGGTGCACTTTAACAAACACACATATATGGATTACGAAAGGAAAGGCGGAAGTCTCTAAATAAACAGAAATGCTCATGAATGTGCACATCGCCCAACACTTTCCTCCGAATTATGCAGCCAGCTTAGCTCCTACAAAGGTGGCTGCAAAATGAAATCTCCGAAGAACGAAAATGAAAAGTGTTGCGTGAATAATGATGCCCTCTGAACTGCTTCCGAGAATGCTTGTCGGTCTCTTTTCATTACTCATATCGATGCGGGTTTTAATGTCCTATTTTACTGAACGATGAACTCCCACAAAGTTATCGTGCTGTGAATGCTCAGTGCAAGTGTTGTGAATTCGATGAGAAGCACTTAGAGATGCGACAATAGATAAAACGAACGAAATGGTCTGCAAAGTTTAGTGATTGTTTTCTCCGAAACACTTATCAACAAATTTCGTTTCTGACTGTCTCAGCGTTGCTCATATAAAGGTTGCTCTACACCCAACTGCTCGTCTCGTTTTAAGGAGTTCCTCAGTTTTTCTTCATTTTTTATGATTCACACACTACGACTCGTGCATACGAACGTCCTTCATCGTCCTCTCATGGGAACACTTCTTCACTCTCATGCGGCATTCTGTGGTTACATAAAATTTTGAACCTATTAAATCTACCAGTGACTCCATTCAGTCTCCACTACAACAACTTTAATGTAATTGAATTGAACGCCATCGAAACACCTTGCATGGCTCCACCAGTGGACATGAATATCATCCTATCACCTACTCTGAAGATATTGCACCATCAACAGTTTGCTCTTTATCTCCCAACTGCTTGCAGTGCGTGTGTGGAACGTGCTCCCTTTGTTGCTATTGATGCACTGGGGTTTTCCACGAACTTACCGATCTCGTTGATCAACCTTTGTGGTCTGAACGGTTTTTTTGTTTATTTCCATTTATTCACACAATTCGTGCTTTAAGTCGCTGGGATACTGATATAAAATTTGAATCCCCGCAAAGTAACAAACAAGTAGATGGTAAGCATACTCACTTAACTGTATCTTATTCAAGTTATTCAACACTTCATTCCTTGTCTTCACGCAAGGAGAAGCAAGAAACCTGTCCCTTTCTCAGGGAAAGGAAGCAGTGCCGCCATGTTCATAAGACTGGAAGGAAGTCAAGCGGCACAGCCTCATTTACGTGTAAGGTAACTTTCAAACAGTATGAGGTCGAAAGGAAACAGAATACAAATGAAAAGACTCTAATTTTCAGGTTGCGGAAACTAATCCATCCAAGACTGCTCCATTATAAAGTTCCGGAATTTCGCTCGCACCAGAACTGAGCGGAAACCTTCCTTCCCAATCGCACCTGTGCGCATAGCGCGGCCGCAAGGATAACTATTACAAAGTAAGGCCGTTCTATCAATATTTCTACCCCGTATTCTGAGAGGATAGTTGTAAGAACGACTCTAAAAGAATAACGTATAAATTCGTACGCCACTCAGCTTTACTGGTACGGGGTATGAAATTTTAGGACTGCAAGTTTATAAGTCGGTGTCACATTACCATTCAGATGGTGCCATTCTTGGTGGTAAACAGTGGGACGCTCAACAAAAAACTTCACAATAATTCAACCCTTACACTGCTAAACCCGACCAGTTAACCCATCGATAATAAAGTGTTCACCACGGCCGCTCCTTTTTTACTTCCAAAAAGAGCTCGAGAATGAACCTCACCTAAAACTTTCACCACTACTAGGCAACTAGGACATTACAACTGCCTTGCTTAATTGCATCGAATGCTGTCTATCCAACAGACCGCAGAATGCTCTTATTAACGGGTTATCCACCATCAGAAAACCTCAAAACCCGCATTAGCATTCTCACTTTTTGGCTTATCTGATATTGCGAAAAGCATACACACCCTTATAATAACAATCCTGTCGATGAGGGGCTCCAGGCCGATCTCGACATTTTTTCAGCGAATTGTGAGGAAATGCTCTCACACCTTTCTCAACCGAACTGCTCTCCGCTAACTATAAACTGCGATAGCCAATAACTCGCTGTATTCGAAACGAAATACTCGATGAGGTCAGTGAAATCAAACAGCGAATCATCATCGACTCCACTTGCCACCTTTACAGGCACTGTTCATTAAACTGTGCAAGCGAGTCTCAATCATAGTTCAAAGCTGAGGACGTTAGGTTTCTCGAAAAACGTGCAAGATCTTTGTGTTGTCTCAACTGAACAGCGTGTCAACCATTTAGTTAATAAGCCACAAGGAAATCTGCAACTAGGGAGCCAGTTCAGCCATAACTCCACTAAACAACCGACACATTTATCCCAATAAGTGAGGTAAATACCTTCACTTTTGAGTCACCTGACAGCAACACACGTTTGAAATTGGACCTGCAGCCGCAACCATATAAGCATTTCTCTATGCCCATTTCCACGATTACTTTAAATGTTTTCTTCGCAGCTAAGACTAGATCAAAGAGCTCAGTAACCCACTCGCATCACCCTCAACTTAATACAACGCAAGTTTTTTTCCTGTCAAGATTAAGGCTGTGTAAATTTTGAGAGAGCATTCCGCTGAAACAAACTTACCGTTTGTGTGATTAATCAGCTAAAAACGTCTCATCGGCACATTCCTTTTATGCTCATCACAGTACGGCCATTTGAAACACAGCTCGCAAGGTACTGCTCTCTGTGCTAATTGGGCTTGTGCCAACTTCGATAATACTTCCACTTTTACCTGTTGTTCACAGTCATATCTCACTGCACATTAAATCTATTGTAAGTATGATTTCACTTTTCTTTTAGGTGTTCTCTTCGTTCGTTTCCTCTGTTAATTGCTTATTATCAAATGTTCGTGAAATGAAGTAAACAATAAGGAAAAAGGGAAGTGCCATGTCGAACCTCCTCAACACTAACGACGATAATAA
The DNA here is from genome assembly GCA_037576465.1 of Parascaris univalens. NCBI lineage: Eukaryota > Metazoa > Nematoda > Chromadorea > Rhabditida > Ascarididae > Parascaris > Parascaris univalens. Next base: position 58,231,898 of record CM075173.1, on the reverse strand, counting down.
TGAAGCTGGTGTCGTACGACGTGGCACGGCTGACGAAACTCTACCTCAAACCCAAACAAAACAGAAACTTTATTCCTCTTTAGGAACAAGAACCGGCAGCAGAAAACTTCATTACGACAAATACATGAAGCTTCGTGTGTGCATAAACACAGAAACAGAAAACGACGTACGCGCGGAATAACAAACAGACATTACTCATTTCCATGTATCGAGGATAGGTAACTTGTGTAGATGCATTTACGTGAAAGAGAAAAAGTTTCAGCAATATTACTATGGCTCATTGATATGCTTTCATGCTGCAGCAAGTGACTGTGAAGAGACGAGATCGGCGATCAAACGACGTTCACGAAACTGCGGCCACACAAGAACACGTGCATACGGGTATCTCTCGAGAACCTATTGCGCATGACGGATGAGTGCGCATATGTCGAAAATTCCTGCGTGATGGAGTACGTTGCCGGGTTGGACTTTGTGCTGCGAATATAAATTACATTCTCAGCACCACTTCCTTATGCCGACGTCTTCGCATTATCTGCATTTAAGCACATTCGTGCAGCGGGGAAAGAGGACGTCCAGCGGCCTTACATCTATCATCAGGTTATTCCGCTATACTATTTGTTTCAGAATGCCTGTTCCGACCTATCAATTCTACCACTGTCGTTGCTGGAAACATAAGCATCTTACTGAACCAACCACCCAGGAAAGAACATCCTACTCCAGAAACAGTTACAACTTCTCTTCCTTCCATTCCCACCCCTTTTCCGTACTCTTTCCTTCTCGGATGTTTGTGGCTTTCGCCTCACCAGTTTACTCATAATTCGTACAACTAAGAGAGCTTAGAAATTCAACTGCTGGTGCTTACTGTGAATTCCACTATTCTATTTTCACTACAATGCATCTCGTATGCAGGGTACGATAAAATTTTTATCGGATACGAGGAAGGGAGAGAGGAAAATGTACATCAGTTAATATGGTTTGACAAATTGCAATAAGTCAAGTTTTCAAAGGCTGCAGATGTTCGAAGTACGGGGAGAACGAAGTGAACGCTGAATCGGAAACGTATATCCTCCACTGTGTAGCCTGGAAAGCGCCACTCGTCAACAAATTTCCTTCGCTGCTGATGTTTGCAAGAGGGAGACAGAGCAAGAAATCAAGCTCGAAAACCCTCCTTCATTACCGCTTTGGTGTTTTCCATTGGTACCATAGTTCGGCGTTGTAGAAAATGGTCTCAACCGGTCATTAAACTCACCGCACCATCCGCTCCAAACGAATGGAGCGGGGAATTAGCATTGTTTGATGTTTGCGATTTGAGGTGTAGATGGTTTTAACAAGGTGTCCTCTTTTCATGAACTAGACAATTATCGATCTTTTCATCACCGGCGCAAACACAACCATCATGCACTCGTCACAGACATCGAGCACTTTATGGCCTATCGACAGACCCACGCTACGGCACATTTTCCTGCGCAATCGACCCAAGACCGATATCTAAAACCTAGAAAAAGCTGAGCAAACCTTTCTGAATTCTATGGCCTGTCTAATCATTCTGCTGCAATTAAGGTACAACAAATGCGGGAATTGCTGATTATTCGATTAAGACGTCTAAAGCATATGCCTACATCATGATGTATTTGTCGATTAAACCAACGAAAACAATCCAAAGTCAACGCCCTAAGCAGTTCAGCTTCCACTGATCAGTTCCACCATTATGTATCGCAATAAAGTAAATTGCCGTTTATGCGTGGCTTCCGTGAGATCGGCTTTTTTCGCGTTGTTCTATTTGTGCGTACTTGTATGATATGAGATTAAAGCATATAATCTCCCGTTTTCCGTCATTCCGATTATTCGTTGGTTTTCAGTGGCTGAACGAAGAGCAAACAAACGCTATTTTCGCATCACCATTTTCTAGGAGTTCAAACTTGGTGATCACGCTGTCATAGCTACTAACGACCGGAAGCAGTAGCCAGCTTGAGAGCACACTATGCGCCGTCTGTTCCGAAAACCCTCTTCTGGGAAGTCAGATCTCCAAGACGAGTCTGGATCTGCACGCGTCGTAACTCGAAAGTGAAAATTTTTCAAATGAAGAAATTCGTCACTCCAAAACACTGAAGTCTATAAAAGATGACTGATTATCGACAGCTTACACGATTCCCGCGTCTGCATCAGTTGGCTTGTTCATTTCAAAGACGAGCATTTCCATCAGCATATGAACACCTAATCAACCTTCCCGAAACAAAACCTTCACGCTAGAAGGATTCTCCTAACTGTTTGGTGGTGGTGTGGTGGAATTACAGGCCAGTCAAATCATCACAGAGATTCCTATCTCCTGACCTGGAATCGAAAGAAATATCAACGAAAGAAGCACCTCGGCCTGCTATGGTGCGTAGAGATAGCATCGTACTACTGTGGGTCGATTTACGACCCAATGCTGCAAGAACCATACAGCAAGGACTGACACATTTGGAAAACGAGATCCCCCCATGTACCGTGATCGAATAAACCCACTTGCGAATCACTGACAACACTGTGTTGATTCTAGCGGTGCTGGTTCCGACTAAAAAAAAACTACATTTGGGTCGAGTTATAACGTTTTAAGTTTATAAATTGAAATGAGACATTTATTTCGTTCCAGTCTAATATAGGAGAAAAATCATTTCTAGGAGCCTGATGAAAATATTCACCTTTGGACCCTAGAAGCTGTCGGCCAGAAACGTTTTCGTAACTCAGGAACGTTCTGTCCTGCAGCTTATCAAACATAATGCTCAGATGTGACCGTCTTATCGCCGATACAAGCAAAGGAACGGACGTAACAAATTTGAGAAAGACAACAAACAATTGCAAGAGCACAAGCAAAGATAGCAATTACACCCACAGAGAATGAGCACTATGGATGGCCCTAGCAATGAAAACTCTTCGAAACATCTGCCTGCAAAAGCTCACACTGGTATTTTGTACTGGTCCAGATCACATATCGTTCTTGCCCCTCTTCCGCGCTCACTGAGCACGTAAATGTATAAAGAACTTGATTTGACGCTGCAGTCAGTTGCACGTGTGACTTCAACATAAACACTGTATGACCATACTGTATTGTAGAAACGAAGATAAAATCGACTGAGCACATAACATTTTCACTAAACAGCCCTACGCAGATATAAAAGCTAATTGTCGTTAAAGCGAAAAACTGATGGTTCATGGATTAATAGCTGGTCGAAGCAATAAATAACCCTCAATCTGAGGCAATCATATCTACCTGGCTCATTAGACAAGCAAACAACAATATCTTTTACCAAAGTTCGCAGTATACTTGAGCGAGACGCTTATCACAGTCGACAATACTTTTCAATCATTTTATGGTTCATGTAAAATTATTACGTCGGAAAAGAACCAAATCACGCTATCAATAACTGCCAGAGATCACCTCATGTGCCCTCTAACGTCGGCGTATCTGCAGCTGACTTATTGTTGACAATATCAGAAATGATGGTTCTCGCCTTTCGTTAAATTACTGCAATTAACCGCTAGATTTTTTCATCGATATTACTTTTGCAGGACTGTAAAAAACGGTTCCGATGGTATCAATTTCCAGCAATGCTGTGATCACAACCGCATAACACGACCTTCTCGCTCACTGCACCGGAAAACGATCACCGTACCGTTTCAGTGAAACCTGCTCTGTTATCGGCAGCGAAATCGGTTATTCGAATCTCACTATACGTATCCGTTACTACTTCTCGAATAAAGTGAAGCATAAACATCACAGGTAAAAAAACGAATTACTCTTTCCCTTAACCGTTGCGTGATCATTCCAAAGCAAACTAGCTTGATCAAGATGCAAAATGTTTAATGTGCCCGGATGCTGCATCCACGCCTCGCCATCGCACTGCATCGGAAGAGCTGAGCCGAATATGCGTAACTTCAATGAGCGACCTTGCGCAAGCGGTATCGACTGAGAAACACCCATCTGCATCTGGGCTATATGAAACGATGAACGCACGCCGAATACTTCGAATTTCTCTGCAAGAATTCGATGATGCGAACTGCTAAACTATTTACAAATCCCAAACGGTCTCCCCATGACTATATTTGACCCACTTTTCTCTACACCATCCTTCCCGTTTTTTTTTTGATTCCTCTTTCGCAGAGGTGCTGCATGAACTTCAACTCCTCTTAACACCGAATCCCCTCATATATACACATAAAAACTCTCACTGTAAAAATGTTCCGTTAAAACGAAAGAAATGACGACCTCCGCCCGTATCAATAACATGTGACATCAACATAGCAGATGTATAATCAGATCACGTGAGCTCAATTTATGCATTATGGGAAGGGCAAATAGAAGGCTATTATGTCAGTAAAAGACGATGACTTCTCTTCCACAATTTTCCTCTAGAAAACCTAAACAGGCAATCGACTTTTTCTGGAATATTCCTCGCGAGTGCATTCCACCTAAAACGCTTCGTATCTGCCAGTGACTGAAGTAAATGATCTAGTCAACAACAACAAACGCTTTAGTCAATACTGATTTAACGACTGTAATCACAATCAATAACCACTGCGGAATAAACGTGTACATTTGCCTATATTTCCTGTCACCCTCCCAGGTGAGAATATCTGCAAAACAACTGCGTCGACGGTGCTACCTCAACTGCAGTCGTTATGCAATTACTCTGCAGCACTGCAGCTATTTCTGTAAGAAGTGCAGAAGCATCCTAAAACAGCGGACATAACATGCGCTTGGCATTCCACATTTTAGTAAGCACTTTCACATGCCACTAAACAATAAATAGGCGAAATGATGCGTTCAGCTTTTTCGACGGTTGCCTTCCGCTCCTCTTTGGAAATACCCACATTATCGAGACAGAGACATGCGGCGGCACCCGTTTTATCAGAAGCGACGCTCATTCCTTTACCTCTGAGGTTGTTTTCTGAATTTCAGCAGTCCCATTGAACCAATCTTAGCTACGCTTGCGGAATAATTCGTTTTTGTGTTGCCTGCGTATGACCGTTTTATTCATGCCACTAGTTAGTGCTTTCCACTTCCAACAAAAGCCTCGGCAGTTTCCACCTAAACTTCAAAAACGCTAAACGAAGAACGATATACTGAAAGTACGAAATCAGTACCTCATCAGGAAATAGTTGGCTTTGAATGCCGCAGTCAAGATCATGGCATGAACGGAATCAAAGTTGCTCATCTTTTTCGTAGTATTTTAAGCTAAGCTTTTCCGACGATTCTACTTGATTTGTTTGAATTTATCAGATATTTTTCTATTTCCCGTGCATGACATCACTCTATCTGCTCCAAACTGGGCTGAAGTCTCGACCCTGCAACGTTCCATAAAACTTTTGATACGTACTTTTCGAAAGCAATTCTTCATTCTACTGAACGCACGATGTGTTCCAGAATGCATTTAAAAGGAGAAACCACCAAGTTACGGCGCACCCACGCGCCAGCAACACTAGTGAAAAACACATCATTTTCTTTCCCAAACGCTTTCGCGCGATTTGGAGGAGGTGGGGAAGGTGAACACTCAGCCTCCGATCGAAGGTGCAAAATCACCTGGCGCCATCAACACCGAAACAACTGATCTCTTTTTCGTTTGCGGCTACTACCTTAAACAAATGCAATTAGGCTGTCGCGAACACTACTTTCATTTTCCTGCTTCTTCTTGGTATGAGGGATATCGGAATGCACACAGGGAGAATAAAGCTAGCTAGATGCTGACAAACACTATGAACATCTATGATGGGATCAGAAATACACTCCTCCACCTACTCCTGGATGTTCTTGGTTGTTTTTCAGCCCTCTGATTCATAGTAACGGATTTTTCACTTCCGTGAGGTTTCCTTGATATTCTTTCCATTGTTTTACACTCATCTATACGTCCGAAGCTTTAAGATAGCTTCCCATTAAAACGACACTCGCAAAAGCGGTGCTCTATTTCTTGCATCGATATTTTGCTGGTAACAAGATTTCGAAGAAAAGCAATAGCGTAAAAATATTCTCAAGTCTAAGCAATGATTTCATCAAGAAATCACTGACCACAGTTTCTTGTTAAGCGACCGCCAGTGCATACGTACAAAGATAGTAGCCACAATATGATTTACTGACACAAATCTATGAGACAACATAAACACAGATCATCCTTAAAGACTTTCAATTTAAGGGCGTTCAACATAATGAAACGAAAACTTGCTGTCGTCAGTAGATTGAGGAATATCAGGCAAATCGGGCCATGGTCGAACTCCAGCGCCCCGACACGGAATGTTAAGTATGGTGATCCCCTCAAGCGGCGGAAGCTCAAACTTTCAATTTAAGGGCGTTCAACATAATGAAACGAAAACTTGCTGTCGTCAGTAGATTGAGGCATATCAGGCAAATCGGGCCATGGTCGAACTCCAGCGCCCCAACACGGAATGTTAAGTATGGTGATCCCCTCAAGCGGCGGAAGCTCAATTATTGTGCCATCGATGATCAACTCGACCTTCTTTTCAAGATCTGCACATGCATGCTCCAGTACGTCCTTCAAAAAAATAATCTCGAATTTTGCTGCATGAGGCGGCTTTCACTTATTTGCTTTGCCAGATTAACAAACTTTTTAGCGCATACTTTCCGTTACCGAAAAAGCACATATGAGTGATTCAGAAACAGGATCAAGCTGAGCTCAACGTTGAGCCGTTCCAACCTCTCATCAAAAGACTGGTGACAAAACTTCCCTGTCATACACCAAATATGACATCCTCCAATTACTCCATAAATTGTTTATGGTTACGAATGCTCAGACTTCATCGTTTCCGATAAACTCACACTGATGAGACACGCGTCAAAAAATCTTTCATGTAAACGAATCCTGTTACGTGAAATATTAACATAAGAGGAGAAATCAGATCAATAAACACTTCATATAAAAGTGAACACTTCATATAAAAGTGCGACGCTTCAATATTTGCAATAAGGACAGAAAAGAGGACATCAATGCTCCATCGTTCTAATACCAATATTACTTGGTCACCATTCAAGTCCCGCTCTCTCCTTTGCTCCTCATAAAGTTGCTAAACGAGAGCTACGTACAGCCTTCAATTTCCTTCCCCTCCCTGGATTGCGCAACCGAAAATCAGACTCAGAAATGGAATCACAAATCGCGACAAGTGCACGGAAAACTTGTGATTCCATATGATGCACTAGGAACCCAATTGTTAAATACGTGGTTTGGGTGGAGGGTGAACAAGTCAGTCGTGAGTTTTTCGAAGACTCGAAAAAAAGTTGCTGTTATTTTATCACTCTCACTCTTGAAACCTGCAGTTATTTTGTTCTTGCGCTGAGTAAATAGTAAAAGTTCAATGCAAACCTCGGGTAAGAGAGGATGGATGAGCTCACAGCCTAGCCGAAGGGAGTTATTTTTCAACACTGACGTGAGAAGATTAGGCCCGCGAAGGACGCTCTGAGTTCCCGAGCTGCAACTTTCTGAAACCCCGTTTTCATCCCCCTCCTCCTCAATTAGAAATCACGGCCAGGATTCCATTCCTCACAGGAAAAATCAGAGGGGATTTTTAAGTAAGTTAATACCAATTTTATTAACACTGCGAGCAGTAGTGCAATATGCAACTGACCTTAGTGCCATATGTGAAAAAAAGGAGTTTATTGAGTAGACGAGATGAGAACGCTCGAGGAATACTTGACCGAGTCGACTGCATTCCTGCAACGTTAATCATCCCGTAATAAATTCACCAAAGTGTACGGCACGATGCAACTACTTTTGTAAAGAACTTTTATGGATCATCACTGCATGAAATCTCATGCTTTCAGAACAATTTCGAAAGTGTATCCCCTCAAATTAATCATAATAATTTCGAGTTTCATTCACGGCTTTCAGATCAGAAAAATAAAATGACGGGGCCCATTCGCTTAACGCAAGATTCAAACTGAAATCAGCGATGAAGTTTGGATGAAAATCAGTTAAAAAGGTTTAGATAGCCGTTAGTCGTGGGCGCCACTGCACTAATTTCCAAACGATGAGTCAGATAGTGCGCCCGGCAAGAAGTATCATTATATCTCTAAAAAATACGATACTCGGAGCACGAGTGAAATGTTGAAAACTGATACCATAAGTGACACATGCGTCCACTCCAACTGAGATGTAATTGACCATGCTGATGTGCTTGTTCTTCGGACGTACTCCCAACCGCCTCCGATGAACTATGTCTACTGACCACCTGTCCAGTCGTATTACAGTAGAATTCCTGATCTCCGAGCAAATCTAGATTGCCATAAACTAAAGAAGATTACAATGCAGTAGTATTACGCAAAGTGGAGTCCAAGGACATCCATAATGTCAGCCTCTTCGTGATAATACAAATAGCGGAAGTAAAGATGTTGACGTTTTCGTTAAATCTCTACCGAAGCAGAAACTAGACGAACACAGCATTATATTCATTTACCTCCGCATCTCAGCGAGACATCTTTGATTTGTTTACCTCGGCCACTCCTCTACGTGGCAAACCCGATACATCAGAAGCCACTTTATATTTATCACAGATATCGGTAAGAGAGCCCCTCAATGGAGAAACCATTCAGTAATGACCACTTTCCATCAGCAGGCAAAATGCCATCAGGTGATGAAAACTGCATCACAAGTAATGCACAGTCTTGGAAGGTTCGAAAGAAAATGAATATACCGTGGGATGGCATTGAATACAAAGCCTTATTTAGTAAATCACTGCGTTATTCTTATGGGAAGCGAAGGTGACGGATGTGACAGTAATAACGACCACTTTAAATTGAAACATTTAGAAAGAACATTAGAATGCCGGAGCAATAAAAACTGATATCGAGTTATTATTCACACACAGTGGGTTGGGAAGCGCCCTTGAGCGCACCGAAAAAAATGAAGACATTGAAGATACCGGCAAAACTTGAGGGACGAAAACTTCTTCAAAATGCTGTCATTTCCGGGAAGTTACGTGAGAGAACTGAAAGCGGCAATAAATGTTGAAGGCTGCACAAAAAAAGCTCCAGCAGATCACTGCGAAAGGATAAAAATCAACTAAAATGCACCTACAGAAAAGTTATACTGGTGACCGATACTCTTACGAAAACGAACTATAAAATGGAAAAACTTCAGCACTGATCACTGAAATACTGAGACAATTTCATCACTCAAAAACCTACGAACATGCCACTCTTTACATGCGACCGGAATATCGGATCCATGGAGTTTATTTCTTTCCGATGGGAAAAGGAATACTTTTCACTTCTCATGTGTCCTTAATAAGATAGCAATGCACTCACGAGACTTCGTTATTCAAACGTCTCTCCAAAACTACGTGTGACGGGAAGCAAAAAGGAGGAGGGAAAAGAACGGACTAGGTGATGGAGTTCCAACCTGCAGCTGAACAGCCCCAAGGCTATTATACCAAGATTTTGTATCCGATCAGGGATTTCCGACTCGTCTTCGTTAGATCCAAACTACTTCTTTCGAAGGAACCTTCGGAAATCGAATATTTAGAAAATGAGAGCGGAAAATGGAGAAAGCAGTAACTGCGAATACTTTTTCGCTAGAACTTGCATGTGCTGTGATTTAAATGCTTTAAGAAGTTCACCACCAAAACTACAGCTTCATAAACAATTCACACTCATATTAATTGAGGATTTCAGGTTTTATATGAAGCAGATGCCATGAATGCACTGAAGCCCGGAAGAAAACGCAGTAAGAACAGAATGTGATTACACTGAATCCTAGAGAGATAATTGAGGGATATCTGCTAAATAAAAGAAGGAAATTGTGCGCTTGCAATTAGCACTTTTAACAGTTGCTCATTCAAGAACCTCTATTCATAACTTGCTCAACACATCCTCTACATTAAAATCAAATTACTTTAAAGGTCACCGATATACACAAATTTAATTTAACAAACGAGAAAAGCAGTGCTCCGTGGATGATTACCTTCGAGAACTCAATTGATCCAGAATGACCCGATCCCCAGCCAAGTACACGGCTGAGATCATTGCCTGTGCCCAAAGGCAAAATTGCAACAGGCGGCTGCCGCTGTAGGGATCTCATTGCATCCAGCACTAATGATATTGTGCCATCTCCACCCGCAACCAACACATAGCAGTTTATTTGCGGGTTGGTCTCAGTCCATCGCAATGCAGTGTTCACGCTAACGTAGTCTATGTTTACTACCTGCAAAAACATACCGTCGAGACAGCTTCAACTCCAATATTAAAGCTAGAATGAGAAAAAATCCTTTAAGTATCAAAGCAAGGAACAGCAAAGTAAAACGGCAATGATGGCAGTCACGACACAAGCACAACAGCAGAAACAATACTAAAATGTGACAATGAAAGCAAAGAGGAGGATTAATTTTGAAAGGAGATGGCGGCTCGGGAATGATCCAACGCAAAGCGGTTTACTTATGTTATGAGATGCCGTAAAAGGGAGACACTTATGAGAGAAGTTTTGGTCAAATAAAGTCAGCGGAGTAACCGAAGAGATTCAAAATGAAAAATGTTGGGATTTCTCCTAACACCAAAAGGCCAGATGGCGCAAAAATCATAAGGAAAACGAGATGTGTTACAAGCAAAGACAATGAAATAGCTCAAACATGCTTTCGAAAGTGACGTAGGGGCATATTTCTGAGCTGATGCGATCTCTTTTACAAGAAAAAGTAGTGTGGAAAAGAAGGGTTGAGGCGGAGAACTAAAACTCGAAATCACGTCTGGAGATTGTTGCATCTATACATTAGCATAAGCAAGGATAGCAATGAAAGAAGCCAATCTACAACAAAAAACAAACGCTACCTGCACGGGATGTAGATAGCGACGAAAAGCTTGTAACGTTGCGAAACCCTCTGCACCTCCACTTCTCGGGTTCACAAGCACAAACAACGGCCTCCACGAAGACGCAGCTGTGCCACTGGGAAGCGTCATCGACTCAACCACCAGCTAAAAGCAACACAGAAATGCCCGAATTCGCTTCAATTTAATAACAATCGACTGCGTCCATACAATTAATCTAGACGTCAAACTTTGAAGGAGAAAGAGGGTCTCGTAAACAAAATTCAATTCGAAAACGATTTTATATTCACTGCCCGTTGCGGGCTGGAAGTGAAATTCAGAAGTACGGAAGGAAAGTTTTAAATAATGCAAATAAGCCCAAACACCACAATAAGATCGATAAAGCTTAATAAAGCTAAAATGATATGAAGAACACTATACGACAAGTGGCGAATAAATCAATATGGGCTCTGCAAAGTCGCTAAATTTTCTGACTCGCACTGCCACCGGATTATCGACTGAAAGCAACAAGAACGTCATAAAAGCGTTGCGCAAGAAAGAATCAAGCTCGATCCGCGGTATGCAACCTCCATCGGTAGCCATCGTCACCATCAGTCCCTATAGACCCTTCCGAGTGCCGCCAGCGTCTGCAGTCGCCTTCTCTTGTTCCCTTCAATCTGTTTGCCTGTCGCTCTTTTCCAACACTTCTTCCCCGTCTTCTTCAACTTTTTTTTTACGAATGGCGTAACCTTTAGGAGATTCACTTCCTGCTCACGGCCGCCATTCGCCTCGAATCACTGTTTACTACCAACCCTGTTACTTTCAGCTATTCCTAAGCCTTCGGCCTATTCCGTTCCTCCAGCTATATTACACGGGGCATTAAAAGTCTCTTCGTTCACCGTTTGCTGTCTGTCCCTCGTCATCGGCGTTCGGCGCAGTCCATTAGTACTCTTTTGATCGGCTGATTCATAAGCTGTCTGTAGCCGAACAGTCCTCGAAGATCCAGTTCTTTCGCTCATAACTTTTTATTGGACGGATTATACAGAATGACCTGACTTAACTTAAGTAGAGCGGCCTAGCAATGAACAAAGCAAAACGCCAAAAACAGAAACATAAAACAGCGCATAAATGCAAAAATGAACAAAATTCGTCGGCATTTAAAGGAACTAGTCCAGGAAATGTGTATTTCTGCACAATAAACCAGCTGACGATACCTGTTTCTTACGACGAGTGCCTGCTTGTCGAATAGTGACATAATTCGGTGGAATAATAAAATCACGATTAGCACCCAGATTACAACGCTCTCCCACCGAATATTTACAGTCGGCGTGTACTGTGGCCTAAGAAAACAAAAATTATCGGCTGATGCAACTCTAGTGTGGTATCTTATATTGCGCACATAATTTCAAGTTGGACGCTTTACGTTTATATCCCCGCAGGACTCTCATTACTTCAATTGCATGTAACAGAGGAGTTCTAAATTTTTGGCCGCGCTTCATCACCCTCGCTACGGCGATAATTGGTGAATTTGAGTTCTGGTCATCGGATTGTTACGTGGATACGAAAAACCTTCGGTCTTGCTCAAATCGTCACCGCCACATTCTACCGACTGATTCAGAATAGCGAGTGAAAACAACTTCCTGACTGACAATGCAGATTTTATGAAAACAAACTGCGATCACAGCCGTTCAGTGTATTTTACCGAAACTTTCAGCACAACTATTTAATTTGGATGATTAGGATTACTGATTTCAGAAAGAAATGGAACCTATATGAGAAAAAAGTTTAAAGTAGCAAGCCGATCAAACCTCATAAACGCAAGAAGCAGTAACCACATGATTCCGGAAAAAACAGTTGCGTCATCCCTAAAGATTGCAACTTTTTCTAAATAGGCATGAAAAGAAAAGGATTTCAAATTATGAACACAATAACCTGACACAATGCACAACGATAATCGACCAGACCAACTCCATCACCGCACATTTCTTCGCATGATATACATACACTACCTGACGGAAGGTTGCCTCGCACCTAAAATAATCCATTGTTTATCAACAACACTAACCAGCCATAGGGAGAATAACATATGAACAGAAAGCCTGACCGTCGTTTTATCTGTACTCAGAGTTTGGGCAGGCCGTCCAGCATAATGGAAAAGCAGCAAGTACCTGCAGAGTAGCAGACTTCATGTAATGCTGCAAGTGAACCTTGAAACAAAGTAGAATATGGTGAAGCATGACAAGAAAATATTGCCACATGGGTGCGAAAAAAAATAATTCGTGGGACTCTTGAACGACACAAAAGAACGTTGGAAAAACTCTGTCAGCCATATGCAACACTGTCACACTGTCCATAGTCTGCTTATGCCACGAACGTTCGTATGAATTTCGCATGGAGAGAACAGTGGAAATTGACTGAAATAAAAAAGTGGCAACTTCCCATACTTGCCACATCTGGAGTACGCCATGCTTCCACATCTTCAAAATGCTCCTTGCAACCTCAAATTCAGTTTTCGGCACCTCTCCCATAAATCCAAACGCCAGATTTTTCGTTCTTTTCGACAGGTGTCCAATATCTCAGGTTGTTCCGATAACCAAAAAAAAGGTCGCCAGCTTGAACACATTCATCCCAGTAGCAAACAAAGATCGTTAGGAAATCTTTACAATAACTTACATCCAGATCAGCTAGTATGGTATTGAAGGAACATACTTCTGAAATGCTCCAATTCATTTACTGGCCTCGTTGATGCATGATTACGCCATATGTAAGCGTGCAACCCTGCTGAATAACTGTCCACACTAGATTTCACGTTTCAGAAGAGTGTTGAGAGAGTGTGATTATCACCAAGAATGTTATTTTTGATGGGCGAAGTGAACACGCATTTCTTTCAGTTTCCTTCCGGACAGTTAATTAAGACCCGAAATTCTTAAGCCGGTAAAGTTAGCACTCCTTGGCGTTCGTTCCTTCTTTCTGGTCCTTGCCGGGCCCACCATGAATGGGGATTGTGAGAGGTCCGAAGCCGAATCTTTATCATGTCTCCATGTGCCATATGATTTATATACCCAGTGTGTCGTACTCTTCAGCACACTGCAGTGTGGGCAGTCAGTTTCCTTCAGTCCATGTATACTCCCCACCCTTATTATGTGTGTAAGAGGATGCCTGTGGCCCCGATTAAAAATCTCGGAGACTGATCTTTCAGCGCTAACAGAAAAAAAACGCAGAACAAGCGGAGGACTGTATCGGAGGACTAACATGCTGGGCCCGACCAGTGAAATCACGGTTCTGGCACATTGCACCATAGTAATAAAGAAAAGTGTCTAAATGACCTATTATACACACGGAGTTACCAAGCAGGTCAAAAACTTTTCAAATCTCGAAGACACCTAGCTCATTTGTACTTCCTAAACGCTGCATATTTTCTCGCCATGCTCCATTCTGCCGAAGCAATCACTTAATATTCTACGAACTCGAACCAATGAATTATTTCAAATCCGTTTATGCGTAAAAGCGAAATGACTGTAAGATACACTTCTTGTAAAATGATCGAGTAACAGACCATCCAAAATATGATACTGTCATAGTCGACGACCTACATGTACGCCAATCGTTTTAATCAATGAGTGATGCCTTTTCACCATCGTCCTCGTTTCTCACGTTCATCTCTTTATGCTCATTTCATCCTCATACTTCACACACTTTGAAATTTCATACAGCTCTATTGCCCTCATTCTTATGCATTTACTGCACTGCAACCTTCTGCTACTCAAAGATGGCCGAACAGAGCTGAAGTCGTTGAATGGTCGCTACGACTAGCGAGATTAATGACATGCCAACAACCTTCAGAGAATACCAAATTGCCGATGTTTCTATACGAAGCAAAAGCAGCCAGTCTCTGTAACTTGCGTGATTGGCTGAAAAAACACCTACCCAATGATGCATGATATCGTTGTCAGTGGTTCGAGCAACCATTTTGCAAGGCACCGTACTTGACAACGAATGGAGACACAGTCGTGTGTCGACCATAACGCCACAAAAGTCGCACTGCATACCGGACTGCATTCCATTCTCACAAAGGCTACAGTAGCGGCCATGGTCACTCTCGGTTATGCTCACAAAGTGATGACCACCTGAAGAAAAGAATAAGTTTGACATTGGCAACGCGTATCTGAAACGGAAGATGACAAGACGCGCCACTGCTGAAAACATTTTTTCGATATACCTGGAAGTTTCTGAGCTCCCATGTACGCCAAAGAAAAAGATATTCAGAAATCTGTTTCAACTCCTTCTGCAAAAAAAAAATAAATTCAAGGGCTGGAGTGTTCAGAACAATACCAACGCATGAATCCTGAAGCTTCATGCTTCCTCACTGTTCACAAGAGTGCCCGTGTGAGCCAGCTCCATCCCCTATAAAACACTGACTCAGGAAAGTCCAGGACACTGACGGAAAAATGGATGAGAGAGGGACGACACAAGCTGATGATGAAAAACATGGGTTCGATGCGCCAAAATGAAACAAAGCTAAGCATGTCATAAAGCATATATTGGGACAATACCATCAGAACATTACGAATAAAACACAACAAGAAAAGTTAGTTTACAGCTCAGAAATTTATGTGCAATATACAAGACAAATATAATCGAGCGTCAACAATAACACCAGTCGTAAGTTAATAACAGCCACTTACTTGAAGACACCTCAACGTCGTTGGTTTCGTATTCGACCACTCTTGGGCGCAGTATTTTACGCAGCAATTGCGTTACAGCGATAAGTAATACAGAAATAACAATTAAGGGCCATATCATTGTCTTCGGCCGTCAACGAATCCTCGTAGACCGATCACCGCCTGAAACAAAAGACTTTCCGATGCATCCAAAAAACCACTCTATTGGATAAACTGCAGAGAATTCAGTGCCTGCATGATAGCACTTTTCAGAGGAAATGCTAAATCAGAACTGTCTTGCATCGATTATGATATCATTTAACTTGTAATTTTTTGATGAACTGAAAGAACTGAACGACTGAAATAACTTTTCTCCGGCACTGGAATGAACGGCTCCTACTAATAGTGACATTTTCTACAAGTTTTCCTGATTTCAAACAGTAACTTTAAAAGATGTTCTCGAGGAAGGACCTGACTGCTTGGCTACTTGCTTCGACCCCCACCTTCGACTTCACCATAGCGCCTTCTCGCACCCATCGGTGAAACAGCTACAAATAGTGACGTGCTCCACACCGTCGTGGCTGATCCAGCAATACACTTCGAGCGAATTCCGGTCCCGGGTTCTGATGTTGTATTCACTTGCTTGAAACGATGATTTCCCGTATTAGATTGCCTTGAATGATTCCTTAGATGATTTATTGGCACAAAATTTGACTTTAGAATGATGCGGAAAACGTATGAGGTGAAATTTAGCTGTAAAAGTGTGCTTGGACACGAATAAGGGCATAAAATCTTTTAACCAAACCACAGCGAGTTGTAAACGGAAAACAGTGATTTAAGGACTGCTTGGTGCTACTCTGCTTGATTTCCTAACCTATGAAAACTAGCGTCAAACTGCAAACACATATGCCTAATTAATGGACTGTAGAGATTTCGAGGAATGTAAACCGCTAATGTAACCAAGCGTGCAGCCCTTACTTCTACTCGGTTATAGACAAGGGAGAATGTGGCTACTGGCATGAACGGTGCTGGAAGTGTCCTCATGGGCCCAAAACGGTACCTGGCGCCGCCTCGTCCGATCACCTTATTTCTTTCTCCTAACTGGGCTGAATACACTTCATTACAGGTGACCAAGGGTATTTTCTCGTCGAGCTTCGTCCTATCATCTGTTGAAATGAAGGAGGGTGAGTTGAGGCGACGAATATTTGTTTGCGCACTAAACACAGGAAAGGCGCAGGGATTTGTGCACATCATGGTGAACATACGTCCGGATATGGCACCGCTTTGAAAGAATTAGAGTGTGAAAATAAACAAAGATACGTTCACGCAGCATCAACACTAAAAATATGATCGGCTCACCCAGAAATAAACATATGAAGTGTAAGCGGGAGAAAACCTCGAACTGGAAAGAATTAGGATAGCGGTACGGAGAAGCAATGAAGTAGTGCAAAAAATGGTGCTATAATAAATGAACGATACACGCTAACAGTTAAACGAATAGGAGTAAACGAGCGTAAATGTGCTACAACATCTGTAAAACCAAAAATTGGCATCGTCACAACGATAGAAGAGGAGGATGTTTGATGGGCGTTTCACACACGGCAAAAGCAACGACACTACCATCTGGAACTCACTGCTTATGTGATGATATATATAAAAAACGCTGCTAGGACACAAATGGAATCGAAGGGTCTTCAGTGACGACCACAAACACTGGCAATTTGGAAGCCGACCATCCCCAACTTCATGCATAAGCGTACACACCGCACAAAATCTTCTACTAACGTCGCTTATGAAAAGGTAACATGTTGAAGAGCGAGCGATACGCCATTTTTTACTTTTCAATGAGTGAATCACCATAAGCGCAAATCATCGTGTGAAGTCCGAAGGGCGACGGGTTGTGCAGGAGCGGGCTGTTCTCCTTTCCAGAGTTAGTGATTTGGAGAAGTATGAACATGTCAGGTCTAGGCCAGTGAGCTCGGACGGTTGTAGAAATGTTGAGCAGTCTTTGGAAACGTCAGAATGGCATGTTTGGCACGTTCTGAATTGAAATAGAATAGTCCTGAACTGGCATGCAAAAACCTTCCGTTCCAAAGAATGCTGGATTTTTGAACCGCCGTTGCTTTGGTTGTACGGATTGTTCCTTTTTGAAGGGCTCTGGAATTTTGCCAAACTTGACTCCGACCTTTAGCAATTTTCCCATTTCCTCCTCAAGTTTTTAACTCACTCTTACCTTCCCTTCCAAAGTTTTCCACTTTCTTAAGAGACTTTAGCGGCTTTTTCAACTTTTTGCAGTCCATTTCACTGGTGCTAAGCCTTTGCACCGCTATCGAACGTTCGCAATTGTCGATGAAATGTCTCTTTCGACTATCTCCAAGATTTCTATCTTCTACGAAGTAGGCATTATATCTCCATAAAGTATTAGAGTGGGGACCGTTCTCTTGAACTAGTCTGCTGTCAAGAGCATTTGCATAGAACCGCACCATAACCGAAGTGAAGAACTGACCACTTCTCAAAAGCCGTAGTCTAACGGCCCTTCATAAAACGCGCTTAGTGAATGAACCAAATCTTGAATGACTGGAAACTATGAAGTGGGACAGTTCTTGGAGTATGAGACGTCCGGTTATAATTACGCCAGCATAACTTAATTTTGAAAAGCCGAATTCAAGTAAGATAATTCTTTAAGCCCCATCGATCAGTGTGCGGCGAAGGTTACATGAATTCCGTTAGACGTACGTTGATCACATTTCAGAAATCCTTTTAAAGAGGGAGTGAGTGACTTTTCAAGATTACATCGGTTGATTTTTTATTTCGCTTCGTGCTCAGTGAGCGAGTCTGGTCTTTTATTGTGGCGTTGAATAATAACAGTTGAAGAGACCTTTCAAATGGCTGTTTTCCCACTAGTATTCACTGATAGATGCTCTTTCATGAGGATCACTTCCAGGATCGCTTCTTTTCTTCATTCACCGCAGCAATATTCCGACCATATTTTAAATTATTAGCCGATGATCTCAAAAGTGATCATCAGATAGGAGATCGTGCCATTGATTTCTAATAATGGCGCAATGACCTAGACATCCTTAGAAACGAATCATTTCGGATGTGGAACGTCGAATTTTTCTTGTGAACTTCGATAATGAATGCTGTTGAGGAATTAGTACCACTCGGCCACAAGTAGCAAACGATGAAATGAGTAGTTTTGTAGTGAAAAATTTGTCCGCACTTGAAGTTCACCCGAATTTCTGCCAACGCATCAAGAGTCACAAACTGCACATTTAAACAAGGTGAGTGCACTACTTCACCTGCTGTTTCCTGATTCTTGAATACTGTCTACCAGTGTGGTCGGTCTATGTTGTTAGCGATATTAATCACTTCAGACATAACTGCCTCATTAATGTGGATCTAAAGGCTTACTTCAGAACTGTCACTTGTTCGTTCGATGTCCCTATAAGAGTGATACCCTTATTGTTTTTATTTGAGGATTGCATGCATGTGCATTCGACGTCAGCTGCACAAGAATCACAAGAGTAATCGGTTGTCCATATTTCGAGGAATTGCGACAAAACTGTTCATTAAAGTGTTCGCAGTTGAAAGGACCTTTTCTAGATTGCGTTCGACTAGTACCGAAGAATCCAACTTGCTTTACTTTCCAACAAATCATGAATAAAGTGGTCAGTCCAAGTGAATTTGGCGAACAGAGGTCAGCGAGTTGTTAGTGGTGCGACCATATCCTCGAAATCCCCTCTACATTCTACGATCTGAAAATTCAGAACAGACAGACACTGATACGCACACAAACGACTCTCATGCACACAACCGGCGCATCGCCACTGCCATAACCCGCTTAACTAAAATCTGGCAAAAGCGAATAATGGTTGCTGCGAATTAATTGACGAGCAGCCACCCATAATTTTGAGTCGTTTGTGTTGGCGCGTGTTGCGCTTTCACCTTATTCACAATATTACTCTCTTCTGATTGATAGTTTAATTTGTGGATTCGCTTCGAAATGTCTCGTGAAGTGGCCTGAATTTGAAAGTTTCATATACTTTATGCTTTTCACCTCTCTAATGAAGCAACTCAAGCGATTGTTTCCTGTGGCAGTAGCATATACGTTGACGTGCATTTCGTTCACCGATTAGGTGCTAGCAAGCAGCAAAGGTTGGCTGCGGCACTATCGTATTCGCCTTCAGCACGACCGTCGAGCCGATTTACGCATCATGTTTTCAGCTCCTATGTGCTGAACTTGAAACACTAAGACGGCAAATAAAACCCAAGTACTGTAAACTGTGTAACGACAGCTGTGATTTCATTTTAATCTTTACGACTAGATACCGTATGTAGAATATCCCCACACATCTCGCATATACCTCATAACACAGAGGGATGTGAAGCAATGATTCTATAACTTGCAGGGGAATTAGGTAAACTTCTTTAGACAGCTCTGAATGAGGATTTGAGAAATGACGCATTAAACTGTCCTTGACCATGTCTGTGATCATAGTGATATTCTCTGTGGTTCTTCTTCCTAAATTGCAAGGCAGTTTCGGCTAAACGTGAGATGGGTCCGACTGGAATTTCGCCTCGTCCCTGCAAGCCTCTGAACGAGTACTGAACAGCTTGCGATGTACACATCCTGCATGATTATGCCAGATGAGGTTTCTGATGCGTACCGCTGTGAAATTTCCTCGCATGTACTCATGTTTATGCATATGTTCTTGATGCTTTGCTCTTTGCTGTGATGAAAAAACGACACATCTGTTTGTATTGCAACTCTTTTTGATTTAGGTGAAAAACTGACCTCAACTCTGTCGACGCTCGTAGAGTATAAATCTGTTCTTCTCAAGCAAAACGCAGATTAAAAGCTTCTGCACCAAAGTAGCGTATCATCACTTTGCCGACAGCTCATCGCCTATTCCTTCCAGTTCGTTATAAATCATTTCTGAACACGTGGAATGACGACATTTCTCGCAACAAGTCGCGTTTTCAAGTTCCAACGTATGCTGCCAGTTTTTCTATAATCTTCCAAGTATTATTCTACAAATTCCGCTAATGCACTTCATTTGCATAAGGTTTTCCGACATTATAGTCTGACCCAGCTCAAGTGACGGTAATTGCTGCTCTATCATCTCGTTGCCTGGGACCAATATTCGACAGTTGCTTCATTATGCTGGAACTGTTGCTCTGATTTCCTTAACTAAGCCGTTTTACTGCACTGCATATTGCAATGCTTATGGACATTTTCAAAGCATTCAACTTTTTGAGGTAGGGACTTGAAGAAACGCATAGCGTTTCGCCACATCGCGTTGTTCGCCATATCTGCGATGCATGGACACTGGTTTCGTCATATCCCCTTCCCATGGCGTGAAAATGATTATTCTTCTAACAAAGCTCGTCGCTTCATTCGGCTTGAAGTTCAGAAGATAACTGAGTCTGAGGGAGGTTAATCATCTACTTCCGGTGCACCAATTCCTAAATGTCGTCAGTAAATAGTCAAGTCCTATAGAACTGCTGGTGTAGCAGGTGAATGAAGCGTGTTTTATGAAAGCGGAAGCATAAACGGTGAACGAATGTTGCCGTAGGACATCGAAACCGGAAGAAGATACCGCATATTTCGAATGTCACAGTGATGGCGGAATTTAACTGTTGTTGTAACATATCCCAATTCAACAAATTTGGGACCATTATGACCGAGGCCAACAACCATTATTATGGTTATGGAGATGAAGGGAATGTGGAGGGGATCGTCTTTTCGATTTCGAAGGCAGCTTAACTTTCTGCTATCGAAACTCTCGAAATTATAGGCGGACAGATTCAGTGGCTTCTACAGTTTTGCAATTCATGCTCCAAGTTCGTTTCCCTTGATATAATAGTGCCTAGGTAGCCAGTTCTATTCCAACATCCGAAGAGGGAGGGGCGCACTTTGCCCGCAACGATGAATGGGAGCCAGTTTCGTCTAAGAATTATCAAAGGGATGTGGAAGAAGAAGATGTAGTTATAGTTACTGGAGGTTTTAGACGGGATGAGGCAGGAGACATCTTTTCGCACAGGTGCGAATGAGAAAATAAGTTCTCCTTCTACTGTACCTGGTTCAGACTTGGCCTGCCATTCGTATCAGAGTTGGATAATTATAAATAATCGTCCATTCACGAAAACGACATGCAGTTACGAGAAACGCTTTAGCTCGACCGCATTCATAAATTCAGTGGCGTGTAACAAAAGATAATGTGTGTGCAAAGAATGAATTTTCAGAGCATGATGCATGCACTGATGACCAGGCACAATACGAGGGATTCAAATTACAACGCAATGAGCCCAGAGGCTAATCAAACCCGAATGATTTGTAAAAGTTGAATTAGGGTGATATAGGCTAAGTCGTCAGTTCTGGGAGGCTGATGGTCGTTTGCTTGAGGATCCATGTTTAGCGACGAATGAGAGAAACATAAGTCCGTGCTTTGTTGCCCATGCTGGCTGCCATTAATGCAGACACATAATCAGGAGAATCACGTTGCTTTTCACCTTCTCGGGTGCCATTTGCTCATTTTATTACGATTCTTTGAATCATCACAACCTTGAAAACTTGCGCTTCCATTTTCCCTTACTTCCCCTTGCGTAAGGGCAGATTGGAAAGCAGATTCTAGTATTTGTTCCTTTCCCCCCTTTAGTTGACCTACAATTATTCTTCCGCGACTGAACGTTCGTCGTCACCTTGAAGTGATCAGTGCGTTTTGCTATTGTGTTGAAATCGAGGGCACTGAAATTATTCATTTCTTGAAAGGCGTTTAGAAGTTGTCCTATCAAAAAGGTTTAACCAACAATACACGAAATCGTGAAATCTGCGTGTGCGTTTTTACAATGTGGTCGTCAGGTCACGGAAATATCTGAGGGCCATTGAGCGACCAGAAAAGTAGTTTTGCATGGCATTACACTTTGAGCGATGAACGCATGTAAATCAGAATGTTGTATTCGGGAAGTGCTTTCACTTTTTTCTCATCCTTATGCGGAGAAGTGTTCGTAATATGATCACTTGGATCCACTGGAATTTTTAAATTACAGAAGTTGAAGACGACATTATAGGAAAACCATTAGGGTGGCGTATGTCAAATTAATTTAACTTCGAAAAGAGTGGAGAAGTGCGCATAAATGTACACTTCTCCTGCGTATTTGTTCATTTAACACTTCTCGTCATATCTCTTTTCGAAGTTAAGTTACTTTGATATACGCCACCCTAATGGTATCCTTATAATATCGTCTTCAACTTTTGTGATTTAATAATTTCAGTGAATCCAAGTGATCATATTTCAGGGCTGAATTTTACCAGCAATTCATAGAAAACAATACAGCTCGTTGGCCCCATTTTCTCACGTAAAGAAATCCATTAATTTCAAGATCACTCCTAACTGACACAGCGGCAGTTTTTTAACAAGTGATGAACGGACGAGCACTCCTGATAAGCCCATAACCAAAACGAGATTCTTCGTTTAAAGGGGCAATTATCCACCGAAGATACGATCATTTCGAGGATGGAATGTCTGAGTGGAATATTTCGGTTAATATGAGCGTTTGTCCAAATGCTGTCAATTACAAATAGCGACAGCGACAACCATGAATGCGCCAAAGAAATTTAGCATCTGTGTGACTGAGTGACAGTAATTTGTGTGAAGGACATAAGACGAAATGCTGGCATCAGAGGCACATTATATGAAGAACAAATGCTGAAGCAATTTAAACATGACATGCGCTTTTCCATCCACTCACTTAACCAAATAGTTCCGCACGTTATCATTGAACTATGAAATATGCATGATGATACCCTCATATTTTAAATGAGCCAGGCATCCGTGCAAGTCTTCAATGAAAGATTTGCTTCTCTGCGACCTCGATCGGCGATCGGCGGTGCGACCCAGCTCTTCAGACTGCTTCACTATTTGGTTATCATTCCTCTTCCATCAATTCATATTTCTTACGACCATGTTCGGATGGTTCTACTTTTTAGTAAATTCACTTACGGTTTCACATTACCTGATACAAAAAGTTTTCACGGAGACAATCTGAAGACAGTTCATTCAAACTCCCAACTTAAGCGTCTTTCGCGATGGTGGAAAATGACTTTTGTTGAGTTATGGAGAGTTTTATAAAAAGAACTGAGGACATTTTTTGTTCCAAATATGCAATTATGAATTTCTATTGAATTTTCACTCAATAGATTTTCACGCAAAACTTGCAACTCTCATAACCGCCTTCCAACCGTAACATGCTAGACTCTTAACCCGTAACCCGTCTCGCACGAAGATTGTTCGCTAAGCAACCGCGTCTCGTTTCTCTTCTCCTGCCGTAAGCATATAGTGTGTGCACTGCCTTACCGTTTTGTGCTGTGAATCATTTGTGATACCCTTCTGCTGTCGGTTTGTTTATTGGAATAAGTCGTGCGATCGTTCTCCATTTATTTCAAGACTGTCTAAGTGACTAAATTTACTTCTAGCAAGAATTTCGCATTCTAATTTTGAACGCTATCTCGATGTGGTGCAATAGAAAATACATCAACATTCATCTGCATCTGCTCCTAGTCACATCATTGCTTCATCGAACAGTTTCAGCTGTAAGGGAAAACTCTTTTTTGCTCATCTAGTCGGCCATTTCTCCATGAGGAGTCGCACCTTTCGTCGAGATGCGGACAAATGAACCGCAGGACCACACAGGTATAATCGTACTTATACAATATGGTAACAAATAAGAACAAAAAAGAAGGATAGCTCTAACTGCCCACCGTCCCGTAATCGAACTCCATGCTATCGCTGATCACATGATCCGCTCCAGCTCCAACGCGTATACCCGCTCGACCTTAAGACCAGTCTCGAGGCTGGAAGAAACACATTAACACATGAACACGTTTTATATTCTCCCCATTCTGTCGTAGGCTAGCATCACCTCACGTGCTGGATAGTCATTTGATTTGCTTATATGCTCTTGACTTTTCTTGACTTACCTTGTACGGCGTACTGTTCCCTCTTGATCTATAGCTGATTGACTGGTCTATCGTATACACGCACCAGAAAATTAAATGCCCTCTTTTTATAAGAATTTTATATACTTCAGTCTGTAGTGTAAAAGCCTCGAGCACATGCGTCTCTTTCTGTTTCGCTTATATTTTCCATCATCCTGATGCGTCTTTTGGAGCAACAAGATTACTTTGAGTTCTTGCTTCTGTAGAGACGAGTGGAAATGTCAGACCTTCAGAATAGCGTTAAATTTTACGAACAAGAATTTCGTTGCTCAATTGCAGATCAAATTTTCGTTGCTTACTGAGCATTTTGCACCGCTGCTGGTTCCTTTTGAGTACTCTTGAGCACCTTCAAAACCCGAAAACGGATTCACAACGCTCCACGGTAATGCCCCATTACAAAGCAAATTTGCAAAAGCGCATAAAATAGTTGATTTGACGTCAAGGTTGTGATGATAGCACACACAGTAGTACATAGACTCGAGGATGACCCCTCCTTGTCAATGGTGAGCAAAGAAAAAATTATGCGCGGTGGCAATGAGGTGCCAGAAATGATGCGAAGTTTCTTTTTCTGAACGGTTTCAATTATCGAGACTACATAACTGTTTTTGGGAGTCATTCGGGGTGCTGGTTAGATCCGAAACCTCTCCACTTGCAGCATTCCTCTTTCCCTTGAGCTATGCTTTCCGCATTCATCGCGGTTTTCCATAATGAATAAATAATTCGCAGCATGAGGTTATTGGGCTGTGTTCGTTCACAGTTCGTTGGTGCGGCCCTCTTTCGTGTGGCCATCTGTTTCATGCTCTATGCATAATGCTCTCTATTAGCAGTAAGCACTCTTTCAGCCTTAGCTGCCTCTCTCGACGCTTTTCTATAAATTAATAAGTCGATTCCGTTAATGGCATCGATGACGTCGACGCTCGTAATCTCGACTGGAACCGTTCACATTCAGAGTGCTACCTCAGATTTCATGTCGACTTGTGATCAGATTCGTATGCAAACTGGTATAGACTGTAAGATAAATGCTCTCTTATTCTTTTTTCACTCGCCGTCTATGAAGCAGTAATTCAGAGAGAGAGGTTATAGGAAAGATGCTGTGCAGAGATGCGTATTCCTCTAGTCATTTTTATGCCTATGAGGAGCTGAAGAAGAAGAACCTAAAAACGAAGTGAATAATGCTTAGTCATGGCTATTTTAGTTTGGTGGAGGGTGGAGGTGGAGAGTGAGAGGGAAGGAAGAGAGAAGAGAGGTGGGCTGGAAGTCCTACTTCAGCCGAACCTTGAGATCCTTCGAACGAAGGGCAAAATTTATCGTTATAGCATTGTTAATGAGGGTAAAGGTTTTTCGGAGGCAACTGAATGTTTGTGTGAACCACACTTTTATGCTGCTGAAAATATAACCGTCAGTTGAAACAAAAAATCGAAGAATAAAGTCTCCGAAAATTGTCTTTTTACTTTTTTCCGTTAATCGAGCATCCGAGGTTAAGTGGATTTTGTATTCAAATCACTGAGCTGTAATGTTCCACAAATTTGACTTCTTTGGATTCTCTTTTTGTTGCCTTATAAGTTATTGAGAATTGCGTGATTGTGTCGTTGAATGCCTTCAAAGAGAATATATTCCACGAATTTTTGCCATCAGAGCGTTTAGCAAACGTGCAGTGAGCGAATGGCTTTCTCGAACGGAAGCGTTCAAATTTTTTCGCTTTTCATTGTGCTTATTGATGCGTGGAACAAGGCTCGGAACTAATTTTGCTTTTTGCCACATTTTCAGTTGCTTTGAAAATCTTCCCGAAGGTGTAAAATGTGGTGCCCAAAATCTTTGCGAAAATGCTAGAGGTTTTTTTGCCTTTATAACACACAAGCTTTCAAAAACTTCATTTTTTCTTTGCAAGAAATCCCTCAAAATTCTATCATCGGATCGAATTAGCCCAGAAGTCAGGCTATTCAAAAAGACTATGCATAAATTTTGCAAGGAATGGGGGGAAGGAGGGGGGGGGGGGGGGGGATAGAGCGTTTGGTTCCAGGACATGGCGCCACGATGAATCAGTGAACCCTACTGTCATACATGCATAAAAAGCTCTCAGATTTGTATATGAGCTAGCGCACCCTGATGAGTGAGCAAGTAGTTTACAGTGTTTACCGAAACTGCAAGCAGATCGGTGACAAGCTGGCGAGCACTCATCATTGCTGACCAATTAATTATTCGTGGACAGAGAACACCCAGTGAGGCAAGAGAGCATTGTCGTTTCACCTGCGCATTTGCTGTTTCTATACGTCCATTGCAGTTTAGATGTAACCATTCTCGACTGCGGCCACGTTACCATTTGTTCAAAATTCATATCCTTTTAGCAGTGTCCTTCACTCGTAGACGGGAGCTGTGAATTTTGCAATTTTGATGTAACGCCTAATGCACTTCATTATCATTTATTCGAAAAAAGATTTGACAACGCGCTTCGCCTTTCCCAATGGACGCATTCCAAGCCAACCGACAGCACATCAAAACTCGTTCAACTCATTGAAGGGTGCGCGTAAAAGAAATTTGTACTTTTTGACGCCTAAATCCTCGGCTGCCAAGATGTGCCCAAAGATTTGCTTCGTGAGAAAAACGTCCCAAGCATTATTTTTCAGGCTGATATGTTTCTTTCTGCTGCTGAGATACACTCAGGGAAACAAATGAAGCGCGAACCACCATCAAATCGTGCAGTAGTAGATCTCTGCGTAAAATCCCTAACCTTGACCCTTGAAAAGCAAGTGCTATTACGGCAGAAGTCTATCAACAAATAAGCATGCTGACTGCGGAAGAGTATCTCATAACCGTAGGCGTTTTCGAGAATCCACTTTTACAGTGCACGAGCTTGTCTCACCAAAGTTGGACAGTAAAATCCTCAGTTGTTTCAGTGACTGTTCTGTTTACCTGTACCGCTCATTCTTCAACAACGTTTTCTCGATGCTTATTGGTCCATACTCCTGAATGAGTGAACCATTTTCTACATGTGAGGTGTAACATGAATTTCGTTCCTCAATTGCTTTCGGCATCGTAGCATGGTGCCATCTGTCAGAATGTTTCGTTTTCAGTGGAGACAAGACTTCTTGCATCAATGAATTATATCATCAAAAAAGGCCAGATATATTCCACTCTCACAGTGACTGTAAGATGCATCTTTGCATATAACGTCCAATCGTTTGTTGCACTTTTTTTGTGAGTTTTCGGTAGAAGAGCAACTATCTGAAGTTAGCATAGAAGTGCAACGCAATAATAATTGTATAAATTATCCCCTAAGTGTTATCAAAATGTATTCATCACTATGACGATCTAATATGATGGGAAGCTGCATTTCCGGGGATATTTCGGTGAATTTATTTGCAGCGTTCACGAGCATCTAAAAGATTGCAGAAAACAAGTGAAGTCTTCAAGGTGCCACGCCAGGTTCCCACGAAACTGTGAAATTCTGACTGCTCACCAAATAGACTTGTTTATAAAAATGCTCAAAAATAGTGCTTTGTAGAAACAATGCTGACAGGGTCACGTGTAATGACGGTTTTAAAAAATTCGCGTAGTGAGGAATGCTCATTGAAGAGCAGTTGTGAAACGTCATCGTCAACGTGGCGATGACCGCTGGAAAGAATTAACAAACGAACAGAGGATAAGCCGTCCCACCGGAAACTTCAGGGTTGAGAGCATGCGCTTGGATTGCCCTTCCCTGGCACAGCTCCACATAGTATAAACAGATGCTGTTTAGAGCATACAACAGTTGGCCGATCTTTAGTGTTGCAACAACTTTTCCGCTAATTTCTGCACACAATGCACGCGCCACATTCGAGTGCAGCTGAAGAGCTGTGCTTGCTCTCCTACTTGACCCTTTTGTTCTTGCAGCTGGTTTTTACGCATCTCTCTGAACCTTCTCGTTGCACGAGACAAAATTCCAGTTGGCATAAGAAATAGTAACTGGAATATTTAGAAAATCCCATAATTAAATGAACTTTTACAACTCTTTTAGGCTTCAACTCAGTTCAGAAATGCTGCAGTTTAGGCCTTGACAATGATGGAAGTTCCCACAGAATCTATGAGTTGAGCGCTTTATTGAACAGGAACTAGTGCATAGAAAAGCAAATAAACCTGGGGGCAGAAAATGCACTGGGCTACCTCAGTATTGACAACTTTTCATTAAAAAACACGCAGAAGGAGAATAACTGATGGATGAAATGAAGAGGGAAGCCAGCTGTGAGCTTCTATTCGACGAGGATTTATCAATACCGCAGATGATAATAGAATCATTCAGCATAAAAACGACGAAGATCTAGTCACGAAACATAAAATTTGGTAGAAGACGACGGCGAGACAAAATTATATCGTTCAAAGGTAGGTAAAATATGTTCGTCACAAAATAGCACCACCAGCAGTTTTTTTAGACCAGTCGCAGTGTACCATTACAGGCAGATATCAAATATGACAGTCATTTGACCAGCGGAAGGCCATATGTTGAAAAATTGAATACAACGTCAGGTTGCGACTGTAGCTGTCAGCATTTATTAGGCCTTCTTTTGAGCCTCCCAGAGAATGTGCCATCTCAAGTATTACGACGCAGACTTTTTCAGCGGCGAAATTTCCTTAAGGCTTCGAATGCCGCCATCCTAGCTACTAGCTGTGCGACAGAAAAAATGGAAGCCTTTGTTGCAGTCTTCTTTCTTCCACATCAACCTTATCATTGCTTGTTGAGCGTTGCAGCTATGTGTACTTCGTTTTCCGATAGGAGAGACCTTATTAGAATGGACCGTCGTTAATAACACATTGTTCTTTCCCTTTTATCGATCACCTGTTCATGCTCGCTTCATCACATCAGCGGTCATCCGCTTATCATGCAAAAATTCTTTCATGCTATGTGTCACTTATTTTTCCTCTCTCAGTCCATTTGAACTTCTAGAATACTTGTTTACTACCAAATGCACAATTCTTGACCTGTTCGAAGACTGGAGAATGGAACTAATGAATGAATTTATCTTCATAACAGCACCTATTCAATACTAGCAATTAATGCTGATGAAGTTGGCATATGAGATCTCCTCTAGTCGAAGAAGTTTTATGGCTCTAGCCCATCAAAAAGTGTTCTTGCCGTGATAAACAAATGTCATTTCGATTTCGTGGACAGTAATGGATTTTCCACATTTATTCTATTCATCTGTTTTTACACAAATAACAGAGGTTCACACTGCATGAGATCCCTTATCGAGTGTTGCTGCGCCTCATAAAGCAATTGATATTTCAAAAACAAACAAAGCGAAGGCTTGGCTGCCACTTGTCGTGCCTGACGACATGCAACAATGATGTACTATATCCATGCGTCGATCGTGGTTCAGCTACGCTCTTCAAATGTTTTAAGAGATCTGAACAAAATGGAATTTATCCGATGAACTCAACGACGAAAGCAAATAATATCCCACGGCAGCGAGCGGACGTGGTGCCTTGTGACGGGTTTTCAACGTTACGCCGGCTTGAGTGCGCAAACGTGGTGTGTTCTGTGGTAACGCTAAAAGCTTTGCCGCGGTCACATTTATAGCTTATAAAGGTTAAGAGCTGTTCAAACAACGCCTCTCTAAGACTCTAAAACCGTTTGTTTTTTCCTCAGCAATCCTTCTGAGCAAACCGTTCGCTGTTCGGTTTCTGCAACAATATTTATCATATTTTAGTCCACATTTTTGCATCCTTAAATTGAGGATAATAATCTTGCTATTCTTGATATTTTCTGACAAGCAGACAACAGAGAGAAGTATTTACGATCGATGAAAGGTGGGCGAATAGTCGCGTGTATGCATCTGGGAAGCTGTCATCACTCATGTGAGCCTGCTCATTAGCAACCATTATCTGCATCCAGCGTGTTGCAGCAGACGATGCAGTTGTGTCTACCTTGAACATCATCGGCTATTTCATTTTGTTACTGGTCAATAGGAAAGAGTTTCCAAGTGTCTATTTGTTCTTGAAATTCGATTCAAAAGGCTGAACCATTAGATGTTGGCGTATATTCATGGCAGCTTGCAGCCTTCTCTTATACCTGACTTCCCAGGTTACTTGCTCAAATATGTTATATTTTTAAAGGTTTCTTTTCACCGCAATTCTCATTCTATCATTCTCTTCTCTAAAAGGTTCTCCCTCTAACTTTGCCCTAAACCATACTGCAGTGTTGATACAAGTTACTTTCACTTCGAAGAACAGACTTTACTACTAGGAATAATAGCCACCCATTTTCAACCATCTCATCAAGTGGCCTTGACAAGTTGTTTCTTAAAAAGTTTGCATTCTGTGGGATATAACGATGTTCTTACAACTAAAGCGGCATCGTGCAAATATTAACATATTGATGATTTATTATGCTCGGAAATATTGGGTATCATCACTTGCCTGCTTTATTCTCAGCAAATCCTGAAACCCAGCGAACTTTGAGCATTTTTACTTTTTTGCTCTTTACCTATGGGAAGAGCTTTTCACAACGAACATCTGTCCCATTTGTTTGACGTGCATCCGTAACCTATGATTTACGTCTTTGACTAGCTTAAATCAACCTTGCTTAGTGGAGTTTGCGTAGATCAAGCACGGTCTGTGAAAATTTTGAGTCTAAATAACGCATAAAGGGATTGAAGCGACAAATTAGCTCGCTGTTTCACTTTCGCTTTGAACGCTTGTTCCTGCCTGACTCGTTCTACGTTGAAGTTTTCATTTCAACGTTTTGTGTGCTCCTTTCGATGTGCTCAGTTAACATTGGCGCAGGCTCCAAAAGTGATTCGCTTTCAGATAATGAGCAGCGGTTTGAAAAGATTTTTCAGACACAAACTGTTCGTCGCAATGTTAGATTAGCAAAAGTTTGCTGATGTCGAGTGGTGAGATGAACATCGGAATGCGCCTCAAATGAGGCATATTGTTCGAGGTGCACTCAACTGGTCGTGGTGTTGTCGGGGCTCACTTCTAATTAGAGGCTCAGTGTTGTATCGGCTTCCGGCGGCCATCCCCTTTTGCTTTTGCTCATCCTCTTGCTGTCATTAAATATTTGTCCGCCAAAGAGA
The DNA here is from genome assembly GCA_037576465.1 of Parascaris univalens. Lineage (NCBI taxonomy): Eukaryota > Metazoa > Nematoda > Chromadorea > Rhabditida > Ascarididae > Parascaris > Parascaris univalens. The sequence continues at coordinate 58,200,410 of CM075173.1, read as the reverse complement.
GAATCAAGCAAGTATTTATGCCCCTTCGATCAATGTGACGTTTAGCCTAACGCTGTTGTTTGTTTACGTCCAGTGATTCGCTTCACAATCTGCACGAAGAAACCTTCACGTTGTTTATCACCTCTCTATCTATCTCAAGGATAAGTCGTGAAATGAATGAGTAAAACCGACGTTTTTTAAAACATCATTGTTGCTTATTGCTTGCAGATAGCGTTCCAATTTTAGTGAATATTTTACTCGAAAAGATGAGAAAAATTCCCTGCGTTGTGCTCCGAAGCGAAAAAATTTCTTATTTATTCGACGAAAATTATTTTAGTGGCTGAGGTTTCCTTTTCCATAGTATGTTTCATAATTGAAGTTCATTCGGCGTCTGAGTGAGGGCTTCTGCGACGGCTTCTGAAAAACTTTTCTCGGCTTTTGCACCGTCAAGCAGTGATTGCGCCCTCTCGCCATATTAATGTAACGGAAACAGCATATTTTTGCCACGAAGATTTCACATAAGCAGAGCTGCTACGAGTCAACAAAGTTTGCAGTCTAGAAACCATGAGGCATTTTTGCACAGTTTTGCAACTGAATGAATAATATGGAGGAATAATACGTGAAATTCGTTGCTCGTTAGTGTTGCATTTTGCTGATATGTTTTAAACAAGAAGACTTGAAGCTGTCGAGTAACGGTAATGTAATTAGGAATGCTAGCTAACCTCTGGCCTAGTTTGTACAATATGTTATCCGAAGCAATCATGAACATCGATGACGGACCGCCCGTTGTGCGTTCTCCAAAGTCTGTATGGATATGGCTCATCGGGCGCGTAGTAATTACCGTTTTCAATTGCGTGATAGTGGGCACAATTCACGAAATCGCTGTCTCCTTTGCATCATTGACCTCTTCTTGACATTGCGAACTTGTTAAGGAGACCTCATGATCATCGCTTTATTAAAACTGACGAAATCGTATTCCACAACAGTTTCTCTCTTTTTATTCTAATTGATTCACTCATTCACTGTCAAAGACCTAATTCCTCAATGCAAATTATGGTGAATTCGGCTTCTCAAATTTTTAAGCCTGTGTTGAAAATGTTTTTTGAGCAGATCATTGTGTCCGTTGCAAGCGAGCTGTATAGATGTCGAAAACATAAAGTAAGTGAATACTGACTGCTAACGAATCAATCATGGAGGGGTCGAAAATGTTTGCTGAGAAGCATGGGTTAGTCTATAAAAGAAAACAGTTGCAACAGATGGCGGCAATCCCACGACCTCGGTTGCTTTTAGTTGGACATGGAAGTATTCTCTTGAGTTCTCATCGCTTTTTCTGTAGCGCAAAAAGAAAGATATTTACTGCGGTGGCACACTTAAGTGGACAATCACAGCAGCTGAAATTGCTTCTCGGATCTGCAGACTCACTATCGAGAAAAACAATTGCAGATAGCCTTCGCTGCAATGGTGTAGGCATGAAACAGCTGATCGCCCGCTCGCAACGTCAGTGTTCCCATCTGTCAGTGCGGCTTTCTCGTCTTCGTTTTTTCCCCTAAAAGTTGAGCCATCCTTAGAACTTTATCTTTGCATATGTTGAACAGTTTGATCTTCTCATCCTTCTTAATACTATGCTGAAATGATCAACGGAAGCGTAATTTTAGGGATTAGCAAACACTAGTCTATGCACTAGTCATTTTGTTGTCCGATTAATTTGTGGACCGCCGAAACATATTATTAGCCACTAATAAACAAAGAAATCAAAACATTGGCTACACAATGAAGCCAACATTTTCTTCGATCTCGTGGTCTTGAAAGGCATTCTTACCGCTGAGAGCTTTCTTAATTTTCTTCGAAGAGTTTCGATCAACAAAGTTGAGCACCGATCTTTTCTACAGTACGGTGCACCTAATTTATATCGCGTGGGTTTTCCGGTGAAAGTTGATAAGGCTTAAGAGTGAATTTTAGGTTCATTTGATATTCACTTTTTTGCGTCATGCTGATTGGTAAATTCAAACTAATAATGTGTTCAGAGCATTCTAACTTTTAATGTAATGTGAAGTGGGTAAATACGAGTAAAACGTGGGTAAGTATTATATTATTAGGGAAATTCTGTGGCATTCAGTAGACTTCCCATCATCTCGAGTTTTATATGACGGAAAAGTTTTGCACTGACTGGTACGAAATCTCCCCAACTGTTTCGCAGTTTGGTGCCTTCTGGAAAAGCATCGCGGCTGCTGGGATCCTTTCCTCAGATAGTCTTGGGTGATGCTTATTCAGGATTTCATTAGGGAGTTATCGGTATTCCTTGAACCGCTCCTACTGCACAGTATCTATCATTTAGGGATTACTGTGAGACGACTACTGTCCTGGCAGTCAGTCTTGTTGACGATGTTTCGGCGGCTGAGTGACATCGAATGAAATGAACGCTTGTTGCCAGCGAACTAGGAAGGGGGCTACTAGCAAGCACATGATGGGGTCGTGGCCTTTCAAAAGTGGTAACAGCGCCAAATCCCACCCATTCCCCTCAGCGTTCCCTGTATGCTTGATCGACATAGTTAATTGTTGTCCACTCTCACAGCCATCCGGCCGAAAACTGCGCTTGGCAGTATTTATCCAGGAATTGGTGCAGACTTCACATGCTGCTTTGCTTTTTCGGTTACTTTTATTTGTCGTGAAGAAGTGGCGCTATTAAACCACTCTATTGCTTATTTGAGCATTTGGAGCACTTCTCCACTTTTAGGTTCTTTCTTCTGATATCACTCCCGAGTGATTCGCCATTTTAAGACGATCTTTCTAAAGAACGATTAATCACCCCATTGTGAGCGAACTGCAGTCAGCGTCCAAAATGTTCATGTCACCACCGACAACAAAATTTGCTGGGAATTCAGCACGAAATGTGATGAAGCAGCATTGTCACTTTTGAAGTGTCAAAACACTCGTCTTTTAAAAAAGCACCCCTAAGTGAACAACTGCGCTATAAACAATGACATAATGCTCGAAGTTGCTTTCTCTTGATGAATTAGAAACTGGAGCCAGTGGAGTGGAATCCAGAAACCCTGTCTTCCAATGGAGTTCTCTTTCCAACTTCATTTCCTAAATCCGATAATGAGAGGCAGTTCGGGACATTGCGGGATAAAAATAGCGCTGCAGCCCACTATCGTGGACACTGCTTAGTTTATTCTATTGTTTTATGCTTTTGCATCCTTCACACGATTTCAACCGCACACTGGTTGTAGCAAAATATGGCATTTCGCTCCATCGATCAGAAGTAATGTCAGGTGTTGATCTTCTTAACCTGAAACTTGGGTTGCGGTCCACTTTTTATGAAACATTTTGCTGTCAAAGGTGTATTTTCTATAGGAAACAAACTTCCACCTTATCATAGCCACCTCAGCAAGATAGCGCATCTTAAATAGTTGAAAATTGCTGCAAGTAAGACATATTTCAAACATGTACGATCCCAGGAAGGGAAGTAAAATATCTCACACGGAAAGAATAGAAGAGCCATGAAGTGACAGTGCTAAGTTAAACACGCAAATAAATTCGCAATATTCCCTCGAGATGTGTCCTCCGGAATACCTGAATTAGTAAATTTAACTGCTCTAAGCAATGTTCAGGCGGCATTATATGATAATGCGCTAAATGTTATCTATCATATGTCCCTTGTGCGATAAGATAGAACAAATTGCTTTATGTGTGTGAAGTGGTATCTTAAATATATGATGGACTACGTCATGTATAGTGCATGTACCGTCTAGTCTTGCTTCACCTATCTAAATTTGTTTTCCTTCTTCACCTTATCAACAACCCATTACACCTCCATTATATGGTTCGTTTGCAACGGTTCAACCTCTGCTCTGGCGCAGATTGCAATAAGACGGATAATGCAGTATGCGAAAATCAGCTGTAGAAATAAACATTTTTTTGGTGCATTGTACAGGAGGGAAACTCTGTTGGTGAGAACTATCGTCACCAATGGAAGTTATCGAGTGTCTAATGTCTGTTCAAGAAATCAAAAGAGGCTGAACAAATTTCCTGTGCTTTTCTTCATAAAAAGCAGTTCTCTCTTTGACCATTTCCATTTAAGAATCAACTGAAAACGCTCATAAGGTCTTGAACGACTTAAAGAGCTGTTCATTTTACAAAAGGAATGGAACTATGCGCAATTAATAATAAACTACGGAAAACTTCATAAGGGAGTTTGAAAAAAACTGGATTAAAAATAGAATACAAAATGAGAGCATTGTTCTCCTGTTGTTTTGCCTCTATTTAGTTATGGCATCTGAAATTCCTTCCGCTTCCAGTTTTGTCGTTTTTTCATAGGTTTCTTTCAGTGCACTCTGGTCGCTGTCCTCATAGCAGCGCTTTTAGGACAACAGTACGGATTGTTTTCTGAATTCGCTGAATACAAATATATATTTTTCGAGTGCTATCTCATGTTCTTTATCCTTTTCTTTCAAGTTGAAAGCTGTTCTCAAGTGTTTTTAAGTCTTTAGCAGCCGATTGTTGTACGCGATTCGTGCTCAAAAATACTCCTTCGCCTAATTGCGTTCGATGTTTTCTCGCCGGTTTTTTCGCTCCCATGTGCTGATTGAGACTACACAAAAAAAAACTAAGAAGGAGGATGAAATATATTTCTATTTGTTGAAAATGAAAGCACATTAGTAGCACTGCAGTGTTTTCTTCGAGGTCTCAATGCTAATGAAAGGATCCTCTCGTTTCCGAGAAGAGCTACTTCTTTCAAGGGCCTCCCATTCACATTCAAATATCTACTCTAGATCGAATTTAATGAAGTTTCTCATTACTAAGAGATACATAGTAGTTCCGGTTGAGATTGTCTTCCTTTTTTTGCAACGTTCGTCGAGTGTTCCCTGATAGTCGTTCTGATAGTGTTCCCTGTTCCCTGATAGTGTTCCCTGATGGGCAGTTCCTTATTACACTATTAGTGCGTCTTATCCGTGACTTTGAAAATATATTTCAGTTGGAAACTTAGAGGAATTGAATTTTTGAAGGATGTAAAATTTTAAGCTACGAAAAAGAGAGAAATTGACTGAAGGAGGCTAAAACGCTGTATAAATTAAATGCCATTACCAAATAGGCAACAACATGTGGCGCATACTTACACACGCTGTGGCAGTTCTATTTTATTGCTGTCAATACGTCGATGGTTTCTGCAAATCTTTACATTTGTATAATATGATAGGTCGGCGTTATTCAGTTTTAAACTGTGATAGATACGTCTAAAACATGACGGATAAGGTGGAGGTGATGCGGTTTCGAGATAAGCGCAGTCTTTTTGTTCATTTTTAGCGACAGCTACAAATATTAATGCAGTAATCTGTTTTCGATGTCACAGCCGGTTGTAATGCTAAACATTGTGATAACGATGCTTCAAGAGAAATTGAATCTGTGAATTTTAGTGATCAATAATGCCGTTTTTCACCGTATTGGTTGAGTGCGTTTGTCTGCAAGGAGTAACTCTGAAGGAACCCCTTTGATGGGAAAAATGGTGCAAAGCAAAGGGGTTCTTATCAAATTAGGAGATGTCATGACCTCATTAGCAGCCTTCGAACATGCTAATCAAATATTGACGACACTCACTTTATCTTCTGCTCCACGCTATTCTTTTGTGGCGTTTTAATGATAAGGCGGAACGAGATGTGGTGAAAAAATTCCTAACCTCACGATTCGTTTGTTGGTTCACTTTGTTTAAAGGCACTGATTTTGTTATTCACTCATTATAATCTTCTCAAAACAGAAAAGACACATTTACACATCTCTTCAATTTTTAGTTCGTTTAGAAATGCCGCCAGCGAGAAATGACGCCCTTAAAGTGCATTCTCCACTCTCTTATTAACCTCCTCAGATTGGGTGTGGGTTCGGGCACATAAGTAACGAAAATAAGCTGTTCCGAGAACGTGTCAAGGCTGTAGGCTAACTTTTTCGAGTTGGTTTTCAAGAGAACTGAAGGATTGCAGGCACTGATGCTTGGGAACAGATCGCAATTATTTTTTGATTTAGCAGTTCAAGAATAGGCTGTGAGCTATGCGCACCAGCACTCTACAGACTTGACATTTAATCGTCGAGCAGAAATGGTTTTGCCTGCTAAATCCTTCGGTCATTCAACTGTGCACTTTTTAGATAAAAACAGAGGTAAAAACTGAAGCGTATTTATTCATTCCAGAAGGATACAATCGGCAGTTGTAGGCAGCGTCTAGAAAAACGTTTCGCTCGCGCTACACAATTGGCTCAGAACTGGACGGATGTTGGTTATCGCAAACACGCACGAATTTAGTGTTTATTAAAAGCGACTAGCCATCAATCGAGAAATGCGCTTCGCGACGACAATGCTATAGAACATGAGGCGGGGAGGCGAGGCGACGACGTTTCAGCCCAGCTGCTCCTAAGTTGGCAATAAGAGAAGTTCTCCGGTGCGTGTATGTGCGTCTATGCTTCTGAACGCAAGGCGATTTGCGTCGCCGCCTGTCGCCGCACTAGCATCAACTTCAATAATCCTACTTTCATTCTTGCTCTACTTTCAGCTCGATTTTATTCATGACAACATATGTCCCGCTTCCATTAATTCTGAAAAACGGATAGTGAAGACGAGCAGGATGGGACACATCCGTCGACTGCTAAAACTTGGCGGCATTTTAATGAGCGGTCGCATCGTTGCCGTTTCATTGGTTTTTTTTTTTGTTTCGAGAACTGATTGCTCGAAAAGAGGCGCTTACTTTTGATGGATACGTGTTTTGTTGAATTAACTTTGCTGCCCATGGGGATTCTAGCGTGCACATGAATGTCTGCGATGCAATCAAGGCGGTAGGTGTTTTCGGGGGGAGTCTCTGCACATTATCTACCAACAAATTCACGTATCATTATCCGCCCTATCACTCTGTTAACTCTTCATATAGGCGTTCGATCTTTTTCAAGCTATTGCTAAGCGCATTTCTCAGGTCTTCCCAGCGTGAGCAGCTACTGTGTTGCGATGCTAATTTGCATAGAAAATGACCGACGTGGTCCTTCACACCTGTATATATTCTTCGAACATCTGTTCGCAATTCTGTCACTTGAAGAGGAGCTTTTTCACTAGTGGGTTTCAATTCGCATGAGACTGTTGCTTGCTTGTGGAGAGAAGAAGACTGCATGTTGTGATAAAACCTCACATTCAAAATCTAGAGTGAGGGCTTTCTGGGATAAGTGAGTAAGCAGAGCACCGACTTGGGGTATTAGGTGTCGAAGATTAGGGCACTGACTATGAAAAACTTCAGAGTTTCTTTTTCTTAAAATAAAGAGCCTCTCGTGCTGTGAAACCTGCTGTTGAACCGTGAGAAACGGTTTGGCATTAATTCCGTTGCATCTCAGTACTCGAGCAGAAATCTCACGAAGTAAATGTGAATTAAGTGATTTGCATTTGCCTGACGTGTCTATTTTGTGCTAATTGTCGTTTCTTGACTCTTAATAAATGCCAATTTGTTGGTCGAATGATTCTTTCTTTTAGAGGCAGCCGTGTACTGTGGTTTCGAATCGCCGCGATCGATGCCTTCCGATTCCTATCTTCAATTGTGTTCCAATGCACCATAAAGAAATCCGTTGTTTAGCAGATTCCTGTGAAAGAAAACTGCTGCTAAGCGATAGTATCACCGAAAAGGAAATCGCGGAATCTTGTGAAATTCAATTTGTTGCCAAAAACGCGTGGATTTGTTTCGAAAGCTGTAGTTGCCGCTGAATAACGTCACTGAACAAAGGACGGCAAAAACTGCTACCCTTCACAATGGTAGTGCAGCATTGCTTTATACTGTTTTCTGTACTGTTGCACTGACACCACGTAAGCTATGTTCCACTATGGTGGAGGTACGAGCGAGCAGAGAGCAGTTTTTGCAGATCGGAAGATATGATCAATGGCCACCGATAACATAGTTTTCGGGAAAGGGGAATGACGGCAGAACAAATTCGTGTTGGAAAGCAAAAAACCGATCATGAAGCGTTCTTTAATCTTTTTTTTGCTGGACTTTTCTTTGCTTGAATGGCTCATCGATAAGGCTTTTTGGAACTCTTTTTTGTTGTTCCATATTTGACTTAGCCCGCACAGCCGCAGTACAGAGGCTTCGTTTGTGATTTACCTCGTAAGATCTTTGCATGTGTTTTTGCAACCAGATCATTCCCCTACAAGCCACTCGACGAAAAATTGGCTCCATTTGTGCACGGCGAATGCTGGACTGAAAATGCCTACGTACCGCATGAGTAAGCTTCTGTTGGACTAGGCAGTCTGTGTGTGAAATGAACAATTCTGTAAAAGGGAGTCTTAGAGCAAGGCGCTGTGAAAATAATAGTGGAAGGCTGAATGCGAAGTGCGCAAATGGAAGTTGCTTAATGACGGAGGACGGATTGTGCATTGGAAGTAGTCCAGACGTCGGGAAGTGGTTTTCGCAATAGGTGCCGCGCTACTTGTTTCATATTCACGGAAATGAGGCCAACTTGTCTTCATTAATAAAGCAGTACATCGCGTCGGCTACGTCGCCAACGAAGAGCATTTCCTTGATTCCTGCTTTTTTCGACCTCCTCTTGAAATACCTTCACATTGCACTTTGTATGACAGTTTCTCCCGTAATTCCGATGCACAACAAAAGCATTTCTCCCAGTGTGCATCACAACTTCAAAACCGTCATTCGAGCGTAGTCAAGGAATAGTTCATTTAGTTTCATTGTCAAAATAGCAGCTATTGCGTTTTCTTCGGAGATACGATTTTATGCTGTGTGCTTTTCGTATGGCTGCCCATTCGAAGCACACTAGTGACTTACAGCGTTATTTACTAAATGGTCAACATTTTAATATTCGAATTACGGACATTACTTAATGGAGAGTGTTGAAAGCACTCAGTATGCGTAGCATATTTTCATGCTATCAGTAGTATACACTTGCATTGTTGTTTGAAAAGTGTGCTCGTTGTTTTCTGACTTAGATGTATTATTCCTCCTGGGGTTGCTTCTGTGATCCGATTCATGGAGAATATATGCAAGAAAGAGGATATTTTTTCGAAAGCCAGTTAGAGACGGAATGAGAGTGGCTAGGAGATGCGTCACATTTCGCTGTTTTTGAGTGAGACTCGTCGCATCAGCAATTCGGCTATTTGATATTGCTTTCATCATTTCTTTTCAACCACAGTTGGGAAATTGAGCTCTCTTAATTCCATCTCGCCATCTCTTGTTATTTTCTGCGTTTTTTCTTTAGGTACTTTGAAAATTTCCAAAGCCAGACCGGCCAGACAATAAGAAAAACATGCCTAGCAATTAAATTTGCATGAGTTTTGAACTTTCCTTCGATGAAAATGGCTATATTTATTGCTTTTCTCCTCGAATCATGGCACTTGTGAGCAGATAAAATGCTGTTTGTTTAGGTTTCCCTAATAATCTTTGGCGCAATTATTCTGTTTTTAGTTGTACCGGAAACGTGAGAGATGAGGGAAACGCTCATAAAGGTCCCTATAATTTACATGAAAGGTTAATTTAGAAGTGTTGCCTCTAAAAATGGCTGACTAAAGCGCTCCGTTTTGATGTAATGAACAGTTAAGCATGCCAACATGCAAGAAATGTTCCGCGTTCGTAGCGAGGGTCTTCGTTTCCTCTCTCGTAGCCATCTCGTTTGAATTAGTAATGCTTTTCGCACAACGGTGAGAATACATTTGCCTTCAGCTCGAAGCACATCAAGTTATAAAGTAAGCAGTAAAACACTTTCCTGCTAGACTAAATGTCCCCCAAACGAATGCATGCTTCCATCTAACTTCACTGAGCGTCTTCTTGGTTACATTGAGGTGTGCGGAAGTCACGCTGCAGTTGAAGTAAAGTATTCGCCAGTGCCACCTCTACTGATTCTTTGTGATCTGGAGAGCTACTCCCCAATATTGCACTCGTTTAGTGACTTCTTTTTTCTGTCTGATTATGACCTATGAAACCACGTCAATTTAGGGCGGTGAGAACTCATGCGTTTATAATCACTGATTAATTCTGTGTCTAAGATGTTATTATTCTGCCTCTTTTTTTATTCACACGTTGTGTATTGGTGAACACATTGTTAAAACGATGCAACCTTATTAGAATCCAAAGTGAGAGTTTATTGCCTTCGTTCGTTCTCTCTCTCTCGAAATGAATTTATCAGTTAAGGAAGTTTTATCATTGTTTGTGCCGCCGACATGCACTGGAAGGCATAATGTCAGTACGCTGAGAAAGTTCCTAAGAGCACAAGCATTCGGCGTTGATCTTGCCCCCCTTCCACTAATCTATACAACGAAGCTGTTACCTAAAATAAGTTGATAAGAGTTAGTTGAGTTGCCGAGAGTTGCGAAGCCTGCGTGATTTGGCGTGATATCCGCCTTCGATTACCGCGGCGATGAGGCGAAAAGCGTAGTCGCTCGTCAGAAGTGTTCGACGTCGCTTGCAGGTGTGTCTGTGTGTGTATTTGTGCCTGCCGCATCGAGTGCATGAGCTATTGATTTCGAGGAAAAAGCAGTAGCTCGCACGCAGCAGCCAGTGCTCGCCAACAATTCGACAACTCGCCATGAAGCTGCTATCGTCGGCGTTTCTTTTGCTCATGTTCGTCCCAAATTCGCAGCAGGTAACATACAAGCATGGTATACTCCCAGATACGTGCACACGTACGTACTTCTACATAGATGCGTACCTGCATGCATACATGCATATGTAGGTACAAATACGTGTATACTTTACATTCGCTGGTATTTACATACCTGTAACCATAGTTATATGTCACACCAGGCACTACATACCTGATGCCAATGGCATGCTGCACAACATTAACCGAATTGTACGACGCAACGATGAAGCAAGTTGCAGATGGTCAAGCGGTGAAATAAATCCATATGAAGGTGCACATCCGAAACGGAGTTGGAGTGTCGCATTCGACTATACGTCGCAGCACACGGAAACATTTCATTCGAAACTGCTAAACAATAGAACCGATGTTTCTGTGACCTACTTACTGACTTTGTAAACAAAAAAAGTAGTTCAACGACAGTGGTCCGAACGCTGCCGCAGTTTTATCGTTGCGACGAACCATCCTCATTTATCGATCCTTAAGGATGTCGACTGGACCCCCTTTCTCACTTTATCACTTTTTTCGCTACTCTTAATATAAAAATCATTATTTTTGGTCAGTGGAAGTCATTGTTTTTCATTGGAGAAGTGAAAGCAGAGATATTTGATCAGTTAAGCATCAGATTACTGCTTTCTTGTCGCGTCTTGCAAATTAGAATGGCAAGGGACAGCTGAAATAATGAACTGAGAAGTAAACTTGAAAGGGTATTATATGCGCGGAACGATTCCGAACAGCATGGATTTTGGATGCACGACGGATAAGACATGGATTTTTTGTGGGAAATGTCGAAGATGGTGCCCACCATAATATACAGATACGTCGTCAGAATAAAGTGTATTTCAGCCTTTCATTAGTTCTGCTTGTGAAATGCATATCTGTAATTTATAGGCATGCGATTATGTGACACTAGTGAAATGTTTTATAAATATTCTCGATGAATGGGCGTGGACGCTGTACGAGCTTAAGGACAATGTCGTCACAATAAACGAAGGTCAGTGTGAGCATCTCAGGCAACTGGACCTCTGCATTAAGGTTCGTTTTCCTTTTCTTCTTCATTGTTTCGTGGATTTGTTTTCTCAAGAATCTTCTTTCTGCGGACTACTACAAATCAATATTTCCGACACAAGAATGCGTCACAAATATTTATTTGGTAGAGTCCTCTATAATTTCTGTCATAGTTTGTCGACGTGATTGCCGTTTGCAAGATAATACCACTCTCTTTATACGAGCAGCTTATATTGTTGCTCTCCGTTCTTTCTGCTTTGCTGCATATGTCATCTGAAAAAACTAAATGACTTTCGTAGAAATTTCACTGTGGCTGTAGGAATTTTTCCATTTTCTATTATGGGGCCTTTTTCATCGGCTTGCTGCGTTCTTACATATGTGCCGACCATATTCCTTTGTCATGAGTGTTGAATGATAAATATTGCAAATATCTTCTTGCTAGGATTTATGCAACAATGAATAATCATCGCTTATTTATAAACTGATATGTGGGATTTTTGTTGGGGTCTTTTTTCTGCTCACAGGTTACCGCAAAGAATCGCCTGAGCTTGAATATTTAGACATAAGAATAACTCTTATAGCATGAGGTTAACTCTGTTGCACGAAGTCAAGATTTTGCAGCTCGGTTGTTCTTTCTTAATTAAAATCTTCCACTGAAAATGCCATTGTGCTCGTCAACAAAGTTGAAGTCAGCAACTGTTTGGAAGCTTCTGGGTAGGACGTCACTAGTAGCCGTGAAATGAAAGCTTTGTTCTGCATAATTAGTTTCTGCATTCGGTTTACGACATTAGAGAGAGTTGTCGTATTTCTGAATAGTGATGACTGCAAGTTTTTTCTGCGCCTCAGCAATAACTTCTGGACGCGTTTATTTCGAACTCCAGAAGGAGCCATCGTTATGAGAGTTTGCGCGTGTTCGAGAGTTGTCATTCATCGATGGTTAAACTCGAGGTAATGGATGCGTCTTTGAATCCGTCTCTCCTTCACTCCTCCTTTTTTTTCTTTTTTGTCTCCCTTGTTTCTTCGTTTCCTTCTTGTCTTTCTCCTTCTCCGCTGTGAGGTGGCATAGGAAATTCGATTGTGGGTCAGGGTTTTGCTTTTCTGCATACGCAACCAGCTGATTGGCATTGAACGTGGCGCGCTGCATGATGACGTCTTCAGATCGTTTTCACGATAATCGCGGCACTCATCTTGTTATGTGCCTAATTTCGACTCCATTCAGCGATTGTCCCCTTCATCCCGTTCTATACACAATGAACCGCTTTCTAGTCATTTCACTCATGCATCCCAGCTCGTCCACCGACATAGGTGCACACACGAACACACGTGCAAATAAAAGCGTGCTTAATGCCGCTTTGATTTCTCATCAGTTTTTATTCAGTGAGATGAGGTTTCTCAATGTAATATGAAGGCGCAACGGTATGATAGTCTCATCTGGAAGATCATCATCTGGGCAGACTTCTGAAAAACCAATGCCCTGGAATTCCTGCGAGACCTCAAACCTCATCCAGCTCTGAATTATGCCGGTTATTTTTCACTTTTCATGAGGCTAATAGACAAAACAATCTAGCGCTCAAGACACAGCAGCAAGAAAGATATTTTCTCATGCACAAAAAGACTGCTCTTATAATTGCTATTAGCGCCATCATTCACTGCAAATAAACTGCGTCGAGTTTAATATTGCCGATGTGTTATGCCGCAAAAGAGAAATAGGAGTTATGATAGTTCTCCTGCTAGAGGGACGCAATGCTTTCAATTTGAAAAATGAATCTGAGAATAGAATGAGGGGTTTTTGCGCAAATGCTCCTCGTACTATGAGAAAAATGAATTGATTTTATGGAAGAATTTTCTCGGTCCATTCTTTTTCAACTTTTTCCGGATAAAAAACTCCAAAGAAACCACAAAAACAGCTATGTTGGAAATTCTTAAACGCTCTTCTGTTAAAGACTTCAAATATTCCCTAAAAAGCTTTAAAACTTCCCCAGAATGTCTGAATACGAACCGTTTACTCCGAACCTAATAAATTCCGCATTAGCTCCACCGTTTTAGTTTTTCCATACAAAAAGCCTATAATTTTGCATTTTGGGAATTATTTGAATTTCCTTGAAGTTCATTTTACAACTGGTTGTTTTCATTACACTTTCATCTATCGAGCATAACAAACAAATGTTTTATAATATTCGATTCATTATGACACTTTTCTGCATTACTGATGATTGCATTAGAATGGTTCGCATGGCAAAGAACAAACTAATGTGTAAAAATGGGAGTTTTTATGAGGTTCATGAAACGCTAACAGTCAGAGCATTCGATAATGAGTCTTTTCTGGAAAAGAAGGCTCACATTAGAGGATTGTTTCAGCTCGGCATGAGAAGTAACGTTTTCATCCTTGCGATCCTTCTTTTTGTCGGCATAGTTAGTCAAATTTACAGAGCATTCTAGCCAACAACAAAATAAAGTCATTCGTGCAATTCCTTCGAAGTGCGCGTTGCTCGCAGTGTTTGCTCTCTTTTTTTCAGTTTTCCATTCTGCTTAAAGAGCATCATTAAAATAATTTGCTCACAGATTGCGCTTATAGTTTTCACATCGTATCAGCTAATAAAATGTGCTGCACTCTTTCTTTATAGAACGGAGAAGAAGAATTACATTTTGTTGACGATTTTTTGGCTCGCTGAGCGCAACGTTGTGCTCATGCTCAAAGTTCGGGTTGACGATAAACATTCCTCAGTCCCGTTATGACGAAGAGAGGGGAAGAGAATGATGGAAGAAAAGGAGATGAGACCTTCAGCAGTTAATGATTGTAATGTAAGAATTTCTGAAGAAGAAAGGCACATTTCTCCACCAGGTAAACATTGAAGCGAAGAGGCACGTCGTAGCTCCTCCTCTTGCTAGCCGCATTATTGCATGTGAAGTTGCCTTTTAGTCGATAATCCCGTAGCGTGGATGCGAAGAAAAAATGTCTAACATATTCTTTGCTGTAGCGAAAATTTCAATAAGGCGCTCATCTTGGAACCCAAAGTGCGAAAGAGCCAATAAAAGTGAACTATTCAGTATCTCCTCAGTTCGTCCGTTCAGTCGTTATGCCACATTATTTTCCATTATTCAAATAGAACCTTTCCACACTTTACACGGCATTCCTATTTAAATGGGATTAAAACCATCACCTCAAAAATTCGCATCGCTTCTAGGTGGGATGTAAACTTTAAACTCGGTCAAACTGTCAGCATTTTCCTAGCTGAAGCGACAGTAGGAGACGTTCAGCGATATACTTCAGCTGTATTTATTCACCGTGCGTTTTGACATGTAGCCGTCCAAGAACGTTCGCCGCATTAATGTGGTCGGGAGGGCAAAGAGGAATGAGTGGCAAGGAAACATGATATACTTGTCCTCTAACCGGATGTTCTGGAGAAGAGGACGAGGCACACTGTTCCACGAAGGGGAGAGGAGAGGGAGATGGGAGGTAGAAGTGCCCGAAGCGTCCCATAATCCCATTGCGTTTTTAAACGATCTTCATGATGCCACACTTTCAAAATGTGGTTAGTAGTGAATTGCAGCCATATGCAAAAAGCTCATCGAAAAAGGTGTCGAATCTTGTATAGTAAGAGTTTTTACATCCTAGTTGATGAGACTGCGCGACTGCTACGTAGAATGATAATAAATCGTACTATTAGAAAGCACATGAACTATGCAAAAGCCATGTATAGTAACACAAATTTCCGCACACTTCAGGACGTAACTGGCCTTACTTGCTCAAAATTTCTCATATTCAAATGCATGCAGACTTCTTGTGGATTCGAACTGCGCGTTGAATAAAATGGAATGTGCATCGAATCCACCAAGATCTGCAACTTAGGTATCAGTGGCTCTTAAAATGAAACTAATAGGCTGAAAAGCGGACGCATTCATCCGTTGGCATAAGAGGCCGACACACTGACATCTACCTTATACCCGTAAATAAGTCAAATTTTCATGTCTTTTCTTACTCGGCGATAGTATGACGTTCTGTTTGTGCCTATGTCGTCTAGTATATTCTGCGAATAATCTGTTCTTCCGTCTGTTCGTGAGTATGTTTCAGCCTGACGAAAATTAAGTGGTCGTAATATGCCAATGGAACTAGCACGACATGTGGTTAACCAATAAATAATAGCAGTAGACGCATTCGTGTTTGCCCGACCCTACTGCCTTTGCAAATCCACTGCAAAGGTTTTTTTACTACCACGAGACTCTGAAACAGACTACTGAAACAAGAAACTCCAACAAACTGCGAAATGAAGTACTGAGCGGGAAAATCTCAGAGGTTTGGTCAAAAGTTCGAAATTACTAGACCTAAGCCTTTGGCAGCTTGGCACGAAGGTTAGATTTATGTCACAAGCTCCTGAGATTCTCTGAGCATGGAAGGGGGACGAATGACCCCACACATATCGAAAACTGACCTTGTTGCAAAGGTGATTTCCTTCTAAGTTTATCTACCCATAAATAGATTATATGTTTTCCTTACAATCTGAGACGGTGGAATTCTAGAAACCCAGATGTTCAAGAGTGAAGCGATGTTCGTATTCTTACACACGTTTAAGCCATATACAAAAATACGTACGCAAATCCATAGCACCGTGGAAATCTTATCTTGTTTCTATGTGTCCATGGATGGTGAGATATACGTCTCGTCCGACGAATTTTCCTTACGTCATTGTAGGGATAGAAACGAAATACCATTTGTAGGCAGAAATGTAGGCAAACTAACATCGCGTGCACACTCCTCTCGCTCCTATGCAAATAGTCCAAATGAGACTCACTTTTTTATGCTTACGATAGTTCATTTCTTCAGATTTTATTGAAGGAAATAAGGGCCGTTTCGATGCCGTTGTTAGAGAATACCCAATGCGCAAAACTCCCATAAAATTGATTTCTGTTTAAGGTTTCAGAATTTTATGTCATTTTAAGAAGATTATAAGGTCTCGACGAATTTCTGAGGTTCCTAAATGTTGAGGCTCCACCACCAGCATGTCAGTGTCGAGAAAACATCTTATTAAAGAGGGAAGTTCGTAGAGACATATTCAGTATTCGAATGACGGAAAATTACGCTCCAGTTTCTTTTCGATCCGTCGACTCTTTTTCGGGCTGAAACAATTCTCTATGACCTTTTAAATAATTCAGTATTATGCGTACTTTGAACTCAGCGAATATAGTTGTCCTGAACATTGGGGGTATTCAGCGAATCTGTCTTGCGCGCCTAATGAAAATTATTGCGTGAGGGTTTGTGTTTCGACTCCTACTATCAGGATAGCTAATTCCATAAAACTGAAAACAAGGGCATAATTGAAAGGAATAAGTTGCACTTTTCAGTCTTTGAAATTGGTTCGAAACATGGCGGTTCCACTGCGGTGACCCCCCGGCTTCGTCGTTTTTAGTTTCTTGAATTGAATTTTACCAGAATAAAATGATTATAATACGAAAAAAAAACATTGCCTTCTTCTTGCACTCCATCATAACGATATTTCTCAAGAATGCACTTACTATTTTTACACTTTTTCTGCGTCTTGGAAATGATCTCAAAGTTCTCTTCGTCGATTTCCTTGAAAATTTCAGCAACACGGAAATAAAACAAAACATTGTTAGTATGGAATTAAAAGGGATTTGTTACAATCAGTTTTTGCTGCAGATTGAAATTGCTGCATCTCTTCCCATCTTCAGTCGCAGTAGTTTCTTTGAGGTTTCTGTTTTTTGCCATTTATGATTTATTGAAAATCGTGTCCATTAATTACTAAAGCCAAGAATATGTTCCGCGATTACAAAGTAGCCGTGTTACTCAGCACTTAATGTTTTCGTTCCAACAAAGTGCCGCTTACCTAGATATGATGTACACTGCTTTCAAGCAGATAATGTGCGTCATTTTTTTACTGATGATGAACAACATATGCAAGCGGTTTCGCGAACAGTTTTTTCTCTTGCAGTAGTGGAACTTCGACGAATAGGTGGGCATGATGGCGTCTGGATTGAATAAAAAACCGAAACAAATTTATTTGCAAACAATTCGCCGCGTGGTCGTATATTATGTAGCAGATAGATGGCGCAGCGAACGAGGCGCTAATAGATGCGAAATGTTAAATGCGGTTGCTTATGAAGCGTGCATTCGCCTCGTTGCATTCTCGTTATGTGCTGCGTATGCAAATCTCATATTCTTTGCTTCCTAAACGAATCCCATCCGTGCACAATATACAAATCCCAAAGCGCATTTCCACTTACGCATAATTATTTATAAGCTTATCGAGCTGCTTGGTTTGCTTCGAAGCGAATATTGCCGTTATTATTTTTTATGTTTTTATGGAGGGATTTTGTAGAACTGCGTTTATAGGATGCTGCTTCCTTGGAGTTCTTCGAAATTTAAATGAAACATGTGCATAAGCTTGCACAAAAGCAAACTGAAGTGCAGTAACTGGGTTTTGAGTGCATTTTTGGTGGAAACATCAAAATTGTTTTGCGTTCATCAAGTTATGAAAAAACATATCAAGCAATGGATTCTTGATGTGCATCCGAACCGTTCCTTTATTACCAAGATTTGTGAACAGTCTATCGCATAATCAGAGAATGAAAAAACTGGCCACTTTTGTTTTCGCGATTATGCATTTTTTATGTAACTGTTGGAGTTTGACGAGTGGCGAATCCTCCGAATATCTTCCGTTACCTCCGCTTTGCAGAAAGCACGCAGATATTCTTAGGTGCACTCCTCAGAAAAGTTGTTCCACACAATGCTGCACACTTGTGTCCATCGCAATCGATTTGCGGACGACGCTAACATCGACAGCTAACGTTTCTATTGAGCGCGCTTAATTTGCGTCAGCTCCAGCGCTTCAGAATGCGTCACCGATGGCAAACAGCTGAATCAGAGAAGTCGTGAGGGCTCGAACGCTCGCTTCTCTATGAATATTCTCGTGGAAGCTCTAGTTTTGTCAGTTTAATGTGATTCGACGTTCATTTCACAGAAGAGTTTTTTCTCAGATGCGAAATCATATCGATCAGAATCATTAACCGATAATGGAAATTTATCAGAATATGTAACTGTCAAGTCATTTCCACTAGAAGTAATCAAAGAGAAGGCAATGACAAAAGTAAGACAAAAAAGAATTGAGAGCGAAATGCACGACACGATACTTGAGAGAGGAGGATATCAGAATGCAGTGAGAGTATTCTTCTTGCAAATATATGTTTTCAGGATGCTGGACCAGCAAAGCACGATTGTGACCACAACGAAATTATTGCGGCCTCTAACACAGTCAGCGATTTGTTAACACATCGCAAAAATTCGGGCAGCTTCCTCAAAAGCTATTATCTGCTCACATATGCTTGTTCACAGGTCATGGTCGCTTCTAAGATTTATTCTTTCTTGAAAATGCCACTGTATCGCAGACTATCAAACTTCCGTGCTCGTTGTAATGCAGAGGGGTTATTCCTATGTTTGGTCACTTAGCCACGTTACGATTTTATTCTGCACATCAATAAGTCATTCAGTTTTATTCTCTAATAATAAGAAAGGCTTTTTTAAGTAGAAAGAGAGATACTGAGAGTTGACTCATCTCGATTTATCACTTCAGCGTATCTAAAATTTGGAACATAATTCTGAACTCTCTCATGAAAGTTGACTAAATTGTTTATTTGTGGATTTTGAAGTCGTAACATTCCTCTACCAAATTAACGACTGCTTAGGGTTTCACGCTATGTGTTAAACCTCATAAATATTTTTGCACCAAAATTGAACGAACGCTTTCGTAATCCATTCGCAAGATGATGTTTTAATATTCATTTACTATGGCATCATTCTGTGCAAAATCCGTTTGGTTTGCGTCGCTCAAGCTGCAAGCAATACGCCTAAAGAAATAAGACGTATTACACTGCTCAAAGGACGATAATGTAAAAGCCTGGAGCATCAACGAGGGATTTAATAGATCGAAGTATTCTTCAAGCAACAAATTCCTGTGGTAATGCAAATGAAGATCGATGTTATAGGAAGGCCAAGACATCTTGAAAGAGCATCGCGAATGTCTTACCGAGGAAAGGATAGGTGAAATGACGTTGAGTGCTGGGACGTATCTTTCGGAGAAGTTCCTCGAGCACCCTGATGAGGAAGTAAGCTAGCCGTTGAGCTCTCGCGAATAATTTTTATACGTTTACCTTCATCGTTTCTAAATCTTGCCGTTTTTCCAGAACTGCCTCTTGTTTTTCTGTCAGCAAAATATGGGCTGCAAGTTGCCAGATTTTTTTGAAATCTAAATTGTCATTGGCGCTATTCATCAGATATTTGTGCTCATTTATGATTAAAATAAAATGAAATTAGCAAAGGAGTGAAGAATATGGAAAAAAGACATCTGTAGTAGGTAAACTTAGCATAAGCATCGGCTTGTTATTATGCAATAAAGTTGAAATGACAAGTTTGCATTTTGCGGGAAACTCGGAAAACGCCGGAAGAAAACGGAATTCGTTAAAGACTGCTCAGTATTTTCAAACCGTTGGAAAGAAGGCAAGTGATAGGATTCGGAGAGATAGCACGACGCAGTTCGATGGTGACTGAACATTTACCGATGTCATATCTGATGGTGTTGAAACAGTTTAGCAAGCTGACCAATTAGTCTCCCGTTCCATATGAGAAATCTCCTACACAGGCCTGTGGTTAGTGCAAGAAAGTTTTCACATATTTGAGCAGATCCTAGAGCCAATATAGGGATCCTTACTCTAATTTCAGGTATTGTATTAGTATCTTTAAACATATGATCCTCGGAAAGCGTCGTCATTCAAATTAGCTGTTATGCAAAGGTCGGCCGTTATTTTGTAAAATATGACCAATTGTTTTCAGGTGTGTGAAGAGGTGAACAAAAAACTGCAAGAGTATATTGGTGCGATGAAGGGAATTTGCGATTCGGAAAGCGCACAGATGATAATGTGCAAAAGCTTAAGGAATATGTTCAAGGTGAGTCTAAGAATTACTGAAATTATTGCGCAACTCTTTGAACAACAAATTATTGCGAAGGAAGCTAGCGTCATTTTGCACAAAAACGTGTGAAACAATTTTGCATTGAACTGATTAAATGTCCCGTTATGCGTATTCAAAAACCAACATTTTAGGGTTTACATGCAGATAAGCTGCACAACTGTCAGTTCAACTGCATTGTTCCACAAAAAGGACCCGAACCTGAAGTTGAAGAGGAGGTGACCGCATCTGCAGAGACAGCTGACGAACAGAACGTCGTTCCCGAGAGTCACTCACTGAACTCAGCTCCCACCTTCACATACCTCATTACGATCACTAGTTTGGTGCTGGCTTTGCTTACTGCTTCTTAATAGCAACTGCAATTTCGATGAAGACCGCTCGCTTCGCTTATTAACCACTGCTATCGACTGCTTACTACTAGTTCAAACTGGGCTTTGCTTCAGTTATCAGTTATTACAATGACTACTGCGACTGGGCTGAGAGCAGTCTTTCAGAAAATTTCAACTTTATTCTCAGAAACCCTGTCCATCGTTTCGATAAAAGTCCTGGCAAGCAATTTATCAAACTGAAACTCAGCCAGGAGGTCCAAGGCCAAAGAGGACCAAAAAGAGCTGAGTCGTGGTCTCCGGAAGAGCCAATTTTCCACAATTGTTTGAGGTACTCAAAAAAAGAAGCCTTTCAGACAAAAAAGCAAACTTCTCAGAGCAATAGCTGAGGAAGGTAATGTTGAGGAGGGGAACTTTCTAATTGTTTGGTTATTGCGATGGTCAAGAAGAGCAGTACTGTAGAGTTGAAATACGAAACGTGATAAATTGGTTGGGCTGATTATAGTCTCTTCAAGGATGCCTCGAAGCAGTGTTTTTATTGTTATAGCGAAACGAATAGCATAAACAAGCAAATAATATAACTGGTGAAAGAGACCAACCTCAAATGTCATCGACCGCTTATATTCCGCAGTGAAGTAACTGAGGTCGCTGATTCTGAATCAGCGTTGTACTTACTGATGGAGTAAATGAAAATTCTTTACCAAAAGCAGAGGTCGTCTGCGCAGACGAAAAGATGCTATATTTTACTTCCAAGTCAAATTGTGTATATTTCAGCAGAAAATTTCCTTCAAATGCTTGCATTTAGGATCACATAAACGACGATCCACGGCGATGAAAAAGCTTTTCGTATACTGGACAAGTGATAAGTCTGTGGAAATACTGTGGAAATTGAAAATAATTTAAGGCGGGGATGTCCAAAGAGTTTGTGTTCTGTTCGCTGTCATCACTACTGAATTTCATCTAAATTGATGTGTTTAAGGTGGCATTAGGTCTTTTTACTTATTTTCTTGCGTTTACATACTCAGAGAATATGTTGCTTTCAGTTTTTCCAGCTACTCTATTACAATGAGAAAGTGCTGTGGAATCCGAACTATTACAGTTCAGTTTCCACGTAAAGTCGCATTTTACTCGAACAAACCTGTGATTTAGTGTAGGGTTGACGCAATGCTGAAAAAAATTTCATTTGGCACCTCACTCAGGACTTTGATTTTCTATTAAAACGTAGGGAACCCAAGTGGGAAACGGTGCTAAATTTCCAGGGCTCGCTCAAATTTTGCTTTTCATTTAGACTGACATTTCTTGATGATGCTTATTTATCGTTTCTGCCGTTTTCGACAGCCGTTTAGCGGTAATAATTTACGTCGTGATAGTAACATATTTGAGCGCGTTTACTACTACAATTAATCAATTCTAATGGTCCTTTATTGTACTGACGACTGTAGGTTATATCTCTTCAACCTTACTGTGCACTCTCCAACTTCTACAAGCGCAGCGTCAGCCACACTTGCATTCAACGAAATCTTAGAACTCCAGAGTGCACAGTAACAAAAAATCAACCTTACTGTGCACTCTCCAGAAAAAAAACGTAGATGTTTAGAGATGCCTTTCGCGACACGATAGGCAAGCATTTTTCTGCTGTGCAGTAGCCGCCCGATATACACATAGAGGATTTCGAAGCATCCGCTTCCACTTTTGCACTTTCTGCAATCGTCAGTCATTTCCGTACATAACGCTTTTATAGCGAGGTTAAAGTCAGTTTTGAGACGCTAATCTTTCAATATGGAAGGCAGATAATTGAAAAGAATGGTGGTTACATCCCACTCGGTGCACATAACTGCGACGAATGATAAATATAGGAAGAGGGCACAGCTACAGGGGAATTCGATATGTGTGGTCGGTTACAACCTCAGTTCTTGCTGTTAGCACACTGCGCAGTGCCACTGCCCATATTTTTGCTTTTGCTTTTTGCTCGATTGGTGATTTTTGTTTGTTTTTTCTTTTCTTTCCTCACAACTTCCGTTGTGTGTTCATTGATGGCCCTTTTGTTTGGCAGGTTCGTAAAACTATATCTGCCCCTTGGATGTGTTCCAATTAATTTCTTTCCATTTCGGACCTTTTCGATAAATTTCCAAGTATGCAGCTGCTCTTGACTGCACAAATTATCGTTTGGAAAGGATCTGGTCCGTGGTCTTCGGATGAAAGTGCGGATGAAAGTCCGAAGGGTAGTTTATGTGACTCAATTTACCTGAGTCACTCACATAAACTATGTGACTCAAGCCCAGCCCGGCTTCGACCACTCCACTGACCACGAATCTTCATTTGTCCTTATGCCTAGCTGCATTCCAAACCATCGAAGCGGTTTTCACTCATCTTTCATCCACTACGCACTGGTTAAATCAACAGGTGGGCAAAAAAATGCAGTGGATGAATTTACCGCAGTACAGTGGAGGCACTTTTTTTCGGAGCTGCTCATGGACGAAGTATTGATAGTCGGTGTTCATGTTCATAATGCGGCTCCTTTGGAGGCCGAAAATGCGACCAGTTTGATCGGGAGGCATGACAATACGAGCTGTGCCGTTTCACAGCAAATCTAATACAGTGAAACTGTGCCGAAGTTTTTGTTTTCTCAGGCCTTCTCGCTCAAATCGCACATTTTTTGGCGTTTTTCGACGCGTTTAGATGCAGGCTGGCCACCTCGACCCCTCCAAGTGCACCGAAACCTCCGCAGCATCCAGTAGTAGCCTTCCTGTGATGCACATGCTGTCCATTCCGTACATGAATCGCCCTGAAGTCCTCTCTGCAGTCGTGGGAAATCTTTTGGAGTGGCAAAGACTTCTTTGTGATACGCTCACTGTATGGTAATTAGAAGTGCGCAAGCGACGACCCTTCCTCAACTTCATGTAAATATGGTCTTCTTGAAGAGCACCCACAATCTTGGTCCGCAGGCAATCTCTTTTTCAGTTTCCTTAAAAAAAACCCTCCGGTTTGCAATGTCATCGGCGCGCTTCTCCCTTTACCGTCTCTCCAGATCGACGTTATTTCATTTATTTATTTTTTTATTTAAATTTTCTTTACAAATTTGTTAGTGCAAGAAAGTTGACTTTTTTGATTCCATCCAAGAAAAAATCTCTCACAAGCAACACT
This sequence comes from Parascaris univalens, assembly GCA_037576465.1. Lineage (NCBI taxonomy): Eukaryota > Metazoa > Nematoda > Chromadorea > Rhabditida > Ascarididae > Parascaris > Parascaris univalens. The sequence continues at coordinate 58,176,374 of CM075173.1, read as the reverse complement.
GTGCTGTTGGTGACTCGTATGCAGACATGTGGTAAAAGATCGGATGAGGTATTCTCTTAAGCCCTCACAGCCGTCGTGAGAGTATAAGGCTCCCAAAAATGAATTACTGCAACGAGTGGTGGCAAGGGGGAATCCTCAGAAAAACGTTCCGGATTGCGGCTTGAGTTGGACAGAAAAGTCGGCGTACAAAAATTTTGTCCTGGGTCAGTATTCTGCAAAACTAACCTATGAGCAAGCCCGCTGAAGTAACCACCATGTGTTTTCGGCTCTTGCTGCGTGTCGTCACTTCATAAACTGCACGGATCCAGTCGTATAAAAAGTTCTTCCAGACTTCCTAAATGGTAGTCATCTCCAGTACACTACTTCCTGAATTTTGCACTACTTTCAATACTCTGGTCTTCGCAAATCTCACGCGCGATAAAAAGGCCTAGTTCGTGGCAAATATTCGTGGGCATTCGTGAGCGCTTTGCCGTACGGTTCGATGAGCCGAAGTGCGTTATTTTGCTTTCTTTGTCAGATCATAAATTGTATTGTAAGGAATGGGTTCCTCTCTTTCTTTCAAATGCATTTTTCGCAGTTACTGACAAATGATTAATGTTTGAGTGTATGCAGTGGTGAGTCTCTTCGCCAGACTCTCCTCAATTTTTTTGTGTTTCTTTCGCCAGTGTGATTCCAGTAGCTTTAAGATCAGCGTACTTTGAATGGCATGATTTATTATGGTTACATTCAAACTGTCAGCAAACAGTTCAAGTAGCAATCGTGAGAGTTGAAAGCTGCAGACTCTGATCGAAAAGATAAACCATATCGTTGAATGTAGCTAACCCATTCACGCCTCGGCGGTGCGTTGAGTGAATGAATTTGGGTTCGCTCGACCGGAAGGAAATCTGTTGGCAAATTGCTGCAAATGAAATCTCACGAAGCACCTTCATGAATGCAATCAGTATGCATCATTGCTTTATTTAGCAGTTCTTGCATGTATTTCCTTGTGATGTAACATTCACCTTTGTACATTCGAATAATGAAGAGATGGAATTCGATGTGGAATAAATATTCGTTTAAAATACTCTTTCTGCTGGCTTCCTATAAAATTACAGCTGTCGTTACTGGATGCGTTGCGCCTTTGCAGTCATGTTGAACGCACCAAGCGCGTGGTAGCAACACTTACTGCTCACTTTAGATGAATTATTGATTGCCATTCATGGCTACTACACATTCACAGGCGAACACTTCCATTCATTCACTTGTGGAGTGCAGTTACATCAAAACGCCTATTGCAGTTCGGATAACACCTCGTCTACTCATCACAATTCTCCGCCGTTCGGCCGCCAAGAGCGTCTTGTTACCCCTCTTGAAAGCGCTTCAATGAAACGAAAACGAAAGGCAAAGCAAGGACGAAACAGTGCAGAGCGAATACAGTACAATCGAAAAACCGGAATATAAAAGCAAAAATTGAAAGGAAAGCAAAACGATACACCTCACGGATGGAATGAACTCTGCCATAGTGCTGCAAAAATAAAAAAAATCCTCTGCAGTCCTCGCCGCGCACTAAAAGCGAGATGAAATAGGCAATAAATAGTGAACAAGCAATGAAACGAATAATTCATTTATGAAAGAGAAACCGCGAAAGCGAATCACTGAACAATAAATATATGAACTCATTATGATCAAATGACATCGTTAAGAAAAAATTGCGGAAAGCTAGGTCGTAGAAGGTCGCACAGACATCAATACAACGTAGCAAACACACTTCATCAAATCGTGGAACACAAGGCAACTCGTTTAAACCACTTTCTGCACATGCAGAGCCAATAATTTGGAACTTGAGGCAAGCAGAACGTAGTGTCGAGATCCACAAATAAGACGATGTGCCGCAAAGGACGCGAACAAACGAGTAAGGAAAAACACTCTCCCAAAAAAATATACAAAGTGCTCAATAATGGTCTTTAAAAAATGATTAAATACACCCAGAAACCCCAAAAACCGCAATGGTCGTCACACGCTACTGACTGACTCTCAAGAATGCAAATTACCACTCAGATTACGCAGAAAACAAGGACGGGAGTTGTAATAAAAACATAAGCACGGCAAACCCAACGATGAACTGAAATGGTACTACGACAGTCCCGCGAAACGCCTCCCCTTCGTTCATAATGTCCCACGTGCAAAATAAACAGAGAGTAAATTATTGCTCTCACACCCGGCCCAACCTCAAAACTAACAATACAAGGCCCACGGTCTATCCAACAATGCTTCTCATACTGTTCATCATACTTTCGCCAATGTAGCTGGATGCGTACGGTCAGCTCGCCGCAAAGTGATACCTCTATGACGATATTTCTCAAAACCTTCCCCTATCACGACCACGTTTGACTATCGGCGTGTTGGGGTGAATTAGATCCGACGGCATGAAGCCATCGACTTTCTAACTCAACTGAGCAGCGCTTGCCTGACCGACACTAAATTTGGTCTATATCTCCAATATGACACATCATCATGACAGAAAACGACCTACTTGAGTTCGGCTATTTAAAAAAACCCTTCACGTTTTACAGTATGAATGACAACATCAAGCACTTGAAACTGCTTTATTTTTTGAACAACTAAGCCGTTCACTGAAGAGAACATTCCTTCTTTTCGCTTGGCGGATAATAGGCATACTGACCAGGTGGCGCTTGCTGAGGAGGCTGGGGATAGAAGCCCTGCTGTGTATACGACGGAGGAGCACCCTGAGGATAAGGGGTCTGCTGCGAGTAAGGAAGAGCTCCTTGAGTCGACGGTTGACCGTAGGGAATCGCGGATGGCTGAAACGGCGGTTGGCTACCAGAAGGCTGTTGGGGATAGCCGCCCTGTACATTTGGGTAGATCGCTCCGCTTGATGAGTACGGTGTTGAAAAGCTGTTTGATGATGGATAAGGCGCAGCTGATGACTGGTTCAGCGCTTGGCTGTAGGGTGGGGGATTCATACTGTCGAATCCAGTAATTTTGAGTATACGAACATGCGTTCCAGGAGGCATTCCAGGTAAGGGCTGGTCGAAATCCCCCCACAGATACACAGTTCCTGAAAGATAAAGATAAATCGCACAAAAGGAAGCGAACCAAAGAAACAACAATTTTCAGTCGCATATTAAGGGAACAGAACAACGAGAACGAACGCATTAAGTGCACTTTTGTCTTTTGCGCAATGAAGGACGAGCCTTATACACTGGATATAACTGAGGCGAAGAGCCGCCGAGTTTTATAACGCTGAAATAGCACCTCTGAAAGCAACGATGGGAACAGACACAGGTCATACTGGTCGGCAACTTACTGACTCCACCACAAATTTAAGGATCGATGAAATTACGTTTATTTGCGAATAACAATTAATGACCCACCCATCTTGAAGTGAGTGATCCCATATTTTTTTGCAAACAGCAATCACGTATTCGCATCGCACATGTCACTCAGCGCTAAGACGATATACTTCTAAGGTTTCTAATTCAGGGACAATGCATGCTTTGAAGAATGGCTGAGTGATGTGACAGCGAAGAAACCCTCCTTTCGTATACGAAGGGTGCATATGTCCCACATATTTGACAACTTAAACAATCGAGGAAAAACTTACCAAGGAACAATGGTTTTATATAGAATGAACAAAGGCGATGCACCCTACTAAACGCAGGGGTATCATTTGCCGCGAATGTGCAGAAGAGACGTTAAGCATACGGGAAACCCAAAATAAGATGGAAGATATATGAAAAAGGAATAAACAATCGTATCCATCCACTTGTGGATTTTTCACACAGAGGCGAATGATCGAGCATTTTTAAGAAGACGCAACCATACCCCAATCTGATGACCATTTGCTGAAGATGAGTAATACCCAAGAGAGCCCGACCCACATTGTTTATCGCAATTTTGTACATATTCAATTGGAACTTTCCTAGACACCAAACTCACCTTTAACAATTCAGCAAAGCAAAGAAACTTTCATGTCTTTGTTAAAGAAAAATATGCTCTGAACGATGGCACGCCCAGCTTCGACAAGTCACGAATTCAAGGATGGTATGTGCTCAGCATACAAATACTTTGTCATTAAAGGATTACCGCATGAACATAGCTTAGATCAAGCAATCCGAACAACTAAACAAGCCGATTATAAACAGTGGCCTTTTCACGTAACGCAGTACTGGCGGTACAACACGCTACTTGACACTTTCTAAAACCATGCAGCCTCGTGAGTGTTTCGGTCCTCAGCATTTGCTTTCGTTTAACTGCACCGTATGCTCTGCTCCTAATCCTTACACAAATTCCTTCTGATTACAGCTATGTTAGAGAATCACTACGTCTGCTTTTAGCTTGTCGCGGTCCACATCACCGTCCGTATCGAAAAGCAGTCGCAGTGGGGGCCTCCTGTGGATGTCAGTGGATCATGTGTCGTGGAAATGTCCCCTGCCAGCGAAAACGTCCAAAATTCGACGGCATTTATGTTTAAAAAATTTTACAGCTCTTTTGAATGCTTAATCAAAATGAAAACATAAATGGCAATGTACGCTAGAAATAATGGATCGATGCTTCAAGGTATTACATAGGAATTGACACCAAATCATGAAACATCAGTAAAGTTCGAATTTTATCGAAGCAAACTGACAACGAGACATCTGTTCCACATCATTTACTAATAAGAACTTATATGATCTTCATGAAAGAAATCTAACCTTAAAAATAACTGAAAAAGCTGAAAAATGAAACCACAAAAAGATACGGTAAAAAAAGGGACAAGTCCTTGCTTTTCACGCTACCCATGAAGTGCAGTTTACTGATAAAAAAGTAGAAGAGATGAAAACACTGAAAAACATCTGATCACAGCAACAGATTATGAGACTGCCATAAATGAGCCGTTTTTACACTCTTAACTGAATAATTTCGAGAAACGAACCGGAGTTTGTCGCAGTCAGTCGCGGCTCGATAAGAGGTACTGGCATTTGAGCCGGTATCTGTATCCACGTGAAAGTCGACAAATTCAACGTCCAATAATCAACGAGACGCGTCACTGAATCGCCATAATCCACCTCACCACCAGCCAACAAAATGAAACCTTCAAGACAGGATTACGTGCGGAACAGTGCATGGCTGAAATGCTAACTGCAGAAACTGGATACTGGTTTTCTGTTCTCCACTGAAGCCACCCCGCTTCCCACCCCCCCCCCCCCCTTCAATCCTCTCGCCCTGTACGAATATTGCCTCTTCAAGCGGTGCACCCATGAATGGACAGGAGAGTGGAGATCATGAGGAAGGAGGTGGCTAGAGATGGGGACGTAGAAGATAATAACTGGGAAGAGAGAAGAGATGGTGACTGAGAAGCAGATGGTAGGAAATGATGAGTGAAGAGGTAGAAGGTGGTGAGAAAGGAGATAATGACGAAAGAGGAAGATCCGTGATAGAGAAAGAGCTCAGCTGAAAGTTATGCTGTGACCCGGCGTTTTCACAGCGAAGTCGTTTTGACATGTGCCATGCAAACTTCTGCAAACGTGCACTTAAAGGTGCGACAAAATTAGAGAGCCACTTTCTTCGATAACTGACTGAACACAGATCAAAGAAAGACAATGTCACTCGACAATTGCAAAATATGTCGATTTCGCAGGAAAACATATGCTGGATGCATTGTATTCATTTCTGAATATTAAGGTAACCATAAGAAAAGCAAAAACCTATACTGTGCCAGCTTCTAGCATACCTTTCAGTTGATTTGGTATTTTCAGGAGTTAACTGGGAGAAACAAATTGCAGTTCACCTTGATTCGCTCCCAAACATAGTATATAACCGCCATGATCAACCACTGTTAATTATGTAAATAAAATACAAATGATGGCTACAACCGAACGTCATGATAACACGAACAACTCCCTACCACACAACTTTTTAGACTTTGTATAGCACTGTAAAATTCGCTGCATCTTTTGTTGTAAGGTGCTGATATAATACCTGAAATGGAGTCGAGCGCAGCTTGTTTGCGAGCGCATGGTGTACCACGCTGGGGGTCGCCAGCGCACATCTGTGTTCGGATTTGACTCTGACCTGTGATCTGAAGAACATGAATCCGCGAGTAGTCCAAGTGACCGTCTGGAGACGCCGAAAGGAGATATATATTCCTGCAATGACGCTGACGCAATCCTACTTGCATTATACCAGTTACCTGTCTTCGAAGTCAAGGAGGAACCCATAGAATAGAATATTTGGCAACCATGCAGTTCGTTGATGTGGTTTCTCGCAAATGAAAGCTGAGAGTGATAACGACGCATCTCTTAGTAATAGGCGAGTTTTTGAAACCAAAGTTTAAATATGTTTTCTGAAAAAATTGAACACACCGAAAGATCACAGTTCTCCTATTCTTTGACTGAGCCTGTAAAAGTACGGTGCATAACAGTCATAAAGGCAATATCCAAACGCAATTTCCCACCACTGCATCGAAGCCAGGTTTCAAGAAACAACCGCTTTTCACAAAACTCTTGCATATGTTATTCAATTCATATGTTTGACTACTGTGATCGAAGAATACACAAAGAAAGAAAGCACGAAACTGGTTGAACAAATAACATTCAAATACCCTTGGCTAAGATAGGCATCATAGAAATGGCTAAGATCTGCATTCGGCACCGAATAACTGCTTGTTGGCGAGGACGGCTGAGTGGCAAGACAGCTAATCCGCCAAACAGTGAGCCCAGGAGACGTCAAAATCACAACTTCTGGTGCATCTTCACGCATCGATACAATGAAATCGCCGCTGATGGGTATTGAGTTTTCAAGTAAAGCACGCGGCTCGCTCTCCAGGTTCATTCCATCAGCTAACACGTCAACCCTCCACGGCGACAACTGCAATTTTATGGAACATTTTAAGAAACAGATGTCAACACCGTGCTTCTTCAAATATAACCATAATATTTTTCTTATGGATGGACCCAACTGAATGACGATCTGAGAGTAGTGTGACATTCAATAACCCCACAACTTAATAGTCCCGGTGCCTTTCGATGAACCTTAAACAGTTGACGGATAATGTGAGCAGCATTTTATATCGCAGTGCCAGTGACAGCAGAGTTGAAGGTTTGCACTGTGATAGCGCGTCGACAACTGTCACCTCAGAAGCGCACTTGGGTACGAAGGAATATAGACTGGGTAAGCGGAACATGCTTAGAATCCTCAAGATGGTGTCGTAGACATTCATGGGCTCTTAAACGACAGGATGCAACTACATGAGCTAGGAACTGCTAATTTCCGATGGATCGTGTCTTCAGTGGACTCCACTACTTAATTTTCACACAATTTTGACCTGATGAACCACTTTCCATTCACAAAAGGCAAAAAAAGAATGTTCAGTTTGCATCGACTTCCTATGTGTAGCCTGGACTGAAAGGCCTAGCAAGTTTAGCAAACTCCTGAAAGTAGACGAGAATACCGTCAATTAAGAACGTTGATATTCTCATGCGAATTCCCAAAAGCTGAAATTCTGCACGGAAAGCCAAGAAGGCTTTGAACAAAGTAGGGAATAAGGAGAGGATTCAGCCGAGAAATTTTGATGATGATAAATTTCCGGCAGACGTAAATGCTCCACAGAAATACGTGCAAGATCATCTCCCAGCTGTGCGCTCACAACGTAATGCACCTGCACTCTGAAAAGACTAAATGAAGACCCAATATTATAATAAAACGATGCAACAGCTCACCATAGCTTGTCCAGAGTTGTCGATTTCCGTGATCAAAATGAGAGAAGTACCTCCTTGCGGAGAAGGACATTTCAGACTGAAGAGGAACTTCGGGTTTCCTGGAACCGATTTCAGTACAAAGAGAACGGTCCCATAGAAATATTCGATACTAAGATTCATTTAAAATTGTAAGCCAAATAATATTATTATCATGAGGAAATACTTGAAGGTAAATAGATCAATCAGTTAGAGCGTAACTAAACCCAACATGTACGTAGTAATTATTTGACCAATCATACTTCCAGCCATTAAACAATTTCAACACCAAATCACCAAGGACATCTTTCGTTTTTTAAGTTAGTATCACATAAGGCATCCGCTAAAGCAAATCGTAATATCAGATGCCGCTCCCATGCAGTAATAAAAGCTACTTCTTTTAAGCAGACAATTAATGACCCATGCAACCCACCGATCCAAATATGCGAAACCTACACTTATCGTCTTAACTCAAGCAGAAGATGACTCATTAGAGCTGAGGAATATAGAAGGTGTCGAATACAAGACTTCCCACAACCCTCTAAACGGAACTCAAGTTTGGAATCAGAAACACGCGCCAGCACCCGGTTTCCTTCTGCTGCACCCTGTTGCGAATTCTCAATTATTCGATCGAAAAAGAGTCTCACGTGTTTCCTGCTGGGTCGTCAGCTGTGTCCATATCAATAAAAACTAATACAAAGCTTTTTCTCGAACCTCAGCAAAAAATTCCAACTTTCTATTTAGGCTTATATGGAGACATACCACTTCCAATCCTTTCACATTTGTTGCCCCTTCTGCAACGATTGTAGATTTTATGCTAAGTTTTGCGAAGAAGCTTAAAGCCTTCCCATCATATCAGGCAACTATGTATCAAGATACAGTGTCCATCAACATAACATCCTGTAGTTACCGCAGTAAGTTCTCTAACGAAACGGCAGTCATTAAGTGGAGAGAAATACTACGACGCAATTAATTCTGTCCTTGTTTTCAGCAGTCGCTTGTCAGGTAACGCGTCGTTGACGTGGCAACCGAAGGGGATGAAATAAATTTAATGGAGTTATGCTGTGAGGAACAAACCTTCCACGTGAACTGGTATTTCGCGCGTGAAACAGCGCAAATTGACGTCAAAAACAACCAGCCCTTTGGCGCCTTTACGTCCTCCCCTGAAATAATTACTCTGAAGCTGATAAAAAAGGAAAAGTAAAAAAGAGGCGAAAAATAACGAAGACGCAGAAAAAGAACGGCTGTTGTGAACTCACACTGGATTGCATTCCCGTCACGGAATGCACTAAGTGTTGCAATAAGGTTTAATTCAAACCGCCTCCTTTTCTCAACATAACATTCACCGTTTTATAACATTTGTTAGCAATCACTCAGTTTGGTCAGTTTATTCATTTGAACTGCAGTATTTTGTCCAGATAGGTGTGTCGCCTGTGCCAGGATTTTGGAACAATCGGATGTAGCAGCACGTGGAAAAGAATGGAAGTGCGGGATTGCATAGGTGAACAATGACACTTACAGAGATGGGAAATAAAGTTACAAAATCTTTTGTACATATCACAGAAAGTTATGAACTATCAGAATTAGTTATGAACTCAGGATTAGTTATGTACTATCAGAATTACTATCAGAATATACACTATCAGAATTAGTTATGAACATACTATCAGAATTACTATCAGGATTAGAATTAGTATGAACAAAGTTATGAACTCAAGAATTAACCGCTGTCGCGCCATATCGAATTATACAGCGATGACGGATAATACAATTAAAACTAACGGCTGAAATTAGTGCAGCAATTTCAATAAAAGTTATCCTCTGAGGTTGCATTCATACAACATTATCGACTGTCGGTGCCGAAGCAAAACTATCGAATTACTGACGTCTACGACAGCCGCTATATTAGGCAACATATGTTGGTAAAATGTGTTCGAGTAGTGCCGATCACTAAAGAGCTATTAATTCAACGGGTTTATTATCGATAATTATATTTGGACCTTACAAGTAAAACGAATGCATGGAAAGAGAGCTGTAAATAAAACGATGTGAGATTATCGGAAGTTAATGCAAATGCAAGAAAGCGAAAATATTCAACGAAGCGCTTCACACCGAAAATGAAACGGTTATTGAATGTTTCCGGCGGAATCATTCGTCGAACCCGATTCACATAATCTCTAAAGAAGATCGTTACCGAAACGTGTAAAATGAACGTTTAAACACATTTGTCCATATTTGTTTCTATGGAAGTGATTTTGTTTCATTAAGCGAACATCGAGAGAAAATCGACAATTTCTGGGAAGCTCTTCCCGCAAAGAATTGCTCACAACGCTGCAATTCGTGAACGACACACAGCTCCGTGCAGCACAGCTTACTTAAGGCAGTGTGATTTTGGAGCTCGTTGAAGAGCTATTTCTCAGTTCCACATCGAGGAAATTACAATGCCTTCACTTAGTTAAACGTCTTAATAAATCGCTCACCTACACCATCTCTTTCGCACAGCTCGTCTTCTATCACCCAACAAAAAGCAAACGGACGACTAACGTTGTGCCAGAAGTTTCATCAGCAACTGGATCGTATAGGAAATAAAGCTTCGATCTGTCGTTACTTTCTTGCACGTCCTGAAACACCGCCATTCGCCAACGTCCATTTTGGATGTCGAGTGGGTCTGGAGCGCGTCCCCAAGGCACAGTTATATCTTCGGTATATACTTGCATCACCTTGAATGACAACTTGACTTACTCAATAGAATTAAAAGTAGAGCGAAAAATGCTACGAAGGCGGCCGATAATGCAACGCAACCTTCCCAAAGAATGAGCCTAAACACCCAACCCGTAAAACACTCACACAAGACGAAAGTAATCGTCGAAGCGAGATTTAATGCTCGGTGCAAACCGAGTAGATAACCCAACAATATCATCAGCAACGCACTACGACAGATGACACACACTGTGCCGTCCAGTAAGGCGTGTAACAACGCTGCCGTGACTCAACGCAAATTTCAGCATTCGAGTCTCGTTTCGATGATGAACTTCTCAGAGGCAAATCTCGTTGGTGGAATAACACAACAGTATCAACAACGACGTTATTTCAACCACTTAAGAAGGCCGAAAGATGCTGAAAGGAATCGTCACATAAAAATACACTTCCGCTTACATGAATAATTCAGACCGTCAAGTAAATTGGTGATGACCAGATCACAACTAGCTGGAAGGTTCTAGTTCGCAGTTGTGTAGGGTTTGCACATGCGCGTTAAGACAGGAATGCGTTGCGGCGGAGTGGTTATCTGCTATTACCAGGTATGTGCATTTTCCACTAAATAAACAGGCTTTGTTAGTGATAAACGAATAAGAGGGGAATACAAGTGGGTACAGGGAGATATCTTCCAGTGAGGAAAGGATATGGACAAAGAAAGAGGCGTACATCCGCGATTGCCACTACTGGAATCTATCCAGAGAGGAGAAGTCGTGTCAGATGTCGAGATGCTGTCTCTGATCAGAACGTTAACATTGTGATGGGGGTGCTTCAAACGTCTACATTCGGTGCAAATTCAGTCCCAAGTTATGCACCATATCTGTTAGCACCACAGTGGAACGAAATGAATACGCTGGATAAATATACATGAACATATATCACGCAATGGACATTCAGTGAGGGCTTTAAACGCCCGCACAACCTCCTCAGATGCCATTTTCAGAGGATCCTCCAGTGCAGAAGCACAGATGTTATAGTTCGAAGTTATAATCTCGGCCAGTGATCGCATTGCGGCTCGCAGTGCAGTAGCCTATATCGCATGTCGGCGGCACAAAAGCGTCAGGAGTTCCAAGCAGCACTCAGTGAATCGTGAATTCGACATTACTAACCATTACTAACTCAATATTAACTAAAGCGAAAAACCCCTCAATTCAACGTCGAAGACATCGCAGCACCCGCATTTCAATGCAGAGAGAGGCAGCCTCACTCTGTTGGATTCGCAGTCACAACTCGACCAACGACGACCATCATAACAACCAGAGGACTACAGAAGCATTTTATGTGACCTAGCAGTATGTTTGGAGGTAAATGTGAAATCCAAGTGCGTCCCTATTCTAATTTTTTTCATTTTCCTAAAGCGGCCTTCCGAAGTGAGGGACTTAGAAAGCACAACGAGTGATGAAGATTGGTGGAAAACGTGGAAACTTGAGGCTCGTTTCTCCATTAATGGCAGAAACCTTTAGGCTCACTTCATCTGTCTACAGTTGAAGTTTTGCTTCGTTTCCACTCTCTCGAAATAAAGGTACAGCTAACTCAGCTCACTTTATCTCAATAAACGACCGACTGAAATGCGGTAGTCGAAAATTTTCAAGTTTTTCAAGTGTTCGGAGAAGCTTCCAGCTTGCTTCATGAAGAAACAGGTCAAAGGTCGCAATGAAGACGGCATTCTATCTGAGCCCTCTTCTGGCATGATAATTTATCGTTTAATTCAACAGAGATACGAATTACTCAGTCCGACCAACTTTGGAAGGACATTACTTTTCGAAAAGGTAGAATTTCGAGAGGTAGGTCCAGTGCAAAACGAAATTGATATAATTATGTGAATGGGTTTGCTGGCCTCCTTTCATTGCTTGCCGAGATAAGTGCAACAGTGGTTGGCGAGCTTTCTGGACAGAAATTTCTACAGAATAGAACGCTTGTTAAGAAGCATTCCGCCTTCAAGAGCCGAAAAGAGTTCGTGCGCATTGTCCACAAAATTTGCGATGCACTGATCAATTCGCTTTGTTGCTTCTCGTCTGTCCTCTCAGAACGTACACCCACACTCATAACGCGAATTCCGCTATTTTTGTGTGACTATAGCTGCATATTTCGAAGGCGTTTTGAGTGTTCAACGCTCGCTAAGAACCTTGAAATTGACGCGTCGCCTTGAGGCAGTCTACTAGTTTTCAAATCCAACACTCCATCGCCGATTTCAAGGGATTCGGCTGCCACGTCTCTTCATCCCTATCCCTGTGCAGAAAGCCTCAGCTTGCGGGCTGGAACAAAGGGCTTTTTGTCCAAGGATTCAAGGGTCCTGGATTTTCTTGTCCATATGCATTACGACAAATGGATTCACGTCCCTTGTGTGTTTCATATGGACATTCAGCAGTTTTGCTTTTCATTTAGGAAAATAAAGATTACGACTGGCACTAGCCTTTAGTGAAAGTTCGCTTTGTACTAAAGTCTCTTATCAGCAGTGTTCCGTGCTCAAAAATCCAGGAATTTTTTTTACCAGAGTCTCCCATTTCGACATCAATGTCAACAGCTCCCACCCGCCTTTCCCTCATTCAGCAACCCTCGCTCCATCAACGATCTCGCGGAGGCGATTCTTTATCCGTTACCATGATTCAACCGCGTTGGCTGGAATAGAAGGCACAAAGCAGCATACATGTCGACTTCACATTTGCTGCACCTTCTTCCCCGTACGAGTGATCATTCGACTTTTAATTCGTCGACAGTCTGAACGCTGACTCAAATGCTCGGCTCCATACAGATCCTAGCAGCGCAGATGTACATGAGCCCATGAATTATCTGGCCAAATGCTGATGCGATCACAGGATACAAAGACCATCACTCCCCTCTGTTTCTTCCGGAAGTTACCTTAAATATGGCTGAAACTGCCGAACACAAATTCCTCAGAGAATTTTCCAACAACGCGATTAGACAGTATCCCTCCCGCAGAGATCCATCCGTCGGTGGCTACATTTTCTTGTCAGCGTTGGAAAGTTCTGTGGCAAAATGACATCGAATAGTAGGCAATGGCAACAAACAGTGTAGAAAATGCACTGCAATGATTTCATGGCATTAATTACCGTGTATTGCATAATATTAAATTTCACTTCCGGAAAGTCACAAACACCTCGATGAGACACCTGAATGGTTTCTATGACTCCCTCTTACAGAGCCTCGTTAATCCCCGCATTATTTACATCTTTGTGACGGAACATTTTGCATACACCTTGTGTACTTTTGCCTAAATCTCTGTGCCACTCTTTTGTTTTGCGCTAATGCTTTTTCCTTCTCACTTATCATCTCTTTGTGTCAGTTTCTGCTTCTCACATACGTCTGAAAGGGAAAATACTCATATTTCTAATGGCAGACAACTGGTACTCACCTAAATCTCCTTCCCTCACCTTATAAGATATGAATCCACCTTTTATACATACCCCCGTCGTACGGATTCCGCGCCGCAAACGATTGCTTTGGTTAGTTGTTTGTAGGCAAACCACGTAGCAGCGATCTCATCAGTCTGCTGATTGCACGAGAGTGTTGTTGACGCAAAAGTTCTGAAAAGTGCAACGAGCGAGGATTCTCAAAGTCGGAAGCACCAATTTCTAAAGAGCTGCGGACACGCAATAAGGCATGGAACGACTGTTCGTTATTTTCGGACAATCTGTGTTCTGCAAATGCCACCAACTCTGATTTATTTTGTTTTAATAAGGATTTCTTTTCACATTTTCAAAACACTAACGGCATCAACGAAATCACCACTCGATCTGCAATTTCGTGCCCCAACAGATAAACATGGCGGCTAACTAACTCCTCAGTTCTTGCGCAGTTACTGCCGCTACATATTTAATTCCACACATTCACGGCTGCGAATAACTCATTTCATCGCTCGGTGAAGCGACCTCGTTTCACTTTTGAGGAACCACCTTTGAGAGCATTACTTCCGCTTTTTAATGCATACAACATGAACACAGGGATATGTTCAAGAAGATTCGAAATAACGCACCAAACACATACTCACGTATAATCATCGCAAAATAACACTTTCAAGTAAAATAAGAAATCTGAAAGTTTTCGATGATAATCTGACAATCGTCTGTCAAGAGTTGGTAAGTATTTCGCTGGTGGGTTATTTTGCCCAACTTATCACGAACTTTCTCCAAGTGTTATCCACGATCGTTCCCCGATCGATGTTCACGTTTTGCCTTACGAGTAATGTCCTCAAGATGGAATGGCCAAGCGAAAGTAGTCAAACGTTGGAACGTATGCAACAATTCACAATCCAATGCCTCAAGCTGAAAATCAGAAGCAACAGGACCACATAGTTCACTTGCTCCTCATCGGATGTCTAATGAGACGATAACCCGCTCCTAAAGGTTCGGTCCTATCCAATTTCCTTCCTCTCCCGAACAAACCGATCTGCGCTCAACGCTAATCGACTACAGATCAAGAGCACCTAAGCTAGCTACATTACGCTCACAAATAAAACTCTCAGGCTCATATTAAAAGCAATAATCGACCTCCGGTCTAAAACATCGACTTGTAGAACTCATGTTTGAAAAGTGCCTTCCTCATCGAGATATCTTTCGAAGAACAGATTTTGTGGACGATCAGATGGTTTCTTGCACTGCAAAATCCCACCTCAAAATATCACAAAACAGGCTCTTATCAGATTTTCACTATGTCCGTAGCTTCAGTACTTCTTGTTGGACCGGAGCATCCTTCATGGGAATGTGGTTATACGAAAGTGTGCTAAATGAAAGTCATCCACAAAGCAATTGCCGACTAATTTCTGTGCCATTTAGTTCCGATGAAACATAGTCGAATTTGGTGAAATGGGATGAAACAATACAGCTGAATCTACTGTACTGCTGGATTCCATTTGCTATCTCATCCCTTTCAATTTGAAGAATTTACGTCCCTCTCCGAAAGTAAAGGGAACTTCTGATATCTTATAACCAATATAAAAGCGCAACATTGAAACCGTATCAGCAGGTTACTGTGCCTCGAGAGGGATACATGGAGAACGCAATCACGTGAATCAAAGCAGCCAGAATTGCTTAAAGAATAAAAACAAGCACTGCCACAGAACGGAATGAGAATGCGCGAAAGCGAAATAAAGCTGCAATAAGGCAATGCCGACGATCCTGAAGAAAACTGCTCGGAAAAAGGCTCATAAGGTGGAGGAAAATCATGGCTGTTGATAAAATATTGTAAAATTGAGAATTCCAAACATCAAGTTAGGAAAACAAAGAAAAGTGAAAAAAGCTAAGGACAATAAGGTGCTCCAGAGGTCAGCAGAGAATGGAAAGACATTCCGGACATGAAAAAAAATGCTTTCTCATATAGAAAAAAACGAAAAGCAAGGCGCAACGAGCGTTTCCAAAGTGCAATGACAAGACCACCGTCAACATCCTCTTAGACAGCATTAGAAGCATCTCAGCTTCTTCCTAATCCAAAACTAATGGACATAAAGCCTAATCCTTTATCCTATAAAATATGCACAAACTTGATCAACGTAACACTGAAACCCTCCTAAACTACTTTATCGATTTGGAAAGCTCCATATTTTCATTAACATAATATTAAATTTCGCACGGTGATTAACAAAAACGAAAGATAAGCATGAAAAGCGAGTCTACGAGCTGAATTCCAACGACCGCTATCGTTCAAAAAGGCAACTAACTCCGTTCAAGCGAAATATCCCAAAATTTGCACTTAAAACATATAGATCACAATTCTGGGATAACTGGGCGAACACAATTCTCGGACAACTAAGATCTATCTTCTTCATAAAATGCACATCACATCCTGATGAACAATTAACTGCACATTATTCACTAACCTTTATAATACATTCCTTGCGAAACTAGAACTACGAAATGCACATTAAATCCATATGACCAGACAAGTGAACAATACATTCAAAAATACCTTCCACAAGCAGCTGAAATGAAAAACTATAAACAAGAAAAAAGATAACAGAAGATCGCTTCAGCCGAGAGGCGCGACAGAGTGCGAACTGGAAGCTATACACGCCACTACTGCCTTAACCTCCATGGCAATTAGATGATAGACTTTCGATGCATGCGTTGTCGTCGCATCGTTATTGCGTTTGAAGGTGCGGAAGTCTGTGTCTGCGCATCACTGCCCGACTTCCTCGTCTCGAATAGATGCCGTCTTCGCCATGCGTATCCCAACTGCAATACGTTTACATCTGAATGAGGAGGACAAGAAAAAAAAACAACTTCGAGGCCGCAATGATTTCGACTCTAACAGACATCTGCCTGCAGGTGGCCGTTCACTGCTAGGCATGTGTGACGCATTCGAACTGCTTGGCCACATTTAATACTTGCTGGTTTGCAACAGTTGCCCGCCCTGCTGAGCAACTTCATACAACAAACAACACTGTAAAGATGAGGAACAGTGCTGCGTGAACGAACAAAAACGGCTGAGTTCCATAGGCCCCTTGGATGAATTCTAATCGATCGGCCAACAACGATGAAAATGGAGCAAAGAGCAATCAAAATCCATATATCAACGGCCGCAACATGAAACATATTAAACACCATGTGAAACAAAATCTTCAGCTGAAGCAATATACGTAAAATATACGACCACAAGATCTGCACGATATTCAAACCACCTTTCTAAGGAGAACAGCTATCCTTTGCAGTTCCGAATGCATCTGTTTGCCATATTCTACGCAATTCCACATCATCCGTGCAAGGTCCACATCATCGCGCGAATCCATCGCTACATCCTTGAATAGCGGTGCCGATAGGCGAAAATACGGAATGTTCGCAGAATGGCACCAAGAACGAGCACGGTCAACTGGAGCTCCTTCTGTTGCGGTCACCTGCAACATCACAACTCGTTGTTATCCCTTCACTTTCGGCATAACGCAACACATTTCATAAGTTCAGAGAATTGCCCACGCCTCACATAATTATGTCAAAAACTGTTTTCTTTCTATTTACATTATTCAAAACCTATTTAGAGCACATCTCCGATTAATGTCGTCATTCATGAAAAACTCAAAAAAAGAGGAAACCGCTGAAAGTAACAGTTAGCATAAGCAACATCCGTACTTCAATTATCAGTGAATTACTGACAATAAAATCTCAAACAACTTTCGATGGTGCGTAAAATGTCGTTTCTAGTGCCAGTCAAGCTATGGCTCTCGGTGTCCAAATTAGTTCGAAATCTGCAACTTCCCTACATAGGTCATTTCCACATAAATCAGCAAAATATGAAAAGCTGATCCCACCTGGTCGACAAGGATAATCCCGAGATTCTTTATTGCCACTGCTGAGGAATAAGGATTTGAAGAAATTTCCAGATTAGCTGTCTCCATAGGAATCACCGGTATTGCTCCAGTTCCAACACTGAGCACGCAGCCGACTTCCACTGGATTATCTGCCGAGTTGGTCTGCAAGACCTTATCTGAGGTGAAAAAAGAGCATGACTCGATATGAAGCATAACTGCGGTTGACGGCGAAAGTGATTTAAGAACAACTGACGGCCCAGCCTCGGGCATTTTTTCTTTTTTAAGCCGCGGGAGTTCTCCACTAAACAGCACAAAAGAGACAAAAAAGAAGATAGTGTGCCTTATATCAGCAACTAACACGTTGTTTGAAGGAAAAGACGAAGATTATTGATAGATAGATAGATAGGTATAGGTAGACAGAGACCTGTAAGCCGGGCGCAAGTTGAGAATTCTCACATTTAATAGAAAGTTTAGCATTAAAAAAGCAACGGAATAAAGCACGAATGCATACCAAGTAATGCTTAGTTGTGTTCCAGAACACCAGTTCGGAAAGAAGGTCAAGAGCAGGATTGTTGGCAATAATTCCTCCATCGATATATTTATTATCTACTGTGCTGAAGTAAGTTGGAGCTGCCGATGTGCGACGCAAAGCTTTCCACAACAACGTATCTGTAGAATGCAGCATAACATATCCGAAGTATCGTAGAATGCATCTCCTCCAGCAAAAGACAACGCAAAAAAATAACAGAAGACGGTAAAAAAAAGTTTTGGATTAACCGTTCATTGCACTTCGATTTATTTTATAAGTGAATCCTTTTTTAAAAGCTCATTCTGCAAACTAAATAACAGCAAGCTGAGGTTTACTTACTGGAGATCAACGCAGACCGCACTATGAAATCGTCGATACTACTCTTAACTGCTCACAAATTTTGGGTATCCGCAATAAAGTGCCCTCTGATTCAAAACAATGTTGGGAACCCTCTGTAAGAAAGCTTCTGTGCTTGTATGTTAGCGATAGATTTTCACATAACAACCAAAAGTTTACTCCAACCTGAATCTCTAAGGAAGATGGGCAATCCTATCCCTTGTCGCAGTCCCTCCAATCCTCCCATTCTTATCATTATTAATTCAATTTCCTACCTCTTTAGCCATATTCGCTGTAAATTAACTCGGAAGCCCTCCTCTATTGTTATAATCGGCTTATTTTTGTAGAAGGCATACCTTTCGGATCGCCATAACCAAGCTGCTCGTTTTCCTCCTCTGATATGGGCAATCGATAATTGCGCATCAACTCCAACCTCACGGGGAAGCAGTCGGCGCGTACTGTCGTAAACATCATCCTTCAATGAAGATTTGGACAGAGGACTGATGTCAAGACTTGTGAGATGAGTGGGAAAGTCACAATCTAGCAAAAAAAGATGAATTAAAACATGTGCAGCAGCTCAACTAGGCAAAGCAATTAAACGAGATTCGGAAGTCATGGGCTCCGATCCTGTTTGGCGGATCAAATTTCCATCTCCTAGTTATTGTAGGAGTTATGTCAAGGACGAACACAATCTTTTAATTCGAGAGACCAACATCCGCAACTAAACTAGTTTCTGATGATGTCTGCATATCGGAACCTGATTAAAAATGGTATTCCCGCAGTAACGTGCTCAATCTTAACAAAACGCTCAAACCCTGAAACAAAGATATTTTACGCAGCACATCAAGGAACGTTCCACCGCTTACAGAACCTTCCATTTTGTTCCTATGATAATATAACCCCCTAACTGCACTGTTTTCTACTTAAACAATTTTTAGCAACACTTACCCTTGATCACTTAGTCATCTCGCTCCAAAATACAACTTGCCGACCAGAATCAACTAGCATGCATCAACTACAGTACAAAAAAATCTTATGGAATAGCAAGGAGCGTACCTCGGCCATGGGATATCAGCGAGTGTCGTCTTTGAGCCGACCTCTTTTTGCATGAACACCTCGAGAAGGGAAGAATTATAAGGCCTAGTCCAACCGTCGAAAATAATATCTTTAAGGCGAAGGTAAATCTGCTGACATTCACGGAGTGATTTACCTGCAAGAAGATTCGCTCAAATAAAAAAAAACTACGGAAGCAAGAGAACCCTAAACAGCAAAAAAAAAAGAAAAGTCGCTATGGGATCGCGGTTCGTCGACTGCATAAAGTATGCAAATTTTGTGTTATCATCAGATACCAATAACTCATAAAATCTCATCAGTCATAATAAAATTAATGATTGATAATTAAGTCTATAAGAACATGAATTACATAGGTTAGTTTCTATCAGCATTGCCTTCCTGGGGGTTAAGTTGAATTCGTGTATAGCTAGATGGGCAGGCGGATACTGCGATAGGCACAGGTAGAAACAAGCAGGAATGTCACGCGACTACAGCGCTTCTGCGAAGAAAAAATCTGCAGGGAGCATAAAACAACATGCGAAGTAACTAAGTAACTCAAATAAACCGAGGAAAACGTTTCCATTTCTAGACGTGTTTAAAGAGAAAGGAGGTTAGCAACCATGCAAGTTTTTCGAACGAACCTTGCGCAAGTCCAGCTACAATGATACCACCGGTCGAGGTTCCGGCAACCAAATCGAAATACGGGAAAATTGGTTCGCCCAGTACCTTCTCCAAATCGATTAACATCTATGAAAAGATTAAATAAATTCAAAGTAAGTGAGATCGAGGATAGGATGCAAAATAAACGACTGAAATACTCATCAAATGTTATCAAAATTAAAGAGGTTTACACTCCGATCCCAAAGCAATGCTTTCACTAACATTCACTTATTTCATCTAAGTATTACTAAACTCCGATGCCAAAGAATCGATTGTGGAGACGAGAGGAGGGATGAAAGAATGAAATGATTTAGAGATATAAAGAAGAATTCAATTTTACTGGCACTATACAGAAATGCTAGCACGGTTCACTCCTTAAAGAGCATATGAATGAACAAGTTCCTCGACTGAAATCATCTTCGATGCAGTAAAGAGCGGGCTTCATTCGTGTAGAAGTTGATCTGAACGTTAAAAGAAATGGATGAGATGCGGCCTCTTTAAGCGTGATCTTTTCAGGTATATGTGAACCTTTTAAGCGTCCAACTGGGAGGTGGATGACTCAATTGATAGATTCATGCGAAAGTAAGCTAACGACATAGGGATACTAACGAGACGCGTGCATGAGAGAGACTAAAATCTATGAGAGAAAAAGTAAAAAGTGCAATGTATACGTTAATCTGCAGGTTTTTGCTATTCATTAAGCTCAAAAGCATAGTGGCGCTTCGATGTCCCACAGAATGAGCCAAATAATCATCACATTTGAGGGGAGATGGTGGGGCAGTGCATGTAATGAGCGAAAAAAGGTTTCCCTGTAAGACTGCAAATGTGAAAAACATCAAGCATTGTAGAGTTCTAAAATCCGGGAACATCTGGCAACAACGGCAGCTTTCGCAAAACGAAAACAACCGTAATTACATTATTTTATGAAATAAATGGATAAATAAACAAATAAAAGACACGATAGCCACTGGAATAAGTACTTGGCACATAAAGACGGAGTTGTGCTACGAGGTTGTACTACGTAAGTATTGAGACAAGAAGAGGAGAAAACAGGAAAAAATACTGCGAAACAAGCTCATTAATTCAATCTCTTCGAAATGAAATAGGAAAACCGTTTAGCATGGCCGATTCATTGATCTGCTGCTTGCAGGAAAGTGCGAAATGCTTGCATCGAGTAATAGCTGCAGTAAACGTTGGAGGCACGGAAAAAGCATAGCTTCGACGATGGAAAGGAGGAGGGTGGGATATAGACGCAGGGAAATGGACGGAAGAGTGAGGAGAGGAAAGGAGGGGAGGGATGTGGTCGAGCTCAATCCCACTCCTACGATGGAAACGCCAGCGCCGTCCGATAACGCTGAAAACTTTTAACGGGTGCTGGGACTCAGCTGGCACTTCGTAATGCGAAAACGGAACCTGGATTATGACGAGGCCTCGAATACCACCGCCATCCAGTGATAAAAGGCTAACGAAATCTGGCGTATCTTTCGCGGCCGCTATCTCTTCCAATCTTTTCAACATTCCGTCGTAGCAGAACTGAAAAAGTGAATACTCAAGTTCAATTAACAGCAATTACTTGCAGTTATACCAGACCGACAAAAGAGTCAACCTTGCTGACAATTCTGTTGCGTCACTTGTACTTTCAACCTTTTACGGAACATAGCACAACCCGGGACACTGCGGTCTTCTTCTTACTGAACTTGCTGAGTTTTTCTCCAAAGACAAGCATATATTTAATTCTGTGGTGATGATCGAGCAAGTAGGAGATGCTACTGCGCAACGTACGGTCACGATGGAAACATGGCCATATGATGACGAGGGGCAATAGCGCGTGACTATATAGGCACGGCGATCATATCTCAATCATACGAGGACAACTATACAGGCTGTGCTTTTTTGCATTGTTCAGCAGGCAGCGCGATGCTTGCTGTACATTCGTCTAAATAAAATACTTCATCGACTCGTCGAAACTTCGTTCACTCCACTTCACAGACCACACCTTCAGAGCATTAAATTTCTCCAAAGTTATCAACAAAACCATAACGCAATAAGCGAGTTTTTCGAAGAACTTTAATGAATGATCACCATACCCTAGCCAGAAATATCTCGTTTCGAATCTCGCACCAACTGCATTTCTTTCCCATCTCCTAACCGCATTACCAGTCTACTGACTTTTTAATTATGGTAGTCATTGCAATTAACTGTACCCCCATCAGCGTCAACTTCAGCGTCACGTTGAGTAAAAATTCTCCTTCATTTTACTATCCTCTATTTTAGAGTGGACCATTAACTACATATACCACAGTTCGTTTATAGCCACTGCTATGCACACTGAATCGAACTCAGTGCCGTGGGGCTCATTCACTCTCAGACGCGAAGGTATCATCTTCAGAAAGTAACTACTGTCACAGAGGTGCGAGACAACCCATTTGGTAATCAAACCATAACGTGATTTGCGCACAAGAACGCAGCACTCATACTCACGTACCTTGGTAACCTATATTTGCATAAACCGTTGCCAAATTACATTACAAATCACCCTTTCCACGATAATCTTTCTCTATCATTGTTTGGTAGTAGTTACTACCCCTTTACAAACTGCTATCGGAATGCAACACCAGGTGATTGCTTCCTCAGCGCGTCACTGCTATTAAGTAGAAGGATCAGATTGCGGCAACATGATGAAACGTCTCCATTCCAAACAAAGTTCATAAAATAAGTTTAGAAACAGAAGATCACAATTCGATTCCTTACTTTCTGCTTGAAATCACGGATCGGATTGGTAGCCTTCGACTCCTCGAACCTCTCCAATTCTGTGATGAATGCTGAACTGTTCGCTCGAGGTGTCGTATAATTCTCCGCACTCTCAATCGACCACCACGATGCATCCTTTATTTCATCGAGTTTCTTCGTACTGACGCATCCAGAGACACAACCACCCTTTGTTCCGTCTTCGCAACGTTGTGCACCGCATATCGCCAAACTTTTCAACAGCTCCCACCTTCAGAAGTACTCTTTTGAAAGATTAAGCAACATGAACTCGAGTGCTAAAGTGAATGGCGGATAAAAAAGCGAATGTATCAGCATCTCTTCTTCCTAGACTCATGACCAGAAAACGAGTTTCCCTCAATGAGCAAATGAATAGGCGATCATAGCTTATTTCTGTTATTATTTGTGATGATTTTCTTCTCAAACTTGCACAGTCTCTTCGCATAGCTTGAAGCAACGAAAAGAATTGCATTACAGAAATTCTTGAGAAATCGACTATCAAATGACGCCAAAAACAACGAGTTTTCCGGCTGTTTCGAATGATGCATCTGTCATTACTCCAACGATGCATCTCTGTGTACTCACTTGTAAAGTTGAATATTAAAGCCGAACATCCTTCCCTATCAGTTCGTAGTCAAGGCTGTATGTAGAACCGCGAAACTTGTATGGAAATTGCTTTGTGATTGGAATAGCAAATGAAAATCGGCGAATATTCATTACAATATACGAAATGAAAAGTTGCCACCTGGTGTTGTCGTAATAGATGAAGCATTCCCATAAATGTTTATCTATCCAGACTCTTCGTTGATATTTATAAAAAGAGAAGATGTGGTAGTGATAGATGGATACGCAGTGTTTCAAGCGTCATGCTCATTTCGTTCTTTATAATAGTCCAACGTGACAATTACTAAAGAAAATCCGGAAGAACAAACGAATCAATCATCAAAATGGAGGTGTCTCATTACAAACCATTTCAATTCTAAGGTGAGAAATATCTGATAACTGATAATAACATATATGCATAAGAAATATGCAATTAGCTAACTCTTGCAACTTGGCAGCAAGATGTCTCGGAGTATCACCATGTTTATTCTTAACGTTTGGGTCCGCACCCAAGCACAGCAACAGACGTGTCATCTGCAGATCGCGTCGAGACACAGCCAAATGCAATGCCGTATCGCCACTACGATCAGCGATATTTAGATCGCAGTTATAAGAGGAAAGAGTCATCACCAGTCCTGAAAACTTTCACAGCTATGTTCAGAAGCAAAAACTCAAGAAAAAAACGTCGCACATTTCTTGCAATTTAATGACTTCTCAGTGAGATTTCATTGACCTTCCTTTGAAGGCAACAAGAAGGCTTAGTTAGCACTTAATATCGCAAGATACTTCGCTGGGGAAAGGATTTCAACATTATTATACGATGCCATATCAACAATCGAGCGGGTGATACCATGAATATGCAACAAAAGCAGGTGGATAATAAGAGATCCCCAAGGGTCATGGAGATTCTACTCAAGAAAACTCCGCGGCAGTCTTGGTCACCTTGTTATGTTTCCCACTTCACTGAAATATTTCCCACAGCGCAAATACTGCATCAAACAAATCATTAAACATCCGGCACAGTTCGTTACTCCTCGAGGTCGCTCTGAAATGACAATTCCACTTTCCATGTGCTACACATCAACAAATGACAAAAAATAGAAATTTTTACTGAAAATCAGTATTGCTCCAATTTATTTTGCCCCTCACTTTGGTCAACTCAAAATTAAGTGAACGAGTTTGATGAGGTGGCGGCTTACGACGGGCGGTTTCAATGTCGTCGCGCTCATATGCTTGCATATTGGAACAACGATCAAAACCAACGATGCTTTCATAGTTGCTGTCACATCCTGCTCAAGGGATTACGAAAAAGGACACAAAGCAGCTGTGCCCGATCTACACGAGAGAACATTATGAAACATGAGCCAAATGCTAATTTCTATAACATTTGGGACTCCACAGTTTACTGTTACCAGATGAAAATAACAAACGAAAGCAGCTTAAGCTTTAGCATTTAACATTCTCGATGAAAGTCGAAAGCGACAACTTATCCACAACCTTGTTGCGTTAATTTTTGATGGACATGAGGAAACCTCTCTGACAAGAATCCTCTCCCCTCCCTCGACCCAACAACTTTTCCGTATGATGTGTCAAAATTGTTCAGAATTGTTTTCGGATATTGTCAGCATAGAAAATCATCTGAAACAGTACTGTCGAAGGAAAGAACAAGCCTCTCTAAAACAAGGTCTTTAATATCTGACATGAAACTTGTTAATACAAACGATATTCAACTCACCGATGTCACCTTTATTGACGTACAGATGAAGTGGTGCCTGGCCAGCATTATTCCTTGCGTTCAAATCCAGTTCAGCGTGCTTCAAGGAAAGTAAACCCAGAAGCGGAGTCTTGAATTGTGCTGCGTGCAAAACAGTGTTCCCAGTAGCCGGATCCTTTTCGTGCAGAAGATTGGGTGAAGCATCCAATAGCGTGCGGATAACTCTGCAATGAATTATCTTGGAACTTTACCTATCCTCTCTTCCCCTCCTATATAAACACTCTTTTCTCTCTCTCAACCTCCCCTCCTCTCCTCTCCCACTGACAAACAACCTCATTGATTGGGGAAGCTTTGGCTACAAGATTTTAAAGGCACATCTTTACAATGCTGAAGCTAATTGCAGGCTTTTCTTCAAGAACACTTCGGATTGTGAAGAACTCACTCAGTCGATTTGCCTTTGCTCTGCATCGCTTCAAAGAGAGGAGACCTGCCAGCCACAAGAATATTCACTTCAGCGCCCCGCGAGATCAGTGTCGATACACAGCGTGGATTCGCGTTCCGTATCGCTAACAGCACAGGGGTGTAGCCATCGTGGTTCGTTGTGTTCAGCAGTGCATGCGTGCTCTCGAATTCCCAAAGTAACTGAAGTGCACACCACCAATTAGATATGACAAACGACTTCGTCATCAGATGCCTCTTCTGACCCCAACCTGGTGATCATGACGTAACCTAAGCTTAACCTTATCCATTTTAAGCGAAGGAAAGAATAATATTAATATCACAACAGCATGTCGTCACAGTATCAATGAAATACACCTATGTTCCGTTTCCATAAAAAGTGGGATGATGTCAGAGCAGATAGAAGACAATGAAAGTTGGTACTGCCGGAAGCTGTCACATTCCTTACTAGAGAATGTAGACCGGCGTGAGTCTCTTCTTTCAGTGACAATCGGCTAACCGAATCAAAGATTCGAGAATATTCATTTTTCAGAAATTATAAGAATTATTACGGTGCAAGTGTTATTAAGGCAACGAAATCGGTATTACATCAAGCATGTGAACGGATGCGAGAGCCGCATAATGCATCGCATTATTCCCACTCATATCGCGCACAGCCGGGTCGGCACCCAATTGCAACAGTCTTCTAACGATGTCGACGCGATGCATCTCTACAGCAAGCATCAGTGGATAACGTCCCTCTGGCTGTGCGGCCACGTTTAGCATCCTCAAAGAAACGTCGCTCACTCAAGTATTTATATCACGCTTAAAAAAGGTTCCGCAATGGCTCCATTTTAACGGAACGGCTGTTAGGCCGTTTAGAAACGGTGTTACACAGTTGCATCCCTCTCTTTAAATAACCAAATTTGAGTTCCTCGTTAGTATATCAACGAGGGATATAAAGGTGACCTAAAATCCTATGAAAACAAACCCCATGAGGAAATATGCGGATTATTAAAGAGCCAAAAAACAAAGCCAAAAATGCAGAGCATGTCACACTTACAAGGTAAAGTAGTCGTACTGAGTGCTCTGAACTCTTTTAATACCCTCATCGGAGAAGAAGTCCAATCGATTGGTTGCGATCGCAATCGGAACAATAAGCCAAAGTGGATGGGCACGTAACGCAGCTACCAGTTCACGAACTAATCTCCTGTTGTCTTTGCGCATATCTGAAATTGCTCGCATCTTTTAGATCCTCATGCAAAATATGTATAACAATGAGAAGCTACAACGTTTTCAACAAATTCAACGGAATTAGGAGCATAAAAAAGCGTAACCACATCACTGCGATTAAATATGCCAACTATGAAATCAGTGAATTTCCGATACAATACAATGAGGCAAGCAGCGACTATCTGCACCACTGGAGAAACTCGAGATGTGGTTACGCTTTTAGTGAATTAGCTGACGAACTTCTATCGGAACCCGCATTGAAAGAAGCACTCCACTCGAATGGATCCCGTTGCAATGAGAAATAGCAAGAAAACTTCTCTTCATCATTCCGCTTGCAAAGCGATAACGTGATAGAAAATATCATCACCGTTTAGATATCGGCAAAGTGTGGATTATAATCAGACCTCTATGAGAATCCACCTACAACATCACTTATTAACTGCGTTAATCGTGATTTGGAGAGTGGAGTGTCCTAAAGCGAATAATTCTAGTTTTAAGGCATCCTCTATCAACAACTTAAGAAAATCAGCCAATCAACGCTGTTATAGGCGATGCTTCAAGACAGATTTGTTTGCTCTAAGAAATACTACTAAATTCGAACTGATATTCATACAACTGAGCTGTCTTAATTAGATGAAGTCTTCACCGGCTAAACGCTTCCAACTATGGCTAAAAAGGAAACCAATACGCATAAGTTACGTCCGATTTACCAATAAGCATGAAGAGAGTTTCACAGTCGCAGCATCTATTGTACAGATCGACCGCTTCCTGGATATCGTGAGAGCGGAAAATACTCAACGTGACAACTGCTGATTGCGTAACACCCCTTACAGAGTTTGCAAAAACCACATGGAAAAGTGGCGATGCGGGCTGATTCTTGAGTGTGCCTTGCACCACGCTTAGCCCTTTGCGAGTACCATTTGCCGGAAATACTGTGTTGTGTGCAGACAGCAACTCACTGGGAAAGAGAATAACCTGGAAATTGCATTACATTCACCATCGTAAAAAGAAGGCCTCAAACACGGTCGTGGCTGACCGCGCCTTCAAACGATTCTGGATCAAGGTTCGTTACATGATCATTAGAATAGCCTAGACCTCATGCGGTGGAACCGTTTTAACCCAGGTGAATTTTTAGCCCAGCAAATAGTACTTAATACACAAAAATCATACTAACCCATCTCGCAATCCTCGACAAGTACCTTTGTACCATCCCTTTCAGGTAGCGGAAGGGAGAGGAAGAGGTTCCCATAAACATTACCATCAGACGCATAGCTCCCACAAACGACGCTTTCACACTTGACGACGGGTGCCCTCCTGTGTGCACGAAAGAATGAGGTCCCATTACAGCCAAACTTCAACTTACTCAACAATTCAAACATACTTCCGAGTGTGACATGACAAAGTGACCCGCTGCAAGAATGATAGTGATAAAATACTGACAGTAAAGTCCTAAACGCTCCATTTCACAGGGTCCAACTGCATTACAATCTCCTCGTGCACTGCCAACACTCATATGACCCATGGTCGCTATTTATCGTCGAAATGACCAAGAAAATTGCTAAGACCTTATTTCTTTAAACCTTCGTCGCTTCAAGAATTCCATTCGAAATGGTAATGAGTATATTATTTCCTATTTACAATAACCGAATATTTATTATGCCTCAGATCGCACCTTCGCTGGAACTAAAATCAGGATAGGAAAGAAAATCTGGACAATACCTCATAGGCATCGGATGGAATCCAATAATCTTCACCAAAGACTCGTTCACGTGCGCTTGACCACAATTCGCCGAGTTTGTGCGATACTTGAGCTAGTGAGAATAAACTGAAATGTGACTATTTTTTGCGTATTCCATGTCAACTCAAAACTCGCTATTGCAAGGTGAAATGTGCCGTTTGGAGATTGTGAACCAATTCTAATGATGCCGTCGAATCAAAAGTTCCAAAAATGGATCAGCTCTTTCTGATGCCTTACATTTAGAAATAGAAGATTCCGAAGAAAATCTCACTATAACAACGTTCGAATGAAAGTAAAGAATCGTTTAGTTGACCTTCTATATAAATAACGAGAGTGTAAATATTCTATAAACATAAAGCGAATATCCGTCACGGCGGGTGTAATCGTGTAATAAAGAATGAGATGCAGTAAGGGCGAGGAAATAGCTTGTTTAGACAGTGTGTTGTCGTTTATACGAACCGTATGCAAAAAAAGTCCACGCAAGCCATCAGTGCTCTTTTGTTAGTTTATCTATCCGTTACGTAAACATCACAAAAGAGAGAACTCACTGAGACGATACCAGTGCACCCGAACATCCCTGAAACTCGCAGAAAAATGGTCGATTCTACAGCGCTCCACCTCAAGCTACAGTTTGCTCAATTCCCATCATCAAATAGGCGAATTCTCCAATGGAATCGAAGTAGAAACTTAGCCAAATTTACATTCAAAGTGCACTTGCTATGAAACTCTTAAACAGAACCTCAGTTCACATCTTTATCCCTCTCTCCAATGAGTCCTTTCTCACTATATTTAAAATGATCACTTTGCAATTCGCGAGTTGTACCGGAATGTCGCCACAGCTGATGTCATCTTTTCTGTATTCCAGCCATCTCCGCTCGAACATCTGTGATTCGAGCTACTTGCAGTTACATAAGTAACTACGACGAAACGCTTAGTTACGTTTTAAAGCGACGATGCGCAATTTTTGCACATATCGGAAAGATTAGCGATCGGTTTAGTTCATGAGATCAGCGATCAACATCAACATGTTTCTGTGCACTTCGGCGGAACACTTTTAGCGATCGAACTAATAACTACAGTCGAGCAAAGCGTACTGAATATTTCAGCAAACGGTTGATGCGGTCACTTGAATTTAAATTTGGGAATGTCACGATTATGGACTACCCACAAAAGAAAGTTTCCATCCTTCATCGCTTTAGGCACATAAATCAAAAGTGCTGAGAAGAAATGTGTGGATGAAAGAGCTTCTATGCCCTCACTGGGAAGTATTCAGCAATAAAACACAAGAAATCACTCAGCAGCTAATTCCGCAGAACGAAAATGAAAAGGAAAGGGACAGAAAGGAGAGGCAGACTTGCTTGCTAATGCGGAACAGTGGTGGGGACTACAATTACATTCCCGTTCTCTTTGCAGTTTATGTTGATGCGGTTATGGGGAGCTTTTTCCGTGTTTTCTATCTTTCCCTTTTCACGATCAAAACACAAAACTGTGAAATAAACACCACCTTGTATTTACGGCTGCAAATTGCACTGATGCGGTCAACAAACTGCATAAAAATGGAAACCAACAAACAGGTGAGCTCGAGTGAAACAAACAGAAGTGAATAGGCACGAAACATAAGCGCGCACGACGATACTCTATCACTTAATATAAAACAAAGAAGAAAAGAGGTTTCGTAGGCATTTAGGTCCCTCGGGAACAAAGAAATCTGCTTAAGCAGCAAACAACCTTTCTTCGTGGTTGAAAGAGGAAATCACGAACGTTTTCTGCACGATGAGCATGAGCGGCCAACTTTGAACTGCTCAAGAAACTTTTCAAACAATCGTTTCTTAGCTACGCGAGCCGCGCCAAAGCAGACTTCATTCTAAAGCACCTGATAAGTTTGCGTGCAACGGAATGCGGAAGTGACCGAGGTTTAGCCCGCTCGTACGCTTCTTACTTCCAATTCGAGCACTTTAGAACGTTTACGCTTGGAGAATACAACCGCATTTCGTTTTTTATTGTAAACAGCACGTCAGTAAATGACGCTTTAAATCTTGTTTTCCCTTCCCTTCATAGAAGGCTGTTCAGCGCTCTCTTCATATTTGCAACTCGAAGTCATATTGTGAGCTATGAGTTTCTTCTCCTTTCTCAATCCCCTAAGTGATGTCTTACGGTGTCTGTTCATGAGAAGCACATCGGCAACCCCGGTATACTCACATCGGCAACCCACGTAGAAGCGCAGCTGCCTTCTTTAATATCCTTTGTACAGCTTTCCGCTACACGAAACTGGACTGGTTCACGAACGAGACGCAATAACTAACCTCGGTTTTTGTGCGTTCCTCGAACTATTTGGCGATGGTGGTGGTGTCCCAGCTCCTTCTTCGTCGTTCGAACTGATAGCAATCGGCTCATTAGCTGAGAGCGTATCGGCTGGGCTGTGCATAGGACTGGCAGTTCCCATTGCGGAACCATTCGAATCGGGATGGCTTGATTGCGAATGAGGAGATAAAGATGAGGCTGTTATTTTATGTTCAAGGAATGGCTCTGAGCCGGCACTTGTGCATTGCGATGGACAATCGCTTATATAACAGCTGTGTTCGCTGCATACATTTTCACGATCACGATGTGGCACTGCGCACACTTCAGCTGCCAGCGCCTCGACACTTAGTGTTTGCTCGAGTGGTGCTGTAGCCTTCTTATCCATACCCTCTGAACGAACAGATTTAGTTGAGGCCATCAGAACTCAATTCCTGAAACGTGGTCAACATGGAAACGTTGAGAGTGGAGACAAATCAGCATCTCCGCAAAAACACAATAGTCTGCGTCTGAGGACATCGTGGATGGCCCATGCAAAAATGAAACCCTCAGCATTTTGCACCGTGGCATAACCAAATCAACGCAGAGCATGCAGTTATATTGCTTTCAGAAAGGTCACATAGCTTCCTGTTCTAAAGATGGAAGGCAAGAAAATGGAACAAGGCAAAGGAGACAAGTGGAATTGTGAAAGCGGTATCCGTTTACAAGAAAAAAAAGAAAGAGGAATTCGTAGTAATTCAAGTGCAACGTCGAAAGAATACCGTCGGGCAGCACAACCATGCATCCGCAACGCCACTGATTCCGCCAACGTTATCTAGAAATTCTTTTGCACTATTAACATTTGGCAATGATCACATCATATCAGTCATTGTTCGTCCAGAGTAGCGTTATCGGCAAGATGGAACCGCTTCCACGGTAAAACCTTTCTAGACTTTAGCAAAGAAATTACGGAGTGAAGTGAAATCGTTGCGGTTTTTCGGGGTATCGCGATAGTCACCCTTCGTAGCACTACGCTTCCGTCTGATACGCATCTATTTAAGGCTTGGATTCACGTTAACACTCAGGCTACCTTTTTTGTGTATAGCGGATGGCGCTATAAAGTAACCTACCATTCCACAATGAAGTGCAATGAGAATTTTATAAGTTGGCGATCCTTTCATGAAAAAGCTCATATAAGCGACAAATTTTAGTGTGCAAAGGAAACGACGCATTTTGAAAACGAAACCCTTTTCGTCGTTCCAGCCTGCAAGGTAATTTTTGATAGCAAAGCAGACCCGATATGTGCCAACAACTGGAGCATCATGTGGCACGAGGTGATGAGAGAGAAGGCAATCCAAGAGTAAGTAGCCTATTTGCCATTTTCGACACTAAACGCAAACTGATGCGTTCCCAGCACTATTCAGTAACTGAAAAAGAATGGACGTGCTCCAATTCAGTAACTGCATTACTACAGCACAGTAAAACCCTTCGCTTTACGATGAATGCAAGAACGGCGGTGCCTGGATGCGAAATTTCAGTCGAAAAACTTTGTACAGCGACATAACCCAGGATCAGCTGCGATTTATATAAATGCCAGAAACGTGGAACACCCGCAGTCAGTAGACAAGATCAAATGCACCCTTCATTCGAGTCCTTCCTCACACAGAAATAGTCTTTGTTGCAACACGCCGAAAAACTGACCGTCATAAAGCGATCTGGCACCTATTCAGTCAGGTGCGGCATCGTCGAAATCTACGGCATTCGACGTGCAGATAGGCGCATAGGACACCGAGTGACTTTCAACCACAAGAGAACTCCGGAAACGAGCTCCGAGGCTTACACAACTGGAAAAATGCGCATATTTGTAGGAGGAGCATTTACATTGCGAGGAAATGTAATTCATTTCGTTTTTATCTTGACGCCTAGAAATGGGAAACGGCACAAAAACCATATCAGCATGAATAGCAAGAATCAGCGTGTACTTAAGCGTTTTCTAGGAAACGAGTGCTGTCAAGAGTTTGCGCTCGACATGCTGCTCACATTCATATCAGTGGAAAACAGCAGTGCCTAGAAAGGGCTCCTTTTGTGTCTATCTATGCTTCATAGAACATCGATAACCCTTCTCGTCTACGTGTTGCAGGAACTTCAGTGGAAATTGAAATCATATAAAACAGACGATCACAACCGCTTTTTATCGTTCTCATAGATTTGAACCACACTTCAGTGTGACACTACTCAGCAGCTCAAAGTGACCCGTACAAAGTGTTCTCTCTATGCCACCGACGTTTCTCTCGAAGGCAGCCAAAGTTGAATTGGCTCATTTCTCTTTTCGCGTTCCGCAAAGTCAAATCCGCCCTAATACTGTGACTTAAAAATCTTTCTTAGTTGCTTCACAGCGTTCATGGGAGCGTAATTGTTTAAGAAGGGTTCTTGACCTTAGACGGTTCGCAACAAAGCATCATGCCAAGTCAGGAAAGGGAAGATGCATATAGTTCGTGTACATCGCATAGCAAGCCTAGACTCGAGTTCGAATAAACAGTCACACCAAATGTGCGAAACGATAATGACGGGAACAGCAGCAGTGGGAATTCCTTTACTGAATTCTGACATTCGACGCCGAGTAAGCAGCAGTGTCACGACAGCACTAAGCCCGCCACCGATAGAAGCAGTACGAACAATGAGGAAAGTACAACGTGAGTAACGTTCGCTCCTTCATCTTTGAAAGTGAAGCTGCCAGTCGCCTTCTCTCATAAGCACATCCTCTATGACGAAGAGAAATACCCACTGAAGAAGCATCAGCGGTCACGTCCATCACGACGCTTTTATATCGACGATTATAACGCACTCTTGCAATCTACGCCTTCTTTCAAGCGCTCCCACTGATTGCTGCAGAATGCATCTTAAAATTTGCTCCAGCACGCAGTGAAGGCGAACAATTTCAATGAAGGCGGAAGTGGTGTTTTGCGAAATTGTGTGCCCCGACTTCATGTGAAGCATTCCACAGCAACTGTGGAGTGATCATCTCTGTGAAACGTTTCGCATACAGAGTCTTCCCTCTTATGCAGACGCTCTAAAACGTCGAACGCTTGAGGAATCTCGCAAACTGATCGTTAACGCAGCAGTGCCTTATAGTGGACAGCGTCAAGTATTTACTTTGGTATGACAGTGATGTCTTGAAGCGTCCATCTTCCCTCCTCCTTCGTGCTGAAGCAGAAAAGTGATCATCACAAAAACTAGACGATGATGTCAGAGTTGCATAGAGCACTCTTCCCCTCTTGAAAGAGACGTCTCTGATTACGCGTGTTCGTCATGAGGGGATATTTTGGGGGAAGGGGACAGGGAGAATGCTGTTATGGAATGGCTATACAGCTATGAAAGCTCATGGAGTTTCGTGGAAATGAAGGCAAATATCTGCAACAGCACTTCACGTATTTCAGTCCTCATATTACCTATATTTCCTGATGAGGCAAAAATCCACATGCATATCAGTCCACGAACCATATTTCTTCACCTACCTTCTTGTGTTCCAGAATACAAAATTTCAACATCTTTTTTACTTCGTTCTTCTGAAAACCACTTCCAGTCGATCGACGGAGCATGAAAGAACGATCTAGTACGGTGTATCGGAAACTTTAACTTGTAAAACGGTGGCTGATGTGAAGCTTGAAGGCTGGAGCACCCCTTCTAAAGCTCTAATTCCCCACTACGTAACACTTATTTCGATTAGCGCTACACAAGTGTCGAATCTCATTCACTTACTGCCGGTGGATCATAACGGGGAATGTTAAAAAAACCCCAACTGTTCACTAATAACTGCGCCCGTCCGACAGCTCTTGATTTTTGGATAATATACCAATCTCATGGAGCAGTCAAGGAGATGAAATATACGGCTACAGCAAACTGCAAACATATCAGACAGCATACTCAAAATGCAGTGTGTTCACATGCTTGCAGCGAAATCCTAATACTAATATAAACAAAACGCCGTCACACTATCCACTCCTCCGACTTCCGAGCGTCGCGTTTGGAGTTGTCCGGTAGCTAAGCAGAAATGTTTGTGTAGCTTCCACTGTTGTCTCGTCTCCTCTAACTTTGCGAAAGGTTCGTTTGAAAGTGTCTACGAAGCGTTCTGCTTGTCCGTTTGATTGAGAGTGCCAAGGTGGAGAGAAGACGTGCTTGATGCCGTTTCTTGCACAAAAACGGCGAAGTCTGTGGAAGTGAACTGAGTGCCATCATCCCACACACTTACTTCCGGCATCCCGGATTGCATAAAGAGCTGTCACAGGAACCCGAGAGTTGTAAAGGACGTTGCACGGTCCGTCATGAAGACTTCTGTTCACTTTGAGTGCGACACAACAACGACTAAAAATTAGTGTCCCTCAAACGATCCTGCGTAGTCGACGGGGTGCGGGTCCACGGCTTTTCTGTTATCAGCTATTATCGGCTACGATGCAAGTGGAGCTTTGATCGGGACTTTCGAGACGTCTGCACATGGTTGGCACTGCTTGACTGTCGTCTCGATATCGTTGTCGATATCCAGCCAGTATACGTAGCTTCGAGCGAGCGCCTTCATTCGCGCAATCCTTGGGTGCCTTTGTGCAGTTGATGAAGGACTTTGAAATGAAGGGCGTCAGGAATGAAGATGCGGTCTGCACTGAGGAGACATCTGCTTATAGTGCTGAGTATATCGCGGCGGTTGAAGAGCTGTCGGAGAAGTCGGTCCTGAATTGACTGCGGCCGTTCGTGTAAGTATAGTAAACGGCCTTTTGAAGCAGGTCATCTCGTCGAGTTGCGTCCGCCGTTGTCACTGGGACTGCGTTGGTTGCGTCGGAGGGTGTTCGATGTAAGTCGGCTTCCACTTTGATGGTAGCAATCACCATGTCCTCATCGTAGGGAACGTCATCTGCAACAAGACGTGATAAGGCGTCGGCTTGTCCGAACGTGATGTTGATCGGTTGCAGTCAATTTGCAGCGTGGGTGGGGATGGCGCGTTTGAACCCGAATGTCGCGAGTTTATAATCCGTAAGGAGCACAAAGCGTCGTCCATGGATATCATCCAGTAAAACTTCTTGATGGTGAAGATCGTTTGAGAACTTCCTCGATTTGACCGTAGTTTTTCTCTGCTGCTAGGAAGGAGCGGGATGCGTGAACGATTACCTTCACCGATCCACCGTCGAGGCGATGACTAATGACTGCACCGAGCCCCTTGTTGGAAGCGTCGGCGACTACCACGATTGTTTGAGTTGGATTATAGTGAGTGAGTAGAAGGCTTGAGCTCAAAATCGGCTTGGCTTTTTCAAAAGTGTTTTGATTGTCCTTTGACCACTTCCAAGTCGTATTCATCTTGAGAAAAACGTCCAAGGAAGCCGTGAAGTCCCTCATTTCCCTAACGAACGCTCTGTAGTAGTTGATGAGCCCGGGGAACGATCGGAGTGTGCGCCGGTGTCATCGCCAATGTTTGAGCGAAACATCGTCAATGCATTTTACAACTGGAATTAATAGTAGATCTTTCAGGTGTTCAGATTTTTTAAATTCCCGTAAAACCCCTCGTCATATAACTGAAATTGTCCCCTCTTATGTGATTAAAAAATTAGGATTTTTGGCGAGAGCTGTCGTTGACTGAAATCAGGTTAAGCTGGACAGTTAGTGTTGAATCGGGCAGCAGGAAACGCTACGAGGAGAAGAGTTAGGTAAGGACTAGAGGCAGTGCGATGGGAAGCCAGGCTAATGAAGAATGGAAATAGGTGAGAATAATGGCTAAAAATCGTTTTGAATGAATAAAAGGCGCGGTGACATTGAGGCGTATAACTGGGAATTTCCAAGCGAGAAGTTTGAAAGAGACGAATAATGAGCAATGAGGGAGGGAAATACTGTGTTCGTAATGCACTATGTCCATGCAATTCCACAGGGAATGCTTATCTCTGTGTTAACAAAGCTCTCATCATTAATTGAGCCCTTTCCGCATCACCGGTTCGCCTTAACACTAAAACCGTCTTCGATGTAAAAGCAGTTTCCAATGCATGGCTTACTGGTTAAGATGGCAGCACCACGCAGTAACTAAACTTTCTACAATGTCGACATAAGAACATTCTGGTCTACCATCTACCACCATTTCTCGTGCTCGATGTAACACTCGTAAGCTTTTTCTCACTTCGCAACCACTCATAAAGTCGACTCATCTTTTGTCATATGATTCCTAAAATTTCAACCAAGGACCATGATGTCAGATCTGTGTGGGTTGCAGTGAAAAATGGATATAGATTCCCGGAAAGGAGGCGAATACTTTAATACATTCCAGGATCTCGATTACGGTGCAGTTACCTGTCTTTTTCGAAAATGTTACTCTTTGAAGTCACTAACATCAAAACATTTCGAACGCATCTTTGGCTGACCATCAAGAGCGAAGAACGAACAATGTGCCGATCAAGCGTTTTAAGTCACTTCATTCTAAACCACCCGTTTTAAACATTCTAATGAAATCTCAGAGAGCCTAGGCGTATAACTTGTACTCCGTCGATCCCGGTCCTTTCAAGGCAATGTAACATAAGCGACTGTGAAAAGCCTGCTAAAATGCTCAGTTACACGTTTTGTTCAAACTTGTAGCTCCTGTTTTCGTGAGCTCCGCCTCCTGTCGTCAACGTCCATAAATTCTTCGCAATTCGACGTCCAGGTTCTATGCCGTTCCTTAGTTTCGACACGGAATCGATTCAAGGAAACGTCTTCAGCGCAATCTTTGTTGCTATAAAGCTGCTCGAATCAGACCGCATTGAGATCAACCTATCCCATCTGACCCTGAAAAATGCGACATCATTAGCCTACTCAGTCGTCGTCCGTAGCGTCAAGTAGTCGACAGTGCACCACTGGCAGAAATGATTTAGCAATGTGCAAACACTTTACTCTATTCTTGGCTGCTTCTTTTACGCAGTAAGTGGAAAAGCGTGTTCTTCAAAGATCGCCAATTTGATACTGCAGACATACCGACGACCTTTTCGTACTCACGGGCTGCATTGGTGAGACTGAAGATTATTTGGAAATCCTTAACATTTGTTAGCAGTTGACTGCAGCCAGAAATACGCAATTATTTCAAACTGGCCGGTGAAATATATTCTTTCACCGCACCTCTCGAAATTATACAGAAGTGAAATGCGACGTCCTGAAGCAGCAATGGAATGCCTTCAAAAAAATTAGCGTCTATTGAAGCCCTGGACGACTTGGGGAGCGCCGAAGCAACTATCTTCAAAGGCGAAGCCAAAGACGGAAGGTAAAAGGTTTCGACTTCGGTCATACCACAGAATATTTCTTGAGAACTTGAAAAATCAGAACCCCTATAACATCCGCTATCACTTCGCGCGGTAAAATACGTTGGCGATTGTTCTTAGATTTCAAACCAGTAGTCTGAGGCAGGATCTGGATGGTGCAAGCACCTCTACTCGGCGGAGATGCCAGAGCGACAGTCCTTGTCCCGATAGTAAATTCAATGTCAACAGTTGGATTACAAGTGCCTTCTACTGGGGTTACGAAAGCAAGTGTTCCCAATGAGCATTTTCTCACTGATCGTATGAGTAAAACCGCGAAAACAGATACAAAAACGTGAAACAACAACGCAACTTTGTCTGAGTGCACCAAGCTTCACTACAACAGGACGACTGCAATTCATACACGTGTGTATATGTGAGGAGCAGCATGTGGATATTTTTTAAGAAACGAAACGCAGTTTTATTCCAAAAAGTAGGAAAAGTTGGTTTCGAGCATTTTTCGGATCAAAAATTACCTAGGATTTGTAGTTTGTGAGGAATTTTCACCATCAAGCTGAAAAATGGGACGTTCTACTGCGTCTCTTTACTGCATATCTGGGTTCACTTCCGCAGTTCACTATTGGTAAATGACGCTGTTTCCCCTCTGACGCTGCTGTGAGCGGCATCGAGATTGGACTGCATTTCACCTGCTTAATCGTCTTTGAATGCATTTGAAACTGTTCTCGCGCAGCCAGCCAATTTTTGTGAAGTCCCATCTAGGTTACCACTTCAAAGGCAAACAACTGGTCGACTGGAACATTTTCTCTAATTCTGCTCATTTTTATTTATTCGAAAAGCACTGTAACAGCAATGAAGTGGTGTATATGAAAGCAGTCCTCTTCACCTCCATGGCTTCCGCAGCTTGAATAGACCCTTAATGAAGCCTATAAGCACAGTATGGCCTAGTTGTGGCGCACCGCGCAACGCTTCACGGCGATCGATTTTCGTGCGGCGCTTGCAGTCTCGTCACTCGTCATCGAGTTAGATTCTTCCAGCGGCCATGTTCCAGTCACCCTTATTTGTGAGGCGTTTACTGCACGCATTTAATCCACCAGCTGTGTTTCTGTGTTGTCGGATGTCTTCTCGGGAGGGGCGGATTTCTAAAAGAAAAAGATGTCCAAAAGATCAATGCGCAAATCTAACGATCTCTGGACGTCAAACGGTATACGCCTCCCCATTCTTAATCAGGAGGCTTACTGCAAACGTGCTAGGTTGTTTTGCATTCCTGTTTCATGAACGTCACGGTGAATAACAAATGGAATTTTTCTCGGCGTTTCGTGTTGCGAGGACCAAGACTGTGTGCTGGAAGAGAGAGGGAAGGTGACGAGCGGTGCAGTTTTCAACACGCAGCAGCTTAGGTTTAGAATTTGGGGGTTTAAGGGAGAGCGAAATGCTTGCTTTATGTGTCGCAAGAAGTAAGCCTAGCAGAGCAATGGTTGACTGAGACTTTTTCCAAGCTGATAAGTTTTTCGTTTAATTTACAAAGGGTGAGGTATTACTTCCTCACATACTGTCGGTGTAACTCTCCTAACGCTCAACCGACCTGTAACATTCCGCTTTATTAATTTCTCCCTCAGAATATGTGTTCGCGTTGAGCAAAAAATACGCCAACAACAATCAAGATTATTTCGCAAACGATGTTGGAGTCCATTAAATTGTCAGTGAAGGATCAAAGCAGTGAAATTTCCAAAGATGGGCTTTTACACCGTTATTACTCTTATACTCTTAATTCGCTGCTTTGTTGTTATGACGGTGGCACAAATGATGGTGGAGATAAGTAAAACTTGAATGAAGCACTATCTGCGTTGTCTTCTTATTTTCTGGTAGAGAGGAAAAAGCTTGCTCGCAAGTGGAACTCGGATCTGGTACCTCAGTATTAGGCACATGCTGTGATCGAATGAATCATTATGGGCTCGATCCTCAGCCATAATGGCGCATCGTTATAAAAATATGATAGGGCGAACTGATCTCTATCATAATCATCAACACATAAACGCTTTCCGTTTTTTTCTATATATAATGGCCGCAAGTACATTTTGATGGGTGAAGGTCTTCTGCTTTATTTCTCGAAGGTTATGATGTAAAAAGTGATATTCCGTTGATGGCACGAGCTGGCGTATCGAACGAGGGGGATGACTGATTCAAATGGCCCCTATTTGGAAGAGTGATTTAGGGCGGGTCCTTGAAAAGTGCGTATTATACAATATTGGCTCAGTTCCTGTTCGTCGTTTTCGAAACTTGAAGCTTCTTTCAAAGAACCCCAATTAGGCTACTCTTTCACATTCTTAAATGATACAAAGCACTGTGCTTTCACATATATCTCCCTTTTAGGAGCGGTGGTTCATATCTGTATAGATTCCTTTTCAGATTTGTTACCTGTGACGTATTAACGATAAAGCATTGCATTTGCAAGAAGTTTTTGTTTTGCCTTATAAAGTGCTATATTGTCGAAGTGCGTCTTGCCAGCCCTCATCGAAGCGCCATCACAATCCGCGTTTTCGCTCGCAGCGGGAAAAAAATTCATTCAAGCAGCTGATGTTCAGTTTACTGCTGCGGTGACGGTTTTTTTGAGAGAGCTATGTAGTAGTGACAGCACGGTATCCTGCCAGAAGTAATTTGCAGTATGGCTGGAAATTTCATTCATTTCTTACTCTGTAGGTAAAGGACAGGGAAGCACAATGGGACGGCCGACCTCCTTCCTCCCAGGGCAATATCTCCAGGTTATGCCGTCATAGTGGCACACCGTTTTTCCGACATGCTTCAGTTTTCTCAAACAGTCATTGCAACTTAGCGCCATCCGTTCACTGCTAAGGTGGTTTGGGAGTGATGCAAAATCCAAGAAAGGAAGTCATTCCAACTTGGAAGAATCATTACGATCATCGTGATGAGGGTCGGCAAAAGTTATTTTTACCACTTCACAGACTTTTTGGGTTAGCGGTACCGTTGGCCACGATAACGATGCCGTTGATGTGATGGAGGTGAGATAGAGACGGGGATGAGTATGTCAGTTCTTGTGATTGAGTGAGCAGACGCAAAGGTAAAGAATATAGGTATAGACGTTTCATAGGTTTCTAAGTGATGGAGTAGGTGGTGAGGGAAGTTGCATGTCCTCACCTAGCTCTTTCACGATATCTTCGGTGCGGCGGTTTCAATTGAATAACAATAGTGATACGAGCAAAATCGCATTTGAGGAGCATTTATCATTTGGTGTTAGTGGCCATTTGGGGAATGCAGTGATCGGTGAATATGGAAGTGGATGACCACTCGAAAGAGGTCAGGCATGGGCCTTTTACCATATGGAGGAAGCAGATATTCAGTCATCGTCAGTTTCAACGCAGCTATAGTCAGAACTGCGTTTAGCGCATTCCCACATGAGTTAGGATTCAATCCGGCCTTGGTTCCATCGTTCTTTATCGGGGTCGCTATTAGCCGAAGTTCTCAAAGCGGCTCAAGTTTGCTGTCCGGGTGAGGATTTCATCATGCATGTATATGTGCATGTTTGTGAGTGTAACGCTGTCGATGCGTTCATTATATTAAATGAATAACTTTTTACTGTTGGATGGTCCGTTTTCAGTTTTGTTTACGTTCACTTTCAAACTTCTGTTCCTAAACATCACATCTGTTGCAAAAACTTTCAGTTTATTCAAACTGATGGGTATATCCAATTCGCGTTTGAATCCTTGTTTCGTAACAGTGGGATTTTGAGCGCTTCAAGGCTTTCAGAAGTGCTACTGAAATTTGTTCCTCCGTCATCGACATCCGAGAGGCTTCGAGCGCGAGTTTCTATTGGGAATTGAAGAGATCGGATAGGAGGGACTGGAATTCCGAAACTCATAATTTCTGCTGTATTATTGGGAAGAAGCAACTAAAGTTAAGTACAGCCTCGGAATTCAGTAAGGCTTCCA
Source organism: Parascaris univalens (assembly GCA_037576465.1). Lineage (NCBI taxonomy): Eukaryota > Metazoa > Nematoda > Chromadorea > Rhabditida > Ascarididae > Parascaris > Parascaris univalens. The sequence goes on along the minus strand of CM075173.1, from coordinate 58,134,097 downwards.
CTCTAAGACAAATATGGAAGCAGTACTTTTCTTGAGGGCTTAATTTCATCGCTTGTTTGCATCTCTTAGAGTGAGTAGAGCGTTTAGGTGACCTCTGTAGGTAAACAATTCTATTTTGAGTCATAGCACAATATGAAAAATGAGTCAAGCAGTTGAATTGCAGTGAAAAGAAATGAAGCGTCTGTCGGTGTTTTAATGATTCCCGGAAAACGTGCTTCCAGATTCATTCGTATTGGTTTTATTTGCTTGCTTGGAATGGTGAGCTTTCTAATTGACGTTCTTGCGCGGTGTGTCACATGGTCCTAGGTGTGAGGGAAAACACCTTTCTTCATCGATCATCATGTTTTTGTGTCCGAAATATGTTGACTTCGTACAGCTTGCTTAAAAATATAATTGAGGAGGTTATTGTTGAGGCGAGCGAGTAAATTCAGAGCAGATGTTGCGGGGAATATTTCAATATCGATAAATCAGCCGATTCCCCTCAAATTTTATCGCTTCCACTGCTTTCATGTGTTGTGTTTGCGATGCTACCGATGCTTTATCGTTGCGCGTTGTGAATTGGGATTGCGAATTCTTCCGTTTATCTTACCACTACGTACACTACACACTGCTCTAATGTCCTTCTCGCATTTTATGCATTTATTGCCTCATCACGGCTTATATTCGATAATGCACATCAACTTATTTTTCATCACTCTGCAATAGCATTAATTAAGTGGTTGAAAAAATTGAGCATTCTCTTCGAAACTGTTCGCAGAAGTGAGTTTGATAGTGTTTTCACTCATGATTGCCTCAACAGTTCCCCTCCGCCTCCTTCGGTCGACCACTTCCTCACGAATAACTTTGTGTTTCCTAAAGAAGGGATTTTCGATAGGGAGGCCTTTTCTTCTGCGCATTCGTTAACTTTCACAAGAATTGTACAACGAAAGCGTCATGCGCCTGCGTTTTGCATCTGTATATCTGCTTGTCCGGTAAGTTCTACTGGTGGACCCCGACATACGGCAATAAGTGCAGTAATTATGCCATACGCTTAGTTCCATCTTATGTCATAAGTTCCGAGCTTATTGGCCAATTTCTAATTCAGTTTTGGCGCTTCGAGGTGCCAGAAACCTTGCAGACCAAAATCTTTTCTCATCCTCTCGCGGTTGAGGATTTTTACGGTCATTCAGTCGCTTAAATGATTCACTAAACTATTGATGGCCTTCCTAAAGCAGTGCTTGAAGGTTGTCGTTGTAAAAAATACCTTAGTGATATGCAAGGAGGCATGTGCTCTAGGAATGAAGAAGAGGAGTGAGGGTATGATGTCTCTCATGTCGTTCTCAGAGTACGTTGTATGATGTTCTATAAAGTGATGCGCATATTGTTGGCTGTCATACATGAAGTCATATCCGTAGCCCACATGTGGTTATTCTTTTGCAACATCGCATAAGGGAATGCAAAGTAGGTCTTTCTGCATAATGTCGTCGTTTTATCCTGGTTAAGTGGATTGATGTGGTTGATTGTTGGATTATTGCGAGCACAAAGAACTGGCCTCACATGCGCTTTTCAGTTTCAGCCTATCAGGGCAACCGCTTGCTGAAATAAGCACAAATAGCAGCAGAATCCTGGCAAACTTTTCAGTACTTTACTTACTTACCGAAGAAGTCTTTTTGAGATAAGGTGAAATATTCAACACAGCGCTGTGTGATGAAACAACAGTTACGTTGGAACCATACTCAAGGGGTTCTGAAAAGCGCATCTGTTAACAGAGTTCTGATGGATCTGTCCACGTGTGTAATTTTTGAGGGGATTTATGGATCGTCGCGGTGCATTCCGTGGCGGCTTTGGAAGTTACAGTTTCGGGAGCTTCGGTGGGAGCTCCGACAGTCGTATCTCGAATGGCTCGCTGGATAGAAGCTGGACGAGGTCAAGGTTCGTTGCACTCAGTGGTATCTTTTACACAGGTTGGTTGTGTGAAATATGATGGCTTCCAGGTGTTTGTCTGACATTCAGAAAACCTTCATTTTTCTAATGTTTTATTGTTTAAAGTGCAAATTTTATTGCAGTAATACTTCTACTACGACGGGAACTACATTTTTTTTCGGTAGTAGTGTGGCAAAAGCTGTTAACTCTGGTTCTTGTTTAACAGGTCTCGTGGAGGAGGACGCCCAGCTGCAATCAGAAATCGCAGAGTGACGTCAGACGCCGAAAAGCCATGGATTCCGGTCACCAAACTGGGTCGTCTTGTCAAGGAGGGCAAAGTAAAAACTGTTGAGGATATCTATCTTCACTCAGTTTCAATCAAGGTACACTTCTGATTTTGTGATGATTGTGCTCAATATCACCAACAGAAATGACGCCGCTGTTTCCTGGATTGCGTAGCATCATTATTATTGTCATCCAACAAAGGTTCTAATGACATTTATTGGCATATCATCGCTTGCGTCCGTCACGAGATTCTGTCATTTTGTTTTGCTCAGTGTCTGGTCTTTTCCGACAAGATTTAACACTTCAATAGTTTATAAAACGAAGTCTGTTGGTGGTGGTGGTGTAATGGCTGGTATTTCGTCTACATTGAGGAAGAGATGTGCGAGTGCACATGATGAGGCTATGATGCCAATGTCCGTCGCGAAAATGGCCTCACAAAATTATCTTCCATGCCTTAGCAGTGCCACGGGTAACTTTGGGAATTCTGAATAATTTGTTCTGCGGTAGGTTTACCTTCAAGGCCAAAATCTGATTTAGAAAAATTTCGACGAAGCTTTTGTTTGGGTAGGGTGGGAGATAATTCGCCTATTTTAGGGAACCGTCGTTCTTTTCTTCTAAAATACTAGAAGCTTGTTTTTCGTATACTGGTGAAGTGGGAATTACGCCACGTTATTAATGCATATCTATGCAGCGGTGCAAATGCTGTTATTTGTAGATATGTGGAAGATTCCTAAAATATGAGATTTTCGCAAATGTTTCGAAGAAATTGGCAGTGTTCTGAAACTTGAAGCAGCTGCTACCGCGCTTATCTTATTCATTGTAGAATTCTAAGGTCCTACGAGTGGTACAGAGATTGTGGCTGCTGATCGACTTAGAACAAATGCCGTATTTTTCTTGATGAAAAAATGTGGCGTAATAACAGAATTAACGAGATGTGATCTCATAGGGACTTTCCATTAGCTTGGAGTTTATCTCTAAAATTCAAATCACATATTTTATTTTGCCAATATCGCAGAATGATGGCGTTATTTGAGAGAGATTTCGACGCCCTACGAAGTGCTTTTGAGGACATCACAATCGTTTCGTTCGATCCGGAGCTATAAAAATTTCTATGCGTCTGCCATATTCTGCTGTGCTCTTTCGTCGTGGCATTTCAAATAATGTTATCTCGGCTGTCAGTTAACCTCTGTGGAGGTAATGACAGTTTTTAAATTCATTTTTGAAATTGCGAGCGTAATTATTGATTTGCACGGAAACCACCGTTGGATTCTCGCAGAAAGTTTCCCTCACGCTTATTGAGCGAATCTCATGCAAAGCACACCAAACAATAGCTCTTAAGACTATGTAACTCGTATAAATATCTGCGTCGTCGTTCATGCAGGAATGATTCTAATAAAGATGACGATCGATCAGAGGAATTCGTATATCATTCGAAAACAGATTTCTCTTGGGTCATACAATCTTATCCTTCTGTCCACATTGTTGTGATATTAAAATCCGGAGGGTGGTGATGTTAGCAATTCGCGATGAATGGGGATGGAGGGAGAGGACGAGAATCCATTGTGCCATTGACAGTTCTATTCGTCTTTGTGAGTGAAATAATAATTGCCAGCACGAACGTGATAGCTTTGCTAAAAATCTTTTGAGTTTGGTCTTGTAAATCAGCAACCAGAGATTCTTTATTTCTTGCATCGTCGTCCACACGTAATTAACGGATGGCATTAAAAAGTCAATCGTTTGATATCGGATCTGAATATTTCGTCAGCTTTTCGGATTTCCGCTCAGAACTTATTGATACCGAAGCTACGAACATCTCGAGGAAAATTACGTTGATTGTAGCAGCATCTGTTGCCTGTTGAGGTTGAGGGCAACACACGTCCTTTTGGAAAACAAATGAATAGGACTACTAGTGGAAGTGTCGGTTACCTTTTGTTAATGAACGATGAAGAGATGCTGACATTTCTTAACGTGAAGTTGTACGCTGCTCCATACATGGCGTTGTTTCCTGTGAACACTAATGATGCTTTTGGACTGGAAGCTAACGATTAGGGTTAATGCTTCGCCTCGTGCTTTTAGATGTTCATTGCGAAATAAGTTCGACATCTGCGGACCTCCCCATCCCTCCTCCACTCCTCGCCCATTTCAGAACAGAAGATAAAATTTCAGCTACATTAAATCGATCTCACCTAATCGTCAAGACGACGTGTTCTCCTATTTCGTCGCCTCTCTCTTCCATTCTCCTTCATGTCCATAACCTCAACGTTGGGCTGAAAACGAGAAGAGGACAAACATACGTCGTTAAAAGCCATCATAAAGGATACTGATTTGATAGTTCCAAAAATTTGGAGCGCATGCTTTGTAATTAGGTTTTTAATAGGCGAGCAAAGTATTTGAAAATTTGAGCCACCTGTAAACAAATTTCTCATCTAATTGAAGTATCGGTGGATTGCTGAGGAGGCTTTTCATAATGATAAATAGGTTACCCGCCGTCTCTTATCCATTTCCAATGCTGCTTCTTTCCTCCTCCATTTCCTTTGCGTTCTGTTTATATCGACTTCGCTATGAAAAGCAGCTCTGACTTACTTAGGCTCTATATAAATAGCTTTACACTGGTACTCACACTGGTGTTTATCCATGGTTGCGTCTCGTCTTTGTGTCCGTATATGCCCTAGCAGGTCCGCGCGGTGAGTACTTGTGCACTTGTCTATATATCTGTCCGTTTGCTTGCAGAAGTGTGTATCAGTTTATGTGCACGCGTTTGTATGTCTGTATGCATTCATGCGTCCGCGTGTGTGTGGTACCGTTCCTGCGAAATTGAAAACCGGCTTCTCATTTCCGGTAATACGAAGCAGTAAATTTAACGAGTGTCAGCTGCAGAAAGCGACTTGCTTGAACGAAGGACCAGTCATTTGCCATCACATCGGGTTTATTTGCCAGTACAGTAATGCGTTTTGAGGATTTTTGTTCAGATTTGCATAATACCATGCCTCGAGGTACTTAAATGCATCTCAGCTCAGTATCCTTGGTTTGTGTTAATTACTTAAATTTGTCGTCATCTTTACACTTCAACCTTATTTTTCCACTCAAATGGATGTCGCTGAATGCTATTTTTGGTGGAGATTTTGCGCATCAATTCGGTTTCATGCGAGAATGCTTTATCTGATAGTTTATCATTGTTTTCATATTTCGGGCAGACGGCTCGTTCTTGGGATGCAGTGCAAAAGCATACCGTGGCACTCTCCGCTGACATACCTCTCTTGCTTCCTCATCGGTGCTTCCGGACGTAATGATGTTAAATTTCACAGGAGTTCCAAATCATCGACCACATCCTGCCTCATTTGCATGAAGACGTGCTGAAGATTATGCCGGTGCAGAAGATGACAAAGAATGGTCTGCGCACACGCTTCAAAGCGTTTGTTGCAATGGGCGACCGTGATGGTCACGTCGGCGTGGGCGTCAAATGTGCGAAAGAGGTGGCGGCTGCGATTCGTGGTGCAGTTTTTAATGCTAAAACGGCTATGATTCCTGTGCGACGAGGATTCTGGAACTCGACAAGCGGGAGCCCACATACGGTGGCGAGCAAGGTGCATTATTTTCTTATTTCCTTCACTTCATGTTTCCGTTATTGTGCCGTTGTTTCTTCTCTTTCAGTTAATTATATTGGTGATGCGAGAGGAAGTGTTGAGCAGATTTTGCTTCATCTCTAAAGTCCTCAGTTTCTAATGAAAACTGTAGGAATATTTTACTTTTTATAAGTGTTCAGTTTTCTTATTTTAGGGTTCTTGAAGAGTGCCTTTCGAGATGGGATCTCAGTTGGAAGAGGGGACAGGTGCAGTGAATGTTTTCACACTTACCTGGCATTTTTTATTTGGTACGTGGGAGATTTCTGAATAGGCACTTTGAAGAGGGAGCTCGTGTTTGAGAGGATTTGCATTTTTTGTAATACTGTTCACAGGAGTTTGAATTCAAGCGGCTGTGTATCTAACTAAATATGATCTCTCTCCTAGCCCACCGCCCATGTCAAGCTAGAAATCCCGAACTATTGCAGCTGACAGACAGTCTATCATTTGTAACAAGCTAAAAGTTGCACTTTTGTTGTTTTGCTTCTGTTTCGAATACAGCAGCCAAGCGACTTGAAAGGTGCTCTTTAATTTAGCAGCCTCTTGGACTGTAGTATGGATATTCCACCATAGATAACTCTGAAATTAGTCGAGAAGTTCTCTTCGCATCTGAATTTGTTTTTGTCGTTAATTGAATCTGGGGGCGTGTTGCTTTATAGCTTATGTTTTTGTGCGTAGTTCAAGAATGGGATTAGACCATTATAATGATCTCCAAGAACAGTAGCCTGTAATTGAATAAGTAGGTTCAAAAAATATAAAAGCTTTTTGACTTTTTTGCTTCACGCAGTTAATATGCCAACAGCTCCATCTATTTTGGTTCATATTTTGATGTCGCGTTCAATCGAAACAAACATTGCGATTTCTCTAATGCAGTTTTGAGGAGATTTCATTGGATCATTCCAACATCACCATGTTAGAGCTTTGTTTTGAACAATAGTTCTGTTGTCGAAAATGTCCTTGTTTTCTTCTTTTTTTCCTTTCTTAAATACTACGTGGTCTAGAATGAGTCATTTTATCGAAATATTCTATCTTTGTACGTATTCTCGACACACTCGATGAGAAGCCGAAATTAAGTCGATGTGGCGTTGTGCATCTTTTTCAAATCTCTGCGCAAGTTGATCGAAAAATGGAAGCATCCTATGAACAATATTTTCGTTTGCAGATTACCGGTATCCATAACGAAGTGCGCGTTCGCTTATATCCGGCACCTCGGAATACGGGCATAGTAGGACCGCCCTTGGTGCAGAGAGTTTTGGATTTGGGCGGCATCAAAGATTGCTACACATCGGTCAGCAATCCTTTCTTCCTAGGACATCTCATCAAGGCGACCTACCTAGCGATTCGAATGACCTATTGGTATATTCCACCAAGAAATGCTGATAACGAGGAGGTATATGAACGCTCGCTGGACACGCAGAAGCAGTTCATGGAGAGAAAACTCAATGCTGCTACCAGCCACTAGGACTGCTCGTGTGGATTATGAAGTTGCTTTTGACTCTTGACAGGCGTGTGATTGTGTGTGCGTAAGCTGAATTGTTATGTTCCTGCCGATGCATACACTATGTCGGTTCTTCTTTTTAAAGTCGTATTGTTAACAACCTGTGATCATCGTTTTCAGCCACAGAAAGTCTCAGAGCGCGACAAGAAGCCGCAGGTGTTTGACAACAAGACAGTACCATCCTTCTGTTAGGGCTTGCTTTGTTTATTTTTTTTTTGAGAGAGAGATTTTATATTGATTTCTTTCATTTCATATCGGTGGCATCATACTTTTATAAACGATTTCGACCAATTACCTCACTTTAAATTTGCACTTATGTGAGGCAAGCTTCTTGCATTCTTTTGTTTATATTTTGTTGGCGTCTCCGTTCTCTTCTTCTGTTCACTCCGGTGTCACATACCTGTTCGTCAATCCATCTGCGGCTGAGGCATTTCGTCAAAAATATCTCAAGCCAAATTGGTTTTCAGGTCGAGGATAAAGTATTTTCATCGAGAAAATTTCAGGTGGTCGCATCCAAAGTCCCTATTTCGAACGATCAACTTCGCTGATGCCTTTTTTGACAGGGTGGTTATAGAGGAATGAGAAGACGAAGCTGAGAAAGAAGTTAAGAATCAAGAAGCGAGTTTTGTCAGCGACGAAGACATTCTTTTGTCGTCCGTCAGAAGTGAACACAAAGAAATATCAGATGGGAGCTATTTATTTGTCCTAATCCTTTTCTCTCTGTATCTCCCTTGTAACCCGGTGTCTCAGAATCACCGAATTGCTCTCTGGGAATTCACGAATGACTGTGAACATAACGTCTGATTTATAATCGCGGTCCTTCTACTTATGTGGCCCTATTAAAACTTCCGGTCATGCGTGTGTGACTTCGATACGAATCTGTTATTTCAGGGACTGCTCGTGCCGAATAGTGATTCTTGAAAAACACATGAGTCGAATGCTTCTACCCAGAGCTACGTTGTTTTCTGTTTTTCAAGCATCTTTTATGCTTGTTGTCTAAAAAATTTCAAGTTAATTCTACTTTCGGAGGTTATCGACTTATGAGGTAGTCTGTATATAAAACTTGTTGTTATTTCGTGACCGACGGAGAAGTGTCGAGGATCTCACATTTTTACCAACAAAGGAATTTAATTTGTTCATACAGGGCCCAAACGAATCACTTTGACATCCTACCAGTCGTCCCTTCTCTTGCTGCATGAATTCCTGAGCTTCCTTCCGGGACTGTGTTTTCATGAGAAGTTGTGAAGCACACCTTTCTCTCCCATCAAACCGTAATGGAAGCTTCGAATTGACATCGAAAGTGTTGTGTAATGTTTTGGCATGCTGAGCTAAAAATATCGCTAGTAAATCAGAGGTCGAAAAACATGGTAGCATCGGGAAGATTTCGTCGAATGGGCGTTTTCACATTAACATAGGAGAAGTGGTCGAATTCGCCCTTTTCACATAGCTGTGTCGGGAAGAGACTAATGCTGTAATCGAGCGTAGGCGGAATACAGCCAATGCATTTTCTAAAGATCTCTTTATAACGGGTTGAACGTTTCGATGATTTTGCTTGTTTCTACGTGCGTCTATTTTTTGTGTGATTATCCTGTGACTTCTATAGGGTTCCGAGGAGTTGTCTTAGAGCAGTGTTCCGTTATTTTGTGAGCAGCATGTGCACTAAGTCACTTTTCAACTCTCTTCGTAAATTCGGAAAGTAATCCTATTATAAGCTGGTTTTAGTAGTGGGCGAAGGATATCCATTACTGCAGCTGCAAAACGTCGAATATGTAGTATCTGCTGCTTCGACATGGTCTTCATCTTATGCATTCAAGCTAGGCTGCAAACACACGGCTGATGTTCTCTTGTAACGCTGCCATGAGGATGAATGGTTATCACGTATAGCATAATGAGATACATTACTTTCCCGTAAGCAGTCCTGATCTCTAGGCGACGTCAGGCTCCCGAATGCCTGAGCTGATATTCGCATGGAATCAGCTACTACGAAGCCCCAATGTTCAGCATAAGGCTCAGCCTGTCCTTGTTTTATTCGTTGTCTATCCTTATCGTCATACGGAAATGATAGGCGCTTTCTGAATTATATCGTTTCTATTCTCCTGCTGGCTCACTGTCTTGAAGGTACTACTGCGTTCAAATATGGGTCTAATGATAGTGCGCTCCTGATGACGAGAAGGATCGGCTGTTTAGAATGAGGGAACGATGAACGGCTCATGAAAAGATGCTGTCCTCGTGGTGTTTATAAGGTGCGTGATGGAGAGTTTTTTCATCCATGGTGGTGTGTATGGGCTACGTGAAGTCAATTTGATCTTACTGGAGCGTCACTGTGATAGCATCTGAATTCATCGCAGAATTAAACCAGCTCGCAGAATTCATCGGGCGAAGAGGTCATAATTCCTCTCAGTTTTTCTTTTCGCCATATTAAAATTACACTCATTGTGGGATTAGCAGCTCAATCATATTAGAGGGGATGGTGCTTTGATGCTGCATTCTAGAAGAAATCTGCTTGAATTAGTGGGGTTCTCCTATTTGCATTTAAAAGTTAAACCTTTCCAAGCATTGGAACAAATTTAGCATCGGTAGGTAACTGTATATCGCCCTAAGTGATGCTTCTCACTTTGAGGAGACTCACAAATACGGTTGGCTCACAAATACCCCTCTAATACGGTTGGCTCACAGAATCTACGAACACACTCTGTTGATCATATAGCATTTAACTGCAACAATTTCTTGTTCGTTGCACGCGTTTCAGCAGTTGACCTTTAAGAAGCGCATCAAAAAGACGTTGTGCACGTGGGTTCATGGCAGAGTGTATCTGATTGTCAGGTAGTTGCAATTTGGAGAAGTACGAGAGTTGGAGACACGAAATTTTTAAAGATTCTATGTACAAAGCAGGATAAACTTCACTAATATGTGCATCTCGAAGTTAGTTATTGCCATCTCCGAATGTCGGAAGGTTAGAACACATTTTGCACTTACAAAGATTTCTTTCAGATTAGTCGGGTCACAGCACAGCGGTTTTTAATTCTTGGAACTGTTTCTTTTTAAAAAATTTATCTCCAGATGTTTATATCATGACTAGACCGTTTGGGGAGAACATCGCAGAAAACGTTATCCTGACTAACTCTTGCAGTTTGTTACAAATAGTGCAGTTTCCACTTGTAACTTTCAGGTTAGTGAACATAATTCTTGTCTATGCGTTTTATTTCTATCGGTCTTGAATAATGGAGCCATCCCCTGAATAGTAGCTTAGTGGACATTTCGTGGAAAGCGCAATGCCGGGATTACTTCAAGATGGTTTGGTGACCTTGTAATTACTGCAAATAGGTTTTATTAGAGGCTGGTAGAAACTGTCGGCACATAATAATTATTGCCATTTCTGTCTCTACGAACAGTTTGATGCCAAGTTGTTTTTGAGGTTGCTGAAGTAGAGTGGGACTGACAGAAGGTTGTCTCATGTATTTTCTTCAGCTAGTGAAACAGAGAGAATATATACATCTGAGTTGGGAACGTCGAAGTTCCCGCGTTAAATGCTACTTAAGAAATAATGGATATGTGCCGATATCCTCTTTACTGGAATTTAAATGTTGAAATCGTTCATAATTCTTTTTTTTTTTCACAATCTAAGTCGCTTTTCCAACTTTGCTCTCCTTGCTGCGGAACGCCAATGTTGCATAAATAAATGCATACGGATACTCTCGAGTGCTCCCTACCACTGGTAAGTTACGACGGTGCATAAAGATAAGCAGTATACTGCTGAAGGATTTATGGAATATTCCCCACTTTTGAATACACCAGACGCTTCAGTAGAAGTTATAGTGACGGGTTAGGTGTGCAAATGCTTCGTTGATCTCTGATTGTAAAGTTCACTTGAGAACTTTCCTCATCACAGGCGACACGGGAGAGGTTTCGTCCTTGGCGGTCTTGATAGGATTTGGATCTTTAGGGGTCTCTTAATTACCTGGGAAGTGCTATTTTAAAACTGTGAATGATTTGCTAAATTTAATCGAAGACGGAGTGATGTCGCCTAAGGATCTGTTATAGCTGTTCTTCGTTCATTCATTTGCATCCTTTGCCCCAAGTGCTCCGACAACCTTTACTAACGTCTAGGTTGTTTGTTATTTTCACCGGCGACTTGTGTCTTAAATGTGTTTACCTTTGTCCGCAGATAGGCGCAACTTCGCTTTGGCAACCCCCAAATATCACCCCTTCTGTGCCGCAAACTCATGAACTGTTCACCGCAATGACGGATTTAACTGTTGTTCTCTTCCCATAACAAGTGTATGGACATCTTGAACATTGTATGAACACCTCAGGCGATTTATCAAGATTAATCCGACCGTTGGCCAATTATGACGAGTGGCTGAAGTTTCTTTGTTCCCAAAATCGTCAACGACGTTTATTTTGGTTCTTTCTTCCTTTCGAATCTCATCCGTACATATTGATGTCATACACTTGTTCAAGATGCATGTCCTTGTTGTTCTCCTAGTTTCCCATTCATATACTTCATCACAAACGGAGTAGTGTTCATCGAACACGTGACCAACAAAGGTTATAGCTCCACGCGGTGCTGAAAGCCCTCAAAAAGCGCCTCACTTCTCTCTTCGCATATCTCTTCGATATTTTAAACCGGCTATTGGATACCAACCAGCCACACTTATATTTTGCAGCTACTTTATATGATGCGTTTTGAAAATTTGTTCCTTTGATCTCTCTCTCCCATCATACGCACAACGTTCAGTTGCTGATCGCAGGTTGTCAGTTCTACCAATAAATTGTGAACATCTACAAAAGAGATTATTTGTTAGTGGTTTGGAGTGAGGAAGAGATATGCGGGCTTGCCACCGAGAGAACAGCCACAAGAGTTCTGCATGCTGTGTGTCCTCTTTCCTTCCCAGTTATCCGAGTCTTTTCAAAATTTCTGGTGCATTTATCCGGAAAGTTGCCAAGTGAAAGATGCTTCAAGTTTACATTTTATAAGAGAGCCTTGCAGTTTTAATCCAAATTTCATTTTGTCATCATCAGATCCCGCTCTCTTCACCTCCGCTCGTCACCTCCTCTCTTGGAGTCTTTTAGCGAGGCGTTAATCCACCTACCCTTCACATGCCAATGCGCGCTTACATTTGCATGCGTATTGTGAGCTTATGCAGTGCGATATTTGGTTTGATGTGTCGCAGCTGCTAGAGAGGGTTACTTAGTGACGCGGCAGCGTTGTCCTCGCTCGCGCGACAGACTCTTCGTTGGCATTAGCAGTTTTTCGTTCCATTAACGATGAGGTGGTGGCCATGAGTTGTCAAAATGGTTGATATTCATTTCCGCTTAGTTTGTAAAGCTATCTTTTAAAATAACTCCGCGGAGTTTCGTGTCTATGAATGTTGAACGCCAGCGAAGTGCCATACGCTTTATTGTTTTATGTAGCACTTGTTTATAGTTAGGAGTGTTTGAATAAGGAAGGTTGTTCAATGGCCACCCTTCAGGAAGCAAAATGGGTACCCGATTTGAGGGTTGGAATTGAGTAGTGAAGTGTCTGAGAAATAATACGGCTACGAATATAATACGGCAATCTTAACAAAGCTACTTGGCCACTTTCAGTGACGTTTGTAATGTTTCGTTTCTTCTTCCAGTCATCATTAAGACAATTTTGTAATGTTTTTATTGGAGTCTTATAATTCAGGGGAAGCAAGAGAGGACTCTCGCCGACATTCTGCTATTTTCTTAACAAAGCTTTTTTGCTTACTGAATTTGACGAATTTTTTCTTTATTATAAACAGCTTATTTTAACTTATCTAATCACAACTGAAAAGAACAACTCGAATCCCCCTATAGAATATACACTCGAGGTTTTACTCTAACTGGGAATTCAATAGTAGTTCAACGTGACACTGTTGTCGTAGATGAGTTGGCCACGTCCGCCTGCCACTGGACGACTAGCGCAGTCGGATTTCTAGGGAACTGCGAAAGCGGATGAAAAGAATGGTCCAGTAAGGTAAGGGAATAAGACAAAAAAAGAAAAGTCAGTCGGAAGCAGGGAAGGCCTGCGCTCGTGCAAATACAAGAAAGGCACGGTGCATCCTTGGCCGTACTTTTAGGTTCGAAATTTTCTTCAGTTAATTCGAGCGTCCCAGTGGTGATGACTGACGGATGAACATCAGTCGGTTCCAATGAAATACTATCGGTTTGTAAACGTGCAGCGTTTTTGAAGCGCCAGTCGTCGGCTGACAGCGAGTGCTTCCGGCCAATTATCCATCGTCACCCTCACATCAGGATAGCATTCTCAATGAAGCGTCCAACCTCTTAAGAACTGCATTTTTGTCAGATTTCTCCCCCCATATAATTATTTATGATCAGCACAGATGTGATATTTTAAATTTGAAAGCGATCTGAGAAGCAAATAAAAGAGGGTGCCTCGGCAAGGGCGACAGATGGAACGAATAAAGGACTGCGCATATAATACCGCTCTTCAAAGGAGTTTACGTCGTACCTCCGAATCATCTATACGGCTGAATCATCTATACTATCAAGGAGAAGACCTTGATAGTATTTCTTAGCAATGTATATATTTTGAATTATCATTCGCAATGAAAGTATTCTCCACATTAAATTACTGAAAATAAGTTTCCTTCACATCACTGATACTCTTATAATATCTTCTTGGTGCCGTTGCGAGAGGCTGATGACTTCTTCTTCATATGTAATACGTGAAATTTCGAGAATTGTTTTTTCTCGCCACTGCGATGCCATTCCTCTAATCGGTTTCATTTTATTTTGATTGTTGCTTGTGGCTGTAAAGCTTCGCTTGCATGTGTGCAATCTATGCGGGTGTAGCGGCAAGTATTCTCCATGACTACCGCTTCCGTTGCCGCCCTTCTTGTCGTAAGCAAAAGCAGAGCGACACTTGCAGAATAAGCAAAGTACAAGCCGGTCAGTGAACATCTAGACGTCGCTAAGCGATATCAATAAATGTGTAATGGCCTCTCAATCAACACGACGCGATAAACCATTTGAAAGAATGAAATCTCCGCACCTGCCCCATTCTTATGCCACCTGCATAGCGATGTTGTTATATACAATAAATAATTCAGTTCGAAATTCAGTAAATATAGGACGTGGCGATAGGGAAGGGGAATGGGGCCCGCAATGTTCATGCATCGGTGGATCTCCGCCGAGCAAAATGGAATGAGAACGCTAATTGGAACTATCCGTATAAAATTGTTCGCGGAACAAATATGAAGAGGTTTTGCTGCATAGCAACCGCGTCCTGCGATGCGGCTAGCTATTCGGATATTCTGGTCAGCTGCGTGAGTGTGAGGCAAAGCGACGTAAAGAAGTCACTGAATAGCAATTTCCTTGCCTGCTTTTAATGTTGTAATCTGAAATCAAACACTCGAAAGTTGTCCAAAGTACTCATACTATTGTGTATGATCTATTGGGTACTAATTCGAGAATGGAATAAGCTCACAGACAGTTGGGAAGATCTCCTGTGATCTTTGGCACATGCGAGGAATTGCAACGACGATTTCTGATATGCGAAGCATGGTACAGTGGCACTGCATCTGCTCTAATGAAATGTTTTGTGATACAGCGAGATGGGAAAAAATTGCCGATAAAAATTCCCGAGAGGTGTTAAGCTAAGAACAAATAAGACAGCAAACGCTTCCCGGATGGGATGACTAGATGTTTTACTGCGAAGGGTGGAGTTACGAGTCACAATGGGACGCTTATGTTGCATTAACAGTTCAACGTACATCCAATGAGATCCATTGAAGACTGTACGAAGCCGGATGCAAAATTCAGCGCCCATCTCATTCCATGTTTCACTTTAAAATGTTTCCATGCTAGTTTTGTTGTATCACTCACCGCAGTTAAGGTTTCAGGAATTGCCGCAACACTTTGCTTATGAATTTACGAATAGCTTACAAAATTCGCAACCCTTCCTTTGTTTAGCAGACTGACGCAGTCATAACGCAGAGTAGGCGTAGTTCTGTTGAGTATGCGTGCAACTCGGATCACGTGAAAAAGTACTGCTTGAGGGCTCATTTTTGTTTCTCGAAATGTCTTTAATTAATGGTGAAGCGTACTGCTTCTAGATGTCGTTTATTTGATGTCTGGTGGAAGCGATAACGTGTTCGAATGTAAATAGAAGCGCATTCGAAACAAAAAGGTTCCTGCCCCAAGTTTGAGATTCTGTACGAACCATAAGTTGGGTGAGGAGTGCAAAATGGTGGTTTTCGATACAAGACGACGGTGGAGCTGCAAATGGACTACAGAATATACAACAAGCAGTTCAAGAAAGAAGAGATGAAGCCAGTGGGTTCTTTCTGCTGGTGCATAGAGTGATGTTATTTCAAGCGGTGAGAACACATCTCTAGTAGAGAGTGTGCAAGGAATGTTGAGGAGATCCATGACGTTATTTCATTCAGCATTATCGATGTAAGGTGAAGGATGCGAATTTCCTGTTTCGCTGTTTGTAAGCGCAAGATAACCAATTTCTTGTGGAATTCCTCAAGACAACTGTGATCTCCAAACTGATTGACGATCCTTCAGTTTATATTCATCTCACCATCAAGAGTAGCAGCTTATTTGAGCAGTTGCGGCTGCAGCTTATTCGAGGAAGTTACTGCATATCGAATAGGTATCTCCTGTGAAAAACCCAGACTTTTTGATTTGGTTAGTCTCGAATTAGAAGAAAAAAGAGTGATTGAGGTAAACTGTAATATTATCGACTTAAATTCTAACGAGTTCGCTGCAGTTAAGAGCTTCATGGCAACGTTCAGCACAACTGTTCACAGCGTTAAGTACAAAAATTAGGACTTAAAACATAGTTCACTGTTTTAAAACTCATATAAAGAAGCATTTCTGCTGCAAGCTAAAAAAAGACGTTAGGAAATGGACGGGCTGAAACCTCATTTGCACAATACTGTAGTGCGAAATGCAGCTATTGGATACACATTTTTAGGGGTAATTTTGCTGCAAATATGTGTGATACTAGATTCGTTGGTTGTTGTCGTCTATTTTCTGTCCTGCTACGTGAAATGATGTTCAGAATTCATTCAGGATAAATTGTTCACTCCTATCGTAGCAGGTCCTTGAAGCTATTCACTGGTCAAGCTGAGGAAGGGATGATGTGGTGACGTGACTTCACGTAACTCACGAACGCTTAATATTGCTATTTCACTTCATTTTCCGTCGTCATTTGTTAGCTGACATCTCTAGGAACACTTTTGTCCCGCTAGCGAAGCTGCGTTTATTCCGGGCAGTAGAAGTTCGACGACAGGCGTAAAGGGTGCTACTTAATGTAAAAGTCGCATAAGAATAGTCGCATTTCTGTACATAGCCGTGCAGAGTTTTTCTCTTGAGGTAGTTGTCGTCGCTGTTCCATCGATCCGTACACTGAGTGACCTATTGCCCTTGCTGGAGTAAATTAGGGACCGGAAGCAAAATCCGTATCGTTCTTTCTGATTTGCATAGGCGTAACCTAGCCACTTCGAAATAGTTCGTTTTGTGCGCTTCTGTTATGTTGATAAATGTTGAATTGAAATAAACTTAACTCAGTTTATGTGAGATTATATATATCACAAGTTCTCATGAATTCCACCAACAATACCTCAGAAATGTTGAATTTAGCCGACGGGTGCTGTTTGTCGACCCGCAGCCACATGGTCAAATTGATTTCGAAAAACAACAGCCTAGTGGCTGACATGCCCTCGAAAATCTTGACTTTGTTTTCTTTTGCAGTGATCGTTGTTAATAGGAACGCTCGTTTTCTCGGTGACAACGCTGTTAGCACTCCCGCTTGCTCCTTTTCGTTGAGCTCTTCTGAGCTGTAATATGATTAAGAAATTTGTTGCGTGACCCTCCTACTGAAACGTTAAACGTTCTTTCATTGTGGCAGTCATGGGGAAGAGGGGGATTCGCTTTTGCTCTTGCAGTGTTCTTTTCCCCTCCAGATTTCGAACGCGTTTCGATATGAGTCCTCTTCAGATTTGAGAAAGTTTATTAACTGTCGATATCTTGATCGCTTTCCACATTTGTTACGGATACCTTCCACCACTTTTAGTCCTGCAATGCCATCTATAATGAAATCCATAGAATCATGCTTCGTGGTTGGAATTTTTGGAGCTGGTTGAAAGCTCACGACCGGATCCGTTTCACAACTCAAAAATAAGAATTGCCTAGCTCAGTCAGAATCGCAACTTTCATGCCAACCTTCGCGTACAACGACGCAGAATTTATTGCTTTAATAAATCATTTTCACTTCTCAGCCAGCCATTTCGCTTTCCCTTTCGCGTTTTTTCTTGGTGAAGAAGCCGTATTCCCTTTGCAAATTCTTTCAGTTTGTTGAGGTGAAGGAATGATTGAGCAGCAAATGGGATTTGGAGTTAATCTTTCATCTCTGTCTTGGGAAAGTTGTCTGAGTAGATTGTTTCAAAAATTGCTGATAATGCTCCTCATTTTCCCATGTAGGTTCGACAAATCATGACCCAGGCAAATTCGTTAGGCTATCCAAAAGTTGTTGTGCTTGGCGAATCCAGATACGTAAAATTACATTTTCATGCTATAGTCTGGTCCTCTTTATAAAATTGGCTTCACTTCAAACAGCATGATACAGACTGTCTCACATTTTTTATGATTAGAAGTAATCTGACCTTCGTAATGGCTGAAACGGTCTTTTGTGATAGTAGAGGACAAGGCTCGTTTATGGGATGCCATATTGTATGTAATGTGTGTGGCTTTTCCTAAGAGAGCGAGTAGATCTGCTGTAAATTTCCTGCAACAAAAGCATTTACCATCTTTTTTTTCTGCACGCAAGTGAAAGGATCAAGAGGTGTTGCTGAACTGATAATCATTTTGCTTCGTGGTAACGTGTCGTGTGATTAGAGGACTCATAAGTCGAAAATACTTCTATTGCTCATAATCTGCCGAACATGCCCATCAGTACTTATATTAGCCTCTCATCAGCCCAGGAACTAATCAAGAATGTGAATTCGAAAGACGGTTAATACTGAAAGGATGTCGTGAAGCGGAAAATCGTAAGTCAGGAATGCCTCTGCTTTGGTCTGCTGCCTATTATGAATCGAGAGATTTGAAGGTAGCAAAGTCGAGGCATTAAACGCATGCGAGATGAAATGGGATATGACGAGTGGTGCTTTCATGGCGAGTTAATTTTGGTTTATTAGTGCGAACAAATAGTCTACAATGTTCCTACTTTGTTCTTATACCGGTTGCAGCGGTACGTTAGCGAATGTTTGACGATGAAGATTTTTCCTCTAGAGGAAGATCGAAGTCAAACTATTCCAGAAAACTAGTGGTGTACAAAAGCAACAACTGTTTGATAATTTCAGGGTAAAACAGATGGCCATGAGGACGAGGTCGCTAGCATCGCGAGTGGTCGCTTCGCTTTCTACTGAACATTCAGGTCCCTCCCAGCAACTGGTAATTGCTTCATTATAGAATTTTGAATACTAAAAAATTGGTCATCTTCTAAACAGTTTTCCTCCTAATTGCATGGAAAGTAGTGAATTGGGGTTCAAAAGGCAACGAGGCGAGATGAAAAATTATCTATGTCGCATCCTCTCAATCTCGCCTGTGCATTATCGAAGTTAGCCATCAAGCACGGCATAAGTTTTCCTCGCCGACGGACTGGAGGAGGAAAGCGCAAGATTTGATGACCAGTGCTGCAAAAGAAACGTCGATCCATTGGGGAATGTTTGGCGTCTACGCAAACCTTTAACTCTCTTGCTCTAAAATGTAACCAAGGAACATTTCGCCTACGCTTTTTTTCTAGAACCCTCGTTTTTGGTGATAATTTCAAGACCTTAAATGGAAAACATGCAAAATGCTCGACGAATGGAGCTCTATGAACTCATTGTTTTAAAAACAGAAGCGGTGAATTGGGATTCTCACTGGGAGGATCTTGTGGTCTCGACCCTTGCACGTCACCATGTAATGGAGATTAGCGGAAGGCCGAGGATTGTTGTGATCCATAAAGGATGAAGTTGAGCTGTTCGGGGAGAAGTTTCGTGAAGCCTATATGTGGCTTTTTAACGTTGCTGCATGACTGACGACGAGAGAATGTTGCCAAGCGGGTTGAACCAAATTTGAAATTCATAGAGGAAAATTCGAGTTGCGAAGCGGTAAACTGCGAGCGAGAGTGCTTGTCGCTGAAGCATTACGAAAGGTTTTCCTTATCTACTGCAGTCCTCCCGAAGTCTATATTATTTCAGCCGGATGTCGAAGAAAGATTACCACTGGAGACACGCTATATGAAGCGCATGGAATCAGCTGCGTCCCATCTGCGGAAGTACTCACTTGCTAATGACGCTTTCGAGGATGATAAAGCGGGAACGAGTGGAGAACAAGGCGAGTTTCAGAGGGCATCTTCATCTTTCCCCTTCTTCTGTATACTAAGAATGCGTCTCATGCGTTTAACGCATCTTCAAGGGTTTCCTCCGGTGTGTTGAACCACGGGAACCGTAGTTTCAATCGAGCCACCGAATAAAGAAAAGCCGACTCATTCTTTACATTCTCGACTGCCTCAGCACTACTGATCATTTCTTGAACCAAAAATTTTAGAATCATTCAAGTGATGCTCAAGGCTGCTCTCAGTGCGCGGGAGGAGCACTGCTTCTGGGTGATATTTAGCTGATGAAGGTCTATGGTATTTTAATGCTAGGGCAGTCATAGGTCCGATCGAAGGAATCCAATCGAAGAAAGAAAGGCATGCACAATGAATTCAGCGGAAGTTCACTGTATTTTGCCCATGGCGTTTAAGGTCCAAGTTAGAGGTTATTACGTATAGTGCTGAAAGATTCGTTAAGAAAAATATGCATTTGAGATAACTCAACATTTGTTAATAGGGGTACTCGGGAAAACTTGCTGAACTTATTGACAAGAGTTTTCAGAGTCGAGCAAAAGCGAGGAAAGTGATACGGACAGCGATTCCAGACAGGATGAAATCGCTTTGGAAGAGGATGCGCTCACTAACGAGTCATACACATATGACGCTGCTAGTATGCAGGTTAACGGGTGGGGTATTTAAAAAATTTCAACTTACTTTGCTATTCTGCTAAGAACTTCACCCATTAAAGAAGGAGCCCATCAGTTGTTTATGAATTCAGTCCTCCACTAATACACATGCTTCCGCCATGCTTTTACAGTTTTGCAGAAATCGATTAATGGCCAGGATATGCATGAAGCAGTCTTATGTTGCAATTTTCAAGACAATTTTTCATCGCCAAAGATTTCAAATGGCACTCGAATTCCAGCATATACGAAATACTACAGAAAAGTTCTGATACTTCGGGAGTAACTTCAAGCATCAGTTTGGGTCTGAAATTGTGCTCATGGAAGCAATACGCAAGGCGGCTGAGTCAGAACGAGGGATGGTAGTAGGAATTCTTGCCATTCCTCTTAGCACGTGAAAAGGAAGGCTAGAAATTCCTTGCCTATATCCTAAAGTGGATTGAACAAACAAACATTTCCTGGCCGTTGAGTTCTTCAAACACATTGAAGGGAGTGTACTTTTTCTCCGATTTTCAAGTGCTACTGAACTCACTCAGGCCACGTATTATGCAAATGATAAGAGGTCTTTGTCATCGTACCTTTATCTATAAATTCAGTCTTCCACAAATCATGCACGTCCTTTCGCCGCTGAAAATCATGCCTGCTCTAAGAACTCGATTAGAAACTGCGCAAGAAGACACCGAAAAGGTGGTTTAAGTTTTATGACGCCTCAATAAAAACGCTAAAACAACAAAAAACAACAGTGTGTTCGAGCTGGAGACCTCCCTCCGAAACATCCTTGACAGAAAATGATACCATCAAACAATTCGTTCTTCGCAAAGACCGCACCATGCGCAGTCATTTGGCACCAGTGAACTGGAACTGCTGGAAATCTGCTGCTCAAAACTCACCTGGAACAGGCTTATACGAAGCCGATACAGCTTTTCGAGCACTATTGTACCTGCGCTCACCACTGTACGAACACCTTCTGCCTAAAAACATTTATAAAGAGTTTGCTTCGTGCACAGCAGAAAAATCCCTAAAGGTTATTTCCACGTTTTCACGAAGACAGTTCGCTGATTCCCCTACAGCCAAATGGCGAATCTATATTTGTTTTCCTCAACTGCTTTTTCATGTATGACTATTTTGAAAGCTTGCCTACGCTTGCCTTCTGGGGTTGTGCAGTTGCGATGGTCCACAGAATTACGGCTGGCTCTTGCAAACGTCTGCTTTGAGAAGTCCTTCGAAACTTTCACGTCTTTGAGTGATTTCCAATGAGCAAAAAAAATTTTCAATTTGTTTTGTTTCGTCTGAGATTTTCCTTTTTCCTCAGTGTTTATCGAACGAAACACTTCTTTCTAGAGTCATCCAGAAGACTTCAAAGTTTATCAAATGGACGTTAGATGCTTATATGTAAGGCGTTTCCACATACTGTAATGCATCACGAAATAAGGGATCTGATATAAACAGAAATGTGCAGTGCTGCGTGCTGTAATCGGATGTTTTGTCCACTGATCTGCACGCGCGATCGGCTAAGCGATACATTATGCGCAAACTCGGATGTGTTTTTAAGTGGTTTCTGAGCTGACGCTTTTTCCCCTGCATACGAGAATTCCCATATAACTGGAACATCTAAGCGACTGAGGCAGGTAGTCACTTTCAACTAACTTTTGCACTAACCGGTCGTTTGTCATTTTTTTACTCGAGAAAGCGTTACTTATCATCGGTGATGTGTTTTAAAGCAGTGTTGCAAAAAATGTAGAGAATATTTGCAAAGCTCAACGTTTTCCATTTTTGAGTAGTTCACGACATCGTAAGATTATTGGATCACATTTGCCGGGCTGGCCGTATGCGGGAATATTAACAGTAGGAAGTAACAGGTTATTAAGTTACTATTCAGTAGCCGCTGCTGACCGATTTTAGCTCATTCTGTGGAGTATTTTTAATTGTGACACTAAGTCGTCTGTAATTGGCACACTGCTTGAGTTAGTGAGTAAAGGTGAGGATGAGATAAAACCTTTAATGTTCACGAATGTAGTCAAATGCTGTACTGCATCCGTGTAGGAATGTGACGCATAATTCAAATCATACCCTCGAATCATAATGTTATCTGTTTGTTTACTGTTTCTAACACATTTCTAACACTCTCAGTTCTATTTAAGCGCTCTAGTTGTCGGACCTGGCGGAGTGACTATTCCACCAGTTAATCGACTCAAAAATCTCGTTCCAAGTGGAACTATCGAGATTTTGTGTCTCACTTGGAATGTCGATTCAAAGGTACGTTATAACATCGCATTTCTGGTTGAAGGAAAGCAGCAATAGCTGCGCTGTCTTTGACTTCGGTGGTGTTAACTTTGGTTTGAGGACGCTCATGTCTTTCGCCACCCTGCCTTTTTCTCCTGTTTCATCTTTTTTGGAGTTTTTTCTGGTATGCTTATTATAATATCTGAATTGACAGTGTACGTATAGATGTGTCTCAGTGTTCATGGAAAATAAGCTCCCTAAGGAAGTTGGAATGAACTTCTGTATATGTTAGAATTATGCATAGTTTTTCCATAATCCTTTTTTGCAAGAAGAGATATTCGTAAAAAGTGAGAATTAGAGGGCACGGGTGGGATGTTTTTGAAGACTGAATTATAACATCAGAAGGATGATTTCGTGTTGAATAAGTGAAGTTATGCGTGATTCTTGCAATAATTAAAGCCGATATGCTTCTAATCGTACGAATAGCAGTATTTTCAGTCTCAAAGTAATCTCACGCGTGTGTGTCGTCTTCTATCTGAGGGACATCCGGCCGACAGAGCTGATGTCCTCAGTGTCTGTTTTCAGGAATTGCCGATGACTAATACGTAAGCGCTTTGTAAAGTAATCAGTTCCTGATACTGTCATGGTGAATCGGGGTCGAAATCTGTGTTTATTTGCAAACATTCCTTTCCCGTCCTTTACAAATCTGTTAAACTGGTTGCAGTCGTACCGTTTGTGTGAATGAGGGGTCGTAGATGTGTGAGGTCGCTATGTTCGTTAACCTCGTCGAGTTATTTTATTGCTGGACATAGTTAGAAGCAGGGATCTCAGTAGAAATCATCAGCAGGGTATCTGATGATTTTTGATACCGACTGTAATTAAGCCCTGAATAAACTGCCACTCCTCACACGTGAAATGCCGATAATTTTATTAAATACAGGCACCTCATTTTTCACATCTGCAGATATTTTTGTTCAAACTATGCCCTCTTATCCACTGAGTGTCCTCTTATTTGAGGAAGTATCACCGGGATGCATTAAAACAAATTAGTGATGCGCTGGTTGAATCTCACTCTGTGTTTTGTTGGGTACGAAAGTGGTCACAAATGATGCTGGTATTTATTAGGAAGTCGATGGTCGCCTACGCATCAGGTTCTTCTTTTTTCTCAGTTTTTGTTTGAACAGTAGTCATTCCTGGCAGCTTTATTTTTCATTGAGAGTGCTCAAGGAAAGATCTGGAAGAAAGTTTGGTTTCTTATAGGGAAAGAGAAACGCTCTGAAAAAGGTTTTATGATAGCGATTAGAGGGCAGCAGTACCTGGGACGTTAGGCAGACAGTTTCTGAAAAATCAGCTCAGAGCTATTTTTTGTTCCAAACAGCCATATCGACTTAGTAGCGAAGCAACAAGTCTTCGGCTTAATTCACTTGATGTAAAGGAATGAATTTATAGCAGGTGTGAAAACCTAATTTCCTAACAGTTATCTCTAGATGCTCATGAGCAAATAACGAGGCGATTTATTGGATTTCATGTTGTTTAATGCTCTGTTTGCTATCTTAAGCATAAAATTTGCCAGTCAATTTGTGTTGAGAGAACAGTGAGGGATTTTGACCCTTCTTCAATGAGCTGGAGAGAATTGCAGCTCCGGAATGGCAGTTTATCTCAAGCACAACCATTGTGAAACCGATGCGCACAAAAGGAGCGATTGCTGTTTATTTTCGACTATTTCAAGCGTCTATTTTGCTCATAACATGTCATCTATCACGTATGCGCTTTGTACACTTCCCCGATGTTGTATTTTAACGCTGAGCAGAAAGTAACAGCGGCGGTGACTAAAAGAAAAAGTTGTGCTATAAGCAGGCCTAAAGTGCTTGGTAGGAGAAGAGAGAGCAAGGAGGAAGCAGAGCTTAAATGTACCTTTTCAGGATGTCGTAATATAATAAAGAAAAATCGGAATGAGTTCGTGAACAGTGATGAACTATCTATACTTTTAAAGGCGATGACGCGATTCCTTTAAGCCGCTTTTATGATGTTTCACTCACTGCTTTACTCACATCGTTTAAAAAAACATTTTTCCTTCATCCCCGTTGTTACGTCGTTCCCGAATATTGCTCGCATTTTGCACTGTACTGTTTCCTCTGCATCCTGTGTGTGTGCCTTTACTGGATTCCCAAAAAATGCACACACGAGGTTTTTAGTATTTCGCTTTAACAGTTAAATCATTATCAGATGGGAAGAAACAGACGTGCATATCGCCCGTTCCCTTAACAATCGTTGTAACATGTAATAGCAGAAGACGTTGGTGTGTTACGCATAGCAAATTCATTTGAACGTGGGAAAAGTTCATATGAGCTGTGTGACGATAAGATTTGAATTTGTGAAAGACAATCCAAAAATGTACGGATGCGAGAACGACCTGTTTTTGGTTCATTTAAAACACATAAGCCGTTGAATTTTCTTCACTATTTTCATGTTCGATGACTGATTTTTTTCTGAATTTTCAGATGGTCGTTTAATAAATCGAATAAACGACTATTTGAAGATATGTGAGTCGTTGAAATTTCCTGCAATACATCGTTATGGGTTACCAGCCTGCAAAAGTGTGGCACAAGCCGACTGCGTGAGCTTTTATTTTCGCATATTTGTAAGCACGTGTATTTTCCCCTTCACTTTCGATTCCGAATATAATGGAATTAAAAAAGTCGCCATGATCGCTCTGACAAACGTAACTTTCTTATCATACTTAAGATTGCGGGAGGACAGAATGTCTGTGGATGTCCAGATTACATTCCACTCGAAGGAATGGTACTTGGGGGAGTGGATGCTACCCGCGAAAAGTAACTTCCGAGAGTGGCCATGTGATGGGGTCTCTCCTATACTATTCACTAATGTCGGCAAGCGCTCTCCTGTGAATATATCATGTCAATGGGATCGAAAACTGCGTGGAAGTGCGGAAGCGGAACACACGAGTTATAGCAGGATTTCAGTCGTAACCGTTTCATGAGCGTATCCCTACTTGCCCAAGCATGTCCGTATTGCATGTTTTCAGGTTTTCTGGTTCGGAGATCTCAATTTCCGGTTGAAAAGCAGGAAGCGAGTTGATGCATTAAGTGCACAGCAAATGACCGAAAATTTATCGCTGAAGAGTTTCTTCTCCGATCTTCTTGTGGATGACGAATTAACGGTCGAAAAATGCAAAGGTTAAGAGATATGTGCTCACACTCGACGAAAACTAGGAGAAATCTTTTGTTTGGAGCAGCTCCAAAAGCGGATAATATTTTTTGTGGTTTTCTAAGTTGCACAAATGCTTTTGCCGTTTTCTTTGTTTGTTTCATTACGCCGATTTCATACGTTTCAAGGATGCTGTATGTTCGAACTCCAAAAACTATCAGCGATGGAGGTTGGAAAGGTAGATAAATAGATTTTGTATTCCATTATGGAAATCTACAAGGACCACTGCGTAGCTGAATCGAAGGCTATGTAACAGTTCCATCGTTGCTTATTTCTGGAGACTTCTCAGAATTGACGGGGATGTTCTGATCTGCAACTGCGAGAAATGTCGTTCAGGTGGCACGCAGACGAATTGTTTTGCTTGAGCTGATAGATTAGCGCCTATAATTACTCACTGCTTCCGTCCATAAACTAGAGGCGTGCATCGTTGAGAGAGTACCAATGATGCTGTGAGGTCATATCGACAGCGATCAATCTGAAAAACTAATCACTGGATGTGGTATTCCGGAATTGTTATCAACTGCCACACTTTGATAACGCTAACAACGAAACATTCAGACGAGAACTGATTGTTGTTTTTGAAGCGCGTGTGGTCGTGCAAAGGCAGAATTTTGCCATTAACTTTCTGGCTGAAGTACAAGTTATTCATATCAATTCTGTATATCCGGTGGATGAAACATAATCTGCCAAAACAGTTAAAGGATTCTAAAGCAGTTTCCTTTAGCCGGCTAATTTAAAACTGGATCCGGAAAACTCACACAAGCTATTGCTAGCGGGGACGATTAGGAAGCCACTCAGTAACATAACTACAGCACATTAAAACATGTTGAGCATTGACAGCTGCGCCATAAGGGGTTAGATTATTTGTCCAGTTAGACGACAGGGGCCTGCGGAGAAAAATGTTGTCCTTAGAGAAATTGGGGAGTTTGTTAACTGCTATTTGAACGGATTCGAGAGGCCATTACATATTCTGAGCATAGAACATCTTCGAGCATGCATCAAAACAGCTTGAAAAGGACATCTGCATGTATCAGGTGCTGTTTATAGCAGAGGTATTCATAATAGCATTGCTCTTTGTTGACGAAGAAATCCTTGCAAGCATCAAGGTGCGTTGTGGAGATAAGTGTTTGCAAGTGCTGATGTGCTTTATAAGACGCTGCATTAGTGGAAGAGGTGGAGCACTCGAGACGGATAAATGCCTCGCCCAATCTGTTCCCATTTCTGAAGTTTGTTCTTAGGTTCCCTCATTGTTTTTTTAGTTCCTTTTTTTGCTGCAGATGTAATTGTGCATTTTCTCTCATTTATTCGTATACATGCGAAGGCAAGCACTGTTTAATGGGAATGGGATTTCATCGAATGTTCATAAGTTCTCATTAACTCAGTATCAATGGAGGAAGCACTCAGGTGGAGTCTACTATATCTTCTTTCAGGGAATGTGTTTGTTGAATTCGATGAAGCTCATATTAGTTTTCCACCCACACACAAGTTCATTGCTGGCTCAAACGATTACGTCTGCAGTAGGATCCCTTCGTATACGGTACGTGTCTGCGTACACTTTTTTCCTCTTTGGTGAGCACTGACGTTCAGAGCGTTCGTTTTGCCTTCGAAGTGCTAGCTTCTAAACAAAGCTGTCAAAGTATTCTTTGAAGACAAGTCATATGTGGTTGCTGTTGCGTTCTCTGAACTTAACGCACATAACGTTTCGGTAACTCAGCTGCCCAACGATTGGTGAGGCATCAATTTTTTTTTTTTGTATTGGCTGACGGTTTTCATTTTCATAGAGATCGTTTCGTCGGAAAAAGGAGTTTATAGCCAACCAGCAATTTCTAAGCCCTGGTTTCCTCGAAATGCTGGCTGCAGTTATTTCAGCGGCAGCTTATGCTTATAGTGAGACGCTTGTCAGTCATAACGTCCGTAATTTCAGGATCTATGTATTCATGAAGCGGAAAGTGAGGATCAGTGATATAGCATAAGTTGAGAACCGCAAATGAAAAACAATCGTAGAGCGATGATGGAAAACACCAAAATAAGGGTACTAATCCAGGAAATGGGTAGTTGAGGAAAGCAGATTGCTTCAGTGTGATACCAAGATAAGCAAGGCTTCAGCTGCATTGCTGTAAGAGTGTCGTTGCACATTTAAACCGCAGAAGCTCAACCTAGAAAGGCAGTCAGATGCTTCAAAAGGTATCAACGTAACGTGGCGTTGGAGTCCGATGAAGCGCTTCATGAACTCAACGCCAATACAGTTTTATTTTATCGTGGCCACGATTTAACACCTCCTTCCACCACGCTGTTATCATTCTCGTAAGTTCGAGTGAAAAAATTTGCTATCCAAAAAGCCCTTACTAAATCAGCTTCGGATTCTTTAACTTCCCAAACAGTGGCTGATGAACTGTAGTCGTCTTATATAAGTGCTACTCTTCATAGAGACTTAGCTTAGCTTTTTGCCGCATCATGCGTCCCTCATTCTCACTTCTTATGCGCCTCTGATCTGTTTCATGTTTATAACTTTAATGATAAAGAGTATTCTCTGTTATATAAACTCTAAAAGGTTCTTTCCCAACTCCAAATTAAAACAAACTCGAAAACCCGCTTGTTCGTTGGTGCCATGAAAGCACTTCGGTTGCATCATCGTTGATCATACACATTGGTGATTAAGGAAATGTAGAAAACAATGACTCTCGACCTTCTTTAAGGATCGTGTTCTATTCTACTCGAAAGACGAAGATCGTATAAGGCCGCTGATGTATGATTCACTATGGGACGAGGACTGCTCAGACCACAAACCAGTTTATGCAGTATTCACTTTACGGGTTCTCGACCAGCGGCATTAGTGTGATCTTGCTCTCTCACTTCTGATATGCGCCAAACTGATTTTTTGCGTCATCGATGTTTCATATGCCCGGGTGGTTTGTGGCCAAAGAAGGGATTGAGGGAGGTTAGACAGAGGATGGGAATAAATTGGGAAGGGAATAACTGGAATATTTGATGCCGTCTTAAAATGTAAGCCGTGGAATTTCTTTTGCGATGTTTCGGTTGAAGTTTGGCCGAAGCAGCCAAACTTCTACCATGCTTCCATTTTTTTTTTGTGACGTTAAGATCCTTATGCAAAAATTCCATTTCTTGGCATTCGGTGGACAGAGACATAGACACTCGGGGTCAAATCATGGAAGTCACTGAGGGTCAGTATAGAGTCTATCGGAGTTACAAAGGTTGAGGTCCGTTATTAAGAGAGAAAAAAAAAGATTCAGACGTCAATTCCAACAGCTGTGTTCATCGAATTTTGTCCTCTCTGCATTAGAATCCGTTCCCATGGAAAAACGTTGTCGTTGTTCTACAGGAGACGTATTACTTTCAGTGTTTAAATTCATTTTACCTCGGTTGTCATTTTTACTTTTTCACCTTCATATGTTATAAATATTCAAGGATTTCCTCAACGACATTTTTTAAATGAATCACTCTCGCTCTCATCGATGTCCTCAAAAAAAGGCAATTTTTCATCTCACTCTAACCTGATGGGTGGCCGATTCACTTTCTATGCCCCACAGCATGGTAGACTTATTTTTGTCATCTTCAACAACTCTACTGCTCGTGCTGGCGCCGTGTTTTGTCTTCCACCTAATTCGTATGGAGAAAGACAGCACCTTGCAAACAATTTTGTTTTTGTAACAGGTGCTGTAACAATGTTTAGGCACAGCATTTCCAAAATTCCACTAAGAAAGAAAAAGTTAGTTATATTTTACTTGTGCATGCTTGTTCCAAACTTCACATTTCGGTGGTAAAAATATTAAACTGGACTATTTCGTCGTCTTCTATTACGAGTAGCTCCCACACCCAGGCTTCTCCTTCGTCACCAATCCAGGTTTCTCCGAACCACCGACCACTTGTGCTGGCTCTAGGAATGCCGAGAAGGCAGCGGGCGACAGGATAGGCTGTTTGATCGTTTGCCTCCGTTACATGGACATACCATCACCCTGCAACGCAGGCTACTTAAAAAGGAAATCAGTATTCATTTGAATGGAAAGACACCGACCAAAACAGACGACAACTTTCGATCGTCGATCAAGAAACGCAGTTACGCAGGCAGCACTTATGGCACAATGAATTGTGTTGCGACCGACAGGTCCAGCTAGCACCTTAGAAATCTCGGTATTCCGCCCGCGTATAAAAACGTCGCGGTTATTGCAGTGTGCCTATAACAGGCACACGGCAACGCCATCACTATCGTCAATCGCGTAGCAAAATTCCCAAATCAAATAGGCAATCCAAAATACGAAAGAATAATCTGCCGAAAACAAGCTGCTAACAGCAGCAACTTAAATGTGTAGCACACATGCGCAAGAACGCACTGATCGTCGCCTATTTCCCATCATTTTGGGACAGGAAAGTGAACTTCACCATGCCTCCTTGTTCCAATGCAGCATAAATTTATCGCAGCAGCCCCCATAATTTAAGTCGCCTTGGTTTCAAGAGGAGAGCCTAGTAGTTGCCTTGTGATGCAAATGAATCTTCTATAAATTTTTGTTGGGATTTCTGTGAACCTCATAGAGGTATCGGGCGTAACGAAATTCGCGTAATTCTTAAGAATCCTCATTAGATGGAGAGGAAGTTTCGCTTTTTCCCCAAAACGGATATTGCACGACTGTGAAATAGTTCGCTTAGGTATTTTTTCTCTGTGACAGGTTGACGATGAAGGTTTTCAGATGTTTTAACATGCTCGTGGGGGCCCTTTTCTTAAGGATTGAAGGGGATTTATTCAAGAAAGGATGGCATTATTGACGACAATGATTAATGACTTAATGATTTAGGTAATAGACAGTTTTATATAGGCATTATGCAAATAATTGTCGAGTGCAGTCGAGTTCAGTTTACCTTAAAAATACATTTTAAAACAGCATCGTTCTCAATTATTGCATAAGATGCATCCGTATCGATTCGAGCATCTCCGTCGAATTGTTTCCCAGTCTAGCTCTTTCGCCGCCTTGACGTAAAGGTGGAATACGAGCTTTTTACACTTGGCGTGGAAGGCTCCACCAGATTACCTGCTCCAATCTTCTTTATGTTGAAGCTGTACGCTTGTACTCTTTGCTCATTGAGCTGCAGCATGGTAAACGCTTTCTTGAAATTACCTTCCGAATTTCGGTGATCAGTTTCTCCATCTTTTGTGTTAGAGTTTATTAATTGATAGAAAAATGCTATTTAAGAAATATGAACAGAAAAACAGAAAACCAGAACAAAAAAAGCTTCATGGATAAGCGATATCTATCCATCTTTAACAGAAAAAACGCTACCTGCCACGGCTTCCTCGACAGAGTACTCTTTTGTCCTTGATAGTCTGCACAGGGAGTGCGAGTTCCCATCCGTTCTGTCGCTGTTTTTTCGCCAGGTCTCTATTCCGCTCCTCCAGCGATATCGTATTCTTCCGAAAATCCTCGACAACATGGCTCTGGATGAGGGAAACGGAAGAAAAAAGGTAAGGAAATAACAGCACCTGCTGTCTCTTGGTGGAGTTTATGTGGTAGATATCATTCAACATCACGTTTATCCTCCAATGTATCATGTTGCGAAGGATCATGTTAGAAAGTTTGGATAGTAATCTAGGTGGAGTGGCTTTTGCATGGAAATGACCGAATGAGGTGTCAAACTTTGACGACGAGTGAGATCAGTTTTCCTCGAAATTTTTGAATTCTATTCGTCGTTTTGGTTGTATATTAGCTAAACCTTGGAAGTATTGAAATTTGGGTTGGTCTCGTCTCAGAATAGAAAGAAACTTCTCTCCATGTTTCTAGTTGCGAGAGGAGTGTCACTCAAGACACAAAGCAGACTTCAGGGACTGTCTTTGAACACTGTGCACACGCACTGGGCTAGCAAGAAGTAGTGAATACTGAAGTGCTAAAAATAAAATTTCTGTGAGTTCTCGAACCACAAAACTACGGGAAGGCAAGCAGTTACGTACACAAAAATAGAAGAGAACAAAGGCATTAGCATGAGGGCATATGAATATGAAATTGCACATGTACAAATACATAAAACATACAGACGATAACACATACATATGCACATACACTAGTTGTGACTCGTTAACATCTTAACTAGTACCGTTTTATACTGCAGTTATTTTTCACACGCGGCACTGCAATCGGTAACATGAGGGACAGGCATGGGCGCTGCTGAAAAAGATGGCCTTGATACAATTCAGGGATGTCTCTAAGATTTCATATCCTCTTCGATTTTAGCCACCTTGTTGCATTCCACTCCTCTATGCTTGCTTATGTAATCTGTTGATTTCTCCGTTATTCTGTTCTAATTAGCAAACAGAGCAGTGAAGGGGCATCTATGTATGTTTAAGCACACAAGAGAAACAGAAGTGTTGAGCCAGTGATATGACATTATTACTCCCTTTTGACAAGCATCTGTTCCAATGTCGGTACGAGCGTTTGGTTGTCAGTGACAGAAGTTTACTTATTGACTGTGCTATTACTCAGCCCTATATCCTGTGGAGAGTTTTTCTGATGTGCAAATATGAAAGAAAATCCCTTTCAGGAAAAAACGGCACCGCATAAAATGGCAAAAAAGGTTCTTTAGCCTTATGTGCTGCTTCCTGCCTTTTTTTCAAGATTTCATTTTGTAACCCGTATTGGAACCACATGTCTTTGCACGGCAGGTTATACTTAAATGGTTTTAGCTTGGTCCTTTAAGAGTTTCGCTCATATTCTGAGCATTATATGTTCTATGAGATATTGACCACAACAGTTTTCAAGGTGACTGGTCAAAAAGGATCGTAAACGCTTAAAGATATTTCAAACTTAACGCGCATTTTGCAATAGGCCAGACCAGGCTTAGCACAGAGTTGTTTCAGAAGAACCATGAAACGGCGTATTTGTAGCGGTTGGTTTGGGTCAAGCTGCGAGTGCGCCAGTGAGTGTCTTTCATTGTTTAGCAAGCGCAGTTGCAAAAATGGACTTCCTTTCACCTCTTTTGACACGGTTCCTGGTATATTTGATTGCACCCTCATCTATTTCGTATACACTTCGTTTATTTCTGCTTAGTTACTTGGTCGCATAAAGTTCTGAGTAATTTTTCAAGGCGCTGAGCAAAGGTCACTGAAGCTGTTTTGCGCTGCACATATGATGGTTTAGCAGCCGTTTTTTTAGGCTAGCTGCCGTATTTTTCGAGGCATGAGGAAGCTGCGAAACTTCCAACAGTAGGATGCATATATGTCGCTTCTACAATCAGTAAAAAGCTTTATGAGGAAGATTTTTCAGTCAACATCTCGATAGGCGTCTAACCCGAAAAGCTTTCAGACCATCAAGGTATTTGTTATCCGAAAAAGATCTACTCTACATCATTTTCTGCATACATCGTTGCTGAAGTTCACCGATCGAATGGTGTCGACCTCGTTGACCGCAGACAGAGATTCTTTCGACTCACACTTGGCCGACTTGCCTCATCGTGTTTCACACGTGACTTTGGCAAGATTTCCTTCTCATTTGTGCAAAAGAATTTGCAACTGTCGAGTCAAGACTTCGTCATGGGTGGCCTAATATTAGCCTTGAGCTATTCTGAGTCGTGCACAAACTAATTCAGGAGAAATTGCATGCGTTAAACGTTATAGTCATGCGGGCGTGGCTCATGAACGGCAAATGTACTCATTCGAAACTACGCCTGCATTTCATAATTTTACACCTTCGACTGACCTACATACTCGGTTTCTATTTATGGACAGACTGATTTTTATAAACTATAGTTAACTTATCCTCTAACGTCGAATTTTCTAAATGCTCCTGGCGAGCTGTTTCTAAAAAGGACACATTTAGCTAATAGTATAGCTTCTCTGTCAGCTCTTTCCTTGTCATTTTATGCGGATATGTTGCTTTGAACAGACCAACGTTGGCTAATGAAGGTCGGTTTGGAGCGGATTGTAGTTAAACATTTCCTTCATAATAACGAGAAATGCTGGGCACACTAATATTACAGACTGCAGTCACGTACTACCAGTCATCAACGCCAACACATCGAAGAGGAAGGAAACAGCAGCTCATTGGAACTCTCTTATCGTTGACAACATTTTGTCTTATTTTTTTACGGAAAGGTGGCATAAGTCGCCAGTTTGCGGCTCTCAATAATCTCAACAAATCTGTTGCTTTTCTGGACGCTCAAATTTTTGTTAGGCACACAATTAATTTGTGTTTTGGTGCAATTGGGGCACTTCACGTGGTTGAATTTGTGTAACGACTAAATCTGTCAGGTTTAGCTTTTCTTGATTGCCTAGAAGACTGTATTTCCTTACGCTGATCATTATGCGAGGCTGATCTGCAAAATGAATACTGTATTGGCCAAAAGAATGTAGGTCGTGAGGAGGTCGGTTTAAGTTCGCTAGAAAATGCTGAGGCTAAAGGATTATTATGAGCGGACCCCGTTACGGGAGAAAACAGACAGAAAATAGTGGAAACTTTAATTGTCGAAAAGTCTTCTGTTACTTCTACTTTTTTCCATCTCGTTTTCCTTTTTGATGAGCCACAGTGTAATGTGTCTCAGCGTACATTTCAACAAACCAATGCCCATCTTACCTTTTCAATCTCGATGCTTCCGCATTTGTGCCACTGTTGCACCTACACCATGTTTAAAGTCCACGTGCACTAGTGGGACTGACTGCAGTGGACTTGAGCTATATAATGGTGCGGATGCCATGCATCTGTGCATCAAGGTACACTTCCTTCGTATCAAATCCGCGCTGACGGTGCTCATCCGAGGAATGACGTTTCAGACTAATGCGCGTTCTAAATTGCCCTACTGCGACCAATGCGCACACTACTGTGCGTCAGTCAGCGCGTGCAGTGCCTATTTCGGTGCTTTTATTTAAAATAAGCATCATTCACCAGTTCACTATATTGATCAACCCTGTAACTAGAAATTACTACGCACCTGTAACTAAATTACTTCTTCGTGTTTTGTTGCCTTTAGGAACACCGTATTTCTTCTATGAGAACTTTTGGCAACGGAAATGCAGAGGGTATTTGTAGCCACCTGCTCGCAAGAGTGTTTGCAATGTTTCCTTTATTTTCACACTCTGCTACTTCAACTTCTCATCTCCCGTGTTGTTCGCAGACCTTGCTCAGCGAAACGTTTGGAAGACCTACTTTTCGTTGTCTCCGTCGCGAAACGCCTAACAGTGCAACAGGGGCGGTAAATAAAGGCATCCGTTATGTGCTGATCTGATGGGGTCATAGCCACCCAATTTTTTTCGAACGACTGCATTCGAAATTTACAGGGGAGCTGTAGGAGCGAATTTAGGGCGAACAGTAGGGGAGAGAAATGTCGACATCCCCTAATGATGTACCCTAACAACAGCAGTGCGGAAAGCAGTGAGCATTGCAAGAAAATGAGGCAAGAATACGCTAAAAACACCTGCAACGCACGAGGCTGAAGTATTGTAGTCGATAGCACTTTGCATCCCTCAAGAGCGAGTGAGAAGTGACAGCCTCCCACACGTCAAAGTTTTTCCTGTGGCATGCGAAAAACGTCTCGGTCTTGAGAAAATTGCCTCTTTAATGGTGATACATGAATAGGTACTGAGTCAGTAAGCTTGAAACTTGCGCAAGATGATCGTTTTGTATCCCATATGTAAGAATGTGGTACCCAATCGAAATACCCGTTCGCTGAACGCTTTTGGCGCGGACATCTCATCATACATTGTAAGAAAATCTTGGTCTCCTTATTCTCGGCCTTCTTTCGCATTTGTCAGAATGCCTTATGCAGGTGTACCTTGTAAACTGTGCTGCTCATGTAGGCCAGTTTAGGTTGCCCCTTAGCCAAGACTAAGACTGGTCAAGTGTTCTGCTTGATGTTTAAAAATTTAGCTCATTGGGTTATGGATTTGCTCATTCTCAGTTTTTGAGGTTGATGCCTGCAGATTTCGTTTGGTTGATCGTCCAATAATATGTAGCAGTAAAAGGAAGCGCTCCATGATGACACTGGCATTTGCGACTGAAAAACAACTAACGCGACAAAAGTAGAACATTGGCCTGACAAAAGTAAGGCATGGTAATAAGTGCTGAAATTTAGCCTCAGTGGTTCTCCAAGAATGTAAGAGGTGATTTCCTTGCATCCTTTTGCATTTTTAGTAGCTAATTTCTGCATGATCGTAAGGGTGCATATATCTCATCAACTTTTTATCATTGCGTTGTTGTTATTGTCTATTTTATTCGAGGGCTTGCGTGTTGCTTTGAATTTCCGGATGGGTGGTGCGCGCTGCTTTCTTCATTTGAAAGGCTGAGGAAAAAATGATATAGACTAACCTCTAAATCAAAGGTTGCAGCACGTTTCTTTTCAAGTCCAACTTTCAAATCTGTGCAGAAATAATTGATGTTTATTCTGTAGATAATCGACATCAGTCTTATTCACGATCTCCTCACACTGCTTCGGATAGTCTTTCGTTCATCACGTCACCTTGGCAGAACGCATGATCGCCATAGAATCGGTGTGGAGCAGAGTCCAACAGACATTTCCTCAAATTCGAAGGAAAAGCAGGGCTGGACGGTCGACTACTTTCTCCTTATAGTCTCCACCAATGTCCAACGCAACTGTTGCCACAATACCGTGCGAATCATCGGTACGTAAAATCGAAGCAGATCTCATTGACACATTCCCTAATGTTGATCCAAGTTTAAGTACGTCTTCAGCTCACTCTATTATTGTATTTATTACTTGCTGTGTGTCATCACCGTTGAAGAATATTTAAATAATTGGCATCATTCGTTTGGAGTGCGAGATTGAACCAATCCAGTTTAAAAAGCTATTTTTGCAGGGCAGATGCTTTACTCAGCATGGTCTGTGGATAGCAACAGACAGCCCAAATGGCGCTCTAAAGCGGTTTTTCTTTCATTGCATTTGTAGGGCAGTCATATGTCCTTATGTTTTCAGAAACAGAAGTTAGATAGTAAAAATTTCCACTTCTCAGGCTCTTTTTCATTTCATGTTTTCTCTGCGTCATTCTCATCCACTCACAGCACTTTGTCTGAACATGATGTCTGTTACGAATGCGAGTTCACTAAGATCTTTGCCAGCAGCAAACAGAAGTGAAATAAACTCGCTGAATGCATAAATTGACAGTGCTGTCACTGCAGTGATTCCGTGCCTTCACAACGCGATAACGATGCAGAATCGCGAGGCTGACTGTCGTTCCGTATGTAGTCCTGGTCAAGCGCGCAAATTCTCGTCGCACGACTGCTTCCCTTTCTCCACCATATTCGAACATTCCAAACTCGCTTCAGCGAACTGGTTCAGTGCAGGACTGTCGTCCAACTTCTCGAACCTACAGCTGATCCTGTTAACCCGTCTCCTTTCATAAAAACCATTAAATCCTCACGGCTATTTGGATGTTTTGAGTTCGAAATCAGTTTTTTCCTAGAGGACACATGGTATTCGACATATTGCTTTTAAATTTCAGATAAGCAATTAGTGAGCTGCTGGATTACCTCAAATTTCGATGTATGAAGAGTCTGCATAATCCTATCTTTCACGGAATGATGCACTTAACATTTCTTCAGATTCTGAAAGTCGCCACAATAAATGCATATGTCAGATGAGCGCACGGTGAAGATTTGAGAGTGAATGGTAGCATAATAGGTGATCCGAGCTGGTAGCGTTCACCAAGTGACAATCTACCGAAATTTTTTACGGTCTAATTCTTTAAAATCAGGAATTTAAAGAATAATGTTGCAACTACTTTTCATGATATGAAACAGTGATAACGGGAACTGTGAAAAAATATGATGTCAAAAAGTATGACACTAATGTAGAAAGAATTCGATGGAAAAGAAGCGAAAAGTTGCAGCGAATGGCATCTGAAGTGAATTTTCTTCGTCTACTGGATGTTTTGGTTTCAGGAATTAGCGCTCCTGATTAGTCAATAGCTCTTTACACTCACGCACCCTTCCCTATTTCTCCATTCACCACTCACTCATGGTTTTTTGGTCCTTTGAAAGCACCATGTGTTCATTCCAAAGTTACTGCTCTGCTAAAATTATTCGCCTTCTCAGCAATTATTGTATCTTTTAATGCAATCAGTCGCTGTAACAGCAGTCAGTCCGAATATATATCTCCTCTTTATTGAGATGCAAATTAATGACGTTCTAATTCAGATGTTGCCGCATGCTGATGGCTGGTATATCTCTGCAGTCAGAAGCTACTTTGAAATTATGCACTGATAATTATGTCAGATTATGTCTGTGCTTCCACTTTCTAAACGCTGCAACAGCCTGCATTAAAGGACGATATCAGTTTGAAGGCGGCACATCAGTAAAAATGACTGTGCCCACAGAAGATGAATTTTGAATGAATTTAGCAGAAAGTAGTGGATCGAGATGTGATTAAGTTAATAAATGTTGAACAGTCTGAGCATCCGAAGAAACACTGGAATTATATTCAAAGTTTCCTTGGTCTGTGGGGGTGCTGGAGCTCGTCCTCTGCCCAGAGTGATGTCCTGGTTGCCACAATAAGTCGGCACTGTCCGCATTGGCTGACAATTAGCAGTTGAGGTATAACGCAAATGTTGCTGTCATTTTATTGTAACACGTTTTTTCGCCAATGTTTACGAGTTTTCTGAGGCAGGAGTAGAACGGTGACAGGGGCTGATCAACGTTAGCATTGTTCCATCCTCAAAATGCGTTGTAATTGTGTTTAGATTGTATGTGCTTTGTAAGTAAAACCTTGATCCAGCCATTCATTAATCCGGTGTTGCGGCTTGGCGGTATGTCAAAAAACGTAGCTTGAACGCATTTTTTGTTGAATGACCAGATTGAGAACCGAGCACACGTACGGCTTTATCCATTTATCCCACTCACGCCTTCGAACAGGCTTGGCCACATTCTCTCACTCCTGATCGAAGCCCAGTTCTTTGTTCGAGCATTGTGTGGGCAACTTTTTTGTAGGTAAATTGTGGCAGATGTATATACAAGGGTTGCATTCGTGGTTGTGGGCTAAGACTCTTATTGTTGATCATCAAGCCTTCGCTGTTCATGTTCATTGCCACGTTTCACGAGCACTGTAATAAGTGCGCAACTTTAATTTGATGTATTTCTGGCTATCGCGAGCACATATGTTTTGAGGTTAAATTTTTTATCTTCAAAAATATTCGAGGAAAAAAGTGTGGAATATAATTTAGGATATCATGTCTAAAATATAGGTACAATAAATATGGCACAAACGTATAATACTTGCTTTAATCTGGAGCATAAAGTTCCTGCACATCACATTCCACTGGATATTGTATTGCCAGCGTCGAACTTCGATAAGTGAAACGCGTAGG
Organism: Parascaris univalens; assembly: GCA_037576465.1. Taxonomy (NCBI): domain Eukaryota; kingdom Metazoa; phylum Nematoda; class Chromadorea; order Rhabditida; family Ascarididae; genus Parascaris; species Parascaris univalens. The sequence goes on along the minus strand of CM075173.1, from coordinate 58,095,012 downwards.
CTGGGGTAGAGTAATCCTAAGGCTACGGAAATACGCAGCTGAGAATGTAGCCCTACTTTTCTTCCGTAGGAATTTGATTGATTTGAGTACTATAAAAAGTAAGGCATTCTGATCCACATATAATCATGAAAACTCTTCCAAAGAACTCTTGTACTGCCACATGACCGGTTGCCTGACTCGCATTTCTGCCTTCTTTTTGCACTGCATCAGCTTCTTTTCAGAATTTTTTCCGTCATAGTCCACTGAAACGTCGTTTAATTGATGGCGACATTCAGTGCATCATACGTTGGTTTAATTGAATTTGCTTGTTACTTGTTCGCCATCAAAAAATCTGACGGAGGAAACCATGCCATTATTAAAATGCCTGAGACCACTCAATTTGCAGGTATTACGCAAGTCACAGTACAAAGTTTGGGCAGCTCGTGAAGTATCATGCCGCAAGAATTCTTATTTACGTTGGAATTGGTGATCGATTTGGCAGTTGCTTCAGCTTGTTTCATTTTCCGGGTGTTCATTTCTACTGTCGTTTTTCGTCACTTTTCAGTTTTTCTGCATGCACTGTTATTTCGTATTAATACATATGTTTGGGAAAGATTTTTACGGTGTTGAGGTGACGAGATATAGTCACCTAACATCGTGCAAAGTACCTCGCTGCTAGCTCTACATGCATAGCGGACTGAACAGATTCTCTGATCACAGTGCAGTTTCTGAGGCGTTTATTACTTGTTTTGTGCAAAATTTCTCATTGTTTATATGGGCTGTTACATGACACACCTTTTGTACAAGTTGCATGTAATGACCGATTTTTGATGAATGCTATTCTGCAATCTGTTTGTTCCCGCAAACCTTCCCTGTACCTTCCCACTCCGTCATCAATAACTTTTCTGTGTACTTTCGATATTGTACAGTGGAGGTAAGTGAAAATATGATCGCGCTATGAAATCAAATGTTTTCTTGTAAGGAATTATTTGTCAATTATTTCCCACTACGGAGCGCCAGCCACAAAGATATTCTGAATCGATAATGGTTTCTTCCCATTTTTTTTTTTTTTGTTGTTTTATGTCCCATATAGCTTGTTTAATGTTCCTTTATGGTTTTGCAGAGAAAGGTGATAGTATCAAAGGCTAAAACATAACGATAACATTGTTAGGTCGATGTTAGCAGATGAAATGTTAACATTGTAAGTTTTAGACTGAATGGAATAGATGTGCAAATAAAAGGTTAACATGTTTCGGCCCTTACCTCCTGGTGTGTACACCTGAATTATGCGCGTACCATCGTCACAATGAAACACATAACCTTGTTAGTAGAGGGGAATACAACAGTCGTCATGAAGCATGTGTTGTGAATAGGATAATGAAGTGAAGCTGCAAACAAAAATGTGGGTGCAGTGTTTGTTATGACCGTGTAAAGATCCGGAAATTCTTAAATATGGGCCTACGCGGTACTGAAATAAAACGTTCTAGAAAGCTTCTAACAAAAATATTTGGGCTGAAAACATCAGGTGCGATAAGCGAAGAATATTTTAAGGCGATATACGTAATTACTCAAGTAAGCAGTTATAACCTAAAAGCTTCAAAAGTTAATCCTACAGCAAAGTGTTTCGAAGTGCAGATAGTCTTAACCGTTTTAGTGGGTCCGAATGTATTCCGGGAAGAACGTGTTCGCGACTATAAAGAAACATCAAAATAAAGAGTAAACTAAACCGCTTATATTCCGATGGTCCGAACGCGCTACGTAAACATAAGATACCAATAATCACGTTTGTTTTCAATGCGCGAGAGCATCTATGCTGATGTCAACGCCGTTAAAGTATCGTCCTATGTAGATCAGTGTTTATACGCAATGTGCGGTCACCCTCATGCATTGACTCAAGACAGTGGCGTTGGAGATCACAAAAGTGAGATGTCGCAGTATAAAGAGTAAGAATACTGTATGTGTAGATATGTACAGCAGAAAAAAGAAACTATGCATATACAAAACACATATATAGTTTCTTAGTAGGTGAGGTGAGAAGGGATATTCGCTTTAGTTGGGAGGAAAAGAATCAACAATTTCAGGAGTGCCTGAAGCCTTCCCTCGACTAAACATTGTCTGCCGGATAGGTGAACTTATAAACTAGTTCTGGTTCACTAAGTAATACCTCAAATAACGTCGTAAGAACTGTTTACACTATAGTAATAATTAATCCCGCTTCTTGACTAGCTGTTTTGTTGAAATAGTTCCTCGAAATTTTAAACATATTATGCAAGAAGTATTAAATCTAATCTGTTATTTTTCCGACCTTCCAGATAATGCTAGCGGGATATTATACGCACAAAGACACGTATATGCACTCCGAAATACGACAAGACTATTACGCTTTCCTTTAGGAGGTCCTAAAGCGCACCAAAAATGCTACTTTTTTGAAGGAAGTATGCACTTGTGGATCCTGAAGTAGCTCTCGTTCTGCCATGTTGTTGCGTTGTGTTAGTGATCCCGAGGCGCTGATGTCTGCCGAAGTTCAGGCTCAGTGCCTTCCGATCGGCCTGAGAGGCAGTTAAGGACGATGAAGCATGTAAAGGTGAGGTGATGGTCAGCACTGATTCCCTTGTGTTTTGCATCATGCATCCTTCAAAAAATGTCGATTGACGATGTCAGAGTTACTCAATTCGAATTGAGCACTCCGAGTAAGAGCACACGGAAATAATCCGAAAGAAGATGGATGCGTTTTTCTTCGTCAGAGAGGAGTTCAATCGAAGTGGTCGCTTCGTGGTGTTGCAGGGTCAATTGCCAAGTAAATTATACAACAGTTCTACGCATGTTCATCGGCTGATTGGTTCACAGAGCTGGAAGAGACGCAATATAAAGTACGAACTCTTGTGGCTGAAGAGTGATATCTCGCTCACGTTACGTTTATTTGGAGCTCCATGTATAAGAAGTGAAAATTTATGGTCTTTGTGTCATGATTACTTCTTTTTAGGAACGAAAACGAAAACTTTTTCACAGCCAAGTTTACGAGAATGAAGTCAGAATGAAAAAACTTCCCATTCAGGTAATGCGGACGAATTATTAGTTATTCAGTGTGATGCAGGTCATCTACATGAGACCGCACTGTTATGATACACCGTTTCCTACAGGAGTAATGTTTCGCTTGAGTTCGTTTAACAAAACGCGAAAGATTGCCGAGCACTGTAATTGGGTACTCAGCACAGTGGTGATAGGGTGCGTGGAGAAAAAGCGAACGTTGGATATGAGGGAATCACGCATTAGTCCACCTGTCAGTGCTGAGGAGTTTATTTTCTTAGAATCTTTCGGTTCGGCGACTTTGTATTCTTGGTAGCGCGAGGTTTGCGAGAGGAGAGAGGGAGCCGTAGATCTTTGCCTCAACGGGCTTACTTGATCAGCTTCCTTTAGATAGCCTCGGTATGAGTCCGACGACGCGCATTAGCCTTCTTCCCAAAGCGAAAGCATTAACACATTTCATCGAGCTGTGTAAGTTTTCGCATTAATTCGACTGTCAGGAATTATTGTTTTAGGGATCCTGTCGTTTATCAACTGTGATTACTTCACAGATATACCGGTCACTAAGTAATGGAGATAGAGTGCTTCCCTGTACAGAGATGGGAATGTTGCTTTGAAGAGATTGACGGAGGGGAGACCACATGTGCCAAACAAAGAGTATCATTTCCCGCAGATAACTTGCGTCCCGTTACACACCACTCAACTGTCGGTGAACTTTCACCGAAGGAATATTAGAAACGCCAATACTAAGAAATTACTTAAAAGAGATCTGCCAACAAAAACATGCAATACGAGTCTGTTAAACGGATTCGTACGAAACATCACTTTTCCACTATTTCCTTTGCTTGTCCAGTTAAAATAAGTCAAAGAGCGTCCTAATTCTAATTTCAAACAGCGATGTTTTTATGGAATTCACCTGAGAGCTTCCATTCTTGGGAAAGGTTCATCTTCAGCATGAGAACACGCACGTTAATTGCGAGCGAAAGAAATGAATGAAAACACAATAGTGCTTGCTTAGCGTAATGATCTCAATTAAAGAAGTGAAACAATGCAGGAATCTTTTGAAAAAGGAGCGATGGAAAACCCGCTTTCAGCCTATTATCCTCATGCTACTAGACTGCTGCGCTCAACTTCTACTTTAAAATATCACATAGTCGTTGGTATATCCAGTCCAGTTGTCCTTAGTTATTTGTGTGGCTCGCGATGGAACATAATTTTTCCTTAAAGAGCACTATTTTAAAGTTCAGCAAAAATTCGGTTGAACCATTCATCTCACCCCGGTAAAAAAAGTCTCCCGAATTACTTATTTACTTTCGAGGCCTTTCTTGTGGTCAGTGAGATGTGCAGGTCGGGTTGGAGGAGAGAGGAGGGGAGCTTTAATAAAGCGTGCCTGGGGCGATGAAGTAGCATAGCTTTTTGCATTGAAGCTTGTTATGTAGGCCGCTTGCTGTCATCTACATAAACAACAACATTTGGCCAGTAATGCCTTCACCCTCCGGAACGGATTTTAAATCCTCAGTCGAACATCGCCTTTTTTCGGCGCACACGGCGGCACGAAGCAAATGTGCTGCTTTTAATTCAGAACCATTAACGTGGTGAATATGATAGTTCGCTGAGCCAGAAGATTCTGATCATGTTGACCATATTTCATCACTCCTAGCTCTCATAGCTCGCTGGTTGCAACTGCTGGAGGTGGTCGCAAGTCTTTTCGAGCGGCAACCAGTGATCGACTGATAATGAAACAGCACTATAAAAGTATTCCTGGAATACTTGAAGAAGGGGGAAATTTTCCTAGTTGAGACGGTGGAAAATAAGGAGAAACCTTTTTTTACAGCTACTAGAAACTTCAGGATCGCTTCCTGCACTATGATGAAGCGCGGGTAATAGATCGCTGCAGCAGTTTAAAGACTGTCTGAGAAATTCAGAAGGAGTAAAGCATCAGGAGGTGTTTCACTACTCTGTGTGGGATATACCGAGCATTTTTAGGAGTGGAGAGAAAATCCAGTAGATACACTGGTTAACGAATTGAAGTGCGTTCGACGTTGACGTGGGCCTGTTGGTTGCGCTGGGCGGTGCATCAGCAACAAGATTATGGCACGTCACATATTTGCAGTCACGTCCAATCTAATCTGTGGCGAATTTTACTGTGTGCATACTTGTAGACCACTGTCATTGACTCCAATATTTTCGCCACGCTACCGCGATTTTTTGCTCGCTTTCTGGCAGACACTGTTTATAGTCCAACGTAAGCTGGATTTCGCTCAGAGGTTGTTTCGTCAGCGAAGATAGCTCTCACAATTCATTCTGGTTTCACCCAGCCCTACTTATCAATATTTTGCTTTTTTTAGCGTTGTTTGGTGTATATTTTTGGGAATTTTTGAATGATTTATCGACAAGAATCGAATAATTTCTTATTATTGTTGCCGATTTGCCATGTTTCTTGCAAATCGCATGTATTGTTTTATGTATCTGTTTTCAAAGAGAGTCAAAAAATTCCCAGGATTTGACTGTCGAACGTTCCGAGTGGAGGAACTCGTCTACAGGCACACTCATCGCAAGGTAGACGCCTCCGTGATGGATATGCTGTAATTGCACAATTGATCTCTGCAATCTCCTTATGTTTTCCATATATGCATTCTCAAAGATGCATGTCAAGTGCAATTTCTTAGTTATCCAGTTTTTTGCTGTGACGTTTGTGGGTGTTTATGTATGTATCTGTCTATATACCTGAACGTAGGTGTGTGCGTGTGTCTGCATGTATAAGTGTATGATGTGTGTGAGGGCGTGCGTGCGTCCATATGCTTCCAAGCTACGGTTAAGTTGTGGTGAGAAAATATAGCTTTCATGATATGTGCAGCTTAAAGTGATATTTCACATCCCGTTCCACTAAAGATAGCACATTTGCTCACTTATTCGTGCTGATATTTGCGGGGTGGCGCAAATGCCATCCTATGCTCTCTGTACGAGCGCAGTGAGATTGGGTTTTTTAGAGTTTTAGAAAGAAATAATGATTTGTTTTGTTTGGAGGCGACAGTTAATTGCATCAGAAGAAGTGCTTTGAGCGAGGAGGCAGTGTAACTGTTATGCCCGATCACATCGGTTTCTTTTACAACTAACTAATCACACATCTTATGCACTCTTTTGCATCGTTCATTTACTCTTTCTATCGATCTGGTGGTGCCAGCATACGACGGCCTTTGCAGTTTGTTCGAATAGAAAGTGCAGAGAAAAAGGGTGACTTAATGAGCCGATTGAGGATAATTATGGACGGAAGATTTCGTAGAGGTCGATTAATAAGGCAATTTCAGGTGTCTAACCAAGAAAAAATTAAAACATTGAACTTCCTCATTGTTTACACATAACGGTGGCGATAAGTGAAGTCGGTATCAAAAAAGAGAAGGGGCGATGAGGGTCACTGTAGTCGTACGTGGCCAACACTTCTCCTGTCTTGTAAACTCGATCGGTTCGTTCGTACGTGAGTTCCAGCGTGACTGCATTGAGAACAACTGGCGTTTTCGCACGCAGCAGAAAACACCTGCAATGATTAGGCAGATAGTCAGAACGACTTCCTATTGACAAGCACATCTATCATCTTTTATGGTCGTGCCGATTTCCTCAGCTTCATTTCCGCCTCGAAGTCGTGAGAACCAAAGATATTCTCTGAGATGTGTACTTCAGTTCCACTTCGAACTGCATCTTTTTCTTGGCATCCATAATTTTAGGGTGTCCTTGAATTTATTGCAGTGAACTTATCCACCTTGACGTGTGTGTCGATGACCACGGATGGTGAAAAATAAGATAATTAGTGTTGTGAGTAAAATAATATAGAATAAGAAACATTTCTGTAATGGGGGCTTGCATGAGATGTTGCACAGCTGTGGGAGGACACCATCATTCAACTTTTTGCGTAGTCTGAACTGCAGCATACTTAAAAATCGGCTAGCTGCTTATGATGGATTTCATGTGCTACCACAAATTGTCTGACAGGTTTTCGTTGTTCTTCCGCTCTTCAGATGTGCTGTGTCACCTCGAATGTATTCCTTTAGTAAAATCAGTCTGAGGAATGAGCCGAAATGCCCATCCCTGAAATGAACACCTCTCAAGGTTTTACAGAGTATTTATGGCACTGCTGTCAACACATGTAAACTGTTGTATGTACGTGTTCCTAGACACAAAATTCTGAGAAAAAACGACCTTCGCCTATAAACTCTTATCCTGAAATAGCCTCCCTTCCTCCCTTCCCACTTCCTCCCATCTAGACGTTAATGAACCTAGGGTTTTCCGGGCGGTCTGTTGGAGGCAATGTGGAAATAAACTCATAGACTCACTTGCTGTCTTTAGCGGCCACTGTTTGTATTTTCTAAATGCAAAACTCCCTGATTTTTAGGTCACCTAATGGCTTCTTCAGTTCCGTCGGCTGGAGTCGCATTATTCGGAGTGGGCGTTCCATTACATGCCGGAGTTTGAGAGCGCCTGAGGTGATACTGAGAACTAAAGTGTGTGAAAGGTAGCGTAAAAGATATTAGTGGGCTGCAGTTGGAATTTGCGTTGTATTTGGCGACGTTCTTTCGCTTGCGGCATCGAGCATTCTTATTGTTGTGTCTTCTGTTGACTTAACAATATGCTTCCTTCCGCGGTGGGCGTATACGAAATTTGAGCGTTGAAATTAACAGCTTGCTCGCACTTCACATTTCTCTTGCACTGTTGCCTAGCTGCCTGATGATTTCGCATGTTCTATGCCTTTATGAGATGCCGATATTGTTCTTGTGCATAAACGGTTGCCAGAAGGGCGGAGAGCGGACTTTCTAAAGTACCAAGATGAGTGCAATTTCAGAAACTACGAGGATATTTTCGTAAGTACACAGTTCTATAAAAAATAAGAAGCGATCTCTTTCAGGATTGCCGGATTTTTTCCGGCACCAATATGCAGTTTTTTCAAACACACAGACTGATGCGGGGATTGGTTTATAGGGATAAACTGGAAAGGGAAGAGTGCTCTTGAAGAAATTTCGATTCCAGAAAAGCGCTAAGAGACCTGAAAAACACCTCCATCCTCTTGAAGCATCATTTAATTGCCTTCGTTGTGACGCGTCAATAACAAACCGCGTTTAGCTCATTTTCTTTTGCTCCTTCGTTTTGCTTGTAGGCTATTCGCCTAAGTTTGCTTTTTCCCGTCATTTTGTGCAAAAAATAAGGCCGTAAATTCTACGAGTTTCGAATTATACAGCCAATAACGATATTGCACTTTCCTTTCTTGAAATGGGGAAACCTCTAACCAACCAATTGATCTGATTTTATCACCTCTCTTGACCGTGATGGATCGTTGTTGAGGTTTTTTTGCTCTTTCTACTCTGGTTGTTGAGGTTTCTTGGATCGTTGTTGAGGTTTCTTTCGCTCTTTCTAATCACTCGGTAACTGTTCATGAATACCTTCGAAGGTGATTCGCTGTAAGGTATAGGTATATAGTGGACCATTAAACGGGACAGAGATGGGCCAGATCATACTGATTTTTGGTATGGCGGAAGGCTTATTGCTAACTAACCGATTTCACTAGTACCAACATGCATGCTTCGATGCCATCCATGTACGTGATGGTTGCGGAGTGTTTGATATCGGTCGCGAGTGCACATTTGTCTGTCACTGTAAACTTGTTATTCATGGCAGCTACTGCGAAGTGCGCAAGTACTTCTATTCTTAAGCAGCAATCTTTTCCCAGTTTTCATCAGCTAAAGAAGTTATATTTGTCTGTGGCAGCTGCGAAAGACGAGCTCTAAGTGAGGACAAATGCACAACAAATTTGTCATTGAGCATTTGCGACTAAGCCCGCCTTATGTTTCAGATACAATTTGTTGCTGAGGTGGAAGAGTTTTGAAAGAGATTGCAAACATAGGCTGACGACTCCTTTCTAGGGAGAAAGACGATAAATCGTCGTGCTTTATGGAAAATTGATGCTTTCTTGCAGGTATTCTTTGTTTTTCAAGCAATAGCTTGCTGTTGAAATGCTATATAATACGATGAATCAATACATTCCTACATTCAACATCGGCGGCGAGGTGTTGTTTCGATGTAACGAATGCAACTTTTCGTTCAGTTTTAGTTTGCAAGAAATGGCGAGCGTTACAATCCACTGGAGCGCAGTTTGGCTATAGGCATTTTTAAACTATGGAAGAAGGAAATTATGTCACATGCAAAGAAAAAACAGGATAGTAACATAGCAGAGGATTCTCAGCCTTTTATGACAAGGTTATAGGGTTTCACAGAAAGTTGGGAATGGACGTGTAGGAAGACATAAGCGCGAAGATTAGTTTCCAACAGGTGTCATAATTTTGAATTAAGGTGATGATGAACTATAAACGCAATTGTCTCTCCCAGCTCCGAAATGTGCAGAGAATGCGACTTTAAACAGACTGTGCAGTTGATTAGTTTTTAGCGTTTTCGTTGTCTGCTAGCGTGAGAGTCAGGATGGTTTATGTTGCTGGTATTTTTGGTTCCTACCTGAACTGTATATGGACAGGTCTCTCTCCTTTCCCCTTCCCACCCTCCCTCTTATATCCCATACACCGGGAGCTCTGTCAATTTTTGGTCTGCCCCAATCTTGTGTAATATTTCAGATAGATGCATCACCGCAAATTTCTGCCAAGAGCTAGCTTGCGAAAGCTAATGAAAATTCTGAAGGACTTAAGTGTGCGTAAGTTAAATCGAATCCCACACATTAGGTGCGTTCTTAGTTTGGAGCGTTCGCTTGCGACGGCTAATTTTGTGCCATTGATTGCAGAGACAAATATTTTTTCTTGCTCAGTGGTTAAAATGCTTGCGGTAGAGAAAAAGAATTGAGCATGTAACTTCGAAAGATGTCAGCAGCGTACTTGCTAGATTGGGCGTCGGAACTCAGGATGTTGTATAGACAACGTGGTAACGACTTTATTCTCTAGACAAGTCAGTTATTTTCATGATCTTGGCTGTAGTTGGGTGAAGAACGGCACTGTCTTGGACAATCAGCGATAAGGACAATCAGAGAGGCATGGAATTGTAGAGAGTATAAACTAACGCTGCACTGATAAATTCCCTTCTCAGTCGCAACACTTTTTACAGCACTGGAACTCCTAGACTTCTTTTGCCCTTATGAAACGGAGATGTGAAGGAGCCGTATTCATTTTACTGTAATTGAGAACAACTGCTTCAAGAGATTCATAGGGGATAGAGATTTTCAGGAAAGTTTTGTAAGGAAGCACCTTACAGCCACTCTAAGAAACCTAGTAGGAAAAGCCGGGATTTTGTGAGTTTCGGAAACGAACTGAACAAAGTTCGACCATAAACGGAAGAAGAGAGGTTGAAATTTTTTTCGGATCCCATTCAGAATTCTGCTAATATTTTGTCATCCAGGACTAGGAAGGCATTTGCGAACCAAAATAGAGCTGTCATATTCGTTGTACCTTTCTTTTCTCTCAAACCCAGTGGACGTGCAAGCTCACAGAACAGAAAGCGGCGTTACCAAAAGTGCGCTGTAAACCTGACGGGACAATATCCGTCGGAATGAGATTGAATGTATACGCTTCCATTGCATATATATGTATATATGCATATATAAGAAGGAAGGATTGAATATATATATATAGGGAGAAACGAATGCCGTCACCCCATGCTGCTTTGTAATTCATGCGTGATAAATTAACCACTTTAATAGGCTAGCAGTACTTGAAACCCGATTAATGCTGCGGTACTTAAGTTGATCTGACGTTCGTATCAGTTTACAAAAGAATCCTTTCCATGTAACCGTCTCATGAAAATGCAGTTTGGCCAGTTGCAAGACACGGACTTATTTGTTGCGGTCAGTTTCCCCCATTACTACGTCTAAGGCTAATGGCTGAACCTGGAGGTTGGTATGGGATATGTGAGCTGTGTACTGATTGTATTCCATTCTTAGCTGTAGCTCTATTGTTTCCTGAATTCAGACGACCCAACAGACAAACACATAAATTCACAGATGCATCGCAGCGTAATCGCTCATAAAAAGTATTAGCATTTGTGAATATGCAGAATGCTTGATTGACGAATTCAAAGTGAGCAGACTCTGGCAGTGTGGTCAAACAGTAATGCCGAACGATGAGGCGCTGAAAGCAGTCTGTTATTAGGCGTAGTTGTGTGGGAGTGCAGTGAATTTGCAACAAGTGTGGAATGCTGCGCACACCAGAGTGCCTCATAGCACCATGTGCGCAGTTAATCGCGTTCTTTGATGTTAATCGAGTTGTTTGAATGGATTTGCTGAAGCAGTTGCTCAGAAATTTAGCACCACAATAATCAAAAACTATGTGGTGTCGAGAGGGAAACGGTCATTGAAGCAGTTACAGTACAGCTTTCGGGTTTATCTGCATTCTTTTATGTAGGCTTCAGGAGGTTTTTACCGAACTCAGCATTGCCATCTTCGCAGGCATAGTTTTCTTGATATTTAAAAACTAACGCCGTTAAGCACTACCGGGGGTGTCAGGGCCGTGAAATTCTGATTCATAAACGCGGTTAGCAACACTGCGAGCGTCTATACAATGGCTTTTGGTTCACCAAACATGGTAGGCGGTAATAAGAGCATAGTGCGACGGATTGGTGCAAAAATTCCCCCTTTTCTTGCGCTCGTTTGCCTCGGCTGCTCGCACAGACCCGTCCTGCGTCTGCAAACGTGGGTGCACTTACGATAGTCGCCCACGGCACTATGAGATATCGACAATTTGATGAGCCAATACTTTCTTTGAAACCTAATCCAGAAACGCCACGTAAAGTAATCTTTCTGAGAATGCCTTCGTCTTTGCGCTTTATGTTGAACTAAAGCGCTTTCCTAAGTGCAGCGCCCACGATGGTTCACTTCCAATGGAGTGGTTCGGTTAATGTTCGATCAGTTCTTTTCAATATGTTCGTTTGGGTTCTAATTTTGTTATTATCAGTGCCCGTTTTAATGGTAGTTTTCTGCGTCTATTCCATAGCTCCATTTATTTGAGACAAAATGCGTAGTGGATTTTTGCTATCCTGCTTTGACAGCCGAATGTACTATGCTTTGATTTCCTTTGGAATACCATGTCCTGGCGAGCGGTGTGATAGTTGGCGAACGACGAGCTCCGTTGTTTGTCGTTCAGCTTCAGAGTGCCTTTAAAGCCACTTTTGGCTTACTGATTTACAAAATAGTTACAGTCTATCTTTTGGTGAGTCTTCGTCAGCAGCTGAAACTTTTGTGAGATGAAATATGATGCCATGGCTTTCACCCATAACGGTTTTAAGGTGTGATCCACACCAGTGTTGTAAGGTTTATTTTTGGAGAAAGGGATTGCGCCAAAGAATACAGGCTCGAATCCCGCCTTTGCTGGCGGTTCAACGGAATAATGCATGAGTATCGTTGCTCTGACGACCAAGGCAGGCGTCTTAGTCTCCATTGCACACTGTGGGTTTCTGTTTTATCTGTGCCTTTAGTGATGTAAACATTTTTATTAAAGCGTTTAAATATACCTAAATAAGTCGCCTAGAGTATAGCATGAGTGCGTTTTCACTCTTGATTATTTTGCTGAAGTCGCCACGGATGCTTCCTCCTGATCTGCAATGTAATATGTTCATGGCTCATATTGTCAGCAAACTGTGGAACTAATGCAGTTCTCTCAATCAAATACAATTTAAGCGATCGCTCGTACAGTTCAGATACTTAACGATGAATGGATTAATTTGTTTGGTTGCAGCCACTGGATCAGTTAGGCTGAGTTTTTAAGACAGATTTGCCCTCCCACTTTAGAATATGAAAAATAGTGTGCATAGTTTCCACATATAAGGGAGCTTTTTTTGCTCTTCTGGACTCTCCCAGTGAATATTTATATTATCGCCATTATCGTTTATTTGTAAAATGAACAGATATGTTTTGCAGAATTCTTTATCATCAGTTTAAAGTTCAGATGTTTGTGTACTATGAGATTTGTGCATACAAGTGTTATTACGTGGGCATTTAAATGGCCCATTGTGTTTATCTACGCATCAGGCGGCTTTGGAAATTATGTTCGCAGCATTGCTGACTGCAAACCCTGGTTGTGTATGTACTTTCGCGTTGAGTTAGTCTGCGATAATTCGACGTCCCCGAAATCCTAATGCCGTGAGACGCTTGCCGGAAATCTGGCATCATGTGACAACGATTCGCCTATCTAAGACTCGTTGTCTTATTGGCGAAAACAAACGTTGCAGCAGCTGTGAGTTCTAAAATAACACGCCTTTGTGCTAAGATCGAGGAGAAGAGGGAAGGGCGCATCGTGCGACAATGTTTTGGGAAAATTCATTGCATATGTCACTAAGCTTTGCTAGGAAACGTCCAGTGGTGTTCCATTTGCTTCCGACTCGGAGTGATCCTCACAGCTTTTAAGTTGCGTTTCCGTTGATCTTTCATTTTGAAGTTTGCTCGTTTAACTGATACGTTTTGAATTATCCTTCGCGTGTTTGAAAAGTGAGCTTTCTCCACTCTCGTATTGAAATAATATATTGGGAATATTATTCTCCACTCTCGTATTGAAATAATATATTTATAGGGAATTTCGGAATCAGTTCTAAATTTCCTCCTCCCTCATATTTTTATGCAAGTCTTTTGTTGTTTTTGGCTTCATCTGAGAATCCCTCAGCATGCTGTATCACAGATACTTGCAGTGACAATTGTGCAACGGTCGGTGTTTCAGAGCGTGTTGCCTTGTTTTTTAGTACGTGGAGAAAAGGAAAAAGTCTTGTATGAAAAATTATTTCTGAATGTTTTCGATTCAATTGGTTTTAATGTCAGCGGAATTGCGCTTTTAATCTGTTGCTCTCATTCCTTCCGTTGTTGTCTTTATGGCGTCTTAGAAGAGCGTTTAAGCATCCTGGTATTGATGCTGCTGTGGTCGACCAGTATGAATTAGCTGTCTAAACTAATGTCGCTTGCCGGCACAATCCCAAGAAGCTCAAAGCTGAAGCAAGGGAAGCATAGCTTTGACAGAATAAAGTGCGTATTTTGAGGCGATTGCAACTTCAGATCTTGAGGTTCTGCTGCAAGGCACATTTGTTTTCCTGAAGTAGCATTTTCTGGGAACAAAAGCCACAAGAAGTATCTTAGGAAGGCCGCAGTCCCAAAAAAACAGAGGAAGAGGTCTCGTTAGTATTGTTTGGAAGGCTGCGTGGAAAGAATTTTCCAATCTGAAAATGGAGACGAAAGCATTCACGGACAACAAGTTGGAAGAAATCAATCTCAAAATAAAGCGGAAAGGCGGGAGGAGAGAGAAGGGTAATATCCGTCCTGGCGGCGCTAGTATTGATGACTTTTTTAAATATCTCAGCTCCTAATAAAATCTTCCATCGTTAGTCAGTATTATGAGTGAGTTGAAGGCCTCCGTTTCAGTGCTCCAATCTGCACTTGAGGTTTATTGTCTCAAAATTAGTTCGTATTCTTTTGTTTGTGAAGGAGTGGATTAGATATTGCCCACTAGAATTCTCTTTGCTATGACCTAAAAAAGTCTTCGCATAGGATCGTAAGAGGTGTTCCTTCCGAAAGCAGCGTACGGATTATCTGCTGTTCTTCTTAGCGCTTCCGCTTGAAGACTCGGTACGTCGCTTTACATAAATGCTGTCAAATTTTGGCATCAGCAGTCATCAGCTGATGTTGGCCACGTTATTAGCTTGCTTGAGTTATTTTTACGCAACAAATTTGCCATCACTGGTCGCCAAGCTGCATCCTTCCTTTGGAATTTTGTGCAACATTTCAGCCGTCTTTCATATTTTATGGTTGCTTCGCTGGTGTGGTATAACAAGGAAGTAGAACTGTGAAGTGCGCACAAGTTGCGATCAACAAAGCCGTAAGCAATCGATGACCAGTAAACACATTATGAAAATATCCGGTGAATATTCAGTTGCTGCAGCCTATTCTTTTAGCTCCTTCCATTGCAATCTAATATCAAGCAGCATCAGTCAATTTTGGAACCCACGAAGCGTGTTGAATTTCGTTTTGCATTCGAATGAGTGAGATGATGGGTTCACATTTTTATGTGAACACATTTCCGAAGAATTTATGCAATCTAAACTTTTCTATGAGAACACTTGTAGACTTTCGGCCGGAATCTAAAAAAAGTTTAATTTAATTTTTACACCACATCATATGGACATCGGCTGTCGTTCTTCTTTTGCTCACTTCTAGGGGCTTTTTCGTTGCGCTGATGACGATAATACTTCTCTCACGTCGAATTCCATCATGCTAACGATAAGCTATGGATCAGAATTGCATAACTTTTTGCGCTCACTACAATTACTTTATTACAGTTACTTTTATCAATGCAGCACCCTCGTCTTCAAAATCCTAATCTTTAATCATGGTCTACCTTGATCCTTGATGATATCAATGAAGTATCCGCATGAAGTATTTTAATAGGACTGAAGACAGTGTGCCGAAACCCCTTCCGTTGTTCTTGCATCGCGCTTGTCTCGCCATGCGTTTATGGTCATTACGCATTGACGCAGTGAGTCGTGCTAACCTTTTGCTCTTAGCATGATTTTTTTTTTTTTCATATGATGTTTGCTTTAATTCGCTCTTGATCACGAACAGGACGAGACCCACTTCACCTATGCAGATTTTCGCATCACAAAAGCGAGCGCAGTTCGATATAATGCCGTAGTGAGAATGCTCTGGATCCACAAATAAGCAGCTCTGTTATGTTTTTCCATCCCTATATCCTGAGCATCCACCTTTCTTTTTTGCTCGTCACCTAAACTCCCTTGAAATTCGTATACCTTCTATAAGCACATTTACCGAAATTTATCTGCACATTTGGTAACAAAACATAAGACGCTAATGAGCTTCAGCATCACTTTTTTAACGAACAAAGAAATAAAACTTTCTCAGCATCCTTCGATTTTTCTGTTCAGTAAACATTCCATGAAGAGTACAGTCACCGTAATTTTTCCGGAATACCGTAGCCATCCAGATAGAAAGCGTGAGCGAGCCATGAATTTTCTTGAAACCTGAAGAGAATGTTCTTCGATGCAGCGTTGTGTTTACCATTGACAGTGAGTTCATATTCAGGAAAATAAATTAAATCTATATTAAATCCACAAATAAATCGACCACCATTGTTGAGCAATTCATCCTGTTGTTGTGTTTTCATTTTTATTTATTTTCCATCTATATATATAATAATAATATTATTATTACTATTATTATTATTATTTTGATTCGCTTACGTTCTTGATGTCTTTTATGTTGAAGGATTATTAGAAAGGACTTAGTAGATCAGGTCACAGCATCGCAAATTTATGAGCATGTCTTATTTATTGCCTGAATGCATTTGCCTTTCATTCTGGCACGCCCTTCTCCACTCAACAGCTTCCACTTTTTTCATTTCAAGGACACTTGCATAAGCTTCACTAAATGACGTTGATCAAGCTCGTGAAGCACCCCAAAGGTTTGACGAGAAAAACCAACACTGCCGCAGGTGCACGTTTTTTAGAGGGACGGTGAAAGGGCAGGTTCGGCAATGACCAATACTTTTACGAATCACTACAACCTAACGAAAACGAGTCTTAGGGAAACGTGGAAAGCATGCAGTGTACCATTGTATTTTCGAAGCAAAGCAAACTTGACCCGGTAGGAAGGTGTATAATCGGACGGAGGTTTTGCTAGGAAAACTTTTCGGAAGGTTCATTCAGAAAAATGGATGAGATTTTTGGTGTGGATTTGCCTACTAAGAAATTCTCAGCCACGTTAACCAGACTTCTGCTTAACGAGCAGAAACACTACCATTTGGCATCGTAATTTGGCGTTGTAGACTTGAATTTTTGGACGAGAAGTGAACTGTTTGATCCGAAATGGAGCTCCAAAGTGAAATCAGTTTAAGTTTAAGACGACGGCAGTAGAACCACGCCGTGAACCCCGATTATTCAGAACAGCTGCTTTTTGAACGTTTCGGGATCAGAGTGTAGGCATCAGTACCTCTCAGAACTTATCAATCCATTTCGAGGACGTTAGGAAACACTTAACGGCGCAGAAGTTGCTCACGTAATATGGCATGAGAGCTGAAATTAGCAGCGTGTCAGCAAAATTGGTTGCGGCATTTCACTGAGCACCCTAATTTCAGCTGTTCTTTCACAATTTTGCAGACGTTTGTGAAATTACATTTGCAAAATTCATTCATCAGGATGCACTTTACAAACGATCACACCACATTTCACCTCCACCGACTCGCAACAGAACCAAATCTTTCATCGGAGCACTTCGTTTGCGTTATCCCGTAATTTTGATCGTTTATTGGGAACTTATGAGACCTACTGATCTCTTTAGCAGAACGCAAAAGATCACATTGTGCTCTTTCATCTGGCACATTTCTCCATTCTCTACGCTCACCACTACAGCTGAGGCTCAACAGCGTTCCCAAAATGTTTGAGTCATCTTGAGGTGTTTATATTTCCAAAAAAAGGAATATCGGAAATATTCAAAATGCTGTTGTAAGGGAAATCAGATTTCAAGCGAATTTTAATGTTTAATGGGGGAAATGTGCTGAAGTCAGTGGGAAGGTACTTGTGCGCCAAAGCTAAGGTATGGTTCCTGCATTCATTGAAGGAATGAAGGGAGCTTTTAAAGCTTCTTCATCACGGCTTACGTCCCAGTTTGGCAGGTTCCGTCTTCGCTTTTTTGAGGTTTGCTGAAGAGAGACATTTAATAATTTTGAAGTTTCAATCGACATTCTTCAACTTTTTTAATGTGACCTGCTCATCCTGAATATTGATAGACTGGACCTGTCCTGGCGCACGCAATTTTTCGATCGATGCACTGCGCTTAACTATTCATAAGCCTTCCGGTCACACAAGGAGAGGGGGAGGAGAAGGAAGTAGGATGGGAGGCAGTATTCTGACCATTCTACGTGCTCACATTCTGCTCCCTTCCGAGGGCGGAGGGCTCGAAATTTCGGTCTTGGAGATGGGTGAAAGAATATCTTAATATTGGTCGGGTTTTTTTGCTTCGTAATCTGCAACGGGAAACAATAGATTATTTAGTTCCTCCTCCTCCAAGAAATCGAGGACGAAGGAAGTAAACATGAAGTGCCAATTGGTTGAAAACCAAATAGGGAGACAGACTTCCTGATAACGATCAGACATTCGTTGTTGTGCTTTCCTCTTTCCTCACCGTTGAGAGGCGAGTATGAGAATTTATAAATCACCGCAGTGCCTCATCTCTAAACGAAAGGGAACTGAACTGTGGTTGCCATTCTTGACTCCTGCGAGCCAAATTTCTCTTTTCCTCTCCCCTCTCCTGCCTCATTCCTCCTTCCCCACTGTTAACTGGAGAAAGAGAAATCCCGGCCTGTGATAGGACGATATCCCAATTTCACTTAGATTTGATTCGCAGACGTGGATAAAGCGGCTATTTATGAAGTCTGTCGTCTCTCCAACACCTGAGGAGGCAATAAGAGGGTTGGAAATCCGATCAACAGCGGGGGACTTCATATTGCAGTTTCGGGGACCATTTAATTTGTAAGGAATAGGAAACAGTGATAATCCAAATGTTTCTTTTCATTCGCCATCCTTTCTTTCCACCTTCTAGATGGGTTCGTTTAGGGTTGCCTTGAGCCTGACAAATAAAGAAGGCAGTCGTACAGTCCATATTTGTGGATCTATCCTTTCGCTATGCCATTCGAAACCTATGCAAGAAATTTGACAACGCAGGACTTCCCCAGTTATGTTCAGTTGAAAGTACAGCGACATTTTGTGCCTATAAAGCACAAACATACATCACGTGGCTGTAGTGCACGTTTGCTAAGCGTGTTTCGGCGTTGTGCGGATGTCAAATTCTTCCACTAATGTGTGCTTTTATTAATTTATTTATTTAATGCTTGCATAGATCCACAGAATGATTAAACGGCAGTTGGAAAAACACTTTTGCTGCTCAAAAAAATCACAGAAAAGAATTTGATGGAAATTTTATTGTTCAGGTAAAATTAGCGTAAGAGCACGCAAGAACTGAGCCGAATTTGCCGACAATTTGAAGACTAATCGCAGATCGCCCGTCTGCTGCCTAACTAGTTTGGCGTTGTGTTTGTTGGATGGTACGACGAAGCTTGTGCTCAAACGACAACATGCCTCCACATTGAAGCACTGGCATGTAGATGGTGGAGTGTCCAGAAAAGAGCTTATTCTATAGTTTCGCTTTGCCAAGTGGCATCTTATCGGTCAGTTTCAAACTCTTTTATCGATTACTCGAAGCAAAACGGAATAAGCAAATTTCCCATTTTTCGTTCTCTTTCCCTACAGCTATAGCTTTCATATTGTTGAGTACTATATATCAAGTGAGTCAACATCCATGATATGGTTTTGCCATCTGGCAACAACATCATGGCAGGAAATGATAGAATAGTCCATGGTGATGTTCATGAAAATGAAGGAAGCAAATAGGTGCATATTTTCTAACTGCTGTAAAACTGGTGCAGTTTAAAGGAGGAATTAAGTAAATCATAGAAGGGTTACAACTTATCTTATTTGACGAATCTAGGTCGCCGTATCATATACGGATTGCAGTGAATTTTAAACTGAAATAGCAAATACAGTGCCATCAATGCTCTACTTTTGCTTCATGCCCTCTCAGTCTCCAGTTTATAACAGTAATTGAACAATGAATGCTTTCGGAAATCCCACTTATTCGTTTCAGTGAGTTCTTTATTATGTCAAGCGTAAAAATTAGACTGAGCGTTGTAATTCTGCAAAGGGTAGGCATTCTGTGTGTGACCATGCTCCCTTCTCTATTTAATAGGGGAGTTTTATGGGAGAAATCTTCTTCCGAAAGTCAAAAACACTGAAATCGGAACTTAAAAAATACCAGAATTGCAAAATCGTAATTTTTACCCTACTTTGAGCATTTGAAAAGTTGGTGATGCTGGAGAAGAGCGGCTTTGTTCTAGGGCTTTTGCAGGGCAATATCGCTAACGAGGCATTCTAGTTTGAGAAAATGAGCGCATCTTTCCAGCTAACATGTCTGAGGTTTTGACAAAGTTTTCTCCCAGTCATTTATGAGTACAAGAATTCCGCGATTACCGGCTGGTTCCGAGCCTCACATAGAAGGCTATAAATGACTGGTCTGTTGAAGAAGATGGTTTTGCTGTTGAAGTTTTGACAAAGCGAAACAACGAGACGTATGTAATTCCTTAACGCAGAAGGTGCCATTCTTTCAGATTTTACAGCAAAATGAAATTTGAGTGAAGTGGGGATTATTTTTTCCACCATTTTATCCAGAGGAAAGGCTGCTGAAGAGGAAGCTGATTTGTCATCATGATGCACGTTTATTGTGTATTTCAGCACCATCTTTTGGCCGTTTACGTCAGGGCATAAGGACTAAGTGTCTAGCCAGTGGCACTATATTCGTTAACACTGCACATCAGGTAGAGAAAGATCTCCCAAACGAGGAGCTATTTAAGTCTGTTTAAGAAAGGGCATTGAATCTGTTCGAGAAAAGCAGCAAAATGTTGTGAGTTGTCGTGTAGGTATATGAGGGAATTCCGCAGCAGGTGATTAAAGATGACCACAACTGAGACAATTTCTCGCTGAAGTCAATCGCTGCCCGCTGCGTTCCTTGGGTGAAACTTCTGCAAGTGTTCCACAGTTTAGTTGCTTCCAAGTTTTTTCGCGATTACGCATGCATTTTGTCACCTTAATTATAATAAATGTACATGGATGTTACCTTACGTTAATGTCGCGTTATTAAGTGAAAAACGAAATACGTCCTCGAAAGGGAGATTTCCAAAGAAATAAACGACAGGGTGGTATGTTCGCTTTGTTTTATTTGCTTCGATATATGTAAGCCATTCCGTTCATATGTTACATTCTTAGCGTTCCGTTTAATTTTGTGCAACTGTTTCACTTTGGGTGTGTCGTTATCATTTTTGTGACTGCCCTATCGGTGATAAGATAGGTATCCAAACGATTGTATCAGCGAACAAATGTGGTGCCTTTTTATGTAGTTTAAACTAGTTGCCGTTACCTTAGGTAAAGAAAAAATTACTGAGGTAAGAAGAAATTTGATAAAAGGAAAGACTTGAATTTTGAGCAGAATTTCTTCAGAAAGGGATTTGTAATTATTACTTCTTATTGCTATCAGTGTACTGATATTGAGTTATGGTTGTGAATGTCGCATTGGTTGTCAACAGATCATGAAACAAATTTCTTGTATTTACTGAGGTCTTCTGGAAATACACAAGTAAATAAATTTTGCTACCTTTCAGTCACCAGTTAAAATGCCCGAAAATAGTGAGACCGTCATGTTTCGTTTATCTCATACTTAACAGTCTTGAGTGGATTGCTTTTTCAATCGGAAATACGTTTCAAAATTAGAAGAATTCGGAACCTTCAGTGATCATATGAACGATGTTTCTCTCCTTCCGCCCACCTCCTCCTCCTATCCTTCTCATCCTTTCGAATCTGTAAATGTCATCATCGTCCGAAGGGCGTTTTGCTATGTCTAAATTCAAATATCTCTTTGTCTCATGTATAAAATGTTTGGTTCACTCCTGCGACTGTGGATAGAACCGTTCTTATGCGCTCACATCCAGCTGCTGCAAGACGACGATTCTTTTCTGGAATTTTGTATATTAAACTCATTTATGAAGCTGTAAATTCCTGTGTTCGAAAAGTGCGTGCTATGATAACGAAAGTGCTGCTACTTGGGCAGGAATTTCAGTGTTTGTGATGGTGATAAGCAAAGTGTGGAATATAGGTTCATCTTTGTATGAGATTTCCTGAAAAAAAGCCTAATGATTTCTGGCACTTGTCGGGACTTTGACGGCGTACTTGGTCGTCCAATCCGATTGACAGCAACAATTAGTAACGCTCGTATCCCATATTCAGCATCATCCTGTGGTTCACTGAGGTCGATCTCGGCAGTAGTGTGGGAAATAATGCAAAATAGTGCCGCCATATCCGTGCAGAAGTCACTGAACTCTTCGAGAACACAACGCAGACGATCGGTCGCAGACTCTACTGCCGGTTATCATTTATTTTTTTTTTTTTTTTGCTTTTGCACTTATTTAGTTTCAGTATTGTAATTTGACATTTTCCCAGCGTAAAATTTTTGTCTTCGCTTTCATGAACCACTCATAAATTGTGTTCTCCCGTAAAATTGAATGAATTGTACGGATTAGACGATGAGGATCTGCTTTTGTCTGCTTTGGGAACTGTGTTATAGTATTTTGATGTGTATAATTGATGTGCTGTGAAATGTCTAACGACACCATATTGCCGTTTCTCATTGTCAGAAATAATTAAGAATTGCAACTCCAAGAGCCATTAGAGGAGCGTTAAATGTCCCTTTGTTCTTAAAGAAGAAACTCCGTCAAAGTCGCACCACTAAAGTTTAGACATCATTCTTCGGCACAGTATACCTCGCATCTGCTGGATGACTTAAACACCCCCACAAGTACTTGACGAAAAGTTCATTTTATGTGCATTCTACGAAAATGTGCAGCGATCATTATCACAGCACAGATGGCTTTGTAGCGCGACACTGTGTTGTTCAGTGGAACGCATGAATAGTGCGGGTGAAATAAGTGCGAGTTGAATGACAACAACTTCCTCCACTTCATGCAGTTCATTGGATGACATCATATTCAACATAAACTTTCTTCACGAGCAGTCAGTTCCTCTTGCCCTTTTCTGCGTTTCTTTCACTCTTTACATGGGTTGTTGCGAGGAATTGGCCCAATAGATTCGAGAGTCGCATAAGATTGAACACAAAGGTAATACAAATGAAAAAAAGGTGCTCCCATAAAAGCCTTCCAAATGAAGAATGCAGCCAAAATGCACAGTGCTTACGCTGAAGGGATATGCATTTTAGCTGCAGCAAAAAAATCCCGAAGTCCGCTTTTCCAGCGTTTCTGCATCAATGAAATGGAAAATTGCAGCTGACCTCATGCCTTTTGTGATGTTCCTCTCTCATCACGTAAACCATCCCCCACCACTTGCATAGTTTCCGACATATTGTGTAACCAACGTTTTCGCCCAGATTTTCTCCACGCTTTGCCGGCGAAGTAACTGTGCGAAGTATTCATGTACAGATTTTGCATTTCGAAGGTGACATACTTTTCGGAATCGGCTTCGGCCCAAATTTACATAGATTGCAGTAGTTGCAGTAGCAGCCACGTTATTGTGCTAATTAAATCCGCTGTGGTTCACCTTTTCTTTTTCCATACTTTATTCGCCGTGTTTTTCGGACACTAGCACTAATGCTAGTTTTTTCTTTCAGTGATATCACAGCTCGTAGATTTTTGAGATACTCATTACTTTTTGAAAGTGTTAGGTTTGTATGTTATCAGAGGTTGGGATTTTGAGTTTATTTTTTAAATCTCGGACGTAACCTCTGATGTCACTCTTAAATTCTTCTCGAAACCTTTAGGGATGCAAGTCGAGGACTGCGTATGTAATCTTTGACTACTCGCTGCTGCTTTATGGTAGATCTGTTTTGAAGCTATCTTGGGGCGGCTGCCTAATCATCACTTTCATTTGACTTGTCGGACAGCGTCGCCGCCTGAATTTTATTGCGCTTTCGCATGGAAATTCAGCTATGCTCATGTGATCGCGGACGGAAATTCGAGGAAATAGTTTGAAATATAAAAAACCACTTTGTTGCATTATTTGTCTCATCGGAGCAAGAGAAAAAAGCGTCATTTATCGCTTTATGTTTAGCCGGCAATAGTTTGGCGATATCTCTATACCAACGTTACGTTTGCAGCGACAGCATCTGTTACAGCAGTGCAATGTGAATCGCGTTGAATATACTGATGGTTCGCATAATTTAAGTTTTATTGGCGCTGTTAATTCAGTTCAGTAGGCATTGAGAGGACTGGTAGATAAGTGATAACATGCATTCGCTGTTTTCATGTGTGGAAAATGCGATTATTCTTTTCCTCTCTGATTTAGTTTTTCGAAACGCCCTGCAAATAGGCACTCGAGTGTTTGTAAAAAATAGCCAATGCATGAAAACCTTTTGTTTACGGAGCAAATTCGATCCAGTAATTCTGTTTTATGTGACCTCTTCGGCCAGGATACTGGGGCTAGAGGTATTTACTTTGTTCGACACAGTGTATTCTCATAGTCTGTCATTCCGCTATAGAAATCGGAATAAACCGTTATGTACAAATTGAACTGTAGATGTTCCGATGTACTTAGAAAATTCTCATGCACTTTGTGCTGGCAGAAGTAAATATGCACTTCTCGCAGTGTAAGACACGGGAAATTGAACTCATGGAAAATCCATGCCGACTTTCGCTTCAGGTGAAATGTGAAGTTTTGCATGCTTTACCTTTTCAGATATCTTGTGAATGCACTGTTGATAAAATATTCCACATATTTTTATGGTTGAAATTGTGGGGTGAATACGGAACCGGCTAATGCCTCTATCTATCCAACGCGCTTCACAACTTGTTTCTGACCAATGAGAACTCTACCGGAGGTATTAAATGTAAAATGTGGACGGGCTTATATTTCACTATATGCAGATTTTGCTGTTCGATGAGTGGTTGAACGCGTTGTTGGGGTTTCGCTAAAATTAATCGAATCGCTCAGCGGGTTGATTAGAGGTAGCCGGAATGGTTGATTTCTAATACAGAGGTCAAATACTCACCTTCAGATGCACGAGTTCAAATGCAGTAGCTGTTATTTGTATGCAGTAGGTTTTTCTTAGATTTAGATTATTTTTCCAAATTAACCCAACGGGAATTTCTGTTAAAGCTGGTGTATTGCCAAAGAGAGCATGTACTGAGAGAACCTGTTAGGCAGGGCCTATACTGAAAGGAATTGCGGGTGAAGGTTGGGTGTAGCTGTTAGCTAGGGCTATAGTGAGGTGGTTATCACTTAGGGGCATCATTAAAGCCATTTTCGGTGTTGGAGTGTGTTGGGAGGGTGTGCTGATCAGAACAGCTGTTAAGACGAGTCATCAGTGAAGGGAGGCTGTGTTTACTGCATCGGTAATATAAACCTGTAGAGACTTTTCTTGTTCTCCAGTGTAGAACTTTTTGTTGGGGCGCAAGTGAAGAAGGGCCACTTGTTTTTTCAATTTTCAATTTTTTGAGAAATCGTCGGACGTTTTCACCTTTAGTAGGTATTGTCTGGGACGCTTTGTAAGAGATTGTTTAGCTGCACTTTCAAAGAAAACTGAGGCATGTGGCGAGCTCAGTGCAGTTGTAAAGTAGATCGCAGCGCGTCCGAAATTTTCTGTTTCGTTGAGTGACTTAAGGTATTCAGTGAAGACCTTCTATCAGTTACTTTTTTTCGAGCAAAGTTGCTCCATTTTCTTATGGTAAGTTATACTGCAATATCTTCTTCACTCATTTGTAGCAAGGGGATGAAGAGGTGAACGGAGGGGAGAGATGAAGGTGGGAAATCTTCTAGGAATTAAAAGCTCTCTCGCTCCAGTCCATTCCTTCGAACTAAATGCGAATAAAATCTCTCGAAGTTTAATCGGTTCTCCAGAGTTCTATTGAGCACTTGACGATACTGTGCAACGAGATTCAATGTATTTTTCTGATCAGCTGAAAATTTTCCACTTTTCATGGATTGGGTGATTAGACAATCTCTTTCGCACATTCAGAAGTTCAGAGTTCGTAGTGTTTATTTTAATGTACTGCGGGAACGCTTCTGAAGCTGATGGAAGGGAAAAACTGGATGAAAGCGTTATAAGTCGTGCTGTTTTTATAGTTAGCGAACACTAATGTGTTTGAAATCACGCTTTGGATACAAGTGGGCCAGGTGTGCTGCTGCTGTAATGATGTTTAATTTGTTCGACTGCACCACGAACCCAGAAACGGGGCTGTAAAAGTGAAAAAAACTAATTGGGCAGCCACGTAATGAAGTGGCAGTTTTATTTATGCTTAGTGTATTCGTCTATGATATCGTATGCCCTCAACAAGGTGTAATGGGTGATAGGTAATAGATTCGATTGAAATCGGTGAATGGAGTGGATGGCGGCCTCTGATGAGTGAAGTTTGCCGGGATGACGTAAGCTATTCACTGCGTCGTGTGGTCGAGAGGAAACTTTTCCAATTGCTTCAGATTGTTTGTTTGTTTACAACAGTAACGGAAATGGCAACTGGGCAAGCAGGCAGCCAGCTGGATGCAAGTGAAGAGCGCGTAGCCATCCATATGTATGCCCTACCCTCTAAGGCGTCACTTCGACCGCAAGCACACGCCTATTGGCAAAGCCGGCTCCCAAGGGAAAGTGAAACTGTGTGACGGCCAGCCGCCGACTCAGCCCTCGTGAAACACCCATTCGAAAGCTGAAAAATAGCGAAGAAGGGAGCAGTCTCGTTCTTTAACAAGCGAGCACCATGGCGGGTGTGGTCGGTCGGCTCGTGAACGCGATAAATCCCCTACAGCCACCCCCCAAGGCACATTCGCTGCTCGTATGGGTCTGTCATTTAGGTATTTCACTTTACCTTCTCCTTTGAATCAGCTTCGCTAATTAATTTCTTAGTTTTATTGATCGAGTAGTGCTGTAACGGAATGAAGGCCCCTAAGGTGAAAATTTCAAATTCTGACTGAAATTAATGGAAGTAGACAAATCAGAACGGAAGAATTATGTGCGAAAGAAGCTTTCTGGATGAAGTGTTCTTTACTAGTTAAAGGTTGTATGAAATCATCTATTTCTTCGCATAATTGAAGTGTTATTTCCATCAAGCACTTTGAAATCACTCGATTAGGGATACTTCTAAAGAGCTGCTTGGTTTCACAAGAGAAATATTTGGCACTTGCACCAGGATATAAGCACTGAGTTCAATCAAACTCACAAAATGAGTAGCTGTTTCTCACTGAGGAGGTCAATTTCGGATTCGATCTTCGAAGTTGTTAGTTCGGTATTGTTTTGACTATCGCTGAACAGTTGATGGATATCTCACGGCATATTATTAATATTTATCTCACCGTACGAAGTACATTTGCTGAACTCATAATTGTATACCTAATTCATTTTGTGATATTATGCGTCTTTAGGTAACTAAAAAATTCTCTGGTCGTAATAGTGGCATCCTACAATTTCTCTCTCATTGTATAGCATTTGCTGCATAATTTTATGGTTGTTATTTCGTGATCTTATGACTGTCTATGTTACGAGAAATCCTTATATGACAAAAAAGACCGTCGGAATACCTTTAATGGTGCCATTCGAATGATTAAATCATTGCGCTTATCGTTATTAATGCACATTCACTTTGAAGCCATAATGCTATCGCAGTCAGTGGACGTATGGAAGTCACTTTTGCCTACATTATTCAGCGCTTATTTGTTCCTTTTGGGAGCCCTCTGCATGTTCAAAAGTGATATATATCAGTACCATTCGCGCAGCGCACATCAACTATTTTTATCACATTCGTAATCTAAAACTTTCATTGCTTTTCTAGCAGATTTTTTTCTACCCGAAAGGTGTACAGTGAAAGAACGTCCTACACGACAAATCACTAGACATTCTTCCAGTTGATCACATGTGGGCCTGTGGTGTTACATCCGTGCTAGCTGTGGTCGTGACCTTGCTCATTATTGAAGCATAGAATCAGCGCCAAATTCCGACACAGTGTTTAATATTTGCCTTTCATTTTAGCGGTTTGCAAAAACTTTTTTCTTAAGTTTTTCTGAATATCCGTTCGAAGCAGAAGTTGAAATAAAATTTTATTGGAATTTCTTCAGTGAGCGCACATCTTCTGAGCGTCACTGGAGTGGCTTTAATAAGTATTGTTGTTGTTGTTGTTTTATTTTTGTTTTTCTAAATACGGTGCTGAGGAGATGGGAGGCCATCGAGTTGAAAAGTCCCTCTTAGAGAATTTTTATGAAGTATTCGAAAGCCTTTGGATGGCCTCGACTTCTTTAGTGGAGTGTTTTGTTGCGTTTAGCTAAAGGAAGTCTTGAAAGCTGTATGGGTCCATGTCATTCTAGTCTTGTTGCCACATCACTCGTTTCCTGGCTTTCTTTTGAAATCTTGACATGAATGTTGCCGTGGAATAGCTTTTGCATAGATCTCTGAAGTGTGCTTATTCAGCAACGTGGTGCTGTGACTATTCAGAACTTGTATTAGCATTCCGTTGCCAAAGTCATCAAACCGTGGTCGCAAGTGTGAGCTAGAGGATGCATGGTTCATGCTCGAAAAATGTTGATTCTCGCCAATGCAAGAATATTTTCAATTTATCAATCCTTTAGTATATATCTGCCGTGCAGGTTATCTACAAGGAAATTTCCTGTACCTCAGAATGTGAAGGGTTCCGCCGTGACAGTGTTAGCAAAGGTGACAAAATATTTGCTTCGCTTCATAAAGTTAAATCCAAGAGAGGAATCCGTGGTAGCGTTGCTTTAAATAAAGTGCGCTTCCAACTGCACAATCTTTATGGCTTTGGGGGCGTCCGCCAATTTTTTTCAAACATCACCCATAGATTCGCATTCATTTTCCACCACCGATTCCTCCATCGCTCTTAAATGGATGTTTGTTTATCGATTCTCTGTTATTGTCATCGTCTTTCTCAACCCGCGAATGGATCTCGTTGTCGCTTCCTTTCCTTCCATCAGAAATGAATCGTGTGAAGGAGGATACGCCCAGTGCACTGTCATTACGAAAATCTGTGAAAGCATAACGAGTGTTCTAACATACCGATTTTGTTAAAATATATTGTATAGTGTTCTAACATAAAGTTGCCAATGTCACAGTGCCAAGGCGTGCATAATTTCGATTCGTTTTTTACCGATTCCCCACACGTGTCGCTCGTGCATTTCCCACTTGCCGCCAGCTATATGGCCTATAAACTCATCTTTGAACGTGTGGCAACTGGAGCAGTTGATGTTCTTTTCTTTCCTAAACGACTCTAGGGCCAAGTTTCACCAGTTTTTTCGCAGGAAAAGTGCACTTTGCATAAATTGCTGTTTTGCCATCTGTCGAAGATTTACGCCCACTTTATTATTGTGGGCACTCCAGAATATTGAGCATTAGTTACATTTTACACCTCTGATTAAAAGTGTCCTTTGCGTGTGACCAACGATCCTTTTGAGTTGCTTTCCATTTCTTTAATTTCGATTTCTTTCATGCGTTACTCCCACTGCTTTACTTGTTTTTCTCATAGGCCGATACTTTCCCAACTTAAAAAAATGGAATCTACGACCACTCTACGACGCACTCTCAATTCTTCCACCTAATCTGCACTATTCGTAAATGTTCATTGTTCAGCCAGTCCTCGCAATGTCTATTCTTGTAGCATTTGCTGGAGTCGCTGATTGGATCTCGTTTTGAAATTTGCGTGATAATTGTAATCACATGGCCTAGTTTGTGATGGTTTACAGTGAGGTGAGCATGAACAGTGGATAGTTGCTACATGGATGATCGCCTTGTGAGGGGTGCAAATGGCAGTTGCCTAGTTGGCTGCATATGTTGTATATATGCGAAGGAAATGAAAGGAGGTAGTGGCGCCGTGGAATATAGGCTGAAGTCTGGTCACCTGGCTATGCTTTGGTCGCAGATTCCTTTTTTTAAGTTGACCTAATTGCTAATGACTTTGCAGCCAGCATTTAAAAGAAAGAGAAATGTGATATTTGCAGCGATATAGCGTCTTCCAAATTTAGTCATCTGATCGGGGATAGAGGGAATACTGGTTATTGTAAATAGTGTTATATGAGACTCACCCATTCAGTGGTTTAAACCCCTGCTGAAACTGTAAACTTTCCATACATAGCTTTCATAGTACTTTTAGGGTGGAGAATTTGCGAATTGTAAGCAGGCGATTTATTATAGTGTCTTCGCGGTCGGCGTCCACATCGTCGGACGCATCGGCAGCACAGGGATTTATTTTGAACGATGAGCCGATCACACTCTTCCGGTTGGAGCTCGAAAGGCTTCAATATATTTTGCACTTTCCAGAAGAAGTGGCCTTTCAGGTGGGCGCGTTTTTTTTCTCAACATTAACAGACGCCCAAGCGCACTTATTCTGTTAATGTAGCAGTTGATGCTAACAAATGCGGTGATTGTCTTGACTCACTGAGGTGTTCAATTCTGTGAGATAAAAATGTGATGTTAAACGAACTTCGTAATAGGTTACTTTCGTCATATCCATCTTTATTTCCTCAGCAGTTACTGCAGAATGAGCAATTTAGGACCAGTATGGTGCATTGGAGTTCAAAGAGATTCATATTTGGCACTGGCGGTGCCTAGTTTTAACATTATGGGTTGGTTTGTTGGTGAGGAGCTATCATATCGAGAAGACGTGAAGTTCTCTGTTTAGCCAAACAAGCACCAAGAACGACGAAAAAGGTGAAATGGTGCTTAGTCGTTGACATTCGTACTTATAGTTTCGCGGGATTCAGTATTGGCACAACCGTTTAACCCTGCTAATTTAGGAACAGGTAACTTTTATTGTGTCAGAAGGGAGAACGGAATTCACACTTTGTTTGATGTTGTGAGGGCAAATATTAACAAAAGGGCAAGCATGGAAAGGCATCTTCAAAAAAGTTGCAAAAAGATAACTAGCCGCCTTTGATGTTGCACTGTTCGGTCTCTTTCATCCTCGGTATTTGAATTTATTGGATCCAGTAAAATGTACAAATTAATCGACTCCTCAGTTCCTACAGCTAAGTTTGGAATGTGACCGTAGAGCTTAGTAGCGTCGTTTGATAAGTAAAAAATTTCTTCATTCATCCAGCATATCAAAAAACAACTTAGTGCTTTCGAATTCCAAATCCAAGGCTTACTAGAAAAGAGATCTCAGGCAGCATATGTGATCGAAGAGTGAAGAAGCATTTGTGCGAGACAATGTATAGCCTAAGAAATGCGATTGTTTGATGTGGCTAGCTTCGTTTCATTTAGCTTTCGGCGACCGAATACCAGTTGTTTTATTCAATTCAACCGATGGATTACGTGCGTTACGTTAGCTGCGATCTCACATCTGTGCCCGTTATTGACAATCCAAGTCCCGTACGGAATCTTGTGAAGCGACTCTCTGAGGTAAAAATTTCTGCATCACTTGATTACACTGCCATTGACGCAACAGTTCAAGTTTTGTTGATAGAACGGGAAGAAATTTTTTCGACAAGCTTAGATTGCTTGGGCCGAGAAATACATGGAATTTGAAGGATATAAGTAACGATCGAAGTTTATCTCTTTTTGTTACATGGTTGCAGCTCAGTGTTTGCGTTGTCCTCCACGGGCAATGTGGCGAGTAGGTGTATATTGTGCAGTAAAAGTATCTTGTCTCTTTAATATATCAAATGCATTTTTAGCAGGAGCAGTTCATGAATAATGCGTTTCTGGAACCTTATCGAGGAAAGCTCTCACTTTTAAGGATGCATATATAAGCATATTTGACGTTTCAGTTGGTAAATTGAGAGAAGCACGACTTTTAAATTTATTTCCCGAGAATTTTGGTGAGTTTTGAAGCTAATCTTTTCGATGCAAATTTTCCTCATTTTTCCACAAATTTTCAACTTCGTGTCCACAGTCCTCTTGTAACTCTCGCTCGTATATGAAACGTGTCGTCTGTGCTTCGGGCTGTAAAGGCTAGTACTGTGTTATTGGTGGAATAATCCATTTTCGCCTCTCTCAGACGTCCTACTTTTTGAGAACAGGAAAAGAATCGATCTTCGCTAAATTGGCACCTCTCATTCTGCTATCTTGCCATCTATGCCGCATAAAACAGACATGCTGTGTTGTTGAAGCTGAAGCTATCATTGTGCATTAATTGTAGTGTCCACTCATTGCCACACAGCTGTAAAATGCGATGTTGCCACAGTTCTATTCGTTTTTAAAATTTTCACCCTTCATCGATTCCCTGCAGTTGCGAGCACTCGTTATTCGTTGTCAGTCGGGAAGAAAGCGTTTTTGTTTCAGGTGAGCTCATGGATCACGCACGTGATTATCAGTATGCCCACCCACGACGACCGAAAGACAGCGCTAACTTCCATTATTCGCATGATTGATGTCTGCTGGAACATCGGTAATTCGCCGTCGAATTATGCAGGCTAAAATTGACTAACGTCAACGCAATTATTGCATTGAGACGACGCGCAATGGAGCATTGTCGGCGAGTATTGCGCATCGGTGATGGATTCAAGTGGTCAATGGCAGACAGCTTCATACGCGATCCTGAATTCATTGCTGGCTCAACACACATTTTAAGTGCACGGCACACTGTTGGCCTGTTACATGTCGATATATGAGCCAAAACTACTTGCTTTCGTGGGGACATCTAAGTTGAAAAGTCATTGACGAGGGGAGGGGAGGATGTGTTTCATTCGGCCTTCTCACTTACCCGGGAACAACTATACAGTGAAAAACTTTCTGTTTCGAAGTTACACGTCATTTAGCAGAACGCCTGACTCATTGACCAAAAATTTCTACAACGGAGTATATTTGCTGTCTTTATGTGATCATATATTTGATTATTTGAGGACGTTGTGAATAGAAATTAAAATATTCGAGTTAAAGACGCCCAGGCAGCCTTTCATAAAGTAATAACAGTAATTTATTTCTTCTAATGATTACACATCGGCTTAAGTCTATTCTCTCATTCAGCCATCTTTCAATGTCGTTGCCCAAACCTACCAAGCGTTCCATAAATAATTTAAGAATTTAGATCTCGAGGGAACTCCTATATGTACCTCTTACCACCGATACCTAGGCCTACTCCTTTGCTGATAGCACGCTGCAACCTGACTTCACCTTTCCTCCGGTCGAATGTTGTGCGGAGTATGGATGCTCTTTTGAGTTAGACAAATTAAGTGATTGTTTAAGGCAACTTCAATGCGGCTGTTGAAATATTGATGGGTTTGAAAAGCGAAAAACTGAGGCCGTTTTGGTTATCACTAAGGCACGACGAGAAGCAGAAATACGAGCAGGTGCTTTTTTATTTTATTTTTCCAAGTTCGGGATTCAGAGGTGGGAAGAAAGAGTCGGAGAAAAAGAGAGCGGCAGTTTTTAATTTAAGTTTGATTACTGAAGGCATGGATGTTTAAGGTTCGATATATATTTTGTGAGGAAAAGTGCTGTGTTGCGTACTCTATTTCTCAATGGAATTACTAACGCTGATCACTTAAACTATGAAGCTTCTCGGATTGCCTTTCCCATTATCCATTCGAGTTAATGTCATAACGAAATTGCAATGGTTAAAAGGAAAAAGCCGTTGCTGAGTAATAAAGTTTATAGCCCTGCTTAAAGTGGGAAATGAGATGGGCTAAGGGTTCAGAAGCAGTGTGACGATTGGGTTTGGGGACTGTGAAAGTGTGTAACGAACGCGATGCTCCAATCTTCGAGAGAGGCAGAAATGTGGCAAAAATGTTGTTCGTTTAGAATGCTCAGAAGTTTGCTTATTTAGTCCCGTGCAGTCGCGGATTACGGTTGTTCAGTGAGCAAGTTCCATCTTCGCCAAAGCGCTCTTCGGCAGGGATAGGGTTTTCCCAAAAAGCTGTTTGAATAGCAGTCGAATTCCTCATTGATTGTAGTCTGATTTGCTAAGTATTTCTCTCTTCCTCATTAACCGTGAACAAATTTTAACACACTGAGAAAATCTGAAATATTTTATGAAAGTCGATTATTTAGAGGATGTGAAGAAGTTTAATGGGATTGAAGTCAGCGTTGGAACTGCCTCATATTTTGCATACCTCTCGTTGTTTCAGGGACCAGAGCGAATTCTTCGTAGGTTGTTCGATTTTTATATGCAAGAATTATTTATACACAGCAAAAATTTCTTGCAGTCATTTTCACAGTATCTTGATGATTAAAACAATTCTGTGGGCCGATTAAACGCAAGAGGTTCTAATGGATTTGCGGTCTTAAAACGCACTATTTACATAGGATGCTCAGTCGTTGCTGTTTTTTAGAAGTTGTGTATTATTGCAGCTCTGTGAAATGCTGCTGCCGAGTAATCAGGCTGCTCCATCAACGCCATATTTAGAGGCTGTTCAAAGGGCGCTACGAATGCCACAGTGTCGACTTATACCATTCTTTGGAGTGTTCCTTCGTGATCTTTATGCAATTGTCAACGATATGCCAAACGTTGTGGTCATTGGCCATGAACGTAACAAAGAAAGGCTCGAGGTAATCCCGCTTCGTTCACAGTCATTTATTGTCAGTTTATTTGCCTAATTTTTAGTAGCTGCTTCGGCTGCGGTATTGTTCTTCCACTCTTCTTAATGTTCATATCTCTCTAAGCAGTTATAAAATATGACTGCAGAAAATATTTGTGAAATAAACTTCCCCCTCCCCTCCCCTCCCCTCCCCCCCCCCCCCCCCCTCCAAAAAAACTGCCCAAATAAATTACCTTCACTCAAAGTACCGGAAAAGCAAGGGGCGATCAGAGACGCAAGTTGCTCTGCTCACATGTGCTACTGTTTCTCCTTTATTTACATGCGTGTTTTAAAATCACATACTAGTAATTTGTTGAATTGCTTTATGTAGTTATATGTGATTTTGCCATCGATAAGATCATTCAGTGAACGCAGTAGTGTGAGTGAACGGCGAACATAGATGATTACGTAAAGAAACAAGTTAAAGGAAGCGGAAAAAGGGCTCAAGTGCAAAGGGGAACTATGAGCCCTCAATAATGCTATCCGCGGTTGTTCAACATGGCGAGCATAATTCTTCAGTGGGCGTATGCGGATCGATTTGAAGGAGAATGAAAAAGCGTTGAAATGAAAAAGACACTTTCCCAAAGCGATGATTTCCACAATGCGATTCGATTCGTAGGACGTCAGAAGAAATAGAAAAAACATCAGTGAAGCGATTTTAATCGTTTTATCTATGGAAACACTCGATGTTTTGCCAAAAAAGGGACACAGTGGCAACCACCTTACTTGATGTACGTTCACTGTGGTTTACGCTCCCCGCTTTTGAAGGAGTTTTTTGTTCCTTTTGTAGGGTGTGCCACTGCACGATTTCGATTTCACTCTTGAAAGTACATCTCGAGTTTTCGAATAAACTTGGCAGTACTTCTATGAAGATTCAGTGTTGGTATGTTTGTGTGAAAGAATCAATTCGAAGCGAAAATATTGCGGTGGTGAAGGATCCATTTTATCGATACCCTGAAACAATTAGATCGCTAATTTGATGTCCTTGAAAACACTGCAGTTATTTTTCGTTGTTCAACCGCATGTCATTTACTCCTCTTGCGAGGAGTCTAATGCATTGCGATTTATCTACGATTCACATATGATTTTTTACCCATTGCCAGTGCGAATATGTTGAACGTGGTTGAAGCGGTATTTTTGCTGTCAAGAGAGGGCAAAGGAGCTCCATATTGGATGTCTTTGAGGACGTTCCAAGAGCCTGAACAGAATAATTAAAATTCGCTCTTTATGCAGCTTTGGTAGTACTGCAAGTTGGGCTAAATGTATTTCGCATCCATAGATTGAAGGTAATCGATTATCGGTAATAAGCGCATTGGAAAAAAAGCAAATGAGATTGTTCGAGGGAGATTTTCTGGCAAAGCAACGAATGCAATCGGGTAGCGCTCATCATTTCGTCGTTGCGTTGACATGGAGCGTTTCCCTAATAGGCGAACCAAATGAGGCGTTGAAACTACCTAACATTCCACCACTCGACTCACTGCTCCTAGCTAATTCCGCTTTCAACTCTAGCAAAACGGCATGTTGCACGTCTAATGCTTTTTTAACGAACGTCGACGATCCGAACCAAGTGCTCATCACCACAGCATTTTAGCATCCTCTAATTTTGCTTCAGAGGTCTTTCTTTGAACAACTTATTTTACACTTGTATCCATCATTCATCAGCAAACTGCCTTTCCAAATTACTCACTGCACCACTGATGTGCCTAGTCTTATGATTTCAACACAGTTTCCTGGAGGATCTGAAAATTCTCCTTGTTGTCAACATCACTGATATTTCCGGCTAATATGGATAAGTTTTGAGATATGGCAAAGAAAAGTGCAGGTAAGCAACTGAAACAGTTCAGTATCACTTATAGGATTCAGGTTGAATTCAATTTACTGACCTCAGTTTTGATGATCAGCCGATCTGTGTAATCTCCAGCTTTGTCACCAGCAAAGAATAAAAGTGAGCATATGAACTGATGTTTCACAGGTTTGATGTGCACCTCATGGCAAAGATTTCCATACGGGATTGGTAGCCGTTGCGATGACGGTGACGAAAACTTGCTTATCTATGGATTTTTTGATACCGTGTCTGTGTTCGGCGTGTCTGTGTATAAGGATTGCTAAACCACCATGTATATCACCGTAATGCCCAAATGAAAAGGTGTACCTAGAGCTAAAGTGCAGCATGTAGGGCGACTCAGGCCACACGGCTGTGCTGAAGTGGTTGCTGGCCTGGAAGTAAGTCGTTGGAACGATGAGGTACAGAAAGTTTTGTTGTAAGCAAACGGCACCAATATATTTCGGCTGACTTCCGGATGATGTTATTATTCTTCCCAAAATTCTTCCCAAAATTATTCTTCCCAAAACTGGTCTCTTTCGGCAATATTTCAGTTCAGGAGACAGAAGCACCCTGTCGAAGTTTCCTGGTTCTCTGAAGTGACATAAAGGCACTCTCCTAGTGCTTCAAGTTACAAATTTATTTTCTTTTTCTAGTTCATGAATGACTGTAATGGAGAGGATCATTTTTCGTCACGGATTGGTGTGGGAGGCCTCCTGAATGCCGATAAAATCAATTTGGTGGCGGTTGTTCTTGATAACCTGGAGCTGTTTCATCGGCACAATCGAAATGTGCTCAAGTATATCGATGAGCAAAGTGGCGCGTCGACCGCAGAAACTAAAGAAGTCAAGGTAATCATACGAAAGTCGTTTTGTCATTACATTCTCTTGTACTGATGCTGATGTGCAGATCCCTGAGTTGCCGTCCATGAGTTATGAGGACCGCGTGAATCGACTATTCTTAGGCTTAGACATTGATTCCCTCCCGCTCTAAAATGTCGGAGCCAATATATCTGCATCTTTCGCCTCCGGCACCCGAATGCAAGTTCATCCACAAAACTAGCACATTTCTGCACCGTAGGACCAATATAAAATGGTTTCAGTCTATGTCATACTATAAGCTTTAGTTCGGAGGAAATCTATTTTTAGGTTGAGGCAGCATCAGAAAACGTTGATTATCGGCTGAAACCGACAGTACCGACTTCTACGACGCTTGATTATTAGGAATTAGAAGTCAGCGCTACGAAACTTTCATAGCTCCTGATTCCCTCTCTGCTGCCATGAGAGTTAATTTCAGTAGTATTGTTGTTTCAGCGACCGTTTTTGAGCTTTTTAGGGTTATGAGCCGGTGCAACCAATAAAGGACGCAGCACACGGCGTTACACTGATTCCATTGGACACGTCGGGCTTTGACCTCGATGTGATCCAGAGGTTGCATCATGGGACAACAGTTATTCACTACGACCCGGATTCTGGACGAAGTGTTCTTTGCATGCTGAAATTAGATGCGAGTTGTGGCCTGATATCCTGGCATAAAGTCGGCTATATCGGAAATAAGGAGGGAAAAGAAAAGGTGTGATGTTATAACCCTGTGGAAGTCCCGTGACTGTCTTTTTCCTTATTCGAATTTCTCACCTGTCGTTAGTTGTCACTCTTTTCCATTCAACGTTTGCTAAGATCTGTACACTAATAGTCGTTCTTGCATATTGCTCCGAATGCTTTGTTCTTGATCAGTGTGTTTGCACAAGATACGCATGTGTTGATTCTATATGATATCATAGTAAAAGGATTCGGAAATCCGTGATTTTCACTGCTGAAACTTCCAGGTCCGTCGCAGTCCGTCTGTTTGTTTGATCGTTTAAACTAAGCAACACTTACAATAAAGAATCAGATGGAAGTGGAAATAGTGTTTTAAGGAGGCATCGGTGGCGATGAAATCACCAGCTGTAAATCTGTCGAGTATTCAAGCTTCGGATAGTGTTCGTGCAGCACCATCCTCATCACCTTCACCACGGCCTGTTGGTTGTGCATCCACAGGCCTCGATGAAGGCTTCCTTCGACTTTCGTATGTCAAGTCAGTAGAAGCTGTGGATTCTTATGATCTCGATGTTGAGGTTTATTTTGACGTTTTTTATTTTTTGCTGTTAACTACTTTCTTCTCTGGCGAGAAAGGAGAGCGCTGTTTTCTTTTCCTTTTTTGAACGCAGATGCTTTCATATCAGTCTCCACTAATCAGAATTTAGATTTATTTTTCCTTTTCCTCAAGTTCCTTTGCATGGTTTCCAACAAAGTGCGTTTGTGCTTGTGTATGTGTGTATGTGAACATATAAATGTTTATGAACATAGTGTGTATATGACGTGTGTGTGCGCGCTTTCACCTGTTCCGCAGTCTCAGGTTTCGAACGGCAAGGAGAGGTTGCGGCTGTGAGTGCTGGTGCTCAATCTAACCACCGAAATGAGCGTTTACTGCATTTATTGAGATTGAGCATCTCTGAGGACTTATTGAAACTTGGAAGTCTCGCACAATTCGCAGGATTATTTTATTCTTTAACCGATGCATGAGACTGCATGCATATACTTCCTTTCCTCCACTTCCAAGTTTGACCAATTATGTTCATTTCATTCTTCTCTGCAGCACATTACTCAGCAGCTGAAGAGGTTGTGTGTTTTCCGCCAGTCTAAAATTCATTTTCTGGTGATATTTGCGAACGAAATGTGGTACCATAGTGTTGTCCATCGCCGAATATAGCAACGCAGTTAATAAATTTGGTACGTGTACAATCTTTCCTATTTTTCACAGAAAGAAGCTGTTCATATGATATGGAACGATACTTATTGGATGAATGCGTCCAGTTTCACTCAAAATTCCGATGAACGCGACAGCATTTCAAAAATGCTGGTGGATGACAGTAAAAATAAACTAAACTCCTGTTGCAACTAAGATAGGCGAAAGCTTGGGAATCAAATCTCGATCGCTGAAAGTTAAACGAAAATTGGTCGACTAGCTAGCACCACCGTTGTCGACCAATTACTTTTTTTCATGAATATTGGTGACTTTTTTGCAGGCTATTTACCGACGTCATAGTAACGAAGAGATGTCAGTGCCTGTGTTCTGTTGGACCATCAGTTTTGGCTGCGTTCTTTCTGATAACGAGTTTCTATATTTTCTCGCTCCTCAGCAAACTGCTCACTGTTGGACTGTGGGACTAACAAATGTCAGTGCTTTTGACCCTTTCTGCGACTACTTGAAGGGGAATTTGCTAAGGAAAGAGTTTTTCTCTGATTGTAGGGAAAATTTTGATAGGACGACGTAAGACTCTGCCAGAATTTATTTTGATGATAATACGTTGACACAAAACAACCTGAATATTGGTGAAGGAGAAATAACCATATTATGTTTCGAGAGAAGTTTGCTTGCAAAATGCAAAAAATTTATTCCCGGAATGTGGCTGAAGGCAGTAATATCTGTGTTGGATTACCTGCAGGAAAGACCGTACTTAATGTTTCTAATCTATAATGTGGACAATGCTCATACTGTAAGGCGTAATTGTCCACTTACCTTAGTTGTATTCGTGTGAACATGATAATCACGTTTATACTTGCGTTCATTTCACCTAATTTCGTCACTAAAACAGTCGTGCCCATTTTCTTTGGGAACTGAAGAAGTGGACATTCCTTCAGAGTCCGATAGTTATAAAATTGTGTGATTTTCATGAACATCTCGCCTCTGAGGCACATTTTTGTCTTCCTTTTCATAAGTTGTGTCATCGAGAGACGCCATGTTTTGAGAACTGTTACAGGCGTTAGGCTTTGCGAAAAAACGTCCTACTGTATGCAGTTTTTGTTAGGCTTATATGTGACGCTCCTTAAAACTTCCGCAACAGTGATAAAGAGAACCAGAAGCCTTCCAGTTTCTTTTAGGAGGCGTTTAAACCGCAAGTATCTCATGACACTAAAGTCAGGCAACCTAAAGGCATGGTTGATTTCGCTGCATCTGTCCATTTAAGAAAAACTAAAGCGAAATTATTGCCGTCTTCCCGTTTACAGCTGCGCAATGACTATTCTTCAGCGGTACGGAATGGCACTTCGACTTAAGTTGCATTGTCACTCTGCAGACGCTACGCTAAATTACGAAAGGAAGCAACAACAAGAAGTATTTGCTGTCATCTTTGAGGCGTAGAACAGGGAACACATAATTTTGAGCTTCTTCAGATGGGCCTTCAGACTCTCACATCTTATAGGTAGCAGTGCAGTGATCGACATTCACTTTCTTCGTCTACGTTGAGAAATTTGAATGCTGACTTATATTCGTTTCGATTTTCTTTTGCATCTTGCATTTCACTTCTTTTTAGAACTGCCTGCTTGTTTTTAATTTCCCTCTCATAACTTTTTAACTGATTAACTGTTATTAGTGTGTGACTCTGATTTATGGCTGCTTTTATTTTAATTGGTCATTCTGTCATAGTTGACATCCATGTAGAGTGAAATTTATGATTGGATTGGAAGTGAACCCAGAAAAATTTGATTGAAAGCTGGCATTTACTGGGAAATTTAATCACCGGTGTTTGAGGTTGTAAAGCATCTGCAAGAACAACATAGAAGTGCCGATCGGCGGGTTCTGTGGCTGAAGAAGTTGTATCTTCAACTGTATGGCGAATGCGAACGGGAGAGCAGCTCGAAAGAAGAAGGTCGTGGCAGTGGTCCTCGACCCTTTGATGCGCTTCAAGCTTTCGGTGGTCGGGTTGAACGATGGCGAGGACTTGGTCTCTGTCTAAGTCATTATTTTCGCTTCCCCTCACCACTGCGTTGTGCCCTTAACTCTGTAGCTACTTTTACTTTTAGTTATAGCAGTGTGATTTTGTGTTTTTGATTAGGCAAATATGTGTGGAGTTCACGGAAATTGCACTGACTGCATTTCGGTAGAGTTCAGCTGCAGCAACCTTTAGCACATCAGTGGTGGTCAGTGTGATGGTACTGAATAAAAATGGAACATAGAAAACTCATCCGAAGATTGGTGCGTCCAGTGAGGTGTTTGTCATTCACTGAAATGTGCATAAGGTGAGAAAAGATTGACACGTTGCCACAGTCTTGTCGAAATGATGCAAAAGCGCATAAGATTGATAACAACGCCTCTGTCAGCGCTCAGTGATTGAAATGAACAATCATTTTGAAGGTCTGAATCAGAATGTGACGTCGAGTTCGCGACAGGCTGACTCAGCGTCGACGACTGAAAGTGTTGGTGCGAGGAGCCGCTTGAAGCAGATGACCATTGCGATGACACGTCGGATGCGTGGAGGAAGTCGTGACGGGAGTCGTTCGCAAAGTCCGCAACCCGCATCGCCTTTAGCTGCCACCAAGGTTACAGTTGCCTTGACTTTTCTAGTATCCTTTCTGGATGTTCTCGGCGCAGGCTTTGGTAGCCTCTTGCCACTGTCTTTTAGTTTATGATCTCTTATTGAAGCGCCTCATTTCGTTGCAAAAGTCAGCTGATTTAGCCGTAGCAGGTCACCTCAGTAAATTCCCTTCTCTCAAGCTCTTAACTGGTGCTGCTGCACCTGTGCTTTCGAATAAACAGCTCTGTGACCAGGATATTATCGTAGTATGCCCTGTTCTCTCATCCAGTAGGCAACAATTAAGTCCTTACGTATTGGCGAAGTTGTCGTACTTTCCATCCACTCACCAAAATCTTCCACCTCTCTACAGACTTCCCTCGTGAAGACAACTCTGTAAGCCTCGCATCTTTCCATCGATACTGCTCAGGATCTGTCCTCAAACGTTTATTGCTAAGTAGAATCCAGCAATGTGACTGTAGACAGCCGCATGTGATCTGTGCTCTTGAATATGTCATCAGGCGTTTCTCAGCCTTAAATAGTTAACTAATAAGATATTTGTGAGTAACATTTGCCGTCATTATTTCAAAATTTGTTTTCCAGCTGCTGACTGTTTGTTGAGTGTCATATGTTCGGTTTTATTTCCTCCACCCTTTATGCTATAATTTTTTTTTTGCTTAGTGATGTCTGTAGAATATTTGATTTGTGGATTTATGCCTTCTCTTTGACAATATCAGTGCTTCGTACAGTGGTCCTTCTTGATGGGAAGAAGTGTTCAAGATCAAAAGCTGTATGTTTCCTATTCCAAGACAAATGGTATCTTACTTCTCTTTTTAATTCTTTTATTATGCACCACTAAGGCTGTCATTTTATGCCACAAACGTCTCATTCTTTCTTGTTGTTGATGTTAATTTGAATTTCTGAGGGAGTTTTTTTCTTTATTGGACGTTTAACTTTTATGACTGCTACTTCATTCAAACAGCAGTTGACCAGTAACTTACGCGGTTCTAGCATTGTTGTGTAAGAAATGTTTGTTTCATTTTACCATAGGCAGAACGCTTTTCTAATGTAACTAGCTTGCATTATTTGACTCAAATTTTCTGCATTCCAGTTCTTTCTCATCTAATGTATTTACATAGGGGTGAGGACCCGTTTGTTGTAATAATGCTTTCAGCACATCGAAATACCACCATTTTTCTTCTAACTCTTCATGTAGATCGTTCTCATCTCCTCTCTGCATTTAACCATGCATTTCAGCAGTGAGAATTTAGGTCCAAGGGAAAGTTCTAGGACATCCGCAAAAATTTTGCTCCTTCAGAATTCTTCAACATCGTACTATATCTATTTTAGTGCCGGACATATTCTAGATGTTTTCGGTATTTATATGAGCATAAATGACTTCTGTTGATGTCATTTGTTGTGGTCATTTAAGGTGCGCTTAAAAGGCAGTTATACAGTTACGTTTAACAAGCCAGTTGCTCGTTTTCCTCGTCTTCGCTTAATTTTGGAGCACTACAGTTCGTTTCACTGATGCCTAATAGTAGTTTCACCCATTTTAAGATGTTCTTCGATAAGAATTGGTCGTTTTCATGTTTTGCTATATGTTTCTTTGCCAGACACATTTTATTCGGTAGCCTGGGCGTAAAATATATTTTTATAGAATGTAGCAAACAAATGGGTTCAAATAACATAAACGCATGACTTTCAATTTGTTTCTATTGAAGACTGAATATGTGAAAGACCCAATCTATTTGAGATGCGTGCTCCATCGATAAAGAGCTACGTGTCACGTCTCAGTGGTCCACCGAGTTCCAGTACTCCCGACTGTCTGCAGAAGCCACGCGGTAGCACAGCGATGAGCGATGCCGCAGATGTGGATTCATTGTACACCCTGAGGTCACAAACGCCAATCACAAGCTCTTACTGTGGTCATTCGGTTTGCGGGCATTCCACAAAATCATGGAGGTAGCGTTTCACATAACAAACCTACCGCCCCTTCCCGTCATCTTTTGAAAAGCAAAAAATTATGGGGGGGGGGGGGGGGAGAAACAGAATTCCGCACTTGATTAACATATCCTGAAATTTTCTTCCGGAAACAAAATTTCGCATTCAGAGAAAGAAGAAAAATTCCACATAAGAGCGGTTCCTTCATTGTGAATGCGTAGGAGAGCGTTTAGTGTTAATTCCGTATTTTTGACTATTGTAATTTTTCCCGTAGTTCTATAAATTTCTCATTATTTTTTAAAATGCGATATTCTCCATTCTTCATAATGACTGTGTAGGCAGCAAAGAGTTTTCAAACGATTGTAAGAGGAGGGATTTGAACGCAAAATTGCGATTTGTACGGTTATGTGGAAAATGTTGGTTGAGTGATAGATGCAACATTCTCGTCGATTTTTCGCCTGATTAGCCGGATATGCTGATATTGCGTTTTGTTAAACCTGAACACACCTCCCGGCTTAAGATCTCTTTTTTTAAAGTCCTATTTGAAAATGGAACATTAAGTTATGGCGAATACTATGCGAATATTTACATCTGTTATTTCCCTTTCACGAGCCTAACTTTCTTTTCCTTACCTCAGCAGCTCACAGTGAGCGTAGATTTCTATATTTTTCTGCTCTCTGAAATTTAATTTCATATGCCGTTGTTCGCAGGGTTTTTTTGTGAGTCGATTAGCCGGAGAGACAACAAATGCATGATTCACCTTTTAGGCTATGGTGTTTCCTGTTTTGCACACTGATTGCCTCAAAGTCGATCATTTTCTTTTCGTTTTTTCTTCCTTAATTAGATTTAAGGTGTTTGAACGATCTCATCTCAAAGAAAGTTAAATGACTTTTTCCGTGAAATTCGTTTTGTGTTTTCCATAGTGAAGGAAGATGTTGAAATCGACATTTGGGTGTTTTCAGTTGTCTTTGCAAATACAAGCGTTAAGCGGCGTATTAAATAAGTATTTATTCGTTAGTTTCCAGCCAGAATCCTTGAGGCATCCAGCTGTGATGAAACGCTG
Source organism: Parascaris univalens (assembly GCA_037576465.1). Taxonomy (NCBI): domain Eukaryota; kingdom Metazoa; phylum Nematoda; class Chromadorea; order Rhabditida; family Ascarididae; genus Parascaris; species Parascaris univalens. The sequence continues at coordinate 58,050,765 of CM075173.1, read as the reverse complement.
AAGTGATGAAATTACGTACATGTTCGATGCGTTTACCTATTCGCTCTGAATCGTTATCTTGAAAGGAAAAAAGCTTTTTAAAATAGCGTTCGTATGACACTGTTTAGCGTCTTCGTTGGAGTGAAGTCAAAAGATCCTTCGTCGCATTAGTCCCGCTTAAAGTTTAATCGGTTTTTTAAACAGTCGGGCCGGTAATAGATGTCAGATTTTATCAAAAAATAGCGCATTGAGAGTGCTTTCTAAGGCACACAACAAGAAACGGCGTGTCCTTCTGTGATGGTTTAGGGGTATTCATATAGATGTTCTAACTGATACTGGATGTATTGTGTGCAAGTGCTCAGTCAAATCCTCAAAGCATTTCGGTGCAAAGGAACTTTTCCATCAGCATTTGCTTGAGAAAAATATTACCTGGTAAACTCTAACGTAATGGATTTAATGCATAAAAAATACAGAAATTATTTTCACTCAATTCAATATTACTATTTCAGAAATCGTATTCACCTAATGGTGAGTAAACTTATTTTACAACAGAAGACAGAACTTCAGTAGAGTCCATGTGAGTACTTTAAATTACCGAAGATATACAAAGAAGTGGAACCCGACAGATTACGTTCTTAGTAAATTTGAAGTGTAAACCTAGTGTTTTATGTTATTCGTAGCATTTTAAAATAAAAATTTCTGAAGCAGCTTTCGTAAATAGTGTTATTTTTACTCCTAATCTCTGCTCTGGACTTCTGAGGCATTTTTCAGGAAACCGAACAATCTTACTTGTTTGTCTCTTTGCAGGTCGAGAGGTGGTGAAACTTCGAATTCAGGCACTGTTAGCTCTGCAGGGCAGACCTCAGCCACTAATGGAACGTCTGGGCGAGAATTTCAAGAGAAACCAGTTTCGTTGCCGGAGTTTGTCGAACTCTATCGGTTGTTTAGTATACGTATGAGGAAGGATCTAAAGTGAGCAATGTCTCTTTTTATAGCGTTGTCGTTGATATGTACGTATACGTATTTTTTGGATTTGACAAACTTTTAGTCATGTACCAAGTTGAGGAATGTTTGCGAAGGTCATCGAAGTTTATCACTGAGTAAGTACTAGTTAGGCGACGTGGGAAAAATTTGAACACATTATATGTGCATAAATTTGCATAGTTGTATGGTTGAGATTCAAGCGTCGGTTGATCCTTTATTGAACAACACTTTCCAGATGATGTGCGCACTTCCCTGGGCTCTTCTGCGGAAGCATGCTTTACTGTTGTTGATTAAAGGAGTTTATATCGCAGTGCAGTGATATTTCTGATATCATTTCGATATCTTATTGAAGTTTGAAGTGAGCGCTTGTAGGGATGTGTTTAATGAGTGTCTGTTGATGGGCAATGCGAATGGACATTCGGCGAGGCACGAACGTGAGAAACACGGGCCGCGGATGCAGCCAAACCTTGAGTCAGCTGCAAGGGATGCGGGTGTGGACTTCATTCCAAACGGTTGTTCTTTTTTTCAGTACTTTTTATTTTGTTTTAGTATTAACGAACTACTCACTGCCTATTGGAGTCATTTCAAGCTGTTGAGTTTCGTTGCAAATGCATCCTTTTATTTCGCACTTTACATCAACGACGCACTGAGTGGGCAGATGTATGCATGTATGAATTCTGTCTGCTTTGTTGATTGACGAAAAATCAACAACGCGACAGTCATAGAATTGAGTAACCAACATGTGCTTCTCACCTGAAGATCCACCCCATAGCAACATCGACCCGCCAGTTTGTTTCATTGTGATGTTGGATACCGAAATCTAAGAGCTTTATGCCAAGTTCTACAAGAAAATGAGTCGTGGTTGAAAAGTTTCATATTGAGGTGGTCGAAAATTGCATTGCATGTGCACTGAGCGATTGACCACATCATGCTATTCTCATGGGAGAGTGACTTTCGAGTCTTTTTTTTTCCAATCATGCATCCTTCAATGGGCAACGTTTCTCGAAGCACATTTAGTTCCCGCTTAATTTTCGTTTTTATTGGACAGCCCGTCTCCTAAGTACATTAAAATGGAGCAATTCCAAATCACTTGATTTCACTTTTTGACGAGGGAATGGGATTTTGTTATTTTCCCAATTATTTATTCCATTATAATTATTTCTATGTTTTGACTCACCCTCTTTCCCTTGTACTCAATCGCCATCTTTAATCCATTAACCAAATTCTTTTCCGGTAATCGTCTTTTCTATGCGAATGCCTTCGAAACTGTTGCAGTTATTCCGATCTTAGTAGATAAACGCTTTCTTCGCTGACATTTCATCAGTCGTTCATGAGATGTAAGAACAAGATGTGCGCAGAGATCTGTGCATAAGATTTTTTATGTTGTTTCTTTATTCAGCTGCTTTAGAAACTTCACTGGAGTTTAACCGGGTAATTTGGCGCTTTCCCTCCTTTATATGCTCCAAGACTAATAGCGTACGATGCTTTCCACACTGAATATGTTTTATTGGATTGGACTTTATACTGACTAATTGACATACTGTTCTAATGCTTAATTTGTCTTTCATGCAGCTCGCCAACTTTACTATGAACGTCTAATGGAAAAAAAAGAAAGAAGAAATGAGACGCTTATTCAAGAAAAATTATTAAGCAGCCCTTTAAAACTTCACGTACCTAGTGTTAGCACGTTTTTTCCGCAAGGCAGAGGTTATATTCAAACGACATTCAAAGCATCCCGAGTGGATATATATTTGAGAGGTTGCATGAAAAAGAGGGCTTGTAAAAATAATATATGACCGAGATATTCGATGCAAGTGAGATTCTCTAGATTTGTTATTTTCAGGATTGCATCGCTTTTATATTTTACGAGTTGTCTTTTTTGGTTTTTGAATGGTATTTAGAAAGTTGAACTCCATAACGATATGTTGGAAATTTTGCACTTATACTTGTCTGAGATCTCGATCGGAGTTTCGGAGGGACTTTTGAGACAGCAAACGCCTTCGATTTTTCTCTTATTTGCTGCATTCATTTCTGTCTCTGTTCCGCCTTGGCAAAGTGGTCATTGGCAGTATTTAACGCTGTTCTTTCTTCCAGACATTTTAACGCGCAACAGTGCTTCGCCCATTTGTCACATAAGTGAAAAACAGCAGAAGATATACAACGCGCTGGCAATCGCAAGCGTTAACAGGTACGTGGGAACATTGGGTTGCTCAGCATAGGATGGGAAAGCTAAGATCAGCAATGTATTCAGATGACCTGAAGTCGGAATTGGTTGGGAAAAAATGCTCCTAATGTGCTTTCTGCTTTTTCTTCATGAATCTCCTCCCAACATTAACGCACTGTGCGCGCTATGTTTTTGACATACTCAGTGGAAAATATAACGTTGAAATTGAAGGATTGAAGAACTGCTTTTAAGCTCTGTTTTTGCTCTAATTCGGAGATGAGTCGTCGATTGCTTACAACACAGTAGATCAGATTTTTGAGTGTTAATACAAGAATCGTTGAGGGAAAACATCGCCAGGTAAGTGCGTATTGGGTCGGTGGAAATAGAAGTGTTTTGCAGTTTTTCGAAAGGATGCTGCGGTCAGTGTGAATCATTTACAAGATCTCAATACCAAAACAAAGTCTAGAATATTCGTTGTAGTTCTTTCCGAAAATCAAGGAACAACACTCACTGTTTTTGAAATCGAGCATATCCAGCCTTCTTATCTAAATTCAAACCATCGAATAAATAAACCTACCTAACTTTCTTTAAACCTTTTTTCGAAAGCGTATAAAACCTGATGGTCACAAATGAGGTTGATAGGTCCTAAAAAGAATGAGATTTTGTTGTTTTTTGGATGCACTGCTTTGAAATGTAGGTGGTGAATGTAAATCGGCTGAACGTTGTCGTTTCAAATGCGTTAGCTACGTTTGGAACTTCATATTCAGAGCAACGAACATCACGATTTCCTTGATAAGCGGCTCAAGTCTTTCTTCTAGGGTGTCGGAGAAAGGTGATTGTATTATGTTGTTGCTTTATTCACAGCGGGTTTTGCTTTTCCTTATTTGGAGAGAAGGCGAAATGCTTTATTTCCTTGTTTAAAGAAATAATGCATTCTTGCAAGCGATCGTCACAGTTTGCGTTCATTTGGGGCAGCAAACTTTATTGAGCTTTTTATGCAGAAAGAAAGGTATGAAATGACGCAGCTGAGGGGTGATATGAAAGACGGGAAAGGGAAGAAGTGCAACATCTTCTAGAGGTGCTTGTTTCGAAGATGATTGAGAATTCTTTTACAGACCTCAAATGCCATCCAACTAAGCAGATTAACTAACCGTTCATGAAGTTTTCACTGTGTATTTCGTAATTCAAGAAAAAAAAGTAAAATGGAAGGGATGGGAAGGTGATTTCTAGAAATGACATGGTTATATTCATTTTAAAAAATTCTACTTTATAGCGCGGGCTTAATGGATACGTCAAGGAGTGCATTTCTAACACCGGCAATGTTAAAGCAGTTTATGGCCACTCATCAAATGGAGTCCGTCGACGAGAATTATGCAGCTAGATTAATTCAGGTTCGTTGCGGAAATTTCTTCCTATTTCATCTTTTTCTTGGGTGGAGGGGGATCAAGCAGGATCGCCATATTTCTCACCTGATAACGAATATGACGACAGAGCTGCCAGAAATGCACGACTTAATTGGCAAATTAGTCGCTGTTTACTGAAATCTCACCGGCTGCAATATAAGCAAATTACTAGTTGGGGCTGCATGTCTTCTGGTTTGCGAATGCAAATTGTAGAGCGATGTCAACCTATCGGGGCTGGATCCCCAAAACTTGTAATTGATGGTGAGGAAAGGGTTGTGGACGTGTTTGGAGTGGTTCCGACAGATAGATGAGGCTTCCTGAAGAAGGAAATCTCATGGAAGTTCTGATTGTCGGATATGCTGGGAGCTTTCGATCTTTACAGACTCCACCAAACCGAATAGGCTTGCTTCGAAACATCAGAAAGACAGGCAATCACTCTTTCGTTCCACGACAACAAATTAGTGAACCCCCTCCCTCCTCTTCAAAAAAAGAAACGCTTCTTAAAACGACTGAAGAGAAATAATTAATATGTCTGAAACTTGTAGTTCAAGAAGGCTATCGAAGAAGAGAGTTTTTCTGCGAGCGATTTGTTTTGCTTCACAAATGTTGAGGATCCTTCAAAGCGAGATGGGTATTTCTATTTCTGGAAACGTTTTGATAGCTGAATACTGACTACTGGAAAGCTGTAGCCAAGAATACAGTTGTGGTCTGCTTCCTCCTGCTTTTTCCTCTTCCACATCGCACAGCCCCTGGATCAGGGCCTTTTTTAGCAGTTTACCAAAGAGCGTTGTGACTTACGTTAACGTGTGTCTCTGTGTAAAACAAGACTGAAATTGTATTCTTCGTTTTCAGTTTTACTTGCAATCTAGTGAGTGTTAGATTTTCGCACCGGGCAACGAGAACAAATACCCACTTTCCTTTGGTCGAAAAAAATGGATAAGAAATAAGCAACTCGTTTTACCTCTCGATAAATCTGCACGATCATCGCCGAGGAATATGTGTACACAAGGAAGCGAACAAACGGGTAAGCTCAAGCAAAGCGGAGCGAAATAAATAGGCGTAAAACAGTGTGGGAAAGCTAGTATAAGAGAAAGGAAGATTGGATGAGCAACGAAGTGTCTCACGCATTCAGATTTTCCTGGTGAAGAAATTCCTCTGAACGACTAGGGCTGCTTATCGTAGAAACAGTGACAGAGAGCAAAACAAGAAACAAATGTTTTATGTACGATCAAACTTGATTCGATTCCGGTTAAATTTTTAATAAATCCGAGATTTCCCCTAAGGATTATTTATAAGGTATGAAATGGCCTGGCGCAGATGTCGCGCCACCTTTCGCTTGACCCCATCTGAATCTTTAGTGAAAAATTAAAGGGGGGAAGTGATCTAAGCGAATAGGCAGGGCAGCAAACGGTTAGGCACAACTGCGTTGTGGGCGAATGCGGACATTTGTTGTCATAAGGAAGAATGAGCCATAGGGTTGCTCGGTTGTGATCGCTGATCATGCACCGGAAGTGGGTCGGTGTCATATCCGGATTGCCAGTAAAGGCATTTTGTAACTTTATTTTGATTTGACATTCATCACATTGTCAGTCAGTTTTTGAGCTAGTTTTTCAATTCCTGTTGGAATAAATTCCGTGTTTGTATGGAACCATCTTTCTGTATGCACTTTGTGACTAAACTCTACAGTTGGACATTTGCTAGGCAGTTTAACAAATGTCGGAGTTTATTGTAGGAATGATCCATCAGCAGATTGTAGAGGTATGACGTATATGAAATGTGCCTCGAATTCATCTATGCAGCGGCGAATCCGCTTTAAGCGTTCGAATTTTTCCAGAAAATGATCCCTGGTCTTGTCTGCTGACTTATGGATTTTTAAGTTTAGCAATATTTCCACAAAATTCGACGAGTGCGGTGGTTTTCGCCAAAACGGTAGTGAAGTTCTGTGGGATATCCACTGATACGGTATTTAAGCTCAAGTTCGGAGTGAATTTATTCATTTATTTATTTTCATTTTTAAGGGGAATAGACGAACAGGTGTACAAATGGCATGCACTAGTTGACAGTTTTTCTAGTCGTGACGATTTTCCGGTGCAGGCTCGTCTTGTAAATTAGAGCAGGAAATGATTTGTGGCAAAGAAGTGTGTGACAAATGCTGATTGGTCAAAGCATGCGCTCAAACGATACTCTGAAACAAAATTTGACTAATGCGATATAAGATATATGATGAAAGCTTTCCAACAGTTTTTCCATATTAGCTGTCTATGTGCATGCAGCGAACAGTGCGACGAACAAAACACACCGATATTCACCGTTTCATTTACTCACTGAGTTCTCTTGTATCAATTTTGCAGATATGGACAGATAGGTAAAAATATATCTCGCGAGACAGTTGTTCAAATGCAGTCCTCCACCACACGATCATGGCAAAACTGAGTGCGCGATATTGCGATCGTTGGGATAAAAAATTAGCGCTTTATTAGTGCTTCGCTGTGGAATGTCGGAGAGAGAGAGATTGGCATTCAGCAAATTTAGCGTTTATCGAATGCTTTATCGCATGCTGCCTACAACGATTGTCTTCAATTTCCATCTGCCACTACTACTTGGTTACTAGCAATTCGGATAACCGAAAGAATGAAAACGACAAGTTTGTATGTATGCTGTTTGCTAGTAAGGAATAGAAACCGCACTTGGCTAAACATGAAATCCCGTTGCTGTTGAGGCAAGTGCTAGCACAAGCGACCATGTATTTATGCTAGCGGAATGAGGTATTGATTCTTTCTCTTTTTCTGAAGCATCACTTACGCGCACCATGAGGTGTAATGTTGCAAAATGTACAATTGCGCTGGCAGTCCAAGGATTCAGCGGTATTCGTTTGAATCCAGAATGCTGAAGTGCACCTATGCAGAAGTCGTCAAGCGTCTAAACAGTGACCATCAACTTTCACTCATATCCGATTTACCATCGTTTGTGGAAGTTATTGGGGTCTTACAAGCGATCCATTCTAAGAACGGCTAGCGTTCTGAATCATTTTGCTCATTCCCAAAAGATTTCCATTCGCTTACTTCTGAAGTCACTTTTTTGTGATTTTTAAGTTTCTTATACACTGCGTATGATGACGGTTATGTTCTTTAATTGTTCAAAATCCCCACACATTTCAGTACTGAGCCAACACTAAAGGCTGAAAAACACATGTGTTGTATTGGTTTACTGGTAAGCGTCTTAAGAAATAAATAAGAAATAACGTGAAAGCGTTTCGATTGTGCGTGTTCACACTGGATCGTTGAATATTTGCATGCTAAGCTTGGAGAAGCACTCGCTGAATTTTTTGCTTTATATTTCGACATCGGAAGGTTGCAAAGCGCTTCTCAGCACTCACAGGTGCTCCACTGTGCTGGAACTGAAGAAGTGGATAGTCCACGTCGGCTGCGGGATTTTACCTTTGTTGTTTGACATTTATATTGTATCACATTGTTTCGGTTATTTTGATAGATTTCTTCGCCAATCTTAGTGCCTATCGTGGACTGCTTACACTCGATTGTGCTGCCTTTTATATTAACAATGCTAGTCGTTACAAAGCTTATATTATGGCACTGGAGATGTAACCAGGTGAGAAGAGGAGGGCCTCCTATCCACTCAGTGAAACTTCAAAATGTAGGTAGAAAGACGAGGATGCGAACGATAAAGGCCAGGAAAAGAAGAACATTGCAGAAACAGTATGGATCGACGGCACTCATTGTTCTTTAACCATTTTCGAAAAGCTTCCGTGCCGCACTGCTGATCGAAGAGTTCACAAATGTGGTTTTGTTGCTGTTTGCAGCGCATTTGTTCTGCACTGCATTCTCATCAGTGACCAATACGGATTGTCATACAGAAAGGCTTTTTTGAGTGTTTTATGCTGTTACCTTGCGTCTCTCTCAGAGTCATTCACGCGCTCAATGATGCTTGCCAGGTCATTTCAGATGCTCAAAAGTACTGCAATATCCTTATGAATGGAATTCCCTATTGCCTTCAAGTGGTGAAGTTTACGTACATAAGCTTTTCTTCTAAATGAAAATTGGTGCACGGAAAGTTTAAACGAGAAGCTCTTCCAAAAGTATATTATTTCAAGAAGCATTTTCTGTGCATTTAAGGTAAGTCTCATGAGATTTCTAATCCATCATCATCCTCGAAGAATTCACTGCTAAGTTTATTATGGAGGGAATGGTTGGATTTGCCTTGTTCTAGGAGCATGAACCGGATCCGGTGTGCCGTAGTAAACAGCAGATGTGTTTCGAAGGATTCGCTCGTTTTTTGAACGATCCTATCAATTTTGCTTTCGTACCGGAGGAGATCGAGCCAGATGTCGATAGCCTCCATTATCCGCTCAGTTACTACTACATATGTTCCAGTCACAACACATACTTAACGGGACATCAACTTAAAGGCGAATCTTCGGCTGAAATGTATCGGCAGGTGCGTTTTGCTACTCTAGCGTGACATTGGATATGCATATTATACCTCCTGTCATATGCACTGCTATTGAGCTAGCTCTTGAAAAAAAAAGCGAACCTTGTACTTGCTTTCGCCGTATGTACTTTTAATATATTATGGATTATTTGAACCGTACGCCTCAATAACTTTTGTTCTATATTGCTGCATTTTCTGCACGTTTACCCTTGTCGTGCATGCTGCCGCCACCACCACGTTCCCCTAAAACGGCTCTTTATTGCGCATGCAACGTTCCATGCTGAATTATGCTCCTGTACCTTGCTATGGTTTCGAAGAAAAGCAACCGTTTCGTCTACACATTTAAACAAGTTTATGAAGTCCACTTTTTGGGGATGTGTTACCGTCCCGCAGCTACGATTTTGATTTCGGCAGCGCTTCCTTGGCCTCTAGTGCCCTAAGTAGCCTTTAACAAAAATCCTACAACATCTTGAGTTACTTATCATCTAGCTGGTATGGAAGGGATGCAGCGTCTGACATGGACGAGATGCCATTATGATATTTTCCATCCAGGTACTGTTAACGGGTTGTCGATGTGTGGAGTTGGATTGTTGGGACGGTGACGATGGTATTCCACAGATATTTCATGGACACACTTTTACGTCAAAGATCAGTTTCCGTCAAGTGGTGGATGTGATTAAGAAAAGCGCGTTCGCAACAAGTAATCTGCCGGTGATTCTCTCCATCGAGAATCATTGCTCATTGCAGCAGCAAGCAAGGATGGCGCAAATGTTTAAGGTATCAGTCTTGTTCAAGTTATGTAGTTTATTTTGCTTGCATTCGCAAAACTTGTTATGCCATATTCGCATTCCTGTGTGTCAATTCATCTGTGTCCGGTAGTTTCAGCTGAAGAATTACCGAAGTGGAATTACGAAATCTGACGAGTACATTGCACACGCTGCGATGATTTCCTATCAAATTTTTCACCTTCGTTCGTCAGCTTCCCTCACATGGACGTGTAAAGACGTGGGAAGTGTTGATGAGTCGTAACACGCACTTGTTTTCAGTTTTATTCGCAGGAAAACTGGTCCTCTGTGGATGATTTCCCCTGTAGGTTCGATCACTTAGTATTTAGTATTTGAAAGCATTGTTTCACATATTTTCTTATTTGTTGGTAATCTAAGTACCTGATTTGCCTAAGGAACGGAATGCAAAAATCTAGTGTGTCATCATCTACTTGAATGAGTTTTTCCGGCTGCATTTTTTGATCCCGAAGATATTTTGCATGAATATACTTTTCACTGGTAGTTGGTTTAAAAGCACTAATTGCCTATGAAATATTCCATAAATTGGGTGTTTTCTGTTCTTTGCGGAAACCAAGTTTTTTACCACGAAAAGCTTTCCGCCTATCGTAGTCCATCCTGCAGGACTTATATACCTGAATTCGTAAGAGATTCTTCGCTTCTCCTTCTCATTGCATTTCGTTCAGGCAAAGTCTTCCGTCATTAAAATGAGGGCAATCCAAACCGTAAATCTTTCAGCCGTTGCATTATTAAAGGAAAGTTGTTATAGTACTGCGAGATGTCTTTGTGATGGTTCTTTTTTGAGCCGCGTATAGGGTCCATGAGGTGAAGTTATCGAGGGGCGGAAAATTCGAATGAAATCGGCGTTTTACATTTGGGATTCGATGAACCGTCAACTTCATCAACTCTTGCAGGTTGTGCGCTTAGAAACTATTGTAGTAAATGCGAAAGTGTTTGTGTGTCTAACAGCTGCCGTTGACGTTGTTTGGAAATTTGATGTAAAATGACTGAAACAAGTTTTTCACATGTTGCCGGGTATAACTGCCCTATTTAGGATAAGCATATTTGTCTTCCCACAGTACTGTGGCTTTCTTACGAAGACTTTTCGAGCAAAGTGTTTTGAATGCCAATTTTTTTTACAACATATGCTATGCTTATCTTACATTTCAGAACCACTTTGGAGAGAAGCTTGTGACAAATTTTCTGTTCGAAGCCGACTATAGCGACAGTCCGATACTGCCCTCACCTTGGCAGTTACAAAATAGGATACTTATCAAGAACAAGAAAATGATTTGTGAGCCGAGTGGAGGCTTACAACCCGACAGAGGTCTAACTAGAGTTGGCACACAAGGAGATCTGCACCGCGACCAGAGCAAAATTTCTTATGAATCCAGGTATATGTTTTCTCATCTTTCACGGGCCTGTTTTTCGTCTTTTCTGGGCAGTTTGCGCAGCATGCAGATCTAACGGAGAGTGGGAGGAGTTATGTCCAAAAGGTGTTTCGAAATATAATCGAGAAAATTGATTGCAGTCGCTTTCTCTGAGCTTTCATAATATCTGTGAAGTTTGGTGAATATAATCTTCGCATTACGAAGAGCGGCACTTTTGGTCCCAAGCTTCAGACCAGGCCTGTGGCATGCTGAACGAGCTGAATCGAACTCATTGACGTCAATGAGCTAATTTTTACTCTGTTTTCATTGCGACGGTGAGATGGGAACGTTACTCCAGTTATCTTACAGCTGGTATTTTTGCATTTATCTTATGGTCAGGAAATTAGAAGTAAAAATTAGTTGAAATGCTCAGGCGAGACTCTCATCGACTTCGTCGATTTTTTATTCCGCTTTTCACGTTCACAGTTGTTCGCCTTGTTCAGTTGTAAAGGCTCTTGTGAGGTTACATGCCACAGGTATTTTGTACCAAACCTAAGCAGAACAACTTTATTTGACGGATTTTTTGTCAGTAATATGCAGCGGTGACCTAGTGTTGAATTGAAAAATATGCATAAATATGCTTTCTAGATGAAACATCTCCTCTGATAAACGAGCACGATCTGAGGAGAACAGCACAAGCTCGTTTCAAGTCGTCTCGAGCCAATGGCTCGTTGGAGTTGTTTTCACATGAGGAATCCCATTAACAAAATAACGCGATCTTCTGTCTCTAGTTTCGCTGCCTTTGCATCCACAGTTTTCAAGTCGAAAGCTGCTGCAGATGGAATCACAAAGTTTGGCTTTTGTAATCTGCAGCATATAAGAACAATGCTGCTTCATTTTAAACTTGTTCAGTCATTTTCAAAAGACTTATGGTTCGTTTAATCATATGATTCGGCATTTTACAACAGTTGGGATTGTGAAGCAGGTGAAACACATCCTTTTGCAAGATGCTTGTAAGAGTTCAGTTGAAATATGAGTTTTCATGTGCATATTTTGACACTTATTTTTCTGTCACACTCATATGCTCTTGCGATTGTTGAGAAGTGCTTCTGACTGTCTATAATTTTGTTGTTTTTAAGCACCGTTGACGAAGTAGATGACGATGATCTGGATGAATTTCTTGATGAGGAAGAACCGGACGATGACGAGCAAGATGGTGTGTTAATGCCTCTTGAATTCTTTCTTTAGAATATGCCATTCCAAAGAAAAGAAAGGTGGAAGTGAGGGTTGCAGAATTTAGTGAATAGGAATGCTGATGTTTCTGCGGAGTTGCTTGTGCTTAGTGCTACCGATCAACGCCATTTTTCTAGCTCCATTGGATCAGTAGCTGATAAGAACGTCTTTGGAAAGATGTTCATAGCCTTTCTTAATGTTGAAGCAGTAAAAAAGCAAGCGTTTTTTATTTGATGATCATGTCTCCACGAGGCGTCTGCCATCTTTTTTTCTGAGGTAAGATCTCTCTTCTTGTACAACCTGGGTATTGCGTTGTCTTTGAAAGTTTGTTTTGTTGTTATCTTTAGATGGTCAGTATTCTGGAAGCGTTTGGGTCCCTATGAAGTGGAGCAAAGAATCGTCGCCAAAGTATTGCAGGAATGGGAAAAGATGTTTTTCATTTTGAGCTATCGAAAGTAGTTTAATATGAAACGTAATTTCGAGCGCTCTAAGGGGCGTTAAGTTCTTATTCCCACAAGAATCCCTTCACAACACTTCACAAGTATAATGTTCTCATGTTCTGTTTTTTGAAAGCTCATACTTTCAACAGTGTTTCATAGCACGCCATATAACTTTGATGAGGTTGCCACATTCATCGACCACCAAAACATCAAGCGTTTGCAAGCGTCGAAGTGGTATCATTGCAATTGCTTAAATTTTTGCTCAGCACTTGCTGTGTACTTGATGAACGGAGTAGAAGTGTTAATAGCTTTTTAATGTGCAGTATTCCGCCACCTTATGTTTTAACGATATACATCACTGAAAGTTGAATTTTGAATGTGTGCATCTTTCATCTGTTAGATTTGGGATATGGCTACATGATGAATATTGTTCATAGATCATCCTCAGAATAAGCTGAACCAGTAGCAAAATCCGCTTTATAGAACGCTTGAAATATTAATCGACCGGCGAGTTGAGGCGAAAGTTGCCGCTACTGTCTGGTTTAGTGCGATATTTCAGAAGCAAAACAGAAATTGCCGATTTCGGACTCAGCTACGAGACCGACAGTTACCATATACTTGACTTTCCTTTGGAACTTCGGCGGGACCTACAGGGGCGCATTTACGGAAATTGTGGCTCAATTTCTTTTCACTACTTCAGGAAATACAGAGATCTGAAAGATAGAAGAATGCGATTTTCTATCATAAAATGAAGTCACTTCCTGCTGTCTTTGTAGCTCTACAGACAAAATTGACTGTATATAGTTGCACATCACTCATATGCGAGATTTTCTTTTCTGATTTGCGTCGATTTTTCAGCAGTAAATTTCGTTATTATAGATAGGACGGATACGGAAAGTCCCAGAGTCATTAAACGGGGTGCAAAATTGCAAGAGGGCAATAAGCAAGATTCACTGAACAGCGACAACAGTGAAGAACGCAAAGGCTCCAAAGGACGGCCACCAACAGTGAGTTTCTGCTCGTGCATTTCGTCTTGAAAAAACAAAAAAACTAATTCGCTGACTTTGAGCAGTTGACCACATTGAACGATACTAACGTTATCCCATCGTGACGCAGTTGTTTGCATTTGTTACCTAACTGTGACAATCTTTTTCATGAAATCATTGCATGCTTTTGCTTCGTAACTTTTTAGCATTTCCGTCAATGGCATTGTACTCAAATTCTCCCCTCCTGTACCAGACCGTTCAGGTAAACGTAGCCGTATTTTATCTGATTTTCTTCGCAGGTCTTCCGGGATCGGTACTTTTGTGTCATATTTTTTTCGTGCAGAGATATTTCTCGTTTGTTATAGTTATCGTTGCCCATTTCTGCTGAGCGTTATTCAAACGTTTGGTGTGCCAAAGAACTGCAAAACAGTATGAACTAGTCACTGTTTCTTACGAGGAGTTTTAGGACGGCAAGGTAAAAAGTGGAACATAAAAGAACTCTCAGAAGGTGGTTACAATTCAAACAAATCACGGCGGAGGAGAGGATCGTAAAAATAAGGGATTTTTATGCCACCGCAAAGCAGTCTCAATACTAGTTATTTCAAGTAGCGTAAACTGAGTCATGCAGTGTTCACTTCCCAGTTATCGGAGCAAATTGTGGTCACTGGTAATGCGATTTGTTTCTCGGAAAATGACTTCAGTTATGAATAATATCCTAATATGAGGTGGAACGTAGTATCTGGGTTTCGGAGCGCGGGAATTGCCAAAAGTTTTCTCCAGTTTTTGGATGGCTTGCTGAGTTCGTTGGTCTCTCCTTCTTCCCAAGTATTCGATTTATTAAGGCTTCTTTCACATATTATCATTTGAAACATTTGTTTTCACCTCTTTCATAACACGATATCTGCTCTTATTCCTAGAATTCATTACGTGTTCAAGAACGTATAAAAGTTGACTCTAGCTGGAGTATTACTGCCTATAAGCAGTGGTGTTCATTAGCGATATTTTATTCCACAACGTTATCGTGGTCTGTTACTGTAAAACCTTTCCTTCCTAGGTTTCATTCTCTATCCCGTTGAAACGATTACGTCCCCGTGTTACTTCGTGCTTCAGGGCAGTGGAGTAGTGTTCGATATGAAACCGGATGATGATAACGCTTATCCGCATGCTGAAACATCAGCAAGGCAACCAGCACGTAAGCCAGCTGCTGGACCACTGCTAGCTCCAGAACTTTCGGATTTGGTCATCTATGTTCAGGCCGTCAAGTTCAAGGTGGTGAAGTTTATTTGTTCAGATAGTTTATTATTGTGGCATTTGATTTCTGTTGGATCAAGCTATGTAGACGCAATATGCAGTGCCAGTTTCTTCTACAGAGCAATCCGGCAATTTAAAAGCTAATCATTCGAAAATGTTAAGTGATTGATATTCGTATATGTATGGACAACTGCTAGCGGTCTTATTCACTTGGGAGATAGTTGGTCACAAATTTCCAACCGTTCAAAAAGTAGAAGTTAGATGCTTAAAAACGGAAGAAAACTGGTAAGTTTGTGAATAAGAAAATGTCATCCGGATGTGCAATATTTTCATCATCTTCCTCTTTCGGATTTATTGGGTCACGGATTCAGTTTTCGTCAGTGTTTTTTTATCAGACCCTATTAGTCACAGTCCCTGGTTATGAATAAATGAGTCGTTAAATTCGCCACATTGACAGGATGTACAGCCAGCTTTCATTCGCATGACGCGCCTAAGAGAATGAGGTGCAGTTTTTCCAAAATTAGACGAGCTGACGCCACGTACTCTTAAATCATTCAAAAGCGAGCCGTTAAGGCAATGTATCATTCAGCAGTGCCGTAGCATACGATCGATGACGCGATACGACCAGTTTACAACGACCAACTACATTTTGTGCTTAGGCTTCGCCTTTCGTCATTCCACAGGAGTAATTTGAGGTGTTCACTAACGATCCGTCGGATGGTTGAGCTGGCGAACAGAAAATTTAGCGGTCGTAGCCGTACATCCAGTTGTATTTTAAAACATTTTGGGTCATTAAAGCAAGTACTTCATTAAAATGAAGGTACTTCTGCGGGGCATTGTAAAGGCAAGGACCATCTTTGTATAAAAGATGCCCTTGTGAGTGTGGAAAAGGGGGTATCCTGGACGGAATGAAAGTCCTTTGAAACCGAGGATAAATAAGACGCCCATCTTAAAAGCGAATGAAGACATTATGAGGAGCAGATCCACTCGCAGAACTTCAGAACTCGATCTTCCATTCAGGGAAACATAAAATATATCTTCAGCAACATTTTGGAGACCAAAGTATTGGTCTTACTGTGTTCTAAAACACCATTACTGATATTCATGAGGCAATTCATGCTTTCACGCGCGTGATAGAAGCTGTGCACTCCAAGGGAAGGGCGGGTGTTGGAGAAAGAAGGGAGGCGCATTCAACGATTTTCGTCAAACCTCTTTTTTATGCAGGAGCTGAGATTTTATGCGAAGATTTAGATGGAGATCATCCAAAGCTTGGAAATTCATGATCCGGATATTTTTTCTTCTGTCGTACATCCGGTTTTCTCCTCCAAGAGTTCGGATTTTGCTATAGATGCAAAAGCAAACCTTGCGAGCCTCAATTTCAACAAAATTCGCCATTCTTTCTCCTGAATAAAATGCAGCCTAAGCGAGCGGCACATACTAATTATGAGCAGTGTAGAGGCTTTGTTAGTGATGGCAAAAGTCATTCATCCGGTTGAGGAGATAAATTCCTATCTTTAGGGATTTCCTCAGCCGAATGACGGTCCAGCAAGGCGAATCCAAAGCGATGAAATGCATCCAGTATTCGGTGGTTCAGTACGAGTACGGGGTACTTCAAATCTGCTTTCGACGGGCACTCCGCCGAGGCGTCAGCGTAGTAGCGCTCATCTACATCAGGATGGGATGAACAAAAACAACGAGGATTTTCATGTGCCATCCACATCTTCCCTAAGGGCGAACGTCAGCGCGTCTTGCTATCAGGTCACATCGCTCAACGAGACAGCCGCCAGAAAACTTTGCAGGTCAATAATTGTTGTGCGTTAGTATCTTCATCGTCGTATGTGCTTCCGATATTTGAAGAGGGTTTGCAAGAATGAGTTGACTATCAAGTTTTGCAGAATGTTATAACGTGTACCTTGTTAAAAGTTTGCAGTGAGTTCTCTTCGAAAGGGCTAATGTCTGAAAGCACCTGGCGTTGAGGTATTCATTAACTGGCTTGGATTGACCACCGCTTATGAATTTAATGTTCCGGGAAAACTGAACAGTTGTCATCACTTAGGTGCACCATCATTGTTTTCAGAGTAAATCCTCCTCCAACTTTGTGATCTAACTTTGAATTGGGAAAAAGGGAGGAATAGAGGACTGTTTCAGTATTCTTTGGATGAACTGATTGTTTTTCTTCTTTTTTTTTCAATTAGCCTAAATCATCGTCTCTGTTCTTAACGAAACCTATACCAGTTTGTGAATCCGTGGCTTGTTTCACTACGAAACATGAAAGTATGGCTATATAGAGGAGGAAAAAGATATGGAAAATGGCTATCAGAGAGGAAGTGTGATGCTCTTTCGAAAAGGGCATCGGTGTCATTGTGCTGAAAGTTCATTGTTTTAGGAAGCACGCATTAAAATGCATAGCTTATTCGCGTGATCACATCGTTCGTACGTATCCAGGAGGGATGCGTATCGATTCGTCTAATTTCAATCCGATTCAGTATTGGGCATTCGGTCTGCAGATGGTTGCACTAAATTTTCAAACAGCTGACGTTGCTATGGCTATTAATGCGGCGATGTTCGAGCAGTCAGGAAACTGTGGCTATATACTGAAACCTCGAGCGCTATGGGACGATACTCATCCGCTGTATAGGCGATTCAACCCGCTCTCCAAGGATCTGGCAGCGCATTCTGCTCTTATCCTCACCCTCACTGTGCGTACGCATGCTCTCAACTTTTTGTAGTCATCTCTCACAACAACTAGCAAACACAAATTGGATGTGTGGGTTACATATGCGACGATAGAATGGCATTGTTGATTTAGTGATTACCTTGTTATAGCCATTATAGTTACAGACAAATTTGCAGCGTCTGTAGGCAGTGAGAATTTTTGTTCGTGGAGAAGCAGGTGATAAGTCACTTAGTAAGCAAGTTTAAGAACTCTTATGCTCACGATTCTATGTCAAATCGATCACCCAAATTGTTGTATCCTCCGACCTCATCCGTCAATTATCAGTTATCTCACATCGATTTTGTGCCACAGGGGAATCAGATTTGGAGTCATTTCAAATGTTCTTTCTCATGAATTTGTTTATTGCTGCCGCATCATATAGCAGTTCCATATTTTGGTTATGCATACTGCAGAATTGTGAGTACTTCTTGTTTGTGCATCTGCTTTCATTGCTCAAGTTTTTTGAGGCTGAAAACAAGAGGATAGAGAGGCTGAAACTGGCATTTCTTATCTTATGCTTGTATGGTTTTATGATATTTGAAGTCAGATGGCACTTTTTTAATTCATTCTTCTCTTAAAATTTCGAACTTTGCACCATATTGTTTTTCAGATAATTTCCGGGCAGCATGTCTTCCCAAATCAGCATACGGCATCTCCATTTGTCGAAATCGAGATTTTCGGTGTGTCGACCGACTGTGCAAAAGAGAAGACCAAAGTCGTGAGTAGGAACTCGGTGAACCCGATTTGGAATCATATATGCGTGTTCCGTATTAGTTTTTCAGATCTGGCGTTCCTTCGAGTTGCGGTCTGCGATAGCGCTAATGGAAGGTCTGTGAGTTTTTTCGCCTGCATCTCCATTTTCTTATCGGCAAAAACCGAGACTTCGTTCGCTGTGACTGTTCGTTAAGATGTCCAAGTTGCGGATTGAATTTGGCGTTGAATGATGAATTAACGGTGTGAATGCAAAATTTAAACGAACAGTTGACATGGTCGTCGCCATTGTTTTGATGAGAACTTGAGAGGTGGTGTTACATGAAAACCACTGGATAGATCAATTATTATCACGTGAACACACTGAATCGTATCATCTGTGAGAAATAACATTGGTATTTTTCATGTCTGTTGAGCTTTGAAATGCATTAATATCATCATGTTGGCATTGCAGCATTATTTGGGCGTCGCCCATTGGTGAAACAAAGAGAAAATGTTTCTAGGAAATGTGCCAGGAAGTAGGAAGGAGAGGAGAAATGTGGGAAGGTGTCGAATGTTTTCAGCTGCTGTTTCATTCTCTGCCAAATTCTGTTTCAGGATTCCGGTTTTCGATAACATGTAATTTGTAAATTGTGGTATTCAGGATTTGCAAAGCTAAAGGTCTATCAGAGTCACGTTTTGTGATGTTCCACGGCTGCTTCCATGAAGGAAGTTCCTGCCGAGCGATGGTGTTTCCAAAAAGAGGCCAACTTTTGACTGCAACTCACCAAAGTGACTTCCGCAGTGCTTTCTTATATTATCTGTTTTCCAGAATAAGAGAGAAGGGGTTGAAGAGGGGGGAGTGGAGATGACGCCTCCCTTCTCTCCCATTAGCGTAGTGCCCTTGATGTGAAACTGCATTTAGCCATATCCGCTAGTCGTCACCGAGTTTGACTTTCCCCATCGCACAAATTTTGAAGTGCGGCAGACTTCTGCAGCTTACCAAGGGGGACAGTACTCACTTTGTGGCAGTTATGTACTCATCAGTTGCAGATGTGTGGCACAGCGGGTGGTTCCAGTACGATGCCTTCGGCCTGGTTACCGCCACCTTCCACTAAGAACGAACGCAAACCTTACTATGGACCAGTCGATGCTTTTCATTCATTCTCGTTTCGAACAAGAAGAGCATATACACTTGCATGATGAGGACAGTATTTCGCAGTGTAACGTTGAGCAGAAACTTGCTTATCAAACGCTCAAGATCGATCCGGTCAGTGATTGCGTATTCAGAAGCATCGCTATGATTCGTTGCCTAAGAGAGATGCGTTGAAGTTTTCCTATTACTCTGCCGTCGTTGAACTGCACTGTTTTCGTCATTAGGAAGTCATTTAATTTCATACCACAGTCATCACTGTCATTGCTGAACATCCAGATAATACCTTGATTTGTTTTTTTCGATGAGTTTTATGAATGGGTGCAATAGGGATGGGGAAGAAAGTGAGCGGTTAGCGCAAGAGTGTCAGATTTCTATCGTCGCTCAACCTGCTCGCAACGATAGTGCATGAAACTTCTCGATGTCGCACTTTCAGTAGACTTCTTTTTTTTTTGCAAATATTGGTTGAGATTGTTTCAGTAGTATTGACGTGCAGAAATGAAAGTGCTTTTGCTGGGACTAATTCTGAAACTATAAAGTTCCGTCACTTGCAGCAAAGTAATGGATAAAGATGGGAATTCCAAGCATGCTGAAAGGAGGGAGTCCGTTCTCTTTTACCACTTAAAATTTATATTTCGGTGTTAATTTCGGCACTTCATATGAGACATTTCAGTGGCGCCAAAGTAAAAGTGCAATATGCTTCCCGCTGTAGTAGTTTACTTTTAGTCGAATTGAAAATTTCGTTGATTTACATATTCTTCGACTAGAAAGTCTGCTGTTGAGTTTTGGTCATTGTTTATTGGTGAGGAATGGTAATTTTATAGAAAGAAAATATTTTTCAGGGAATATTTCTCAACGTTCTAGAAATCGCTAAGGAACTGCAGAGTAACCTTATAAATTCGCAGTTGTAGAACCTCTTTTTCGTGGTGCACAAGAGTAGTTTTATATAATAGGTTATCACTGCCCACCACTCTATTTCCCCTTACACTTCGCAATTTTTATAATGCGCTTTATGTGAGCCTATCTTTTAGCATTTATCTTGCGGTGCCATTTCAAGGAGGTGACGAGGATAAATTTATCCTCTTTCTTATTCTTCGTTGAACATTTCTGTTTATTTCTATACTCTTCGAAAAAAGATCGAAACCTCGGTACTTTCGAAAACCTAACGTGCCAGTTGTCTAAATGGCAATTGTGTTGGACATGACATGCTGAGCGGAACTGAAATTTAGCCATTCGTAACAACTTGGTGACAGTTATGCTTATTTTACCACTTCTGCGAATGAATAAAGTAGGCTCAACATAGTGGGCCCTTACATTCATGTTTCCACTATGCGCGATCTTTCGTATTTTTGTGTTTGGGACAGTGATGAGTTATGGTTAATTTTTCAGTCTTTGTGCATGTTTAATTTCTAATGTTTCGTTCCTCAGTGACTATATTTTTTCTCAAAGTTTGTGCTACTGTCATTCATATCAAGTATTCTCTTTGGTCCACTTGTTTCTGCATTTATGCATGTCCAAAATTTTAATTCATTCCACTAAACATTAGAGCGATTGAAATTCCAAAACACGATATCCCTTTCGTCGTGATCTGCTAAAAGCGTTTTCTTCTCTGATTCTTCAAGAGTTAGACCAGCGAAAGGCTTAAATGTTCCGTCCAATTAGACGATAAAGAGAAAGTTGCAGATATTTGGGTTTCCTTAAAGTGTTGCCTGAAATGTGATGAAAAATGTCACGCAAATTGTTGTCAGCATTACAGCTGCATATCTTTGCCGCACGATAATGTAACCGTTCAGTTGTGGTACCATATGAAGATGGTGCATAAAAGGAGCATGCTTCACTTCACATTTTTATCCATCTCATTTGGTTGGCTAAATTTGCTGTGAAATTTCTTGCTAACCAGATCAGTTGTTCAGTCAGTGGAGATCAGAAGGATACCGATGCTGAAACGTCAAATCTTCGTACTGAGGATAATGGGTCTTTGCGCGGATGACACTCCGACGATTGTACATGCTGAATCTGCCAGCACTGTTCGAAATGTTATGCAGCAGGTAATCTTTTGTAACTTTTAAGATTTTTTGTGCTTTAAAATGTGGTGGAAATGTTATGCATTGAACGCTGTTAGCTCGTTAAAAGTATACTTTTTCCGCAAGGCTAAAAGTAAACTGAGGTAGGTGAAGAGCAGGAGAGTATGCTAGGTACCCCTTCGACAATTATTCCTGACTTAATAAGTTGAAAATAATTTTTACATATTGTTTGGAACATTCTTGGCGAGTAATTTTACATACTCTTCACTAATATCAACTCGATTTAACTGCATGGGTAATTCATTCTTCAATCAGCGAAGTTCGTTGGAGCATAGCTGGAAGAACATATGATCAGCACGACAACATATGATCAGTTTGTCATTCACAAGCTTTGCGCAGATTGAGGCTAGCGTTGTTTTCGAATGAGTATAAGGTTCCGATGTTTCAAGCCTCGTTCAATGAGGCGTGCAGTCAATACTGTTTCCATCTATTATTGCGATTTTGGTTTCCGTTATATGAAGTTGTGGAAAGTATCTTTGCAACAGTGGGTTGCTGCTCATTGCGTTCTTTCTTCATATTTTAAGTCAACAAGTTTATTTTCTGCTCCTCAGCTATGTGAATGTCCTTTTTAACAGGCGTTGTCGAATGCTGGCAAAAACGCGGATACTGTGGAAGAGTATGCACTTTTCGAAGAAAACATCAACGGTCAGGGTGTCTCATCTCTCGGTGAGACAAGTGAGTGCTCCGAAGCATCCAGTCATCGAATTCTGCTACTCAGTGAGCGGATAATGGATGCAGTTGCGCGCTGGAATGGATCAACACGTCGCTTTGTGATGCGAAGGAGAGGCAATGTAAGCGGCTTGCCTCACCTGCGTGTTGTTGAATCTGCACTTTCTGCTCAGTTATTTTTTGCGTAATAGTTTTTCAGAAGGCGAGAATTTCATCCCGGAGGGATCCGAACCTCGAGATGAGTCAGAACCGGGGTTCTTTGAGTGTCGGCAAGATACCCCGAGTCCAGAGGCAGTTCTGAAGTCCCTTGGAGGTCCTTTGCCTACTACGCCTAAGGTCCTATCCCTAGAATCTGTCCTCTTCTTCCCTTCTGAAAAATCTGTTGTCGCCGTCGTTGCTTTTCGCATTTGACCAGAAATGAGACATCAAGTGCAGCTTCAAATACTTCATCATCTTATGGAGGTTATGCTGTTATTTAATGGTTAGGTTTTTTTCGGAGAAAAGGTTTATGAGAGCTCGTTATCCAGGATAGCACATCTTTTGAGGCTATGAGTCCTGTGAAGTCTTTTGCACTAGAGACGCAGGATACTGTTTCAAAATCTTGCCTTCAGTTCCAGGCCGTGGCTCATCTTGAGATCTACTCCCCGAGCCTTGGATGTCCCCAGTCTTCGGGAGTTTCAGAATTTTTTTGGGACATCCCGAAGTTGAGGATTATTACTGTCGGAGCTAAATCGCTTCAAACCTCGTAGGCGCCAGTACTATTGCGTAGCAGTTACAACTTACTGACGAATGCAATTCATGTTTTTTCTTAGCTCTTTGTCTGTGTAAAATTTTTTATCCGCAGCAGGTAACACAATTGAAGGAGCAGGTGGGATAACGTATATACTGCATGTTGCACAAGCAGCAACGGGGCAGGTTGTACAGCTAAGCGTAAAATGGATTGCGGAAGCATCCGATACTTTTCACTATTGTTGAAAAAATTCTGCTCTACCGCCATATCCAATGGTTTCGGATTTAGTTGACATCAATGTGCGATAACAGTTCTGAAAAAAACATTGGGATATTCACTAGAACGGTAAGTCATCCGCCTTTGAGGGCGGTTGAAGTGAAAGCTGGGACAAAGAGCTAAGAAATGAAGAATTTATGAAAAAATTTATGAAGAAAGTGGGCGAAAAGACGCTTTCACCTAGGTTTTTTCTTTCTTTTTTTAATGAAATGGAACTGTTTTGCACACTTAGAACACAGTCTCTAGAACCGAGACACTGCAACTTTTTGTCCACCAACTCTTCCTGAACTTTCATTTCGCACCGTCCATGGCTGCAGTTGTAATTTGTGACTTCGTTTATAGGATCCCAGCGGTCGTGCCTGGATAACGTCTATTATCAAGAGTGGTGGTGGAGCATCGGCCTTGAGTCAGTCGCCATCGAACGCCAGTGCAATCACCGTTAACCATGAAAAGCGCATTGGTGATACTGCTGTGCACCCCAAATCGCAATCTTCTTCCACTTTTCATGTTCGTTCTACTGACGGAGAACATTCTGCAGAGACGGATCCTCTTGGTGTGTTCCGATCACACTTTTAGGCTTTGTGAAATCTGTTAACTTACCGATTTGTTTTCGCCATGTAACATCGGTTTAGCAGCCTCTGATTAATGCATCTGTATCTCTGTAAAAATAATCTTCACTTTATCACATTAGATAAGAAATGCTACTTTTCTTCAGTAGTAAATAATATTTGCCAGTCACTATCGCCAGTTTCATCCCGCAAGCACTACCAACGCTCTCACCTGTTTTCAAAAAATAGTCCGCATTTTAAGGACTTTTTCTGATGTACAAGTTGACCTTGGTAATTCATAGTTTTCTTTCCATGAAGGCTCTAGAACGGTTTTTAGAATGAATGTGGGACCCAACAATTTGTAACGCAATGCCAGCGCTGTATAAGGCCGCAGTTTCGACATTGCGTAACAGGGTGTCCAGGAAAAGAAAATGCTGGGTGGAGGGAGTCTGCACATTTTGGTACTGTCGCGTGTTATGCAAGTTTTCCATATTTAGCTGAGTGAATTGCATGGTGCATTATATTTGCTGTATTTGTAGTAGTCGAAATAAATGGATATTTAGGGTTTCATCCGCGTACGCGTTCGATCGGTGAAACATTTCTGGTTTGTGTTCATAACGTGAGTGAGGATCAGCCTTACGCTATATTGCGTGCCAATATTAACTGCACAGCGAGTGATATTATAAAACAGGTCATTTTTATCACCATCTTCCATTCCACTAAAATTCCACCGGCATTTATAAAGGTGGCTGTTCGCCATTACGCGATGAAACGATGATTGCTATCGAAAGGCAAACAATCGTTCGTTTACTGACCACCACCGTCGGTTGTGGAGCTGTTTTTGTCACATATGTGTTACCAGTGAAATCCTGCCCAGTTAATCGCCATCAGCACCAAATTTTTCCCACTCTGGAATTGACGCGGCGATGCCCTTCGAAGCGCTTGCTGTGAAGCACGCTCGAATCCCATGTTATGTGCACAACAACCTGCAGCTTCTTTAATCATTTGGTCACACGCAACCCAAACTTCAGTATAAGGATCTTTTAATAGGCACCAATTTCACATTCTAGTTTGTGCAGTGACTTTGCTTTTTGTAAAAGCATATTTTGCCCACTCCTTGTCCAATATATGCATGTGTATATTCATGTGACTGCCGGGGATTTCCAACTGGAGACGTGCTGAAGCTGTAAGTATGAAATTCGTTGGTTATTATATGTTTCTTGCGGCATACGTTTCGTGGATCGGAAAGTAATTTGCGTAGAAAAACATTGCCGTTGTTTGTTCCTTTTTATTTAAATTCTGCACGAATTTCACAATTCTCAGCGCTGCCGCATATCGATGCGTCTTTTGGTAAGAAGTTTCACTGTTAGAAGTTCGGAAGTATCTGTTTGCAAATTTAGATATATTATGTGGAAATCTAGAGTGGCTGTGTGTGCTGAGAAGGCGCTAATTCTGTGAGTTAACTGATTCCTTTAGTACTGTGAGCGAACTGCGCGGACGGAGTGCTGATCTGACGCTTTCATCACAAATGAAGGTCACACTGTTAACGTACCCTTGATTTAGTTTACCACAACCTGAATTTGTTGTTTTCCTTCAAATTCTACAATGCAAACTTTATTTTTTTTCATACAGGTTTTCTTGAAAGCACATGTTGTGGATGTTGATGAAAGCGAGTATGTATTGATGGAGGAGCTCGTAAACGAAGGTGATTCGAAGGAAGTCTCATCACCACCACATCACGGTGTATTTCACGCGCTCAAAGATGTGTCGTTGAGTCGCAAAAAAAGCAGTGATCGTTAGTTTGTATTTTTTAAATTTACCTTCATTCGTGATCGAATATGTAGTTCTTCGTGCACCTGCCTGCCGTTACCACCGTCGAAACTGCACTGAAATTGGGTGGCTGAGTTTTCACTTCGAATGAACAAGCGCAAATACATGAAAAACTCCTGTTTGCAGCCTCAAGATTGCACAAAAGACGGGTAGAGCAAATTCATTTTTTAATGCCTGGACGTTTGCAGAACGTCGTCTGGTCGGAGCAGGCAGTATGCAAACGCAACTGATGGCGTACTTTATTTGAGGCAGGTGAGAGTTACGGTAGTGGTGGAGGGTGGCTTAGTCCAAGTTGAAGGACAGATTTTTAACAGGAAGGAGGGGGAAAGTTCTAATATAAAAAAGCGGCCAGTGATCTCCTGGATGACCGAACCCCTCGGCTTCAGAGTAGTTCCGTTCATCGGCCTTTATATCACTTATGTTTTTTTGTGCGAACGCAGTTGACCGTGGCAAAATCCCGTAATCCAGTCACAATTTGGCGGAGGAAAGGATTCAGCATAAGCCGATGCGTTTCGGTCAGTAGAATCAGTTTATTTTTGGTATAGTTGAACATTGAGGTTTCGTTGATTTATTATGTAGGTAAGGAACAGCGGTTATCAGATGTCAGTTTTAGTGTCGTCGAGGATAACACACGGTGGAGGACGTTTAAGCGTACGAGTTCTTTCCTCAGATGAGAACGTCTGGAAAGCACAGAATCATTGGAAAGGTGCGGGACGCTTCGTTTTGGAGAATCGTAGAGATACGGTGCATTCAACTCTCGAAAAAGTGAGGAATTTTCTACAGGCGCTCGAAAATGCACGAGCAAGTGCTGGTTTACAGTCGTCGTGAGTCGCATGACGTCAGTATTTTTGCATGACGTCATCTCGGTAGCGAGTCATCAAAAATGTGACCATAATGAACGGCTCCGGGCTTGTAGGAGGATCTGCCTGGTATGTTCCTACGAACGCATGCATGCCTGCCGCATTATCCCGAACGTCGTCTTCACCACGTTGATCTCAGCAGGAATATGCTTCGTGAATAATTCATGGAGTGGTTGTCATCTGAAACATACTCGCCGTTGCTGTTTCTTTGTTTGTTGCTTCAGTTGAAGCTTTTTAATTTGTAAAGCTTTAATGGTGTTCTTTTATTGTTGCCGCACTCGCTTGACGTTCGTTAATTTGTTTGAGGTTTTAATGTTGATTTGTACACTGCTTTTCTGCCTCTCCCAACCATCCACAATCCACACTGACAGCAGACTAACTGTCCGACTTGCGAAAGAAGTTTCGCCATGGCCTTTCCATCTTCCTTCAGATGCAGTTTTTAAATGCTTTGTAACATGTGATCAGAGCTGTCGTTGACGTTCTGAAAGGCACCTAACTTGACGGATTCTCCTGCGAGTGGAAAGTTGTGAACATTTTTCGAGACTTGTGGAACGCTTGGGATTCCTGGGAATAAATCTGTTGCAGTAAATCAGTTGCTCCTTACAGGTATTACCTTATACAAAATAAGGGAGGAATGCGATTCACTATTCTTAGATGAGTTGCAGAGGGTGTTTGCGACCTTCTCGATATGCATGTCTCATTGACGTTGGTTTGGTTGTTGTTTTGCACATGCCTCTCTGCTTTGTATATGCGCTCATTAAGTTGCGTGTGCTGCCACGGCACAGCTTTTATGTTTGTTGGTGTTCGCCATTCAGGATTGCTCTAATGCACCATTGTTTGGGTTGCTACCGACCAAACTTTACGCACAACTGTATATATATATATGTATAAATATATATTTCTTCAGCAGCTGCAGCCCTTCTCCATGCCGCTTCTCTCACTTGCCTTGCCAACTATCGCAGCTGAAACGCTTATCTCACCATCGCAAACTCCAACCTTTAAATTAATCGTTGCAAAATCAGCACGAAAGAACGCCCATATTGAACACAAAGAACACAATGTTTTTAATTGTTGCTGCTTTGTGCACGCAATGTCAGAAAGTTCATCTTTTATAGTGCTTTTTTTAAAGCGTCCAGTAATTTTGGGGATCTGCTATCGTATTAAACGTGTTCATCAGATTGCACATCCAAATCGTTGCTGTGTGCTTTCTTGTGATATAAAGCTTCAGCTGTAAGTAAAAAAGGGAAAACGCATGCGTCTGTTGAGGTGATGAAAGTGCCTTCTTAGTATGCTTTGCGAATTCGAATCGCTTCCACTGCATCCAGTGATGTGTTGTTATTAGTGTTTGAGGATGTGTTGAAGCATCAGCAAAAGTAGCTCACAGAAAGTAAGGAGCATCCACAGATACGACGCACTGGAGGGCTTTTTGTGAGACTCGACGTAATGGGATATTCTTAAAGTAATAAAATTGCATTCATCTCCAGCCAGTGTTCAGCTCACAGCATTCTGGCTTTTTAATTCCTTATCTGAGAGGAAAAAATTTTGACGCCTTGAGATACGTAAGACACTTAGGCTCCTAATGTTGGGACCGGAATTTTAGTGAAGCCACTGTGGGATGCCTCCAGCGCGTAGAGTTGGTGTGCATGACATGCTTATCCTCTAGAATAGAGTGCTTGACTTTCAGGATCACAAAAACGAAAGTCGTAAAATTTCGCTCATCACAGTGCGCTCGATCGGGCCGCCAGTTCGTATTACACGTTTCGGGAAGTCACTCACTGTCGATGGCAGCGCTCGTTCCAACCGCTAAATAGAGGAAGTGTGCTTGAGACTGTGCTTGTGAAGTGCATAGAAGCTCGAACCGCTGCTGTCGTCACTTGTTTGCAACTCATACCATTAGCAACTTCAGGTGGCTAGTAACCACTGTCAGGGCGGCTTGTACGACGGAACACCGAGCAAACCAATTAATTCCTTTAGGAGTTTTCCGCTTTTCTTTCCCCGTAGCGCTGCAGTGCCGGAAACAAGTCGGCGGCAATACGTCGGTTGATGGTTTTCGGGCATCTGTAGTGCACATTCGCTGGCTTGTATCTTTGCGCTGCCTTACCCATTTCATCCTTAATATTTGTTTCGATATTGCTTCTTAAGCAGTTTATTCTCTTAGCGGTTGTCTGCCTTTAACAGACCAGTTATAACGAACATTCGTGAACTGTGGAGTATTTATAAGCAAAAGCCAATCGCAAATATGTGCACTTTCCGCGCATTCAAAGTCGTCCCTTCGCCTTGGAAATTGTTCGCTGCATGGTCAGTGACAAAGCTGTCCGTGGATCGTGGAAATGGGAGCTCCTCTACCGATGCAGTCGAATGCGGGATTTTTCCTTATTCACATACAAAATTTGGCCTTATGACGCCAACAACTGCTTTCGAGTGAGAGCGGCGTGTTTCTTCTTTAAGCATCTCTATACTTTGTACGTATTGTTCATTTTATCGTTGTTGTTGGATCGCTCGGATCCCCTTTATGTTGCATAATCTTCGACGGGATTTATCCTACTCGTTGTATTGGTCATCACTTGTGTCGTTCGACAGGTGTACTCTTATTTATATGCAAATTGTGTATAGTGGATGCGAATGTACCAAGCGTTAGACCCGTTTGTTGTATGAAGAGGCATCACGCAGTCTACTGGTTCACAATTATGCATTTTCAACATCCGTTTCTGCGAAGAACTAAAGAAAGCAGGAACACAGTTTCTCCTAGTGAATTTTGACTTGGACAGAACTGTGCTCTTACTTTTTCGCTTCTGCTTAAAAAGCTCCAGCAATGTGCTCTTAGTTGCAGTATTGTACTCGCCTTTTGTAGACTTTCTGCACTTAAAGAAGAACCTCACGACTGTTTTTACTCAAAAACATTCAACCAAGGTTTTTATTTTGTTCGGCAACTGCAACACAACAATTCTTTGGAAATCTATTTATATTTTATGGACACATGACGCATCCCTGAGCCAATTTCTTTTTCGCGATGGCGCCTTCAAGTGCGCCGTTTTCTAGATTCATTGCTCTTTGATTATAACATTGCCTTCGTTTACCGTCCGGCGTTGAAACGTCCTATGTTATAATCCCATCGTTGTTCAACTTAGTCTGAGTGTTTTGCGATGTTCCATTTAAAATGCTTGAGTTCCCCCTCTTCAGAGATTAAAAAGCAATGGGTAAAATGCGTGTTACTTTGAAGTATACTGCTACAAATTACTTTGTTGATGAGTCATGTTGCAGGTACAGTAGTGAATGCATTATGATACTGCATCGGGCGTTAACACACCACATATACATATATTTATCTCGACCATACGTAACTGTTGATCTGTGTGCAGGCAATACACAACGAATGGATTGTCCCAATAAAACTTATCTGCATACAATTTCGCTGCACAACGCCACTGAGCACATAGCAAACCCTCTTCATCGCAGAGCTACGTGTTATAACTTCATGTGTTACCTCCATGAAAGACCTCCCAACACCTGCAATTTGCCATTTCACAAGGACCACCGGCTGAGGAAACAGCCTATGTGCATTAAAAATTTGGACACTCAGCGCACAAAATAAATAGGCCTCTAAAGTTGCATGGCAGAAGTAAACGATGCTTTTTTTCTTGAATTAAAGCTACTGATAACAGCTGCTTCGAGGTGGATTTCAGGATTGGGCTGAATATAGCAACATTCTGAGCAAGTTACAGTGCAAAAGAAACTTTAAATGCCGCATGAAGTGTGCCGAAAAATTCGCTATTTCGACCGGTTCTGCCACGCAAAAGCCAGTGGTTATTACTGTCAAAATCGTTTTGACAGAGCGGAGAAATACACTAATGGCATTTTACGGCTGCAGATTCTGATACCAGCTACCGTGTTGGTCTACCTAAATCAACATCAGTTCACCCTATTCCATGTCAGTTCCACTAATATTTTAGGCAATATTAGGAATTCATGTGCAGGGCTTGGTAGACAATAATTTTGTTAGTATTTCAGTACCGACCGTAAACTTGTGGAAACGAGCGGAAACTGCTGCCAAGCAGGGGACATCAGCTGGAATTATCGGAGGTGAGGGATCAGTGCAAGCCAATGTATGCGAAATGTAACAATTAAACCGTTTACCGACCCAGCTTTTCCACGGACTGTATCGACTTCGAGTGGAGCAAACTGGATAATTTAAGCATCGCTTGGAGCCGTGTTACCTTACGGTTCATCTGATACGAAAGTAAGGTGCAGCGTGCTGATTAATTTTGGAGGTGAAGAATTAAAGTTAGGAAATCTTGGAGTCCAAAAAAAAAACAATACCTTTTCACATCCAAATTTCATCTCCTTGTTCAATAACACAATCGTTCAGCTTGATCCGCATCGGTAATGCATTTTTCGAATCCTGAAATCATTACGATAGCTGTGAGCAGTTTGCATCAGCCGCGCTCGCACAGCAGCAAACAATGCCGAACAATATGAGCGCTGCAAGCAATTACATTAAACCCATGCCTTTTCACAAGAAAGTGTGGCCAATGAGATGTTTGTTTTTGGAATACGTTTTTCAAAGCATTAGATAGTACCTAAAAAATCTTGATGGTCATCGGAACATCACATGCTCCAGAATTTGTGCATCTACTGACACTAAAATGTGAGATGATGGGGAAAACAGAAGAGGCAGATCCGGAAATCATATAACTCTAGAAATAACTCAAAGAGGATGCAGATGCTGGAAACCATAGGTCCGCAGGTATAAGCGTGGGATAAGGATTTTTGGTACACAACCACAAGATACGTCAACTAAGCTTATCAGCCATATTATAAAAGAGAGCCAAGTAAGGCAACGCGTTGAATCACATATGAGCAACCCGAATGGTTTATAAGGCAGGAAATTACCAAGTAAATTCGTGATTTCTAGGAAGTGCGTTGGGATCGGATGATGAAAAGAAACCTAGAAAAAATCAAAAATTTCAAAAACCAAAAAAATCCAAGAGCGCAAAAAATCATTCGCGTCCTCGACACCCTTTTCAGCCCACCTAATAGGCCGCCAAACAGATCCACTTTCGGTAAGTTCAGTTCCCAGTTCTCACACTTGTTCTCTTCTTCTCTCTTTTTCTTTCATTCTGATGGTTTGCTGATGCTCAGGATGCTGCAAGTTCATGCATAACCAATTTAAAATTCCACAGAGACGGTGACGAGCAAAGCCTCCGAAAAATATGGAGGACAGCGACATGCCTCTGTGTGATTTAAACACCCTCCTAATAATAGCCTCTAGACCGTTTTTATTGAACAGATTGAGTATATGCACACGGAAAAATCACGACTTAAAACTTTGATCTCTTTTGATCTTTTAAAGGCATTTTCTTCTTCGTTTCATTTAAACGCAAATGTGCATACCACTTCTCCAATACATATCTCCTCTGTGCCAGATTCGGGTATTCCAGAAATTCTGGGATTTTCGAAGCAGTTTCACGATATCAACCGTATAAACATTAGAGGCGATATTGAAAAGAAGAGAAAATCTTGGTGGTAGCAAACGTAACCTGAGAAACTTCCAACAAACAGAGAAAAAACTTTGACCCCTTGTTATTCCCTCACTCCAAAAAAACTGAAAACCGAGTGGCACTCATAAATTAGAGGCAAAACCCCTCGCTCACAAAGCTGCCGAAAATTTGGGGCAAAAGCTTTCAATAACTTCAACACTTTCACACCGTCTTGAGCTCCATTTACAAGATTTATAAAACAAAACAGAAGTAACATTACGAGACTGTTCGCCATGATAAAAAATAAGCGCAAAACAATATCTGTGAACCAATAAGCGCATTGCCTTACCTTTATAAGTAAATTTGTTTCTGTCACATTAACTTTCAAGTTTAATGGCGTTTCGATTTTGTCCTCGTCCAGCAAAAAAGGTGTGATATGAGACACTATTTCCTCGTCAAGATTTATAGCCATCCCTCGAACCTGTGCCTAAAATGAACGCACTACTATAAATACTGAAAACATAGTTGTAATTCCACAGTTGAGATTTCCGCCACAGGCAAGGAAAATTTAAATCTCCCATACCTTCAACGTGCGCACTTAAAACTGCTTTGGGGCTACAGCCACGTGAAGATCCGTGGACAGCATGTCGAATCTATGGAAGCCGCCCTGAATGGAAACTCCTCCTTGAAGGCGGCAAAAATTCAAAGCCTCTTAAAGGCAATTTGTAATTCGTCTTATATTGGCTTATACTGCAGGACCCTCTCTATGCGCCTCTCTAAAAAACGTCAAAACGCAACATTCAATGGGTTCTTGGATAGCATCTATCAAAATAAAAAGTGAAATGGCAGTAACAAAGACTCTAAAAGCGCAAGCCCTTCTCTGAAGAGAGGGTATGATAAAAAAGAGGCGCCTAAGGCTTCTGCTGATAAAAACAATGAATTCTTAAAGCTTTTCTCCGTCTTCTTTCAATCACCCTAAAGTGATGACTTGGTCTCAGCCCCATGGCTTGAAACTGACCATGCATACGAAGTAAATTATCATCATCAGCCCAACGAATAAACCTTCAACGTATGCTCAAATATGTATAAGTTTTGAGGCTATGAGGAGGACAACTGAGAGAGGAGAAAAACTTATTATAAATTCAACGATATGAAAAGAGCGTTTGCTTTAATTTTTGGGCAATCAAAGTTCACAGCTATGTCAGGAGGTATTTTTGTGACTTATACTTCAGATCCTCAATTCTGCGAAATTTAAAAATGCATTAGCCCCTCCACACTCAAGTATCAGGACACTTTGGTGGAATTCATTTCAATCAGCACCTTTAGTGAAGGTGTGGTACTATCGGCAGGTGAATCAAGCTGAAATTTCAGCTGTGCGGACTCATACGTGCCCAGTTCCTTGTCGGAGCCTTGTCGATTTGACTGCATGTTAATTGAACTATAAACCTCACCACATACTTGATCAATTTTTTCGTTTAGCTGCACCCTGAAAAGATTTTGTAATTTGCTTACACGATGAAACCTTACATGGCATAGCAATGTTTCAAGATTGCTTACATAGCAATAGTGCTTCAAGATTCCTGTAAGTAATCGTACTTCCCCCGCCTTGAACCCTTTGATCACCGGAACAGCTTAAGGAATGCAGATAAATCCTGCGACTCGATTATTCTATCGCATGCTTAAAATATCATCTCCCCCTCCCCTCTCTCCTCTTCCTCCTAACGCATGAAGGATGAAAGAAAAGAAATATGAACTATTATCACACTTCTGTCTGCCTGTCGAACGATGCCTAAATGTTTCGGCTGCCCATTGCAGACTGTATATCTTCATGCCTTATCTTTCTTCTTAGAAGCCAGTGCAAAAAAATTCTAAATTTTTAAAGCAGCCTTATTTTAGGGACCGCGATGGGCTAGGAAGAAAGTAAGCATTTTAACTACAACGGATTGAACCCCTCCTGATCCACGAAGTTTTGGCGTTGTTGATTAAGACTGATAACGTTTAGCGCCGAAATCAGCATGAAAATTCAGGGGTCGGGGCGTGGCTTTCTGGGACACGATACACTAACAAAACAGTGCACTCTGTATGGTGCTGGCGTTTGATAGCATAGCTAAGTTAATCCTATAGTAGTGATTTCCGAAATAAGCAATGCTGATTCAAAATCGTGGTGAGATTTATGATTCTATAAAATTCCGACAAATGCTGTGTGAGTGGATGGAAAAATGTGTGTCGGAGCTTTGGCTCTTAGATACATGTTCGCATACGAGGAATCGTAAAGCTTGAGGTATTGCTGATAAAATTCTAAATGGCAGTGGAAAGTAAAATCTGTTCTGCGGTGGTACTCCAAAATGGAATGCCTTGTTTTCCTGTATGCTTGAAACGTCCGTTTTCCTATAAAAACGTTAACAGAACGAAGTTTTTCAGGTTAAAAAGTGCACTCTTACGGCAGCTCAACAAAGCAAGATGGTGGTAAGAAAAAAACGAGAAACAGAGTGGAAAACATTCGAAAATTTAGCGGTTACTTTAAAGAGTATCCTTCGAGGCCAGTTGCCTTATTCAGCGATGAAATTGCCACATTCACACTATCGAGAAGTATCGTCAACACGTTGACCTTAAATGAAATTTTGAAATCTGCAATCACTTCAACTTATAATTTTGCTCATTGATCATTGAATCTAAGAAACATTCTAAAAATTCCAGAATTCACAGCAACTGTGCGAAAATGTAGGAACTGAAATGAACGCGATTTCGTAGGAACTTTTTTGAATTGCAAAAACAAATGCAAAGTGTAAAAATACCTTAGTATTGAATTAATGAACACAGAAGCATTATATAAGAGTGCTTATCGCCGAAGTTAATGGTACTCTCGCCTTAGACTCATTCGTTTCTACATGAGAGAAGCATTCCAACTCCTGCACTTTTGACTTCCATCGCAGCATTTCACCTTATACACACCAGCTCACTTCCAATCACTCTTTCTGGATTCAGAATTGCTTCCTCCCTAATAAACAACTCCTTTTTCAATGATCGACGACGGACTTTTTCCTACCCTCCGCAAACAAATTCTTCACATGCTTTTCACCCCAGAGATCAGCTTTACAGTACTCATGAATAATCGACTGATAGCCTTCACTTCACAACCCACCGATATATGGGCCTAGCTACAAAAGAAGAAAGATGTTGTCCCATAGCTGGCCCATTATCCTGATCACGGTACGATAACCACCCAGCAATTTCAACTGTTGGAGAACAGATTAAAAATGAAGCACTCCGATTCATTTTTGCGATGAGCTCTCCAACCTCGACTAAATCTGGGCTGTGGAACGACTTATGTTTCCCGGGAAATGGCAAATGCAAATGGTGCCTAGCCAGAATCCTTCGCATCAAGCATGGAATGCAGCAAATAGTCGGGACAGAAAGGCAGTTAGAAGAGATCAAAGATGAGAAAAGAAGTGGGGAAAATAACGAGCAAGTAGATCAAGCACTGTAAATGAAACGTATAAAGTGTCTGTTACGGCGCGAGAAGTGTAATAAACGACTAATGATCCAAGGATGTAGAAATAAATTTGTGCCAGAGAAGCTTTTTGCCTTAAATGCGCCAAGAAAGCTCTTTCATCGCATAGAATGTGGACCTCAGCTCAGGTGATAGTGCACAATGATGAGC
This sequence comes from Parascaris univalens, assembly GCA_037576465.1. Lineage (NCBI taxonomy): Eukaryota > Metazoa > Nematoda > Chromadorea > Rhabditida > Ascarididae > Parascaris > Parascaris univalens. The sequence continues at coordinate 58,015,033 of CM075173.1, read as the reverse complement.
AGCAGTCTGCATGGAACAACAAACAAGAAACTGACTACGTAGGGCAAAAACTAAAATGGCAATGCATTCATAGATTCAAATGAGAATCTACAAAGAATGGAACTCACATGCTTCGACAGCTCCATCTGCCGCTGTTGCTCAGTTTTTATACATTCATCAATTGCAATCGCCTCCTCGCCGACTACCACATCTGAAGCGAATGAGTTTTTCCCTCCTTTCACGAAACAATATGCACAAAAATTGTTCCCATTTATATAATACAAACATAAGAATATTCTGAACGTTTTCATAACATTCTCTGAATTCCATAATTGCCTCTAACATCATAATTCTGAGACTTTTGAATTCTCTCTGTTTACACTGACCCTTTCCAATATCTAAGTATCGGTCATGAATTGCACAGCATTAAGTGACACGCAAATTTTGTGAACGATAACGGCAATGTGCGTTAAGTGCAAGAAAATGAGGAACAAAAATGTGATGTGTAAAAACTGAAGTCTGTTAACGATCCTCTTTACAAATTGATTCGATGCGCGTTGCAGAAGCCTTAAACAACTTCCAATACTCACAACGCTTCAAGGCGTCCTGCTGCTCATTTAATTTTACAACTTCCTTCTCAGGAAGAAAGGTCCTCGAATGCTTTGGTAAAATAAAAATTCCAATAACTTCAATGTTCCAACACACTAGCGTAACTTGCAACGGGTTTTGCATTCCTCGTAAACCCTGTGAAGACATTTTTCATAAAATTCTCAGGTGGAGGATCTTGTTTTGCACGACGCAATTCCCTTTCACGATGAAATACGAAGATGCACTGCAAAAGCAGGCTATGCAGTCCTCCAGTAGTTTACAAGGAAAATTACTCCCGAAAGCGACAGGTTCGTTGAAAATAAGAGCGAGGATGGAGCGGGGGTGTAAATCTAAGGAAGGATACTATTCTACGTCCTTCTTGAAAGCCGAGAATTGCTACTCGCCTCCCCCTTTCTAAAACACCAAAAATCCATAAAAATGTTGACAAATGCGAAATGCAAAATGCAAAGGCAAACGGACAGCCCAGAAGGTGAAGATTTTTGGAGCACAACCCTCACTCATTCCCTCCCTTTATGTTCTCCCTCCTTCTCAGATTCTTCTCTAAAAGTGGCGAACCGCATAAGTGCAATCTTTGCACTCTCTCCAAGAGTTGCCTCGAAATCCCTGGCTTTCGAAAATTTTCGAACGTTACAACTCCCGAACTTGTAGATCGGAAAGTATGTGAAACAATCATAAGTGTTAATGAAAAAGCAAAACTACACAAAAGTACATTTTTCGCTTAGTCAACGCACAATAAATTGAGAAGGAGAACGAAAGCATTAAGGAACTTTGATAAAAAATTGAGAGAAAAATTTATGTCAAGCAAATTTCCACAGCGAAGCGTCTGCCCAGTTGGAAATTGGTAGCACGTTGCATGATACTTTGCAGTTGCACTCGGAACAACCTCCCTTACATTTAAAAGCGATTCTTTTTTAGCAGCAGGCTAGTTAGATACAGGGAAATTGTGGAAGAAAGCACGGGTACCTTTAAAGTTGCTCTCTCCTCTAATTCAGTCAAACAAATAACAAAACAGTTGTTGGCGACGTTAAAAAAAGTAACGGAGAATGCAACCCCTTCACAACTTATGGAATGTGGAGATTCATTTGCGAAGAGTTTAGTGATTGCGACGAATGGTGTCACTCAAGGTTCGCGCAATATCGCCATGTTACTTATTGGTGCGCTAGACAAGTGCAGCACTTGAAAATGATGGAAAAATAACGATCAAGATTTGCATAAGCCACCTGCGTTGTTAAATACATCATCTTCTGGCGTATCCAATACGACGAACTGCTGATCGTCATCCGACGTGTTCGTAGCGATTGACATCGTTTCGTCCATGGCACTGCTCGCTTCTTGAGAATAAAAAAATGTGAAGCACTTCAAATTTTTTAAATTAAACGTATAGAGGAATGAAAACGCAACAGTTCTTCACCAGTCTTTTGTTTAACGGAATTTGTTGATTCGATTTATTATGGAGGTGCCATTACCTAACTGTGTATTTGCAAACTCACCTTAGAATCAATAAACTCTAAAGTAGCGAATTATTCTTCAAAAGAAAAACAAAACGAGCATTTTGGTTTATCCGGACATGGAAAAGCGGAAGTGAACGACATTTTCCAGAAGAAGAGAAATTAGAAATTGCATATGAAAAATTGGACCGAAATTCTTCAACAGCCGCGAAATTCGGTACTTGAAAGTCTAAATGAAGATAAATTTGCGTCAAGTGGTAATTGTCCATCACCCTTTTCACTTCTAAGCAATACAACTGAAAAGGGAAAAAAGTCGAAAACAGCCGTTATACATTTTGTATCGTCAGTGCAAATTCTTTTCGACAGTAAAACTTGCATGTTACTTCGCTCAACTTATACAAGCCATAAATGCCGCGTCATGATAATTATAAACTTCGAAACATAACGCCATCACCCACCAATAAATCAACTCCACTGCCATAAAACAAACCACCACCGACTGCGCAAAAACATTCAATTTTGCGAACATACAAAGGTATGGTGACATGAGAACAGAAGGGACGTCGATTACCGTTGTCAATAGGCTGTGGGAATTCGGGGAACGTTTCGAATTCGTTGTGACTGGGTAGTGCGATCACCGGCGCCGATGACCATAACGCCTCGGCCGTCGGAGTTTGCTCCCTATTCATCACATCATCTGTCGACTCTGAAAGCGTCTCGTCAAATGAATAACCCAATTTAAGTGATAAGAGGAATGAACTTAAACCACATGCAATTGAATGCATTAATTATGAGAGTCATGTCAGGCTACCCGCCTCGTTTTCTGCTGCGTTTGCAATATATACTTCAATTTAACAACTTAAGGAAAAATGCAACACTGCTGTCAGAGCAATCATCTCCGCAAGTGGCGTGCACGAATGCCCGGTCCAGCAAACTACTGGTGTTTTTCGGAATCAGTAAGCACAACAAAAATGCTTTTCGAACTGAACGAAGACTTTCGAAGATGACGACTGGCGAAAACAACTTCGGATAATGCTTTCTTGGGATGTTCTATAGCGCAGCAGACATCCGCCAAAAGCTACATACATCAGCTCCAAAATTATTTCCTTTCTCCTCAATAAGTTGAGGGATGGTCAAACCTACTTCAAAAGAACTCCCTCTCTCGATTCCTGCGAAATGAAATATGGAATCCCTTTCGGAGAGGAAGAAGAAACAAAGATCGGAACGCTGACAAAACGCTAACGCTGAGAACAATGAGTATAAAAGAATGCATCTGTGTAAATCACTGCAACACAGCTGAATAAAGCGGACGTTAACGCAAGGAAAACTTCCACAACGATCCTTGCACCACAACTATCGATGACGACCACCCATACCGATAACTGTGTGCAGTCGACAATCGCGTGAGTCGATAGATGTTTATATTTTCGGCACGCTTTCGCATTTCATGCCAGTTTTATTAGCAAATTGATCGAATTTTTATTTAGTCGCTTCAAACATTCCTTGCCTTCAGGACGAAATGAGTTCCAGCGGGCGCTCACTACAAGAATACATTTCAGCAGTGAAGCTTTATTACAAACCGCCGAAGCTGATCGAGCGTGCCTTGAACTTTAGTCAACGTCGCCACCCGATCCCAAAATGATCAAGACCACTGTCATTAATTTTGACGAAAGGAGTACTGCTGTAAATGCATTTCATGGCAGACGACTGCTGTGCAACGAATCAGGAGAAAGAAAATCCGAAATTTTAAGAGCCATTAACCCTAGCCCAAAAACGTTACCTTACCGGCCCTTGCTGAGACTGGAAATCCTGAAAACCAGTGTCCAAAGTATTCTTCACGAAGAAGGCCTCAAGCCTTACTATCCATAGTTATTACGGTTTGACGGACGGCGACTTTGATAAAGAATTGGATTTCCCCAAGGGAGATGAAAAAAGGACGTCGGCACTAACGAAATTTTGTTATCATCAGGCAATTTTCATCCTTAGCGACCATGTGAGTCGTCATAAAATCGTTTTCTGATACCAACTCCAAGCAAACGATCGATGGGGAACTTAATGCTCCTGAAGTTGCCGTCTGGCCAGGAACTGAATCCGGAGGTATTTTAGGGTCCTCCTTTCTGAGAAAACCGTGGAAACAAAGTCGTGCCTGGAGGTGTTAAGTAGAAATGTTGTCTTTCATAAAACAGCAGGATCTTATGTCCATGCATGATGCAGCTCCACGTAAACATGTAACGGCTCTGTTTGGACTGGAAGGAGGGACCATTAAGTGGCCACCGATGTGTTCAGATCTAATGCCTCCGACTTCTTCCCTTACGGTCCTTGAAAAACCGTGTGTATGGGCAGGAAAGCCGCTCATTGGACGTTTTCAAAAGCAGAGCTGAAGAACCATTTCTCATATAGAGGAAAACTTGTGCCAGTCCACGTAAGATTAATGCCAGAAATGCTGAAAAAGTGCACTCTCTTCCATGATCTAAACTGGAATTGCGCTGATCACTGTGTATTATGGTTTTATTTACCACGACTATCTTCATGTATAATCGCTTTGTTACTTCCCTCAAAGATTTAAAATTATCAGAGTCACATCTTCACAAACAACACACTGCTGCTTCTAAGCCACTCATTACCTCCAAAAAATGAGCAACGGACATCAGACGAAGGGCGGGTTGGCACACCCAATGCAAAGGTGTTTTCAATATATCTGTGTCTATCTTACGTCACAGACACTTAAACTTCGACTTAGTTCTTCATGGATGCCATTACCCCACACGCGCGTTATTACAGTTGACCGAGCCGTTGGTGAATACTCGTCCAATTCAGAATAAGCTTCATATGTGTAAAAAATTATTGTACACTTCGAGTCTCAACAGCAAGCTAAGATGAAAAATGAGTCGCTTCAAGCTTAGTATTTACTGAAATCCTATCGCGATCCACTGCAGAAGTATAAAACATGGCCATCAGGCGATATTTTTGTGGCCTGTTTTCAAAGAGCTCTTTTAGGTTAGACATTCCCATGACTGGCAACAACCTACGCACATTCCTGTTTTCATGGATCGACATGTTGCGTCAGTTCGCTTTCTGCATAGAATGTGATGCAGTCTCGCACACAGAAATTGGCGTGGTGTGAGCTTAATGCAATGAAAAGAAACTTGTATGCTAAATCTCATAGTGAGGGTGGGAAGGGGAGGGAGGGGGGCTACAGGACAGATCGTCCTGTACCACAACGTCACACTGCACATTAGTCATCTTTCTCCCTTCAAGTATGGGCGGAAATGATCGACGTCGCCGTGCAATGGTCCATAAACATCGCCTCCCCACGAAACACAAATCCACAAAACTTGGTCAGCACAGCACACTCGCGCAAAAAAATTGCCACGTTTCGCTCCAAATCCACCACTTTCCTCCTCTCCTTTCCAGTAAAATGAATCTATGTTTTCATTCGATGGCGTTCTCTGAGCTGCGATCCTACTCTTGCCACTCATCAGCTGTAAGCTTGAAAGACGAAACAACGAAACAAATTTACACATGAGACATGTAAAATGACACATTTATATTTCAGTCAAACCGACTACCATCGCGACTTTTCACAGAAGATCCGTTTTTTCGTAATGGTGCTTCTGTGGAGTAAATTTGTGTAAGTGGATAAAAAAGATTCTCACAAGCCTGCAATATCACTAGTTGTTTCTAGCCGTGCTTCCACGAACGCCTTTAGAGTTCTTCCTGCTGAATACCACAGAATGGCACCTCAACAAATCCATCCCTCCATTTTACCACATTCTATGCGACTTTTGTTATCACTATAGGCCAGAAAATTGCACAGTGCAACGTTTCGATGGGATCATTTCAGCAGCTAATCGGACATTTTCCAGAGATCGGGTGATGAAGCAAATCTCAAGAGTGTCACGAATAATATTCAGGGAGTGAAAAAAAAAAACGGTGAGAGCACTGATGTTCAAAATCTGTGAAAAATAAAACCAGTTAGGTTACGAACAATCACGCCGCAAACATCCCAGCAATAATGATGTTGCTGTTACTCTCTCAAATATAAAATATTCGAAGTTACCGATGATACACACGATCTTGCCTTATTTCAAGGTTCTTGAAAGAAAAAGCTTTTAAAGAAGACTGGACAGCGAAGATAACTAAACGCACTGTCCCCTTCCCTCCCCGGCCCTTCCTTCACCTCTTTCTTAACTGTCGCTTATGGAACTATCTCAACAAGAAGTGACAACAAAGACGTGAGGAAAGATTTTTAGCGACCCAAAAATATCGCCCCCATTTTTCGACGCTCATTTTCTTGGTAAGCGAACGAATCCGATCGTAATAATCATCTCAGACCTAATAGTCTGAACCTCTGAATGTTTAAACATCCCTTAGATATTCAAATATTATAAAACCCGAGCTACCCACAGAAATTGCAGCAGTTTTTTTATACTTGAATGCTAGCTTTGCCTAAACGTTACGCAATTTTTAGAGCATCGAACAAAAAGGTGATTCCCCAGCATTGTAGGCGAAATTCTAGGGGAAGGAAATGTTCCGGATGAGCAAAAACTCCACCAGTTATGGAATCTAAGGGCTTTTTTTAAAGCGATGAAACTCTCTTGATAGGAGCTGCCAATGTTTCCTTTTCTACTTTCTTTTCAGTGACCTTTTCTTGCAAACCGCAAATCAGCAGAACTCTTTGTATGCGTTGATATGTACTAAGCATGCAAAAGTGCGCAAGACGATTATTTGGCCTCGCTGACGGAAAAAGCGGTGGCTTAGCGAACAGCGCGAACTCTGAAATAAACGAGTCTACTTAACTTAAATGAGAAGATGACAAACAACTTCAAACAGCTGTTCCTTGAGGGCATTAACTGTAGAGAGTGAACACAAAGCTTCGGACGTCAACTAAAAGAACAGAGAGCAGGTTGATGGAGAAAGTTAAAAGAACGTTACTGGAGAGAGGCACTGAAATCATAAGCAGAATTCACAATTACTTCGTCAGAGCAAAATGCATCAAATTCAGGATAATGAGAAACAAATTCCACCTCGAGATGAAACTTTGCGTTCGGAGGTCCCTGCTAAGTGCCACCGTGAGGACCTTAAGTGTCGCGACCGCTAAACGAATCGACTTCAGATTTTAAACTTTGCGGATTTTTTAACCGATTTTAGCCAGCTATGAACGCATTTTACCTCTCAGGTAATGAGAAATTGGAAGGATGATAACAGTGTAACATCAAAGGACCGAAAAAAGTGTTCCCAGAAACTACTGGTAAAAGGTTCATATATACAAGGACTTTTGACGGGAACTTTACTTGAACATGGAAAAAAGGAAGTTAAGAATACTGCTGTACGATTGGAAGTTTTTGCCAGCCTTTCTAATTCATTATAGAGGAAATATGTATACTGCAGATTAAACGACCGCTAGAGGGATTTACAATTGGAGATCGCTGGTGTGTTTAGATGTGGTGACATTTGCCATGCTCTATTATTTAGGGCAGCAGTGAATGAAAATTGAGGTGACGCTTCGTACGAATGCGGTGAAAGTGGGCGAAAACCTGCGAGGAGAAACCAAAACAGAAGCGAAGCAGCAACAAAGGGTGGGCGGATGGAGGAAAGCAAGTGCATGTGTTCCTTTAAATGAAAGGAAATTGGTTTGTTTGTGTAGCCTGTTCGACAGTCTCTCGATTGAATGCAACGAGCATGCTTCGGTGAACTCAAGTGTCCAGCGCGTCACAACTGCGATACTCGCTGACTCCGCTTCCACTCTCGCTTTCTTCGTTCTCCTCTCCTTCCTGCAGCCGCACGGAGCCACTCGAATTAAGGATTACTGGGGTAAAAGACACACTGACATTACTGAGTGCACTGCATATATTAGATCCTCGTCAAAGGTAGGAAAATGTCGACCAGTGGAAACGAATGGAAAACTTATAGTCTAGCTGACAAAAGGCACTCTTAGGAATAAACAGAAATTGAAGAAAAACATTTCTCGCAAAAAAGTATGAGCACAGAAGTTTTCCTCGCACCACGTCTCGTACCCCCTCTCATATGTACAAAGCGGCATAATGTGGGCTGAAAGTCCGACGGAAGATCCTTTATTCGGCCATTGGGAGGGGCGTTGTGCAATTACGTCTACAGTTGTTCGTTGATTCACAGCGCATGAAAGATGGCGCTCACCCACTCGGAACATGTATCGCTTAGGCGACAGCTGCAAGCGATCGCAGCCGCTGAGTCTATGAGACTACAACGCGAGGGTTAGTGACACGAAGCGTCGCGTGTGCGACCTCGACCCGCTGGCCCAGTTTGCTGACTGACATGCCAACGGCACTCGTCCAACCTCCCGAAATTTTCACCTGCGGGCCTCAACACTGCAGCGGATCATTCGTTATTCTTCATCTCAACACAAATACACCGTTTGTTCATATTCTGCGTCCGCTCCCTTCACTGCATTTATTGCTCCACGTCGCCTTCTAGATGGATATGCAAAGTGCCCATTTTAGGAGCAGTACGGTCGACTTACTGTTTTTTAATGCAGGAGTAATCTTAACTGTTGTACTCCTAACAATCTCTAGTTCAGAAGACTAGTGTGAAATTGCCACGCTTGCCCGAATACTAGCATATGTCCTAGCGTTCCAGCTATATAAAACAACACTGTAGACCAAAAAGGATCAAATATCACGATTCAACAGAAACTAGGTCACTGAGTATTCTAGTACTCGCAGGTAGGAACTTCGTTTGCTTTGATCAAACCAGCTATTATCGAGAAAGGCCATTTCACTGGAAACCCCTCAAGCGATCACCACCTCTACTTGCAATCGCTATCCGTTTCGCGATGTTCACCTTTGTATCAGTGATGAAGCAGTTTGATCCCTTACAGAAAGGAGGCGCATAAAAACAATCGCTGCTGAGGTCAAGACTGGTCGTTAGTATCGTTGCGAGGTTAGCTGCAGACGCAGGTGAGGCAGTACAGATCGGCTCGTTGGTTGGTTGCTTGGAAGTGCGCGGGAATCGCCCGCCGCTTTCCAACGCAGAATTCGTTCCAGCAGGTCTCGATGCGTCTTGTTTCATTCTGCTTCTGCCCTTTGTACGCTGCGGTTTGTTCCTGTGAGCAGTGTTACTGCTGCAACGAAGTTTTATCAATCCGACGACGGTGTGGTGGTGCGATTCAAGAGCTCCTATCAGTGGGGCGAGGCATTATTCGATGGACACCCTCCTGAGGGTTGTCGCTGTCGTTGCCTGTTTGCTTCTGCTATTCACCGACAGTGTCTCTGCGACGTGTCCGGAAGGAGTTGCAACAGCGTGTACCTGTGAAGATCATCCTACCGGTTTTTATGTGAAATGTAGCGGTGCCAATGTTAAAATCGATGACATAATTCGCTCGTTGGGTCAGCTCAATGTACAGAGACTCAGTATCAAAGGCGCTTCATTTCCAGTAAGCTTTTCATTCTGCTGTATGTAGGTTCGCAACAATGGTGTGTGGGATTCTACTTCATAGTACTCAGTCGCAACCGCTCGCACTTGATCGCAGTGATTTAGATTTCTGAAAATTCGTTGAGCAGAGCTAGGTGTTAACCCAGCGAAACAAACAGTAGCTACTTGCGCCTGCAATTCTTCTAGAAATAAAGCAACACAGCATAGTTTTCGCTGTACGGCTAACTGCCGTGATATTATTGTAGTGACCTTAGCAGGTGAAAGCGAACTATTTAATTGTAAAGTTTACCCCGTTTTGCCTAAAGTCACGAATGAGACCTAAGATTCGAGAAGGCATTAATGCCGACTAAAGAAAGACCACCGGAAGTTGGTAAGGCTGAGAAGGCATAGCAATACAATGCGAGAAAAAGGTGGGATGGGGTGTAAAATAGTCAGTTAACGGTAGGACGAATGAAGAGCTTTTGCAATATTGAGGGAAACTCCCCCATCTGAATTTGAGTCGCCCCTCTCAGTTGCTGAAATGTGATAATCAACAACGTATACTACTGCTTAAAAGTGATAGATAGCTTAAAAGTGATACTATATGTGTTTTCTTAGTCCCCCTAATTGCAGCATTCGCTTCTTTCTCTAAACGTTCGATTGAAGCAGTTGATTCAAATGCTGAAGCAAGTGGCCAAGGCAATACAACCCAAAGCATTGGATCATAGCATTTGTCTGCTCCAACTTCAACGTCCACTCGAGAGCTGCAGAGAAATATTCTTCCACTTTTGTAAAGAAACTTATTCACCCTTCGGGTACCTACTGGAAGGGTCTCCACTTTTAGCAGGCAACTTGATTTTTGTGATTACGATACGATAAACGTGATAAGAAATGTCCTTCGATTATAATTCGAACTGACTGCATACCCATCCCTCGTGGGAGTTTTCCGCCACAGCAGTTTCATATAATGGCGGCAGAGGAGCTTCTTTTTTTAAGCGCAGCTTCACTGATCGGACGGAAAAGTCAGTGCTCCATTTGAATCCATTTGAATGCGCCGGTTAAGCTATAACGACCTGAGGTGTCGGATTTTTTACACCACTTTGTGTACTCTACTCTGTATTGGCAGGAAGCTATTGGATTTGATGAGTTTAGGTGAAGAAATTAGGCTGTTTTGTTTAGAGTATTACATCCAGACGTGAATATCTGAATGGCCGAATTGCCGGTCAGTAACTGCTGTATGCACGAGAGTATTTTGGTGCAGAATTAATGGTCAAAGTAATTGCATATTCTCCTTCTTTGTTGAAAGTGACTGCCGTTTGGCATACCTACATGGTGAGCAGACCGCTGATTACATACACCCTCAACTCTTCTTCTTGAGCGTCTGAATATGTAAAACCTGCGGTAGTAGAGCTTGAATAGTACCAAGAACTTATAAACCGCGACACACATCAGGAGAGTAAACCTCGGCTTCTAAATTTAAACGTTCGTTACTGCAAATTTCTGTGAACGTTTAAAAACATTACTTGACAATAACCCGAGCGGAGTAAATGGTACAACGACGAACTGCAACATATTTCTAAGAAATATTTCTAGGCTTATGCGAGTGAATGACGAAGGTATGATCGCATGTTTCGAATTTGAGAGCGCATTTGAGGGCGCGCAATTTAATCAGCCACCCGCGTATGTCGAGGTGACCCAATTTCGTGTAGAACCGCCGCCGTCAGTGCTGGTTGCGTTCTGGACCGACCGCATTCGTTGCATTCTAGACGAAGAAAATACCTGCCATCTCAAATGTGCACCTAGCAGGACATGCCATCTGGCTGCAACTGAATTACGAACAAACATGCGTCATTTTTCAACTTTCCTTTCTTTCAAAACTCGCACCTGACCACTCCTAATGAGGTTAAATTTCTTGGCGACGAAATAAAAGGTTGCCAGCCCATGCGCTCCTGCATGTTCTGTAGCGAGCTTCCTATGTAATGAACTTTAAAGACCATTTCAGAAGTGTTTAAAAGTGTGTTTCAGAAAATGACTGATAAAATTACGGTACTGAAGGTTGTTTAAATGAAATCCTCAGTCAACTGTACGGCGTAATTAGTAGCAATTGGACTGTGTTCGGAATAAGCAAGGTGCTCAAAAAAGAGTAAAAGCAGCAGGCTAAATCCACGCAAAGAGGGTTTTTTCGGGACTGCAGTGGCCAGTCGCTACGATAATGGGGGAAGTTTGATCAAACTAGTATCCGCTGAGAAGGCTATAGCTTTTTTCTAGAATTTTTGAGTGATTTAGCGCAACTGAATGAGCAGAGGGAGACATACTAGATTATAAAATAACGGATGCATGGAAAATACGGCGATAAAGGAGGGACATATTCTTACGGGGAGGGAAATCTTAGCGTAGGCTCAGCAGAAAAGCTGGGAGCTACGAAGCCACTAGGAGCCTTTTTTTGTAGGGGAGAGGGATGAGAGGGACGTCTCCTCCATATGATTCGAGATTATTACAGTTTAGGCAAGCAGTTCAAGTGGGGTAACAACGAATTGCAGCATCCAACTATGAAAAGACGTTTCAAGAAGACGCGGAATTCTAGGATGAGATTAGCCAATGCATTTCAGCCAGCAGTACTGCAGCCACATATATAGTTGTAGCGCATTCTGCGCGGACCGTCTTGAGATCCCAGATGCGGTCAACCAGATGTCCGGAGACGTGCTGGTGACTTAGTAGCAAAGGACATTTGTGTACGGCTTTAGCTTATTGGATATATTTGCACATAGCAGCACTCTCCAGGAACTAGTAAATTTAACCAAAGTAGTAACCAAACTAGTAGCATTCTTCAGGAGCTGCGTCGTTTGCCGCACGCCTCGGTTCGCTCATTACACCTGATCTCATGTGGAATCAAAAGTATCGCGGAGAACGCGTTCGCGGAGTTGGCTGAAGAGCTGGAGGAGCTCGTGCTCAGCAGCAACTCACTCATCAGCGTACCCCTTCTCGGATCTATGCCACGCCTGCTTTCGCTCAACTTAAACAACAATCAAGTGCGGTCTACTGCTTATTTGCTATGCGGTTCTCTCAAAGAATATTGTAGCACTGTTAGCAAGGAAAAGGGAATATGATTTCAGCAATATTTTCGAAGAACATAGTGTTTATACCACAAGCTGAATGGGGTAGTATGGCTTGGAGGGTGAGGTATTTACAGGTTTTCGTCCACTCTTCCACGTTTTAACAAAAACTGAGAAATGACCCATCAACTGAAGGGAGTCTGAATGACGTATGATCCAATGAGGTTCGATGCAGCTGCGATAGTTCAATTTGTTCTTAAACTGAATATTTGGTCGACTCACTTAATGCCTGCTGGCTGATGCATCAGAGATTTGACGGATAGGAGCAAAAACTCGAAATACAATCAACGAACTTATAGCTGCTGCTCTGGAGGACAAAAGGTGATTGAAAACAAATTGATTAAACGAACGACGCTCCTCGCTACTCCTCATCGATGAGCTTTAATGTTTTTAAATAAGTCATTAGCACCTTTAGACAAATCGATGACTACGAGTTTCAATGTTCTACTGCTTTCACATTTAGCTGGAGGCAGCATATTTGACAGCTTAACTGCTTGATGCAATAAGTAGCACTTCGACTGGCAAACATGAGAGAACTGATTACTGTTGGGAGGGCTCAAATGTTAAATGGAGAAAAGGATGCGAGATCGGTAGTTTGTTCAGTGAGCGGGAAATCCAATCCCAACCTCGACTTGTGAGTTCGGCTATTGGCTTCCGCGTTATTTCCGCTTCGCAATCACTAGTCCTCAATTTCGACGAGGCATAACAAGCTGCCCCAAGTGGTATGCCTATTCGTAAATGGAGATTTGAGTTCCTACTGCGTACGTAAGTCTCCTGTTTTGCTGCTACCAGAGACGCTAAAGGATGTTTTAATTATTGAGGAAGTGATGATTCAAGATGCTTACGGGCCCTTACCAGAAACCTTACCAGAAATTGCAGGATGTTTAATTATTGTTTTAATTTAACACACATCAGTTTGCACGTGCCTACATCTATAAATTGCAATGAGCAATTTCAGTTGAATGATATCTCGGAAGGCTCTCTTGTGGGTGTCGGTAATCTACGACACTTGAGGATCGAACGCAACAAAATTTGTGCTCTTTCCAGGTTTCCGCTTTTTTCTTTCATATATTGCGAGGGCGACGATATAAAAGAGTGTGTTCAAGCGAGGTTTAAGAAAGGCTTGGGAGGGAAACAGAAAAAGGAGGGGAAGGGTTGGAAGACAAGTCGATAAATAGGTAAAGAGGCGAACTGGTTATTCCCTTCATGAACAACAAATGGATTCATTCTTTGCTTTCGAAAATGAGCTGCGAGCAATTTATAGCGTTTCAAGTCCGAAATTGCTGCTGATTGCGTGCTTTCATACTAAAGGATCATTTACTGTATAAAAGAGCGATATATTTTATGGAATCATTTCAACAGCAGCAAAAGAAGTTTCGTTGCATCAGCACATCAAGTCAATTTTCACGTTCGAATCGATGCACTATATGAAGGACCGTCAAAGTGCGTATTGCATCATTTATAAAAGACAAGTAAACAAAAGCTGCAGGAAGTTGCCCTTTAGTTAGTATTCGGTGGTAAGTGATTGAAATAGAATACGCGACTTATGAAAAAAGCACATTCCGCGTAGAACTTGCCCACTTATGGCACGAAGCATGCTTCGCAAGAAATTTGTAAAACGGTTTCTTGGCTTTAATTACTAAATGCGGGAAACGACTTTTGGCATTAGCGATCCCGTTGTCTAGGGATTCTAAATCGCGCTGAGGTAGCCCATGGCAGCCTCTCGTTCATGTAGAAGGGTTTCAAAATTTTTTTTTAGAGCAGTCGAGACATATCATAACGACACTGTTTTATAGTGAGCGTCATACGAAGATAAGGCAGGCGTCTTAATGGAAACCGTTTCCTTAAGATCTCCCTGTCCCTCTCCATCTCTGACGAAAATTGTGTGGGTGGAGCGTAAGTTCAAGAATTAAACAGAAGTCAGCACAGCAAGTAAATACCTTATGAGACGCATTACATTTCCAGAAACGCATTGAACGAGAGCAAAGGGACATTGGAGCTGTTGGATCTCAGCGACAACTGCCTGACTCGCATTCCTGCGCAAAATCTACGCAACTGCGTTCGGTTGATGTACGTGGATTTATCGAAGAACAAGATCACCGAGATCGCCAATTTCGAGGTCATGAATCTGCCGATGCTTAAGGTTGGCGGATTTTATTGGAGCTCGGAGGCAGAACAGCTGCAAAGCTTTCGGCAAGATAACCGCAACTATTCCGCCTTCAAAGCGATTGGCGCTTTGCATAAGCAGAATGATTATGATAGAGTCATTGCAAACCTTAGCACATCCAAGCGATGAAGGCGCAAAGGCTAAGTGGCCGGGCACAAAGTGCAGAGTTCATCTGCAGCTTTCACTCACCCGCATGTATGCTTTGTCACAATTGCCACTATTGTACTACGATCAAGCGCGATCGATTTCGTGATGTTTGGTGGTTTTTTCTGTGTTCGTTCAAATGGCCTCACCCAAACTACACATTTCAGGTAAACTTCTAGAGTTGCACAGCGGAACAGTAAAGAAACGAAACTTTGTATGGCCTAACCTGATCAACACAAAATGACTGAGGGTACCACGACAGGGACGGCGAATAGGATTGCGCAGCGAAAGCTGCACCAATGAATTCAGGGCGATACAATAAAGCAGTAAAACAGGAAGCGATATATTAAGCAGTAATATTTTGTGTTTAAGGAGTTGCGAGTCAGTAGCAACCAGCTAGCTAATATTGCGCCGATGGCCTTCATGAATGTGCCTCAGCTACAGTATCTCTATTTGAAAAACAACTTGTTGGAGTCACTCGATTCGAGTCGTCTGTTCCAAGTGTTTAAGCAACTAGAAGTTCTCGATCTGTCGCGAAATCGCCTAACGAAGGTCAGTTTTGATCGCTTATCGGCAATAACGCATCCATACCGGCAGACAGATGGAGTTTGTTGAAATACGTTCCGTACGGGAGACTTGACTGATAGAAACTTCGAGTTTTATTGCAAAAGAAACAGCGCGAATAAGTGCAGAATTTGACTAGTTCAATTTACTGGATCCGAATTCCGTAACTTTCGTTTTAGAAGAAAAGAACTAGGACAAGACGAACCGTTTCCCCTCTCTCTGCCACTATCCAACATGATACATCTCTAACAATTTGGCTCGAATTGTAGCTTGTCGAAACAGTCTTTGTCAGCGCCTCCCGTCCACATTAAGTGACAGCTTGTGCGTTGCCGTAGCCACTTAACCTGTTCGAAATAAATATATCAGTGTACCAACGGGCTCAGTGTTTCAAGGACGAGTAGAATGTATTTGTTATAGACAAACTGCCGCAAGACGTTTCCATTCGCATTATAAAGGTGCCGATGTGAGGGTCCAAGAAACATTTCGCAACTTTCATCAGTTTTCAACTTAATGTTTCAACTCTCCTTGCCTAAAAAGTTTCAAGAGGTCTGTATAAGCAGTAGCATAGTGTGTATTTCGCGATTCGCATTTGAAGCACATCTCAAACTGTGGGCCATTTGAGAGCATAAATCGAGACTCGATAATCGTTTAGTTGAGCTCCATATGTGCTCCTCCTCTCGAAAAAACTCTGGGTAACAGCAAGTAAAGTCACAATACTAAGCATCAAAATATAGAGGAATGAAGGTACAGATTTTGATAAGATATCCAAGTCTGAATTTTGAATGTACTGTTATAGGTCCCTTCATCGAAGGAACTCACGAACATTCGCCAGATTAGACTCGATTCCAACCGCATCAGTCGTATCGAAACGCTCGCATTCAGCTCGAACTCGAAACTACGGCTCATTAGCCTTCAGGTTGCTTGATGAATGCGACTACTATGCAAATGACCCAAACTAATGCGAAAGACTAAAAGCAGCTTAGAACGCTCGTCACGAAAACGCGGACTGAATAAAGTCCACTGAACCTATAAAGATATGTCTTTATGCACCACATCCCAATTCTCCGTCCATATGTCGTTTAGTACAATTAAGAGAGTCAGGCCTTACAATCAAGAATTTATAGCAAACAAATTTGGATTTGGGATTCACGAGGAGAGGAATCATTGGAGAGGAAGGGACTCGAGCATCAGTATTAGTATAACACGAGATCATTCCCTTTATGGAATTAACGTGCACTTCTGCTAAGCATTGATAATTAAGTCTTGTGCTCAAAAGATTATTACTAATTATTGATTTTTACTATAGTTTCGCATCGAAACAAACCACTAAACCCTCACCCAACAATAGCACTCCGATGACACCTAACTGAAGTTAAGTATTCGGTCTCAGCAGAACACGATGTTTTGACTTCTTCCTTCATATCGACTGTTAACAATGAAATGTCAGTCCTCACTAACCTCCGGTAATTGGGTGCTCAAATAATCAAATCCTTTTTTATATCATTTAAGAATAGCAGTCTCGAAACTATTGATGAGTGAAGTAGTTTGTGAGAAAACGACGTCTATTACAGAACAATCGGATAAGCACAATATCTCGTAATAGCTTCGATGCACTCGAACAACTCTCGATTCTCCTTCTGGCGAACAACTCTCTCAGAGCACTCGGTACGTTAGAGTTTAATGGCCTTCGTAAGCGATGACATTACTGACGAGTAAATTTTAACTCCTAAACGAGAACTTTGGAAGCGGGAGGTATGGCATTTGCTCGTACAGCGAGAATGGGGATATCGTACTTGTTTTTTGGCACTAGTCAGAGGAACAACGGATGTTTTGCCCTTCGCGCCTCTTTTTCTTTCCATTTCTTCCTCCCCTGTAATGCTCATCTGTACATTTTTGTGTGACATGTAATCAAGTTTGAAATTTGGTGGCGCCCGCTAAGGGTGGGAATGCGCATGAGCGCTAGCGATGGATAAAGTGTGATTTCAAAAAAAAAAAATAAATGAATAACCGTCGTGACCACTAGGCAATCTCGAGAGTTTCGGAACTGAGGAAGGGAGTGTTAAAAGTCGCATTCGTTCACAAATTCACTTCTCTCGTCCGTCGCACCACGTCAGGGTTACCTAGCTCGTGGTGTGATTATAATGATTTTCACGACGTGCAATTCAGAGCGAGGCACGTTAGACGGCATGAAGAACCTGCAGCAACTGAATCTGCGCAACAATTCACTCATGGAACTCTCGAACGCAACATTCACTTCGGTTCCCCTACTGACGACGCTCGATCTGGCCCATAATGCACTCCACACGATCAACAAGGGCACTTTTGAGCCATTAAAAAAATTGTTCTGGCTCGACCTCTCTTCCAACCATATAAGATCCTTCGAAAAGGGTGCATTTGTTCATCGGGTCGGCAATATTCTACTTGACGGTTTGTCATTCGCTCCATCCAGAGCTTTTTACTTTTCTCTTCCTTAAATACTCCCTTTCTCCTTACTTAAACTCGCAAATAAAAGTGTAATAAAGGTTATCAGAAGTGACAGAAAGGTTTGTCTCTGGTTTTATTGAAAGGAGCAAGAAACTTGAATGACCTCATTTCAAGATGATAGGGAAGCGTGACTCGTGAGAGAATACATAAATTTCGCAGTCGTTGGATAGCATTCAGAAAGGTCGCTTCATCACCATGTAGCTGTTCAGTGACAGGAAGCCTTACAAAAACTCACACTTTTTCTCTGCAAGGTTGAAATGATGCGAAAAATGAACTGACTTGACAAGAACTTAATACAATTCAAAAAAATGTCTTCTAGTAGGCATATCCCTAAGGCTAAAACGAGAATGACTTCGAAAGAACGTGGTTACATGTGAGGAAATGAAAAACCCTAAGCATATTGGTGAAAGATGATCAGCTCTTCCAATGAAACCCCCATTTCTTTAACTTCTGTTTCCATTCAGAGTCATAGGTAATCGAGCTTTCGCGTAACTCACGACGGAACAATGTACCACTGAATGATTTTGCTTGGAAAAAAACCAGGCACTATGTGAGCTGAGAACCTTTTCATCCAATTTTCCAGAAATAGCGACTACTGTTTCCAAATTCCCTCATAAACTTTCATTAGCGCTGAGCTTTGGTCACAGCAAAGCTCATAGTGGTCTCGCCAAATAAGGCATCATTAACAACGCGTTTCTGCAGGAAATCCTCTACATTGTGATGAGAAAATGGACTGGATGGTGGAATACTTAGTACTACATCAGGTGCGTACATTCCTACCGTACCAACCCGAAGTGGTGTGCTCGAGCCCTGAGAAGTATGCGGGAGTACGACTGAAGGACTTGATGATTAAAAAAGCCAATGACACAATCCACATCGTTGGTGCACACCTGAATTCGAACTTCGCAGGCCACCGTTTGCTCGAAAATCTGCTGCCAAGAGGCATGAGCGGCATTATCCCCGGCCTTCAATCGCCAGAGACAACCAACCCGTTGGCCGGTGTGCCTGTGATTGGTGCGATCACTGAGTCGATCCCTTCGCTTAGGAACCTACCCGGCCTTAACTTCATTCCAAAAGTGGAGGGAGAACGAGCACAGGAAGTGCAACGACTGAACAGTGCCATTGAACAGGTCTAAACTTTGAAGCCTTTGTTAATCTGCACTGCATTATTTACATGAATAAAACGTTAGGAGTAAAACTTCCACTCCACAAATAGGTGTACATTTGAGACGAACTCTTAACAGATGGCTGGCAACGTGATCAAGCTGTTTTCTGAGTTGATGTTACGTAGGCTGTAAACTGCGAAATTGAGCATATCCACATAAAATGCATGCTTAAAGTTGGTAACAGGTATTTTAAGTACTTGCTTTACGCGTCTGCGTAGACCTAAATGCTGCAGAACTTCTCCAGTTATTCCCTAAGACCGATGATAACATGTACTCCCTTCCTCAACGCTCAGTGTACCCTTTGTTGCATGGCGATGAGCCAGAGAGTGCATCTGTTTAGAATTAAGAACTGCTCGATGGCGCTAAACTAAATTCTGTGCCATAAAGAGACAGGGTTAACCAAATACGTTGAGCATTTTGATCGTAAGTAAACTCTCCTCTAATTAAGAACACGTATTCAGTTCTCAGCACCGCTGATTCGTCTGTCAACAGGAGGACAGCCGCTACCATCTGACATTGAAGAGATCGTGAAGTCGATTCCAAATCTCGTTGTTAACGTGCCGGGTTTCGGAAACATCGATATCACGAAGGTAAATTCTTTTTGCTTACCGCTTCATCAGAAGACATCAACATTGTAAGAGATAACGTAGTTGAAATAGGCCTTTAATGCTGGACACCGAGGGGACTTCCTTCTTCACAGGTTCTAGACGGTCCGTAAAATAACTCCGATGACAAGTGTACATGAGTAAATGAACATCGAGAAGTCTGCGATAATCGATCGAGTTACCGTTCACGTCTTAGCCGTACCTTCACCCTGGGTCCAACATATTAAAAATGTGATCCGTTTTTTCAGTGAATGGTAGTGGGAGTTTATGCTTCCTTCTAAGATCTTTTTAACACTGTTCCATGCACTGCTGTTCCCTAGGGCCGTAGACGCGGATGATATGCTGAAACAGCAGATCGAGAATGTAGACTGAAGGTGATAAAATGTGAAGAAAGTACTTTAAGAAACTGCGCTTCATTGGAAATCTGGAGTTGTGACCGTTCGTACACCCATAAAACAAATGCTCATCAAACAAAAAAGTAGAAGTGAATCGTTGGGAAGCAGAAACTAGAAACAAATCCAACTTAACAGCAGCGAAGACGGCTGAACAGGCCGACATCACATCGCAAATCCACGAACTCCTTGTTTAGAATCTAACTGGACGCGCGTCCCCCTGAATAATTATTTCATCACAAATATAAGTTGTCCGTGAGCTGGTTATTGCTGCAGCTGCCACCGCCTGTAATAGCGCATGTGCTACGCGGAGGACAGATTCCTGGTATTCCGAAGGAGACGATGGAACGAATTGTGAGCGAGTTCTTACAGCGCATGCACACTGCGGCCGTTGCCGCAAATGGTGGACATCCACTGCCGGATGAGGCTCGTTATCTACCACCACTTGAAAAGCTGCCGCACGAACTGGTATTAGGAGTGATCAAAGGCGATTCTCTTCCGTACCTTAACAACGAACAAATGGCTGCTATCACGGTTGGTCGTTCTTTTAAGGTTTGATTCTTACAACACACGTAAGAATACATGTTCTGTGTTTTATTTTTGTCACAAGGAAGTGTTCCAGGAATTACCCCTGCTACTTTGATGCCTCCAGTGCAGTATGAAACAGTTTGATGGTTTCGAGATCTCTTTCCGTTCATGGGGCGTTTTTTGTTATTCGCTGGATAAAATTTCACTGCAGAGGGTCCAACCGAAGAGTAATTCTCACCCACCACTTCTGACCTACCACTCTGTATCGTATCGCCCGATCGCCTAGGTACTTTAAAATGTCATTTAACCTAGATTCTTCACAGAATTACCAGTTCAACTTTAATACGTTTGTCATGCTGATTTAGATGTTCTTTGAAATGCGTTCGCGAACAAAACGGTTATGCCGACTGTCTCATCGAGATGATTAGTTGGGTGCTTGAAGACCTCGACAGAAATGATCCAGTGGTTTATATTCAGTCACATTGCGGTTTTTAATTCCCTGTTAGAGAACAGAAACTTGTTGGGATTTCAACTGTTCAGTTAAACACCGAGATATATTGGATGTTCGAATTGTTCAGCGTATGTGAATAAGCGATGTGAAAGAGGCATTTGAACAGGGGTGAGAGCGAACTGTTGCTATTTGTAAAATAAATACTTTTGCGTTCATCATTTAGGAATACTACACTGCTAAACTACCGCTCGCGATTGCTAACAACAATAACCAAAGCAGTGCAGGTGCACCATCGCCGAGCGTTTCGCAAGGAAAAGGCTTCGGAATACCGCCGCAACTACTTGACATGCTGAAGCTGCTCCCGCCCGGATATGATGTAAGAAAGATACCAAAAGAAGTGATGGAATCGGTGGGAAGAGGCGAAATCCCTGACTTCAACCTTTTACCCTCTGATCTGCAGCAATACTTCGTCGCCAATAGTCAACGGCTCTTCTCTAGCTTTTCTAACAAAGTAAGCAATTGTTGGATGCTTTACAGGGCAAACTTCCGCGTTTTTAAACTCTTCATTCTTTCAATGTAATCTTTTACTCACCTTTCTAAACAATTCCACTTTTCTGTGCTCTATCAAACTTGGTAGAATCAGTTCTTGTGAAGCAAAGGCTTAATATCCCCAGCTGCCCCAAGGAGGACAAGAAAATACATGCCAAAATACATGCATGCCAAAACCACACACTCAATCGTGGGGAGTACTTTATTATAAGGACGTCTTTGTAATTGCCAGGTACGTTCCTGATTCGCCAGAAAATGCCTTCAAACCTATCTCTCAGCGCAGCATATCATATCCACAGTGTATATGACGACATCGACTTGGCACTATGCTCGCGCAGTTGCTCCCTTATTCTCTGCATGCCACTTTCTCAGCCAATCGCTTCCGCAGCGCAAATTGCACAAATGTTTTCACTTTCACTTCTCGTATTTGCGAACGCAATTGCATCTTTAGTCCCAACCACTTTTACAGATGGTCTTCGAGTTTGTTTTAGAAATGGAGGTGGGGAGGAAGGAGAGGCAAGAAGACCCATATGTGATGGGTGCACCAAGAACTTGCAATGCAAGTGAATAGCGGATACAGTGGAAGAGCATCGTAGGTAAGCGCCAGCAAGGGCCGATTTCACCCCTAAGGATGAAAACTGAAAGTCCAAATACCCCCTTCAAAAAATTTTTTTTGCACGCAGATTGACTCACCAAACAATGGCGCCGTTGTTGGATCCGAAAGAGCAACTACGCGGAATTCCTTAAGCGTAGAAAGGAGTGAAGTTGACCGTCACAAGAAGACGAAAAATGGCTGTAGGAAAAGTGTTGTGATAAGTAGTCCGTTTCAGTTATTTTGTTCCGTTTTTCGTTGCCATTGTGTTACACAGTCGCCCCGCTCGAGCATCCATGCTAGGTGTGTTATCCTGTAGCAGTAAAATATATTGCAGCCTAATATAACGGTGGAGGACATCCTCAAAAGCCTCCCCAAGTTTGAACGTCCCGAAAGACCTACCTTCTCACCTTACGACCTCAACGAAGTTAGCAGCGATTTAACCCATACGGAGGCGGATGCCGAAAAGCAAGCACGCATGCACTACTACACTGCGGCTTTACTAGGTAAGACCTATACACTTCATCTTTATCTGCCACCTTTCTTTACTCATTTTGCATTTTGTATACCAGATAAGATTCTATATCTTTTTTTCGGATACTGCGATGCCACTCACGAAGCTGATAAGGGGAAGCAAGGTGAAATAATGGCAAGTTCTCGTCGTTTTCAACGCCAATTTCTGAGTAAAAGAATGCAAAAGCCTTGCAAACAGTTTAAGTAGGACCTCACCTTCACCAGCAGATTTAATGTAATTCTATGTAAGACTCTGAGGTTAGTCGCATTAACTTCTCCCATTCCCTTCATGGAACGCTGGATCCAATTTCTTCCTCCCTCATTTTGCGCTGTCTTGGTACGCTTCTTTGTTTATGACTATACAATATAGTTAAGAATGTAGAAATCATCCAGTTTTCGGCAGATAAGACATAAAGATTATGCACGGTGGGACTGCACTGCAAATAGCAACCTTCTCGCTCATCAGTGACCATGAAACTTTAATGGTCGGTCCTAGTTTCAGGAGTGAGAGCCGGCATAGATATTAGCGCGCTTGTCTGCGCCATACCACTGCCAGTGTGGGGGTCAGAGGAATAAATGCATTTGTTATACGTTGACAAGGTGAACTGCGTTAGCTTGAAGCAAGAGGCTACAGTAGAATCTTTAGCTCTTCAGCAGTCGCACAACCTCGGACAGTGTTGAGAAGATAAAAATCCCCCCTCACTCATAAATAGGAAGTCATTAACTACAGCGAAGGCTCTTATTATAGAGATGCTTTATGCGGACGTTCAAAACAAGAACTTGTTTTCTTCATAAGCTGTCCCATGCGACAATAATCTTTTCCGGTTCATTTTCGCAGCAAAAGTCAAATAAGACAGAGTATGCGCAGCCATGCCCACAAAAAGTCGAGGCGAACGTGGCTTCCTCCAAATCTTCGTTCATGACTTGAGGCTAGATTTTTGCAGGATTGATTGGGGCGATCTCTTTGGCGGTGCTCAGTCTTCTATGCGTATACATGAGGCGCAAACGACTTGCGGCCATTGAAGCAGACCTAGATGAAGATTCACTGGTGAACCCATGGCACTTTCCGCCACCCCGTGCCTCCTCTTCACCAAAGGAAGTTCCCATGCACTCGTCATTCTTGAACGAGAAGGCTACACCCACCCGCCGCAACGTGTCGCGCCCTTCGCAGCTGCAACCACACACTTGATTCTCCTGCTAACACTTACTGCCGGTCACATTTATTGTTTTTCATGAAACTGTATACTGTTTGCGAGATTGTATGTCGTGCTAAAGCACTGTTTGGTTCAGAGGCCGTGTAACTGCGTATTTGTTTGTTTATGTATCTATATGTGTATGTGCTTTCGAGTTTCCTGTACAGCGTTTTCTAGTCCGTGATAAAGAATCACGTACTTTCTCCTTGGTCGTTTGGATGTGCGAAGCAGTTGTGGGCGCTTCAAATGATACGAGTTCACGCACAGGCAACAAATGAAGACAAAACTAGGTATGAATACTAGCGATGCAGCTTTATACAGCGACAATGTCATGGGGCTGAGCGTTTCTACTTTCGTGAACGATCGTGCCTGTGACGTATGTTCAAGGCGTCTTTGAAAGGAATGGGGTGGGAGGACGGGGGAGGGGAGGGCAAGTTCACGAAGATACCTTCTGGACGAGGGATGGTCGGCAGCACGTGCAGACGATTGTGATAGAATTGCTCCGGACTACCTTCACCGGCTCACACTTACCGACCTGTTTTGGTGTGCAGTACGGTCAAGCAACTTGCGTGCTATATCTGTGTGTCAGCGGGCCCGAAAAAGTCCATTAGTGGTGCACATGACTCCGGCCGAAGGCGACTATACTGCCCTTATGATGTCTACAAGCGAACACGTGCTTCGAGGATTTTCATGCCATAGTGGTGGCATGCAACCAAGCTGCACTGCAACAGTCCCACCTCAATCCTGACGTCCTCCGTCAGCGTCCGACGTATAGGTCCATATACCTGTTTCTTCGATAGATATCATAGTTTTGGGGCGTTAAAGGCCGAACCCGGTTGAAGTGACAGATCTAAGAGGTCGGGTGGGAGTAATTTATAAAATGCTTTTGACTGTGCAACTCATGGGACGAACACTTGCCTGGAAAACACCGACGGTAAAAATATCTTTAATGAGCAATAAATGCCAATAAATTTGCATGCCTCTTACCGCAGCGCGTGGGATGACGGGGGAAAGAAGCGGAGGGGACAGAAAATAAGACTGGGAGCAAAAGCACGAGTTGCGGCAAAACCAAATGCCGCACCAATGACCTAGATGGCAGCCAGTGCACGACATAACGAGGGCGCCCACCTAACGACCTTGGTGTGCGTATGTGCGTGCGCGAGTATGCGCAGAGTTGCGCCGCCCTCAATGCAGTTGACGGTGCGCTATCCTTCGGCAGAGGCGGACAGCGTTTCGAAAATGTTCGCCTTGCTCATGTTGCTGCTCATCACCATACCAGCCTCGACGAATGCATGTCCTCAGTACATCTTATCAGTGTGTCGTTGCGAGGAGCTGCACAACGGCGTCTCCCTCAACTGTTCCAGTTCGAACGGGACCCGCGCCATCGAGCTGCTCCGGGCAAATCAGGCCAGTCTAGGCCTCATCCAACAATTAACTGTACAAAACGCACAGCTCACACGTGTCCCTGCTGGCTTTTTCTCAGGGCTTTACATCAAGAAGCTTGACTTGTCCTACAACAATCTTGCGGAGATCGATGCAAATGCATTTCTGGGTATGAATAATGTGTTGCAAGAGCTGCTGCTCAATCACAACAGCCTTACGGCCCTTCCTGCCACCTCACTGGTTCCTCTGACGAACTTGCTGAAGCTCGATATTTCAAACAATTCCATTGCCGATCTGCAACCCGAAAGCGCTCTGCCATCTTTGCCAAAGGTTTTCATTTCCTATACACATCCGTCTCGCATTGTTTTTGCTTGCATTCGTTGCACTAAACTATTCAAATAAGGACCTGTACCCACTGCTCTACGGTTCCACTTTCCATATTTCAAAACAACTCAATCTGCTGTGCGCCTACGCATATATCAATCCAACACCGCAGATCATTGTTCTGCAATGGTCTATTTGCTTTTGATTCCCTGAGACTTATGAGGAGCGAAAATTAATCCATGGAAACCATTGGACCCTGCTATTCTCGCGCAATTCTGCGAGTTAGAATATACTTTTCTCGTACCCCGATAACTTCAAACAATAGTAACTGCTATCCTCAATAAGATCGCTAATTTTTACATCTTCATTTATGAGATTATTTCGCACTTTAATTGCGAAATGTGTGCGGCGGCGGGAAAAAGGACCTACCGATTCTCCGATTACAGCGGTAGGAGTGCTATCTCGTCGCAGTAGCGAATCTCTGATAAAGATGTCTTGCAGAACGAAATGTCTAATTTATTCAGCTCTATTTCGAATTATTTCCGGAAAAACATGATGCTGTTTCAAGAGCATTCAGGTCCTTAACAAATCTGCCACCTCTTGGTCATCACCATGCCAGATTACAGTCTTGTCAGCCAGAAGTTTTGTAATTTGAATTGCTGTGTTCATACTCATCAATGGCCAGTGGCAGTAATCACACCTCATATGCACTGCACTATACTATCTAGGCTTTTCGGAAACTGGGAGAGAAATTTCCGCACTGAATAATACTTCGAAAACTAATGAAGGCGGCCCTCTAAGTATTATAAGCTTATCTGTGAAAAAGTACTGCGCTGTACGCATCATATCATTTTTCGCAGACAATTCCTTGAGGCGACGAAAAACAACGTTGACGGTTTTTATGCCGATCTGAAATAACTGCTGCTAAAGACGGTGAGCACGTTTAAGTTTCCGCTTTCGAGAAACTGCAGCGGGTACCAAAGGACCATAACGGTGCGGTAAACCCCATGAACGAAAAAATCATCTCGGCTCTCTTCATTTCCATGATCCTAACCTGGAATTCTGTCAGTAATCTCTAACGAGCGTTTGATATATTAGTAAAAATTCTTCCTTCGGCTCGATTCCCACTCAAAGCAAAAAACAAATCTCCCATAGAAGCTGTGGTAGGTGCTGAGATTGGGATGATTTTGTTCCTTGAAAAATACTGCTGCAGAAAACGGATTCCGTTTATAGAAGAGAGCAATGAAAAGGAAGGTACTAAATACTTACATACCTCAAAGTACGTTAGAAAAAGTGGAAGAGTATACAAAATACAAGCTTCCCCTATCAAGAAATGAAAAATAATAAATAAAGTCGGAGAATAGAGGCTGATTCAAAGGAAGAGAATCTCGATTACTATTCGATCTACAAATCATACTTTCATCTGTGCCATTATGTTTTTGAGTGCCATTCAACGTTTGCCAGTGATTTAACTTGTGCTCTCCTAGCATGCTTACTTGTTGTGACTTTGTAGTCGCATAAGTCAACATTCGCTGACGACTGACAACCATCACGCTCGCTGATAACAATAAAACGAGTTCATTTCGCTAGTTTACGCAGAGCCGGTTGATCGCAATTTAAAGCCCAATAAAACGAACATGTAACTGGGCGTAGAGTAAACAGACTACGATCAGTGACGTTTTCGGAGTGACAAACGAAGCTCACCGTCGGAAGCACTCAAATTTGGGTCAACTTACTCAACACTGCACTATTTTTCTTTACTAATTCGCAATTCATTCGCTGCACATACATTGTGCAAATCTCTCCTACTTTGCGGTCACTCAAAAGACTTCAAACTCTGAACACTTTTTTATTGTGTTCACTTCTATATGCCATCTCCCACTTGCATTCTTCGCAAGTGCAGAAGCAATAAAAACTTGACGATGCGACATCTTGGCTCAACCCCACTACAATACCTTTCCACTTTACCCATCCCGCTCAAAATGTCGCTTAGATCACCGCGGTTGCCGTTCTGTGAACTAATGTTAAAAGGTCACAGACAACTGCAAATATCGTTTGTCCGCGCAGATAACATTAGGGTTTTCTGTTTTTCCTAGACTCCGAAGAAGACGCTCCATTCAGGTTTCCTCCACTGATTCCAAGTATTCACATTAAGAAGCGTGCACAAGTTCAACAAAATGCCTTATCGCTGTCCTATCGCATACAATGATATCGCGCTACCTATCACTACTTCATTAATGACTTCGTGCGAAACTGAATAAGGCGGGGTTTCGGATCGATTAAACTAGGCATCAACGAAAAACGATACGCACAGCCACGCAATATTATTCGAAAAAGAGAGAACAACGGTATTTTATTAAGAATCGCTATGATGTCTCTGTGCCAAACCTCCTCGTTAAGGATGCACGCAGTGTCGGCGCTCTACTGCTTGTTCGTGAAGCCATCAAACTAAACACGTCTAAACACCACCAACAACATTCCTCTTTAAGCACAACTGTCATGCACCGTACCAGCCGCCAAAATAAACGTACGGCGTTATGGATACGCTTCTATCTGATACCTCCTTTGCATTACATAGCGGTTAATCTGTTCAGAGCGGCGTACTATATAACGCAGCGTTTGCACATCATCCAGTCGAACCTCCGTTCTTAATTCTCAATAAAATCCTCGCTAAAACTCCATCGCTTTAGCTACTCTCTTATATGTGCAGTCTTTAATTTTCATCTTTACCCCGTTCAGTCAAAATTTTATTGTTCTAAAATTTAATTCTTCCAAGCATATACGTCCATAAATCAATATGATTGTGTAAAAGATTCCAAAGCAAAATGCACTTCCTCATTTAAGCATTAGAATAAATAAGAATAATTAAGTGCAGCGACCGTTTCTTAACAATCAAGTCGAAGTCCTATCACCTAAGTTTAACTTTCATTACCGTTGTGAATACACTCTTTCCCAGAAGTAGATCACTTTCTAGAACGCCGAAAAAAACTTCGCACGAGATATTTCTTCCTCAGCGATGGAGAATTGAATTGAATCTCATGCGGGGAGAAAAAAAACCACTGAATTGGTGGATTATCTCTCCGTATTTACTTTCTCTTAATTAATAAAATGACTGTAAAGCATGATCCTTCATCGCATTTGTAATAAGCTTAAATAAATGCCCAAAACTAATCGCCAGGGAAGTCTTTGAGGACATTTTTCTACTAATGAGGCAAGAAACTAAGAGAGAGTTCCCTCAAAACGTCCCAACTAAAATTAAAATCAATCAAGGTTCACTTGTCGGTTCGCGAACAAAAATCATCATCACTTCTCCGTATGCCAGTTTCAGTGAAAATAGACTCCCTTTAAAAACAACACAAAGAAATCGTTTTCAGCGCGCCATTCACTTAAAATCTTTCCCGCGGCTTTCTCTTCTCGTTATTTCTCTGTCTTTAAAGTTTTCTACAGTCAACTTTTCAAGCTATACGACATAAACCTGGCGGACAATCGCATATGCCGCGTCCACAAATCAGTTTTCGATCGTGTCAAGGGAACTATTCAAACGGTAAACCTCGGCCGCAACTGCCTTGACGCAGTACCCGCTTCCGGTTTGTCAGTAACCTATCGAATATTTTCATGTGTCATATGACCTGTTTCACTATAATCGCTCGTTGACCACTCGCAAACGATTAACGCGAATTAAACACATAAAGAGTCAAAAATAGACGTGATTCACTGGTTCACGCTCTCCTATTCAGCTATGGAAAGGGAAGTGACCTCATCTCATATTTCTGAGAGAGGAAAAGCTGCTTTTAATCCCAGTTTTCTATTACGCCATTATATGCCAAGTCAATCCAACAAAAACCTCAAAAATTTGCAATCATCATCAACAACTCGTACGAACTTGCTATAGTAATCCGTATGAGACAATAACTTGAAGTAAGTAACTAAAAATGATGCTGAGAAGAAAGAGATCCCCGACCTCTCTTCCCAAGAACTTCGAAACTGTTGCCCCCGGCCTGACCGAAAGAACCGTGTTCTTCGTGAACAAGCCCATGCAATAGCCAACATTAGTGCTTTTACGCTGCACAGTAAGTGGAAACCTCAACTACAGCTAGAAACAGTGAGTTTAACTATTAAAGCAACTTTTAGCGTCCACATATGTGATTGCAAACACGCTTAAATTGTTGACCGCCCCAATGACCTCGTGAGATGGAAAAGCCATCACCTTACAAGTTGATGACGCGTCAGTGAAAAATGTGCAAAGAATGCTGCAATCTGCCAGTTCAAAAAACAGCAAACTAAGATTTCAACGACAATGATTATTTAAAAGGGTTTGAATATCTTTTCCTTTACTACAGCGATCCGTGGATTCAAACAGCTGATGGCTCTTCACCTGCATGGCAACAACATAACGACTCTTGACGCACTTTCATTTATGAATTTGCCACTTATGAACCTATTGAATCTCGCCTCCAACCAGATAAGAGATATTCACAGACAGGCATTCCTCAACGTACCTAATCTCAGATACTTATATCTCACTGCCAACCGAATTACCGAGGTATGTATTCATTCAGTGATCAGTCCTCTGTCCTTTAAATTAAAAACACGAGTGCTCCCAGGAACAACGAATGCATTCTCTTCTTGCAATCTGATTTGGCTATGTTTCGTAACGCTGAGCAGAATAAAGCACACGTCCTATCGAAATGTCCCTGTTTACGATGCCTGCTTGAAGTATAAAAAAACTGAAAATCAAAGAACTTCGTGAACAGCGTGCCAAGAAATTTCCTTAGGCGAATTGTGGGATGCTGTGTATCAGTTTTAAGTAAAACAAACAGCTCGAAGTTCGGCGCTCTTAACTGGAAGAGGGTTAGCTACAACAGCGTCATGTTCATCAGAATCATACAACCGGCCTACCTACCACCTCCATTATTTGCAGACATTTCATTTAGATCACGATTTCTTTCTTAGTCGTTGAGCTGAATTTAATTCTATGACATTTAAGGTGAAGTCTCATCAACGTAAGGGTTTCTTGGAGTATAGTCTCCGTTCGATTCGAGCACTGTAATCTGCAAGTGTTTCGAAATTGTGATAACCACTTTCAGGTGCTGCCACATCAATTCAGTTCTTTTGAGCAACTGGAAATGCTTGACTTCAGCAGCAACTACTTACTGCAAATCCCCACTGACGCATTTTCGCATCTGCAAAACCTTCGACAGCTTTACTTGGGTGAAAATCGCATCTCTGATATACAATCAAATAGCTTCGCGAACAGCTCGGTGATTATTCTTGCACTCAACTTCAATCGGCTGACACACCTCAAGGAAGGAATGTTCGATGGTATGGTCAGACTGCAGCAGATCTCCCTCAAGGACAACCAGGTCCCTTTATCTATTTCTCACAACCACTGCATGGACAGCGTAAACAGCGAGTATGAGCATGACATTTAGCTTACACTACTGGACACTGAACTGTTGCCGGTAAACATTTTGCACTTCTACACAAACCCTGCCACAAAAGCGCTCTCCAATGAGATGCCATTTGTCTGGGACAAGGCACAGAAAAACAAACTTAGAGAAGGAGAAATGAGAAGGATTTAGCAGGTATCACTTCCTTGGAATTTCCCTTTTATTTCCTCGAAAATTTCCATACCGTCGAAAATTTTGGATTAATCTGATTAGCGTTGTTTGGCTATTCCAGCGATTCAGCTCCAAAACGAGCTGAAAAATAAAAATTGTAACTGATCCCTAGAATTCCCTCGAATTCTACAAGCCACATTTTCATCTAACTACAAATGCAGCATACATTAAAATCACTTCATTAGGAAAGATTTCTGCAAAATTTCCTACCGGCGGCTATGGTTGGGAATTTTTTCCATATAAGGACAATTTTCAGATACGTACGATCGATCAGAATACTTTCTACAAGAATCCAAATTTGGCATTGATTGATCTGAGCGATAATGCACTGATCGATATTCCATCAGCCACATTCCTGGCACAAATGAATACATTATTGGTGGACCTCAGCGGGAACAAACTCATACGTACTCCATACGGGGCATTCAGTCGTCGGGTGAAGACTGTTCTTCTGCAAGGTGAGCCACCTCGAAAAGTGCGTCACAAACAAAACGTTTGCATTCAATGTGAGAGAGAAATCACCTCTGGAAGAGACAAGAGCGGAAGAAGTGCCAAAATATCACGCAAGAGAACAAGAACAATGCGAGTGCCGCGTTTGTGAGGGAATGAAAAGGAAGATGTGATTTACATCTTCCAGAAATAGAAAATTCCACATGCGCATCAAAACAGCACCGCGTAGCACACTCTGCTTCAGCACTGCACACGTTTGCAAATTTCGATGCCATATAAAATCTATCTTGCAAAAGCTTTGCAATGTTAAATGACGAGCGTTTCACAAAAACTTTGCATGTTATCCATTAGCTTTGAAATACAAAAATCCCACATGAAAGAGAAACCTCAATGCGAAAAAATTCGGCGAATTCAGCGCATAATCGTGCAAGCGTTGACACAACGAATATTCCAACAAGAAAACAACAATGCATCGAATCTCATACTTCAACGTTCAGCTCGGTCAAGCCATTTATTAGGGTGGTCTCGCCATACACGGCGTTGCTAGTGTGCAACTTCTTTTGTTACCAAAATATTTAGCCCATAGAGCGGGTGATGTCTTTTAATGTCTCTAAGGCGATTTCTGAGGAGCCAACCGCATCGAACATCTTTGTTCTTTGCCCCCTGCGTGAAGGGGCGACTTTGTCCCAATATACTTCTTCATCCCTTCATGCACTTTTATGATCCCCGATTGAATTTCTTTTCCCGGAGATGATATCGCGCTGAAATACTGCATGCTCAATACTGCATGCTTTGAATACCTCATGCTCAATGTCTGATCTCTAGGGAGGAGTGAGATATGGCTCGCCCCAATTTTATGTGATACAATACGAAGTGATGCACTCCCTTCAAACGTTGCACGCACGTACGAGATTCAAAACTGCCTGCGCGGACGTGTAAAAGACGAAGTGCTAAGGGGAGTAACGCAGCCACGTTCATAATTTTGTGACGAGGGTACCTCAGGAACTTATTGCATTTCATTTTGGGAGAAGGAAGAAGACTGACTGAACATTCGCATCGTAGGCCAACTCAGAACGGCTAGTGTGTTTTCTGAAAAAGCTCCTGGGCGATATGCTGCATCACCATCATGTCCTCTCCATTACACTAGCGAACAAAACGACAGTGCCAAAGGACTCTGTTTGTGATGTCATTGCAGAGAACCCATTGGTGTGTACCGAAAAGGTGCATATGCTACAAGAAGGAATGGGTGTCTATGTTCCGAATAGTGCGGATTCGATTTGCGGTGTGAAATCGACACAACAACTGACAAACAGCAACTCAACCCAATCGGTGGATGAGCGCGAAGCGACCAAAATGGCCGAAGAGGAATTCCTCATACCCACAGTCACAAATCCTTTTGTACAGGATGGGACTGTTGCAATCAAAACCTTGCCTAGCATAATTCATCCCCTATCAGCGTTCACCTCCCAGGTACAATTCCCGTGTGTAATTAACAACGCCAATTTTTGGAACCTAGAAAGAATTACAAGTGTTAACGATTCAGCAATTTACTTGCCTCATTATTCACAACTGGCAGCTTTTCTTCCACCTTTTTAAACCTGCCAATGCTAACGGAAAATTAAGTTATTATAACTTTCAGTTTGTTTCGCCGCACTATTAGGAAATTTTCGGGTTCTCATCCGTTCTCCGATGATCAATGAGCGAATTTTACCAAAAAAATTTGCTTTTCCTGTCACATTTAAGTACTCATCTGTTCAGCACCTAAGCTTATCCGGAATGTTCTGCGTGCACTTCCTTAGTGCAGACATTTTCTAGGCCAATGTAATCGAACCTGCATCGTAAACAGAACTGCGCCAGCCATTTCATGGCACCCCTACCCTCATGATTCACCCTTTACAGGAAAGTGTGTCGGGTGAATCAAGTGGAGGTAATAACAACGAGCGACTCGTATCCGTTCTCCCGATTAATCTGTCCGCTAATGTCGCATCCTCCGGGCCACCAGCCAACCAATCCAGCGAGCATCACACCCAGCAACGTACAAGTCATAGTCATGTTGCACCTCCAATTGAAACCACGGCAATTGAGAGCAGAAACCGCGGTAATTTTGGTCTCCAAAAACCACGAATTGGAGCGAACATCGTCGAAAACAAAGCAAGTGAAGAGAGCGCCACAAGTACGCAGCAGCCGAACATGAATGATCCGTTCTCAGTGGACAACCCCAACGTCGTTCATCCATTCCCAGTACCGTTTCTAAAGCTGCCACCGAAGATTTTCCCCGCATATTTGGTTACAACTACGCCAAACACTCTCCCACCAAGCATTGTAATTGCGCAGGATAATGCAGAATTGGATTCAACGGGAAATATTATTGCTGAAACGCAAGGAGGTAAATTTGAACAAATCGCTCTGGAAGCACGAACACCGTTTCCCAAACAGGCTCAGGAAATTCGAGAAAAATTCCTATTTGACATCGACTCGACTGAAAGGTATGTCCACCAACTACACCTCAATAAGCATGAAGTGAAGCATTAAAGACAACGAAGGTGATGATATAAAAAGCTGTGGAGATTTTTAAACGTCGAACGAAAGCAGTTTAACCAAGAATAAGATGCTGTGTTGAGCGACTGCTAGTGGAAGAAAAAAGTTCAAACAAATACGTATAACACACTTTCGAAAAAGATGTTTCCCGATAAAGAGCCCTATAGAAGTGATCACGTGCCAAAAAGAGTGCTATCATCCTGAAAAGTTTCATAGTGTCGCTTCACTGTGTCAAAAACGAGAGAATAGCTTCTATTGTCCTCAATAAAGTCTCTTTGGAAGCGTGGAGAAATTCACATTTGGGGAGAGCTATCTGAGCTCGTGAGGTGCACACCATCGAGCAGAAAGGGAGATTATCTTTCGAAGATCACGATTCACCGTGCAAGCGTTCATTTCGTCACACTTTTCGTTATGTAAAAAGACAGCAGTGTAATGTATCGACGTTCGCTGATATCGCAGCCAAAACTATCCCTTAAATCAGAAACGATGTTACTGTATGTCATCGAAGCAGAACGGAAAGTTACTATTTACAGATTGGAACGGCTGGCCACACCATCGGTGATCATCATAATGTGTTTA
Source organism: Parascaris univalens (assembly GCA_037576465.1). Lineage (NCBI taxonomy): Eukaryota > Metazoa > Nematoda > Chromadorea > Rhabditida > Ascarididae > Parascaris > Parascaris univalens. Next base: position 57,980,252 of record CM075173.1, on the reverse strand, counting down.
AGTACGGTTGCGATCGTTATGGGAGCGGTATTTGTGGGTTTGTGTATCGCTAAACACCGTCGTGTGCAACGATTTGGCAGCTCATCGGCAAGCAGTGCGGCCGCAATGCGTACCAATGCGTATGTGACCGCACAGGCAGCACAAATGAATATGCTTTATGGAAGTGTCCATCGCAACAGGTCGGTCTTCGCATATTTCGACAAGAACTAAGAGAAACAACGAAATCACTCTTTGGCAGTGTGTTTCAAATTTCAAGAGATTCGTCATATATTACACCAAAGTGACGCTAGTCGCTGAACGTATGTACAAAGGAAAGCTTTCATATATAAATGGACATGCAAAAAATTAAAGGAGAAACCTCAAGCGTTTTGCTCATATAGAGACGAGAGGGTTAAACAAAAAAAGAACAATAAATCGGTTTTTAGCTTGCCTATTCGAAGCTCTGCGAAATACACAGAGTTTCGGAATTTCTAAAGCGAACACTTCCTGTCTATTTTAGAAGAATCGAAATGAGGAATGGAGATTAAGGGAACGAATTAAAATTAAATTTATAGCTTCAGAAAAGCGGGGAAACGACCTGCAGTTGAATGCCTTCTTTGATGATGAGTCACTTTGGGCGAGAAAACGACCAACAAACATGACTATCAATTCATGGAGACTTCTGTACCTATTAAAAATTAAAGAAGAAATAAGTGACGCTTTAAAACGTGAAACAATTAAACAGCGAAATGAGTGATGGTGGAGTTCTGCCAAATAAGTTAATTACAAAAACGCAAGAACTTCTTTCGTTGGCTGATCTTCGCAAAGAACACTGTTTCTTCTCGGTGCACTAAACACTTCCAGTGCACTCAGTGAGTCAAAACGCTCACATTTTTCCCTGAAATTGCCCCTTTGAAGTCATTCTCACATTTGAACTCTAAATTTGGTTCGAAAATAGGGCAACAGAGCAACAAAAAATCACTATGCATGTTGCTTTTGCATTATTAACGTAGTAAACCACCACGATTTGCAATAAAGGGTCTTTTTGTTCTTCGAATATAGGAAAATTAAGTGCGCCAGATAAGTTTAGTGCTGCCGTGGAACCCAACGATGCGGCTATGTGTACTTACTGAGAAAGTATTGAAACACTCAACAAAGCTACACTCATAACGAATGTTGAGTGCATGTCATATTTCAGGAGCGGTAGTACAACGACGAGTCGATTAGATGATCCTCACACATGGATGTACGCACCTGGCTCTTATAATAATAGTTACTACAAATGAATTCACTGCAACAAAACGAAGCTTGGAAAAGCGCAAACGATCGACGCAGTTATCTGCAGCTGCAACAAGACTGCTTGCTAAACAAATTCCTGCTGGTGCGTAGCTCGAAAAGCTCAATTGCGAACACTGACATCCCGCATTTCCCTCACGCCCTCATTCAAGCACATTTCAAAAACTCTCCGTACGCTTCGAACGTATTGTCGAAAATGTAGATTCGTGTGAAACGACTGAATTCTAGCCAAATATTAAACTGCATGAGTCACGACATTCAACTTCGCCGCTGAATTTACGATAATAAGAGAGCAAATATCGTTGTAGAAATCGAAATTTTCGGGAGAAAAGGGAGCGGAAAGCGTTTCCGGGCTAATTTTATGGGCTAACAGACTTCAAATAAATGACTGCTTTAGAGGAAAAACAATCTCGCGGAAGTAATAAAAAAGCGTTCAGCAGTTGAGGTAAATGTTTTCAATGGAGGCATGGCACAGAGAAAAATATACGGGTAAAGGAGCGCTTTTAAACACTCAGCAGTTTATGTTTTCCGAAAGATTCCCGTACGACAGTGAAATGTTCGTATTGTATACATTAAAATCGTTCTCGCGTTGACTATTTCTGCTGCTCATATCGTTACCGTACCTCCTTCAATAGAACGCCCAAACTTTCAGTCCACTCACAGTCTGAAAAGAGGGACTCCTTTTTAATAATGGACTTTTCCAATGTCCTCTCCACTTTCGAAACTTCAGATAAATCGTCCTATATTTCTGAATTTTTCAAACAACAGTTTCAACGAAAGGAAATACGGCAAACGAATTTTAGGCGTAAGGCGCAGTTCGTTGTTAAAACATGCGTGTACGTAACGAGCTATGTGTGTATAAAAGAGTCGTCCTTGACACGCGTTTTCACACAACGTACGCAAAAACGTTAGAGGGGAATCTTACGGGGCGGCGACCTTGCATGCGCGATTGCATCCAACCTCTTTATTCCCCACTGGTGCTGGGCGCTGTCATCGTCTCAACTAGGCGCCACCGAGTATCGGCTTATCCTACCATCATCCATCTGAACCTTAACTGGCCGGTGCGTCGCCTCATGCTTCCCGGGTTTGTTATCCCCCTGCTGTGCCTATTAGCACAAGTTGCTACCCTGTGTCCACCGTTCCTCAAGACACAGAGTGCATGCTCCTGCTTCGCCTATATCGATGGGATCGTTATCAAGTGTAATGGACCCGAAGGACCCGGTGTTGTCGAAGAGCTGAAAAAGAATCCACTTGAAATCAGAGAGCTAGCGCTTGAAAACGCCAATATTGTCGAGGTAACGTTCTAGCAAACCTCATTTTTCTCCTTCTTACTTCTAAAAATAAAATACTATATGACCTGAATCACAAGACTTAAAGTCTCATTCACTAAGACTGCAAGAGTTGCCCAACAGCAAACCAAAATTTATGCTAATCGGAAACGAAACTTTGCACATATTTCTAATTTTAAATAAGCAGTTGTAACACCAACGAACGCCTGACAACTCGATAACGATTGCACTGTGCAGCCAACGAACGGCCTGAAACTCGGAACGGCAGTTAGTGAGGCTTCGGCGTTTTTCTAGCACAAGCAGGAGAGGTAGTTGTGCTGACCAGAGAGGCAAAGTTTTGTTGCAGGTTTCTGCAGAGGCAGAGAATTACGAGAAAAAGCCCTCGAACTGTCCCCTACGATATTCCAAAGTGGGCACAGATTTAAGCTAGTAAAATTTGAGTTCTGGTGCAGAGCGAGAAAGAGGGGACTCACGACCTGGCTTTGTACTTGAAACTCATTATTTTATAGATAGGGCGGCATGCGTTTAGAAACTTGCGAATCAAGAAGCTCATACTCGACAATAACCGTATCCGCGCATTACATCCGGATGCGTTTCGTGGACTCGAATCAGTCATGTTGGAATTGTCAATTTCAATGAACAAGCTCACTGCCGTACCGACCGACTCACTGATAGCAATGAGGGCTCTCAACGTGCTGAGCTTGCGATGCAACAACATCGGTGACATAAAGACACCGGTCTTTCGCAACCTTTCAAGCCTCATCGATTTGAACCTCGGATGTAATCAGGTAAGATTGTGTGCATGAAGCATTTCCTGCAATGCCCTCCTTCCTACTTCCGTCTAGCACATGAATGGATTCCGCGTTTTCGAGAGACTATTGAATACAAAAGTTCATAGATCGCTCCAAAGGTGCGGAACGCGCGTATCCTATGCGGAAAGTCCCTCTCGCGTGTCTAATAAGACCTCACGGATGTCTTTGCAGTAATATATAAGGTCCAAAGCATCTCCAACGTTTACCCACTTAACGTCGCCGTTTTCCTATTCGCTTCTTTCATAACCATCACTATCGCATGCGTCATAAAACTGATATTAGCACGATCGTGTTGCGATACAATCCCTGATATCCTTCGCCTGTTCGGTGTTTACCCTCCAACTTATCCCTTCGCCTCTCTTAATGTTCGTGTTCCCAATCCCCTGGATAATAACGATTCATACAATAGTCGTTAACGCCGAGATAGAATCCAATCGAGTCCTCCATTCCATCTTCTCGGCTGTTTAAATAACCTATCCGAGACACTCTCACTACTTATCTAATATAAATTTTCATACCCACCTAGCCATGAATTCGAAGCTGAAGTTAGCGGTGACGGAACAGAAGCTTTCAGAACTGCAATGTACTTGCATGTTGACCACGTGAGAAGAACACTTTCAGTATCTGACAAAGCGCCTACCATATACCCACAATCGACAAACTGTTTCCAACCGGTAAACACCTCAAGCGTTTTATGCCCAATTTTATAAATACTGCAGATATGTAAAATGGAGGGTCCGATATTTCACGATGTGCGAACGACACTGCAGAATCTCATTCTCGACAACAACTGTCTCACTGCTATACCTTCAGACGCTATAAGGAATCTGGACAACCTCATCGGCCTACACATCAAGTACAATCAGGTAGTGGATTCGGAACATTCAGATGAGCACGATCTTGATATCAGAAAAGATTTTTCTAGAAATTGTGAACATAGGGCAGATAACGGACTGATTAAGCGCTTTCATTCTCTGGTAAGGAAATTTTTCTGAATAAATTAGAAAATAATTTAAACTATAACGGACTGATTAAGCGCTTTCATTCTCTGGTAAGGAAATTTTTCTGAATAAATTAGAAAATAATTTAAACTATAACGGACTGATTAAGCGCTTTCATTCTCTGGTAAGGAAATTTTTCTGAATAAATTAGAAAATAATTTAAACTGCGATCAAATTTCAGATAGAAAAGCTCGACAAGCTGCAGCTAACGAATCTCTCGAGCCTTACAATCCTCACACTCACCGGAAATAAGATCAGCAAGATCGAAAGGAATATAATGCCCGAAGCGGAAAATTTGAAGTACCTCTACCTGGGTAGCAACAATCTCAAAAGTCTCGAGCCATCCGTGCTTTCACAGTTTACTCATGTGCAGGTCTGACAACCTTTCTTTTCAATAACTGAAATGGAACCTTAAGTGCCATCAAAATAGTGCCAAATATGGGTGTTCAGTGGATAATCCGATTCCTTCTCGTTTTCCTAGTTCACATTTTCTCAGACGATGCAGATGCGTTTTCTGCATAAACCAGTCCATCGTTTGATCTCATATACGAGGCTGGGAGTAACAAAGCACAGCACCAATAATTTCCAAAAAAAACCTCAACAATATTGGGACGTTTTTATTGATATTTTAATGACAAAGTGTTGTTATAAACTCTGCTCTGACGTAATACTAGATTTATGTAATCAAACTACAAGGTGAACAATTATTTGAAACTCACTGTAAACTAAAGATAAGAAATTTAAAATGGTAAAGTCCAAGAAAGAAGTCGTAGTACATGACAATAATCACGAGAGAGGGACACCCAAAAACGAAGCAAAAAACTGACGCGAAGAACTATATTAACGTTTGCTACTCCTTGTAGAGTGTACTCATTAACTGGGGCAGCTTTCAACTGAGAAACAAAACAATACAACAGTCATAGGTGAGGTTTGCGGCCACACACATCACAAATGAAGACCAAACCTGATCGCCGCTATGAGGTTTGCGGCCGGACCATTGCAAGTGATTCAACAAAACTACAAAATAATTCAAAAGGGTCTGTAATTCAACTTAAAAAAAACCACAGATAATCTACTAATCGAACTATCTGACAATCGCTCCAGTTCAGCGGTTTGATCTGGCGTACAAAAACGTTTTAAAAAAAGGCAGATAATATAGCGACGGTAGAATTCCTACAATTTCATCCAGAAGACTTTCTAAGCAAGTTGTACAATAAAGCTTCCCTCCCAAGAAAGACGTGTTACTACGACTTCGACCAGAATTTCTTTGGAAAAATCAACAGCAGCTTCAAATTTCTGAGGGTTCTTCAAACGGTCACAATTCAACAGTGGAGTTAATTCCATGAAACACTCATCTCCCCTACCTACGTCAGCATGAATGACTTCAAAGAATATAACGAAATATAATTCCTCAGCCAACAAAAATAATCCAATGAAACACATCGTTTCAGGTGATCGATCTCAGTTACAACCACCTTTCCGAGATAACGGAAGACATGTTTTCCGGACTGGAGCACCTTCAGCACTTAAACCTCGAAGGGAACGTCATTACCGTAAGGATATCCCCGATTTGTTATGCTTTAAGTCTTTCGTATGATTTACTAATGATAAGGACTCAGTATATTTCGGAAGTACACATCGTTGAACGCAAGTGATAAAAAATCTTAGCTAAGAAATCGTAGCATTAAGCACTAAAAAATCTCAGCAGCTGTTTTTCAGAGAAGCTGTAATCTCATGGAAAAAAATCTCTGAATTCATTTTGTTGACGAAGAATGGATTATTCTATGACTCGTTTAGTATGACCGGAATATGCCACACACGGTCGGCGGCGTAGACCTTCCACAATGGCCACTACATGAATGATAATTAGCAGTAAAATGTATACAGTCAAAAAAGCAAATTAGAGCTAGCACTTAATCCTGTAATAAGCAGTCGAGCAAAAGATCCGGTAAAGCGCGTGATTTTAGTCGCCTCCCAATTCGCAGAATTACTACACTACTTGCTTACCAAACCTCAACTATCGTTGTGCGCGGCTCAAGAAACTCCTCATGTGTACGGTAGAATTGGCCAAACTGATTAAAATAGTTTCTAGGATATCGCACCAGGATCATTTGCAACGACACCACTTCTGCTGCTATGGCTACCGAATAACTGTTTGAATGCAGTGGCTGCAAACATTTTCCAAGGAGCGCCTTTCCTACGTCAAGTCTCGCTCGCTAATAACAACATTCACACCGTTCAGGTATGCTCTTTGCGTACTGATGTCATCCTTCACCATACAACCTCCCGAATTCTACTACCTCTTTCAGACTATACGTAACCCGCTAAATGAAACCGTGCTGTGTTCGGTGACGAATGTTTTTGTAAACCAGCGAGGTGCTGCACATTACCTCATAATCTGACAGCATCTAGAACCGAGGAAACAAAAGAAGAGAATGCCAACTCTAAAATGATAAGGAAAATTGGGCTTCAGTGCACTGCCTCGTTTATTATTAAGTTTGTATGTATATAACTTTCATGCTCATCAATGAATCTCCTCGCGTTTTCCTTGAAGTATCGATTAACGTCCTCCCTCCAGATATTTCGTCAACAGCTGACGACTGCCCACAGTTCGGAAATCACAGTCGCCGTAATGATCACAAGGTTTCAAAAAATTGATGACACCTCATCGTGTGCCACCACTGTACTGGAAATATTTTCTAGTACAGCCCAGCTTCAGAAGAGCACATAAAAGTTCTATCTCCTACGAAGCAATTCTCCTTTGCAGCCACTCAGTTTTGCACATCTCGCCAATCTACATACGCTGGACCTTTCGCATAACAAAATTAAGGTGCTACAACCGGGAGCCATCACAGGCTCAGACCATTTAACCGTAAGACTACAAGGTATATATATCGCCAATTGCACATTCTGCACTCTTCATGCATGTTTGTTTGCAAATTTCATGCATGCATTTGCACTTCCGTACGCTGAATAGACATTTCACTCCATCGAAAAAGCGCACCAGTAAGAGACATTTTGCATTGTGGAGAGAAATAGGGCTCTTGGCAGAAAATGGTCGTGAAAAAGAAACGCTCAAAAAGATCGCTGGGAAAATATCTCTCGATGTGAATCAAACGCGGTCGTTATTTCTTTCCGCCGCCCATTAACATCGCCTACATTACGTGCAGCTCTAAATCTAAACCATCCACGGAATTGATCTTCACACATAAAATCTCACTCCCCACACCATCAAAACAATAAATAAAACATAGTGAAACGGAAATGTGACCTAAACGCTTCTCTGCCAACCTAAGGAGTGCATCAAGGTAAACGAAGAAAACTAACAACACTGTTACGACTCCCATAGGACCCCTGACAACTTCATTTTTCAGTTGCACTTACTTCACCATTTTCTCATTTGAAACATTCGCCGACAAAACTTCTGACTTTCCCTACTTTTTATCTTCCTTGCGTTATAAGCACAACTTTGTTGTGCGACGTCAAATATACCGGCATATCCTTCATATGCGACTGATGTTTGATTCTTTCGTTATCAGAGGTTTGCAAAACACAAGACAAATAAAGAGCTGGAGGAAAGAGATGATTTCGGAATGCAACAAGCTCCCAGCATACTTTAAAGTGAGTAGGCTGGAGAAGAAGCCTTTTGCATAATCTAGAATCCAATTGAAGCAGAATGGACATTCAAAACAATGTTGAATTCATCAATGTGCAGACGTTATTTCATCATATCAGCTCAGTGAAAGCAACGGATCAACTTAACGCCATTAGCAAACAAAGTTGAACCTCTGCACTCTAGCATATCTTACTCCGACGTGTTCATTTTTAGAAAATCCAATGGTGTGTTCCCAAGACGGTTTCCACGTTATGAATGGAAGAGAGGCGATAAATCTTACCACTGAACCAAACCTCATTTGCAAGACCGACTACATGAAAGACACTAAGGATGTATGCCCTAAGGATATCGAACGTCCACAGCCGCCTCCTTGCTGCATCAACACTCGCACATCAAGTAAGTTATTACGATCCGACACATGTTACTACAAAAATTTTGCCGTGGTGCGTACTAGTAAGGAAGAGTTGCTTGGAAAGAGAGGATTTAGATGTTGAAGAGCACTTGTGTGCTGACATAAAATGAATAATCGAGTGTGCCACATATTTTCTCGTCGGAATGAATGGATAAACAATGCGTACTTCGATCACTGAATAAATGTTTCGTTCAGAAGTGACAACAACAACAACTACTACTACTATTGCCACTACACCAATGCCGTCAACGACACAGCCAACAACTGATCCCAAACCGACTACCGAAGTGGAAACGGAGACCACTGAACAGTCACCCGCAAAAATGGCTTCAAACAAGCGGAAACTGAACTTGGAGCGCTTTTTCCGTTTGTCACGCCGTCCGATTGATTCAAAATCCTCGCCATTTCTACGTCATCGCATGTCACATAACTCAAATGCAGCAAACACTCAAATGCTTAGCGTCAATGCACAAAGCAACAACCCTCGACCTAAGGTATATTCTTAGAAATATTTTCGCAGTTGCAATTTCTGTAGAAACGCTTAATGATCCCTGCTATAAGAACCCATAAAACCATTTAGAAGCGCAATAAAAGAATCTAAATTGACTGCTGAAGAGGACATAAATTCTTTTCCTAGTGTGGGCAGCAAGCAAGCAGTCTGATTCGTCGAAGAATGAGGCTGAAGTAAGGGGCTTGCAATGGTGTGCTGGGATCATATTCTTATATCAGTGACCAAACTTGAGAAAAAAGAAAAGCGTAACGCGAGCCTATTTTTTTATCAAGAACCTTAAGAAGCATTGATCATATTTTGATGTGAAGGAGTACTGCGTAACCTCAAATACACTCCCATCTCAATAAAAGAAATATTCAAGTCGCAGCTTCAGCGTTCTTACACAAAAAGCTCCCGAATGAAGACTGTTAAGTTTAAATTCGAGAAGTTCAATGAGAAATCACCTAGCATACGGCGTATTTAGAGTGACCGACCAGTGCCGTCGAGAGTGGAGGAAAGGCAACGGCTGTTAGCACTAACGCGAACGCAATTGCCGCCGTGGATTCGTACTGAAGTAAAAGACAAAGCCGAAACAGTGGAATTCAGCACAGACAGTCGTGTAGAGTCTGTGCGCGTTCAAGACAGCGGCACACACTGATCAACATCTCGCAGATGCTCTATCCTTGATTTCTCATTTCAACATTCCACTATGTCTTCTTCTTTATTCGCGTATCAGTAAGTGCGTGAAACCAATAAACAATTTAAAAACTAACCGCTTGTTTGTGCACACAATACTATTAATTGCTGAGATGTAACTCAGATCATATTCACAAGCAGTAAGGAACAATAAAAAGGAGTTTAACTCGATTCTGCATGCAAAAAATCCTCCCTCTGCTTCCTCAACGAACTGCTTTGCACATAAAAACGTCAACAACATCAAGACAATGCAAAAGCACATTCTGTGCATAGCAACGATGCTCAACAATAACATGAACCTTAGGTGAACAAATAATGCACTTCGTTGTGGTTTGACGGATTAACAGGAACAAATACGAAAGTCGAACAAGTATAATCAGATTTAACTAACACGAGGGAAAAAGACGCTTACCTGACGTAAAAGACCGTCTCTCAGCGTACGAAAGTTTTTCTATAAGTACGAATGAGCACACAACAAAACAATAGAACTTTGCTAACCGGATATCGTTGGAGAGAAATTCGATTGATCCCGCCCCATATGCGCTGCGTAGGGGCTTATAATTGCACCACGTGCCAAAACGATGTTCAGCTCCACCTTCAAACTGTCACTGCATTTAAACGTGAACTTGAATGAATCGATTATCAGCAGCATTAAAATAAGCACACTTCAAACAATTCCGCGACAAGCGATGAAAACAAAATGATGCGCAACCTGGTGAATGTACTTTCCGTTCCCATGTGATACTAGCTCGCGACTGTTAAGCCCTGTATTCAGAGAAGCGACGTAAATTTGCGGCGATTAAGAACAGTTCCCTAAGTCGACGAAGGAAAGTGTAACTGGAAGAGAAGGGTTTGTAGTCACAGCGATGTAGTAAATGCCGTAAATGCCTTTGTGGAATTTTTCCCCGCTTGTATATCTATCTATTTACTTATTAACTTATTGAAACTAAGATTAAAGGCTCCTCCATATGTACCATTAAAAGACATCTAAGATGTCAAATCCCGTTCGCACAGAAATAATAATAAAATTAAATTAAATGCACGGGAAATTCCACCTGTTCGATAAGGCACAAGATGGCGAATGGAACAGGGCCGCCGTTGCTGCGCCCCGAAGAGAAAAACTTTTGGTCCGCATCAAGTTGATCAACGAACAGAGATATCGTACTCAATAATCGCGTCAACTGCACGTATTGGAAGTGGTCTATCACGACTCTTACGCGACACTGCGGTTGTACCGCGACGTTAACCTGCAACTGGCATCGCTGAACACCGGCTACGCAGCACAAATCCCGCAATTCGTCTGCTACTGCATCCAGCTTCCCCAGTGAAAGGAGTAAGAACAGCGGAAAAAGGGTTGAAGACGGAGGAGTGTTCAGCGGAAGGGAAACTCATCTCACCCAGTGTCGCGGCTGCGCGAATAAATAAACATGCAAGAGTTGATTAAGCGTGCAGAATTAACTTTTTCAGAAGTGTGCACCTTTAATAAATTTGGCGAACAAAAGCTGGAGTTGTTGACTGACCCCCTCAGACACGTTATGCACAAAAGTGGAATGCATATGAGAGCGGCACCTATGGAACAGAGAGGGCTCAGTGCTCTGTCTTCAAACCGAATAACCACGCAAGGCCACCATCAAGACATCATAAAAATAATCCGCAACAAAAACAATTTTTGCGGTCAGACAAAGGCACGAACAAAGGGCAAACCATAACTATATAGACGCACCCCAAAGTTCGGACAATTATTAAACAGTGCGACATGGATGGCTCTTGCGGGTTCATCATTTTACTAATATTTGTGAACCCAGTCATGTTGTAATACACTTTTGCTTTCTGCCGTGCTATGGACGTGTCGGACATGTACGCGACTTGTTTTGTCGGGTAACAATGCACTAGAATTTCATATACATCTCCAATGATTGTGAGTTTTCTACAACTTGCTTTAATCTACCATCATACTTGCTACATGCGCCTCTGCTAATTAAATGCTTTGTCGCGTTTTATTGTCTAGATATGCTAACAGAGGTTCGATTACCCAAATCAGAGATTGGTATACAAAGCCGTGGAAAAGTGCACACACATCGTTGAACGGCTGAATTCCACATTGGTATTACAACGGCTGAACTTCATGCTGTAGGACGGACCACTTCAATGCCACCTGTACATTCATGCATGACTGGCGGAGGGGAATAAGTACAACTGACGAGCGGAAGGCTTCAATATTGGGGTAGCGCGACAACTAAACCGGTAGCAGCAGACGGGAGCTCAGTGTTTGGGATCGTCGACTCAACGGTGACCGTGCTTAGATCAACGCCAGCGGATAAAAGACAAGTCGACGGTACACTAAACGTCAACTAAGAATGACTAAGGCAGACAAGGACCAATCGCTTAGTCGACATCGAACAACGTAGGGACGTAAGCCTAACTTTTAACAGAAACATTTTTCTTATTTCCCTTCATTCACGTTGTTTGTTCACTAGGGATTTAGGAAAAGATCAATAAGCCCAATAAGAAAAAGAATGGTCACTCAAAAACATTAACCGATTTCAATTTGAAAAATCCTCAAGCAAAGATGCTGACCACAAGAAGCGACCTCAAATGCATCCAGTACGAGAAATAGCACAACAATAAAACGAAGTATTCCCAACTATCCGGAATAACTGAATCTATCTCAATGCAAAAAACTGCAGACAATCCCAAAACTCTGTTTGAATATGAAATGCAACCACGAAGCCAATTGGAATCCGTCTAGAAAACTTGAAGAACTGATGATCATCATCAGTTAGCATCAGGAAATGCAATTACGAAGTTTCCGACCCCCTTGGAACTTAACAAAGTCTATCAACCAGTGTTCAATTTTTTTCAAAACATGGAACATTTATTTCAAATATAATAAAGATTCCTACAAAATTCAGTGTCCCAATAAAAAGGTCCCATGCACTGTTTATGTAAATGCTTAACAGACGCTTGAAGATTAAAGTCGTGAAATCAAACAGTTTCAAAAACATCATAATATCATAACCACTTTTCCGAGTCAACGAGGTCAACAAGGCATAAGGGGGAGGAAGATTAAATATAACCTTCCATATGAAAGCCCAATTTTCAAACACTGGTATTAAAGGTTCTATAAAGGAAATATTAGGAGTAAATTGACAATATTTGCGACCTGTTTTGTAGATATATCACAAACAGCGTGCAACGCCAGATCGCCAAGGAGTGGAGTTGAACGAGATGACTCTCCACGATCCGTATCGATCCAAATTGGGGACGTGCTTATCCAGAACCGCTCCATTCCTTTAAAAATTTCTCACTGACTACATCTACTCTTTCATCGTCAAATGAAGAGAAACCCCACAAGAAAGTCCCCGATAACATTCATGATCACTTGGGAAACGGCAGCAATTCTCTGCTAAATTACGGACAGCACAATGGCTAACAATGAAGTTTAAAGCTTTGATAAAGTGCGAAACACAAACACAGGTTCAATGGTTTGCTCTCACTGACTGTCTTTACCGGCCGCTACGAAGGCAACATAATCAGCTTTGCGTGAGCAAAAAGATTCCGCCTTCAACGTGCATTAACCGTTCGTTGGAACCTCCCTTATAGTGAGAAAAAGCGAGAGGTCTCGTTGGACATTTGAACCACCCAACCACTTTTCTTCGTAAACGCTGACTGCACCCGAGCTTCATCATCGCAGCAACAAGCCTAATCACTAACTTGCGAAATCAAACACAGTATGAACAGTATGATGATTACGTAGGAAACCAGACAAACCGGCTTTCTTATACCACACTTAGCGCACAGTCACTCTTTCGAATAGAACGGTTTCTTATACCGCGCAGGAAAGTGAAAGAATATAGGAGAAAGAGTGGGAGAACAGAGGGAAATGGAAGATAAAAAGTAGCCTATCATTTGACGACTTGGCGAGAGAAACTAGTGTGCACTATGAATTCAAAAAATTGGTAGTCAGATCCCTGTCGTCATACTTTTCCCTAAATGTGGTTTCGTGTAGTCCATGAGATCTCAATGTGGGTAACATAGACGAACCGTCAATAGAGTCGATTATTTCACTTTGGTTGAGTTGAATTATGAAATTCCTAAACGACGACGCATTTAAAGGCAGCTGGATGGCGTCAACGAAGTCGACAATGTTAGCTGAAAGAGAGCTGAAGAACGAACAAGCGTCTTGACTATGAGCTGATTCGGAATTTGTTGCCAACACTGTGCTCATGCTAACAACCAAACGACGAGGCATCCTGGCATCTCTTGAGCCACAACCATCCAAAGGAATGACTACCTGCAATATTCAAAAAAGATTGCAAAGACAAGAAAGCTTAAAGATATGGGATTAGATATGAGTGGCCTAAAAAACGATTCCAAATACCCATTGTTTCTTTCCCAACAACGAACTATAATACAATATTCACTCAAATGATTTACTAAAGACTACGATCAAATAAGACAATGTCGAACATGGGACTCATCCCCTCCCCCTTGCACATATAAGCGAATGCTTCAGCAAATGGCTACAAAGAGGGCAGTAAGTGCTTCAAGGAATCGGAAAATTGATCACATTCAACGCTCTCTCATAAGAAACGAAACACAAGTTGAGGTCTTACTTTTGGCATGAGCAGATCAATACGAATATCGTTTCTGGGAATGTAACCCGTATCAAGCGATGCATCCAAACACTGCTGAAAATAAACTTATAAATAAACTGAACGTTAAGCACTTCAACTTGCGGTTTATACTCTTAGTAAGAGAAAACTGTTGATCGTCAAACGCGCAGAGAATTTTACTCAGTAATAATACGAGCGACTTAGAAAAAAAATGTTTGCGTTGAGAGATAGATGACTGAAGAATGGTCATGCTTTGTGCTCATTAGTGAAATCATAACTCAAATTAAGCATGAATTGAATTGATAAATGAACTTACCAAAGCATTGCTGATATCCTCATATACATAAAGCACCCATCGAATAGTTCTTTGGTCCAATAAAAACGAGAAGGGGCCTAACAGTAGATGCGTTGCGTTCGACGGCACTGAAAATCAACTTCTCAATATTTTCCATATGCTATCACCTCCAACGACTTCCGACTTCTTCTACTTTCCATAACTCCACATATTCCTGATCGCTGTACGTTTTTACTGACGATACCACTGCTTACGAAATGCACTTCCGCGTACCTCACAATGCGTTCAAGCTCACATCGTTGCAGGATCACCGGCTATAAAAGAAGAAAAGGGCCATAAGCACTGATATGCCATCTCAGTGAAACGAGGTGGCATGAAATCTCCGCCGAAGTTGTGTAGTAATGTGGTGTGGTGCTCACGCATAATCAGCTCAGGTAATTTGAAAGCAGAAAACACTACAGCTCAAGATGATTAGATGCAAAAAGTAAGCGGGAGAGATCTTATGTATCACCCCCGCAAAGCGTTCATTCTTTGCTGTACTTTTTGAGAGCTTGGCCATCCAAAATGTCAACAAACCATAGGGAACTACACTCGAAAAACTGGCGAACTCATTCAAAACCTGATGAATTTATCCCAGATATGTTGCGATAACTCAATTTAGACAATCAGTTTGAATAAGCTCTTTGAATAAGGTAAATAATGACGTGTGAGGATGGTGTCACCTTCAGCTCTCATCAACAAGACAGCACTCTCAATAAATGATTTCTTGAGAATTCAAAGTCCTTTCCTCTTTCGTTATACAGCTAGGAAAAGAGAAATCTTCCATAAGAATGCACGCCGCCACCTTTTCGAAGTGAAGTGCAGAAGTCACTTCCAAACTCGCAGAATTCGCTGGGATGGTCACCTATCAACTCCATTAGGAAAATTGAGTTTTTATATGTGAGTGCATCGCTGAAATGTTATACTTTAATTATATATTTTTGATGTCTTCCACATCACGTTTGCGTGACTCAAAGTGAAATATGGCAAGGGCGTTTGTCTGCATACGTCTGTATCCGCAGATTTGTCCACTTGGTGACGTCAACTGAGGGTCCGTAGAAGTTGCTGCTATAAAATGTGAAGTGTGATTGCGTTAAGTATAGGGAGGGCTTCTCTATTAGCACTAAACTGAACCAGTTATAACGCAGAGTTATTTGAAAACATTAAAAAAGGCTCTTCATGCACTTTACACTGCTCAGGTTTTCCTTACATAAGTGTTAGGTTATAAGAAAAAATCCACCGCAGAACAGTCAAGTTGTAGCCAAATCATTTAAAATATAAACGCATGACTGCGCATTTCATTACTGCAGAAGCGCACATTGTGATAGCTCTTCCGTCACGCTTCTCCACTCACTGATTTCTCAAAACGATGTTAAAATCTTTTCACACTCGATAGACGTTGCGAACTATTCTCGAGACTACAATCGCCGTCCCCACTCCTCTATTTCACCTGAAATTTGGAAAGAAGCGTGACTGACATAGCTTACTGGGCATAGTTTCGGTGGCTGGATGATAGAAGGACGCAAATTCGAGATGGACGAGCGGTTGGTCGGATGGCAACGACGCTTTGGATTTACGATCGGACATGAACAGATTGAAGAGTGCGTCTCTTTTCGAATTCATATCCGTAACGCATTGCACCACCACATCGTGGATACGAAGCACGCAGTTCTGTGAGAGTAACTGAGGCCAAATACGTGCCAGACGATTTTGGGCATTTGCATCTGCAAAATTCCGCTCAGTATCCTTTCAAACAGCACATCTGCAAAATCAGCACAAAATAGTTTCATTACTTCCTGAATGAATGAAGCATAAAGCAGAAATGGGGAAAGAGTGGTGGAGAGGAGGAGGATGCAAGAAGGGAGAGTGAACAGAGACCTGGTAATTTGTCTACTACTGCGATCCATCTGGATATTGCTATATTTCTTTGAGGCTATAAATAACAACGTTTTGAAAACCCATATTACTTTATTTCATAATAATCTATTTACAAACTATTCGATCGAACTTCGCCTCAAAGCTAATTTAGAGCGCACAAATCACTCGGCAAAGATCCGTTTACGCGAATGCAACATTCGCATCGACGAAACCACAATGAAGTATGTCGATTTCCTTAACTCCACAATTACATCAAGAACGTACCTAAACGCGAACATAGGAGCTTATAATGTGCTTTAAGAATCTGTTGAATCCACATTGAGCACTGATTCGGTGCAGAATAGCGCACCCAGTTGAGCCGATCAGATGAAGCAGCATTAGCAGGATAGAAATCGATAGAGAGACGCACCAAAGTCACCTGAAGCGCACCACTTTCGATGTTCCAATCTTCCGGATACCCTGTATGAGAAAACACGTCAATGCTTCGCCAAGTGGAACATCCGCAACAACGTCCCAACAACAACTGTCTATCGAACGAAACTCTGAACATCCTTTAACCTATTGATACCTCGATAAGCGAAGGGATCGTAGGGATGAGGTGTTACCTCGCTTCGATTTTCAACGCTTGCATACTACAAGGCGTAAATGCCAACGCCTTCAGAGCGTCATGAGAAATAAGCAAAAGCTTATTCAGACCTAATGCACTGCTCTTGATGCACCCGGTTCTCAAACAGTTCCATCTAAGCCCGTAGAAAGGATTGTGACCTCGAGCGAATGGAAATGAGGGAGAAAGGGCTGAACCGACTTTTCACGGAACGTGATGCATCGTACGACGAAAGCAAACCGACTCCTCAGATTTTCTGCTTCAAGCCCTACCTAAGGCGCTTGAAATGATTCAATATTTGGAAAAAAAATGCAAATTCACAACTCCAACATTTGAAGCCACTATTCTGTAAAAATACAAGTGAGTGGAAGAGAGGGCAACGCTTTTAATATATCCTTTCCAGCGCTTTGTATGCAAACGATTTCAACTACAAAAACTTGGCGCATAATTCCACATACATTTAGCATCCGAAGCGGGGGAAGATTTCCTATGATGTCACTGCGACCTACACGAATCCTAATGCGCAACTTCGCTCAATCAAACCACAGTGCTGTCAACGGTGATATCAATCATGAGCCCCTCATGCTATGCAACGATCGCCGAATCTGACGACATGTTCCGATATTAACAACGAGCGAAAGGTTACGACAAACATCGTCGAAATTCTTTGCAATGAACTGGAACGGCTCTATGCAGCACCGTTAGTTTTTAAAATAAGACATCCAGAAATTTTTAAAGAAACATTAAACAGCAACGCTAAGAGCCAAAAACCTAGGGAAGAAGGCAACGTAAGCTCAGAAAATTTGCTCTCTGCATAGGTGTCGGAGGAGCAAGATCCCCCTTCCATTTATCTGCGACCCTTGCATAACCGAGAGGAACAATCGGGTGCGCTAAAGAATATTGTGAAACGTCACATCGTTAAAAAGTGAATTAAAGCAAAACAAAACAGGCAGTAGATGAGAAGCACAAAGAACCTGAAGATGCGTTTGCATCGTCGCAAAGATGCAGATCGATTTTGCCCACGTATAAGTGATAGGATGTTTGGCTGAAATCGAAATTGCGAAACGCCTTCGACGCAAGATTTGGAGTGCTCGACCTGCTGGCTGCAGGTGGTGGCTTTATCTGGTTGTGCTGCTAAAATACACGATTCCACGAATGGAAAAACATATGTGGAAGAACACACATAAATCTGCACGTACATATATATATATATATATATATATATATATATATATATATATATATATATTTTTATATTTATATATATATCATATATATTTATATATATATATAAATATCATATATATTTTTTTCCTCTCTTTCTGAATTACTGAGAACCATCAAAACCACATCCTTTTATACGTCTTTTGAATTACTGGGTAAGCTGACAGCAGTATTTAGCGGTTTTGAGAAGACTTTAATGCCACCATATGTAGCCTTTGTGAAGATATCTTAAAAGGATAAAAAGACGATACAGAAAAAGTGCAACATGCAGGGCAGTTACTTACCTGCATTTGAAAATCGGCTTTCTTAGGAGCAGCTCTGACCAGCTTCATAATGTGATTATAAAAGGCGATTGCGGAGCGAACCTGAGGTAATGTGGCCACCCATAAAATATCTTCCAGAATTGTCTGTATGCGCCCACCCAAAACAGTTCCATCTGAACACAAAAGCGCATAGAAATGAATTCATACGATTACCTCAACCCATCAATCCTCCCCTTCCACCTTATCATACCAACACGTAATATCGATGCAGAATCGATTCAGAATCGATGCAGAATCGATTCAGAATCCTTCATTGCACACAAAGCTAACGACCAATTAATATAAACAATCTCGGTTACATCTGAACGTAAATATATCAGTTATGAAGTCATATATGGCAACCATTGCTTTTATTGTCCTAAAGCTGAACAAGATTGACCAAAACAAGTGTTGCATGACGTAATCACTGCATTTGAAAGCGCTGCAATAAAAAAAATGAAATCTTAGCAACTCGATCGCAATAAAAAGGGTATAAACGAAACCCGTTTCAAAAGCAACTTCATACACAGTCGCATTCCCCTCCGTAGAGAGTAACGAATACCTACCTATGGATGATTTCTTCACTGCTATTCGACTTTTGCCATTACTCGTTATCAGTCTCAACGGAGCGTTTATATTGGCTCGTTGTGACGGTTCAGCCTGCGCTGACGCCTCGATTCGCAACAACTGCCATGTTACCTGAAGGAAGTGCCGTCGATTGACTTGCCCCGAAGTATCATGGAACATCCCACAAATTCTCTTTCCTTCAACGTCGTTATGCGAGCAATGGGAGAAAACAGTTAGTGCGGTATTACTATCTAAATGTTTCTAAGCGCACCACTGGTCGCAGTATTTCTCCAGTGTGAGAAATAAACGCCTCGACGGAGGGTAGGCGCATGATGATGATCACTTTCCCATTTGTATCCAACCTGCAAAAGGGAGAACCAGCCCAATGACCGATTATTTTCATCAGTGAATGACCTCTACTAATCTCTCCTGACAATAAGATAGTATATATCTCCATCGGATGCTAAAAGGAATCATCAAAAAAACTACATATGTCCCTTCAGCACTGCAATACCGTGCGGCACCCTCGCTGCTTAGGATCAATCAGAGGGGTGTAGAGGAGCAGTCCGGTCGTGTCGCCACCAAGGAACACGGCAATCCATGTGAGGATGACTTCATTAATAACCATTAGCGACAGTTCATTTCACCGCAGCAGTTTAGCAGCGAATAGGGAGGATTCATGAAAACGAAGCAGTACGATCATCTGAATCGCCACAGTTCCTTTTCTCAAACAACTGAGCAGCTCAAATTTACTGTGACGAAAAAATTGCAATGCGCTGTATTGCCAGAAAATAATGACTGACACGATAACAACCTAACAATCTAACGCTCTCCCAATATTTATCAAAGAATGAAAGACGCTGACGCTGAACAAGATAGAGGATTCTTTTATGAACTGAGGGATGACAATGATACTAAGGGAAAAGTTTGAGAAGAATGTCCACAGCATTCTGATGACGAAAATGGGTTCGACAGTTGCAGTTCAGTTCAGATTATCATCTTGTTCAACGAAACTGCACTCCATATAACTTTCAAAATGTTACATTTCGAAAAAAAGATGAACAAACATTTACTGTAAAATTAACCTACGTTTACCTGCAGAGACTGCAAATTCCATATGGCTCCTTAAATGCAAAAAATACGCACCTCGCAAAGTGGTCAGAGAATATGCCGAACTGGTTGCGATACATGAATCAATTCTGGAAATGCTTCTCGATGCACTCAAAATTTATCCTTCAAATTTCTAAAAGCGAAATTAAAAACGGAAATAAGAAAAAGAGCAATAGTCATGAAGTTTTAGAGGCAGAAATATGCATAAAATAACCTGTTTAAACATGAGCATTTGACTCGATCCCGGGTCCACTATGCGACTGTAGCGAAGGTCTCCAATCGACTGCCATCCTGGACTCTTGCTTTCAACGGAAAGTCGCGAGAGCTGCAACTTGTTTCCCTCGAGTGTTAAATGAACGAGCAAATGTCCAGCCGACAAAATAAGATTCAAATTAAACGATTCATAAGTAGTTACATGAAAACTGTCGAGAAACCTTCAGAAACCCTAATCAACTGAGGGCACGAAGCGTTTAAATGACACGACAATCAAAATCATGAAGAAGCCACGTTTGCGCTGCTGATCGCATTCCACTGACTCAAGTAGTTCTTTCTATAATTATTAAGCATGAGAGCCGATCCTCAACTAGAACCGAGCACGACTCAATTTCACTGAATCCGAAGGGTTTCCACTGGAATAATCTCAAATTCACCTTGATATGATATCTAATGTGTAAAATACCGATATGATATCTGACGTGTAGAATATAATATTGTTATATATATGGCTCCTCAATAGGCCAGTTTGATGGAGTCAGCCAAACGATTACGGATTCAGTCTGCGCCCACCTTATGTTTTCGCAACAATACGATAATTTCGGAATGCAGGTATCACCTGGTGGTTTAGAAAACCAATTTTGAAAAGCAGAAGCTACATAATGGAGGATAAAATAAACGTATTCATTTTCGTCTTAGAGTGATCTATTTTTTGACGGAGGCTCATTATAGCCACCAAATTTCATCATATTCTCACCTCCCATCCCACCTCCTCCCATAATTTTCCCAAGCTCCCTTAGAAACAAGTTCTGAGCCTTGAAACGACTAATTTTGAAAACTACTCTCACCTTTTCAAGACTAGAAATTCTGCCCTTTCCCTCTTTCTTCACTGTCCGTCACCAGGTTCCCCATCCCGAACTTATCCGTTACAACATATAAAGACCACAGCGAAATTTTTAGGCCTATTCCAGACCACAATGGAGCATTCTTTGTGAGTCCCTTATCCCGAAAATGCGAGCTTCTGGAAAATGAAGTATCTGGTGATATTCACAACTACAAATTGGGTCTCGGTGCTGGTTATAAGGGAACCAAATAGAATTCTGCTACTGGCTACAACTGTACGTAGATTTTGGGATTTATGAGTTGCAGCTTAAAAATTACATCAAGGTGCTCACGCAACTCTTTAAACTTGGTCTCAATTACGACGAAAATGAAATAAGGACATGGCTAACACTATACTTTACAGCCAACTCAGTCTGACTCGGATTAAAAACATCAGCAGAGACTAAAAAAAGAAGGGTAAGTAAATATTACCATTAAGGAGCCTCCAAAAACTCCGGAATCGAAATGAATCTCAACTGTGTTCACATAAAGTGACATTCCTTCGACTACTCGATTTGCAAAGCCATATGAAGAATCTGCGAAACTGCTGAAAAAAACAAACAAACAAACAAAACAAAACAATAAACAATGAAATCTGTTGGAAACAACAGAGTAAAGACATGATCACATTATGAGTAAAAGAAACTTAAATATGGACACGATTTCAAAAAATGTTTGGTAGCCAAGAATGGCAACAATGGAAAACTTTTATTACAACGAATTCTCAAAGATAGTTTTTAGTCGTGCAAATTTCATAACCACTTGTGGACCAATTTATAACTGTTTTTTGGTCCTAATTGCTGATCTTTCGGTTGTCTTCAACATAAACATGCAAGAAATCTTTGAGGTGGTTGCGCCCTCCTTACGGGAACTATGGGAAATCTTTTATAGCGTGTTCTGATAGCCGCTTCTCCCGAAATTCCATCTCACTTGCGTTGTAGGTATGTTGTTAAGAATACGCTAGCGAGTAATGCCTCAGTAGAGAACACTTCCCTCTCAAATACCTCAACTAGATAAGCGATTAAACGCAGTCTGATCCCCAGCAGACCAGCGATTCATTCATACTAAAGTTTTCCGCATGAAAATGGTAGTAGCTATCGATAAACCCTTATAACTGAGAGAAAGAAAAAGTCACACTCTGAAAGTTCTCCATTAATTCAATGAAGAAGTGTAAGGAATTGCTTTGTTCCCTTCAACCGTATATCTGATGACGAAGCTTCAGATTAATATCAAAGAGAAACATATCCCTTCTCCTCCCTTTCGAATAACAATTCCGTTAAAAATGATGAATCACAAGAATTTCTATACAACAAAATTTACAGCTTTGAGCGACAATATGAACGAACAGAAAAGGGAAATTGACACATCTCTCCTACAGTTAAAACCCGAAGAGAAATTGTTCAGAGCAACAATCACTGCGAGCAATTTTGTCTAAATGAAACACTTACCTTAAGGGATTGGAACCACTCGAGAGCGGCGCCTCTGACGTTAATTCCACTTCAACTTGAATTTCATCAACAAACTGAAAACATTTCACAGCAATTAAACATTTTTGCGTTCTCCACATTCGTTCGATAGCTGAGAAGCGATCTTTACCTAAGCCATTCACTAACAACGAAGTAAGCTGCAGCATTCTGCTTGCAGTAGGCGAGAAACCAGTGGAAAAAATAAAGATGTGAAGTGATCGCATTGTAAAAGTGCAGCGTCCAACAGCAGCAAAATTCCAAAAGATGACTGCTGCTTGAAATAAACTCTCATATCTCTTATGGGAAGAAAAAAAGATGGAAAAGCTTCCAAGCTGCTTCATCTAGCCAAGATAAAATAAAGCAGCAATCTATTCGTGATGGCTTCTATAAGCGCCATCGCACTACTGTGCTTATTTTCGCTACTTTCTTCGTTTCTTTTCACCACAAACAATATTATCACTTTTCACAGAGCTTTTAATCAAAATATTCCTTGCTTTAGAATATATGAAAAAGAGCCAGTAATCTGAGGAGATTTTCAAGTATGCAGAACACATTTGGTAACAGGTTGGTCTTTGAAATGTGGAAGGGAAAAGGGTGAGGAAGAGAAAGGGTGGACGTATTTTTTTACTGCTAACAAATGAGAAATGAAAAGACGCATCAACTATATGCCCTCGCAATGTTCTAATCTAGAGTTCCTATGCATCTCAACCTAAATGTTATTCAAACGTGGATGCAGTCGGTCGGGATGGTTGTGTTCAGTTACCCCACACACAGACACTGCTGATAGAATGCTTGATTCGGTAAATAATGCTAAACGATGTAATAGGAATGGTATGCGCTTGCGCAATTTACAATCATTCGCAAAGTTAATCGCTATTGTAGTGCACAAAAAGTGAAACTGATGACATCGCTGTATGAAATAATCACTATCGGCAATTGGAAACGGTTGAAAAACTCTTCGGTTAGTGTGCAGACTCGAAAAAAACCCCCCCACAAATACACAACCTTCAATTCTGAAGTGAGTTTCTGACATGAAATAGCTGTAAACGCAACTAACCAATTGTACCGGTGATGATTTCAAACGAGTCCATGGAACCTTGACAGCCACCCGATTACATCCAGCACGTTTGATCCTCAACCATGTTGGTAGTTCAAGTACCTAGAAACGTGTGGTTGATGCCGCAAGATTCTTCATTTATGAGCACTTACTGCAGTTATAACCAACAAAGAATATGATGTTAGCGATGCCGCATTCGCCAAATGGCCTAATCCATGAGATGATTAGGCCTACGAATAGAATCGCTGCACTGTATTCGTCAGTCGGTTGGTACGGAGTAAAGGACGAGTAGAGATGCGAAAAGACTTAAGTGAGTAATACCGGTGAATCAAGCGGCAAAAAATTGTGCGAAAATGACAAGCGAATAACAGTGCACAGTCAACGATGTAAATACTATACGTAGACTGAAGAACCGAGAGGAGAAACTTTGTAATCAAAGCACTACAAAAGCCAAACGATGGGCCACTTCGACGAAACGTCCCTGGAGTCGTTTATCGACGACGGTGCAGAAAGAAAAACCTCCCTCAATTACGGCCCCTCCTTTAAAAAACTCTATTCCAAATGTGCGACTATGTAGAAGAAAATACTCGACGACAGGAGCCTTCCAGCAGACGATGATTTCGTGAGCCCCTTCTCCTTGATGCATGTCCTTAAGCTCGAATACACTTTAACTTTCAAATGAAGCATACTTCCAAGGTTTCACCTGCGACCTATTCCGGCGAATAATGCCTACATACTAACGAATTGCATGAGTGTATCAATAATTTCTTTACGCAACAGTAACCGGCAATTATTTCATAACTGCTTGATGCCTCACAGTTTTATCACCACCTAATCTAAAGGGCATCAATCTGCCTGCACCCTACTTTGTCAGCATTTGCGGTGGCAAAACTCCGTTCTGATCTGATTAGATGAAGACCGACGAGAATTCTAGGAAGAGTGAAAGAAAAAGATGAAGAGAGGAAATAGTAAACGAAACTGAAAACTTTGATTCTACGAACACAGACTTAGAGACGCTTAAAAACTTCGGTTTATAGAAGCATCCAAATTATTAGCTACCTGATGCAACCACGGTCACTAAATGAAGTCACTACGCAAATTCTACTTTTAATATTCGACCAATAGTGCCACTCTTACGCGCAGATTTGAAGACAACAATCAGCAATAATTAATTCTGTCATTTCGCACAACCGGAAATTCCTCTGCATAAAATTTTTGCATACAATGAAGGTGCGAGATGAAATGAGTGCAGTAATAAAAAGTGCAAATAGATCGAACAATAAACACTGTAAGGAGAAGGTTTCAACGAACCTCAGTGAGCACGACCTCATTCAACTCAATGTTTTTGAGTTCACCTTTGCCGCTGAGAATCTGCACACTGATCTGGTTCGCAGTTACGTTCCGAGCAAACCTGTAATCTGACACGATGAGCCAAGCCATCCACCCACATCTCCCCCTAAAGTGCTCCATTCAACCCCTGCATTGGTAACATGTGGCGAAGAATTAAGCGGCTGCCATCTAAAATCACAAATAAAATCCCCAGTTGTACATTTGACGATGCTATGCTAGATGAGACGAGTAGCGGGGCTGAGTAAAAATACGTTTCTCCCAATTTGCTCACGAGAGCGTGGCAAAGGCAATACGTGTTGAAAAACTTTATCGGTGTTACGAAACATTCCAAACAAGGGAATAAATAAAAGCTTGAGCATCTTGTGATGTAGAGCAGTGCACTGAAATAATCAGTGACGGGCTCCTTCTAATTTCTGAAAGGGGATTAAGACAATAGGTGTGCAATCAGTGGTTAATGCGAGTGGTGTTCTGAAGCGGAAAATCCGAATTCACTTCCTTTTTCTCTTCCTCCCCCTTCCCTCTCTCCCGACTCCCTCAGCATTTATAAATTTCGTTATAACACGATCATCACTGACTACGCCAACGAACAAAGCTGCACTTTCACAAGACGCCTTCGTTGCTGTGGCACATCCCCACTTTCGTGCTGCAAGGACTGGATGAGTGACAACCATAGATTTGATGAATACAACACCCCACTGGAGACGAGCAGAGAATAGTAGCAGCACTAATGCATCGTCTCTTATCTCCACCAACTGTTCAGTGTATAATCTAAATTCACATCGAACACACGACGTGCACCTTCCCTTTCTACGAGTCTGTGCACAAGTCGACGATAACAAAAAGGAATGGCAGCAATATTAGCACAAAGAAAAGTCTCAAGCAGCAAGATTTTCATAACGACGACGATCGGTGAAACGATCGGTGCAATCAGAAATTACTAACACTTACTCGAGCTATGAATGAGCGTTCTCAATTCTCTCCCCCCCGCTCCCTATCACGTATCGTACTTGAAAAAAACGATGCAATAAGAGTGCTTCGAATAAAAACTTCAATTGTCTCCCCTTCGATGACTTCGACGTTATATTTAATACACGGATTTCTTCTTTCTTTGAACATTCGAACGGTCGATCTATATATCGATTTCAGTATTTCGCAAGACATCGTTAATAAGTGGAAAGATTAACTCGTCGAATTCCCGGATATTTTAAGTCTCTGCCCTATCGATCGCGAACCCCTCAGAAACATCCCTCCCCCTCCTCCGATTTCACCGAGTATAGAATTTCTCACCATCTGTTGTTAGCTCAATTGCGTAACACTAAATAAATACGTGCAAACAAACAGATGAGAATAGAGTATTCCTCCATCTCCTTGATTAATGAGTGCCTTAAGAGCTTGTGAGAATTCTACTAGGTGACCGATGGCCTGTGAGTGGCAACTTGCTTGCTCCATGCTGGAGAAAAAGCTCCCCTAATGCTAGCATTAAAGAAAACAATAAGAAACAGGCGCTCTGCAAAGTCATATTTTTATGTTGGAGAGGAAGAAAGCTAGAAGCGATAAAACATCCAGCATAGCAAAAGTAAATTAGCTTTTCCATAAAGAAGCGCATTGAGTGTATCAATGTTTTTAACTGTTACAAGAGGGCCATAAAGCGTCCGGCAAATGAGCTCCTAAGGATGCAACCAACTCATATGATGACGAAAAGCCTTTCCGAATGTTAATTAATGTTAAAAGGTTAAGCGCTGTGAGCACATAGAGCTTGAAAGTAAGTATGCAGTTAAGCTTGACCATAAGCTGGTGGTCACTTACTAGGAGTGCATTTGCCGAGGACGCATTCGTCACGTTTGGTGCAAACTTCAGCAAGAAGCCTAAAATAAACAACCTAATTCTGCAAAGTGCAACTGCTGATGGTAATGTTAAGCCCTACTGTGTTCGCAGTATTCAAATGAAGCGGCTAGGTGCAGCATGGCGATGTTGAATATGCCCCCTTTGAAAAGCAGAAATATTTGTGCTCACACCCCTCTTTGATCACCATTCTCCTCTGCGACCCTCCCCTCCAGCGACAGAACTGCAAAAATACTCAGACGATCCTCAGACAATAACCGTGGAGCTCTCTTGCACGTAGAAAGATGCCGGATATGCCACGCTCCGAATTTCTATTCCACCTTTCGGAGCGTTTTCATCTCTTTTTCCCAACGACGGGGGATGGGCGGAAGCTTTCTACCGTCAAAAAGTTTGCTTCCTCAATCTCTATACCCTCGACGACATTGACATCCACCATCTAGGCTAAAAGAGAACTTCAGGCACTCTACGAACCACATATTCCGCAATTTGGCACTTAAGGCATAGCAAGAACAACATTACCTATGAGATGTGTGAGCTACTACGTAACTAATAAAAGAGCAAGATCTAATGCAAATCAGCTAGCTCAAGACTCTCGAATCTTGGCAAGAAGACGATGCCGAGCTCGTTAAGTAGTTTCTGACCGTGCCAAGTTCGTTGAGGAGGAATGCCATGACGAATGTGAGATAAGGAAGTGGACTAGCTTCATTCTACTACAACTACTAAGATAAATACTCTTGGCGTAACTTTTTCCTGAAGAAAAAAGCATTACGATAGAATATTTTTCTAGCACAACTAAAGAAAGCCAACGAAACGAGTCACAGAATAAAGCGCTCATCTCTTCGCCTTCATAACGGTGTTCATTAAAGACATAGTGAGCAAACATAAACTAAAAACGGCTTACTTGGAAAGATGTTTGATAATCTGATACTTAATAATGCTTGTCATAGCAGACTCAAACTTCGAGGTGGATATGGGTGATATCAACCGCCCCAAACGTGATCCGCTGCCGATCGATTCCAAGCAACTCGTTGCAATTCAACGTGCCATCTTTCTAGCGTCGCCTCATGAACGGAACGAAAATCAAACGCTGCGGTCGGTTATGGGCGCTGCGCGACGCGGCATTGCTGCGAACGCTTAGCAAACGAGCTGCTCGGTTTTTATCACTTGCATCTGGTCTCTGCTCGCTCTCTCTCCTTGTGTTGGTTTTCTTTGCTCTTTTCTCACAGCATCGAGTGACAGCCAACAACTAGTTATCCACAAATAAGTAGTAGTAAACAGCGACTATATTGGTTTCAGTTTTCCGTCCTTCTGAGGTCGCTTATCTTCACGCTAACTCGCGGTAACAAATCCATAAGTCGCTTGTAGCGAGCCGATCGAAATTGGCTCAGATGTTTTAGATGGAGGAATTAGTGCTCCGCTGAAAGAGGAAACAGATCCATATAAACCATTTAAAGCTATATCTGAGGGGTTTATTTGCTTCATCGGAAAGAAGCAGTCAGTTTTGCAGTGCTTACATCTGAGTGAAAGAATTTACTCAAACGACGAGCCAGGATACTAGACCTTGAGGGCTCATTAGGAGCGGTGATCAATGCGCCCGGAAGTACGTCCAGAAATTTGCTCAAACGACGAGCCAGGATACTAGACCTTGAGAGCTCATTAGGAGCGGTGATCAATGCGCCCGGAAACACGTCCAGAATGAGTACACAGCTGTGTGTTGTAAGCGCATTCTTTGCAGAGTGCTTGTGTTCCCATCTCCGCTTATTTATCATTCAACTTTAATGCGTCGATTTATCGATATGCTGTTTTCCTTATTTTCCCCTCCGCGCGATTATGTGCTGAACTTAATCGCATTCAACTCTATTCTACTGATATAAACTCACTTCTCCTATGCTTTCTCAGTTGGCTTCCTTTTCCCCTTTTTAGAGAGTTTTGCTCAATTATGAAATTACTGCCAACATAAAAGTCGTTAGTGCAAAAAACTTTTCGCTTCGTTGTGCGGATTAAAATTTCGGGAGGCAGCAGCTGCCCCACTTTAAATCCTTGCCCCTCCCGGTGTTCCGTTAAAATGACATCCCGCGTGAAGTGTTTCTTTAGGCGTACCACAGTCGCGTGATAACTTAATCTGCCCAGTTGAGATTGTCTCACTCTGCCGAGAGTCGTTCTTCATCCTTCACAACATGCCTCACCCTTCCTGCTCTCCTCCCAACCCGTCCACCTCATCCACCTTCTCCTGTCCACGCTGCCCACCTCATTTGAGACTATAGGTCCTACCTCTAAGTATGTAGCTGGATCTGTTGTAGAATAGAAATGAAAAACCATAAAATCTTTATGTAAATAACTTCCAAAAACTAAAATTCTTCTCCATTCCCCTCCCCGTCCCATTTGAGGCTAACTGTTTATGGTACAGTGTATAACTTCTGCTGTATATAAATCAGATGTATGACTGAAAAAACGTGTAACTAACTTCCTTACTTGGTCGGCAGTGCTGCTCGTCTACAGTGAGTCTCGCCTTATTTAGAAGCCGTTGTTAACGGTACGGTAGAGGGACTTCAGCATTTCAGTTTGCATGAAAGCCGTCCACTTGATTTCCTCTAGATGCATCTCTGTTCATCTCTCCGATAATATCGCCCGTCGAGAAAATACCGTTGCTTTTGAACGCAATCTACAGAACGTAAATTCAACGGATTTCTAGAAACACGTCAGTGATAGGGTGAAGGAAAGGTACGCTTAGAGGCACCCACTGGGAGGATGCAATCGCGCTTTATGGGAGAATTTCGCCCTATTTTTGCTGCAGTAGGTATCCGTAACAGTTGTCTTTCGTTACCGGTTTTGTTCTTCTTTCCATTCTTTTCCCTAATTTTGTAGCACTGCGCTGTCCTAGTAGTGATGTCAGTCGCATTAAAAAATGCTGCTCAATTTTAAAGTCATATTGCTTTATCTGATCCAATCCCTCTTTCTTAACATATTTAAGCGAAGATTCAATTACACTATCATCAGTGCCACTCTACTTTGCGCTATAATGTCGATGGATCCCCTCTGTTTTATTTAGAAATTTCTGGTTTTTTCCCTCTGAACAACTAATACTGATAATCGCTATATGCTATGCCTAAAAACTGTTGTGTTATCACATATCGGAGAACGAGTGCTAATCGAAGCCTACCAGCCTCACCTCTAAGTTCGTTCGCATTCTCAACAAGATCAGTTGGTTGCCTCTTTTACTGTTACCCCCGCAAACGATACGTTACGCTAAGAGGCGATTAATGACGTTGCATATGTGACGAGTCGATGAGGCAGTCACTTATAATTTAGGTGGTTACTACAGGGCTGCCATCGCTCCAACAAAGTTGCATATGCTCTCTCAGAACTATTCAGCCAATGTATACTTTTTTAATATTCAGCAACAGAATTTCTGCATAAATCATCGTATGATAGGTTGGGCCTATATTTCTGCGCTAATAATCCGTTTTGCGAAGAACTTAGTGGTCAGTTTTCTTTGTCGTTGTTTTTTTTTTGCCGTTTTGTCGCAACAGTTATTTGTTTAACTTATAAAGGGAGTGGTCGTGGTAGTGGAAAAGGAGAAGGAGGGGAGCGGTTTTGGTGTGCACTCTTCTCGAATTCTCAAACTTCTCATTGCAACTGGTGTGCGCAGTGATCGTCACGTTCTGATACAATGGCACTGATTAAAATAGCAGTTTTTTGACTACAATAAAAGATTCATAGGCAGTGAATAAATGTGTGGAAATCTTTCGAAAAATGCGATCGTCTAATATAAGACTTAAACGATCGTCAGTAAAAGCTCAGAAATTCCTCCGAAATTTTTTGTTAGTATTTTTTTACGGAAGATTCGCCGTTTGTTAAGTATATGTAATGTAGGAGTAAATATTTTTCTTATTTTTAGCGTACCGAACAAAATAGAATAGTACAACAACTCTTTGTGCGCATCATTTGCCAGTGCTCTTGTGGACCAAGTCAGATACCCGCTGTGCTCCTACCATTGCATTGTGATGGTCGGATGTTTCATTGATATAACGTGCTAATGAATGCAGTGATGTGCAGAATGACATGAATCTGCAGTTTGAACAGCACAGTTAATACCACACGTGAGATCGGTTGAGCTTAATTGGTATGCGAAGATGTTTGTTAAGGGATCGGAAAATATAGCCACGAAACGGCGATCTGTCAAGCAGCCGTTTACTTGATTCGATATCATTTTAGAATAAACGTTTCTTTTTCCACAATCGTAAATGTGAACATTGATGTTTCCACTGTTGAATCGTTGAAGATGACATTCGCTCTTATCGTACTCGTACCACATCCGTTGATTCGAATTTACCGATTGCTTCTGAACAATACTGCTTTCGTACCACAGAATCATTGCTCTAATGTCAGAATTAAACGTCCAATAAGCGGTTTTTTCACTCTTGTTGCAAGAATTTTTGTGCACCTCTATTTTTTGAAATGTGCTGTTCTGTTAAGGGCTTTCATCCTACAAACTTGTTTATTCTGAAGTTAGAGTAGGCTCTACTGAAGTAAGTCGATTTTTGGTTAAGCAGTGAGCTAACATAGCAGTTAAGAACTCCATTATTATTGAAGTGGTTGCGCTAAGTAATGATTTTCCGTTCTTTATTTCGCACTGGAAACATTGTGTTAGATGAGCGCCTATGATTGAGAAGTGATTTCAACAGTGAGTCGAAAAAAATTGATTCAAACAGAAGCCTGGTGCCCAGTCATTTCTTTTTTTTTTGTTTAGTCGCTTCGAAGGACGGTTTAATTTGCATCGATGATCACGCTCATGAGCGATCCGATCTGCTGTCAACGAGTTACCCTCCTCTCGCAATTGATTTGTTTTTTAGTGTTTTCTACGTGAGTGCAGTGTTGATATTAGCGTGTGAAGTTTGTGTTAATAAGTGCTTTCCTTTTTGATGTAATACTAAATGTTTGCATGAATAAACCATTGCCACCTTCTGCCGGAATGTCTTTCAATCACCGAATGTTCCTTAAATCGATATTGCAGACACAAATCCATCGTGATTGAATTTAGTTGTAACGCCGATAAAATTGCTCTGAAAATTTTCTTATGGAACAAACAAATGCTATAGATTCGCTATGCTCTACTTCAGGTTTTTCCCATTCGCCCAATAATGAGACATTCGGAACACAAGAGCTTCCAGCAAGTGGCTGCTTGTCTTTTATAATCATGTTTTTTTCTTTTCGAGGTAACCTGAGTGTTATTCGGCCGATTCTATTTGCTTGCAGCGGAGTTGACAGCTAAACATAGGAGACAGACTGGTGAATGTTTTGTTATTTCAGACCAATGACGTCAGTCAGTGAAAGCTTTTGGTTCGAAGGTATCTATCAAACGTGTCATCATTCGGCCACTGGTTCAGTACCAAGTGTTGTATATAAAGATAACGGCGATCCCATCTACGACAGTTTGCATCACAAGTCGTTTCGATTAGTGTAAGAATAAGTGAGATATTCATTATCATGTATTGCTCACACTTTCTGGTGCCCACCAAGCATATGCAAGAGTCGTACACCATATTAATTGTGAGGGATGGTGAAGCGCGATGGGCGGCGAGGCGTCATACACTTCACAGGGTCGCTCTATCTGAATCGCTCGCGTATGCGGCTCTATTCGTTGCCCCTAGTGGTCATCGTACAATAGTGCAGTGATAAAGTTCCACCGTTTCTGTGCAGCGTAACATCCCCCAAAACATTCAGTTCGTTGTATTATTAAAGTGAAAATGATCAGCCATAGAATTTCCTTGCGTGCACTCAAAAGCTTATTTCCCACGCGTTCTAAAGATGAGCCTGAAGTCTGTGCTGACGAAGCAAGCGCTTCTTCGCCATAAAGTTCAAAAAGTCACTATCGCTTATGTATTTTCATTTGTTGCAAAGCTCTAAATCGAGAAGGAGATAGCAAAACGTCAATAGAGCAACAGCCTTGGTGAATGGGCATTCAATACGTGAGAGCAACGTTGTGTGAAAACCAAAAAAAGTGAATGGAAACTTAAAAGAGGAAGAAGCGAGTGCACTAAAGGCCTGGATCGCACAACATGGAAGTGAAATTGGACAAGATGTTGGTTGAAGTGGAATTGTTCCGGCGAGCAGAAGCTGACGCATGTGTCGGCTGTAGGGAGGAATGAATTGAAACATTTTTGGGAGTGGAGTGGCAGTGAAGTCGTTTACATTCGAAAAGTGGAATCAGCTAATCGCGCAATATTTAAGTAATTCCAGATTTTTAGCTGGGTACTGTAGTTCGGATTTTTTTGACAGTACATTTCCGCCATTGATTACGTTGCATCGGCCTTTGTTTGCTGCGCAGAAATGGTGTCAAAGGATTTCAGAGAAATTCCGCTTATTGCTGACGACGTTGAAAGCGAAATTTGAGGAAGTTTGGTTTGGTCAGGAAAGCGCAGCATGCGATAGCTTCGTTGAGAAATTGATCCACTAGTCGTTACACATTTCTCTTGAGTGATACTGGGCATTCGTTGAATTATACCCTTTTGTTTCGTATATATTCCACCTTAACTTGGAAAAGGGTGACATTATGCATTTCACCCGGAAAACGTCTCTTGGAGCTCTGCCCAGTTTTTATTCTCCATCCTTGAACTTTGCACCGGTATAGTTAGGCTAGTCGAAGCATAATTAATGCCGAAGAGGTTCTATAGATGGTGCTTTTCTGTTGCCATTGTGCATCATGATGGGAGAGAAAATTGTATAAAATGGGACCTAAAAGAAGACGCTTAACGGGTTTCGTTCGCATAGCTTGTGGTGCATGGTATGTAGCTTCTACATATCAACGATTATCAAGAACGTGTGTGGCATTGATGTGTGTTACTGTGAGTATTGCCATTGAACAAGTACTGCTTATAGAGGACGCTTGTTGATCTTACTTATTTAACACTAGTGTCGAGTAGCCTTCAAACATATTAAAGATAATGTAAAGCGAAAGGTAAGTTAAAAAAGGTCGTAGTGGAGTAGTTTAGAAGTGTTCACTGCTAACAACGATGTACACATGCTCGAGCCCATCGTCATTTGTCATGTGCATCATGAGAGTTGGGCAAGAATTAGTGGAGGGATAGCAAGCAACCCACGGCAGCATCACTCATTGGGATCTGGACAAAATGAAAAGCGATGTGAGTACATGGCATTGTGCAGCATTATTTCATTGTCTGCGAAAGTGAAACGCTGTGATGACGTTAAATATCACCACCAGACAATTCGCCCTTCATGTTCTCTCCACGTCTCCGTCTCCTTCAAGCGATTAACATAGCGCTCTTCTTCAAACAGCGTTTTCTCCGTTGTAATGGCTAGAAATATTTTTTAAGCTAAAAGTTTATCCACGACGAAGATCTAGTCTGTTATCCTAATGGATATTTCATGACTCCATTACTCACAGTTCTCAAAATCATAATGTTTTGTTGGACTTTTTTTATTCTGGCCAACGCAAAGCGTCATCTCCAAATTTCGTTGAAACGCAGTCTGCGTCATTCACTTCACGGTCCCGCTGGTAATTAGCCAACGAGATTCCCACAATGCGGACAGAGATCTTAAGTCACCGAAGGCGTCGTGGGCGTCCCCTATCCGCTCCATCAGCCAAAAGACCGTTTCCTGCATAGGTTCATTAAAACGTACATCTTCACTGTAAGCTCTCAGACCGATTTCAATTTGTTCCTGCAAGGTTAGGCAGAAGTGCGTCACTGCTGCGTCTTCTGTAATGGCATCCTCATGAGGGTCAGGTCCTCTTGGCTTGTCCGGTCGCTCACGTCCCTTTGAGGATCTGCACCTTCTGTCGAGCTGCGGTCGAGTAAATCGTGGGACAATACAGGTATAAGGAGCGAAAGTCTATCAGACTTAAACACTTAAGGTGACAAAAAAGAAAAGCCTTTAGGGCAGCCTTATTCGCAGGCGTGATCCAGCAGTCAAATTCCGCGGTGCCGCCGTTCACGTGGCCGACCCCCATGGCCACACATAGTCCCTTCAGGCCTTAAGGCCACTCTGGAAGCTGGAATGAATACGTGAACGCATCAACCTTTTTAGTCCCTGGCGTTGGGCAGTTGTTTGATCTGCATGTACGCTCATCATTTTCTGACTTATTTGGCACGGCGCGCTGTTCCCATCTGATCCATGGTTTACCCCGAATTCCGTTTCATACTTCTGCAAGTTTGCGTCTTTGAAGACCCCACCCAGAAACGATTCTATCCGAGCTCATCCATAGCGAATGGGATAAATCGTTAATGTTTCTCCAAAGCTCTCTAGTTGCTTCAGTGCATGGTATTTTCTTTTGTTTTGCCTGTGCAGTACTAAGAAGCGAAAGAATTATAAGCTTTCATGTAGATTGTCCAGTCTGAACGAAATTGAAGTATTCGACTAAGTGCTAAACGATGCATTCAGCTGATATGTAGTATTATTTTTCTTGGACTGATGGATTATTTTCGCGTTTGTGAAAACTTGTCTGCTGATATGGAAAGAGTGTGCAATTTTGCGCGTCTGCATCGCTTTGTGTAACGTAAATTTCTTCTTGGAAGCAATCGATTTCAAGTTAGAAAAGAACGCACTGTAAAGCATTTGCTTCAGTACTCTTGAGCGCTTTATTAAAGGATTATTTTGGTTCTTGGGTGAAAATGCTTTGTAAAGATAATGATTTCAACCATTCTGATCATGCTCATCGTTCATTCTTATCGTAGGAATCTTTTGGACTCATATTTCATAGCATCCACAGAAACCTCATTAAATTAGCAATGAAGAGACACCTTTAATTGTCCTTATTCTTCCTCCTGTTGATTACTCTTTGCAAATAATGTTTCAACATTCGCAGATGAATTTTTCATATATCAGTGTTTACAGATGAAGGGTTTAGAAAAGCAACGAAAACTCCTATTTGGCATAGAATCCCATCTTTTCTGTTGTGTGTCCATGATGAGAACAAGTATCGGAACAAGCTGTGTTATTGCCTACATGTTTCAGTGCATACTTTTCTCTCCTATGAAATCAAGAAACGCACTGAACCAACTTTTTGCCAGGGATGAACGGTCTGGTAAAGAGGTGAAACTATATGGGATCATCGACGCTTCCGAAGATGGCATGAGTGTTGCAGAATTTGTTGCACAGCGTCTTATCAACGAAATACTTCCTCTCGAGCATACTGGCTCGCACATCATGAACAACAATCCAACTGATGCACAGGTGGAGGCGTTTTGCGCTTTTTTGTGCCAACTAGTGAATTGATCGCACTATATTTGTGTAGTAACAATGTCTTCGCAGTCTTTTAAAGAGAGGAGAGGTGGAGATGGGGTCGTTCAGCGGAAATTCGAACGCGAGATGGTGGTGGGATTTCAGCTCAACACTGAAAATACTTCAAAACTATTGGGAAGTTAAAGGATAAGTAATTTGGCTATTTCTACATTACTTCTCCTGAAGTTCATAACGTCTTTTTTTCTGCTACATGATGCTCCAGTTTTTCTACGTGCCACGAATTCTGAAGTTCATTGGCCTGATGAAAGAAGCGCCGAAAAGCTGCATTTTTGCTTCTAACTATTTTAGTCTGCGCTCACCCCATACTTCCACGTTCTCAGACAGAAAACTATGTTTTGAAGTGCTACAAAAACAAAAACTTTCCGTGAACACCTAAACCACTTCAAAAGTAAGCGTCCTTTTTGGAAGGGTTAGTGACAGAAACTACTTCAGGTTCTTGCTTCAGAAACTACATCATCTCACGCAGTAATATATTGGTCCGATACTCTGCTAGTTACGTAATGAGTAATTGAAAATGCGTATAAATGCGCAGCGAAATAAGAATGGATTGCTGAAGTCACGGCACCCCCGTAAGGTACGCAGCTTCCGCTCATGTAAGCGCTGTCCACGAAGGTAACGGTAAGTAAAATCCTGTGGCTCCAGTTTAAACATGTACGTGGTGTGGGCGCTGTTGACGAGTTAGGAACAGGACACAGTTGCATGTGTCTTCTTTAAATAGAATTCATCTCTTTGTTATATTTGTAGATAATCGCGTTACTGCACGAATCATTCCAAAAAGTCGACAGGGCATATTTCTCAGATCATATAGGGGAAACGCTGGCTCGACGCTGTGCTCTACAAATGTATCCATCGGGTGATGAAGACATCGAGAAATACAATGCACAGATCAACGGATTTGCAACTGCGGCAATCGCCCTTTTGTACGACAAGAGGCTCTTTGTTGCAAATCTTGGCGATAGTAGGTATGTATTAGAGGGTGCGTAGATATGGATAGGGGTGCAAACCACTGTTATTGATTTCGTAAATCCCACCACCTAATGAAATACCAACAGTGATGTTTTAACCGAGTTCCTAACGGCAGCACATCTCTAAGTTGCATATTTCAGTAAAATATAAAGTCGAGAAGTCGGAACGGTAAAGAACAGCGATTGTAAAATTCAAAGGTACCAGATCCCAAGCTCTTAACAAAGGAATCACATTTGGGCTGCATTCAAAATGTTCATGATTCGATGTGGAGGCGCCAGTCCTACAACTACCTAATGTTCAAATGCGAATTCTTCAGGGCAATTATTGTGAAGCAATTGAATGGTGACTTGTCGGCGATACAAATGAGCAAATGGCACGATCCCACAGATGTGGAAGAGCGCGTTCGACTTTCGAATATACGGGCTGAAAATGTCAGTTCATTGCACTTATACTGGTTTCCTGATGCGTAACCATAGCAGCAATATGAAAGTGACTGAGCAGAAGCCCCTAAAGAAAAGATTGGAAGGAGGAGGTGGAAGATGGGAAATGTAGGTGTCTTTGACGAGGATTTGTTACCTCTATCGGAAGAAGTGTTTCATGCGCTAACGCTGATTCCATTACCCATTATTCCTAGTTCCAGCAACGCAGAACCTTGGCAGTACAGAACATATCATCCATTTCATATGCTAATTTTTTAATTTAAATCCATCGCAAGGGCGTATAGTACATCCGAAAGTACAGTGGAATTTTCTTCAATAAATGCATTCGAATGTGCGAACTGCTTTTTTCCTTTCGAGATCTCGTAATTTTTATACAGTTTCGCGCCGTCTTTGGCAATGGGAAGAGGCTTATTCATAAAGAGCTTAGGTGAATCGAGTACCATCTCCTACTTCTCTCAAGCTTTCCAGTAAACATTTTTTGTGGGATTCGCTGTTGTAGTCGATGCAACTTCATTTTTTGAAGCCAATAAAAAAGATAATTTTCAGTAAATTATGTCTGGGCTTTCTTTTTTCGTATTTCTGTACAACAGAGCACATATGATTTCATTGATTACTGCGTTACGGATCATGTTATTTTCATTTCGTTTTAATGCGGTGTATCTATATGCAGATTGAACCACCAACAAGATGCTTTGGCGACTTTTTCCGGAAGGGTGGATACAAGGAGAATCCAAGTTTGAAAATGGCACTCTGCGAGCCTGTCATTGCTGAGCCAAGTGTACACGGCAGTCTTCCAGTAAGTTTTTATCTTTTATCGGGACTGGCACAATTGTATTCACCCTAACGCAAGATTGCAATGAAGTTACGCACAAGTTTTTGGATCAAACGTCGCAGTTAGAACCCAGCGCGTTCGCAGATTTCCCACATAAAACAACTCGGACGCATTGGCCATAGCGCAGCCATTTTAAACAAATCAACATAACAAGACTGAATTGGAACTACCACGCTGCACCGTTTTGGCCATAACATATTCATTTTTTTTTTCGACTTCCGCTGAATAACATCTGAACAAGAGTTGCAACAACTATGGAAGTACAGGGGCACTTCTGGTGTAGACATCTTGAACATTATGAACGAAAACGCTTAGGAAAAGAGTCTAAAATGCCAATCGTCCTCAACTACAAACCTTCAGGAGGTTATTTTCTACAGAGGAGCGCGTTATGTGTGACTTCTGCTTTGCTCATTCATGTTCTTCATTATCCACATCCTCTTATGATGCCTTCTTTTAATGAAACTGGCTATAAATGCCCGTGCGCATTAGAGATTCCGCTCACCTACGCGGCCTTACTCGCGTGCCTCTGTCATAGGAATGTTACGCTATGAGCGTATGGTATTTTTAGGAAATAGTTGCCTAAGGCGCAGTTACCAGTTACACCAGCACCTACAATGCAGATATCGCAAGGAATCAATATTACAGCAGTATAATGACTGATATGCAAAAGGCAGGGTCGTGCTAACTTTATAGGTTGACGATTCGCTGCGGTTCTTGATACTTGTAAATGGTGGTATGGTACATTCTATTATGGAGGAGAACCCACAGGAAAATGTCAACATCAAAATTGCTTCTTTGGTTGCAAAAGAGTTTGTGCAGCAACGCTCTATGCCAGGTAAGGACTTACGGCATGTCAACGCGGCCACATTATATGAGATGTTACTGTTAAGTAGTTTGCTTGACGACGCCAGTAAGATTATGGAAAGAAACGAACATCTTCAGAGCTTTATTGTTCATTGATTGATATACAGAAAACCACAAATAAAAGAGAATTAAAGTTAAAGACCAAAGGCGGTGATGGATCACCAGGAAACAAAGTAGGGTCTCAAGTAAGAAAAGAAAGCCATATTAACAAAGCCATAAGCTGAAGAACTTGGAATTTTCCAAACAAAATAATAAAATAAATCGCTGAAGAAATAATTAATGATCATCATCCGTAGATGTGGATCTAATAGGCAGTCATGATAACGCAGTCGTCTCCTAATCGTTAGTGATGTTTTTTATCGAAGCTGTCTGGTGGACGGCGACTAAGTCATGCCTCCGGCTCCTTATACTAACTGAGCTCCTTTTCTCCTTCTCAGTGCTCTTTTAAGATGACAAGTTTTATAGACTTCGATGTAGCGCCCAAACAACCAACCGTTTCTAAGTACAGTTTATGCACTTTTGCCCGAGGAAACGAGAGTGACTATCTGCCGACTCAAAAAATCCCATTCAAAGAAAAAGAATTGTGCGAGTTGACGAAGCGGTCATGGTTAATTAACTCGCATAGTTCGTCTCAGTCGTGCATCAACGGAATAAGATCTCTGAATAACGTAGGTCATTTCGGAAAGGGCTACTGCTAAGCGGTAACTCTCCTTCAGTTCCACCATGTCTTAGAGCGTTTTTGATATCACGTTCGAAGGGTTTGCTTGCTTATAAATCATAGGAAACAAGGTTGTTATAATATGGCAGGTAGAATTTGTCGCAGTGGCATTTGTTGCTTTGAGTGATGGCTCGTGCAGTGGTCGACTGTATTGCCCGTGAGCACCAGGACGCTTTCACACAAAATCGCTTACCGCCAAATTGCAAGCGACGAAGAGAAATGGTGATGACGTTTTGCTACATTGGCGACTTTGCTTTAGGAGCTAGCATTCAGAGTTCGACGCTTATCGACGAAGGTGACACCATGGATGAGGTTCGCGTTAAGATTCTGATTCTGTTGAACGCGGCCATGTGTGATTTCTTTGAAAATCGACGAGTTGGAATAGTCATACCTATTGGGGTATATGAACATTTCGTATGCCGATTGACTGATACGTTGCGATGAAGTACGACTAGGTTGTTTACAACGCAGTTGAGAGTCATTCTGCATGACTGTCAAAAATATTGTGCGGTCTTTGCAATCATTTCTATTTGCAGGTCTCAACTGGACAAATACCGGTGGACGACCATGGGAGGGTGGCTGCTTACGTTGACTTTTCAGCTTTCGAGTCACATCCACTAAAAGCAGATGCATTGACCAAAATAGCTGCTATCATGACTGAGTATGCTGACAAAACGGACGCTGAAGAAGTGTAAGGAAGAAAATACCTAACAATTCGACGGACGGGTTTCCTCTGTGACTAAACAGTACTTTTGACCGCACGGTTTCCTCTGTGACCGCACGGTAACGTCGCTGAGAGCACTGCTGTAATTTTATGTGCCAAGTTGTGTTTGACGTTGTTCGCTTTGGAGCAATCGCATTCTGTAAGCGCTCTAATCAGAAAGCTGTAAAAAGCAACTTCGGCCGCTTCTGAGATTAGGGTACTGCACATGTTTATCATCTGAAATTCCTGGATATTAGCTAAAATACATATAATGCCACTATGAAAAGGTCGCCTTTTGCCCACAAAGTGTGCTCTTAATTTGCCCATTCCATACGTACTTAAAGTACGTCTTGCATGTGTTTTTCTTTATGCATTTGATATTGTTTTTTTTTCAATTGACCTGCCAAGGAATACTGTGACAGTGAAATGCGGTTAGTGGATCTTCAACGTGTCTAACATTCGACCTTCTTCGTGTTTTATTCGTGTGCATTATCTTTTGCCTTACTCATGTGCACTACTCGCTTGAAATTTACACAGTAAAACATTTGTGCGGACAACTGGTTGAATAATGTCATTAGGCATTACGTCATCTATGGCACGTGGAATGATGGATTCTTGTGTATTTGCACAAAGTTCGCTTCACATTATTTTTCTTCATGGCATAGGCTGTCACCAAACATTCCTACATTTCTATATTGGCTCGTAAGAAAACTAGGCGGTTGGTTGGGTAAATTCTGGTTCTACAGGGGAACTTCTTCCCAGTAGGGTCCAATCGACAAAAGATTATGTTTTGTCGATTGGACCCGAGGCGTGTAATCACCAGTAACGCCTTTATTATCGTCGGTTGATCTGCGGGGAATTTGAGGGACCAGCCGAGGTCGCTTCTCGACAAAATAACGTTTCGACGATCGACCATCGAAATGCTTTCCTCAAAACAAAACAATGTATCTCCCAAAGCACATAATAAACATATGCAGAAATTGTGTGTCGCACTGCACTCTTGCAAAGCAGTTTCTCAAATCGACGCAAAACTGAGGATGAGTGCAGTTGTTCATGATCGAATTTATATGCTCACTTTCAAATTGAAATATGACCTTGATTTTTTCAGTCTTATTTCTCTTACTTTATGAGAGCAGATAGGAAATAGGTTGGGAAGGCCGATCCGAGAAATGCCACCAGAATTAAATTAAGTATAGCTAACTCAGCTCTGAGTTATGGAATAAATCTTTCAGACTGTCTTATACGGTCAACCTACTCAAGCGTAGAGGTCAGGAGCTGTTCGAAGTGTATTGAAAGCGGTTGCACTTCCAAGTGTCATATCCGCTTTTTTCTTGAAAACTGAAAGCAGCTTGTCAATTTGATTTACTTCATTCCTAGTGATACTTGTTTGCCTAGGGTGTGATAGATTCGGCGTGGTCGTGAACTGATTTTTACACTTCAGCAATGTATAAATGTGCAGTAGCAACTGTTTCGTGTCGATGCAACGAAGACGATAAAGTGTGCATATGGCTTCCTATGATTTCATAGCGCTGATATCCTTAACCACTTTGTTGTCGGTTTGGTGCAGCGTCAGATGCAAAACTAACCCAAACATCGCATGTCTGCGTCTAGCCGAAACGTTGATAGAGTTTGGACGTGACGAAGGAGTCGGAGGTCTCAGTTTTCAAGCTTCAAACAGACAGTTTGAATTTGGTAACCCATTCACACCTTAGAGGTGTCATGCATTAAAAGAATGGGCTAACGGAACCGTGTCGCTTTCCGCTAACATTCGTAACAGACATTATGCGCATAGAGAGATTAAGAATTTTCAGCTTCGCCAGGGACCGATATTTCTTGCACAGATCGTTTTCATAGAAGAACATCTAAGAGATCCCCTAATCCAGGCCAAAAAAATAGAATTCTTCACCATCCCGAGGTTTCAACCATAAGAATTTGGCAGTCGGGGCTGTTCGCGTAATTAAACGATTGAGCACTAAGAACGTTTGCCGGAGACCATTTCTGGCAGTGGAAATTTGACGACTTGCTAGGAATCTTTTCAGCGCGAGAAAGGGAGAACCACAAGTCGTAGGCAATCGCAACTTCAATTGACTTTTCTTCCCATTTTTTTGTAAATTTTATGTTTATAGCCAATCAAAGGAAGCCAGAATATTTATGTCTGTGTTCATGCTGATTGCTTCTTTTCAGTGAATATTAACATTCTAATCACTCCGCTTCTTGAAAAGTGAAACATCACTTCCTCCTCCCTCTCCTTCCCCTTCACATTCCCCCTCGCGATTCTAATTGTAAGCTAGAGCCCAGGCGCGACATGGTTACGTTTCTTCTATTTACACCGGCTGGTAGAAGCAAGAGTTCCAGCACAGTCCTTTTTGATTTCAGCGGCTAAGCCTACCAAAATTGTCATTTTGCCTTTCGGCTATCGAGTATAAAAACTGGCAGTCAGCTCGTCACGTGCAGCATTTTCGAAAACACTTGCTGCTTCAACTTTGAACTAGTTGAAATTTGTATTATAAGAAGGCGAAAAGGAAACTAATTTCGCTCTCACTCTGGAACTCAAGGCGCCTCTGGACTAAATGAACTGAAAAATTCGAGAAATTTATCGACCGCCCTAATGGATTGCGTCAAGCCATGCGTAACATGACAGGAATTTATTTTATGGGATGTACTAAGTAGATGTTCAAGAGCTCTAGTCTGCGCGCCGCTATCTCAGAACCAAATTTGAAAAAGAAGACTTCGCCAAGCTCAGGAAACAGAGGTACAACCTCAGGCTCACGCAAAAAGGGCCAGCTAGGTTCGTTCGATATGCTGTATGTCTTCTTGGTGAGGTATGCTAGTTCAGTTTCTGTCTTAGATATATGAATTAGGTCTATCCACCGTACGTATTACATTTGCAACATCACAACGCTTGATACATGCTGTTCGGTCTCCAATTTCTACTCCTTTTCGGAGGTTCTCATCTGTAATTCGCAAACTTCATATGCCCGGAAGCCAATTCCGTTAGCTTGAACTTTGGATCCGACGACACTACACCTAGCAAAACTTTATAAGTAAACCTCGCAACACTTTTACCCATTTTCAAGTTTTTTTCCTGAAGCCGAGAAGAACTTTGTACACTCGAAGGTATCCAGAAATTGCATTTATTTTATTAGCACCTAATCTTCACTATTTTTGGCACCATCTTTTACTTTCTTTTTCAATCCTTCGATCCTTAGCTGTATCAACGGTGTTCTTCTTTGATTTCCCGAATCCGGATCGCTCCGTAGCTTCGTGTACATCTTTTTGAAATTTGTCGCAAGTTTCGACACCTATCTCTTCCGAGATTTTACTGATCCTCTTCACAGATTTTCGCGATGATAATATTTATCCATTCTTTCATCAGCTTTTCTTTTACTTCTTCCCGAACTCGTGCACTCGCAAGATCCCGTAAAGGAAGTTCGGCCTCTTGGACTTTGTTTCAGTCAGCAGGAAGGTGAACTGTTTTGCTGCGCCTTTGCATAACTTGCAAAAACCAAAAAAAACATCAGCTTAAAGCACTTATTGCATTTTTAAACACCCTGCTGGAGTTCTTCTGTCATATTCTCCGAGAAATCCTGTGTTAGAAAATTTTTGAGATCTCATCAGAATTTATCTTTTGCTTCATTCGAACTGCTTCACTTCACGCTGTTCAGGCCCACTTCTTCTCGGTCTTCAAGGTGATTTAGCTAAAACCAGTGATAAAATTGAGGAATAAGTCATACTGCCGAGCCAAAAGCTTTTCCAGAAGCAAATTGTTGACTAGCAGAAAATGCTCCAAATAATTGAAGTTATGATGTTTTAAAGTACTGCTCGAATGAGGGCTGCCATGTTCATAACCATCGTTTCGAGCTTTAAAGAAACAACAGGAGTGTTATTTGCGACCGGTGGAAAAGAGACCACAGTGAGCTAATCCTTTTATTTAGTCAATGAGAAACTGAAAAGAACTGTTGTTTTTTAATCTCTGCCCTTGAACACCACTTCATTTTTTGTTGGATCAGAACCGTTTAGATCGTCATTTGAACAGATCGCCGGCGTTTCTGTGCAATCTTCTTTCAGTCATTAGCATTATTCAGACCATTAGCAAACCTCTGCAAGCGTCGATGGTGAGCGAAGGATGCTGACAGCGAAAGAGCTTCTATAGTTGTGTCTATGGCACATTTAGCACTA
Organism: Parascaris univalens; assembly: GCA_037576465.1. NCBI lineage: Eukaryota > Metazoa > Nematoda > Chromadorea > Rhabditida > Ascarididae > Parascaris > Parascaris univalens. The sequence goes on along the minus strand of CM075173.1, from coordinate 57,935,253 downwards.
CTCTGTTTTCTTATTCAGTCATGTCGACGAACGAGAGGCTTAATTCTTGGTCACGGCAAAAGGAACATGACGTGTGACACACCTCTGTTGTCAGTTTTGTAATTGAAAAAACCTTTACATATGAACTTCACTTTACTGGAAAAGTTTTCACCAGCCGAATAAGGGGCGAAACCGTGCAAAGTGATGACATACACCAACAAAGCAGTTTTTCGTGCTCCTAGAAACATGACCCCTTCTTCTCATTCCCCACTTTTTGCAGATTTGTACCGACTTTTAGTCCGAGGTTCCGGTGCAGAGATGGAACTTGAAAAAGTAGCGAATTCGTGGTTTGATGCTGACGAAATTTCTGCGCGTAATAAAAATAATGAATACTGTTTATAGTAGTAACTGCGAAAGCGGCAAGTTTACCCAAACGGTCACCGTCAAGCGGTTACGAGAGGTCCTCCAAGAGCCAAGTGTCGAGCGATGAAGAAAGCGACCGTGAGGGCCAAACGAAGTTCTTAACAGGCGAAATTATTCACAAACTTAAAAAATACGATCCTGAGTGGTTCAAGGTGAGGATTATTAATCGTCAGAAAATGCACGGCAAATCAGCCTTTGTTGGTGCAACTATGATCCCGACCGCGCCTCACATAACAGACGTCCTCAAAAGAGGCCCATCTTCCAATGTTTTTCCCGTCAACAGTAGGAAATGAGCTTCAAGTGATGGCCCTCCTTCTTTCCTCCTCATATCGTCGTCTGCATCTCATTTCCTTCCGCTTGTGAGTGGCCGTTGAGGTGACTCTGTCGCACTCGGTGCAACGTTTACATCCGCAAGTCGAGTGAAGAAGTGGTAAGGAAGGTGTCGTGTGCTGTCTATTCAAAAATCGAAAAGTGAACGCAGATGGATTCTCAGAGATCGTCATATGCGATATGACGGCAACAGCTATTCATATAAAAGCGAAAAACAAGTGGATTACCGCGTTATCACAAAAGAAAACACAGATGATCGAAGGGATGATGAGTTTGCTATATACTAGAATGTAAGTATGGACATCTTCATGCACATCATCCACTCATTCATCCAACCACTCATCTCGATAAGCTTCAAGTTCAGTGGGGGAAGGAGGTGGACAAGCAGAGGATCTGGGTCCGGTTACGTCAGAATTTATAGTTCCTTCGGATTTAGGTTAGCACTGCGTTCGATACTATCCGCGTCAAGTTCATTTCCTGCAATCCCAGAGCCTCGCAAAAATCACTGTCTGGCTATGTTCTGTACCGCTAGTGATCTCAGAAGCCTTTAAATGCTCTAAAAGATTTCAGCTCGAATATAAGGCAGCTTTCAAGGAGTGCGGAAAGTGAAAACACTGTTCACTCCTCAACATTACCAGCTCAATTGCGAGCACAACTTTCTTTCCTCATGAGTGTCGTAGAGTGGCTTATCACTCTTCTCATAAATATGCGTAGTTCTGACGGTTGAGGGCAGCATAACGAAACTTCCCACCTAAGCCCGTCCTTGAGAGCTATGAACCGTATGCTTAAAGTGCCGCAGTTTTCATTCGCCACAGCAGATATTTTTATGAACTGTAATTCTCAACAAGCATCACTTCGAAGAGCCACTATTGTCGAAATGTACGCTGCACCATTTGGTATTCAGTCCTAATCGAATCAAATCGCAACAGGATATCGCAGAAAAACATCCAGAATACTTCATCGACTCGAAGCAGTATGCGTTCTTCGAGCGTATTAAACGCTGAGCACCACGCACAAACTGGATTCGAGTTCGTTCAATTCGCACAGAAAACCTCTATAGTGTTTTCGGATAATCGATTCATTCGACACATCGAACCCGACGTGCACCCAACCAGCGGTTTGTTCATCATTTTAAACCTACTCACATAACGCCAAATGCGGTATTAAGAACTGAATTAGATTTTCGATTGCTTCTTTGAACCACAAAGCATAGTGTTTTTGTGTTACGACGTCGAATGGTAGGCTTTTGCAGCGATCGAAAACGGCATACTCGAAAGTGTACCACCTCCGTCACTGCGCGACCATCGCTGGTGCAGATGGGTAGGCAAGTGGACGTGAGGAGTCTGGATAATAACACGGAATAGCTTCTAATAATTGGAATACTCAACTCCTCTCGAGAACCTTACATATTCGCTTAGGACCCATCGCTTACAGCCTCTTTAATGTCAGCCATGTCCATGCTACGAAAAACATTGCTTCCGAATGCCCGTCCGAGCATCAACTTTCCAGATTTCCCGCCACACATTTTAATTGTCAAGAAATATACCAGGTGCCAGTGCGTCGGGATTGGTCAGAAGCTCACTAATGCCTCTCGAACTCGTAGACCCCAGATTACCAAAAGTTTTCTTTGCAGTCAGATATGTCAAAGGAATATATTTTACGTTTGTAGATGCAACTGTATAAAAGTTGGGCGAATTAAGTTCAGTGCTTTGTTGGGAGTGTAGATTTTATGACTTTCCAAGGTTGACTTAAGCTGAGAGCGGAAAAACTTGGAGAGGTGAAATGCCGCAGATATTCAAGATTCAGTGGCCGCAGCTGCCATCTTACGCAAGGATAGGAAACTGGAGATAGACATCAAGAACTTAATTTTATAAGGGACAAAAGAAAAATGTAGAAGCATTGAACACTTACATTCCGAACCGGTTTTACTGACTTTATAAGTATTTCAATAAGGTCACCGCAACTCCGAAAATTCTCTGTAAGCTAAAAGGAGATGCAGTTAAGGAGAAAAACACAACATGAAGCATGGAGTTGATGAGTTTTCCCTATCTTCCCAAGTTATGTTGATTTCCCTGGTTGGTGCAGTTATGTCAAGGTTTCATGTAAAACTCACTTCGTTTTTTCTGTTGATCGCGGAATCGCTTCTTCTTTTTAATCCCTTTTGGAAACATCAAGGCCCCTTAATTCAGAGCTGGAACAAGGCCGTTGGTGAGGTCGCAGCAATAAAGTGATTGTGATCCGTCATCCACTCATCGGAACTTCGGCAGTATGAAATGGTGTAAAATGATTGTCTTATGTTGAAAGGTTTCTGGTTCCCTCATATAGGATAACTATAAAGTGTACCTTTTGCTCGAACTGAGTACAGTGAATAAGGACATATAAAGTATTTCAGTGACAAGTCTCAACGTTGGTGGACTAATAACGGCAATGCAGACGTCGCCAGATTATTCTTATTTGGCACTTTGCGCTGATGACGATCGTTGCACACGGATGATAGTTTTCGACACGGACACGTACCAAGTGTCTGCTGAGTTCGATATGGATATTATCGCATCGGAAATGCGAATTTCGGCAACGAATGAGATCATCTGGACAGTACAGTATAATGCTCGCCTATTTACTCTCATTCGCTATGCATTACTCGAAGGGAAGGTAATCGCCAGCGGTAAAGTGAACGTTGAAATGCCAGCAGCGTGGTGGCAGGTGAGCTGCTCGAAACCTGGCAGCAGTTGCAGTTGTATTTAAGTAACCCCAGCAAGACGATGCAAATGGCAGAGTGCAAGTAGGGTGTCGCCTCGTAGACGTTGACGCTTACAAATTTCAGGGCTTCGTAAGCGAGCAGCGTAAAATGGATTCAACCGATGCGCCGCATGCGTTTGTCGAAAACCGCTAATTTCAGTTCCATTTAGCATGTCTCCCTTCCCCTCCCCCTTTCCCTCCATATTTCAGTATACGCGTGCCTACGCTTTGCAGCTTGATATCTGAGCACAGCCATTGTTTCTTAGTGCCTAATTCGCGAAAGATCCCATGTTCGTTTCCCATGTTCGTTGAGGATTTGGAGGGAAAATACGTACAATGAAGGCGCAAGCAAAAGTAAATAATATAAGCTAGAAAGGTTGGAAACGTTTCTTCATGACAACCCTCCGGCTGCATTCATTGACTTCTCGCTCGCATGTTTTTGCTTTGCCTTCACCATTTGGCATCATAATTTTATTGCCCATGTCACGGCGTCAGTCATTCTGCCAACGGCAATCTTTTAACGATCACGGAATGCGTGACAGTGGCGCTTCGATTTCAGAACGGCTATTTCAGATTTCACTTTGTCCAGCTGACGATGGGATATCATGTTTGCTCGTGCCCAACAGGGCGATCCTACTTCGGAGTATGGCTGGCCATATTGAAAGCTTCTCAGACATTGAGGTAAAGCCTTGAAAATTTGCTGACATAAAGTTTGGGCTGCGAGAGACTCCGACTTCTGACGGACCTCTGCTGTGACTATGCAAGTAACCTTCGACGTCACTGCTTCTACTCGTCATATCTTATGGGACTCAAATTCGATCATATTTCGAATACTCTTAATGTAGATGGGACGATCATAGATGTAAGTCTAAGCACAACAAGCGAAATCCTTCAAAATGAATTCATTACGCCCTCCTAACCAGACAGACTTCTGCTAATATGTCTTTTGCAACAACGCACAGTGATCAATGCTCATCCTGGTCGTATGACTTTATCTGCCAATACAAAATACTCTGTTTTGGAACGGCAATGATACATGCAAGAGCGTGATGGGAAGCTGCAGTTAGGCATCAAGAAATCACTGCATAACAGAATAATGTAATCACTTCATAGAGTTTTCAGTTATTCGATGTGCGTTGCCAGGATTGGTCAAATGATGTCACTCTTGCGTTTGGAGCGTCCGCTTGTCAGATAATGCTCTACCGTGAAACGTCGCCCATCAAAGTTGTCGATCTCAGACATCTCAGCAACCAGGAAGTTTTGATGGCATTGCCTCTGTAGAAAATTTGGCACAGTTTGACGGCACTTCTTCGCTAGTATTCCCCTACTGAATTCTCTTTCACAATGGATGGCAAGTTAGATCACTAACCATGGGATCAGGTTCCAGTTCAAGTTGTAAGAAGAAGTTTTCAAGTGCTAGCCGTTCGTCTTTTGTGTAGCAGCCCCCATAATGGAGGCTTATAATGTGGCGTCTATTAGAAGAAAGAAACAGTCACATTTTCTGATAAGTGTTAGAGCGAATAATTCATCCGCACTTTGGGCTTTCTCACTTAGACAATATAAGTTTACGCCTATATACCTATGTCGAAACTACTGAGGTTCTATTTATTTTGACAGTTTAGCACCACCTCATCTAACGTCGTACTTAAGTAATAAGCTTATTGCAAAGCATGATTTCCCACGTGCTCACATGTTTCGAGTAGAACATGAACCGTGAAGTGACTGTGCTGGGTTACTGGGCTGTAGGAGGGAGAGGAACGTTGGAAAGATGGTGAGATCGCTGAAACTTCAAGAATAACAGACCGCCGAAGTTATCGAGACAAATAGGATAAGTGTAAAATAGTGGTTACAGTACGTACTAGGGAACCTTACTTCTTTCAGTTTATAAAGCGGAAGAAATAACATCAAAAAATTATTCTTCCAGAGGAGATGTGAAAACTCGTTTAGCCTTCCCTTACTTCAGACTTATCAGTCAAAAGTATGGTTTATGAGCGAATTTCGTAAACAAAGATGATGGTTTATTCACATTCCATGGGCAATGTTCAGTGTTATACCAATTTGCTTAAGGCTGCTCAGCGACAGTGATTCGCCCGTGACGCTAATGCACTCGACGGCAGAGAAATTTTTGTGTGTGGTGTCCGGGATGCTCGTTTTTGTATTCGAAATAAGGAACGGTGAGTGTCAATGGAACACGGCAACTCCTGTTGTGGTGCGTTGTTTCTGAGCTTACAAAATGGTCCATTCCAAATTACTCCCTCATCTTGAAGCTGAAAGCAAATAGGCCTGGAACGTTTTCTGTTACTTCCTAATTGAGGCCTTTCTCCTCGACATTACATTCCCCAAGATTTTTAGGAGAGGGATTATTGGAGCAGAAATTTCATTAAAACTTTCGCAAACTAACACATTTGGAGTCCTCTGGTGCTATCAGGGTGGTCCTATTTTCTCTCCCCTCCGCATTTTTGCTCACACTGGAACTTGTGGCGTCAAGTTTGGACGGCAGGAGTAACTGTAACACGTTTTGTGAATGCGGTAAGTTATTAACAAGTCTTGCTATTCATAACTTACTCTAACAAACAAGGGATACCTACAATGTTACGTGATGGAAACAACAGCTAATTCCTCTGTTCACGAACTTCTCTGCCTCCTGCTTTCAGTTAACATATTTTTGTTGGCGGAGAAGTGACCAGGCCCGTTCATCCGCTATCCGGAAACGACGGAAACCTTTGGTGAAATTGAGCTACTACCGACCTATGTAGGCCGAGCACACACTAACGCCAACATTCATGTCCGAATTGTAGAACATATATTTACCGCTAACAGATCAGCAATTTTAGTGTTGTTCCAACATTTTTCGGCGAAGGATTTTTGTTAACGGGAGGGGGATGGCGAGGAAGAGCCTCTGATTGCGTGGAAGAGGAGAGAGGTAGGGCTTCGACAGCTGAGTGAGCGTTAGTGCGACCGTCTCTCGACGGAAGTGAGTTGAGAGCCAGTTGCTGCCCTCCAAATGCTGATGATAAATGTCCTCGATTAAAAAAATTAGCATTAATATGCTATCCCAAGTTTATGCTCATTTAATGGTATTCGTGGTTTGCTGCTAGATTATTGAGGTGGTTCATTTCGTTCCGATAACAGTATCAATAAGGTTACCTGATTAGCATGATATATGGCTATTAGATGAGTTGTCGGCTCATGAAATCAAAGCTGCTGAAGACAATATTACGTCCCGGTCTAATTTCCTCAAGTCTACAAAATTCAATTTTCTGTAGAAAAAACTTTTAAGGTATCCACACTGAGATCACCGGGCTTCATCAAATCGCTATTTTTGGACTCTTCCAGTAACTACTACTTATACAGTGATGGAAATGCACTGTGGATGGGTTCCTTAAGGTAACATGTTCGATACTCCGCTCTCGATTGCAACAGTCGTTCTAGTTTAGACTTTCAGCTCGTTAAACGTTGTTTCACATTTGTATTTGCAGCGTACGTTATTATTACGTCATGTTTGCACTTTTTTCTCCATCCAGCGGATTTCTGTCCGATAGTTCCTGCTCAGGTATCGTTGGAGCTTGAGCTGCGAGAATTGCTACCTATAATCTACGCAATAGATCGGTCTCCTCCATCAACAATAATCCATCCTGACCAGTCAACTTCGAAAAGAAACATTCATTTGAAGATGGCACAAAGTTTTTATACATTCTAGAAGATGGAAGTTTCCATTCGCACCACTCAGAGCGAAAAAAGGATGAAGGTGGTCTCTTTTAGGCACTTCATATCTGCTGTTCGATCAGTTACAAAGTTAATGCTTATTTTGTCATATGAGTTCATGGTTAGCCTGATGAGCGGAATTCAGAACTTTGATATCGTGCCACAGGCTCTGACAATCTTGAGGGCGTATTTTTTGCTTTCTACATGCTGTGCTCCAGCAAATCCCGACATTTTTTGAAAGGTGCATTGTGCAGGCGATATCATTATTTTTTAGCTTTCCTTTCTATGGCACTTTGTTATCGCGCGATCCGCTAATGTGCTGTAGAATGTTTACAGTGTATTCCATATTTATCCACTTTGGGGTATTAATTTTTACAACAGTCTTAGTGATGAAGTATTGCACTGCAAGCTTTGGTCAAGTTTTTTCCCCTACGTTCTTTGACGTTGATAATGTATGCGCTGTAATTCATTTGTTGCGTAACATACTTCCCTCTATAGATGGACATTTTTCTTCCACAAATATTAGCTTTTTTTCTACTCCGTATGTAGTGAAGTAGATTTCAAACTGAACCGTTCCTTTGGGCAAATTTTTTTGTAATGTTTAGGTATATAGAAAATGAGTTATCGGAAGGGGGTTTCACGATCATGGTTTTCATCAAAGTGAGCTGCCGAAAATATCGGAAAATATCACTCCTCGATTCTTTAAAAATAAGCAAATACTAGGTACACGGATGCTGTTTGTGGATCAGGGGCCAGAGTGGTTATTATGAAGCATGCAGAGGCGATTATTTCGCTCCATGTCTCATTGCGATGTCGACGAGTTGCTTCGCTCGATTCTTCTGGCCTGATTATCGTCACTGCGATTCGTTCCCAGTACGACTTTAACCATCCTCTCTTTATGAACCTCCAAAAAGAGTTCTTCTTCATCGAAAGTAGTCTTGCTTATGCCGACGAAGAGTGCATAAATAACATAGGCAGAGTCTTGAAATGTGCAATTGTGCATGTTGCCTGTGTGAATGACTCTTGATGAGGTGAAAATCCTTTCATTACGATAGAGCTCTTTGGTGCATTCAAAGCAGGGGAGAAAAATTTGTAATCGCATAACATAAACGATGAATGTTGAGAAAGAAAAGGTGCAAATATTTTTTAGCGCTTGCGGGATTGTTGAAGTGCTCTAGAAGATGCTGCACAGGTGCTTCGCTGAAATTCTACCGTTTAATTTATCTGCGCGATTTCTTTTTTACGCTCGATATCATCCGTGCTCGTCGGGCTGGCAGCTGTTGTCCACTAAGTCATTTGAGCGTTCTGGAATCTTTTTCAAATTTGCTGAGCTATAGAAATAGTATTTTTTCTGCACTTCACTAAATTCATCAGTATATTAGCTGTATTCAATGCTATTTTACTTGTTTTCATAGTACTTCATTAATATTTTATTGCAGTTGTGGTGAGCAAGTCAAATTTCAGAAACCTTCAATTTGTGATGAAAACAAACATCAGCATTTTTTTCAGTGTTGTTGAAACTGATAATTTCACCTATTTGAGAATGTTGGTTGCCTACGGAGAACTGGAAGGAGCGTTTTCGGTTTCATTAATTGCACACGGTCATTCGCTACTTGTTGCATTTCCAACGCGCATTGCACTATTCCACATTGTCTATCACTCGTTGAGAGAATTCAAGTTGCTCTTTGAAGGACGCATTGGCAAAGTTGGCTGATCTCCTTGAATTTCTTTCATTTTTCTAGCAAATACCACATCGGCATCGCATTGGAGTTATCTCTTTATTCTTCCTTAGTTCAGATAAAATCTACGTTTCTAGATCAAACTGACATTGATGCTTAGCGACTAATGCCTTTGCTATGCGATAAAAACTTTGCACATACCATGGTCGAGTTCAAAAGTCTGTTGCAATTTTTTTCATTTTCCTATAGGATTTTGAGAGAGAGAAGATGGCATAAATATCAATAAAAACTAAATTTAAGAGGGGAAAATTCCATAGCGGCAGTTGGTTCAATATGAAAAAATGCTTCTTTTCGAAACTTCCGATCCGGAAGCCTGTTACTCATTATGAAACAAGGATTTATTGGACAGTCGCATTGATCAACCGTTCACTTCTTTTGCTCATTTCACCAGCATTTTGTTAATGGAGGCTCACGAAACGTTCAAACGTCTCTTACGTAATTTTAACACCATATCGGCGTTACTGAAGACTAACTAAGATCTTAGCACTGGAGCAACACCGGGCAGCAGACGCATCTTACAGTGACGTCAAGTAAACGGAATCGGGTCATTATCAGTCCCTCTAGAAGTGATATTCCACACCAGGACAAAGATAAATACGCGATCGTTGATTTAGCGCTTTGTTGTGTGCATATCCCTTCCACTTACACACCAACAGCATTTCATCGAATAATAAGCCGTATTCTCTTTCAACTTTGTGAAGATCGCGTTCTACACAAGACAGCTTTGCTAATTAAACAGCAGCAACATTTGAGCAGGAATTAATAATTATGCATAAATACGGTCTTCTTTATATTGCTGTTCTGCAGTCTGAAATGGTTTTTTTTTAAGATTGCGGTCGACGAGGAAACTGAGCAGATTGCTGTATGCTTGGATGACGAGCTTCTGATAGTTGAGTTGAGTTCAGAGCGAGTGACCGTCCGATTTCCGATCGTTTCCAAACAGGTTCAGCAGGACTCTTCAGCAGTCCTCATTCCACATTGAACCTCTATGCATAGCGCGGAAAAGGGACGAGAAATTCGCGAAAATTATGACATTAAAAAAGGATTTCAGAGAACTGATAATATGAAACTGCCGCAGCGAAATAGTGCCGAACATATTCAAAAATATAGGTAATTTTTAGGGGAAAGTGTCTAAGATTTTATACACATTTTCTTCAGATTTCGTAAAATTAACGACGTTTTTCATATTTCGTAACAAAGCAGTTTCGACAACAACCAAATAAAGTGGACAACGCTTTCTTCACTTCTTGAATGCAAAGAAATTTTCTTGTCGAAACTAAGAGTGAATCACCACGATTTCCAATATTTTCAGGAAGTTCAATCGTTGAAATGGTCACATGATGGCAGTCAACTTGGACTACTGTCTGCTGGTGACGCGATAAGTATAATCAATGTCAGTACCCATTCCATACTTTGGAGTATCGAATTGAAAATGCGATTTTTCATTGATATCGCTGTTGAGGATGGTGCAGTTTACGCTCTCAATAGAAAATTCGTCGTCACCAAATTCTTCAACGCTAAAGTAAGCACTAGAGGTTTACTTCTCAGGTGGTAAGTGACTCACTGCTTTGGCATTTCTGTGCTCATCATGTATGTCTGTGTCTCCGCTATGCCCACTTATGTGTGAATCTGTTTTGTATCTGTTCACCTACCTTCTCGGTAATTTCAGCCTAGAGCGCACCTGCTCGATACTTTCAAAGACGGGAACCACAAAAATCGGAGTTGAGAAATTCGGTGAGCATGATCATCGAATGAGGTGGCTGCAGTTTTCAGATGTTTTACTACTTGCTGACAAGTTACTGACCGATGCAAGCAGTTAGAAAGGTAATTGAGGTCGCCCCTGTGGCAGTATTCAGCACCTCTTTAGACTCTGGACAGTAACGTGGTAGAGGACGTTTGCGAATTGTGTGTATTAAGGGAACGTACATGTGTACCTTTATTTGTCTTCACAGAATTGAAAAATATAAATATGACAGGTAACTGGGAAAGAAAAAAATGCTTTCCGTTGACTTAAACATATCTAAACATAGTGACTGTTTTATAATGTTTGGCGCAGTAAGTTATTTTTTGGCAGTATGAACGAAAAGCTAAGAGAAACAATAGTGAAACTGGAAGAGAGGGAAGAATTATTCTGATAATACTGAATGCTTATTAGCTGTGTGCCGTGAGACACTGACGATGGCATTCAAGTAATGTGGACTATCCAGTAGAGAACCATGCCGATTTAGGCCAAGGACGTGGAATGAGAACGCCGAACACAAAGGCGAACAATAGTAACGTCCGTGATAAGCACTGCCTTGAAGTTTGGAAATCTTTTCCTTCCACTTTTAAACTTTAACTCATTTTTTGTGTACGCACTATGAAAAGTACCATGCGCTATAAACAGGAGGATTAAGAATGAACAAACTTTTCTTAGGAAGGATTCTGCGGTTTTTGAAAACTATTCACCGAAATCGTTTGAGGAAATTGAGCAGGTAAGCGGTTACACCCCAGAGATCGGCTATACTGGACTGTCGACACATTTGGCGAATGGACACAATGGCCATTTAATCAGCTCTTCTACCGGTCATGTAGTTCACTTACCATTCGACGTTCTCGACACTATCTCTGTTCTGCACACACATATTTCTTCACCCATCACGATGGTGAGCTCCTTCAGTGTAAACAAAGACAACTATTCTGCAATTCCTTTGCATAGAACAAGAGGCTCAAACGTAGCGGATGAAATGGCATGATATGTGCTCGTGCACTTCGCTCTTTGGACTAACCAATTCATCAGTTGTCACCAGGTTATAAAATATGCAACAAGGCCCTTATACCTTAATTAATAAAATTTCACACAAAACGATCAGCTTCTGTGACGTGAGAAATTGAATCGTTCGCATGCTGAGCAATGGTCTAGAGATTCTTCAGAACCTGAAAGTTGATAAATCGTAATGGATAATAGCATAGGAAACCCTCCTTACTTCGCAGTAATGCCCATTGCATTTCGCAATTCCAGCTTCACTTTTCGGAGTTGTAATCTCATATACGCATACAAACGATCTCGCCACGGTGCATTTGGAAGGAGATGGAAATTACAAGAGAAATCGAGAACGATTTATAATCAATATGTAATTATCATATTCTGAAAATGTAAAAGAGGGATTTTACACGTAACGAATTCAAAATGCAACCATCAATGAGAACGTACAGATTTTACCTTGTTTGTGCCCAAGTTGCTCGTTGAAGTACTGGCTGGCATTGCGACATTGTTCGTTATCGGTTTGGGAATAACACCTCGCGCACTGACGGGAGTCGTTTGTGTGAGTTCAGAGCAAAATAGCGCATTCTGTTGTGCATTTACATCTCTATTTCAGCTTTTCTGATGTATTGCTCTTCTGTCATTTCAAACGTAACTCAGATGAAATCTGCAGTGCCAAATCCAAAATAAAACAATGCGCCTGAACAGATGATATCATTTTGACCAGCGTGCGAAGTAAATTGAGTTCCTCGTTTCCTTTAGTGCTGTATCACTTGATGATTCCAAGATGCGATTTGCATTTTGGCTTATTTGAGACTTCGTCGACACCGCATTGTTCACTTTTTTACGTTGGATTCAAGGATGGACACGTCGCATATTTTCGTTTCGAGGATTCGATTGATACACAACACAGTGATGAACTAGTTCTCTGCCCACTTGATGAGCTCGCGAACTTGGTAAGTGAGATGCGGTTGAAACCCTGACGACGGAATTCCCTGTAAGGTTATAGCGTGGCATTTCCTTCGCTTTTAAATTCGCTCCTGAATTTAAAAAAAAAATCGTCGTGTTCCATCCTAGAATCTCGCTTTTATGCGGTACTAAATCCTACAGGTCACGAAATTTATTTCAGTTCTCTTCACTCAGCGGTTTATTGCCAAGATGTAAACTATAAAAAAGAGATATCTATTTGTCGAGCCTGCATAAGTCACGAAATGAATCGCGACGTTTTACATTCCGTTGCACCTACAGACAGATCGCAGCCTTATTGTGACACCGCGTTCATCATTCTGCTGGTGGACGCTTTCTATTTTCTGATCCTCTTTCTTTTATTGCCTCGTTTAAATTTCAATGTCAAACATTTTCGAAAGTCATGCCCTAAAGACCCCTAAAGACAAGTATAGGGCATAACCATTAACTTTTCAGAGAACACTCGTAAAAGAGCTCGACGTTGAGCGAAACTTCATTCGACGAGAAACGGAGAAGATCGTCGCAGAATGCACGTTGTCAAAAGAGAAGGAAATTATGGCGATAAGAGAACAGCTGCAACAAAACTCAGAGATCATGAATGAGAAAGTCGAGGTTCGCGCACTTACTGAAGGATATCCTATCTGCTTTCTGAAATATTTTTCTACTCATTAGGCTTCTACAGCTGTCCAACGTAGCAACGAAATGTATTACTAGTTTCAGTGGTTTTAACATGTTGAACATGTTACCTGATAAAAGCAGGAACGTATCTCTAAATTAAACGCTGTGGTGGTTTGATTGGAAAAGAACGACACTTCATTAATTCAGATGAATTCAGTTTTCAAATGAGTCTGTCGTTGTAGCGTATCGAAGAAAAGCTCGAGAATGCGCAACTGATTAGCGGTGTAGCTATGGAGAATCTTCGTAAGCTATACGACGATGAGGCACTCTCACAGAAGCAACGCTACGATAAGACACTCGATGATCACATTAGGAACTCACTGAAAAATGAGCAGAATCTGCGCCAGCAAATTGAGGAAATCAAACGTGACGCATACCTAGAACGTAACCGCCTTATCCACTCATTCAATTACACTGAGGACAATCTTCAAGCATTCATTCGCAAGCAACAGCGGCGTATCGACCAGGTGGGCTGAATTCAAAGTGCTCGCTTACTGCTTGCATTAGGGTATCTGTGCAAAAGGATGTTCTGCACTCGTTCTTCTCTGGTTTTCTACATTACTCCAATGCCTGCAGCGTGTGTCCTCGCCATCACAGTGCTGCAGGTATGAAATGTGAAATTTTGTCATAGTCGCTTCAGAGTGTTCCTTCGTCCACCCTCAGGTTATAGTACGTCCGACTCTCATCGGTTGTAAACTTAATAAACTTAACCGTAGTTGGGAAACGTGTATTTCACTTTAGCAGAAGGAAGGCAGGAGTTTGTATCGAACTAGTCGCGGGGCGGCTAAAAATTCTGAAAGGGATTTTGCATGGCACGACCGAACGATGGTTAGATATTCTCCAGTTTCAAAAATCCTCTATTTTTATGAGTAACGAATGATAATTCTATGTAATTGCATATCATTTAGGAAGGTGAAATTCGATTCAGAGGCTTGTCTTCTCTAACAGTGACTTTAAAAGGCTAATTAGTTGATATGCAATGAGAGAACATCTATGCATTAGACGCTCTAATTTAAATGAACCAAAGCCTTTTGGATTCACTATCATTAATCATTAAAAAGCGCTAATTGTTGTAAGTGTGAACAAATAAGAGAGCTATTTAAAAGTTCGAGTCATAATTCACTGCGTTATTGTAATTGAAGCAGTTCTCTAATGCAGTTGATGCTAATAATTCAAAACCACTGCAGCTGGAAGAAACGATTAAGCTCGGAGATCAGGAACTACATCAAATGCATCTCAGCCATGAGAAGCAGCTACAAAATATGAAAGAAAAACAGGAAGCTGTTAAGGATAACCATGCCAAGGAAACCGCTGAGCTCGAGAGTGAACTCGTTCTATTGAAAACAACAGTGAGCATCCCAGCTGCTACTTTCTAAAGTATAATAGAATTATATCAGCTATCAGACTTCGACTTAATAAATTAACTTTTTACTATGTTGAAGACTAGAACACGAGATGCTAACAGATGACTACTACTTCAATCTTATGCGTTGTAGAACCTGGATTCGCATCACCCGGCTTCTTTCGCAGCGACCGATTCACATAACGAAGGATAGTGGTCTTTTTCCGAACAGGATGTCTATGCGGAACTATCACCTCATACAACTACGTTTTTTCCCGCACATCACGCTTTGCAGACCGTAGGAAAGTGTGTTAAGTAGGATGTCTGTGGTCCTAACTTGGCTGTGAGCCCCAGTACGTTATTCTAGTCCAGAGAGATACCCATTATAGCAGCTGGAACAGGGCGGGAAGGAATATAATTGTTTACTGGTTCAGGTGTATCATTTCAAGCTCTATAGTGTTTCGCAGAAGAAAGAGTTGAGGTTAATATCCATATACAAACTTTCCAAATTATTCTATTATTATTTGCTTGTTGTTTTCAAAAGTTCTCCACAGTGAAACGTTTTTTGCAGTGTATTATTTTAACCGAAGAGAGGGATGAAGCACTTAATGCTACAAATGACTCAGAAAGGAAATTGGAAACAAGTCTGAGGGAAGTGGCCGAGCTCAACAAACAAATAGAACAAGAGCGCAAAAAAACTGAAAATGTGAGCATTGTTCCTTTGAATTCCTCTTCGTTTTGTTTCGTCATTCGTGTTTACGTTCCACCACACTTGCATTTCTTTTGCTGTCAGTATTTATTGTATAATCTTAGAGATGACCTTTCCAAGAAGCGTTTGAGGCTGTGCGGTGAATTTCAATCCAGGAGACCCCCCCCCCCCCCCCCCCCCAACCTTCCCTCATCCACTCCACTCATGAAATACCTTCTCGCTTTACAATCACGTAAATGACCTCCTCGCACTGTGCTCGCGGCAGATAAATAGCTTTGCTATGCCGCAATGAACAGCAATTTAGCACTGAGTTCGATTTCGTTACGTTTAAATGATCGTTTCAATAAATCAGCACACATGTATGGAATGAAAATGACTGCACTTGTTGTTCAAGGAGAATCACAATTGAAGTAAAAATTGTGTAGTTCTGTAGAAATGAAGATAATTTATAAGCTGTATATCGAGCGGAATAAAGCAGAATTTGTGATGGACGTTGATAGCCCACAGGGCACAAATTTATCAAATTGTTTTTTGTCTTTGTTATTTTAATTTCAGTCACTGCAATTGCTATTTCCCTTTCTGCTTTACTTTGACTCCCCGCCTCTTCCACTCCCCCGCTTCCCGTTCTCTGTTCCTCTCAACCAGATGCCTTCTCCCTTCCGGCAGCGCTATAAGGCGTTTTACTTTGATTCACAGGAACGAAGCCGTGTAAAGGAGCTGGAAGACAGACTGGCAGCAAACGTTGAAAAAATAGCAAAGTTAACAAATCGCCTTGCTGCAACGCAAAAGGAACTGCAAAACGAGAAAGCGCAGGTGAGGAAGTACAGAATGTTGCAGTATATTGGTGCGTGGAATTTTAATGCCAATAGGTCGGTGGATGAATTTCAAGGACCCTGTGAGTTCACATAATTAGTAATGCGGAACGTGTTGCTACAATTTGCATCTCTTAGATGTTACATATGGTGGCTGGTGATTACGCTACTTGTGGCTTCTCTTCCTTCAGAGTACTTTCTACTGTTCGTAGCTGTTAGTTTACAGCAATTAGCAACTTATACGCTTAGCAGTTTGCAGTGTCACGTTATACGCTTCAAGAAGTTATTTATTGCTGGATACACTTCACTTGCATTCCGTATAATAATTTGCAGGCGAGGAGTTCGCAACGGAAACTTCAAGAAATGAATGCAAAAATCGATGAATTGTCGAAGAACGTTTATAACTCCCGCAAGTTGGAACACAGTGTGCTATCACTGATTAGGTTTGTGGACAAAAAATAAATACAATATCACTGCGAAGCTTTCTCACATTTCACTCTAAGTCTTGGTATCTATTCGGCTATTCCGCTATGGTTTGGACTTTCTCGGTTAAAAGTTGCGACTCCTATATTATTTATGTGTACACAGACTGCAGCGACCATCCGATAACAGTCTGTCGTCGATATCACTGAAATTAACTGAGGCAAAGTGCTCCTTTCAATCAATCAGCTTCGATCGACTGGTCATAAAGATGATAAAGAAAAACAGCGCCACGGCGATCAAGAATTTTTTAAAGGCAAATCTATGGTTTGATCAACTAGGCACCGAAAAGCTTCTCTTTTACCCCTACTCCACCGAATCGAAGCCTCTCTTTGCGAATTTGATCACACTTTCAAACTCGTACAGATTTGTCAAGTTCAGACTTCCATTGCCTCCTTCACCTATAACTCTTAACAGATTGATGTCATCAAACTTCCTCCCTAGCGGCAGCCTGCGGACAGCCTGTTACGCACAAGGAAGTGAAGCTCATCTTTGTAGAAATCCTTAGCCAATGTTCAGCTGGATTGAATTCATTCACAAACGTAAGTCAACGGGAGTGCTTTCGTCGAATTAGTCGATGGTTAGGTAAGCCGTAATCCTGGTTTATCCTTCTCCCAAAGCAACAGATGGCGAACGCCTTGGTGAGTCTTGGTTGCAGTTAGGTCCTTAGGGAGTGACAGGCAATAGGCATTTTACTATTCGTATTTTCGAAAAGTCTTTCATTCAGTCAACTCAAACCTAGTCACAATAGTGGGGCTTCCACATACCAGGAGACAGGGTATCGCTACTTGCATAAAAGAGATTAACATCGCTGTACGGTGGTGTGCTACGGGCAAAGCGCCATATGTCAAAGTTATTCGTTTCAGAATTCGTTTTATACACAGAACATTAGACGTGAACGCATGCTGTGATGTCTCTAGAAATAATGTTCTTCAAGCACACGATGCTAGAATTTAATGGCATATTGTTCTCGTAAAATCGCACACAAATACGTCGCTAATCGGCGAGATCTTTGAGGCACTTTTGTTAGATCTGCGCTTTTGGGATTTCAGGCAGAGCACCGAATTTCACCTTTGTTCAAGCCCATAGATCATTGTTGCATGCAGCATTTGGGCTTCTTTGTCCGACTGCTCTTTTTCATAGCTGACATTAACTGTCAGGAAGGAACTAATAGCTGTTTCTTGCCTATCGCGGTTTTTATTATTTCAACGTTCTCATATGGAACCTGCAAAGATGATGTGAGCATGAATAAAAAGAAGGCTAACACATCATGCAGTTGGAAGCAAGAACAGATGGAAAAGTGCGAAGCACCAATAAGGCCTCCGGGCGAAGAGATCCGAACATCTTTCATTGCCAACTGCGCTACAAAAGCAGTAGTGTAATGATTAGAGCGACTCAACAGCCGCTTGGAATCTAGAAAGGTGGGAGCATTGACGGCTTCCATTGGCAATAGACACAGGTTCTTGGAACACAAAATTGGAGAATGTGCTGAACGTTGTGATGCATCACTTCTCGGCGGATTGGTACTGGAGATTTCAGTTAAAGAGAGGAAAATTTTAATGTTTCTGGGATGCGAGTGTCGGAAAAAGGCGTGCATAACTTTGGAGTAAGATGATAGACCAGAGAGGTGACTGTGATGTCTAGGTTAGGAATTGGTGACTTCATGCTGTGATTTGGCTGGTACTTACCACAGTCATTTTTGTTAGGAGCGATAAGAACGACGCTCTTATAAATATTCTCTGGCAATAGGGTAATCAAACAAGAGAACTATACGCAGAACGTGGTATTCCAAAACGTATCAACGGTGAGTTAGTAAAGATCTTTCGAGAGTGTTTAATAAATCTGTCCTGCAGAATGCGTAGAACACATTTGCAATTTTGAGTGACTCAGAGAAAGAGGAACCCTGTCAACTCTTGGTGAAGTTCAGATTCAAGAAAGAGCCACGGTCATAAAGACCATCTGAAGCTCAAGATGACTCTTTACACCTAATATCGGACAAATCATCATGGTCCAGGAAACCTGTAGAATAATGAAGCTCGTTTGTTCGGCAGACAGAATGCATACGCGATCTCCCATCGCTCTGTGAATCATTCAGCTGGATTGAAACGTGCATTTCGGCGTCATGTTGATGTATATCCTCACTGTCATGTGCACTTTTTTTGTTTCCGTGAATGAAGACGACTCAATTCAGTTCATTTCTTAAAATGCCGTAGAGAATACTCTTTTCGTTCCACCTCTCACTTATACACCGTTTCATTGAAAAACTGTCAGTTCTTCGTTGTTATGATATGTTGCTACCTGTGCAGATTGCTTTTGTACATATTTATGTGCTTTACTCTTATTTTCCTGTCTGTGGGACCATTCGCCTTTGCACATTTTTCGTATTTTGCTTCCTGCTTGTGCGAATAAACTCACCAATGCGAGCGGACAAGGCGTTCCCACACTTCTCATCGCAGATGTAAATTTGCACATGCGCGTGAGGATGCCGCCCAGTACTGAAATTGGCCGGAGTAATTTTATCTGCACAAAGATCTTGAGTGGGAATTGGAGGTACTGTGACCCTTAGGCGATTTGTAGTAACATAATGTCCGGAAGTGTTTAGGATCCCATTTTGTTCCCCATTATACGACAATGCCCGCTATATTCTGAGCAGTAGTAGTTCTTCTGTACTGATTACTTCACAACCACATAAACCTTCCAGGAGCTGCACATTCTGCAGAAGCAGGTTGTTGCGTTCGCTAACTGGCCCAATTCAGTTTAATGTGTCCCATAAAGAATGGTAGGTGGTCCACATTATCTTCTGAAACAAATTTTCTTGTACTAGAAGGTGAAGCATCACGTTTGATCGGCAGCATAACACCTTAATGAAGTATAACAGGCGCCTTCTAGGCATCTGATCGATCGTCTTTGGTTGCTGATGCTTCATTCGATACTTCTGAAGATTATGTGCGCCTCGCCCGCGCCCACCTCCGTTTTCTGTGCACTGCCAGCAGTGAATGTACAAATACATACAGGTGTGCTCTGAGTGCCCTGCTGAGCACGTTTCCATCACGCGTCGCATCACACTGCTGAAGGGTGTTTGATCACTTGCAGGCCACGTTCATTGATGGCGACGAGGCACTGAAGTGCGAAGTGTTTTCGTTCTCACCTTGCGGCTCTTTTTTGTTTCTGTATGGGCACTTTAAAAAGATGGTTTTAAATATGAAGCAGAAGGATTCATCTAGATAACAAACTAAAACATAAATGAACAGGTGCATATCATAAATGAAACAGCTGTTTATTTCGGTGCTTAATCGCGCACCGTTCATGAACCTATCGCTTCCAAGCTTATATCTCTTTTTGTTGCTCCCCCAAAATTCCCGAGCCCCAACCTCACCGTCCTTCTCTTCCAAACTGTACTACTGACAGTGGCGCAAATGTCATGGTGGGTGTTGCTAATCAATTAGCGTTATTCGAATTATGCAGCCGTATAATAAAGTCGATGAATGGAACTTGAGGTCAAGAATTTCTGTGCGGAGACGATGATTTGTGCTGAAAGGTGGTCATTGCTGGCAGTTTTTCGATTCGCATGTCGCTGTTACGATGCTGCAGACGTGGTTTATTTGAATGTTCACGTATATGTGATGCTGTTCAAAAATAGATTCAGTACCGACGTTGCCGGGCAGATGTTTTTTGGCCAGCGAGGAAAAAGCAGCTGTAATGCACCGAGCAGTTTCCTCTCATGGCGAAACCTGCGTGGTATGACTGCTCATCAGTAAACATTAGTGCTTCTTAGTCTTTTAGACTCATTAGGTGCCATAATAGAAGCGTTAAATTTGAATGGTTGGTTTCTAAGGCAACTCAGGCCCTTGGCTTCATCCCAAAACTGCCACTGGCGACTCTTAAAGTTCGCCTGAATCGATCGCATGTTGGTGTTGTTTCCGCTTCCGCCTAAGTAGTTCGTCCGTTTAAGTTGATGTTTTCAGCGTATGAAAGCAGACTGTTGAAGTCGTTCGATTGCGAAAATTGAGGTGAAGGTGAGTGAAAATTGCATTTGCAGCACGCACTGTTTTGAAGTCTCGATGGAGGGGTGGGGAAGTTGCTGTGCTTTCGTTGACATTTTAAGGGGGAAATGTAAAGGTATTAGAGGTGGCGCTGAGTGAGGCCTTATAGTTTCTTCAGTCCGTTTGGATGAGGTGTATCATCGGTGAGGAAGAAGCTCTCGTTAACTTTGCATGCGGATTTATTAATTTCTCATTAGGTATTTATTGAATCTTCCATCTATCGGCAGTTCCCGTTTTTCTTTTTTCGTCCAAAGTTGTCTCATTTTTCCCCGCATTCAATATTACATCTTCGGATTTGCTAGCTAGAACGGAGGACTTATATTCCACGAATATTGTCTTACTGAGGGATAATCTCAGAATGACTTGTAATCAAAGTCGATTCACGATAGTTTCACTTTTAAGAGCGATATAACTTGTGAGGATTTTTCTTATGGATGGTGTTATGTAATTCTTTTTTTGTGTTTGAAGTCGTATTACATCTCCTCTCATGGCTCCTCTGCATTTTTTAATTTCTCTCATCTAAGGCCGCTTTTATTTTAATTCTTCTCATATGCACTCATATAGTTGACTTTATGGTGCTCTTCTCTGAGACATCATGGAATTGAAAGTAGGTAATAGTTCGCTTGACGAAACAGTCAGCGAGGTCGTCTGACTACAAGGCACTGAGTATGAAGCTGAGCGTCTCCATCGACTTTCTCCTCGATGTGCTCGAACAGCCAGTAGCGTTATTGTCCGCTAGGATGAGTCGGCAGCAAACGAGCCACGCCCGCAGCACCGTATCATTCGAGAGCTCTACGCGTTTTGGGATAGACTAACCGCCCTATTGGCGATTCTCTAAGGACGCAATTTTTGAGGATCCGGTCCTTATCTCCACTCATGTAAATCTCGAATATTGGTGTTGTGGATCGCTGTTCCGTCGCTGCAATTCCCCTCACAAGCGGTGATGTCAGTTGTGGGTCCCCAAGTTAACGATGATTTTTGAAAAGTACCGTTTCGCAAATAATAATGCTATGTCCATAACAGTCCTAATTGTGGTGTTAACCTGTATGGCTGTAAACTTTCATTTCTTTAAAGCGAATCCAGTTATGCCATCTCCTCATCTCCCCAATAGGGGTAAATTTGAACGCTTCAAAATGAGGACCAATTTTTGTTGGGTCTCTAGTGCATGCCTGACCGCGTCAGTCTTCTTCACCATATTATTTCGTTACATCTCCGTGCTCGTCATCGTCAGACTATGAGACAGAAGAATCGAAGAGAGGGAAGAAAGTGTATGTGGGTAGATGGACGTCGTTTTGGTCGATAGATGTGATCTGAACATGCAGTCGATCATAGATCTTGCAGAGAACCGCCCAGCTGTGTTGTGAGTCTTTGTTTTGAATGAGCAAATTGCAGTGCACGATGAGCGGTGAAGTGAATGGTGGTAACGGTGAAGGGATGCGTGTGCTACGTAACTCAGTCAAGGAGATGAACTTCACGTTGAACTGTGACGACGGAGATATGAAAAAGGTCGATGGAAACGCCGCCTCGGAGCATCCTTTCCAGAGAAGCGTTGCGAACATGAGGAACGAGACTGACTGCGTGGCTCGTATGCGCAGGGTGTGTTCTTTTGATTTAATTGAGCTCTTCCTCGCAACTCAATTCTCTCATCGGTGATGAGTGTCGTTAGAGTGATTTTTATGAATATATGCGGGTATATTTTTTAACTGAACGTGAGCACTGCTGCTTCCATTCGTCTCTTCGATCATTTATGGCGTTGAGTGAGTGAAGAAACATGTACGCATGGCTCTTTTCTTTTATTAGCGCAATCTTTGACGAATGTGGCCATTGAGCCATATATTTCAGTTTGTTCCAGAGAATTTAAAATGTAGCGGGGGGAGGGCAATTCTTGAAGAGTTCTATGCAGGAGGGAGGTAGAGAGAGAATGATTGATCGGTGGCTAAACGAGGTGCTTACTTTGCATCGTCACTATTTGCTACTACCACTTATTTGTTTTCAGCGAAGGTTGGGACAGCGGGCGAAGAAACATATGGAATATGTTTCCTAATCCACACAACGCCTTACTTAATCGATAAGACGAACGGAAGCAGTAGCAGTTACTTGTAATTTGACGTTGTTTGATATGCGGAGTGACAGTTGTGTGTAATGATTAGGTCATCAAGTGGATAGAAGCATTCGTGCACTTTTATCACCCATTTAGATGGATTCATGTAAATTTTTGTGTAGTGCGGCGAGGAGGGAGTAAAAAGGATTAGGAGATGAAGCTTTTTTTGGAAGCCGAAATATTGAGTTTAGTTGTTCGAAGTGATAGTCATTTCGAGTGTGGAGTCTGATGAGGTGCGAAATGAACGACCAGTGCGTTTCGATATGACAGTTCGTTTGCAGTGATAGGATTGAAGTTTCTTGGCGAATCATAACTATAAGTTTTTTCCTGCCTTCTCCAACGCTGACAGCACTATTCAGACAATTTCTTGCTCTCTGCTTTTGTTTCTGCCCGAAAATAAAATCGATGCTGAAGTTTATTCGTCGCAGATCGTTGTCGTAGCCACTCGCCGAATTCGAATAGGGTTTGCCGTGCACGCTGGCATGTATGGATGATTGATGCCATTCACGTGCAGTTCGCGTGTCACTCAGCTGATGTAACAGCTGCATTAATTGTTGCAGATTCAACACTTTAATCGATCTTTATTCAGATTCCATACGAAAATAGATCAGCAGATACTAATATTCTTTATTGCCATGAAACATCCAAATTTTTTTGCAATTTGCCCAGGTGTACTGAGGGATGAACCGTTGTATGCGTTTGAGGCACTGCCTGAACTTGGTCTAATAAGCATGCAGTGGGGCTCCTACTTACCCCTCCCCACCTCTTGCTCTTTCTTTTCGTCTCTCTCTGATCTGCATCTATAGATTATTAATAAGTTCGCTTCTTCCGATAAGCCGCGTGTAAAAAACTTAAATGGTAGCACTCAACCTTTGAAATATTGCCGAGGTGAGTTTCTGTGAAAACGTTTTCGTCAGGTTGCGATAAGTTGACAAAAGAATTTTGCCAGGTGAGGTGCCAATCGTCAGAAATCGAGCATTGCTAATTGTGCTCTTGTTTCCTCATCAATAGCCCCATTAGGGAAGAATAATTGTGCTCATAGAAACCGTTCTCCTCGTCTCGCATCGCCTTTAATGGCAAGTTGTTGTGATCGTCTGGCCGCTCAGAATAAGTGCTTGGAAGCGTCGACCAAAATTGGCTGTTTTGGCCCTCGTTGCATAAAGAAAGCAAAGCAGCACTGCCATTATTTTTTTATGCATAGTTCGTGCAAAAGACGGTTGCAAAGTATTCATTGCGTAGCGATGAAGTAAACCGCGAAAGTGATGAAGATGAAAGGCGACACGTTATTCATTTGATGCAGCCGCTCGTCTGTTATTGCGAAGGTGATTGTTATTCACGTGAAGAATAAAAGGGACGAAGACAGTGCATAATTGCTGAACATTTTTCCTTTCTTTTTTGCTTTCCACTTCGACAGTTGTCGAATTCTCAACAGTATTTCTCCGTTTTCTTTATCTCTCAGAAAGAACAATTTTGTTATTTAGCTTTTTAGTCTTTAGTGAGTGGAATGCGATCTTGGGAAAAATGCGTCATGAGCGAATTTCTCACCATACTGTTAAGCACCGTGCAAAGGATAAGGTAGTTCTAGTTGATGCAAAAAGCTCTCTGAAAGAATGTAGAAGTCTCTTGGTGGTCGAGAGGAGGGATGGGGAGGGAGGACTTGCCTGTTAAGTTTGACCAAAGTCGTAGACATGCACGCGTTTTTGTTTAAATTCTAGATTAAACTTACGAGAAAACCGGCTTTTCATCGAGAGCAGTAGAAGCCATGTTTGGGAAAGAGGATCAGCTGATTCTCGATGAGTGTCATCCTTCAAAGTTGAGACGAGACCGGGTAGTTATTCATTTGCAGCCGGAGATCATCCTGTTACCTGTTAGTGAAAGAGGTTACTTTTAAGGAATTGTCGAAGATATTGGTGAAGCTCGACGAGCAGCCTCCAAAGACGGAAAATATCGACGAGTTTTTGAGGGAGGCATCCAATGTTGTGTGTCAGCGATGGAAGGCGCGCGACAAATCATCAGAAATCGCCTTTCAGGTGAGAGCTGTTTGCTTTTAGCGTGCATTGTCCTTTTTGATTACTCTAAAGTTGGCTCAGATTTAACCTCAGCCATCTTCAACTCATCACTAACCTCCCTGGCATGTGCTTCTCATTTTCTTATTGGTGTAGCCCCTGTCCCACTTTCAACATGAGAACGGAAAGACATTTTGTGAGGGGGAATAGGGGAAAATGGCGACAGACGTGATTTTTTATTAGGTTCCCCGTTTTCAAGTGGAATTGGTGCCTGTTAATCTTTACTAGCAAGTCGCCCATTCACTTCCTTCTCCCCACCAGCTTCTCAGTTTTTGAATGAAGTTGAGGCTGTGGTAAAGGACATGTGGGTCTTTTGTGCGCAGCCGTTATTGAATTCTTTGTTGCACTGCTTTCATTTCTTTGCAACAGTACGTATTTTTGGCATGTCCTTCTGTTGCGATTCGGAAAATGTCGTGCACTTTTTTTTAATTTCCAGGTAGTTTTCTACGAATTCTAATTAAGGATTTCCGCTCCTAGATTGAATTAGTTCCTGCATTAGCCTATTTTCTGAATATTTTGCGTGTGTCGTATGGCTATTCCAGATCATCATATGAGGACTAATTATTTCTCAGGGTATGCTCATTGTATTGGAATTTTGCCTTTCGTTCACTACGCAACACGATGCGGCATTCGACTATTTCGTTTCCTTGCTCGGTTACAATTCAGTAGCGTTTTGGCGATTGGCGATTCCGTTAATCTACGATTCCGATCTTTCCTCGGGAACTCATTTTCGTGATGCGCTTCTTTTTTCACTAGCGCTCTACGATATAAACAACAGTAAAAATCGTCTCAGGTATCGAAGCAATTTTCGAGATATTTACTGCATTTTTTTATTCTGCCTAGAAAGGATTCGATGAAGTGCTACATGGGTTTAGGCATGAAGGTAATCCACAAACGAGAAAAAACTCTGAAATTCTCGAATTTTTGCAATTAACATCGATGTATCCGTTTGTGTCATAAACAATACGAACGAATACATTGATGCTGATTCCTTTTACATCTAGTTCCTGCATTGCAAAAGCGGTACGTTAATTGGCAAGTCAAGCCTGTATCTGTTCAGCATGAGGTGAACCGTGGGTTATGCAGCTGATGTAGATTGAAGGCTGCCCATCGTGCAAATGCTGCATTAGAAGGACCGCATTATATGCATGTTGGTTGATAAAACTCTTTTACTATAATTTGGTTTGTTTTTAGAGAGCTTTATGCTGCTGTACCAGGGGTGAGACAGAGTATGTTGGGCATCCACGCAAAACGATTCGGTGAAAAATATCGCCATCTTCAAGTTAGTTGGAAATTACTTTCATTTAACTCTTGTAGTGATGGCATCCATCGCCTTTGACTGACCAAGTTTGAAATCTCGACTTCTAAAGAATTTTTACTTTTAACCTTCCCCACCTCCCCAACCCGTCGTCTCAATAAAATCATTTACACCGTCAGTTTGTTTTGCGCGATTTTAAGACACACTTTGAAAGTCGCTACGGATCCGATTTGATTCGGTTGAACTGTGCAAAAGAATTTATAGGGGAACCGAGCTTCGCAGTTGTTGGTGACTGTTGGCGGTTAAAGAGGTTGAGGCGCCGGCATATCTGAAGTTCCACAGTTGATCCTTTTCTGTTTCCTTCAAAGGCCCCTGTTATTTTCACTTAATTTATAATTCAGTCTACCTGAGTGGATTGTTACGCGGGCATTTTTCTCCATTTCAGAGCACTTTCCATTTGCTTCTTGGCTGCATTTCTTTTGCAGCTTCCTTATTTCCCTAAAGTTTTATCTTCGCTTATTATGATTCGTTCAGCATTTGAATGCAGTAATGCAGTAATATGCCAGTTACTAGTGATAATAGAGTTTTTTGAAGAACGGGCAGTTCATAGAAACATCAGAAAGTTGTTTAGCTGCTAGCATTTATTTGAAAGTATTTTGCACATACTAGCGAGCTGTTCGTTTATTTCTAGCATTTGAGCATTGGTTGCTTTTGAAATTGCTGTGGTGAAAGTTGCTCACTGAGAGTTGAAAAATTGTTCGATGTTGAATGTTGTGAAACGATATGAACAGATGGTGCGAAGTCGAGCGAGTTCACGAGTGTCAAGTCGAAGAGGTTCCATCGAGAATCTGTCGGATTTGCCAAATGATGTGGTCGTGGATGACGTTACGAGCGATGCGGTAGCGGATGCTCTTGCGGCCGGTGGTCTCGCCGACACCACTCACCACAAGGTTATTTTTTCTTGATATCCAGCATCGAGATCTAACTATGCAGTGATAGCTTACTTGATATAATTTTCTATAAAGCGGAAGATTGCAGCTCAGCTTCTGGAGGGTTATTCTCGCTTTTGAACTGTAAACTATTTCTCTTACCATATAACTGTCGTATTCATTCGGCTATCGCTCCAACAGTCTATAATGAAAGAATAATTACGTTTCATCCATGATACAACAATCACATTTGTACGATGTCTATAGCGGTGGAAGTTGTGTAATCTTACTTACTTATTAGAACGCCCATTTTGTAGATTGCATCTTTCACCACTTTCCTTGTCTTTATGAATCAAGGAGGCTAAATTTCTGTATTTTTCTCCTATAAGCTCCACGGAATGTAGTGATTTCTTACAATAAGATCTTTTAGGATTGATCCTGTGCAATTCCAGATCATTTGGATATTTCAATTGCGTTTGGGCATCGTCTGTATGAGTCGAAATTACACTTCTAGGTCGAAAGTTTATATTTACTTGCATGCAACTTTAGCAATTGCAACTAAAACACCTCTTTATTTTCGTTGTTTTCTGCGCAGCACTTCTAATATTTGGTTGAAATTGGCTCATGATTTGGATTTGAAACGCATTTTCCTCACACTCCAAAATGAATAAACCTAAGCAGCAATCTGATTCTCTTTGAGCAAATTGCAGTCGATAGTATTAAGGATGTGTTGACTCGAGTGTCATCACATCTGAAACTTTCTCAATCCGTTAAACTGTTGTTTGTTATTTAACGTTGTTATTGCTACCTATTAATGTTCTTCTTGGTTTTATGGGAGCCATCGAATAGTAACGGTTTTCTGAGAGCTTCTGGACTCCGAGCTTGTTTCACATCACAAGCTTCCGTTCCTACTTCTACTACATCTTTTAAGTAAGCATATAATCGTCTCTTATATAGTGCTGATTTCGCATCCTTGCGACTTTCTTGTTTCGTGAAGACTGTGTGGATCCACTAGTGGTCGGAATTTGATTGTGTTCGCTGTTATTATTTTGAGAAATCGTGTTGTTTGTATGTGCTGATTGATGGCAGCCAGCTGCCAGCTGTGATTTGCTTCTTAGACATTTCACACGTCTCATCTGTAGCGCTCTCTCTTCCAGGCAGTGCAAACTTTAATCTCGTGGCAGCACTTTTGATTCCGAATTTGTCACACACGCATTCACTAACAGAGATATTACTGCAGCTGTAACTGTGTGTTAATAACATATTGGCATTGATTCTTAAAGGTTACTTTCTACTTCGTGCAGACAGCGCATGGAACATCATCCATATTGATTCCGTTATATGTGATCTGCGTGTAGAATGTTGCGATGTGTATGCCGAAATACCCGTAGGCAGAAGAGATTTCTGAAAGAGGGAGAGGGTTATGGGAGTTTTCCCGGTGCTTTCAATTGTTATTTAAGCTGTTATATGTGGCTGAATATGGGTCTTCTTGAATTGTGACCTTTTTGTTCAACGCCGTCAAGAAGTGAAGCACTTTAGATTTCGAATCTCCCTTTTATATTAAAGTATATCCTAAGCACCTTTTAATTTATTCGTGTTTTATGATAGGAGTGGTTTATTAATGCAAATGTAGAAGAGCGGTAAATGGGAAAAACATCGAGATAAAGGCAAACTGGTTTAATTTTTGATTTGAGCTTCTCATACAACGCAAAAAGCAAGAGCGTCGGATTTTCATCTATACGGACAACTATAGTTGACTGTAATAGACTGGAGCGCAGATAACGGAAATCAGTTAGCAACTGCTATAATAGGAATTTAATCGATCTATGCTGAAATGACGACTTTTTCGAAAATAAAAGATAGGTGGTCTCTAAGCATCGAAGATAGTTGGAGCAAGAAATTTTGATGATCAGCGCTAGCCATGTGTATTATTTTCAAAGCAGCAGTGAGCTCGGTGAACCACTAGACAAAAAGCACGAGAATCGACCAGATTTAACAGTTTCAAAAGTAGCCGTCAGAATAGTTTTCATGAGCTGCAAATGAAAAGGCTATATCGGAAAGTATCGCACAACAATTGACATCGTGTAGTTTTCTCCTTGTCAGGGCGCACGGATCAAATGTTTGAGCATAATGACGAATTTGTTGCAGTTTGTTGCTCATTTTTCTCGCATGCCGTTTTTTGATCACCATTCGGCTTAAGGATTGGAGGAGACCCAAATGCGGGGTAAAACATCACTATTCCGCAGGCAAAATCACGATTTGTATGTAACTGTAATAAATTAGCAAAAAGATAATCGATGGCCTAGAAAAGAAAATTTCGCTGTAGTGCAGAAGTGAATAGATCTGTCTGTTTCATGCTTCCAGAGTGCACTCTTGTTGACTGATTCGAGCGCTAAAGAGGAAGGAATATAGAGGACGGGTGGTCTAGGAAGAGTTGCAAACTTGATTTGTGACCGGGAGGGGACTGCGTTTTCATATTGGTCGCTTTCAAATTACACCACACGTCGCATTTTTCTGTAGGGCGCTCTTACTTTTTCGCTGAATGTAAGTTACCATTTGAGGGAGTGAGTATTTAGTATTTCCTAAATGAGGTTGTTGAAAATGTCCTTCCGCATCAGAGTGTGCCCCATACATGTTCCAGGTTCGGAGAGAATCGCCAGTGCTTTAACTGCTGAGCGAGGAAGGGAGATGCCAGACAAAGAAAATTTTGTTTTTTGGGTAGGGAGAGGCGAACTGTCCTCTTGATATCGAAGAAGAAGTTTCACTAACGAACGCAGACCTTCATTATCTGTAGTGAATTTCTTTTACTCATTAAAATTTTCAAAACTGAGTCTTCAGTGCATAATTCGCCACAGAAGTACTCGGGATTTAAAATTTCTCAAAATACTCCGAGGATGTTTAAGATGTTTTTTTACTTGCAGCAAAGGGTAATCAACGTATCAAACGCACCACCAGTATCTCTTACGCGTAAAGGAAGCGGTTGTTGGGAGATAAAGCAAGGTAGTGGCGGACTGGTCGCATGTGTCGATCCTGTGATGAGCGTCGATAAGGAGAATATCTGGCTAGCGAATCTCGGTGTCAACGTACAAAGTCCCAGTGATCGTGTTTCTGAATCTGAGCAGGTATTTGCTTGCGATCTTAACTAAGTTGAAGAATTGAATTATTTTCTCTTCTCATTGAAGCAGGTCATTTATATTTAGAGCCGACATAGGACATTTCTTTTGTAGCGTTCAGCGGCGAAATGAAACAATTATTACTTCCATTTTCCTCTTTTATGATAATATCCTGGTCTGTTCACAGGTGGATTATTGTACGTATAGGATATTTATGCGCTTATCTGTGTCTGTAAGCGTAGATATGATTTTCATTCGTCAAGTATGATTTTTAGATGATTTCGACTAGTGAATATTGCATTATTTCTACATGCTTAGCAGGTAGTTGTGCTGGAGCCTGGTTTTACTGATTTCCAGGTGAAATTTGTTCCTTATGTGAAATATTTTATTGAGGATATGGTTCCACCGTCCACAAATTCTCTCGGACTACCACTTCTTCGTCAAGCGAATGCAGGTGAAATATTCCACGTTCTGGAAGACGACGATCAGAAAACGGCGAACCTAACTGAGAATGAGCGCGATGTCGAGTTAGTGAAATCTCACGCTTCTTGTTGCGTTTGACATTATATATATGCGTAGCATCACGCTGAGGGCATAAAATTTCTCGATGTAGATGCAGTTGTAGTGACAGCTTATAATATCAGGCGGGATGAAAGTAATGACGAATTGTAGAATGAGTTTGCAAACGGTGGGTGGATGAGGAGAGCTATATTGCCACGTAGTGTTTTGTCAACGTTCAGCCTTTTCAGGAGAGACATGTCGCTGCTCTCGGTGCTGCACGATTACAACAAAACAAATTATCAACTGAATCCGGTAATCGTCAATCAGGAAGATTATAATACATATTACGGTGGCATAAGCAATGGTCTTCTTTGGCCTGCGCTGCATAATTTGCCGGAATATATCGTCAAAGATTACGACGATCCTGTGGTTGGTGTTTTGATTAATAGATTTGTGATGGGTTGCGACGTTTTTATTAGGTTTTCTTTGTGATAGTTTGAGGAAATGTTTTTAGTGTTTGAGATCAAAGCCGTTAGTATTTCAGATAATGTTTGTCGAAAAAGCACGACATATTTTGACAGATTAGGTGCACTTTTTAAAAGCTTTTTTCCTTCCTTTAAAAAATACACGTTGTGATGAAGAATGGTTAGCATTTTTTAATACCACTATAAGAACGCTAAGAGGTGGAAGTTACCCGAATTGAACATGAGACTGAGGAGAGGAGAAGGAACGTCTAGGAGGCACCTGGAGGGAAGCATTGCGTTCAATGCTTGTGTGCTTAATTTCACGTTGACCCCTCATATCCGGTTCTTGTACATTATGCTCCTTGCGGGAACCTGATAATGCCTTGTGATGGCAGACGACGCGTTAGTGCACTTCATTACTAATGCCTCTCTCTCTTTGAAGACGAATCTCGCTTCTTTTTTTTGAATTTACAATGTAACAAGCGAGTGCATTGCATCGACTGCCTATGTAGTTGTAATATTTCACATGGCGTCGTGTTTTTCAGAGTAAACAATAGTGGTGAGTCGGCTACTTTTTCATATCCATAGATAACATCAAAATTTTCTTTGATAAGTTTGAGAGCAGGCATAAGAGGAAGGCAGAGGGTGGGGGTGCTAGGGAGCCCTACTTACGTGGAGGGTGTTTTATGTTGAATTGTGTGACGTGGGCAACGTGAAGCACATACTATTCTATCAAGGCAGAATGTGCCTTGAAGACGGCATCCTCGTCGGGTTTGAAAACATTTTCGGTCATTTATTGGCATCGGTAATCAGCAGAGGAGTTTGTAGTGTTCTGCTGGTGGATGAGATTTGTGTTGAAGGTTCTGCGTGAGCACTGGTGTGCGTACGTCCGTGTCAACTATCAATTCGGCATAAACGCAGTCAGAAACAGTCGTCCACAGGACTTCATTTGGATTCACGATTACCATCTAATTCTAACTGGGCAAATGATGAGAAGTCTCGACAGCAATCTTGAAGTGCGTTCTATGGTTTTTGCAAATCGTAATAAGTTTCAGTGTACTTATTTTAGTTTATGAGCAATGAGCTTCTTACATGAATTCTTATAACTTTCACAGTTTATAGCTCATCGGAGAGTATGACTTCTAATGACTGTTTCTCCTTGCAAGTGACGAAAGTCGATTCATATGTCACATTTTTCTTAGCCTTCGCGAATGTCAGCTCTTTGAAGTGCTCAGGAAGTGTAGGGTTTACTAGACAAGGCTTGGGTTGAATGCCACCTGCAAGGAAAAATATTCGAGATTAAACGACCTGTCCATTCACATGAGAGCGTCACTTAACACCATCTTGACGGCGCTTTCAGTGCGGTGGTTATTTCGTTAGTGAGGCGTTTGTACAACATTAAGCTTCAATGCGAGATGAGTAGATTCATGTCTGACGAAGCCGTTGTTTTCGGCAGTTACACAGTTCACAGACATTGAAGTTTTCTGTAAACACTGATGTTGTTTTTCAGATTATTTTTGTTTACACGTTGTGCGGTAGTGGCTGTATTGTCACTGCTGCTCGATGACTGCAAGTTGAGGAGATTCCTGCTTCAGTCGCTTTTAGTTCTCAGTATGTGATTAAAGAGTCGCTATGTTCGAAAGTTTATAATGCTCACGTTCTCATTCATATTACTGATGCTTCATCTTTCAAGGGGAAGTTTATTTCAGGTTTGGTGATTAGCCGCTGTGCCGCTAGAACACACGTATGTGGTTGAGAACTTTCGGCGCTGAGTGAAATTTGTTTCAGGTTGGATTCTTCCTCCACATTCCTTTCCAGCCTCCCGACAATTGGATGACAAAGTATGCCATCGTTGCTGAGCCAATCATGCGCGCACTTCTTCGATTTACGAAGGTATTTTTTCCTCGCATTTTATGACTATACCTGAGCGTTTCCTGGGGGAAGTGCTTAGTAGAAGATATGAGTATAATATAGCTAGTCGAAGCTCATATTTGAAAATGATATTGGTTAGTTGAGTTAATGTAAATGCAGCAGTGTTGGAAGGCTGGTGAATGTGGATTCACATGCGGTATAGGTGTTCATTTCCGGGTAATATTACTGAAGAATAGTGTTGTTAGTAATAACGACTTTGCTCATCGTTTATTTTTATTATCCTCATTTGATTTAGGCCGGCAGTGTGCTCCGTAGATGTGATGTATCGTTTAGCTGTTAAACTGGCAATGTCTTCCCACGCAAATGAAATTCTTGATCGAAATATGGAAATAGGTACGAATACTTTCTCTTTAAATATTGCTTAGGATGACAGATTCGTTATGTTGAACAATGAGCACGTAACAGATATTTGCGTGTACTTCAAGGTTGGTTTCCAAACGCATCGCGATCGCGCCAAGTATGTTGAGCTTGTGAGGAAGCATATTTCTCGCGTACGTATACAATATGAGAATACGGTCGACATATTTACCATCACGCATGAGGTAAGCAACACGTTTTAGTTTCAATAGTTTCATTTTGTTGCTTGCGCTTTCTCTGTTTTGAATCTTAACGTGGTACAGTTAGGATCGATTTTTGTATTTAACACAAGTTTTTTTTTTTCTTGTTCCAGAGTTCCCAAATTTAAGCACGTGCTGTTGTTTCCGATATGAATGATGTATAGCCGTTCTTTGCCTTAGTCAGGTAGCGCTCAATGAGGAGCTGTCTCTTCTGTTATCGATGCATTTACTTCCTTCTTTGTTGGATGAAGGGATTAAATGGAATGCAGTCGTTCTTAGAGCAGCAATGCGTGCAGCCTAATCGTTAATTTCGTATGTCACAAAGTCGCGCATATTATTTGTCCGCTGGAAAACAGTTGCGGCGTACTACGAGCAGGTAGGGTGTGTACTGATTGTTAGCTATAAGGCAGTGATTTGCAGTATCCGTATTGGACCAATTCGTATTGTTTTTTTTGTCAGCTTGCTGAATAATGCTATAAAAGTAGTGCTCAAAAGAATATTTTTTGCATCGTTCATATGAATAAATGAGTGGAAATATTCGAATGATTTTAAAATGTGCGAGGGAGCCATGCTGACTTGTTTTGTGAGTGTAGCTATTTGCTGGCAGTGATGATATTTAGTATTGACCGTCGAATATTATAGGGTTTCACTTGTTCGTTGGGCGTTTTCCCAGTTTCGATCAAGAACGAAGATTTTCTTTCGATTGCGAGGAATCCCGAAACGAAGATCCTTGCCCAGGATATCCGAAAAAATGTGCGTTCTCTATAATTTTTTTCTTCAAAAATAATTGGATGGTAAGCATTGCTGGTTCAAAATTGTCGAAGCGATTGTCTTCATCGTGTGGAGTGTCTCAAATTTTTTGCACATTAAATCATTATGTTATAGTGCTTTCTTCTCACTCTCAGCTTCATCCCGGCGAATATTTAGAATTATATTTTTCCTAAATTGGGTCGAATAAATACATATGCAACAAGAATTTAAAGCAGTCCTTTCAGTGATATCCGACTGAATTATTTTAATCTTGTGCTTTAACATTAGGCGTGAAAGTTGAATATGAATTTTGTTCGCTTTCTATTTTTATTCGTTGTAGAAACTTTTTGGCTTTTTGTTCGAGAGCATTTTATATCTCCTTTGTTCACATCCCATTCGTGTCAATGAATCGATGCCATACTCAGTTTCAAAGTTAGTGGTATCAAACATCGCGACTAGTTTGCCACCTAATATACCTTAAAGGCTCAATATTTTTAAATTAAACTTCGAGAAGGTTTTCATTATTTTTGTGGAGATAAAATCGGTGGCAAATAGAACACAACCTTTGTAATGCCTTTCTTTTCCTTTCTTTGTTTTCACTGTTTAAGGGCCTTGAGACAGCAATTTGCAGTGCTCGGGTAGTGCTTTACAGTGAATTGCTTGCATTTTTTTTCCAGCTTCTTTCGGCTGGTTCTGAAGAAGGTTGCATCTTTTTCTCAGTGGAGAGGTTCGACTATACAAAGGGCATTATGGAAAAACTTCAGGTAATGATTCAGCTACCTCTGATCCATCGTTGTCTATGTGGTGAGATTTCTTCATAAGTTTTATTGCAAGAATGCATCATTCACGATTCAAAGTCCCGATGAACTATGGTGGCGACATTTGGTGCCATTGATGTGTGGGCTCTTAGCGTGGTGTGATCTGTTCATTGTTAGTAAGCGTTAATATATGATTCTAGTCTACGCACGCCTTTCTTACATTACCTTGCTCACGTGACTTTGTTCTTATTCACTTGTCAGTTATTGCTATCATTATATGGGGTGGCATGCAATCGCCTCAGTTTCCACGCTGTGCAAAAAGGATGCTTGTTATTAACGAAGTTCGGATTTTTCGTTAGCCCGTATATTTGTTAAATAATGGATGATTGGTGGGTGAGTTTGAGTGTGAGAATATGATGGCTGTTATTAGTATAATAGCCTTTCTTTATTCATGACCATCGACTATTTTTATTAGTAATGCGCCCGAATTTCTCTTTCGAGCCTTTCAGGCATGGCAGCGTTATTTGGAAAAGCGTCCGGAGCGTGTTGGTCTCGACGTGCTCTTCCAAGTGGCTGTAACCAATCGCCGTTCAGTGGAATCATATCGCGTCTATCAGGATGCATGTGTCAGTCTCGCCGATGAAATCAACAAAAAGTTCAAATGCGAAAAGTATCCGAATTGGCGACCCGTCAAATTTGAGACCGAAGGTTGCGATATGCGTCTGTGAGATCGTTGCAGCGAAAAGTACTGGCATGCGTATGCGCGAGGCAGTATGATTATCAGGCATTACACCGATGAATACCTTATATTTTGTTTTTACGCCCTTCTCATGCGTGATATTCTCTTCACAGTAATTGAATTCAAAAAAAGCGATATTAGTGTGAAGGAGCATCTTTGTCCCAAAATTAAAAACCGTTCTAGAAGAGGCACTCATCACTAATATCTGTGCCGCTTCAGGCGTTCATTTGAAGTTTTGTCCACGTGAAAATGAGTGCCCTTCTTATTGCAAAGTACTCATTTTTATTTGTTTTAAAACTATCTGATTGCTGAAAACTGTGATTATGCCATAATAAGGGAATGAGAAGATGTTATGGGGAAAGAAATTTTTAATCAGCGTTAATTCTAGGTCTTCCACGTCCAAAGTTGGTTGCTCATTATTTGGCAATGGATGTTGGTGTGGTGACCCCTAAAAAAGATGGTATGAATCTGGTGGCTAAGGAGATGCTCGTATGTAATCCGAGTGCGGCACTGATTCTTTCGACCGGTGCTGGCACTGAAGTACAGCTTGGCAATGCGGGCTTCTATGCTCAAGACCAGCAGTGCTATTTCAGAGTGGAAGAAATTGGTGATGTTGAGGTGAGCTGGCACCTCTGTTAAGTGGTTGCTCTGTAATTTGAATTGTTGTTATTGTTATGAAGAAAGGGGACAAGTGGAGCAGTGCGAATGTTATGGCGTAAGTTTGGCACTTCTCTCATATTCGGGTATGGTTATTGGTCTAACAATTGGCAAGTTCTACAAGTTAGGGTTCTCGGGTAAATCGGATCCCAATGAATTTGGTCTCCAAGGTTGGTAGACGTCTTGTTGGAGGTATCATAGTGATACTTTATTGTCCCCTGGTGGCGAATGCGGATTTGAAGTGCTTGCCGTGGTGGGCCAGTGGTTGTTTTTATGTCTTTTAAGCGACTACTGCTTTGTTTATTTGATTTTTCCCCACATCGCATAGGTATGAGAAACTCTTCATTCTGTTATCCAGACAAAAAGAGAAAACTTCCGTCGAGGTTGGTGTCCTATGGGTTTTTTATTTGGAAGAAGAGAAACGGCTGAGGTTACAAATGAAGAGTTTAAAATGTTTTCCATGGACCGATTGTATTTTTGCTCATAGTTCAAAAAATATCCGATAGCGATTTATGAAAATTAATCGTTGCCTGATTCCGTTACTTTGTTGATGAGCAAATTTTTAGGAGTTCTCAGACGCCTTCTATAAGGCGGCCACGGAAACTCAGGAAGTACGGTTGGAGCATGGTAAACGCCTCAATCAGTTCCTTATTTGTCACGATATCGATGAATGGAGCACAGCTTTTTTGGATCCATCATGGACACACGAAGTTATTCGCCTCACTGAGGTTCCTTTATCAACTTAAATTTTGGACTCCTGAGACCAGCAGAACTACCATCTATTATTGCAGGTCTTTTGAAGGTGTTTTGCTGTGGCCGAATGATCCTGAAAATTGAGTTTCCTGAAGGAAGGCGCAAGAAGAGTCAAGGGAGTGATCGATAGCACTCAAGAATAAAGAATCACGGCTATTAATAAATTTTCATGCTCATGAGAGGACAGTATAGAGGTTCAGACGGAATCAGAGAGGTCGGGAGGCATATCAAAGAGAACGAGTAGAAGTTAATGCAAATTGGAAGTTAGTATCGTACGTAGAAAGTTACGCCTTTTCCATTTTTCGCACTCGACCTCAATATAAGGGTGAAACTCAGTTTCTTTCGCTGCAGACGTTGTGGTAGTATAAAGTTGCAATGTTTCGTAGTACTAATTATGTATTTCGCTTCATGCAAGGAATTTACACAAACATTGTATATAAAACGTACATCGTTTCAATACTCTGTTAAGCGGGTGATGAGATGGCATCATTTTAGTTGAAGCTTCTCGCTGACTTCTATCAGCTGATGGATAAAACTTGTCAAGTGAGACGACAGATTGCAGAACGTGTCCTCAAGGGTATTGCCATTCGTCCACATTTCGGGGTTTCACTTGAAAATGCTAAGGTAAGAAAATGTTTCTGCTGCTCTCAGTATTGTAGGTTTATCTTTTCTTTTGCTGGTGAAAAATAATAGAAGAGAAGCGGAGGAGAATATTCATTTAAATCTTATTATCTCACAAATTCGTATGTTATCAGAATAGCCGCATCGTTATTAGCCAATCTGATAGACTAACTAGAAGAATAGATTTCATTATTGCAGAGCTGTTTGAAGTAGTTTTAGGCTTCTAAGCTCAGTGTTTATGATAACTTAAGATTGTCGATTTCGTCAGCTAATATTAATAAGTGGATGTAAATTACACAAAAGGTTATTCTTGTAGCTTTTCT
This sequence comes from Parascaris univalens, assembly GCA_037576465.1. Taxonomy (NCBI): domain Eukaryota; kingdom Metazoa; phylum Nematoda; class Chromadorea; order Rhabditida; family Ascarididae; genus Parascaris; species Parascaris univalens. Next base: position 57,897,043 of record CM075173.1, on the reverse strand, counting down.
TGTTAAAATTAGCAGTTTGATAGATTTTTTCTGCCCATTCGTAAGCGTTCGGGTATTCGTTGCTAAACCGGTCGGGGATAATTTCAGCCAAAATAGGCGTCATGTTTTGAATGAATGGAAAAGGGGAAGGGAGGTAACGGAGCATGTAACTGATTGAGTCTCTCTCTATTGCGTGTTTCTTAACCGTGTTGTGCAAGTGTAGCAGGTTTCCACTGAACTGTTGTTGTGCTTGGCTTCTTGCCATGTTCCAGCGGTTGAAAAAGAAACCTGTTTGGTGGATGTATTCAATTGATTCTTTCCGTTGTTCATTTGTTTTCTGATTTTGCACCCGCAGAATGGAGACTTTTCGAGCATGTATCGTGACTGAGGACACTTTTATTTCAAACTGATGAGTAAGATTGTCCGACGAGCATTATTGTTCTTCGAAGATATGCTCCACTTTGAATGATGAAGCGACATAAATCGACGCTAGAAGCATGGAACTCCCAACTTCACCTTATTGGAATCTGTCCCTACAGCTTTCGACTATTTGTGGCTCTTTTGGGAAGCAAGGAGACATTTCTTCTTTTGCAAGTCCGAGGGCAGGCGATTGCCCTCCTTTAGCTGCAGCTGGAAAATTTTGCAGAAATTCAGTGTGGGTGATTCAAGAATGAAAGTTTCCTGAGTGATTATTTCCCACTGTTTTTGCTTAATTTGGTTCAGTTCGTTGTCGGCACTTGCAAATTCCACTTCTCGTGGCTAAATTATTTGACGGATTCAGTTTCTCTGTCATCTTGAAAATTCCGCCAAATCGTTATTGTCGAGACGCATCGTTAGAACAGGTTGGAATAATGTAACGAAAGCTTTCAGTCCTCGTTGGAAAATTCTTGCATACCAGGAACACATAAACTGGTGCTTGAGACGGCTGTGGGTTGCGACGATTCGGATGGAGGGGGCGGTCATCCATCGGCCAAGTTCGACGTCACAAACGAATTGGAGGAGTTGGATAAGGATCTTGCATTCTTGCAATTCATTCAAAGCGACGAAATTAACAATGTGGAGCAGTTTGTTGCAGTAAGTTCGCATAAGTATTGTGATGCCTCCAGATGTCGTTGAACTGAACGGCTTCGGTGATAAAATTCCTGTTTCAGTATTAGGTGAGCAGGCACAGTTGTGTCGTAGACTACTTTCCTTCATGAGAGGATTAAAAACTCGGAATCCATTTGCGCCGGCATATTTGTCATAGCTCGATAGTATTTTTACCTTTGATGGACATGTGTTGCACTCTTTCACACCCTTTGTGTTTAATTGCAGTGAGGGTATTTCTCATTCGTGCGACTGACAGTTCTATCTTTCAGACACTTGGACGATTCCATCCATCAGGACCAGAGGCTTTCAAGGAAGAGGTGGAGAAAGCCTTCGCACTCCTATCGCGAGGTGATCATTTTCACTATTTGTTTACGGATCGTGACGGCACTTTGAAGTCCTATTCGTGCTCATATCCGGCGAGTATTCAACCAGCATATTCTGCTGTTATTCAGGTCTGTTAATTCCTTCATACTCATCCACCGTCACTTTTAATCGGCGGGGTTAGGTGACCGTTACTGCAAGCTATGTTGGTAGTTTAAAGGTGAGATCTGTTATGAGTGTTTAACATCTACAGCATTCAAGTGTGAAACAGATGCTTGACGTGAGATGTTGACAGGTTTTTTCACCTTATTACGGAGCTGTTTTCGGTTACCAAAAGGCCACCTCTAAATTTTATTTTTTTGGCTAAGGGTGGATTTCTTGAAAATTTAGGTGCGCGAATTTCATTTGTTTATAAGTTCATCGCTACCGGCCCGCTCACTTTTGCCCCGTCATTTTTCAGTCCAGCTTAGAGCAGTAATATCCCACAATTACACGCGCTATCCTATTAAATCGGACTCTTGCGAACTTTACTGTGTACGGACATCTTTCGTTAAACCAGTCAGTCTTGATTCCGTCCTCGATGTCTTCAAGTGGCATGCTGAGGTAATGAACATATGTTGATTGTTGTTCAAATGATATTTCATTGATTCCAGGCGCAATTCGCTCGTCGTTGTGCACAATTCTGCGCGATTGTCACCACATCACCACTGATGCATATTGGTATTTTAAATGTCAGCTCGATGCCCGAAGGTTTGTTATGAAGCTTCAAATGTTTTCAGTGGCTGAAAAGAGTCAAGGCGATTCGTTTTCTATTTGAAGCTGAAATAGATATGGATGTTTTCGAGGCACTATCAAAGATTCATAATTACTTCTTAAAACAGTCACCTTTCTTTAAGGTGGAATTTCTATTAACGTTTTGTTGAATAGCAGTTGTATAGCTGGCGAAGAATCGCGTATGTTATTTATTCAGTAGTGAGAGATAATGGGTATAAATTCAGTTTCAGCCTGCCATTTACCGCCTTATTGAAGACAAAAAAAGCTGAAAAACGTGAGCAACAAAGAGAAAAAGTTGCTGACAACGTGTTGAGACTTTTCTTCTTCAAGGTTACTATGCGTATGGGGCATCAGCTGGACGCGAATGGTATATGAATCCAGCGATGCAGTTCAAGGATGACACTATCAACGAAGAGGATCTCGCCTTGCTCAACAATGTTTTTGAAAAGGTGGAACATTTCGTTGTTATGATTTCTCGTTTTTATTGGAATGAATTTTCATAGTTCCGTGTAATGCTACGATTTTTGACTAGTAATGCACTGAAATGTAATCTTTCGTTGTGTCTTGCAACCCCTTCGTCGTATATACTTTTGGTTGGTTGCCAAGACTTCAATATGTTCCCTTACTGCCTTCTTTCCGTCAGTTCGAATCCTTCTATTGCTTTAATTTTGTGTTTATTTAGGTGGTAAATAAGGCCCCGTAATTTTCTAATATACACCTGATTTTTGGAGTTAATGTTCGCCGATCATTTCCTCCGATATAAGTCTTTTCGGAAGGGCTGCGGATGTTATATGCTTCCGCGTCAGTGAAAAACTTAATGGAGAAACGTTTAATGTAACGTGTTAGCATCACCCCCTCAGAATGCGGAATGTTTTTTTTTTATTTTTGACGTCGAGGTCTCTTTCCAACAGACATGACCTTCTTTGTTGTTCTATTGTTGTTGTTTTTTTTTCACGTTCTAGAGGAGCGTTCGTTTGAAATGCGTCCTTTGAAGGTGGAGGAATTGCTGGAACAGCCCGAGTATCGCAATTTCACATGGATTGGTTCAGGCCTGCAGAAACATTATGGGCACATCACCATCGCTCGTCAGGATATCAACAACTCGGTGCCAAAACATCGTTCCGCACTTCTGTATGTTCCTTTTATTTGCTTCTTTTACTCTCACTACTTTCGCTTAGTAGTCGGTTATCTGATAGTGGTGAACATGTTTTTCTTGAACATTCATTTTTAGCGCTTCCAGGCCGGATATTTTCTTGTTTTCCTAATTTACTGTATGGGTAGGTTTAGTTGCTTCTTTCTTTTGCTCGTTTTCCACTTTTTTCTTGTTTTCTTCCCGGTATTCTCTTTCTTTTTACATCCATCCGCGTAATCATTATATGTCTGTCGAATTCCAATTTTTATCTCTTTTTATGTTATATCCGAATGAGTGCCTTCGGCAATGTGTCGGTAACATAATATCTAGTCATTAGTGGAGTATCAGAAAATGTGTTAGATGATAAATTAAGTGGTGTAGAAACCTGTGCCATGAGTTTTCGAGGTGATAGGACTGTGAGATGCAGATTAATTTTTCTTTTCTTCTCTTCAGATACGAAGCGGTGAATAAAATAGTCGATGAAGTGGATCCAACTGGCTCAACGTTAACGCTACGCGAGAGTGACTACGACTTGAAAATTTTCACAAAGGTTTCAAATAGTTTGTTCTGCGTAAAAAGAACGCGCTGTATTACCTCTTGTTGTGTTGTTGAGTCGCAGGGATGCAGTAGAAGCGGGATGTGCTCCATGGTAGATAATGCAAGACACGATCGTCGTGTTTAGTGTACGTGCTTGACCGCAATTCAGATTTGCAGGTTTTAGGTATGACTGCTTCTTTCAATGGCTGTTATGCGGCCAAGCACTTAATGGTGGTTAAATATCCTCTTCGGTTTGAATGTCTTCCTCCATTTTATGTGCTCTGAAATTTTTCATTGTTACAAAGTGATAAGCCGAGTTTAACTGTTGTTGACAGGCGAAACTCTCTGGGCGTATATTCAACAAAGGACATGGCATCCGGCTCATCGAGAGAAAGATGGGTCTTAAGATGAACGAAGGACGTATTCTAGTATGCGGTGATTCCGAGACCGATTTGCCAATGCTTGAAGAGTGCTTGGCATGCTCGCCGAAGAATGTCTATACGATCTGGGTGACATCTAATCCTCAGCTGCAGGAAAAAGTTCGATCTTCGTGCACCGCGTATGGAAATGATAATTTTGTATTCGTCTCATGTCCAGAGGTTTGTTTTTTTAAAATTTCTCATAAGTGAGAAGGAGAGCAGGCCGGATAAAAAGTTTGAGCTGCTGTAGGTCACACTATATTCCTGAGGAGGACATCTTGGGAATCTTTTTCCGGTATGGTTGATCCTCATTTGTGTTAGTCCAAAATGGTAGCTAATGTTCACACTAATTCAGAAGTTTTATCTGCACATACTGACTTGGTTGTACTCCTCCTTCTTCCGTCTACTTGTTAGCTACTCATACGACGCTGATCTCGGAGTCCGAGAATCTCTCTGAGAAATACATTTGCATTCAAATAGGTGGTACTTCTTTTAGCTTCGTTTTTGAGATATTCGAATGTTTCGTTTTTAAGCGCCCTTGTAGTGGCCGTTAGTTGTATTGGAACGTTTCAAATTACGTTCTGTGATCAGTTCATTGGAAGGGACTGAATGAAGCACTCAATCAGAAAAAGGTCCATTTTGCCTGTTCTGTTGACAGAAGTCGATTTTATTGACGCCATTTTAGAATCATTGGTAACATTCATGCGTAAAATAGCGACGTCGTTCGTTGAACCTTCTGGAACTTGTATTCGCTGGGAATTTCTAATACCTGCAGGAGCGATTTTTAGGGACAATATAGGAGCCCGTCAAGCATTCAGTAACTTCCTCACTTCGCGTTGTCTTATTTATTCTGCATATTCAGGTACTGCTCGGTGCAATGGCAAATGCAACAGTGCGTGAGATCAAAATTCGGCCACATTATGCCGATGGGGAGGATGAGGAGTGATCGCCAAGTCTTGAGTTGTATATTTATAAGATAGTAGTGCCGTCGGATGGCAGTAGGCCATTATTTTAATGGGTCATATGGATTTGCAAAGCTGGGAGTGTAGAATGATTGGGGAGTGAGAGGGTATAAGTTGTTTTGTTGGTTTCGGAGATTATTTCAGCTAGAGTGAAGCGGATGGTTTCTATCTAAAATGGGTGCGGGAGGAAGTGGAAAGGGTGAGAAGGTGATGTCTTCTACAACTGGAAATCAGAGGGCAAATGGGGTCACTGAAATGTTGTTAAGGCAGATCAAGACGCTAGTTCATTTTCGATTTTCACGCGCAGTTTGTGCGCGGCCTTATTTCATCTACGGTTTTTTATCTCGTGGTAAGTGTGTCGTTATTTGACGCCACATTACTGCGTATTGTACGGATTACTCGTTTGAATGCATTTCTTGCTTGTAAACAAATTTAGACACATATCTCGTTGGGTATGTAGTAATGTTTTTCGTCGACACGATATATGGAATTAACTGGAAAGTATTCTTGAATACGTTGATATTCGGAGCTGAAGTGCATCTTTCATGTTTACATCTCGATTATGTACTAGATTTATGAGCACACGTTGACCCTTATACGACGAGCGGTATTTATTGCCCTCGATTGTAGTCGACGATCTTTTAATATCCAGCTTCTTTGGGTGGGCGCTCGCGCCTGCACTATTTCCAGGATTTAAAAGTTGTGCGTTGTGAACCCGAGAGAAAGATATCGTCGCACTCAATTCCACTGACTCTTCCAGGTTTGTAATTTGTTTTAGGTTTGTTTTAGTTTCAGTTGTTTTCGAGATGTTCTCGATTTCATCGTGTAGTTTTACAAGCAATCTCAGTGAGAACTGATACCATTTTCTTTCTCTTTTTTGTTTTTTATCTCTAGCGTCATGTTCTCATGCTATTTGATGGGTACCATGTAAATTGTGAAGCTGGCAGATACTTGCAGGTGGTCATCAGTTTTTGATTTATTCTCCCCTGCTAGGCGATCGCAAAATAGTTCAGGAGACCTTTTTTGATGTTTGATTTGCTGATGTTTGCAAACGTTAATGATAAACGTATTTTCTATAGTAATGTTGGCTTCATACGTCATGAACAATATTCACTCGACAACTATCTCATATCTCGAGGTTTCTTAGTCAATCTCATCCTCTGCTAATGAGCAGTGAGATCATATTTATTTAGCCATGCGAGGCTATTCCAATCTAAAGGTGCTTATCGGGGTTCGTGTCGGAAGATCGAGATGTGATTATGTGAAATGTTGCTGGGCTCAACCAGTTATTATTTCCAAACAAAAGCCCACTTCGCGGGACCTTGCATCATGTCTCCAGCTGGCAAAGTGTTCGGCTTCGTGTTGATCTATAATAGCATCCCTTTTGGACATTGGCAAGACGACCTGTACTTTTTGGTGACATATACATAATGGATGCATCAGATCAGAGGCACAGTAGGAAAGAGATCGGGGAGGTTGGGAGGGGGAGAGATCATGTTTAGTTTCACGTCTTGAAAGATCCCAAGTGAGATTCCTCATTCATCTCGAAAACCTTTTAATAATGTTTATTTATGTTTTCATAGAGAAAGACGATGATACGAGAAGTCCGAAACGTAAAGACAGCATTAATGGGCTTATGTTAGGGGATGGGATGTTATTCCTATCCGAATAAAAGGTGTCCACGTTTCGACCCTTATCTGTTGGCGTATACACCTGGGTTAAGCGCGGGCGATCGTCAGCATGAAATGTTATTAGTAGAGGAGGGTAAGACTGACGTTATAAGGACGTGTTGTGAAAAAGATAAAGAAGGGGAATCTCGTCACTGCTATCCGCTTTTCTTCTTTTTGCGACAGTCGGCGTTTAAGAACTTGAATTAGGTCCTCCTTTAGTGCCGTCTTCCACTCTAATACCACAAAAAGTTTTGTCCTAAATCGAAAATATGAGTAGCGCTAGGTAATAAATTAAAACGCTTGGATGATACTAGATGGTATATGATCGAGTGGTGAGATCGCCGCTAAACAAACACACAGCTGCTTAGTGGATGAGGCAAAACTACTCGACAAGTTTGTTTAAAGCCGACATGAAATGTGCTGTTAACATATCGATGAAGGAGATGTATTGGAATGCCCCTAACGTAGGAAACTTAGGTTGAAGATGTGACACTTCGCAAGCGAAGAGCAGCATAAGATGATAAAGGTTATCACCGAACTAACGAAACTATTAATTGAAAAAGAGTCCATCAGCTAAGAATTTGAAAATGCAAGTAGCCATAATCATTGCGATTCGTCCGAACGTCGAACGAACATCGAAATGAAACAAAATTCCAATTGCATTCATGCTGTTGTGCAACGTAAACATAAAATTACCAATAACCACGTAGAAGATATTCACCAATAACCACGTAGAAGATATTCCCTTTAGTTGACATTTTAATAGTTGCAACCGTGGTTCCTCCATACGAGCGACAAGCTAGCAGATCTGCGACGGTTACGTCATAATTCTAAACAAGACTCGTTCCTGTCCACCCACCTTCGTGGATGAACTAACCCACCCACCCTTTTCACGTGTCCCGAAATATAGGCTTTGGAATTCAGTTACGTATTATAACTTTGCCGCCGTTATTTGCGCCTACTTTTTGCGACGAACCCATGTTCTCGCAGCATTCGTTGCGATCATCTCTAGACCTTATATATTTTAGATGCCGAATGTAACAGCTAAATGAAACCACCTTCAGCGTTGCTGTTTCTCGTTTCTACTCAGAGGTAGCCGTGCTGAAGAGCATTGTCCGTCTTGCAGACGTCGCCTTCATAGCGCAGCTTGAAATGATGTAACAGGGTGTCTTGAACCACTTCACCTCCCACCCATGCTGTAAAATATGATCCAAGTGAGTGCATTAGTTAAAGTGGCAAAAAACGCGTGAAAGTATACTGGTCAACTGGTCACTGTTGAGTTAAAGTTTTCTGTGGGTCATCACGATCTGCTAAGGATATCAACTGAACGCTGCTGCAGGAGATCAGTGCACGTTGCTTACTCACCGAATTTTGTCGCTCATAGATCTCGTTGCTGCAACCATCGTACAGGTGGTCGCACATTCGTCTACAACACAAACGTGGAAAAGAGGACGTCATTTCTACACAATGTACCTCGTCAGTGCGGATTTGCAAATAGGTGAAAAGTTAATGGGGTTTCTTGGTTTCAACTTTATTTGGTCGATCAAGCTGAAACGACCAGAAGAACAAAGAGATGCTCGCATTTGTTATGTGTGAAGAGGAACGACCTCATTGTGCATTTTTGCAAAAACTTGTGAAAACGACGAGAAACTTTCATCAAGAACGTCACATTCCTTGACTCATCGTGTAGCGCCCCTCTACCTCTGCATGAATAGTCAAGTTCGATTTGTGCTCGAAGCTGTCGGCTTCAAGTAGTTCCCTTATTCTAAACTTCATAAAGAGCCCTGCGGTTTTTTTGATGATGATGATAAAGGCAGCGAAGCTTTGTGGACAAGCCTCATGTCAAGCATATCAGTAGCTGGCCTAATTTTTATATCTTTTTCAAATGCCAGTCTCATCAAAAATATTTCTAAGCTCTTCCAGCTGACTGCGAAGTTGATCGTATGATCTGCTTGAGAAATGAAACTCGGGGCAGTCGATTTCCACTGAAGGACGATTTTCCTCCTGAAGTCGAGCTGAATCCCGGCCTCAACTCCTCCTCGAGATTGCCTGTCGAGTTGTGCAGAGGCCCTGAGACCGATCTATTAAGCAGGCGCGTGAGGGAATGGTGACACCTAATGCGCATGGCTTTGGCAGAGACGCGTTGCCTGTGGCCGCAATCGATTTTTGTGACTAGTGAACGTATTTAGATGTCGCTGCCTCGCTCGTCGTCCCTCTATGGCTCCGCTGATGCTAGCTCAGGTGATTTCTGGTTTAAAGCTTGAACTTTCAGAACTTCTCTTCAAAATTTCAAGTTGAAGCTCGAACGTCATATTCAACTGCTCTTTTTATACGCTTCCATAAGTCTGCAATTGCGAACGATATTATAGCGAGGGAGTAGCTTGCATGCTTGCATTTACGCGCTCATACGTTAGCCTAATCATTAGTTTCAACTTGAAAGGCATATGAGCTGCAAAAAAGTGACTGATTAAATCTATTCAGGCGGATGACTGCTAAACCATGAAAAGAATCACTCATCATCTTCGGGAAGGGTTATCTCATTTCAAAAATCCGCATATACTTCGCAGCTGCTTCATTAGCACTCTGCAAGAGTTTTGTGACATGGCCATGCAACGAAACGGAAAAAAAGAAAATAAACCTTTTATGGAAAATTGTAGAAGCGATCGGTTCGATTGAAATATGAGTGCATTATTTAATTATTTCCAAGCAGTCTGATTTAATCAGCGAGATTGCTCCACTCCGCTGATATTTTAAGTCTTATGTTGCGTCTGTCCGCCTATGCGGGTCTTGAGCGATTCTTTGCAACAGTCATTTTTAATTTCATTTCTAAGTGAAGTCTAGTAATTCATAAGCTTTCATCCAGCGATTAATCACTTCTCTACATGTTTGGTAAGTTGTTAACTGCGCGATCGTTCTTTCGACGGCTTTCCATTAGTACACAATAACCCTCTCTCGCTTTGTTTGTCGTTTGTTCTAATTTGTCCTAATTATACAAACTTCCTAGAAAAGATGTCGACGAATTGGGAAGTTTGTAGAGTACGAAAACTTTGTACAATGTTTTATTGACAAAAATGCTAGTAATGTCGACGAATTGGCTCGTACGCCGTACTGGTACAAGTCTGATTTTCTGAAATACCCTTGCAACTGGGACGACTTTTGCAAATCGACATATGTTTGACGGAAATTTCCATAGGTTGAGAAGGTGGCAGGCTTATGCAGCTCGCAGTTTCCATATCTGACTGAAATATGAGGTGCACAGACGTGTTTGATGGATTGTACACCGACTGAATTTTCACCATTGGTGCGGATATAGAACTGCATTCGAGCAGGGTCTTGTGCCGCTTTCAGCATGTCAAAGCCGGCGCATATTCAGCAAAGGGCTCGTAGGAAGAGAGGAGAAGAAAAAGGATATAAGCGAAGTAATAGCTATGTCTATACAAGCATCAGCGGATGTTTTGACATCTCAAAATAGCTATGAATGATCCCTTTAAGTAGTAAGTAAAACATAAGTAGGGAAGGAGGGAGAGGAGGAAGAAAGCAGAACGTGCAGAGCGATGATACAACGTCGATTATCGCAAGATGCAGGTGCTAAAAATATGACTACAACAATTTTCACACGAACCTCAATAAATCGGAAATAGAAGAGGGTGAAAAAACCTTTAAACCAGCTCTCATTCGTACCAATTCTGCGATGATTTCATCGCGCGATGCCTGAATTTGCGCGAACGCTGCGGACGTATTTCTTAGACGCCGCTTGAAAGTGCGCCAAAACGCAAGTTCTACTTGCGCACTGTGCAGAGCAAACCGCAGTGATATGTATCGTTTACTGCCGCTTAGTAACGACGAGGAATTTGTGGATTTGAGTAGCGAATTCAGGCTTGGTACGTATTTCGTGCCTTTAGAAAGAGCGCTTCTTGGTTTATAAGCCAGGAAGTGCCCTTGAAGTTGTCTCTGTCTAAATTAGACACTAATAGAATCTTTGAAATTTTGCCACCAAATTCTGTTTGTTTGCTTTCTCTTTTGCGCTTTCATGATGTTATGTTTGCAGCGGACATTGAAGCAACTCTGTGTGTGTATTTGCATACGTATGTGTATGTGAATGTGTATGTGTATGTGTATGTACATTTGCCTATATGTGTGTCAGTTTCAGCCAGTTTATTTTATTTAACTCTTCTCTCTCATTTTTCTGTCTAATGCGTCTTTCCGTTCCTCGTTTCACTGAATTATGGCTCTCTTGCCTCTGCAATTTGTTGTTGTCTCCAAATTTTCTTTCGGCTTATTATTTCTCTGTCAGGTTTTGTGAATTTTTCCACATTCGACCCCATTTTGCTTTTAATTTCTGTAATTTAAAGTAAGTGGATGGAGCTATTTAAAGCCATGTTCTCGTAAGTAAACGTATGCGATAGGCAACCCCGGCGTGGCACAATTCCTGCAACAGAGCATTTTTGCTAGCGAAATTTGCACTGGGATTAGTGTATGGGAACCTTTTTTCCGTTGACACTTCAGCTGTAAGACGGTTGTGCATCAAGATTTATGCCATTGATGTCAGCGCAGTTTAAACACCTACCTTCAGCACTTGCGTCGGTTAGCATTTTCGGCATAGACACTTGCACGAGGGCGCTCTGCGCAATAAAATATTTCGATTGGTATACGCATAAGTCAGATGCTGTTACTACCGATCAATGCTGGGATAGCTTTCTCTTACATTTAACCGTCACCGTGATGCTGGATAGCCTTTGCAATTTCCGGTGTTCTTTTTGGATGGTCGTTAAACTTCTGCACCATCAATGAGCAAACTCACAAAGATCATATAAGGTATTACTGAACATTTATGGATCATTCGATGTACACACATTTACGAGGTCGCAGTGCGCCAACGTTTGAGTTCTGCATTTATTTTTATAGGAAAGCAAAATTCTGTGAGGAGGAGGGGTTCGAACGTGCATATAGTTTAGTCTTCGGAGCACTAATGGTGGAGCAGTCGAAATTCTTATTTTGCTGATACGTAAACGTGGTCGCCTTTGACTCTTGCATTCGATATGGGTGTGAGCATTGTAATGCGTGATGACTGCAAATCTGTGCAAGAGTGCGCGTGAGTGAGTGCAACATTTGAAACAGACCGCTTCCACTAACAGGTATCTTTAGAAAGATGTATACATCAGTAGTTTCTTCTGCTGGAGAGAACAGTTTCTTTCTTTTTGGTTAGATAAATCACTTCGAAGGGAATTATCATTTGTTATAAAGAAAAGGATTTTTTTCTCGGAAAGACTGAGGTCTAAGTTTAGTCGGTTCCGGATCTCACAGTTGCAACCAAGCATAGCACATACCTTGTAAAAATGCATCAAATAGAGCAAAAACTCAAGCAGCGAATGCCATCAGGAGGTTTTTGAGCCACAGACCAGCTGGCCACCTCATCCACTGTCCATGCAGACCGTGATCCCCTACCGCGAAAATGTTTCCACAAAACGGGCAAACATTGCATGCACGACACTTGAGCTCTTTCAATTGCGTTTCGATGCAGCTCAAATGTCGTCCGTGCGAGTGTTTACCACAGCGTTGAACCTCCCGTCTAGCTCATCGCACGCATTTAATACGTATCGCTTATCCTGCGTAACATTATAGCGGTACTACGATCGAACCTGCTGCCTTACTTGGAATAGCATGGTCCATTATGTTCCATGGGTTGCGTTTCTAAAACCAGAAAGACGCTGCATCAAAGTAGACAGTAACAAGAGAAGAATAAGGCAGAAATAAATGACTGGGGAAGAGTAAAACTGCATCGAACAGTGGTTTGTATAGAAAAAATCGTAATATTAAACGGAGAGATAAATATCTGTGGAAAAATTCAGTGAAATCGAAAGAAAAGAAGAACTGGGTGTAGAACTTCGCACTGCTCATCAGCACCATTAGCTGAATCTCTTATAGATTCGCAAGAGGGATCGAGTCAGTTAAAACACGAAAGCACCATTCTCCACATTTTATCATTAGTGGAAGGCTGATGACGTTAGTCAGTCGGGTAAGCAGAAAGCAAAAGCTCGTGTCATATCGATCCCTCAGCCATTCCTCTTATATTTTCCTGCTTTCTTTCGCATGTTAAGCGGCTCTATTCTTGTAAGACAGTATGTGACTCAGAGTGGGAGCAATCGTACAAATTAACCTAAAAAGCGTCCCAACATTGAGATTGCTGCATTTGTTCATCAGCGATACATCGTGGGTGTTCTTATACAGCTGCTGAGCAAATTCGTAGGAAAACCTCACTCCTACAGGCGCTGCCTGGCTGTCAGCTTCGTCCCATGTGGTCCACAGCAAACGCGCATATACTGCGTGAATTTGCACGTAGTTAAATAGGAAATCTACGTGGCCTATGCCGCATCTGATCAGCTCCACGTCCCATGGATGCGGAAGCTCTTTCACGGATCTTGTGTTGCCAGAATTTGAAGCACTGAGGTTCCTAATCTAGCGATAAAGTCTTCATACTGCGACCTTGTTTGTCACCACGATAATGATCCTGACCTCAGCCAAAACATAGCAGAACTTAGAAATAAGTCAGAAGTAAGCTGCAACCGTGACTTTAAAAACTGACTTTAAAAAAGGTGACTAGTATAACCCACACATTTAATTGAAAGTGGATTGCACAATATGGCCTACAAAATGGTATGGGATCAGAGCAAATACAGCGCGAAAATTCGGCTAGAAGTGAAGTATGTAGATATGTTGTTTAATTTGCAATAAGTGACTTAGCTCTGTGGCTTGTTCAGCTGTCTCTAGAACAGAGGCGGAGACTAATATTCTTGATGGAGAATAAGATAACAGTCGTTGGAAAATCCGCTGAGCATTGCAATCAGTGGACGAATCATGTGGTGCTCGATTGTCAAGAGCGTAGGCAGGTCAGTGCGGGGGTGAACTCGCGATACTGCATTGCAAAACGAACGCTGTCTCTACGAGCAAGCGATGAGTTTCAGTCGTTAGCAGCAACGTGTTGAACGTTTTCAGCATTCGATGCGGCTCTGTTGAACATCCGTTGCAGAAAGCGGTCGCCTCTTTCGTAAGCAAGCGGTGAATGGTGTCAATCAGTTGTTGACTAGTGCGAAAGTAATGAATGGCAATTTATACTGCTGCGCGCCGAATGGGGTGAGCAGAAGAGCTTAGAAAATGAGCTCGAAGTAGAGCACATGATATATACATAGCAAAATAAAAATAGCAAAGTACTTGCGAAATGGATAGTATGACTTTTGAAATAGACCTGGAGTAAAGGACATGGTACAGCTTGGAAAGTATGCTGAGAAGAGAGCGTAGCTAACGTAGATAAGACTAAGCCTGTCATACTTAAATGAATTGCTGAAAGTAAAGCCAATATTATAGCTTAACAATTAGGGCCCGATGAAGGAGCGGTTTAACTTCGAAAGTAAGCTAGATATCGATTAACCTTCAGTAAGTAAAGAATTGATAAAGTCAAAAGGAAGTGCACTTATGGAAGCTTTAGGCGGATTAGAGGAAGGCATAATACAGTTTTAATGGATGGCCAACACTAGAAGTCGTTGTTCCACTTCGTTATTGCGTTTTTGGAGAGGAGGGAGGCATAGCTCTGTAATGATGCTGCTATTCGTTTATTTTGAAGAGTTAGATGGGCCAACATCGAAATGGACTCTAAGACGACGGCATGTTGTTGCACTACTGGCATTCTTTGGTTTTGCAAATATCTACGCGATGAGGGCCAATCTCTCGGTCGCTATTGTGCAGATGACCACAGATACAGTGCGCTCCATCAACAACACTCCGATAATAGTACTGTTTATTTATCTGGCCGTTGAAAGTGTACATTATCCAGATGTATTTCCTGCCTTTATTCAATTCCGATCTGATTTCTTACAGTAACAATAACATGTTTATTTGAGTGCCGCAGGTTTCCACTGGAATGCTTCTCGCCTTCAATGAAAACATTCACGTAAACTGCACGCAGTGACATTCCTTCTTTCTTTATAGCACGGCTTTTTCAACGATGCATCATGGTTCATGCACTCAACATTGAAAGTGATTTCCTATCATAGGATCGGCAGTGGAGCGGCTGTAGTTGCGACAAAAAATATAATCACTTTCTTAGTCATGGTCGACATGAGTGCACCGAAATGTCCAGTCGAGGTTTATTGATGTAATTAGTTTTTAGGGGAAATGATTTTCAATGAACTTTTAATTGGATAATAAGGAGACTGAACAAAAAAACGTTTCATCTTTTCAGCAAAAGCCAGAATTCGAAGAATGGGATTCGGTCACTCAGGGCGTCATACTGGGAGCGTTCTTCTACGGTTATATATTCACTCAAATTCCTGGTGGCTATTTGGCCCATCTTCATGGAGGGAAACTCGTTTATGTTGTCGGTGTTTTCGGTAGGAAGCTTTTCTCACGTATTACTCATTTATTTTAGTGAAGCTCTTCTTGTAACTGCGTTTTCAATTCTTTAGCCATTTTCTCCGAATGGGAAGTGTCCTGAAAAAAAAGTTTGTGCAATTAAAGCCGCAAAGATGAAAAGCGGAGGACAAGAGGCGCTTGATGTTGCACAAGCAATGAATTCTCAGATATTTCCAGTCACAACTTGTTCCTGAACCATCAGTCGCTCTATGAACTGCTTACCTGCAGGAGAACAACCGAAATTTGTGATCCTCTCCGTATGTCGCGGAGGGCGTGCGTTTTGTTGTGAGGACTGCAATAGCTTCATCGCTTCTTAATTTCACTAATAGGAGGGAGGGGAGGAGAGAGGGGGTGGGGGGAGGGGGTGAAAGAGAGGCGGATATAAAATGAATGAGTTTCCTTTCTCTAACAGGATCATTTTAAGAACTCGCCAAAGGTGTTAGTCCTTCCTACCATTTTTGCAGCATAAACTTTTGTAAGAGAATTGGTGATAGAAGCAGAGAATCAGTTCCTTGAAACGTTTTGCTCAGTGTCTCGAGTGCCGTTCTTCCCTATATGTACGTTTATATTGCAATAGTCGTTGCATTTGACCTGCTAACTGAAATTTAAAATAACTCTTGATCGCTAAGGGGAAAAGCATGGATCCGTTGGAACTTTTCAAGCATACTTCAAGTACCCTCAGAAGGAAAAGTGGATCTTGCAAACATATGCAGTCTTCACTTTGAGACATGTCTTCCTCCCATGGTCCAGACGTACAAAGAATTTTGGAAGATTTAAAAGTTATCGTTTATACGAAAAAGACATTCTTCGAACACAGGTGATCTAAAGAAGTGAGTGAATTTCAGGAACGGCCGTTCTAACGATTCTTACACCACCGATCGCCCACATGGGAAAGGGGATGTTAATCGCAGCGCGGTTTTTTGAAGGCCTTTTCGAGGTTGGTTTCTGTAATTTGTTTCAGTTACATCTGCCGAAATTACCAATCATCATAGGGTTCCTCATCATCGCTCATTTTTCTCTTCTGCTCCAGAAAACAATGTAAGCCAAGTGAAAGTGTCAAAACACGTGGGTTTCCTATTGCCAAACTGGCCTTCTCTGACCTTCCATAATTGTCCAGGCTTATGCCCGAGAACTTTATAATTAATAAAATGGAGCTGTTTGAAGGGAGTGACATATCCAGCAATGCACGTGGTGTGGAGTCATTGGGCACCATTTTTGGAGAAGACACGACTCGCTTCGTTCGCATTTTCGGGCTCATATTTTGGCACCGTTTTTGCAATGCCTGTCTCCGCGATGCTTGGATACCGCTTGGGCTGGTCATTCATCTTCTACTTTTTTGGTTCGTTTGTTTTGTTCATAGTTGCCTCTTGTGATGCTGATTTGTGTGCAGTAGGCAAAACTGTTATTTGAAATACTGCGTCAACATAAATTCAGTTTGTCTACAGGTTCAAGGTTCTTATTGCTGTAACAACAGCTTTTAATTTCAAAGAAATCAAAGGTAAACTGTCCTCTTGAAGTTCAAATCTTCATATCAAAGCTTCAGTCAACAGTATGCCGCAGAAGTCGTAGGTAGATTGCTTCAGTGGATCACATGTGGAAAGATCAAAATCTAATTGAAACTGCATTTGTCTATGTGCTTGCTGGATCGAGAGAAGAAACAGCCCTTCTGTTTGTAGTAAGACATGTGCACCTATTGACGGCAGGACGTTCATTCTCAGCATCTTCGCAGCGCTGATTTCCGCAATAGGCCAGCTTTCTGTTTGTAATTTTTCGACCATCCAGACCTCAGCGCTTGATATGTTTACGATTTTGGGCGGGGAATCAAAATAATAGCACTGACGATGTTTAGTGGTGACTTCACTGTGCAATATAAAATCCTAACGGGGTTTATGGTTGTCAAAGCAGAGAAGAGGCGTGTCTCCTGTTATGAAAGCATGTCCCAGCTGAAGGATCGTAACACCATCAAATTTTTCTTGCGCTCGTTTTATAAATACCGCAGGCAGGATATGCGATGCGGAGTTGCATCAAATTTTCTTTCCTCGGGTGATTTCTGGAATACTGACGCAAAAGACATCTGCCAATCAGTTTTCCGTTACAGACTTTTTCATCTTCAGAAGCAATCTTTTCGTTCGAGAGAACCGGGGATATATCGTTTTTCAGAACAAAGTGCGAGGAATATTTTTAAACATGAAAATGTGCTATTTTTAGCAGCATATTTTAATAATGGTTTAGCAATCGTTGTGCCATTTGAGTGCACAGAGAACGCGTGAAGAGTGACAAATCAGAGTTGATGATTAATGATTGGAACGGAACGTTGCAGTGTTTCGCGAACTTTTTGCTGCCAGAAAGCTTAGTTAACCATCGGAGTTCTTCTGTTCAGAAATACCGCAAACCTGAGCAGACGGCAAATTTTGGAGCACGAGTGGGAAGTAGGATGGCACTCGTCGGTTTTTTGTGTTCTTTGTATTAAGTCGCTGAGTATATTTTGCAAAGTATATCCGAGAGATGCGCAGAGTTTCACAGTTGAAAGTGGTGATCCGAATAAAACAAAAGTCAGCTTTTTCGAGTGCAGTCGCATCCAAGGAACACTGTTAATGATGGTCGTAATCCTTGAGGGTGAAGCATTTATGCGCACCGGTGATAGACGTTTGATCTGAACCACATTCCACGGGAAAACCCGTGCTTCCTTATTTCTTTTTTAGCTGGAGTAGGAAGAATTCGTCGTTGATACGCTCAGAATATAGATCATTCAGTTGCATTTTATTTTATATGGAAGGTTGGGCGCGAGAAATGAGGAAGCATTGAGTCAGTTAAACACATCACTTTTCATAATCAGGTGAATTTAAGCTCAAAATACAAAAGATAATACTAATTTTACATGATTTCTAACAAAACTTCATGAGCCCGCTTCCACTGTTTGCCAGGTTGAACGTGTGAAACATGTATAAATAGATGGGTAGTTAAACCACACAAGTAACCATTCTTGGAGTGCGACCTGCAGGGTGAAGGGGAAGATTAGATTCCACGCGCAAAGAAAGCCTGAGGGTTAAAATTTTAGACTCCTTAAACATAATATTTCGGTAGTCTATCTACATGTGGTAAACGCGTAACAGTGAAGCTGAATTGCGATCTGTGCATTTCTGAGAATCGTTTTTCAGTTCTAAAAGAAGATGCCGCATACCACATCCTCCGGGGAAACAAGTCAGGATGTTTGCTTGTCTGGGCTTCAATAACTTTATGATTTTTCTTCACATGAACAGTAATCGTGATTAAGCAGTGTACATGGTGTGTGTTTCGAAGCCTTGGGAGGCCGACAATTCAGTTTAGAAAACAAGCGGCGATCGGTTCACGAAAAGCATTTCCATCATCAGAATAATGAAGAGACTTTATATCTTTTGAGCAGTTTACCCAACATCAATTACCACTGCCAACTCGCAAGCGGATGATTCGAACAATGTTAGAGATTTTTTCCGTAATGTATCTAAAGATGTTCAGAATGACGTGCATAAATTTAGAACACGACATCAACGGCCTAGTGGGAACTAAGTGTCATCGTCTCACACTTTCCTCTTGTTTTCCGCTTTTTCTTGCCTTCATCGGAAACGGTTATTCCGCTACATGCAATTCTACGTGTATTCCATATCGTCCGATGTGAATCGCCAAATACGTCCATTTTGTGCCATTCTTTTCGCTGTTTACTTTATGCCACCAATTCAGTTATAACCTTTTTCAAGTCATCAAAGCGGTTTGTACTCTTTGAAAAAGTCGTTTTTATGGATTTCCAAAAAGGATCGATCAAAAATTCTTGGATAAAACTTTGGGTCTTGGGGAAATTAAGCGTCTTCGAGTTTCAGGCTTTCTGGCTCTAATTTGGTGCGCCGTTTGGATGAAGAACATCAACGAATTACCTGAGCATGATTCAAGCATTACGACAGATGAGTTAACGTTATTGCAGCGAGAAGCAATGAACACAAATACATATGTATGTGATTTCGTTTCGAGTTTTTGTACTCTGCATAAAAGCGATCCTTGCCATTTCGCCGTTCGATCTTGATCCAGCTGTTGATTTGAACGGTGTGAGTATGCTCAGCCACAAGCGCACGCGTAAGGAGAGAGACGAAAAGGGATCGGGAGCGTCCTTGGAGAGCGGCGCAGTAGTGGTCGCGTAGAAATAAAAACGTCGCAGTAAATACGAAAATATACTCTAAGGGAGCAAAATTTGAAAGATGAGTTTCAACACATTTTAAAGACACATTCTATCAGAATCATTAATAGCCTGGGAAAAAACAAGAATTTTTCTGTAAGATCGACTCGTTATGTGAACTGACGTAATTTGTAGAGTCGAAGTACATGCGGTACAGAGATTGATGTATGTCGGCACTGCTGACATATGCGAGCGATCTAAGAAAGCAACCGCTCGACGAAGTTCGCAGACACCATCACTGACCTGAAGCGGCAACAGATACCGTTTTTCAACAAGACCGTCGGTCTCTTCTGGTGATATGAATCAAACATCTGAAATCTCAGATAAGAGATGGATCGTGGCGAAAAGATGTTATAAAAGTAGCGCAAGTTTTCTGTTGCTTTAATTATGGGCACCCCAAGTGATTGCGAGTTTGGTGCCATTTCAGTAAATATCTTGTTGCGAAAGAAATCGGAGGTGTACTGTTTATATTTGACGAGATGGCGAGGAAAAGGGTGCAAGGAATATGGCCTATGGAGTCAGACATAGCATTTCTTCGTAGTACCCTTGTCAGTCGGAAGAGGCATAAAATGAGGAGGTATTTGCTCCTCGATATCCTTCCATCATCCCTCGAAGGACTGACTCTTCGAAAAGATGAAGATGGTTTCAGTGCATCCAGCAAACAACTCCAAGTGCATTTTTCTCCGGCCGAAGTTGTACGCATTGCCTATGACCCAAAAATTTGCTCTATTCACTGAACGAGCTCAGCAAGAGTGGAAAATTGGGCTCACCATCTGCAAATGCAAAATGAAGTAGATGAAAAATACCTTGAGTCGTTAGTTTCCCATGAAGCTCGACAGAGAAAATAACGAACACGTGGAACAGTTTGTACATTTAGGATAGACTTGCAGGTTAACGGCGATTTTTGACAGGAATTAGGCAGATAAGAAGGAGCGCATTGCCTAATATTCGCCAAGCTCAACGATTACGACGCAGCGTTGAAGACGTCGTTAAGTGGAGAACTCTACACTTCGATGGCAATCCCTGTTCTTCTCTGAGGGTGCGAAACATGGGTCACCATGTTGAAGAAATCGTTGAAGAAAACGAGATACTAACAAAACACTGAGCAAAGAAAATGAGGATGAAAAGTATCAATAAATTGCAAGGCATCACAAACGAAGAGTTGCGTTCTCGGTCGGCTTTGAAAGATATCGTTGAAGAGATGTACAAGAGAAGACTAAGGCTGGCAGCGTACCCAGGTTAAATGACTGTACATGGGCTAAGTAAATCTTTGAGTGGTAAATAACAAACGCAAAGCGATCTCGCGGCAGACCACAGTAAGACGGGTAAACCCGCTTGCGGCGCTTATGCTGACAAACTTTTATGCTGATCGCTGAGGACCGTGATAAATAGAAGAGTAGTCAGCTGCATCGATGGACGGAATGATGAAATCGGCGAAACCGCGGCTGTTTAAAGTATTCAACGTAAAGTAACCTTGCTAGACTCCATTCGTCACATTGCATATATTGATGTCTAGCTCGAAGTAGGGCGCTACAGTCATTGAATAATGTGGGCTGCCCAACGGAGAGCATCGAAGGCGTTCAGCGCTGTGTTCCGTTTCCATTACAACACTTCGCCCACACTGGAATACATGGCGGTGGATATAAACAACTCTGAAATCTACTCACGCTGATTTATGGTCTAAACTCTTATTCTAAAGCATTATTTAGGTATTCCTCTGAAGTAGTGAATTGTTTTGCAACCTACAAAGCGATAACCATCCAAAGCTCAGTGTTCTGCGAAATGTGAAGGTGATGGAAATCGGTCGAATGTCCTATTCCCTTGATGCAACGCGCGAGTGCACTGAAAGGTCGAAATGAATCGCTCCCTATCTGATGCTAACGCCAAACATTGCATTGCTAGGAGCCTTTCTTGTGTGAAACAAGCGTGCTTGGAGCAGTCTGAACATCCTAGGGGCACTGTGCAAAAATGCGCTGATCCTTAACTTTCTGGAGGTGGAGCACTGCACGCGGCTTATGCCGTTATCAAGCTTCCGATCCGCCTCAGTCAGCTTAATAATAGTTGCGCAAACTTTGTCGAATGCGAATGCGCAAACTTTATTTCGAATGCGCAAACTTTATTTCGACAGGCTGTGACCTTGGAACTTTTCGGTTGCGAGAAACTGCTTACCATGATGATGGATGTAAAATCACCTGCCATCATCTTTAACCTCACTGTTGCTCGTCCTCCTTTTTTCTTTATCGATTTGGAATGAACTCGAGTTAGTGGACAGGTAACTTGCACATGAGGCAAAACTTCTAAATGTTATTCTGGTATTCTAGATTAGTGGCTCGAAACGAGTGCTGTTGATAGCCCCATCTTCTTGACGATCTCCTCCACATCTTACAAATAGGCTTCTTTGGCTAGAGTTTTGCACTTCAAATGACTGCTTACATTGAAGGTTTTCTGCTTTGTAATCGCCTATGGTTGCCTGCTATGTAATCCGCGATTCTTTGAATTGAAAACGGGTTGCCTTCAAGCTGCTTTTTCCTTCACAATCCTGACTTATCTGTAGCGGAGAGCAAATGCTGTATGCAACGAAACTATGTCAGTGCAATTAATTACAAGTAGAAAGCATTGACTGGCGTTTTTCCCATCTAACGAACTTACAATGCCCGTTGTTTGTATACCTATATGGGAAAGAAGTGAACTGATGGAAACCTAGAACTGTCGAATTGACTGATTCATAACTGGTGCATATAACAATCGCTTGAAACATCCATTCATGAAGAGCCACGGAGAGTTTAATGTAACTTAAGAACGATGGGGTCACTTCATTAAACTGTTGGGGACGCTTCATAAATTCAGTGCTCCATTAAGAACACAATGTGAGAATAACTGAGGCGATAATGCATAAGGCGGCACTCCGATTTATGTCAATCGTAGGAAATTGATCTCATAGAAAAGTTCTTGTTTTCATCTCAGCTTGTTAATGATTCTGATGGAGCATTCAATGATTAGTAAAATTTGTTGAAACTCGTCTTTCAAATTTTGTTTCCTCATGGCATGATTTCCTATTTACTGCCACGTTTTTATTGCCCTGCGACCACTACCGCGCCGCTCCCCGAGGATACGGTGCGTCGACCCCATTTAAACCATCAAAATCTCGTAGTTTTTACATAGGACCTGAAAGTCATGTACAGAATTTACTTCAGGTCAAGAGCGCACATCTTCATGGGTTATTAATTAAGGATCTAATTGCTGTGAGTTTCTCCCAGGAAATGTATTCTGGCAGGTGCGGAATGTATGAGCGTTTTAGATTACTCCTTGGCGGCAAATATTAACCAGCAAAGCGGTATGGGCAATTATTATCGCACATTTCTGTGAGAACTGGGGATTCTATACGATGCTCACAAGTTTGCCACGTATTCTTGAGGATCTCATGGATTATCAACTGGAAAAGGTTCTCTTCACCTTAGTATTTTCATAACTTTTATCGGATTTTGAACACAAAATTTTCCTCTGTTTAACGGGACTTTCTGTTCTCATTCTTTTTGAAAGGTTTTTCTCCCTCGATTTTTCCCTTTTTTTCGTCAAGTTTTTCTTTCTCTAACGCTCAATCAGCAACCACTTTGTTAAGCCGAGGCCTTATACGATTATTGTTGTGCGTCCGCCTCGTTACCAACTTTTTTGAGTCGAACTGAAACATCTCCAATATTTCATTCCAGTCATCAGCCTGACAGTATATTTTGGAGTTCTGAGTACCAGTGCATCAACTGGGCCCTACTTAAATTGGAGGACGGAAAAGGTGGAGAGGGAGAAGAGGGAGATGATAACAGCGGGATAAATTTGTATGAAAGCTTTATGCCATTTGTATTATTTAACGGCTGCCATAGAACCTGTTTTAAAAGATACATCTCTGATTCTGAACTTAATACGCAAAATTTTCAAAATTCAACTTTCTATGAAAATTATAGTCCGTGATGCCACCAGAGACATTCCATTACGACAGATGATTGCGCCAGGAAATAATTTAAGGGAATATACTTCAGCAAACGAAGCGGAAGACCTTTGCTTACGGCCTCTTGAGACGATTCATCCAGAGCGTTTTCAGAATTGCGATTGTCGAGTAGAAAAGGAACTGAAAGCTTCTTAGTGGTTACGCAGCAGTGAATTATCGTCATAAATAAAAGATAGCATATAATCGTTCGGCAGCTCATCTTTTCTTTTATCTTATATTATTTTCTTAACCTTATTTCTTCAATTTTATCGTCTCTTATCTTATTTCATCTTGTTCTAATACTTTATTTTATCATACCTTATATTGTCTGATCCCCTCTTTTCACTTTGATATGCAATCGTCGTTTCGTGAGTGAATTAGTGTTGTGAAAGAAATCGTCAGCTTCTGAAACCACGTCTGTAGATTAAGGAAATTTTTAAATGTCTCTCTTGACTGCTGCCATCGCCGACTCCATGTCTTCAGTTCTTCATTCTGCATATACCTCTTCCAAATCTTAATTCCTAGTAGGCGCTTTCGAAGAATCTTTTCGCTATCCTTAGCATTTTTTGTTGCTTGAATTACTGTGAGTAAATAGTTTCATTTTGCATCTTTCATAGCGGTAATGAGGAATTTTGTTTCTTATTTAGGCCGGTTTTTTCTCAGCGTTACCTTATCTCGTGATGGGAATCGTCTTGATGTTGAGTGGCAATTTTGCCGATGTGCTACGGGATCGTTACGTTTGGTCAACAGAGAAGACCAGGAAGTATTTTTGTTGCTTAGGTGAGAACAAACAGTACCATTCAAACCCTTAAACATACACTCATTTTGTCACTTCCTTAGATGTTGGCAAGAAACTTTGGCTACTGTTGTTAGGATTAATATCACATTATGAATGCTCAGGAAATTATGTGAATTCAAAGCAGTTCACCTGAAGGCGTTTGCTTTCATAATGGTACAAACAAAGATGTTCTAAAACAGAAAGAGTGTTCACTTATTCCGGTCGGATTTTTTCCCTTTTTTCGTTCTATAAAGTTGTGCAACTGACATTGAAATCTTTTACAGCAATTTTAATGCAGGAATTTTGTGGGATTTTTGGAGCAGAAGTGGAATTGATCTTTATAATGCTAAGTTAAATAGAAGTAATCGAAATGTAATAAAATAGAAGTGACAAAGAAACTCTATAACTTCCGTTAAAAAGGGAGAGGGGGTTCCGAGAAATGTTTCATCATAATGCACTTTCGGAGGAATGGGAGCCGTTTATGAGCTTGCATGATCGATGTAGTCTGAATGTCCGTTTCTTTAAAAAATAAGGGATGAGCTAGGCCTCGTTTTTTCTCAGAGCTTACATAACTGTTTGGTTAGTAACGTACTTCTATGTGTGTATCGCATTCGGGTTGAGGAATAGAAAAATTCTACAGGCTTCATTGGACAAGCGCTTGCGACGATTGCGGCCACTACGCACGCATCAGCCACTTTTGTTATGATCGCTATCGTTGCTTCAGTTGGTCTTGGTGGTTTACCGTGGAGCGCATTTTCAGTCAATCACCTGGATCTAGCTCCACAGGTGAACTAATGCTATTAAAATTAGTCACCGTCCACTTTAAAGGTATTTAGTCAAAGGAAATAGTAACGTGAGGGAATTAAAACGTGGCATGTCGTTCAAAGTAGATGGCTTCTTAGTGTATTGACCCTCTGATAGGGAGATCAACAGAATGGTTTGTATGCATCCGGAGGTCTGTGAATAGATAGTGAGGATGAACAAAATAGGACAAAATCGTTTTGAAAATAAGGCTTTCGGCGTCGGATGTGCTGCTCTTTGTGCCCTACTACCTGCTTTCATCACAGTTGAGGTGATGTGGCGTGCTGCTGGTCCACCGTCGAGCTCTCTCCACCGTCTACAGGCACTGGCCAATCCAAGGTCACCGCTGGAGCCGACAAACATCTCCACTTGGCTCACGTTCGCATCGCTTGTTGCATGCTGTTTCAGGTTGTGACGCCTTCGTGCACTAACGACAGCTTTTCGCTTTCGCCAGTTAGCAAAACCGTAGAGTCTTGAGACGGCTCGTCCTACATCATCAACGTCGTATTCTTTCGATCACGGAATTCTTACTTGCACCTTGGCCCTGTCTTGTGAACCGCACCCCGTGCTTTGGTAATTAAATTTTTATTACGATATTCAGACATGAAATTAATGGTAGACACGCA
Source organism: Parascaris univalens (assembly GCA_037576465.1). Lineage (NCBI taxonomy): Eukaryota > Metazoa > Nematoda > Chromadorea > Rhabditida > Ascarididae > Parascaris > Parascaris univalens. The sequence continues at coordinate 57,871,366 of CM075173.1, read as the reverse complement.
CATAACAGACGCACGAACATCCGCCTGCCTCAATCACGACGGCACGTACCGTAGAAAACTAGATGCGCAATATTAGCATGCAATGATAACGAGGAAGTATATGCGCAAATATACAGCAACAAACAATGACGTTTTTAAACGACATTACGGAAGGCTTTATCATCGAACGACAATTTTACGCTGATGATACGCTATCAACGCGTAAGCGTCGTAATGCAGTCACAAAGAACTGAGTCAAATTTCAACGGTCGAAGTGACGGTTCAACAGTCGCCGAACCTTGGCGCGTTCATATACCCTGCTTGTTGAGGCAGCGGAGGTCTGCTACAGTTTACGCCATTCCACTTCTTTGGGCGCCAGTTGGATGTACAGCTTGGATATCTGTATGAGGCCGATCAACAACCTCTGTTTTCATTGCATTCGCGACAAATAGTTTTCATAGGGCGCGGTGGTTTCATCGATGCAGCACTACTTGCGATGGTGCGCTAGCTGCTACTATGTGTTCGTCTAGGTCATTACCGCTGAGTAAGTGCACATGAAGTGTGTCTTTGTTTGCACATGTTGGAAAATTGTGCTTCGCAACCGCTATCGCAGTTTCCCGATTACTGCGCATAGTTTCTTGAGATTACAAATGGAATATTCTGTTCGAAAAGTATAGGTAGAGCGAGAGAGAGGGAGAGAAGAAGAAATGAGGGAGGTAGTTGAACGCAAAGGCAACAGTGAGGTATGTGTGACAGCAGCGCACTGTGGAGCTGTTGGTAACGGCAACACCACCGCAGTAGAACTTGCTCTCATCGTAGGGCCGACTGTTCAAACAAACAGCGAAGACATCATTGTGTGGTGAAGGTAATACGCGGAATCCGGCAACGCAGTTTTTTTTTTTGAAGTAGGGAGGCAAGTCATGAGCGTGATTCACTGAAAAAACGCTTTCATAGGAGAAAGCAAACTGAAAAAGGCATTTTTAGTATGCTGGCCATTTGATGGGTCTTTCGAACACAGTGGCGACCCTGCCTGGTATGATTAGCCCAATTATTGTTGGAATTATCGTTTCCGATCATGTAAGTTGAGTTTCTGGTTTTAAACATACAAGGCTATGATATCGAAATCCTCTTAATGTTTCTTTTATCTTGTTATCTCTTGTGTGATCATAATCAAGACAATAAATTTGCAGAAACATCCGGAGTTCGCTATGAAGATGAACAAATAGTTCAGCTGGGAACTTTACATCACATTCTTGGAACAATGTAGGCAGCTTTAACAATGCTGCTTGAAGTGGTTGACGTCGTTATGGTGACCGGAAAATCCACCATGACGCAAAGATGTGTGTTGACAGCATTAGAGAGCGGGCAGTGTCCATATGACCGAGGAAATTATGGTGTTTGCTGTGGTAATACTGCAGTGTGACTTGGGTTGCAAATAGTTCCAGTACCTGAAGACAGTTTGTTGGTTAACGTTTGCTGAGAACGTTAAAACTATCAAAATTGCAGTCGGCAAATGAATGGCGCGTTGTGTTCTATTTAACTGCGATGATTTATGCCCTGGGTGCGGCTGTGTATTGGCGATGGGCAAGTGGTCAGCTTGAGTCGTGGGCCTTAGGCCAAACACCGTTCAGCGAGACCGACTGAACCGCTTGGCAGTTGTTTGTGCTGATTCGCCCCAGTATTGATCAGCACTCTTTGGAAAGGGACAAACGCTTCAGCTTTTCCAACTGGATCTTTTTTCCTATTGGGCACAACCAGTTGGCCAAAAGTGAGCGGCCGTGCTATTTGCTTACTGCGAAGTGGACGTCACAAAAGGTAGGGCTGCAGCGTTCTGAAGTTTTCGATTTCCCGATTTCTCAGGTTCTTTAGTAACTAATCCCATCTCAAATTTCACAGATCATGGCAAACTTGACTCTGAAGCTTGCGTCCGTTATCACATAGAAGTATAGGGTAATCGCAACTAACAGAACATTTTATTCTGTTCAAAAAATTGCCTATGATTCACAAAACATTTGTATGGAATTATTATGATAATATGATTTGCGGATCGTAGTATATATAAAAATATTTTTGCAATTCAAGAAGCCCCTTGAAGCAGTTGGCAACTAAAAAAGTAGTTGAGCATCATTTAACTGTGTGGAGATTATCGGCTGTTCGCTTCATTTCCTTCCGTTGAGAAAATTTCAAGGATTCCCATTTCTTTCAGTGAGTTCTCCTTTTTGTTGTGTGTGTTGTTGCTTCTTTACCTGTGTTATTATGTGAAGTATAGAAATTGGCGTAATTCTGGAAGAAATCCTTGCAACGTGTCTAAATCTGTGTCATTTCCGATGGTTCCTCAGTAGTTTTTTCTTTTCAGTTCCAAGAAATCCGCACATGAATAAGTATTTTTATGGACTGTAAATTGAGCAAAAACGATTGCTATTTGCAATGCTTACATTATGTAATGATCTCAAATGTGCGATTCTCAGCTTGATTTTTTTCACTATTTTGGGTGGTTATTGTTATTTATGGTTACTTCTCGTTTCCTTGCATAAAACAAAAACAAATTGGCATATATTAATTTGTCAGAATGCTATGGAAATGATTCGATTGCATCTATACTCTTCAAGAATTGTTGTGCCCTTTGTTATGATTTCCAATAATTGAAAACACAATGATTTTTTGAGAAATTCACTCTACTTTTCGTAAATCGCTTCGAAAGTCCCATAAACGTTTCCTCTGAAATTGTACAGTATCTCGCACAAATTGTTCACTGAGTATTGCAAGTGGCAATTAATTTCCTTCCGTTTTCTTATTTGTGAAGTGATTTCTTTCGATTCATTTATCTCCTAACTTTAATATATTTTCTGCACATGTGTGTGATCCTGAAGCAACCCATTTCATTCTCTCACTCTTTCGCTTTACATACATAAAATAACTCCTGGACTACTGCATTCATCGAGGACAAACGAAACACGCATGGAAAGGAAATTTTCATCGGTGGCTGCCAACAGAAAGATAGTTGGTTCAATGGCTGCTGCATTTCGATGTCATTAAAAATGTTTCGAAGAATCAGCAGCCATCCGTTTTGCTTTCGCCAGTATTAAGTAGCCACCGACAAACTGGATGTCAAGCAAAGTGAGACCTGAAGTCACCGAGACTAGGTGCGATACAAGAAACACTAAAGAAAACCATTTTCCACATGAGCAAAGTATGCCGATAGTGCAATTGAGAAGCCGCTTCACAAACAGCTGCAGAAAGAGAAGAAGTTTTTTCGGCAGTTTTAAATAGCGGATGTATAGGAGGATAAATCATCGGGAAGACGTTGAAATTCCAGAACTCCACAGTGAAAGTCAAGGACGAGGATCCCGTCCCCGACTTTTAAGGTTTCCTCTTCATTGGATGCTCATTTGGAAAAAAGCTCCCACAAGCTGTACCGAAGACTTCCAGAATGGGTAAACTGTTGAGGAGGAATTTGTTGCTGAAATTTTTATGAAGAGGCAGCACCTGTGTATGACCTTCCGAACGCATTAAAATGAGTCATTTTCCAGCGTTTTGTGATCGATAGAAGGAATAGCCTATTGGAGTGGGAAAGGGGTAGGGTTTTTCTTAAGGAATCTACGAGGGCGAGTATTTTTTCCATGACTTCCTACAAACATGGAAAGGAGAAGAGCAGGGATGCGAGGGTTTGCTCATGGTTCTGAGAGTCCTCGTATAGCAGAATAGAGCAGTGACGAGAATAGGAGTGGTGAATACTAGGGGAGAGTGGTTCTATACCTCCATTCCCTGAAAGTCTTGCGCTGTCCGATGATAGTGGTTCTATACCTCCAGTCTCCATTCCCGTCATTCCTCTACTTTGCCGATGTTCTTGAAATGCATGTGCGGCGATGAAGATATATGAGAAAGCAAAACGTGAAGAGCGACTTTATATGTAACACATTGAACATGAACAGAGAGGAGGAGTGTGGTCGCTTGGCGAGGCCTCGCTACGAGCAACTAATATGACATACAAACGCACAAACAAATCGACTATCGCATGGTACAAATACGGTCGCTTGTGCTGCCGGACTACTCAATGAGGAGAATGCCAAACTTGACTGCAAGGGGACCGATAATTTATGGTACCTTATGAAAACTGATCCGCAGAGTGCTGTTGTCAACTTGCTTTGATAGACATTGTCATGATTTCATGCCAAAACTAGAAGGACCCGTTAAAAAGCACTGCAGCTAAGCAGCTGCAACGGCTATTTCAGCTTCAAGGTTGGTGAATAGGGAAAGGGAGGGCTTTGTAAAGGAATGAACGAGCATTCTGTAATCCGACAGCAAAAGCGCCCTCAAGCGATCCGTACAATCACCTGACGTTGGGGCAAGCACGTCAGGTGTGCTCGGAATGACGTGTACTTCGTTGCGCCTCTCCCATGCACGATAGTAGTAATGATGTGAGATTGTTGTCGTTCACGCTTGCGCCAGCTCCTCCTGAGCGCCTGTCGTGATAAGATGTGCAAATGCCTTGTAATCGACCATTCCACCGTCGATTGGTGGTTTGCCCTATAAACACTTGCCGATAGTTGCTTAGCCCTGTTATGCGTCTCACATTTCATTAAGTTAATCTGCTATATGGAGTGCCTTCCTTATTCAGCACTATTCAGCCGGGATAAACATCAAAGATGGAGGAAGAATCTTGACTCATTCCGGAAAAGCTGTGAGAAGAGGAGTGGGAGAAGGTCTTTGTAGAGGGTCCTCCGATCCTCACAAAACAGTATAATACTCCACTGCAAATTTAAGCTCAGATGCAGACTCATCCAAAAGATTCCTTCTAGAAGTTATTTGCATTCTTTTCGAGGAAAGCTCAACGTGTATTAATTGTTGTAGCAGTCGTTATAAATTAGGTAGTTTTCATGTCATAAAATTAGGCAATACGAATTTGTTTAAAGAATAATAAAATGTACTGGTAAGGTATTAAATGCAAAGGCAACTACAATATCGTGCAACTCACTTTGTACATCGCCTTAATTTCTTCGTCATCCAGCGGCTCTCCTCTCTTGTTTTGCAAGATTTTGATGAGGTCATCTTCGGAGATCTTTCCAGTTTCTTTTTTATCGAACATCTGGAATGCTCCGATAATTGTTGCCTCTGGATCTGTTCCTGAAAAAATTTCACTCTTACTGCGCTGCTAATGGCTGTCACAACCAAGCACACTGTTGTTCACTGTTATCGTGTGGGGTCTAAGATAATTGTTAGAAATTTTTTTGCGAAGGAGTCGCGACCATCGACAGATTTTTCTGCGCTTTCTGCATCAGGAAAGAAAGAGAACGAACGCCTTCAAATTTGATGTTTGGAAATAGCCGAACGATGATGAACCTGTCAGTCGTTCGCCAAAGAGAGTAAGGAAGACGGTGAAATTAATAGGTCCCGGCGCCTCTTTGATCATTGCATCGATTTGTGCATCAGACGCAATCTGTCCCATCGAAGCATATAGATCCTTCAGATCGTTTTTGTCAATAATGCCATCCTTGTTCTGGTCCATGATTCCGAATGCCTCCTTGAATTCTTGAATGGTCTTCTGGTCGAACTGAGCTGCCTCAGATCCGGACCTCTTCTTGGTGGCCTTCTTCTTTGCTGCTTTCGACTAAAAACAAGCCAGTCCTCAGACCAAATGAATATCTGTATGAGTAATTTTCTGAATTTTCCTTAAGCACCGCTTATGAAACATTTCCAAACTGAGGGAAGGTCTGCAAGATGCTTTTTATAAGTTCAGAATGACGATAATTCTTTCCGAATAGAAAAAAAGGTAATTCTTTTTGATTGTTTTTCTCTTTTGGCTTTCTAATACCATACGGGGAATTTCATTTGGAGGATTTCTTCGAAATGGACCGAATTATAGCAGGAGTAGAAGTCTCTTCTGTGAGGAGTAGAAGTACCACTGTCGTGAAATCTGATGGGAAAAGTGGGACTCGGAAGCGGCGGAGAAATGGCTGAGGAAACTTACCATAGCGGTGGCTGTAGAGCGACTACTGGAACAGAAGCGATTGAGCGAACTGCTGCTGAGACGGGCTCAGGCGCTGCCTTTACACTCTCTCGGAGAGCTAACAGAAGACATTTTTAGCGTCGAGATCCACTTTACAACACATCTGCTCCGCCTACACTAGCTGCCTCACAACACCGTCGCACCAGCTAAGTTCGCGTGAAATCAGCCCATCTGCTTAATTCACGCCCACTCTTTTCTCCATGTTCAGGTTATGATTCCAGCCGAATTCCTGCTTTCTGTGATCGACTGAGCAAAGACATCCCACTGGTTCCAATACTCGTTCCAGTTTCTCAGTTAGCTTTTCATTACTATTTGCGTTGGTAGAACTTTAACTCACAGTTCATACGTCGATACGTGCATAGGAGATCCTCCTATTGACATGCACTCTTGAGTTTCCTATGATGTGGTGGGACTCCACTTTCTAAAGGGCTACTGGTAGCAGACTGTTCCTTACTTCCTTCAACGTTCTGCAGAACTGAGTAAGTTTTACTTGTAAAGAACAGATTATTTTGATAATATACATTCGGGATTGAAAATGTGTTTAATTTAATCATCTTTATCGTTTTTTAAGGAGGGGACTGAAGTGGTTTCAAGGCCAAGATTGCTGAAATAGTACATGAATAGAAACTGGATGAAGTCGTCCTAAAAAAAATTCGGCATGTTCAGAACGGAAATGAACTCTGTTTTCGCAACTTTCTGCATACAAAATTGTCATAATTCTGTAAGAAAAAGTTGCGAAATTGTCTGTGCTTCCATATAGTGGGATGAATGCTGAAGGTTCATTGAGCTTTTCTTTTGCATCTCAACAATTTCAGTCCATTTTTCCACCATGCTGTTAGAGAACTTCTGTATAGTGTGCAATTATTGGTTTCGTTAATGTGGTGAATTAATGCCTTGAAAAAGCGGTGTTTCTAAATAGGTCGTAACGAAGGTATCTCGCTGATATATGGAGTTTATTTTAGAAGGAAACCTGTTGATTTTTTCTTGAAAAGAAAAAGAATTCTTTTGCCTCTAGGAAAGGGCATGTTATGGTGGGAGCACTAATCGCATCCGATAAACTTTCAGGAAGATTTGTGGGCGGATGGATGTTTGCAGCAAGTTTTAGTGATGCAGTTGTCAGCGAATGAAAAATTAGTTAAGTTGTAGAGAATAATCGGAGAAATACAATGGCTCATTTACCTCCTATATTTTGTAATATGGTTTTATATGCAAAGGAGATATGAGCACTGTTGGTGGGTACACGCAACAACAAAATAACGAAACTCCCGAGGTTGTTGGTGGAAAGTGAATAGCAGCTCTGGATTTTGAATGGACTTGAGTACGATCAATGAGTGAAAGGTTTCACTGATGTTTGAGCAAGTTTTAGAAAAGAATACTAGCCAGCAATAATGGTACATACTGAAGAACTGAGTATGAGCAGAGATGGAAATAGAACATAGAATTTTCACTGAATGAAGAGACAGTATCGGAGTTTGAAATGGTATTTTAAAGTACTGCTCTATAAGCAGAACAAGACTAGATTTTCTCTCACACACCGAGAAAATATTCATACAGCGTTTCAAAAACAAATATTCCAAATAAAATTTTCTTTTCATTCACATCGAAGCCATGAACGTTTCCAAAAAACGAGGAAAAAAACAGTAGTAGCACGATGACATGTTGTAAACGTTTTGTAATTTATTCTTTCTCCGCAAATCGCTTTCTTCCGTTTCTCGTTTGTATCATTGGATTATTCTTTCTAAAATAAATGATTTTTGGAACTTCTTCAATTCCTCAATTTCCATACCACGGTTCCTCCTCAATTCCTCAATTTTCATACGACGATTTCAAGTTGAATGAATGCATTTTCAAGCAAAAATGTTGGCCATACCTTCCTCATGACGGCTTTGACTGTTGCATACCGCTTTTTATTGGTATGAACAGCCTATGTTTTGCAATATGCGAATTGCTTTATCGCGCGTGAATAGTTAGATGAAAACTTTATCCTTCTTATGGCACCAAAATTATTATTATTTTTCCTCTTTCTTTCAGCTCATATGAAATCCCTCCCAAAAACATTCCTCATTCGATGTTCACACAACACCTTTTGACTTGGGATTTAAACACTTGATGCAGGAAACTGGCCTTATCACATAGCTATCGCTGGGCCTTAAAAAATCAGCGTTAACATTACCGAATGAGAGGAATGTGAGATTTTCATTTATCGTACATGATGAACTTCATCTGGTGTCAATTTGGCGTTTAATAAGACAGAAATTTCCTTCATAGAGAGCATAGGTGAGTTTCTGGTTACTACTTACATCGGGAACATTTGCTTTCAGAGATTCTTCTTTTGGTATTATGAAGCTGTCTGCCATGGGTTTCAAGTCCGTTCGACATGGCATGGTCTCCAAAGTGACGGTTTAGTGGAGTTTATTTTACACAGAAAACAAATGATGAGGCAAAGATGAGAAATGCTATCAGTCATAAGTTGAAACTTCCGGAAAGGGTTCACGAATATCAATGAATCCGGATATGACTAATGGCTGCAAAGAGATCTCAATATGAGAAACTATTTATTACCAGTCACTGTACGTACAACAACAGTGCTACGTGCGCTCGGAAGAGTTGTGGCTCGCCTTTTGTCCTCGTTGAATTTTCTTCTCTTCTTCTCTATTACTTTCCGCTTATCCTCGTACTCATCGGCCTAAATAACGATCATCTGAATACAGTTGCGCTCCATGCATTCGACTAACTTTGCTCTTGTGGTGCATTTCACGGATGGCATTTTTAAATGTGAATTTGATAGAGTGCCACAAAAATTGGCCACTGTAATTACTTTTTTTCTCATTTAACCTCCAACACACATGTCACTTTTGTACTTCGAAACCGTCCTCATCGTTCATTAACAAGTAACTGTGCTTGAAATTGAGGTACAATGGAAAGGAGGGGAAGAGTATAACGATCCTGGAGGGTGTAAACACCTCGACCGACGCGCAGAAAGCTTTTTATTTTAAAACAGCTGAAATTTTCAAGGACGAGAAGGTGAGTATCTATCAGTACCAGGACCGCTCTTCATCTTCCTCTGGTTGGTCTTTTTCTTTCCTTTTTTTGCGCTCAATGATCCAACCTAAGTGTGACTGCATTTTTTCGTTTACAGCTTCACAGAAGTGAACGTTCATATGCTCATTATTGACTTTGGTTCGCTGTCGCTCAAAACTGCACCACAGTATTTTGACTCTTTTTATTTTGGGCGTTTCACAGGTGAATTCATCAACGCATAAGCTTAACGAATTCCTTATATAAACGGAGTTAAACAGCAAAGGGATATCGCAAATGATGAACCTCGCAACCGTTTCCAAGTGTGAACTTCCTGAGCTCAACAATTTTACTAGTCCGTCGCTGCGATTATTTCTGAAGAAAGCACCATGACTGTAAAATATGGTGAAAATGACCTTTCAAAAACTCTGTGGCAAAGCAGCTTTCAGGTACAAGTTTCTAGAATCTTGGAGTTCATAATTATCTTCGCTAGCAAGACGTCCTTCTACAATGTTCGCAGATCCCATCGAATGAATTAATCGAACTGCATTTTAAATCCACATGGCTTCAAACAACACCTATCTAAGAACGACTAACCGGAAAACGAAGCTTGAGTAAGAGGGCGATACGTTTGCGATCCTCCATAGGTATGGAATAAATGGCTTGATATTTGAGTCTTGTTGCCGGATCGAAGCTTTGTTCCATCATCAGAATAATGGCCGACCACTGTCGCAACCATTCAAGTGAGTTAGCGCTCACCTCCGTATAGGTGTTCGTCATCATCGCGATCAGCATATTGATCAAAAGTATGGTAACCAACAACAGGTAAACAATAAACGCTATCTGCAAGGCTGAGGTGACGTCGCATCAGTACTTTATGAATGAGTAATGCATAAAAGATGGACAAATTCAAAACACTCCTCATCGTACATTAACAAGTAACTGTGCCTGAAATTGTGGTGCACTGAAGAGGACGGGACGGTGAGGGGGAAGAAGTTCGAGAGATCATACATTCCTCAATATTGCACTTAGCACCTATGATGTAACCACGGTGGACGCTGGTTTAGAGTGATACCTCAAGTGGAAACATATTGAACAGCAGCATACTTCAGGTTTTATTAATAAAGATTCATGGCCTGAAAGCTTACTGCCACAAAAATTCGTGATCTTCGATATATGAACAAGTTTAAACTGCTTGAGAGACTGCTGGAGCCTCCAGGTGTACAGAAGTTTCACTAATTCACTTGCATTATCGATGCAGATCGACGAGGCACGTTTTGAAGCAAATTCGACGATAGTCCACTGCGAGAGGAATACGAAAAGATTTAGGAATTTACATTGGTTAGCACCTTAGGTCGCATACAGACATAACGGAATAGAAATACCGCATACCGCTGACATGATGAAGTAGGAAATAGTTCATTGCTTCGAAAAAAACCTCACTACTGAGCCAACGATGTCCCCCTAGTCTGTTCTGAGAAGTTATTTCAATGGCAGGCGAAGGCTGAGTGACAGATCGCACTAGTATGGTTGTACGAAAAGTCGAAAGCGCTAGTCGATTTTGGTGGTGAAAGATTTCGCGCTGAACAACTTACTTTACCGACAACAGCCAAATCGCATTCCTCGAGCTGGTCGAATAGAACAGTAAATTCGGTCAAAGACATGAGAAACATCCGTATAAACGATTCAGGCACATTCCACATTACCGTGTCCACTTCGTGGATATTGAAACCGGGGTGACCTCTACGGAAGCCAAGAAAAATCACATAAAATGCTACAATTAAAATTTCAAATAAAATGTTCTGTTGGGCTATATGTTGCATACAAAAAAGTAATAACCGTAATGAAAACATATATGAAAACAAAACCGACATCCTGGGATTAAGTGGATCACGTGATACGTAGCTCATCAACTGCCGATTAGGCTGTCACTATTGAAATATCTAGCTGGCTTGATCACATCGAATTAGTGCATTTACCCTAAAAACTGAAATGCTTTCCTCATTTTGACGGCAGTCCTTTGCCGCCTCAAACGGCACTTCATTTTATCATTCCGTTGCGTCTCCATTTAATCAACACTATTGAGTGAACACAACCGCACACTCGACCATGTGCCCAGTGTCTACTTTGGATTCAATGTATGGAAAGTTAACGATATTTAAAAAATCCTGATAAAGTGGACAGCGATATAAACAGGATACGGCCTGAATGCTGCCGAAAATATTTGGAGAGCTACACTTTCAGAATAATTTTAATCGCTAGGAGAATATCTGATTGGACGCATCACAGATAGGCAGTATCCTAGTCCTATTAAAAGCTAAGCTTTAATAAATAATGACAATGAATTGTATGAAGCACCTTGTGAGAATCCGACAGCAATAACGCAATAAATAATAAAAAAACGCACGAGATCCTTCATAATAATTTTGTACAGTATTAAAACAAATGGTCCAACCGTCTTGAAACCTCTGAAAGAAGAGTGCTGAAATAGAATTTGAGGTAAATGACTCAAAACTTTCAAGTTCTCACTGTATTGAATATTAGCAACAATGTAGAAATGAAAGGGCATTCGAACAATTTACTTTAGGATATGGATCACGAATCTGGCTGTTTTCCAAAACGATTTCAGCAAAGGGCAGCACTGAAAACCATCAAAATAATAGCAGCATTGTTTTAGAAGACTAATTTGAAAGGAATGGAATAAGTAAAGAGAATAATATCATAATCAAATTGCCTGCAAAAGAAAAGAAATTTAATTGCGGTCAATAGAACGATGAGCACCCATAATGTGTCCTCGATCGGATCGAGGCAAAGAAGGCGAGCGAAAAAGGTTACCACCATCAGAACACACGAAACAAGAAATATCGCCTTCGCAGGGAAGCCCCACTGAAAAAAAATATTCCCTCGGAAAGTTATTTACTGATGAAGTGCTTGATGCAGTAATATGCAGAATTACATATTCAATTCAGTAGTCATGTGGGAGAAAAGGAATGCGTTCTCTTCTCTTCGTCAGATTGTTCAACTGAAAGTCAGTCTCTTCTCGACGACACCATACTTCCAATACAGGTCGCCTTCGGTAACAAGCTTGTTGCTCGCAGGATATGCGAAGTGAATTGATTCCCTCTGCAAATCCTACGTGTCCGCATTCTGACTACACTCTCACAGCAAAGGTGCAGTGTAGCCGAGAATCTTTTCTTTCAGGAGGAAATATTATATATTTAAAAAAAAACGTTGAAACTATCAGTAATGAATGGTTTCAGCAATATCAGCAACTCTTTAGCAACGCTAGAAGCAACAATATGGAAGCAGTGAAAATATCATTCAACGAAGGCAATGGTGGTAGGAAGAAATACTTCAAGCGGCAGCAAGCATTCAGCAGTAGACGAAGAACAGAAGACGCCAAATTCGGTTGTGGTAACAACGATTAGATATTACAATGAAACGTCGCAAAATACGTGAACGAGTCTAACAAGAGACAGTACTGTAATCATCACCCACAACTTATATCAGATGTAATCTTCGATAACATCTACTACCTTCTTGAGTAGTTCAAGATACACCTAGCTGGCACATATGAGGTCATACTAAGTAAAAGTGGTAACAGTGATAGTGAGTAATTCGAGCTATGTTCCATCGACTGCAATAACATCTGCTCTTCCAATGAAAAGAGCAAATGCCGGCGAAAATCACTCCGTCATACTGGTCCTTGTCATTTCCTCTTAATGCACATGTGCATGAAGAACAAGAATGTAGGAATGTCTATCTACCTTATGCAGCTATAAAGCATAACTTGACTAATCAGGTGCACGTGCACTAAAATTCTCGGAACCTACTGAATGTCTTATGCCTCAGTTTACTAAAGATCCAACAAATATTCTCGCAGTTGCTCTATTACTTAGTCTGCATTGTTGAAGACGCACATGATTACATTAATTTTACAAAAATTAATTTGTTAAAATTCCACCTAGCCAGAAACGATAAAACAACGTTCACTTACCAAGCTCAAAAAATACATCGTCTTACCGACGTTTCGAATATGAGCAACCATTTGAAAAAGATAAAGCAAAGCACCGATAACAGCAATTAAATATAGCAGCATGTACAACTGAAATCCCGCTTTCGTTTCACGCACAGAAGTAAGATTCATACTATCACTTCAGTTGCCTTCATAATTCCTAACTTCTTGCCAATTTTAATCTAAGGGTTAAAGGGGAGAAAGGCAGTAAACATGCAACCATATAAGCTGGGAGATTCTTCAAACAAGCCGAATTTAAAATTGGTGCAGCGAATATTTTCTACATTACTAGGTAGTTCTGCAGTCGATTCGAGAGGAAAATGGGGCAGTCGCTCATCTTATTTCAACTGGATGTCACATGTGAGCTAGGTTAACTGGTTTCTTAGTGTGAAAGTAATCGATGATAGATGAATATATCACACTGGAAACTGGTGAGTTTCTTTGAAAGATCCTCACTTACATGGGTTCTTGTGTTAACGGCTCTGAGGTTAACTTTGTGAACTTCAGCAAGGCAATACAAATCGGTGCTATTCATATGTCGTTCGAATGGTGTCGGCCTCAGCAAAAAGCACCAAAACACAGTGGCAAAATAAAGAAAGAAGGTCGCTAACTGCCCAAATAGTCTGAAAATGAAATAGTTATCTACTTGTTCTAACTTTACTTCATTAAAACAGATAAAGAAATCTGCTAAAACATTTGAAATACGAGCACCGCAGTTAAAATATACTGGGAATAGGTCATCATTTATGCAGCACACAACAAAATGAAGTTAAATGTCCCTTTTGAATTTGTTACTTGCAACATAGCAGAAGTAGGGAATTAAAGATCTCAAATGATATGGGCGTATTGCAATTGTAAGCATATCAATCGACTGATTCTGCGCATTTTCGAAACAGAAAACACAGAACAGTCCCTGGGAACTAAAGCTTTTTCTCGGTTTCAATTCACCAATAAATATGTGCCTGAAACTGGAGCATGCATTTTAAAAATCCTCAACTGTTCGTTTATAGCATTCCTTATACAGAGATCCTGATCTTGCGGGAAGCCAGTGATTTGATCATGTTCTCATCAATGCACAACGATCTCACTTAGAAGGCCATCAGAACGAATTGCAAACCTACGAGAGTTGAAATAGAAAAGGTAGAGGTGAAGCAGTTTAGTGATGGACAGTGCACCACAGTTGATAAAAAATTTCTGGTGAATGCCGCAAAATTATTCGCTCATATAGTGTGCGAAAGTAGTTCATCTAAGTAATTCAGAACGAGTTATCAAGAATTGCTTTAGCTGTCAGTTGGACATTCTAGTCGAAGCCTTAGCTATTTTTCCAAAGGCAGTCTGCAAATTAAAGGATTTGAAAGTAGAAAATGCTCTGTGAGTTTTGCGGAAAAAAACGCACACTTTGCGACCATACGTGATCCACTTCTTTTGGACGAGCTGTTCGAGTAAGTTGGGCAACAGGTTGAGGTGCTCAGCTGAGTTGCCATAAACGACAATAGCCAACGCAGAATTTCTATTCAGTCTGCCGGTTGATGGCTCAATTGAATCAAGATGCTCGAGGGGATAGGCTGCTGACATCACGCCACCGTATGTCCAGTATACTTGCCGCTCCTCTTCCACTATTTTCTCGAACATCTGTTTCATTTGCCTTAATTAGATAAGAAGAAAACCGAAAGAAAATTATATAATGAAGATAACTGCAGTTTAGCGAAAGAAAATTGATTCCGAAAGATCTTCCTCCGTTTCAAAGTGACAGACTTATGCTGGCGTTGGTACGTTGTCTCCAGCTGCATTATATTTTCAACAAAAAAGAACCACTAGAAACGGCATATGCAACAAGAAACTGACAGCCATGAAGGATTTTGAAAGAGAAGGCGAATTCTTGAAGTTTGAAAATTTGAAACAGTAGTAACTGGAGAACGAAAGCCTAGATATGCCTCAATATTATGATGGTCGACGTCCAATCGACTGACATGTGTCTCAGAGCACTTCGCGAGTGGCATGCAGTAGAATGAGAACGCAACGAACCACTTTTTTTGCCAAATAAGCTGCCAAAGTGAGCGGAGTCAAGTTCCGACGATTTTCTATATGAAGATTTGCTCCCAAACTTAATGCCAATTTGAACATCTCCTGCAATTATGCAGGAAGTTATCATATGGGACATAATGCGATTACGAAGTTTTATAAAACTAAATCGCATTTCATTTCATGAATTAAAGTATAATTTGAAGCTTCTCAGTTGTCAGCTGCATAGGCATTGAGAATATAGGAAACTACAAAAAATTGGCGAAAGCTTTGACCATTAACAGGCCTTTGTTAGCGGAGAACACAGAGAACTAAGAATAAAAGAATTCTAGCAGCGAGGATAATTCGATCACTGTTTGAACTGATGCTGAGTGAAAGTATGCTGCTGAATTAACGATCAGTGCTGACAGTATTTGGCATTTTGACGGAATTCAACCAATAAAATAAGTTGCCACACGCAAAGAGACATTTGGAACAAAACTAAGCTTGCGATTGCCAATTTATTCTTTTGCTTTTGTTCCTGATGTTCTCTTCTTAGTGAACAAGTGGCGCTTTCTGAAACCATTGCAGTGGCGAAACGTAAATTCCCAGTCGTTGCAGTCGTCGCTCTCACTTGCTATAGAGGACATGGCCACTAAATAACCTTCTACACATCTTCCACTTTGGAGTGGTGTGGATATGCAATATCCAAAGCTTATTAGAGGATCAGGATTTAGGCATATTACATACCGCCTAAAACATTTCAATCTGCCCTCCGCTGCAGGAATGGACCACTAAAAATCGCCAGAGATGTGCTAAATCTTGGAGGACTGATGCATGAATAAGCTGTTGAGTGTTTTGAGGTGCTGTTTGCGATACATTCTCGGGCAACCCTTTTCGCATCATGCGTATTTAGACTGCTGTTGCATTGCCGTGTTTCAATACAATCTTGTTCTTTCCTTTATAAAATGCAAATGCTTTCGCTCGTTCGTTTGTTCATTTGAAAGTTCTTACCCATTTCTCATGAATTGTTGCAATATGAAGCACTGTGTTTCCGTTAGAATCTTGCCAATTGGGATCAGCTCCATGAGCAATAAGCATTCGAAAGCATTCACCTTGTGAAAGGCATGCAGCAAACGAAAGAGGATATTCACCGAAATACAAATTCCTCAAAAGCAGTTAACTTTACATTAAGAAATGTCGCCTTATATAAAAGATTTTATTCATGTCTCAGAGAGTGAAATGAGTGTCATACAACAGATTTTAGCCAATAAACTGCTAGTTATAAACTTGTAAATGGCTGAGCTTGTAGTAGGAACTGCGAATTATCGTAATGCAAACAGCGCTTTCAAACAGACAGGCGGATGATGAAGAAAAGAACACCGCAAATCGTCCCTAACCTAATTCAACTAAGTTGCGTCGTGTAAGCGATGCAATATTAGGATGAAGAGGCACTGTTTCGAAAATGACACTAACTCTAGCAATTTGCAAAAAAATTGCACTTGAGCAGCTCTGGCCGATCAACATATACAAACTAAAGCGATGGCGGCATTGTAAAGGGGAATCCAATACATCTTTAAATAAAAGGAAGGGAGGAGAAAGAGAAGGTGAGTAAAGCAAGTGACAGGCTTTATAGTGTTATAGTGACTTATGTGGAAAGAGTTCCTGCACTTCGTTTAGAGCATCTGTTGCTTGAATAACATAATTTTCATAACAAACGCAGTGTTCATAGCTAATAAAAATAATACATATGCTTGCCCGCTGTAGGTGGTGTGTCGGCTGAGCACAACAGCCTCTTGATCAGGTGAGTCGGTACGTGAACTTTTCTGATCATCGCAAGTAAAGAAGTTACCACACGTTCGCTGTGAGACGTCCGCACCGCTTTTCAGCAGAAAGCGAACAATTTCTGCGTTCTCGCTCACTATGCCCATATGAAGGACCGTTTCACCTGGTAACACTTTTCTCTTTTGACTAAATTTTGTTATAAATTCGCTTTGCAGTGCGAATTATTAATAAAATGGGACGCTTGTCTATGTGGAACACATAGTAGTAACAAATAAGTCATTACAACCTTTCGTAATAAGGCGTCAATGGGTGCATAGGCATGCGGCGAAATGCATTCGAAAGTGGTATGTCCGGTGCGGAGAAAGGAAGGTCGAGGGGAAAGGGAGAGCGGACGCTAAAGTGGAGGGTAGGGGACGCCACATGGAAGCTAGATAGTTTAGCTTAAGAAGAACGAAGTAAATTTTTTGTTTAGAGAATTCTTGAAGTCTATGAGCATAGTTCCATTAACGAGTGAATGAATACCGGAATGAAACGATCCGGCTAACCAATTGAAACAGGTACATGTTACATGCTTCTTAGCTCACCTATCTCAGCTAATAATGTCGTCTGTCTGTGAAATATTGAGATTGTACTTTTCGTTGCTACTATTTCTCGCAGATAATGCACTTTTCCATCTTTTGTTATTTATATAACGCTATCACAGTTTACTCACTGCAGATTTGTGAATGCTGGCTAATCTGGCCAGATGGTTGGCTAGAGTAATTCCTTTGTGTTTTGTTGTTTGGTACAAAAAATCTCCAAGTGGAAACTTAGGGTCCAGAATCCTTTCAGACACCTCTCAAATTTCCAAATATTTGCAAGTGAGTATCTTACAAGATGAACAAAAGTTAAGTCACTAAGATTGCCTGTGTCCTAAAGCGATGGAAGAAAACCAAGAACACTGCGTTCTGTTCACGAGCGCTCGTGACCTGAAGGATGGATTTGGTCGAAATATGCATCCTCGTATTCATACCACTACAACAAATAGTTCTTCTTATGTGAGCGTTATCGTTAGTGTTGGTAAAATCTGCATACCGTAGTATTCATCACACAGATAAAAGTCGTTGATAATTTTTGGGAAATTGTACAGCAGTCGTTGAGCGAGCAACTTCATGTGATCGGGAAGGCCCGATAGGAAGCATACATGTAGCAGTGTTTCACCAACCGCTCCACGATGATTCAAATGCCAACATACAAATTTCTTCAGTCCATTTCCTTGCACTGCATACGTGTTACCTGTGTATAACTTAGGTCTTGACACAAAAGTGTAATAAGTTTAAAGCATAAATTCATGTAGAAATGGGGCAATATTGCCGCAGAGTTTTTGTGTCCAAATCGGCTATTTTGTTCGGTCACCGTAGTTCACATCTTTTGTCCGCTGCTTGAGAAAACCGAAATATTAAGGGACATTTGCGCTTGTGATCGACTCTTACGCCAGATGTTCCATGTTATCTTATTATCTCAGTGCCAAATAAACTTCAGGTTCTTTTTGGGCGATGTGATTCTTCATTTACTCAGCAGTAATAAGTGGTAATTTATCGCAATTAAGCACCTGCTTGATCGTTCCCGATCAGCACGAGACGTATTACTCAAGTATGGAGGTGGCAAAAAGAAACGAGTATTTGGTACCCGTTTCAAATTCGCCTCAGTAAAATCAATCGAGTACTCATCCCTTCTTTCTAAATGTTGCGAATTCGCCGTCTCTCGACTGTAGCTGAAAATGGAATTGGTGTTGTTTATTGGCGTCATCTACCAAGTCAGGTACCGTTCTTTGCAAATGCCTACCTTCGTCTTAGAGATCAAAGGCCGCCCCTGTTTAGGAAGGCTGACAGCCATTGGGAATTACACTCTTAAGTTTGTTGGTCTCGAAGTTATAACTTTATGCTCCTTTAATATCGAGTTAAAGCAACCTGTTCGTTCCATGTGGCGTTGAGCAATGATCTTCTCGATCGGAATCATTTTGCCTTCACCGTCGTTGTACAGTAGAGGACGGATTCTCTGGAACCAAAAATGCAAACTACGTATGAAGAAATTTCCCAATGCAAGTTTAGTAAGTTTGAATAGATGTTGGCAAGAAAGTAAGAACCTTCGCTGGGTTGCTGAGTAAAGCTATCTGTTGTTAAATAAAACTGCTTGGGATGTTTCTTGTAGGTGGACTTGAATGAAGCCGGCATGCACCGGTTCTTGCTTAGTTCGTGAGTGCTTCTCCTTCCATTTGCTTAGTCGCATCCGTTTGCCCTTTATAATGCCTTAGAGAATGAAATTATTTGATAACCAGTAAACTGATTTCTAGTCTTGTCGTTGATAAAGAACTCATCTAAAGAGCCTTACTCATTACACTCTTTCGATCAGCTAAACGTGCTTGGTGCTTTCTGAAAAGGACAATGTAAATAAATACATTAAAAGCATTACAGCAGAAAAACGAATACTTCGATAATCCGTTGGTCGAGAAGCGCCACGTTCTTGGTACGAAGGGTGTCTTTGGCCAGGAGTGCTAACTCTCCATTTCCAGTGACATCGCCAAGCTTGTAAATGACATTGTTGCGATTGTCAACTTGACTCTTTATGCCTGCAGTCACCGTGCTCGACGCATTTCCCATCTCTTGTCATTTGTCAGTCAAGTATAGTAGCACTACTTGCGCTTTAGCGCCAATGCTCACGGCGAATATTCCATGAAAAAAGCGCAATAATCACAGTGCATCGCTGGAGTGAACAGTAGTTTCGGAGTTTGTGGATGGGGATGCTGCAAAAAGAATGTAATGGATGAAAAGAAAGCAGAAGGCCTTTTATGTCTGTCGACTCTGCGGACTGCGCGAGTGGAGAAGGTTCCTACCAAATCAAGCTCCATACCTCAAACTTCAGTTTGACTGGAGTTAGAATACACATACGCGTTTCAATTTTACGGTAGCGGTAACATAGCCGGATGGAAAGTTCAAAAACACGTGAGCGTCGAGAGCGTTAAAATACCTAAAACATGGGCACTTGAGTACCCACACTTTCATCACTTCTGTTCACAGAGGAAGCGCACTTAGCTACATTTCCTTTGAAGACTTGACATCGTGAAGAATGAGTGATTGCATGACTCAGTTGGTCAATCAATGTGGAGGGCAGTGAGTTAGCGTGCAGGGAGATGAAAAACGAAATCTTCAAAATGACTCTTCTAGCGTGCACACAGCCTCAAGTCTTCAACATAACACAGAAACCAGGAGTAAATTTGAATGGTATGAACTTGGAGATGTGGAAATCAGCGTATTACCTACGAGGAGAGATATCAACGGTTTAACTGCAACGCTGGTGGTGAGAAAACGTTGCTCAAAGCAAAACGGCATTTCAGCATCCGCGTCAGTGAACAAATCGTTCGCTGCCTTCGGTTGCTTTGCTGTGCATGAGTGGAAGCGAAATTCGCTTGCGTTCTGCACTGAATGGAGTGTCACTTAAAAGGAACGCTGGTACGTGCCGTATGGCGAACAATTTTTCATGCAACATGAATTGTTGCGATGAGCGAATTGTCTGATGTATAAAGTCGCTTTACCCACGTATTGGCCATCTCGTAAGTAAATACTGGACAAGAAGGCTGCCAGAGCATGATTTTTAATGGTCTGCATTCATTGCTACTGTTAGGTCTGGTAAAGAAACTCGTCATTATAATGCACTTCTTAGGTTGCTTGGGAATGTGTAATTTGCATATCTCAGTGTTATCTACTATGCGCATGCTGCCAGATGACGAAGAACTGCCTGATAGTATTTTGTTAAGAAATATGTAGTGTCAGCATGTTTCTCTGTAAGGTTTAGTGCTAACGGAACATAATTCATCGATGCATGGGATCATGCTGAGAATTTTCCCAACTTCTAAATGATTAAAATATTTACGTATAGGAGTATATTTTGCCTCAATAAAATGGAGTGGCAGCAATGCTGCATTCAGAGCTCATTTTTCCTGTTCAATTGCATTCCTAATGTCGTTATTCGTTGATCACAAAGTGCATTTGTCGCGCTTTTCTCTCATGCTTCGACTTTAATGATTTTTAAAGGCTACATGAAGGACGATTAGCAGAAGCGTCACCCACAAGAGCATTTTTAGAGTTGACATTTATGACAGTAAGTATTCCGAATTGATTCAGTGCAGGAAATTTCCATTTGAACAAAGCGTACGTTGAGTGTTGCAGTGAACGATGCGGTGGGTAAACAAAGAGCCGTTCTTTGTTATGTACAAGTTTATGTTGTTTCCTGTTAAAACTAGCGGTGCTGGTATAAAGATGGGAAGCACTTTCCAGTCTCATCGCTTAGAGTGACCAATTCAGATTTAGCTGTCGAACTGTTCCAACTATCTCAAAAACGCTTTCAAAATAGTATATGAACCACCAGCTTCACAAACATTGTTCGTTTTGTGCACAGCCAATGAAACAGATTAATTATGAACTTGCTTGGAAGGAATTCAACGGTGCAACAAAAATACAAATTTTATACCAGTAAAGTATAACTAAGCCATATGCATACGAAAAACGAATAGAGATTCCAGTAGCTGAAAGAGAGATAAGTGAACAGATGTTTCGATTGACAGTTCGATACCTCCTTGTAGCGTCCACGATAAGAAGTCTTTCCCAGGAATTTCTGGATACAACGAAACAAACTGTGGAGGGCATTCGTTCTTTGCATAGAAGATTACCAGTACTAAATAATCAAGTGAAACGATAAAGCTTTGCAGAGAGGACGAAAAGAACAATAAACGAGATCAGCGGTAGAAAGTATGCGCGGTGAACAAACTGATTGGATGAGTGCATGAACAATTTAAAAGAAAACGACTTTGATGTAATTTATTTGATTCGTCATTCTGCCTCTTCTCCACTTGGAGCAACGTCCGCTAGCTGGCAACCATATGTGCAGGTGTGCACACTGGGAAAGGGTCACGAGTAAAAGATTCCATACATGCAACAAATGTGGTTCAGGTGCGTCTATGAATACGCGCTTATGGCCACTTGATTTACGTGACATATTTCAACCGCATTAAAAACGACGAATACTAGGAACGTTCACAGTGAATCGGGTGGTGAAAAAGAAGTGGGTGGCTGTGTTTCGCACATTTAACCCGTCAAGACCGAGATAGGGCTTCATAAATGTCAGCAAAGTTCCTATCAACAGTTACTCAATATAGATTTGTCTTATTGCAAATCCGTTTCTTGACATGACGTATCGAAAAATGAAAACGCAGGAAACGTTTTCCTAAGAAAATAAGCGTAAACTATATATGTTCATAGTTACACTGACCGAAAGTATTATATTCTAATGAAGACCAGTTTTACTACCTGCTGATTGACTGTAAATGTACGCCATTCGTACAACGCTGCAATTTCTTCAGACACAGATAACAACTAAATGTTGCAAAGATGAATGAAAAGCAGTCTGAGAGCACGAGCCAAAAAATTTTTTGCACGATGAATGCCGTTCAAAATTTCGAGTTGTTCGCCCTAGCGCAATGACCCATATGTTTGTTTGCAATCGCAGAGCGAAGAAGTTAGAAGGGGCTATGTCATCGTTATAACTTCGTTCTTTGTCTTTTCTAACGTGCAATAATCCTACTTCAGGGTACCTTTTA
Source organism: Parascaris univalens (assembly GCA_037576465.1). Taxonomy (NCBI): domain Eukaryota; kingdom Metazoa; phylum Nematoda; class Chromadorea; order Rhabditida; family Ascarididae; genus Parascaris; species Parascaris univalens. The sequence goes on along the minus strand of CM075173.1, from coordinate 57,848,929 downwards.
CGGGATACTTTTCGAAAGAAACCACTGCTGCCATCGAAAGATGCCAAGACTTCCTAGTTTTCTGGAGGCTAAAATATTTTTGCTTCAAACGTTCTGTACTTCCCGCATTACAATTTGTGATGACGCCACTAAACTGTTCGATAAACATGGCGAAAAATGCAGTAAGCATAGCTTCAAGGAACATCCGAGCTCATGGCTTGTGCACATCTAAAAGAGGTGAACTAGTACAAGGCGTAATGTCGGGCAAAGAAGGATGGATGCCACAATAGCGCACCGCTTTCACTTGTCCGATGCTTCTTTCACTAGAAGAAGACAGCGCAAAGGAAATGTATAGTTACGAGCCAATACTGTTATCGACAGTTAAAAATGAGATGTGTTTAAAACACAGTCACGCTGATGTGCAATAAATCTCTGGGAAAAAGCCACAGATCGTATGCTTATTTGACGTGAACTCCTTGTAGACATTGCCGGTCGACAGCAGCGCTGGGTTGCTGATTGTTTGCTGATTGTGTCGGAGAAAATATTCACTGAAATTTATGAATAAAAGCCGGACATAGATAATCAACATTAACCACTGCTAAAAATCTCCGACGTAAATTGCAATCTTCTCACTATACCTTAATAAAGAAAGTGCTGAAAAGTTGCACAAATATTGCTAGACAAGCTTCCCTTGCTGGAATCTACATGTTTACGGGACATGCATTGTTAAATAGGCATATATTATTTAAAAGGTCAAAGAAGGTTACTTCTTGGAGAAAGAACTTGAAGTGGCTTCTTTGCAGTATACCTGCATAAGCTAAAAGTTATTTAAACCTGTGTGCATTAGAAGTGTTGAATGTCCATAAGAGGGAAAAATCTGCAAATAGCGATGACATAAAAACCTTTCTCGGCAAAGATTTGCCTCTGCGCTTAATTAAAAAAGTCCGTTGAGTCAGAAATTTCACAAAATGCATAGCGAAGAGTGTTCTGGCTGAACAGTTGAATGCATATGATAATGTTGTCGGGACTATACCTGGGGATGAAAGTCTGAAAACTTTAGCGACGCTACAGTTCTTTAAATTCTAGCCTCAGTTACTTGCACGCCAAAACTTATTTCTGAAATTTAGCCCTGGTCCATGTAAATCTAAGAGGGCCTCATGAAGCAGTCAAGAAGATCATAATTTAAATTTAATTCTCCACTAAATCCCTTCTGTGAAATTCTGCAGCAGTTGGAAGACTTCTGCGCTCAGAGAGCACCTTCCTTTCCAGCCAGAGTTTCATTAGTCTACGAGTGAATCAGAAGGACAATTCTGATGCCAAGAATTAACCAGCGTAAAGAATTTTTGAATTTTCGTGCATTGGATTTGCTCTTTTTAAAAAATTGCCTCTCACGAGTTCCGAAACTAAGGGACAGATCAGAATAATTATGAAACGTGACATTAAAATAAATGAGGCTAACTTCTGAAATCGAGACTGAAGCTGCCAACTGCGCAAACTTTATCCAAATTGGTGCGGCAGACCTCGTAAATAAAATATACGGATAAACGGCAAACAAACCGATAGCGCCCATTAGCACATTTTTCAGTAGCTGAAAGGTAAAACTTTACGTTTTGAGAGCTATGTACGCGGATTCTTCGCTTGATGTCCGGAGCACCAGAACTCATGCAAGAAAGGCAACAACATATTTGGAACCTACCATGTTTTCATGAGAAGAAATAACTGCATCGAAATAAATCCATCGAAAGTACTGCTTGTGCTGATGCAGCCAACTGCCTACAGATCAACGACAATCTTATCAGTCAGGCGGAGGGACTCTAGTCTGCTGCCTTTTCTGGATGTTGCCCTTCTCGAGCGCGATACAAAGACGCTGAACTTGTGATTGCTGTTGTCGACGTCCTTCGACATGCGCAGCATGGCACGAATTCTCGCCATACACCATAGCAGTCGCTCGCGATAAATGCGTTGTGTAAGAACCGTGATTAGTGGGTTGATCACCTGAAAGTTGCGCTGCTATCCTCAATTCATTAACTAAAAGTACGGCCGGTCATGGCACAATGAAAAGGAACCTAGTCTTTCACTAATTACTGCAACATCCACGTTGTTAAATTACAGATTTGCGCAATTTTTGCATCTGGTGTCGCCGAACTGGTCGCAGATATCACAACAAAATACTTTTCAGGTTGTCTTCTATATTGTCAATCCACTACAGTTTACTAGTTTTTTCTCAGTTGTTACTCTAGCTTTATTCACAATTTATGCGTACAATTTATGCGTTTAAAAATGGAAAATAGTAAGTAAGCCACGCTGAGCACGCAATTTGTGAACTTGATGAAAATCTCATGTTCTACTACTACTTTTTCATCATACAGAATTAATGCTGAAGTTGTTCGTCCTTCTAACAAGCACTCTGCTAGCGGATGCGATTATTTTGATCCATGGCGAAGTGAATATAAAAATAAAACACTCGCTAAAACAGACCCGCAAGAATCTGAAGCGGCGATTACGAATGAAAATCGTCTAGCGGATTTTATAAAGCCCACGTAGATTCATGTTAAGCTGTCCCACAAGCCTCGGAAGCTCGCACTAATTAATTAGGCGGGAACTGTTGGACTTTTGTTAACAACTTAATTGCTATTGGTCGTTAGTGTCATATTTACGTTCCTTTTGCGTAGCGTGTTAATTACCTAGCATGTGTAACATGAAACTGGACAGTAATTAAGTAAGCTTCCGGATAATACAGTTCTGGAAAAGAGACCTCTAAAAAGAAGTTACAGTATAAGCTAATACTTGAAATCTTTAAATCCCACAGGTCAGTATTTTAAGGGATTTTAAGAAGGAAAGAAGCGAAGGAATTTCATGTGAGGGAAATATTCTCGCTGACAAAAGTTTACAGGAATGTGAGGTTTCTTTGAGAGGGGGGGGGGGGGGAGGGAGGGGGTGTTTCATTGATAAGAACAGATCCGTCTGGGGTATCACAGTGAACTTCTGTCGAAATTGTAATACTAATTTGTTCAATGATAGTGAAGAACGTTTGTTAAAATGAACCGTTCCAAGAACGAGAATACGAAAGAAGAAATCGGTTGCTGTCATCATTGCGAGTGATGGGCAGTAGTAGGCAGGTAAGTGCGATTCTATGATATTCGCTAGATATAGAAGGCGGTATGGCAGACAGGTGAAAAACGTCCATAGCGTGCTACTAAAGAGGAAGAAGAGCCGCTGAAAGAGGTTCTGAAACAAATGATTTAAGTGGGTGCTCGTGTATTTCTGTACTGTGTTACACTTTTCGCTGGAAGACATAACCCTTTCATTTATTTTTTTATTTTTATTTTGACTTATTTATTTATTTTTACAATGGTAGTCACCCTTAATAGGAAACTTCGCTTTCCTTCTTTTAACTGACTTTCATCATTACGCAACGAAAATCTCGTTAACAAGTGGCTGTGCAGTGTTTCGACGGGGCAGATGAGTAGCCACACTCGTGTAAATGACTTCTATGGCTTGTAGATGTACTTTTTGTCCAAAAAAAGAGAGGAAAACATGCGAATTTTTAATCTATATAAATGTGCGATTCTCACTGCAGTCACTTGTTCTTAAGCTGCCTCTTCGCCACTGTGAGGTAACGGAAGCAAAAAATAATTCATTTCCAAGTGAACGGCCCAATTAAAGTATTTCTTGACAATTTTATGAGGAGCTTTTGAAGTTTTGTCGATATTCCACTCACGTATCGCACTCGGACAACTCGAATATGCAAGAATGTATCAGAGTGCATCTTAGGTTTTTTTCGATGAGGCTACGAACTGAACAAAATCAAAGTTCCTATATCTTGAACGGGGGCCTTAGAATTTGACCTTCAAGATCGGAAAATTTCTTTATTTATTTTTAACTCCTTATATGGCATGTTTTCCAAGAAGCGCAGCGTAGCTAATTAACGCTTCTGAAGAACAAATTCTGAAACGTAAAATAACTCACTGAACGTGCTTTTCCTTCAATTCTGTTCGAATTCTGTGCGATCAGGAAGATTATCACCGAAATTGTAAAGCAACCGATAATCACACTCACATACATAATGCAAAGAGGTGTGTAAATAAATGGTGGTAGAGCAACCTGATCGCATCTCGGCTGAAATGATAGAAACAAACAGATGAAATTTCACATTAGAAATGACAACAGGAAGTGGAGAAGATCGTTTAGAAGGAAATACTGCATAACGTGAGCAGGAATATCTGACGAAAGATCCCTTTCAATTTTTTGTGCCTGAATAAGGAAAAAATGCCTTCCTTGGGCTCATATACAGAGCTTTGAAACGTGGTCAAGAAGCTTGCGCTACAGGATTCAGCATTCGTTTTCCTTTAAACTATGCGGTTCCTGTGTTTCGTATGGCTCAACATACAGTGTTGAAAACTTCATTCCCTCGAGATCATTACAGTCTGCGGAGTGTTGCTGGGTAGCGCGAAAGAGACAACAAACTAATGGTTGGTGAAGCATCGTTTTGGTTTAAATGGTTAGCATCGCCTGAAGGGGACACAGTATCTACCAAGTTGTCATCTTCTCCCCCTTATATCTGCACTGAACTGAAGTCATTTTAGAAAGAAGACTAGTCATCTTGAACGACGGCTCGCTCATCGAGACCTATAAAAGGGGAGACTCCATGGTCTCTGGTCCCAGAAAGAAGCGGTTTGTTTTCTACATGTAATGATTTTATAATCTGCTTGAGGTAAAGGTATTCTACAGCCTGCACAACAGAATAAGTGTCGCATTTTCTAAATGATGGAGCAAATTGGATGCTGCAAATGCGCTCAAAACATATTTTCAGTCAACTGAAATCAAAGCCAGTTCTGAGATAAAGACGTATGTTTTGTTGCGCCCAAATAGTTTCACGACTTGTTAAACATCTCAGCAAGTGTCCTGCTTCCACCTGTAACTCCTCTACGGTCCCGAACATTTGGACTGAACTGATTATTGCGGACGACCTTGAAGAAGGAAAACTTGCTAAGTATTTGCTGAAGCGCATCAGGAAGTTGAGAGGGGTCAGGCAATGTGGGAGTTGAATTTTTCAAACAAACTTTTGGTTCACACTCTCGTGCATGCAATCCATACGTAGTTTCATTACCGGGTATAATTGCTGTAAAGTGGAGCCCAAGAGCATGCCTCCGTCCCTTCAGAAAGTGGATTTTATCAACATTCCATGATGTCAGCTTCTCCAAATGTACCAATGTGGAAGTGACTTTCCCCGGAGGGCAGAGCATATCGCGCTTAATGATGACTAAACGATCGAAGTTGGTACAAACAGTACGACAGAAACCGATTCTATAAATCGAAAAGTTTTCTGCACACCAATCCTCTGCATTTGCACCAGATCTCAATATGTCTTTAGCAAGCGTCCATCGAGACAGCTCTTGCAACGCTCCTTGAAACTGTTAACTCGAAAAGAGAACAATAAAATAGATTTGAAGAGATAATTTAGTTAGCATATTTGATTAATCAAGACGCAGGAATCTTGCAATCATTGTTGCACCATTCGATGCACCTTTCACGAGTAAAGCTTGTTTCTTAGGCATCGACGCCTTTAATCAGAAGTTTTCGAATTTTGTGAAAATGATGTTCCATGCCGCGACGGATTTTTCGGTCATAAGACTAAGTCACTTCACTCGGCGCGAATCGTTCAGTGAACCAGAATGCATTTACATAATTCGTCCAACTGTCCCCATATTCTGTCCAGTACCAAAAGCTGCTCTCATGGACCAGCCAAAAAAATTATTGAAAATTCGGTTTTGATATATTAGTTGGAGTGTTTCCTCGAACGGTGAGCACATTAAAGGTAATGATACCGCAATTATGAGTCAGTGCGCAGAACGCCGACAGCATTAATTTTCACAGAGTCGAGAAGTTCTCACGTGCATCAAAATAGACGTTTATAGTTTGACCGACTATAACAAAGCGGACCAAATTCATCAAACACATTTTTCATTCAATCGTCGCCAAACCAATTGTCCTTGCTTGCAATGAACAGGTACAACACAAGCCTGTGAGAGAGGCTGCATCGTGGTGATATGATTGGAGAACTGGTGAGGTAGCGCTGAGAAGAAAAGAGAAGTGTGCGTTCATTTCGAGCGTTGGTCTTCACACCTTTTCTTTGGTGGGGTTTTTTTTGACATGGCATTGAACGTTCGTCTAAAGTAATATTCCTCAGAAAAATTCCCAAAGAGCGAAGTGTTGCAGCTCTCATAGCGGACATTACGACACGAAATTCTAATCATTTTTATATTACTCTGTGTAAAGTTGTTTGTGGGAAAAAATTTCTTATCAGTTACAAGCATCATGAAAAGTGTATCGAAGACTCCGTTTGCTGAACACTATAATGGATGGGTTTTCAAGTAAAGTCTTTCGGATTATTATTATACTCGGTCAGGAATCGAAAAATTCTCCGAGCAGATCCGAAATGTAGTTACATTAATTTAAAGGCAAAACTTTGACAGCGGTAGATGTGATATGCTCATTTAGCAATTTTCCAAATACAACATCGTTATGTCAAGTCGAAACTGCCTTTAACTTGTCAGTAATGTTTGTTCACTGAAACAAAAGGCCAAAACAGGTCCTACAGACTCGTGTGCATTTTTTCCTCCACTCAAGGCGATGCACTTAACGCACAGTTGCAGGTGAGGTGTAACAAATGCATATATATGATATGGAGCAGTGTTGTATATTTTGAGGGCATTGCTGCTGAGAAGAAAATGCAGGACTCTGGCTGCTTGTTTTTTTCGACTACCTATGCAAACGCATTAATGCAGCAGAAATCTTGCACCAACGAAGTAATCTTGTTAACAGTTAATTTTGTCGAGGCCATGGATGCATTCGTAGCAAGTAAATGACGTTGCGTGAATTATTCCACCCTCTCTTTCAGCTCCGATGCTCACACATGTAACTGCTTACTGTAACTTTGGCATAAGACCAAGCAAAGAACTCGCGAGATAGGTTTGCGGAAAGCAAGTAAATGTGATTTCGAAAAAAATTAAATTGAGAACATTTAAGGTCACGAAAAAATTCATTTACTTAACTAGGAATTGGTCTATGATCACATTGTTCAAGAACGTACGGAATATGACAGCTTCTTGTTCTGTCAGATGGGCTAGACTTGTGCCAAAGGCCGATGAAAACTTATATGTATTCACCTTCTTAGATGAACAACATTGTGATGGTAAGAAATCAGGATGGGATATCATTAACTTACAGGTGACGAAAAGTAGGACATGAAGTGATAACCAAACATAGCAAGACAGACAATGGTTGACCATGTCAGAACGGCAACGATGATTATGCGGAACCGGTTCACAATCATGTAATACCGAAGCGGAAACTGCACGAAAATGAATTTATCAACGTTAAGCCTGAAATGAGCCTGTTTGACTGATATACTCATAGTCTCTGACATAAACACTAGTTGCACTTTAAAAGATAGGATGCTCTTCTCGCTTTTTTTCAATGAAAATATTCAAACCAGTTTTAGAAGAGGGCTGCGTTTCTTGGTGTAGGTCCATGGAATCGTGAGTACAGAAATGCCGATAACGAATTCCCAAGCACTTCTTGACCGTGCCTTGAACGTAAATCTTCTAAATACTGCTTGTATGCAGGTGAGTTATCGAGCAGGTGGCACTGATTTGTCACCTTTTTAATCTCAACTAAAATTAATCTCCACCCCTTGTTATTAAAAATATTATCTTGTTATGAAGTACAAATAAAGCTGAGGCCGATCTACTTCTGAAATCATGCTTACTTCATTAAGGAACTCAAACTAACCGACCAAAGAAGATTGAAGCAGCTACACAGTTGTACAGCACATATTATAACATAATACGGATAGCATAGCAGTATTGGAAGATGCAGAAGGACGGGACGTGTAAGCATATAGACGAGACACATCAGCAGGTCGGCTGCTGTCATGTTAATCACTATTATCTGCAACACTTTCTCTAGAAAGTAGTTCTGCTGAATGTGGCAGCTGATCGATTCCTTCTATAAAGGCATGGCGGACCATGCGTAATATTGTTCATTTGCGTGTAATGAGTTTTTTTAAAATTCTGATTGGCTTCAAAGTAGGAGATAGCAAGTCGAAAATGGTGAGAAAGGAAATTAGGGCAAAATTTAGTGCGAGTGAATTCCACGAGAATTCCACGAGAATCTATGGAAAAACTCTTAAAGATTATTACATATTTCATTCCGACCTGTCCATTCTAGTTAAGAGGGCAAACTAGATAAGTTCGACTATCCATTTATTGGCAGTAACAGATAGAAACAGATGGCGACAGTTGAATGTGAGGAATTTCCAAAAAACACGGATGCTTACAGTTCAAGGTATGTCTTCAACAAATCATCCTGTTAGTATGCCTCCCAAGCACTCTATCATTTCGTTATCAAAATAACCGGATGATTTCAAAAGATCAAGATGCTAACGGAAGGAAATATTAATTTCTCCTCTAAGAGTTCATTTGCCATGGTTTGAGGTGCATATGATTTATCTGAGCTACCGTGGATTGCAACTCTTGCCTCTTGTCATATTTCCTGCAGACAAACTTCACTGCCGATTAATGGACTTGTCACAGGCAGGCGGGCTGTGTTCTTTTTTTACAGATGTATTGATTTAGCGCGGCATCAAGTTTATATAGAAGTCGTTAGCTACGAAATCGGTATGTACGATTAAAAGATTATATAATGCCAAATTATGGAAGGTTCCTGAATTCCGGTACCGATTTTTGCATATGATAGTTCTGGAAGTATTGGGCTGATGACATCAAAGAGTGTGAAAGCAACTGCTTGACGAAGGGAACAACGGCTCGCCTTCATCCTACTCAGCACCGAGAGAGGAAATGGGTCGGGGAGCCAGGTAGTCAGATCTAGCGAAATATGCCATTGAAAGTTGCTTAACGTGGAGGCTCAACTTTTCTCTATCACACTCTCATGAATTTTGTTTGCGCTGGCATACAAAATCGAGGAATTAATTCTTGAAAAGAAATGACGCAAAATTCTCTTAAGTTTTGGCCGTCAATGCCAATAATTCTTTGTTTTCTTACCGCAAGCGCAAGGCAGTGTCGATTGCAGCTAAATAATAAGCGGTACAACGTACACAACTAATCCGAAAACTCTGCACAGTTAGGTTGTTTGTTTTGGACGGTAGTAGTAGAAGGATATCGGTGTGATTTCTCTGTTGTTTCTCGCCATTCTTCCTAAACTTGTCCCACAGGTATGGATCTTCACTGCAATGATCTATTAATTGGCATTGTATTGTTTTGATCTGCTCGAACTTGATTTATTATTGCTCTACGAGGGCCATTATTTTGCAAGTACGCTCACTTCCGTACGTACAAGTTAGTATCCGAATCGGCACACCACTCGATTATATGGCGTGACCACTCGAATATATGGATCAGCAACGTGTTGCTACATAATTCGCGATTCACTGAACGTTTGACCACTTGATAACTGGTTTGTTGGCGTGGGATTACAGGAAGCTTATATATGCTAAGAAACGGCGGTGCTGTTTCGTGGGTGTTCTAGGCAGCGCAGCTTTTCGATAGTCTTGAACATTCACTGAAGTGCACATAACTTTATATACATGCATCCCAGCTGAGATGACGTTTCATACAGCGACTCGCTTCCAAAATTCCTCCATTGCATCCATTTTCATATACGGTAGACTCACTTTAACAAGCGGTTTGAAGGACTTTTAAAAATATGCCAGTTAACAAAAAAACCTTTGTTGTTCGATACGGCAACAGGAACCGACAACAACTAAACTATTCAGAAAGTGGTACTGAGGATGGTCCGAGGTCAACTAAAAATTTATGCCGCTTGAATGTGGAAATATCAGAAATTTGAAAAGTGCTTGAAAAAAGAAATCCGGAAAGAAATATAGTCATGACGTTAACGATCTAGTGTAAGGACAATTAAATTTTCGAGCGAAGTGGGCGAGGTGCTGATATTTACCTGACGCGGTTTATCGTGGGTGTCAACGTGCAAGAGTGCAATGACCATGACAGTCGCGTTGAAGATGCAGCCAGTGATCCCGCATCCAATATAGAAGAACTGCTCAAAAGTGGTCATGCCTTCATCAGTTCGATTAAAGATCTCGCAAACTTGGAGAGCTGATGATTCATTCATCATGTCTGACAACTGTAATAAATACTTGTAATGTCTAAGGTAACACATCATTTACGATCACTGTATTTCAACGTGCAGTTGAAGAAAGAACAAATTCATCGTTCACTGTTCTGATACACAACTCCATTACATTATTTACATACTCATCTTTCCTAAGCATCTCGCTTTTTTGTCCGCCTGTCTCTCCTTCTTCTTCCTAACTCGTCAAAATGGGTCCAATTCAAATGCTGCAGATGAAAGGTTGGCTGACCAGACCTAAAAAAAAAACAAATATTCCAAATTCTTATACATAATAGTACTTGAACACCATAGTGCATAACCGAAGTATGCAGTTACGTGGATGTGAATTGCCCCAGTGCTCCTGTGGCAAAATTCAGCCACAGGAGCTACAGCGTATACTGATATATCCTGAGGTGCAATTAGCAGTGGCATATACTGAAATGCTTAAATATTTTTTGGGGCTTGAAGTTTGTACGTTTAGAATCGTTTGTTAGAAAATTACATGAGAAATGCGTCCAATGCATGCATCAGGCTTAGTAAAAGGTTCTTCACCATTGATACGGGCATAAAACGATCGCATATGAAAACGGTGTGATATTAGGTTCAAGAATAGCAATTAATCAATACGTCAGAAAGGCAATGAAAACTTCAGTGAAAAGTGGCGCAACAAGAAATCGGATGTTGTGATTAAAGCGTTCAAAGCATACAAGTTCACCGTCAAAGAATTTTTGATCGTTATTGCATAAATCTTTTCGAGCGGACGCTCAAAACTTCAAAAAAAGGGAATGAGGAAGTTCAGCGTCATTAGATGCATAAATTGCTTTGTCTCATATGTCCCTCTTCGACCATTTCCTGAGCAGAAACAAAATCTCATTTGTCCTCAAAAAGTCGGCGTAGATTTTAATGTAGCAATTGGTGAAACACATCAAAACACTCTTTCTTTGGCGCATAATCAAAAAACGACGGAGAATAGAGCTTTGAACTCAATTCATTGCACTTGCTGACTAATGCTGGAAATTGCACTAACAGTGGATATGCGTTTCGCCAACTCCACCTTCTAGTATATGCCAATGCGAAAACGATTAAATTATTCTTCTCTTGAAGGAAACAACTTTTCTTCCTTGGTTTATATAGCAATCCAAACACTTCACGTTAGGCATCAGGAAAAACAAATAGCTTAGATCTAATGGAAGGCAAGAACGCACGCTATATCGAATGAAGCTACTTGTATTTTCGAATGAAATGAATTGCCTGAAAAATTACTCGGATGTTCAAAGACGATATTTAAAAGCGTTATAGATGGAAACTGTAGTGTCACATTCGCTAAGCATCCGTATTTTCATCGTTAACCAAAGCGATCTACCACATAGGGGGTTGATTCTTATGTAAGTGCGCTCATAAATATGCGGGAAAGATCTGTTGAGAATGAGCATGCATTTTTACAACGTATCACTGATAACTGAAATGCGACATTGCGGTTGCGTATAGAAAATAAACAAAAGTATAACGAGGGACGTTTTTGTGAGATGGGAGTTGCCAAAATAACACTAGAAGGTCTGCACTTTTAATAATGTTCAAATGTGACAGCGCGTCATTACGTGAGCAACGTAGTTCCAAACAGCGAATTAAATAATCATTCTGCCTCGAGAGCGAAAATGAATATAGATCTGTCATATAGACCCGTTTAAAGACGTTCAACGAAGGGATTAGTACTCTTAAGAGTCGCCTGAAAAAGTAACCGATAATACGCTGCCGAAGTAATAAACGCTAAGGAAGTTTCATATAAAATCCGCCGTAAGTGCAAAATTTCTAACAGAGAATTATGCTGATGATTCTCGAAGCAACTTCGCGCTCGCAGATGGAGGAGAGTGAGCGCTTAAGCTTTCAAACAACAGCGATTTTCAAAGGGGTTTAGGTGCCTGCACAATAACATGAATTTTCAGTAGCTGGCGAATTGCGAATAAAATTGAAAAGAAAAGCTTCTCTTGGTTAACGGCTACTTTTTGAATAGCATGAATCTTAAATTCGATGCCAATATCAACACTGATATTTAGACAAATGTTTAGGAGGCAGTTGCAGACAAACGGCGTTTGATTTTGTGAAGAGTGGAATGATTGCTTCGGAAATCTATCACTAGCACTCTTACGTGTATGGCGCAACAGATTAGGAACGAAATGATCAGAAGGGTTTATGGACTATGTAGATCTCAAGGCCTGGATGAAATAATCAGCCGGCGCGTATTGGTAGTCAAAACGTAGAAAGTATTGACTAAGGCCGCACTGTGTTTGAGAAGATCTTGTGTTTGAGGTGGAGCCCACCTCGATATTGATACTGTAAGAGTAGCTGAAGGAATACTTCCTTCATTTCAAAGCACTCGCTAATGAGAAATGCTAATTCAAAGAAGGAAACAATGAAATCGAAAAGCAAAAAATGGCGACTCGTAGGATAATATGACACCTCTTTTTTCATGTAGGAACAGCAGCTGCCATAAAATTTGAATACTTGCAAAGATTCTCGTTCCACACAAAAAGCTTCTCTTTATGAGGTACAAGAACTTCAGCACTTTCTCTCGCTTGTTCTTTCCGGTTTTCTTCGCAACCCTGAATCAGCATTACTCAATTCGGCAATTTCTAATACAACTTTTTGGCAACAAGCGATGAGCGTTCAGTTGAGGGCTACGTTGTCTGAGAAATCATTGAACCTTTTAAACAATCAGTACATTTTCTATTTTCCATTGTGGTCTAAGATTACAGTCATAGCAAATTTTTTCACAAATCTCTTTTTACTCTTTCAATTTTTTCACATAAGCTGTACAACTTAGGCCTGCAACGCTATGTAGTCGTGGTTTCCAAAACTAACATCGTAATAGAGGTTAAATAGGAGTGTAAAATTCGCATTAGTTGCAAGACACAAGGCTTTCCACACAAATGTTGGCGGTCGTCTGAATATGGAAAATCTTTCCACTTAACCAGAGCTATAGGCGCAGTTAGTGAGCAGGATTTTATGGCTGATGTATCATGCAGTGAAGGAAGTTGTATTCGTATGAAGCTGTTTGCAACGTCGCCGCTCGGTAATAAACTAATTTGTGCTGTGAACCAGCAGTACTCGTCATCCGCTACATTCAAGGGAACGAATAGTGTGTAGCGATGATCAGGAAGAAAGGCGAACAGATCAATTTAGACCTTGTTTGCTCACGTTCAGAGGAAGAGTGTGCAAGGGCTTAAGTAATCGGAATCGGAAACATAAGCTGCGAGACCCCGCTTTATAGGCTGCTTTTTGATCGGCTGCATTTTTCAGATATCCTCTGATGAGCTGCTCCAAATTCATTGAAGCTAGGAGGAAATTATCATTTTGTATTCCTATGCTTCTGAAGGCTGAGAAATTCTCATTGTTCGAAAGGATTAATGATGCGTACAACTGATTACTTTGCAGTGCCAGTTAAGTGTTACTGTTTAGTGGCTGTGCTTCTGTACTTGGCATTGGAATGCTCTAAGCAAGAGTTGAAACATTGCAGGGCCGTTGTCGGTGTTTATTCGCATCAGCTGCTATCGCCTAAATGCCAACACCTTAAATTAGTGTGGGCAGGCACAATTCGCAAAGGAATGCGAATAAATGCCGCGAAAGCAGCGTTTTATGTTTACATTGATATTTGTGACTTTTCCATGCAACCATCATTGTAGCTGTACTTCTGTACTTGGTATTGGAATACTCTAATTTGGGCTGTCTATTGCCACTAACGTTTGTCTTGCTTACAAGGTTCAAAATTCTTTTTTTCTGAGCAAAAATTCATGGAATTTTGCTGCATATGTTGATTTTATTTTGCTTTTCTTGAAATTTACTCACAATTCACTGAGGAAGTAATCTTAGAATGACATTCTTGATATCAGCTGGTGGCAGCAGAAGTGCTTTTTAAATCTGTAACCAAGGCCGATGATAGTGTTTTGTGATTTTTCTACTAGCAAGCGCAACACTTTCGAGAGCAACTACTCACAAAGGTCACATTTTTAATCCAACTAGTGGAGAGAATTCCACAGCTAATAGCAGTTCATTGCATTGACTGCATTTGCGATATCGCTAACTCGGGAGACTTCTTAGGCACATATGCTAGGAAAACAACATTTTTGTCCTCAGCTGCTTGCTGTGGAAACATTCAGCAATCGATGTTCCCCATCAATCTAATCTCTGATGATAGCTGTCATGAACAACTGAATTCATGAAGGTATTTTGTCACAAAGCTATTCATATGACAGTGGCTAGCATCATGATGACATTTTTGGAGAGCAGTTTGTCATTTAAGTGATATCCGTGATACTAAATGGCACTCTAAGAAAGAAATTCATTGCGGAAGTCGCATCTTTAACATCAGCTCTTTACAAGCATTTCTGAGGCGAGTTATTCACAAACTCGAAATTTCGATAACATTCATCAACAAAAACACTGTTTTTTCCACTTATTCATTGCGAAGGGTCGCATTCTCAGGGCGATAAATAAAACAGCGGAACTTTTTGCTACTTTATATTGGAAGTACTATAATTTCGCTAATTAGAAGCAAAAGCAGAGTCTGCTGCATTTGCTAAACATCGCTCGCGAAAGTCGCTACCACAAGCCGCATTTTAGAGATCAACGGCTCTAAAAATGCTACCTACCTGACGACGGCAAAAATGCACTCTGAGGCGAATTTTTTCTGTAGATATCATCAAGCTCTATCATCAAACCATTTTCCGCGATGAATTGCTCACAGAAATGAAAACGTCGTAGTCATTCGGCACAAGCAATTTTACTTTCGTAATGAAACAGTCTGGAACACTAGTTGTGTTGGCAGATGGCGCTAAAGTATCAATTTTCCAACGTACTGCTCGCACTAGCAACGGTGTTAAACTCACAGTTTTCGAGGCAAAACTGCTCGGAAGTGAAATTATTGCTGCCAGCCGATAGTAGAAATGCTATTTTCTGGAAAAAGTGCTTTCAGAGATTGTTTTTTTTCTGCATCCAAACTGCCTCGGAAATATGCCAATGTTAGGAGTGGGATTTTTGAGTCCATTTGCCGCTGAGAATGCGTGTCGAACTATATGATTTTATCTATATGATTTTTGAAATGCATTACCATCAGAAACGGCGATTTTGATAACCATGATGATAGCAGGGAGCATGAAAGTCGCAACGCAATTACCTAATCAAATCCCTCTCAGAAAAGTTATTCTTCTCGTCAGCATCGTCGTTTCCATGGTAAATTGCTCCTAAAAACTCTATTCTTTTTGATAGCAATATCAGCAACATTATTTCCAATAATTATATAAAATGACACTTGGATTCCTCCAAAAAAACTAAATATGCCGACTACGCTATAAAAAATTCTATTTAAGCCACGAACTGCCTCGGAAATATACCAATATTACTATCAGCCGAGGCCGGAAACATCAATCTCAGGATGGATTGCCCTTAAAAATGAGATTTGCCATATTGCAGCGAACAGCACATTAAAAAAAAGCAGTCTCTTGAAACGAGTGTTGCTGTCAGGCAGAAAAAGTGCGATTTAAAGTCAGTGCTTCGAACGCAGGTGACCTTGCTCACATCCGGTACCAAAGCACAATCAGTTAAATTTTTAAGGGGATCATTTCACCAGCCAATACGAAAAAATGCTATTTCCATGATGACTTGCCAAAAAATATGCTCTTAGTTAGCAGCTGCTGCGAAACAGGACGTTCACGAAGAAGTGAGTTCGTGAAAGTGTTGGCTGCAGTGCAAGAGTCGCTCACTGTTAAGGGAAGCAAGCATACGTGGGTTAATATTACTCTCGAGCAGTGGAATATTACGTCCTAAAGGAGATTCCAGCCGAGCAAATTGGTAACGTCTACTGCTGAACGACATCAAACCCCTTGGGAACAAGAATTTTCAACAGGCATCTTGTTCCACCAATCGCCTAATCATACGCAGAGGCCCAGTGCATGGCAGTGGCAGGCTTAATGCGCAGAGAACTACGCTACGGGACCTCATTGTTCCATAATGAGTGATATTACGGTTTCGCCAGTGCGCGGTTCACCGTGATAATTGGACTGCTGAATAAATTGATAATATTGATAATCCGACGGTTGAGCCGTTAGCATTTTAGTGTTGTAGAAACGATGATGTGGTGACCTACTTTTGCGAAGAGGCAGTTTCGCTGTGAAAGCCTAACTAGTGAAACGATAATATTAACGCTTACTGCACAGGAACTTATATAACTCAAACGTTTTAACGGCACCGATTTGAGCTGTGTTGTGACCAGATGATGCTTGCGCCATGGCTATTTTTGTGCTCCATGAGCGTTACTTCAATCTACACAGCGCATCTCACATAGCTCACAGTCGACATTAGTAAGGAAAAGAAAGAATTGGTGGCCAATGCAAGTGTACAAAGGGACATTCGCATCATCAGACCATTGGGTTGGAGACAATCAGGACGAACTGCAGCCATTCATACGGCAGGTTTCCGAATATCTGCGCTAAGTAATCACGCACTTGCGCACTGAAGCATCATTTATTTGTGGTGTAGGCATTTTTATTATGAGACATATCGGTATAGAAAAATGCACCCACGGCTTGGACACTCAGGAATTCTGCCGTTCCTGATATGAATATGTAGCTGGGTGGTTTAAGAACAGTGGGATGCCTGCGATGCCTCAACTTAGCGGACCGTTGCTCACCTCTGACCTTAGCACTAATTTAATTTTGTGACACACTGTCGAGAATCCTTTCGAGAATCCTTCGCATAGTTTTGATGTCTTCTTGAATGGATCAATCGCTTCCAGCTGCAGGTTTAGCATGTCGTCTAATTCGTTAAGAGAAATTGTGTTAGATGCATTCAAAAAGACCAGCAGTTTTCGTGTACGCATATATGTCCGATATAATAAATGAAATAATACAAAAGGTGATGTAGTAGTGCTAGAGGAAATGAGCGATAAGTTAGCGTCGACTGAGGCAGTTTATTGCAACTGAGCTGAAAATAAATTTTGTGAAAGAAACTAAAACAAATTCGTCGTACTGATACCATGACAGATAATGAGTTGAAAAGAACTTAAAAGTTCAGAGAATGAAAAGCGACTGAAAAACTCATAATCTGACCACATCTTTTATTCAAATGACATCCAATCGATGGCGAAGTGAAAAAATTTGAAGGTCAAGGCGGCAACCCTCCAACGCATCATAAGCGTCAGTTAGCGCATATGCCTCACACCGTAACTACATCGATCCATACATAACGAAACTCAAATATACGCATTTTAGCCTATGCGTGGCTTAAACGCAACGCCCAAATTTCATCTACTCAGCTGTACCCAAAACTATGTTCGCAGAGTAGAGTGAGGTGCGATTCCTCGTCCGCATATCAATTGGGAGACAAAACGGTCGCGGCTAGCGACTACGAACGAAAAAAACATTTTATCGTGTGTGGTCTCCCGAAATGTTAAGATGCAACAGATGCACAAAGATTGGGGAAGAAAACTGCCCGAGGAATTACTTGCAAAGTTGTCATTTTTTTCAATATCCGTTCAATGCTGAACGGACGCTGAATAGTTCCAGATTGCGGAAAATAGATTATCAGCTTCGTAATTGTGTTGAATAAAGCAAAAGAAATGGAAAATTGCATGCAACAGCGGAAACGATCAAAGCCTATACTTCCAAATAGCGCAGAAACTTGCAGGCGAGGTGTGAAATTACCTAGAAAATTTCTTCTCGTGAAATATCTAATGGTATTTCTCACATCGACTAACAAAGAATTATCCCAACGATGACTGAAAACAAACATTCATACATAGTGCATCTAAAGACTTCAGAAGGAATTGAATTTCTAGCAGAAACGCAAGTAATTAATTGCCATCACAAAAATTGTTAGATGAGCAATGTCGCTAACGTCCTCAATCATCTGATGCACTTTTGAAGCAGAAGCAGTTGCGTGGAAGTTGGAGTACATTCGTTCCTTTGCTAATTCTAAAGCTTTTCCCGTTAGGATAGGTTTGTTTCATTGAATCAGTTTAAAAGCAGGTGGCATGAAAATGACGCTAAACGAAAGAAACAACACCTACAGATTTCACTTCGGTGGAAATATTAAATTTACAATGGACTACCATCACAAATGTTTGAGTCGTCTCTACACGTAGCGCAACTGCATCGAAAATAAAGCTCGATAGCATAATGCTGATTTTGCAATTCTGTTATTAATTAAAAGGATAACATCCAAGGCAGCGACTGAAACCGCCATCAGCAGCATGTTTTAACAGTTGAACCTATGTTCTTGCAAAACGGAAACCCTTGTCCTATAGTTTTCTTGGACATTACCTTAAAAAAACAGAGCAGAAAAAGCTCGCAAGGCTTATGTAGCCATAAGCTCCTATTAAATTACGTCCGAGCAATAACGAAACTGACTGAGTCCTAGAGGTAAACTGCCCCATAGCAAAGTATCGATGACAGAACTGGGCCTTGTTGCAAACTGTGTGAAAATGAACAAAGATTTTGTCCTATGAGCAATTTGTATTCCCGACAAATAGCATTAAATGTGGATACGATCGCATAAATGGAGATTGCAATCAGTGCAAATGACCGAATTATTAACGGAGAGGAAGGAAGAGCTGCGATGCAAAGAGCGAACACAGACACGGCAGTTATCACGCGATGAGGCTCTGTCTGGAGGCGTACTGAAAAGTACGACGAGTGGAATTGAAAAGGAGAGCTTGCTCTGTGCTCCTTTTGCAGCAGTGTTGACATTCGGATGGCAAACGCCGTTATCGCGCCTACCGATTGTTCGTTGTTGCTTTTGGTAGATTTATGTGAAAAAGAAAACCCGTCATGTGGTACGTCATTACCATTTCCGTGATTCCACTACCTCCCTGCCATCATTTCTCTGTGAGCAAAATAGAGCCCACATGAAACTGCTGGCAACGAATAAATTGCGGAAGACTGATTCGTAAAGTGCGCGTAAATGACGGACTGACTTATTAACAGTCCACGAATGGTTGCTCGGACCGCAGTTGCAAACTAACTTTCCGTTCGTCTGCCCACTGTTAATGGTAGCTGACTGATGGCCTCAAGTTTTGGCTTGTGCGTTTGTTATTTTAGTGATGAGCACAGTTTAAAATGCCTTACAATGGATGGCGCAAAATGGGAACTGAGCATCGAAAAGAAATGCTGAAGGTTGGAATTGAAATAAGGTTTGTGAAGCTCTGTTTCCTCTCTTTCCTCCTCTTCCGATTTATAATTGTTACTACTCGAAAGGAAACCACTCTCCTCTGTATCTGCTGGAGTTTCCGTAGGCGCTGAAATATTCAGCTGCTGATGAAGCCACGAAGTTAGGAATATTGGCGGCGTTCTGAGCTATTTCAGGTAGGCGGTCAGGCAAAGTGGTAGGCGTAAGTGGAGCATGTTTAACAGATCGAGCCCCTCATTGAATTCATACATTTTTTAGAGGTTTCAGATTCCATAGAACTCCCATACAAGCTGCTGGTTCCAGGAGCTTAATTGCCTAATGCGTTTCGGAAATGTTTACTGCTTTCTTCGAGTTCTCCATGGAGTTTGTGAAATTGAAGCAAGATAGCAAAATGTGGAAGAGGATTTGCTACACGAAAGGTTGCATTTTGGGGTGAACAATGAAGTGTGCACTTGATAGGAAAACGCAGTACTAAATTTCCTTTCGTCTCGTAACAATTCGCACTCGTAAATCTGAAGATTTGCATTCGAACACAATAATCTGAATGGGAAAAAATCACACTGCAACGGATCATCAAAAACGACCGACGAATGCATCTGGAGCTGTAAGAACGTTGATCATTTTACATGTTTCCTTGATCATTTTTTTGCCACAGGGTGACTGCCTCTGAAAAAGGTCCGTATTTTGTTTTCAAAATATTCGGGCGCTGATTTCAAAAAATTTATATACAGATTTGTCCCTGTATATATAGAGGAGCTGCTTGTAAGAACATATGGGAGCTGAAACGGGTTGGCATTGTGGATATTGAGGGACAGATGAAAGGTTGCAGAAAACTGCTAATTGCGTTCATCGTCAAGGGTAAACTTACCCTAATGAATGTCAGTATTTCCCTTCAAAAAACCAATGAACTGAAAACGCGACCGCCTTTGATGTTTACGCAACCTCCATGCCATACATTTTATGATTATTCAACACACTAGACGCGTCCATGCAGTGAACGATTTCGAGTCAACATAACAAAATATTTTATCTTTAGTACACCGTACTCATGCATTTTTGTAAATGCTCGTACAAATATTTGTTTTCCGCTCCAAAAGCCTTCGTTGACTTTATTCAGGTATTTAACATCAGTAATATCATGCATGGTTATCTAGCATAACCCCATTGACGAAAATTTCGTTTGAATTTGCGATTTATTTCAAATATGTATATACATACATTCACAGAGCCGTCGTCGTTGCGCAGAGATTCCACAGTGGTTCATGCCATCTACAACATCCATCAGAAACGTTTCAATTCAGACAAATAATCACCGAAACATGGTCATTGCCATACCTACAGTCCTCTTCATACGTAAAACCTATTGCGCATACAAAATACTTCATTGGGTTTGTCTCTAGCAGGATTATTAATATGATGGATTGCGAAGTGATGTGAGTGACTGCTATGGATTCTTTAATTTTCGCTTGCGCTAAAACCGTTGAGAGAATCGGAAATTGGTGCACAGTTGGAAGATTCACCTCAGCATTCATTAATTCCATATTACTTTACGGGTTGATGAAAAAAGCACAAAGCAGGTATTAATAACAAGCCTTTTGATGCGCGAACGTTCAGTCGTGCTTGCCGACGTCTAAACAAGCGAAATGGAAGTTTTTATGGTGATGAAATCAGCCCCTCCTATCATCCTCTTCCTTTGAAGCTGCAGTTCATATGCAGGTATGTTCTGAATGTTATAACTGGTTCAATAAAAATTCGCCATTCAGATAGATGGCATCGCTAACAGAACAAAATTTCGTTTTATCTGCAGTTCGGAATAAGGTATCAAGTTTTAAATGAAATTTGATTGGGAACAAGCCCATTCTCAAAA
Organism: Parascaris univalens; assembly: GCA_037576465.1. Classification (NCBI taxonomy): domain Eukaryota; kingdom Metazoa; phylum Nematoda; class Chromadorea; order Rhabditida; family Ascarididae; genus Parascaris; species Parascaris univalens. The sequence goes on along the minus strand of CM075173.1, from coordinate 57,827,754 downwards.
GTCCTGATCGGCCAATAGCAAAAACATTACCTCCCACTACCGTTTCACCTGCAACCGGAAAGAACAAATGAAATAAAAATAAATTTCTTCACATATATATTAGAAGCCCAGTTTGCCATCGGCCATCATTGTTATAGGCGATTCGTTTTTCAAGCGAACCCTCAGAGCAGTACCAAGGCGGGCAATATGCGCAAATGCGTCAGTGCGTATTTACATTGTTTGATTTTCATTGCCCATCCACGATGAGCGATAGAAATACAAATAACGTCAATGAGAGCAATTTTAAAAGACCCTTTTCGGCCTTGCAATAATGCATTTTCGAGCCTGCGTTGTATCTTCGAAAACTGCAATGCGCATTCATTGCTCGTGCTCGGCCACAGCTATAACATTACATCTTTGCCTACAGATATCAGAAAAAAATGAACAGTTGAAGAGCAGCGAATGAAATTAGCTGCTTTCCTACACAAGCCAAGGAAAGCTTAATTATCCGTTGCACAATACTGCCTATCCCTTCATTCCTCGCATTCTGTGTAACTCCACTTTACAGGTGATGAATGAGTCTTCAATCCTGAAAGAGGACTTAAAGAATCATGACTTGTACACTCAGAGACAAGAAGACAAATACGACGCTGGATTACGTTGCCTTACTTTAATCAACTAAGCGCACACTACGTATACTACATATAAATGCCTCTTCATATCTCCTCTGTTTGCCTTGATGCACTACTCACCTGACCCAGTTGTTTCTCTTGCTACTTTCTAAACGGACCTTGCATTGCAGATCCAAATCTACTTTTCTTGTTGATCTGTTGCGTCCATTCCGTGACTTTTTTCGCTATTTGTCTATATTTTTGCACTTATCTGATCCTCCTTATCCCAGCATTACTCATTCAGTACTTTTGCTATCTCCCGAAGCCAATTGTTGACTTTCCTACCAACCAATTTCTTTTTAATTATATTCCTTTACATGCTTTTCCCCTCCACTGCTGAAGCTGAATTATATGACTCCGTTATTTTATTTGTTGGCTATGCTTCCCGCATGATAGCAGGCATGCAGGCCATAAGAACTGGAGAGTGGAACTCGCATAAAGTCGTAAAATTGAAGGTTTGTTCGGAAGTTACGCTCAGTATGAGACGTGATTTTCTATAATTTTAACCTCGAATATATGCCTAGCAAAGTGTAATGTGCTGAGAATTTGAAAGTGAGGTAAACGAAGAATGAACGGAAATTGTCTACGCTATTTGATGCGCCACCAACAGAAACAGCACACAAAGCTAATTGCTCTTTCTATTATCGTGCAGTGAGTAGATGAACACTAGCGTTTTGAGCAGACGCCGTCAGTGAGGGAGGGGGTGGAGAGAAGAGGGGAAGGAGGAGAGGAACAGCTTTATTTGATAAGTGGAATCGTTAGTACTGTTTTATTATATGGTTAGCACTCGAAGCAATAGTCATTTGGTGGACCATATTCAATATTCACCATTTAATTGTCACAACATTTCTTAAAAAAGGTGCCCGTCTTATGCTCTAGATTCTTCTTTTAGTAGAATCATATGCGTTGGTTGCCTGTTCCTCCTTTTTTTTCCAAGCCTATACATCGAACCGAGAAAGAGCTTTAGTAATACCTCATCCGGCACAGCAGCTCCTAAAATCTTTTGCATCCGTTACCTGGTCGGTGCAACTGTGTAGCAAAAGCCTGTTAAAATATTACTGCAGCCTTAGTTCCTCAACTTTTAAATCTAATTCTGCATAGCAGGAAGAATGTTATCAGTTTTGTTTGCCACTCTGGCTCAGTCTCACTATCAAACGGATGATGATGGTACCTCTCCTTGATGCTGTCTTTCCTATAAGTTCCAGCTTTCGAAAAGCGATTCCCGATACAGCTCTAGCGATTACCAAAGTGGTGAAATGATTGGATCCAATGATAAGACAGTTGATTTTCCACGTGTCTAGTAATATATGCACACCCGGAGCAAAAACCGCTCAATTCAATCAGAGAGGGCGGTTGCAGAATGACTGAAATGGTATTCCACAAGACTGGTGAACACAACTTGGAGCGAAGGGTCACGTTACCGAGAGCACTTCGTTAGCTCGGTTTTCAGTACGAAACTCGGTTTCTGAATCAGTAAATGTTGTTTTGTAAGCTGAGAAGCTACGTGAAAATCGCTCACGTCTACTTGAAATCACGAATGTTGTTGTGGGATTTTCATTCGAATAGCAGTCTGGTGTTTGCCTAGAACTCATGAAGTGCCATGTAGACAAGGTGTAGAATTCGGAAAGAAGCAAACAACCAATGCGAATCGGTTGCATTTTATGCATAAACTGCACAAATTAAACGCTTCACAATACGACAGCAACATAAAGTGCAAAGTTTGAAGAGAATGAGGTACATATCACCAGCGAATCTGCTTCACTTACCACTTTGTTACCACTAAGCGACGGATCTTAAAAATAGCACGCCAACTGAAGTGATGCACTTGCGCCTTCTCCTCACATTGAGGGACGAGCCATCCTCAGCATTGATTGAGACCATGAAATCTGTAGTAGCATGTGCATCATAGTTTCAACCGCAGTGTGGGCAAAAGGTGTGGAACGAGGTGTGATCTCCTCACTGTTGTAAAAGGGACCAAGTTGTGGTATAGTTTGAAAAAAAAATTATGTCTAATAAAATTCTCCTAAAAAGATCAACAGCTTTAGCAGACCTCTAATGGCAGTAGCACTTTTCACTTACCGCCGATTTTCATACTTATCATTTTCTTATAAGGTCGACTACCCATATCAAGTGATATTCAAAAAATCGGTCTTCCTTCATATCGATAGAGTTCAAAATTTTCATGTGGGAACCAGCCGCATGTCTGAATTTATATAAACTGCAAAGGCAGTGTTCGATCACAGTGAAGTCGATGGGCGTTCCTAGAGCGCACATTACACTGACAAAATCAGGACAATGTCGCCAGTACCGTTATCACATCGTGGAAATTTTAAAGAAGTCCGCTGATCCTCTGTATCTACTGTGTAGAAGATGGTCGGTCCCCGCAGCACTGCTTCCTCAAATTAGTCTTCAAATTACCACATTTCTTTCAATATCGCATAAGCAAAATAACCGCTTGAACTTCGAGGTTACGCAAGGCTGCATTGAAAATTTACAAATTGCTCTTCAAAAAATACGATGGATGCTTCCTTGTTTAAATGAGTCTTTAAAGAAATACAACTTTTTCGTTAGGAATCTGAAGATCGTCACGAATGACAAATCACTTATTCGAGCGGGTCTTCGCAGAAAACTAATTATTCGGCTAATTTTCGTTGAGAATTAGCCCCACTGTGTGTTTCGCTAAATGATGTGAACTTATCATCTTCCAGCGATCACGGTAGTTTTCTGGGAAGCCGTAACCGAAATGAAAATAAAGCGTTCCTTTTCTTCGCTGCAGTTAATGAGTCGTTATTTTCTCAATATTAGCGAAATAACACCAAAAGACGAACTTTCAAAGGAGGGTTTACTTGCATTGGCCTTATGCACAAATTGTTGCACGTATGAGAGGAACTGTGGAATTTACGAGAAAAATATCTGGCAAACGAAAAATAATTGTAGAAATTTTGTAAAGCTCTGCATGATTCTCAGTTGCTGTACAACTTGAGTAATGACAGCAGCTGTGAATTATCTGCGCTCTATAGGAATAAAGTGCAGAAGATTCAAGAGGCTGCGAACCGCGCAATACTTTCGTACCAAATCTGAAGGATATTTCCCTCTCATATGCCTCCTCTCTCTTTCTGGTTCAGGCGCTGTATTCGCCGCGAATCGGTTCGTCAGAAATGCAGAAGATTTTGTTGTTCTCAAAACGTGGGGAAGAATTTTTCATAACTGCTCTAAACCTGAGCTTTGAACGCATGAAGTTGGCGGGATTAACCGCCTTCTACCAAAATTTGTTCGACTGGAAAGCATCGAGTGATAGCATCATTCAATTCAATACTGCATAAGCGGCTTACAGCATCACTAACTGCTTCAAAAAAACCAAATGGAAGAAGAAGCTTAATGATGTTACAAAAATACAACTTGATGTAGTGTATTTATTTCTTCCAAAAAGGCTAATTGTGATACACTCCTTGATGACGACGGTACGGAGAAGTGAAAGGGCAAGAAACAACAGCGCGGAACTAAAGAAAAAGTTCATCATTTCACTGAGCTCGTAAGGCTAAAATCGCAGCTGCAGTGCAAATGAACAAGTGAAATGACTACACGAGTTGTCTGACAAGGATTGTCTGACAAGTGAAATATACCTTGCCGATCTTAAGATCATGTGGAGATCCCCAAAGCACTACGACGAATTATTTGAATGATAAGTATTTCGCTGTGATAAATCACGATTAATTTCGTAAGCTGAGTGACTCAAGGGAATATGAAGAAACAGGATGAGGGAATTGTCATGTGATGACACGGACAGTTATCATTCACTAAAGCAGGGAAGGTTGATATCGTTTCTTTTTGGCACTTATCAGCGACTATTTTATCCACTTTGTACAAAATCAATTTCCGAATAAGGAAATGACTTGAATTTTTCCTAGCGACCGAAAAGCTTCATCTTCTTGGGTATTGTGGACTTTTTCGAAGCATTAGTTGAGCATTTCTGCTGTAGTAATTTAGCGCACTATTTCCCCGCCCCCCCCCCCCCCCCCCCCTTCCCATCTTTGCAGAGATCATATCATGCTGACTTGTTGAAAGAACTAAGTTGAAATATTGTTGCTGACGGTGACTACCCATAAGCATTAATGCCATATTTGAATGAAATCTTCGCAATGAAATGATGCTCATTTCAAACAGTTTCGTAGTTCGACGAGTAGATCGTTCAGAAATCAAGTAAAAATTGCGTGATAAAGTAAGGGCCAACAGAGACAAAGCGATTTTCTGTGCGTGAAGACGTAGTGGAAAATGAAAAATCGCGCAAACAAAGTGATATGCGGGATGACTAGAAAGCAATAGAAAAAGCAGCTTCCACATTGCAGGTGTGAAGAGTGAGCTCGATAAATGGATTTACGGCGAGCATTTACACATGATGGAAAACGCGAAACCGAACTGCTGAAACCGATATCGGATGCATAATGTTTGCATAATGCTCACTGAGATTAAAAAAACTATAGTTGTCTGCAACCGATCTATTGCGGAACAAGGAGATCATATAACAATAGAGCGCAAGCACATAAAGCTACGTTGAGCAGCAATGGGAGCAGAGCATTCCTGCCTGGCATGCAACATGCTTGAAGTGGTGATAAATCCCAGCAACAATCATTCTGATGATTATCTCTCACACACGTTTCCTCACGACAGCACCGCGGTGGAACACAAGAAAAAAATAATGGCCGATCTAAAACTTGAAATTTCTTCCAACAATTTTTCATGGAAAAATGCGGTTTTTTGTAAATTAATCTGACCTCTTTAGGAATTTCTGGATGCATCTTACTGTTTCGTCGACACCTCCAGAGAATTGCTTACAAGAAATGAACCCTGAAAAAAGTGTGTACTTTACCAAACTTTGTCTTCAGGTTGAAAATGAAGTGATATCAAAAAAAAACTTTAGACGAGCAACAACAGACGCCGTAGAGCAGCATTAAATTAACATCACAAAACGCAGTGATTCCTCGGTTTCTTCATCCACTGCAGTAAAATTGCATTTCAGATCGCTAAGAGTCTTCGAAAGTGGTTAAGAGTATGAATTTTTCAAAGAAATACATAACTGCAATATTTAGATATTTGCCTTGAAAAATACATCGTCAATGGAAAGGAGAGGAACGACATCCTTAAGCAAGCGGTTCGTTAATGTGTAACAGTAAATTGCCTCATAAACAATACGTGCTGTAAAGGAAGCAAATTTTTCGTCTTTCCTTTACAGGTAACTGTACTGCTTTTTACTTTCAGTTCCAACTATCTTCATCACAATTAGTATTTTAGGTACGCCTTCTATACTTCTGATTGCACATATTTAGACGTTCGTTTATGCGTGTCTGCGTGTGTATGCGCGCGTACTCGTGTACGTTTTTTTGTTGCAGTTGGCGCGCTGTCATTATCACAGTGAAGTTATCCCTGATTTAACTATATAGTGCTTACGTATCCTTTCATTCGTTGTTATATGAGCAATGTTTTTGCGTTCACAAACTGCCCCGCTCGTCGCTTTGCTTGTCATTAGTGCAGTTGGGTGCGACTAACATATGTGGAAAATTTACAAGAAAATGAGCTTCTCTTAAGAATGGAGTTTAGCAGCAGCAATAGCAATTCGCTGTTAAATAATGGCGGTATTAATTCATCTATGCTTGAAGTTAGCTGAGAACAAGGTATGTGACACTGAAAAATCTTTACAGGGACCTTCTGTCCATGTTGAGCTAAAGCACTCCCCACGCACTTCGGTTCTTACTTCAGCGCTTTGCTTCAGTTGATACTATATACGTCACTACCCTTTTATTCACATTTTCAGCAGTATTCATGAAGCAAAGTGCAGCCATCAGTGAGAGTTACTCAAACATTTCCATGTAGCAGGGCAAGAACTCGATCGCTTTTGCATACACTTCGACGTTCTTGGGAGTTTTTCGGCGAGAATAGAAAATGAAGAAAATGATACACGGAAAGCGCATTAATTTTCCCTGCTGGAAACCCTGAACTGTTTGTGTTTATAGTCACAAAATTTTGCTATAGCTTATATTCAGCACTAGTATAACTAGCGATAGGAGTCTTCTCCCCTCCTCAAAATTCACACATAGCATAGTGTTTGTATTGTGATACTGCACGTCGATTTCACCCTCCTTCGCTCTAGATTATTCTTCGCATCATTTTCTTATTTACGTCCATTCCATTTTTTAAAAACCCTTCATCTCATTTCGTCTTGCAGGCACCCGAATTTCTTCTTGGACCATCAAAGACGTCTATGAATAGGAAAGAAACCGTCCAAAATATAGGCGCGAGACTTGTTCGGGCCAACGCATTTGTTAGAATCAAGCCTGTTGACTTCCCCAAAACTTGCAGGATGTCATAAAGAGAAACACGAAAACCCTGGAACCCTGCACCGCAGCGCATATACTACCACTCTCTCCCCTCCCAGTTTCTTCTTCAATTCCAGATTTCTTTCAGATTATACGGTTTTGAATTACTTTCTTCTTTCTATTACGCTTTCTTCTTTAGAAGTTTGGAAGATCTTGACTTCGATCCATATATGCTCACTCTAATTATTGGCTTCTCACCTTTCCATATTACACTTCTCTCTTGCAGGAAGTTGAAAAACCTGTTAACCTCTCTAGCAACTAGTCGCCACTGGAAAAGCAAACATGAAACCCTAAAAACCTCTGCTATTAAAATTCATGTTTTTTACGCTGAAGACTCCATTACTCGAGAAAAATTTGTATATCAACTCCACTCTTGCTTGCTCATTCGTCCTCTGCGGTTTATATGTCTGCGTGATAGATCTTGCAAGTGGTGGCCCTTTGTCGGAGCTCATGGATGAGCAGCTGCTTGTGGGGACCTTTCATATCATCTTAATTGAAACTCCTATACAGAAGAAGGTCTTTTCGAAGTACACTTCACGGATCATTGTAATTCAAACGTGCTCTTTCATTAGGTTGAAGTGACACAAATTTGAAGATTGCTCACAAAGAAAAGGAATTTATAAGCAAATGACATTAAAGTAAATAGATCCGGCGAGTGCCCATTGAATAGCAAATTTCATTAACGCACTCGTTTGTAATTTTTGATACAAGGTGATAAATTACCAATCGAAGAGAGAGACCTCAGGCATGTTAAGAAATAAATGATTCCTTGAGATGATTCCTCGAGAAAGAAGTGATTCCACTATATGAAAGCTCTACAGACCATGAGACGCTAAAATTAAATGATTGGCTTATTTTTCTGACTTTTTGCTAAATGGCAGTCATGCATATTTTGTATTCTATCAAATAACAGCTTTGAACATTTCTGTGTATGCTCCAGCCATCCTCACCTAAGCACTGTTGGTCCGTTGCGTGAGGACTTGCAAGCCTTGTCTCACGTTATTTATAAGAATACTTTTCCACGTGGAAATTAGATGTTTTTGTTCCAATGGAGGTGTAGTATAGAATATGCGAATCAAAAATCTCTTTTTTTAGTTCATGAAAGCACTGCTAATTTATACTAAGTCGAAATTTGCTCGGAACCAAGATCATCAGAAGCGATGATTCAAGGCAACCTCAAATGTCATGAAAAGCGAGGTCGAAATACCAACAAGTACTAAAATTTAGTCGGTCAAATCGGTCTGCCTTCTCTGTTTGTGACTGTCGACGTGATCCCATATAACTTCCCTGATTTACAGATGTAATTTTAGAGTATCCACGAACGAGTTCAATGAATCAAAAGTGAAGTGCGGAATGAAGCAGTAGGACTAGCTAGAACGGCTGAATTTTGTATGGTGGCATGGTAAATTTCTGTCTCAAACGTTCGCATTTCTCCATGTGCTTTGGACAGTGAGAGCAATGCTTTATTTCTTAAAGCAGTAATCTTTGTTTTATTCCGGTCAGAATTCAAAAACAAGTGCAAAATTTCCTATGAAACCATCGTGAAAATAAAAATATGAAACAGGTGCAACATCAGAAACTACTACATGAGACAGTTCGCTTTCCATTTCTGAGCTCTTTACTGATAACGATGCTTTACGAACCTTACAGAGCAAAACAGTATGAACAAATTCTTCCTAGTTTCATTTGTGGATTTACAGATACGCAGGTTTTGATCTGCAGTTTTTCGTTTTGATTCCAGGCATAAACCCTTTGATAACATTTTTAATTTATAAAACCTCGGAAATGTTCTCGCTTGCTTCCAAACCAGCAGTGGTCATCTCATGCAAAACTCTTCAGAACTTGGAAAACCTAAGAAACGATTCCACGGTCATGCATATAGCATAGAGCTGCACTTTGTAACTCGCCGCTCCGGTTCGAGTCTGTCACTGAGCGAGCTTATGAAGTTGTTTAAGGATATCATTTTTACTCAACCACCGTTGGATTGCTAGGTCTTCTCACTAAGTCCCTTCATCTTCTTCGATATTTACGATATCTAGCCATTTTTGGTGCATTATCTATATTTCTCCAACGACTGTTTCTAAAATACTTTTTCTCGTTGTGAACACAGAATGCAAGTAAAGTCTGGAGCACTGCAGGCACTATACACTTCGTCAGCAATTGGCCTTAATGACGACAAATTGCAGAAAATGGGTTTTAATAGTGTAAATTCGGTACAATTAGGAGTAAACAAAACAGCTTGCATGTGCACAACGTTGAAAAGGATGTCTCAAGTGAAATTTCATAAGCGAAGCAAGAGGATATCCGGATTTGCCATTATATATTCCCTGCACCAGTATGCAGAAAATCAACGAGCTGCTAAGAATAACTGGGTGGCAAAGTCCAGCATTTGCGATTAACAGCTGCTTTTTTTATTGCCTTCAAATGTTCTTTTTTGTCTAATGATTTCCAGAAAATTATTAATTTTCAATATTAATTACCATAATTAATTAATTTTGATTATTAACTAATAATTATCAAATGTTCTTTTCTGACTAACGATTTCTAGAAAATTATTAATTTTCATTATTAATTACCATATTTAATTAATTTTCATTATTAACTCTTATTAACAGCTTTCATTATTAATTGTTATTAATAATTTTCATTATTAATTAATATTATTAACTTTCATTATTAGTTATTGTTGTTATTAATTTTCCTTATTTATTATTATTATTATTATTTGTTATTGTTGTTGTTTATTGCTACTGATCGTAATTTTTCATTGGTATTACTAATTATTATGAATTGTTTTTATGAACTAGTATTATTAGTTATTATTATTAATTATTATTATTATTTATTACTATTATTTATCATCATTTATTATTATTACCTTTTACATTCATCACGTGAACGTTTGATAGTGACGACCGGAAAAGATGAAGATAAGTTTCAGGCTTTGGTATTCGCAGACGGAATTCGAACTGCTCGACTGCTGCATATGGCGCTCGATTTCTGTAAAACATTAAGCTATCTAGAATTTATATATGCTTGGTCCTCGGGACATAGTTGAATGACCGCCTCATGACGTCTCGAACATAGCATAAGGTAAGGGAGTGAGGGAGGGGGGAGGAGGGAGGGAGGAAGAATGTTACCGGAGTGGCAGATTCTAAGCAGAAGTCGAACTGCTTGAATTTCTCTGCCAAAGCCACATATACCTGCGTTTTGGCTCGATCTGAGTAGCGTGCCCGTACCCGTACGCGCACTCAAACAGTCATTGTAGTGCGTCTCACTGCGTGCGCGTATGCCTGCTTGGGTGGTCGGTTAGGATTGCTGCACAAGTGTATACTGGATTAGCACATGCGTACACGCACAGCACGTACACATAGAGTCCTTTTGCACGCTCTCATACACATCGTGCATGTTTGGAAACCGGCAAAGGTATTTTAGAATGGTGGGTAGGATTCAAGCAGTTCTCCATGGTACCATCAGCAGTGGTCCTTTCATAGAGGAGGTCTTTCAGTACTGGGTTTTAGGTTATCAGTGGGCCATCTCTAACTTGAAACTTACCTTGAAGGCAGTTTTTTGCCAGAACAGTCCCACAATCTGTAGCATTTTTTGTATAACATAGTCATATCATAGGTTGTATTCAAACTGCGTATATTTCAAGAACCACACATTATTTGTAAAATGTTTTCTCGCAATTAAGTGCACTATGCAAACATTGCAGTACTATCAAGCAGTACACGTGGGAAATGCCTATCACGGCGTCTCAGTAAGAAATCCACTCGGATAGCGAGTTGCCGAGGAAGTTAAGCGTATTTCGCATGCCCGACGATGCTTTAAGTGAGCAGTTCAATTAGCCGTCTGGATGCGGTTGATGATAAAACTCGCTTCCAGAAGGAAGTCGGCCCTTTGAGTAGTGTTCACTTCCTTAAACAGCAGAATTCACTCATGAACGATGAAGTGTATACACACTTTCTATTTCTAAGCGAACCTCTTAGTGCGTAAAAGGTACAACAGTGTTAAAGTGCAATCAGCGGAAAACGCGCCACATAACTTTAATGCGTTCTGTCAACGTCAGTATTCAGTAATATCGTCACATACATCTCACAAACGACAACGAAATGCTCAACACATGAAAGCATAAAAACCAAAATTTACATAATATCGACAAGCATACTCAATAACAATATTTGAAAGAATGCACGAATCTAAAATACTACTTGGGCAGCAAAAACGAGGATGATCGCACCTACTGCACAAGAAACATCGTCGAAGACAACGCAAAGTGATGTGTGTGGGCGATTCAATACCGATGTCAATTCAAATTTGCTTGTCGAGTTATGGAGCATATCTACACATAGGAAAAATTGCACCGCCATCAGAAAGCACCGGAAGTATGCACAAAACGGTCTTATACATTTGGGCAAAGGAAAAATAAGGGCACTTTCAAATTCTAAAACACACACTACATAGAAAAAACTCCTATTTTTTCTATATTTCACTGGTTACATCAATGCTGTTCAAATCACAGCTCCTTTTTGCCTTTCCTGGTTTTCGGCGGTGGGGTAACAGGTTCCGGCTCCGGCTCTTCCTCTTCGTCTTCTGCAAGCAGAAATTTTTGGAAAAGAAAATAAGTTCTTAATTTAGCATTTGGTGGATGAGCAATAGACGTAAACCTGCAAATATTCAAACACCACAAAATGATTTCTATGACTTCTCGTTCGGTAATCTTGGTGGCATATCAAAGGCCATACGGTTCATTAATGACAGGTCGTTTCCAACATTTTCGAAAGAAGATGAAATTGGCTTATATCAGAGTTAGCGGTCCTGTAGTTGCACCGTGAAAGTAAGGGGAACTAGTCTCATTAAGAATAAGCGGCTTGGTTTTCATGTCCCGGAACAAACGTGCTGGGTGAATTTGTAAATGCGGAATTGTCTGAATAAAGGAACTGAGCTTTGCAAAACTCACTGTGGCGTGATGTATTAAAAGCCCATCGAACAAGTATATGGCGAAATAAATTTTTGCAACTTCCGGAAAATTCACTGAAAAACCCCACTGTGTGGGAATGAGAATGAGATGCACATCTGTTCTAAGTTCTGTCGACACGAGGGCAATGTTGAACGTTGGTCGGCATTTCATTGCAAGCATCCTTACGACGACGCGAGATCAGTCAGAGCACAACAAACTGCCTTCTCAAAAAAGGAGAAACGGTTATTTAAGATCGTAAAAACCGCCTGAGGGACCTGAGCAACCTTACTGCTTTCGCGCTGATACTTCGACTACAGTGGTTACGCGTAAAGGTAAGCAACTAATATGTAGATGTTACTGCTAGGGACAAAGACAGTCCAGAGCATGCTAAACAGATGACCGATTTCTCTTCGAAGCTCTGCGAAATATCCTTGTTAAGGTGCATAGTCAAACCGTCGTCGATATATAAGGCGGTCTGAGTCAACCGTGGAAGATGAAGAACAACATCATCCTCATTTAGGGACCGTGCAACTTCCATCCAGATAATGTGAAGTTCTGTCAGATGTCCTGGCTAGACCTCATCTTGGATAGTTCCTTAAACCTCTTTGCTAGGGCAAGTGGAGACATCATGGAATCTAGAGAACATGCGGCTGCAATACTACGTAGGTAATTTTTGGATCAGATGATTTTTCAATTATCTGATCCAAAAATCATCTGATCCAAGATATTCCACAAAGTATGAGAAAGTTGCAACCGAGTGAACGCAAATATCAGGTAGACGGATGGAATAGGAACAAACACTGCTGAGGAAGTCTTTCAAGGGCATAACGATACCGCATTAAAAGTAGCTGTAGGAAAAAACGCTCCAATTCAGAGGCACTGACATTCTAAAAGTAGAAACACAGGGAAGTGGAAGGTAAAGAAATGAACCGGTCGTCAATAAGCAAGCGTCCAATCCAGGCGGAACGAAACACTTGGTTGGTAACAAGAAATGATGGACGCAGCCCGTTGTCATCGTATGAGCGCAAAGCAAGCTCTTCGGAGTAATCTCATCGACACACAAAGAAAGGAAGAGAAGAGGTTGTCCAGTGAATCACGAATGTCACTCTTAAATCGAACATAAAATGAACGAAGTCGGAATTCGTTTAGAATTATCAGAGTGTCCATTCTGGTTCTCATTTCGGCAACAAAACTTTTATCCTCTCGCTAGCAGACTTGAAGTTAAGCGGCTGTGAATGCGTCAATAGTAGAGGCACGAAAGCCGTTCACACCGAACAGCTCAAGTAATGTGGATTCATATCACCAAGGTTCCACGCACCGCAAATTCACTGCGTTGAACAAAACATGTGATTACCGACCAGTACGCACAGAAGTTAGCGAAGCAGATGCTCGCGAAGTTTCAGAAGATTAATAAAAAATAGAAAATGTCAAAAATACTTCAAAGCAGGCTTCGTGAAGCTTTGAAAGAGCATGAAAAGTGAAATGAACTGCAAAAGATGTGGCTCCAAAACATCACGCTGAGGATGATTGATCGTATTGGACTGTGGTGGAATTGGGCAGCTTCTCACATACAATACCATCTTGCTTAGTTTTTCAACAGGGTTTAGTTTTTTCTAAATGCTAAATGCTACCGTAACATTGACACAATTCAGTCTATTATTTGCGAATACCGTTTACGCATTTTAGATAATTCTTCAGCCAGATTAGCCAAAGTTCATGGATAAAGAAGGAACACCTACAAACGACCAACTTGCGACCGTGGGGAAGGGAGTGATAGGGACGAGAATGGACCATCCAGTAATCAGCTTACTTTGACATATTAAACCTGAGTACTATCCACCTTAGGTGCCAAATCCAAATGTAACCCTCATACTCTTCCGTTTTTCTCTTCAAAGTGGTTATGCTTACAATTCGATGAAAGCTGCATCCACCCATACTGGACGAGACGTAACTCTTATTTCGAAAACTTAATAGCAATTTTGAAAGAAGTTTGCTGGTACCAAATTCTTCCGTATCATCATTATTTGCCGTTCGAACATTCAGAGAAATTAACATTAGTAAAATGCATAGTTCGATCATTTTAAAAGGTACATAATTTATTAAGGAGTATGGTATTAGAGTAATCTGAACGTCTGTTTACATTCTACTTCCATTTACATGATAATCGCGTTGCTTTTATGTGGCTCACTGATCATAAACTACTTTTTTTCATCGTCATATGCTGAGGATTTACGAAAAACTAACACCTCAGGGAACAAATAACAAGCTTTGTTCTGCAAAGCTCGATCGGAATTTTCAAAATCAGATCAATGATGCAAATTGATCATAGATGTTATTCCTCGTTCGCCAATTGTTCCAGACGGTATTTCAGATGAAAGAAGTAGAAAAGCACTTCCTAGCTCACCGGATGTACTGGAAAATTAATTGTGCATATGCGTTTTACTTTCCCTGTCTGCTTCTTATTCACAGCACCGTATTCGCTTTCAGAACAGCAAAATCCCCTCTAACGCTGATCTTGGCACTGTAGTCGTGTCGCACTTTTGTAGTCCTCGAGACTGTAAAACGGGAACCAGAGGAACTAGTCACGCTTACCGTCGAGTGAGATGCTGCCGTTCATAATTTGGTCGATCCACGTTTGTAGCACTTCAAGGTTGCTATCACGGTGCTTTTTGGGGTCGTCAAGATTGACTTGTGACATGTCGAACCATATTCCTTCTTTCTGTAGATATTCCAGAAGCCATTTCAAAAGAAATCAAGTACGCTAGGGAACCACAGGAAATGTACTTCGACAAAACTTAGCATATTTGGATAAACTTTCGTTTCCCAAAACAGGTGCAAGGAAACACAGATTTCGGTCAGAAAGCGTGGTAAAGTCCCTAGCAGACTTTACGTGACAAGATTTCTTCAGCTATCAACAAATGTTACGCAGATAGAATCGAAGCAAATCACTCTGTTTCCTTGGATTTCCAAGTGAATCAGGCCCTTACTTAAAAACAATAGGGCTAAGATGCTTCTCCGTTCCCGATTAGTTGTAAATAATGCAAATATCGAAATTCCTCTGCATTTGCAGAGAATTAAAATACTCTCTGCTCTCGTCGCGTGTATCACTCAACATCCCATGACAAGTTCAAAAACATGAACAGCGGTGCAGAAGATTTAAATCCTCTGCGAAGATACTACATACTATAAATTTATTCCGGCGTGCGACAAAATCGTTCACCCTCATACAGTGACAAAGATATCGGTGCACTGCGCAAACAGCATCGAAAAGTTCCACCATTCGTTGCAGTAATAAATACTACGCATGAACAAACTTTGATTCTTTTCAACCGCCCTCGATGACAGTTAAAATCTGCGGCTGAAATTGGCAAGGCAATGCGGCTGAAATTCAGATAAATTTTCGTGGAATCGGTTGAAGAAAAATATTTCAGACAGTGATTATTCGCATCCATGAACTTCTCTTGCCGTTTTCCCAGAGTTCTTTGAAGTAGGGAAATGTCGGACGAGTTTGGCAACGAAGCGAAAATCTTCAATATTTCATCGTGCAAATGTCGCAGATATGATCTACTAATTTTCATGTTAGCCTATACGAATTAATAATTCTGAATAAAGATGTTTCGATGTTAAATGTTTCACTAATATTCTCTAAATGTACACAAACACAACAGCAAAAAAAGCAATACACACATTCCACTGCAATATGAGTGGGATGAGGTTATCTGTGCGCATCATAACGTCGAGAGAAGGGCGAGAATTTTCCCGTATAGATACACCCCACACCACCCTCAGCACCAAACTAATTTCTGCCCCTCCGGATTTTCCCTTCGTCCACATTGTTTGTTCTGTAATATGATCAGCACTGTTTGTATTGCAACATGAAAACTGATGCCTACTTAGAATCGCCGTTTCAGTGCGGTCGCAGATTTTTGAGCGCGAACTAGGAACAGCTGTAATGATGGTAGCAGAGTCACTAAGTTAGGTGCAAGCTAGATATGCCACTAAGTTAACGTGGTGATATTATTAGCACAAACAGTATCAGCAGCACTTGCAATAGCAGGTACCAGTAAGTGACAGTAATACTTATAGTGATAACCGTCACAGCAGTTGAAAATAACCAATTGCAGATGTTGAATGTTTCTTCGTAGTATTGCATTACCACCATTACTACTATTGCTTTCACCGTGAGCGCACATCTTAGATATGTTTCTTCGAAAAGTTCTTATGTGTACTTCACATATTTCATTAAGAGAGCTTGAAATCACTTTTGGATTTCCAGCTGAAAAAATGAATTTGTTAGCGCCGTGGCATCATATTCAACCCTAGAATTCTCAAAACTCAAAACTTTGATATGATAGCGTTGTAAAGGAGAAGTTTACATCATGCTGCGTTCACACATTTATGCCGGTTATCGCGAAAATGAGAAGATGAGAAAACAACACTACCATCTTAAATATCATCATATTGCACGCGATGGCTAACCAGCCCTCTAGGCAATGGGGTTCGGTCATGGCCCGAAATGCCCAGAAATCCTGCTTTGTCGTGCAATTGTGGATGGTGCATACATAAAATTCGTTTTACTTTAAGGTGCCATGTCCTCCTCAAATTTTCATGGAAATTTTCAGAAAACTTTCGTCACGACGTTTTTGTGGATCGCTGAGTTTTGCCAAGAACCGAGCCCCTAGGAGACCTTTCCAGCGAGGATTTTACTGGATAAAAGGCTAACAGGGAAATGATTCCAGTTTAGGAAATTTCTCATACAATGAAAGAAATTTCCTTCTTCTGCAAACCTCTGGAAAAAAGTTCGTAACCACCTCATTAGCACTGATGAAAGTATTTCTAATTCTGTTTCTTGTACGGATAAGCAGTGTCAAATCTGGCTTGCTCTATTTGCTTCTCTTAAAGTTTTTACGAAAATCGTTGAAGAATGAACTTCCTTAATGTGCAAGAAGAAGCTTAAATGCTTTTCAGTCGTCCAACTACGCCCTGGAGATGTTCGACGGTGAACACAATGAAATGATTACCGCTACGACGAACGGACTGCCCGTTAGCTCTAAGATGATCAAGGCGGGCGTTTTTAACGTCTACCGTCAGAAATTTTGCCGCGTTCACTACGCAACGTAGTATTTACTATCCATTCTCAGCGGAAATAGATCATCTTCGTGGAACTGTTGCACTTTATTTGATGTAATAGAAGAAATGCTTCTCACGAAAACTTTTCTAAAAAGCCAGTTTGCTATAGCAGAGCGAATATGAAACCCCAAGCTAGCGCCAATTAAGTATGATGAATTAAAATTATGCTTCAGGCTTGATAAATTTCTTGACCATTTATTCCTACATTGCCAAAATTTGATTGACCATGAAAGCTCATGACTTTAGATTATAGATGAACTTGAAAATTTCCCAGGGCCCCCACAAGCAAAGAAAAATCTAGGGTTGCAGGGAATTGAGGTTACAGCGTCATCATAACTTGGCCAAGAAAAGTTGCGTTCAATCACTGGTGAAAAATATTCGTTTCTGTCGGCCGATGTAATGGATTGTGCTAATAAAGAAATAAATGAGCACGAGAGGTTTTGTGGGTTATCGTGATTGTCGAAATAAGAGTTTGGTAAAAACAAAAGGAGCTCCAGAAAAGCGCCAAATCCCTGCGGTTTGAAATCGGAACTTCATCAAATGCTTCCTTCCAATTCAGCTCTTGCGGACGCTTAGATGGGACTTATTAAACGCGACATTTTTCGTTTTTCTATAAACGAGAACTTAAAGTACTATCAGTGACTTATGACGGGTGCATTAATTCAATAATTAATTCACTGAATTTACTGCAGTAGAACTGCATCTCACAACAATGTTGAGGAGCAGGATTGCATTTTCATAAGGAAATTTTATCACTCTTTCGCAGCAATGCAGTCTCAATACAGGCGTTTTAGGAAAACAATATCAAAACTGAATGATAGTTCTCCAGGTTGTAAACGATTAGGAAAGATGGCAAACTTTCAATTTTAAAAACAGAAAGTAACTTCTAAGTGTCTTGCCTCAAATTTCGAAAAAAAAAAATGAGGCAGTGCACCCTCATAGCATATACCACTTTTGACTCAGAAAAAGACTTTGGTGCCTTCCACAAAAAACCTAGACGTGGAAGTTGCAAGACCTTCCCATTATTACGATTTATTGCAGGCATGCAGTATTTGTTACCGTTATCAATAAATCCACCATTTTCACATACTTCGGTACGCTATTTTTCTCCAATTTTTACCTAAGTTTGTTTAAATTGTAAGTTATCCTTGAAACCACTGTGATCTGAAAGCGTATATGACAGCGAACGTAAAGTCACCAGACAAAACGACACTCATAATCAGTAACGGCGACGAACATTAATGATGAAGTGCGGGAGATCAGCGACTTCGATAAACAAATGGGACGGAAACTCATTAGAACAACGGAAGCGATTCCTGTTAAAATGAACTACGCAGTCCATATTCCTCACGACGGTTGAAGTCTGCTGCTAAGGTGGCGAACAATTTTTTGGGCTGTCGACGTTGTACGTTCAGGACAAGTATAAACAGAATGGAGAGGGTAGGCGATGATCGAAAAAAGATCGACTCATCGTCTTTTACGTTACGAGCTGAATTATATCTCTAGGGCTTATATCTTTATGGTGAATTATATATCTCTATGGCGGGATTATATATCTCTATGGCGAATATCTGGGCAGCTACTCAAAATGGTAAAAGTGATGCGTGTGAGCAAATTCCGCATGATGCGTATGAGCAAAAAACCCCTGTTTTTAGCTGCTTGGGCCGCTCGCTGGTTAAGTCTGGTCACAAATAGTGTATCCTAAGACTAAATGTTAAGTTCTCTTGAATACTCGAAACGGAAAAAGAAAAAACGTCGAATTCTCAAAAAAAGAGATGAAAAAAGTAATTTTTCTTAACGGAGAGCTTTTCATGTCCATAAATCATCGCATAATTCTTTCGATGGAGATTTCAGGTAGTATTCCAAAGAAGCTTAGCGAATTTCTCAACGATACACTTGTTCGCATATTCGTACAAGCACACAAAATGCTGTAATCCGTACCTGGTGAAACAATATATTTCAATTCCTCGGCTTAATTATGGAATCTATGAAAGCGCATTTCTCAATTTAATCTTGTATTGAGAATAAAATTACGCTTACGTCGGAAATGTCGACTAAGCCGAGCTGAGGGCCTTCTTCAATATCGATGCCGAACATTTCTTCCCAAATATCAACCATAAGCGGAAACTCATCTGAACGCATTATACCAGAAAAACAGTGAAATATATCATGATTAGAGCTGAAACGAAGAGGAAGAAAAAGAATCTTGGCACAAAATAGCGTCTACTTTTCCCATACGAACACGCTGGCGTCTCCAGAGCGACACCAACAGTGGGCACCAAAGGCACACAAAAATTGCTTCATCGCATACTCTCCGTTCTTTTAACATCGACTTGTTTTAAGCAAAGGCCGATTTAAAAATTTTAAAAAATGTTGGGAGCCCAAGGTCATTCAAAGCTGGGTTGGTGCTGCATATTGTGATAAAATTGCTGTATTCTGAAATCTTTTGTTCCCAATCTGGACAGCTCATGATTTTTTCTTTTTTTCCAAATTTGGTTGAATTTCTGAAGAATACCCCCTGTGCCAGATCTTAGCGCGACCTGCTAGTCAATAAGAAACCGCTCAACATGAGTCACACCTGTCACAGTAAGAAATGAAGGTGGACATGACGTTCATTTACAGAAATCAAAAATGTTTCGAACGGAAATGAATCTAACGGCTCGGTGATGCTCGAAAGCTGAACTTGTGATGAAGAAGTGATTCCCATAAACCTTTGACTCGCGCCGTAGAATCAACAACTACTAGATGATGCGCGTGATCATTGAAAGAAAATGAGATCTCTGAATTATTGAAATGTTTTTTGAGAACAAAGCATGTGGAAGTTTGTTAGTGCGTTCAGGAATGAGTGACAGAACCATTTCCTTCATGACCCTGGTTTCTTTCATGTTTCGTTCCTCTCCGTTTCTTGTGCCTTGTGCAAAAGGAACGCGACTTCAGCGTTGAAAGCCGTTCGCAATAGCCGATGAGAAGACGGTACCAACGAAAAGCTTTAAAAACTCAGCGGTGATTTTCAGACGTTTTCGTTGATCGTCAGATCAAATGAATACGACGATTTTGCCCAATGAACTTAACTCCCTACAACTCAGCAAGATCTTAAAATATTATTATTGTCTTCTTTTGTAACTTAAAGAAGAAAGCATGACTGTGAAGTGAGCAGCGCGGGGCAGCACACCATTCGTGGGTGAGATATCTTTAGAAAAATTTGAGGCAGGTAATGGAAGAACCTTCAGGATGGTGGAAGACCATTTTTTTCCATTACCGCTACCTATTTGATGTCAGAGGAATGAATCCATCAGTTACGTTAGGTGAGGAAGTCGTAAAAATTGGAGGTAGCTTTTACCAGGATCAATAATGACGATCTGGAGGGTGCCGGCATGCTCACTATTCTCATCAGCCAGTTTTTGCAACAGACTGAACATTGCACGACCTTCTCGACTTTCTTCGTCGCAGAATGCGATCACCAATTTTTCATCTTCATCTGCATCTTTCTGCAATTGGAGGAATTTCTGAGAAAATAAAGTGTGTTATGGACGAAGATCTCAAGGTATTCGATACTTGAATCAAGCTACAACTTGGTCGGCAATAGAAATGAGATCGGAACGTTTGCTAGACCTACCAAGTTGTTTTTGGCAACTTTCGCAGCGCTCCAACTTACGAGACTATTACGTCCATGCACCTTCTGTCAACAAGAAGGAGAAAAAGAAGCAACGTTAGGCCGCTAGTTAATGGGCAGTTAGTTTGCTTGATGCATTCAAATGTTTAGTGGGTCGTTGGAGGTACTTTAGAGGTATGAAGGGGTTTCAATGAATTTGCCTTTTAATCCTTCTAAAGCACTCCGAATCAAATCGATGCAAAATTCAGCGGAAGCAAAATGAAAAAACAACGCAAAAATCAAACCACTGAAGAAACTTGTAGTCATACAGAGTTGCAGCATTTTTTATCATAAAATTTGCGAAGGAAAATAACTCCACAACGCTGCAACAGTAATTTCTTCGAAATATTAACAGAGATTCCACAAGTGACGTCGATGAAATATTTAATGGCATTTCAGTAACTGTTGCAAATGTTGGGTGCGTTTTCTTTGAGAATAAAATGTAACGAAACAGCATACCCAAACGTTGAAATAATTCTGCAGCGTTAATTTCTGCATGACGGGTTCTTTGTGCTTTTCCACCCAATCTTCAAATTCGTCCTCTGTATCGACCGAAACCGGCGCATAAATTGGGTCATCTTCGAATGGTCGAATCATTTGAACTTCGCCAACACGCTTCAGCCCCATTTTACGAGCCCACTAAAAGCAAGTAGCATCCATCAACTGTGCTCGTAATTAGAGCTGATTTTGTGCTTAAGAAATTAGTTTCCTGGAGAAAGGAACTCCATTTGTGTAGCACGAAAAACAGACTTTCTAAATAACATATAACGAATCATATTTTTTGAAGAATTCTATGAACTGACTACCTCATGATGCTTGAACAACGGAATAAATATTAGTAACAATGGAATGTGCTAGCCGTATGCTTGTTTTCGTTACGACTGGCATCATTATGCCAGCATTCTCCTTATCTGCGCTCACAGAATGGAAAAAGATCGACGATTTCGATGAAATGGGACAATGAAAAGAGACGGAAACGTCGTTATATAGTCTACTAAATCAAACTGAATACTCACTTTTTCACTGAGAAACACACTAAGGAATCAAGGAATCATCATTATATGCAAACTGCATATGCCTATAAAAGAACAAGAAAGGAGGATGACAACAACTTACGTATGAGTTTACGACGGCGAAAAATTCAATCTCTCCCATGAAGTCCTCCGCGGCTTCTTCGAATTCTTTGAGTGCTGCAATCAAACCTGGTTTTAGACCGCAAACCTATGGCAGCATTCACTATTCCACTGCTCGATGTGAATCTTTATTGGCAAAACATTGAAGGACACCAACACAAGGCTGCGAGATTACTGTTGTAATATGCGTAAAGAGGTCTAATAGCGGACCAGAGAGAGATGCTACTCATAGATCATTCAACATTTGTTAACCCACCCAGTACAAAGATAGTGGGCGATGCCAGTACATCGAGGTTTTTTTTTAATAATGTTGACTTCATCCATCTAATAAAAGTTAAACGACGAATATTGACTTTCCTGAACGAAATCAATATTATAAAATATTCTACTGTTCCGGATTGTTCGATCGAAGAGGTCAGAGGCCGAAATCAGAAGTCAATGCTATGAGAAAACGAACCAGCACTGCCGGGTTCAAAATAACCAATAACGCGCACGGTGTTATCTTCGAGAGATTCGAATTCCTCCTGGTCGTGTTCATCGTTGATGATCGTCACTGGATCGTCAGGAATCTGAACAGTAACGTAGAGCTGTGAGTCATACATTGAAGTATATTTAAAGTTTCCTCTTCAAATCTCGAAAATGCATTCACTTTAGTGATAACTGTCAAAAAGGTAGTAAGCAAGAAAGCAGCGAAAAAAACCGAAAGATGTTAAGCGAGAATGCGTAAATCTTATATCTAAGTTTGTACGAATGAGTGTTGAGGCCGAATTCTTGGAAGCTATTCCTTTCATATACCTATGATGTGTTTTAAAGTATTCATAATCATCATCAGTATAACGGTGTCTTCAAATGAAAGGGTAGAGAAAACTGGTGGAGAATAAACAATGTCTACAGGATGCCATCAAAGGCAAGAACTTTCTCTTGCTGGATGCCAGAGACGGCTACCCAAAATCATGGCACTAGATGAGAGCTACTGCGAACACTATTAGAAAGCATAAAAATAAAATTTATGTGTTGAAAATGATAGGATGCTAGACAGACCACAGGATATTTCACTAATTAAACGCAATATTTAGCGACTGCTTAGCCTTTTTTTGTGATAATAAAGGGTTAATCAGAAGCAACTGTGAGAGAAAGGCAGACATCCATAAGCCACGAGACGAACGTATCGGGATCGCGCACACCGTGATATTCGATCTTGTAGCCATCTTTATAAACGTGAATAGTGTCCTCTCCTTTTTCCACCTCTACAAGTAACGCTACGATGAAGAAGCTTGTATCTAACAGTGGAATGCAGAACCGATCAAACATTTCAACTAATGTGTGTTCGTATGGCCGACCGAGCACTATTAGGTCTTCCACTAAAATTATGAAAAAAAGGCATGCAGCTTTCTCGCTGATCGGTCCCCTCCGTTTTTTGCCCGGCTGGCTCCGATACTCGGTCTTCTTGAACAAACTGTATATTCTAGTGAGCGCGTCTCAGAGTCCTATAGGGCCCATTTCTCCAAAGCTTTGGCACACTCTCTCGGCCAATCTATAAGCAAACTTTCTCCCAGTCCCCTTCTCATGAAATTTTTTCCAGTTTTTTGCTTCACACAGATAAAAGATTTGAAAAAGCTTCCTTAACTTAACAGCTTTCAAATGTCAGGTATGTAGGTCGCATTATTAAAATAGATCCGAACCACCGATTGAAGCTAAACGATGAGGAACGCATTGCAATGCTGCACTCAATATACCGCTAAAATGCAGCATTGTCGACATGTGTTTTTGATGTTGAATGTATTCAAAAATAAACTGCAAAGAATAACGGAAGCAACTTGAGAGCTTTTTGCTATTATTAACGATAAATAATGACCAATGTCAATTATTTCTGTGCATAGCTTTAGCGTAAGATATCTTTCATCGTCTTTTCAGCTTACGGAATTTCTAATTCCACTTCCATTTGGGACTATATGCTACATATAAAGAAATGTCAACGAATGTCCCACAGCCTCATTTAGTTAAGAAACTCATAAAATACAGCAACGAGCAACGGTCAAAAATAACAAGACCTTCCTGCTTTCGCAGCTTAACTTCTTTTGTCGTATTCACTGTGTAGAAATTGTAACCCCGCTTCGTCATAACTTGAGCAGATAACTGCAAAAACAACAAATTTTAAAGTAGTTTCTGCCTTCGTGAGAAATCAAAAAGCGCTCCACATGAAAACGGTGAACTCGCAGTAATGCATCTGAAACCGCTCACTTCCGGAGGGTTCTCCTGTTGAGTTCAATGAAAATTAGATGCAAGAACTGTATTTTTTGATTTCAACGGTGATTAATTAGTACTGAAACTGCTGATCACATGGCTGATTTGAACCTCGCCTGGTGTGACGGAACAATTTGCCGGAAACGAAGAGAATCGCACCACAACAGCCATTTACCCAGTGGATTGTGGAAATTGCAAACGAACGTAAAAATTTATGTAGTTATTTGTTCGAGAAAAAACATAAAAACTTCCACCCATCTAAGGCACTATTCGAACTTGTCGACAGAATAACGGATCGACAACGGCATTCATTTGGTAGGTATTTTCGTTGAAAACAATTCCATAAAGTGGGGAAAAGGAGGTACATCACAACCGATATGCAACAGAACATATTTCAGGTTTATGCTTGTGCATCCAGCAACGGAGTCAACAACAAAGTGAAGTGAGCCAAATTTGAAGTAACTGCCTTATCTGACGAGGCTCACACATAAGCGCTCCGAAACACATGTTTTACATCTTGACGCACTACACAGGTCGAGATCGCTCCCCACACTGCTCCATTCGCAATGCGCTTATGTGATTAAGCCGCCTGAAACCAGGCTGGCTCAAACATCGCATCGCTCGCTAACAGGACATTTGCAATGCTCTTAATATGCGCTTGTCGAAGATGAGCATCGGTGAGAAAGATAGACGTAAATGAGTGAGAGAGGAAAATGTTGTTCGGAACAGCATACCTGCAAGAAGCATTCGTACTGGTCCATCTCGGGGTCATCTTCTTCAACGTCATTGAAGAAAACTATCGACTTGGCATCTTCGGCAAAAACGGTCTTATTAAAATTCTTATCGGTTAATACCTGCAAAAACTTTTTGCCTGTTTTGGACTACATAGTTTTCTGTGAGTCGTGGTATGGGACTTCTTCTCCACTCTTCACGCTAAATTCGAGAAGGGCGGAAACGACAATCCGTTCACTAAGCTTCCTGCCAACTTTATTGAAACAAATATCCAGTTTCATACCGCGTCGGCTCAAACTGACCTTCAGCTGCCGATCCAATTCCTCTAGGAACATCTCAATATCGTTAGTGAAGAACTGCATGTCATCGGGATGCGGCTTAGCTAGGAGGAGGAACGTTGGTAATTTAGAAAACTGAAGCAACTGACTAAAGCAGCCGTTATTCAACCGTTTTTTTTTTTTAAGAACAGCCGGCTTAGCAAACGGATCGATCTGAAAAGAGATTCTATGTTGGAACATCAGCTACCCCTATATCCACAATTACCTCCTTCATGTGCAAATTCTGGTTGACCTGAGGTCTTAAAGTGCCTCCTTTGCTCGAAGTCAGAACTGCTGGAACACTTCACAACATCAGAAGTTGAAGTATGAAACTGGTTGAAGAGTGTGTTGGAGTAAGTTAACTGCAAATGAATTTTCCACTGAGTTTCTGGTTCTCGCCATGTTGCGCAAAGGAGTTTTTTTTTCAAATAAGGAAAACCGTCTGCGGAGTTCTCTCTCCAGCAACGGGGACAACATCTCGGGCAAATCGGCACATCAACCCCTTGAGCAATTCTATACTTCTCAGGCAGCAGGTCAGTCATTTGATCCAAAAGTAAGTCGGAGTGGCAAATCGTCGTAATCGCTACCATTTCCAGTGCACAGATTCCGGTAGATAGCACCTGTCCCATAACATTAGTAATAAATATTTGCATCCTAATGAGTTCTTTCTAGTGGCCAGTGATCGCAAATGCGCGTTTGTGCTGCAACTTAAAAGTTTTAAGATTGAGACTGAGTACCTCAGAAAGTCTGAGCAAGGGACAGGTGGTCCAAAAATAGTGTGCCTTTCGGAAAGAGAGCTTCCAGGCTGTGTGATATTACGCAGAAATGAAAACGAATCGTCCAGTAAATCTGCCTCCGCAATAACCACTTTGTTCAATGTCGTATATACTACTTTCTCCCCACACACTCATCGCTTTTGTAAGTACTCGAAGTGTACATCTACTTCAAGGATTAATTACATAGATTGGTCTCTTCGAATATACTGTTGACGTAACGTCGCCTCAAACAATTCCATTAATTCTGTGATATGTGAGTATTAAGTAGTGATCTTATTGTCTTCTCCGCATCGTCCGGCCGCGCTGAAATACACGCTGACTAGCAGTTTTCAATAATGGCGTTTACAGCATCACCGTCCCTGGGTCGGTGTAACTATGACAGCAGCTGTCACATCTCTGCATGTCGATAAAATGGAAGACAAGCGATCAACTTTGATGAAGGTGATAGTTACAGCTGTTCTCATATATGACTGAGCGCATCCTTGAAAACCATTAGTGTGCTTTGCGCTGACATTTTCCTCTGACATCCATTGATTTCTACGCTTGCAAAAGGTTAAAACTTCTTGATTCCATATGATGCGAAGAACCTTCTTTTCTCTTTCAACCCCTCTTCTCATCCTTTTTTTCTACATCTTTTCGCTGAAAATACTGTGAGTATCGCAACTCAGACGCTTATCTCTCTTCACAGCCATATCGCACATAAAATTTGCAAAGAAAATTCGATCAGCTAAGCTAAAGCAAGTCGCCAAAGCTGAGAAAACCCTCCAATAGTGGGTAAGATGCCTCTTACCCACTATTGGAGGGTTTTCTCAGCTTTCACCTTGGCAAACGCGTTTGCGAAGGGAGTCTTTTGCCCATTTCGAATTATTCGGACGGGCGTATTTCTGACGAGTTTTTGCATCAAGTTTTTGCATCATGCCCCTTACCCACTTTATTTATAGGGCTTTGGCCACTGTTGCTGACTGCAACACATTTTTAAAAATTCTGCAATATCCT
The DNA here is from genome assembly GCA_037576465.1 of Parascaris univalens. Lineage (NCBI taxonomy): Eukaryota > Metazoa > Nematoda > Chromadorea > Rhabditida > Ascarididae > Parascaris > Parascaris univalens. The sequence goes on along the minus strand of CM075173.1, from coordinate 57,800,793 downwards.
ACTCTCGGCTGGTGAACACAACGCACCTATGCAGCTTCACTCTCAAATCTGCACTATGCAGTAAATTCTATCCTACCTAAGCCGTCGAAACGTCACCTAGCACAAAGGTGACAAAATAAGCCAAATCTACAGATTACTTTATTGCGCTCGACGATAGCAACGTCAAAGCACTTGAGAAATTTAATAGCATCAGCAGCAAGTCATGCCAATAATAATGCTCATTTCACTATTACTGCTGCTGGCGATTTCGAGAATAAACGCTGACATAGTATCATGAGATTCATTCGAAAATCCACAGTGTAGGATCGATGTGAAGCTGCTTCAAGTCCATCCCACTGGAATCTCCCCGGATTTCGCCCTAAAGTGCACTGCTATATGAACGGTTATTGTGTGTTTTCATTCACAGTGAAAACTGCAATGTTTCATGGGAATCGATGTGTTCCGTGCCGAGCCAACCGCTTCTTTTTTTGAATATTCCACGTCATTCATCTGCCTGTTCGAGAATTTCTCGAAAACGATAGCTTCCCGTCTTCAATTTTCTTGCGTTAAGTGAAAACAACTTTCACATTTGAGTCACTCTAGCAAAATTTGTATGCGACGCCGAAATGTCGCGAGGAAGAACTTCCAGCTTACCTTTCGCAGCAGTATTCAGTCGTAACACTAAAAAGTTTGCAGCATTACGTGCTACTAGTATAGATGCATGTCACTATGAAGATAAGCAACACCGACAGTGATAGTAAACTGCATTTATGATAAAAGCAAACGGGCAGTACTCATAAAAATAATATTAGTGACATAAATACGTATCTGCTACTGGACTTAGCAGTGAAAGAGGCCATTATAATAGTAAATCACATTAGGTCCTACCAGTATCTACTAGCAAAAGGCACTACTGATACCTGTTATGACTGTGTAGCGAGTAACTGCTATCAATAAATATTTCATAGTAAAACATATGTAGTTAGCAGCATGCGAATGTTGCCTTTTACTGCATTAAACAGCATTGCAGGCAGCGACGTGTGCTAATTAATAACCCCTAATGAGAGATATGGCAGTAAGGGAAACTTGTTAGCAGTATCATTACAAATAGTACCAGACGTAACAGCAAGTTATAACGCTGCTCGCAGCTTGCAATAGTAATGTTGTCACCATAGCACCAACAAACACAGTAAATAATAAGAATACCACCATGACGAACTAGTCTTAACGTGTACATATCATGACATCCTTTTACTGAGTCAAGAAATGGACACTTCAGAATGCCGGCCTTTCGAGTGAACTTTTATGTGAGAGATCTGTTCTAAGCACTCACTGGGCAGCGAATGTACTATCCGTTGTAAATTGTACTAAAGTACGAGGTTAACATGTCATGCCGCAGGGATTATTTATATCGTTGTGACCTTCTTTCGACGAAAGTATGGCTCAGAATTGCAAAGTAACAAGTGGTAGTCGTTGAATGGGCACAACTCTCGTTTTAGTGCAGCTTGCGATTGTCACAACTACGCTATACCATTTGTGCCTTAAATACTATCTGAATGTGTGTTCCACTCTATAGTAACTTCAAAGGCAAACTACACAATACGATATCTCGCAGCTTAAAATTCAAATTATGCCAATGATATGCTGTGATAGAATGTAGCACAACTTGCTGAAGCAAGCAACACATCACACCGTCTTTTGCAGTTTTTAAACGACGTTCACCTACGGCATTAAACTTGCTGCTCGTCAAAATTCCTCTTCCCATTTCCCGTTTGCAGAACAGCTGATATGGGATGGGCTGTTTGGTTCGATTCTATATTTTTAAGCCCCTTCTGAATTTCAATAGGGTTTATCTTTAACGAACTTTTTCTCTCCTGAAGTTTTTCTTCAAAAATTGCTCTCACCTACCCAACGATGAATAACAACGGTTGAACTCTTCGTTTTTGTCCCAGCTTCTTTCGATCGCAACCGTATCAGTGAGTTTTCTTCAAACTATGCGTACACAATTTTGAGAGTAATTCGGCATAAGCGCGAAATTTCGGAGATTTTTAACCTCAGTTCGATCGAAGCCGTCGTATTCGAGCTCTGGGTAACCGAGGAACATGCATTCGAGATCCTCGGTCTTGGTGCTGGTAACTGCAGCATTGCTGATGCCAGTCAGAAACAGCAATGCGATTGCAGCCACGAACCTCACGCTCATTTCCCCAACTGAAAAATAATGCGAGGATAATTTTGCGTTCCTAACTGTTGCAACAAACTTTAGCTAGAAGCAGCACTAGCGAGCGATTTGCACGAAAGTGCAACAACAGTAGTAGAAGTGCGGATATACCAGAACTCTCACTCAAGAAAACGCCATTGGTCGGAGGTGGCCAAACTCCTAACTTCAAAGCGACAAGGTTTGCCGTTCATAAAATTTGCCTATGCCTCGTTAGTTTGTAAACGAGAGGTGGGGCTTTCCGCCTCTATGGGCTATGAGGACATCGAAAAGTCCGCCGGAGTAGAAAATTCAAATGAAGTAATGATGTGTATGTTTGACGGTCGAACAATAAAGACTGGTTTTAAAGCTAACAGATCCATACTTCAATGCTTCCCATCCGTCGCACGTTTCGCATAGCTGATCCCAGCTGATCTGCTCTGCGATAGATTTGTGCTGCTGAGGAAAACAAACAGTATACAACCTATTTGCTTGAGAAGTTCAGCTCAAAACAAACTGAGTGTGAAATGATGTTCTCGTACAGACCGTCTGTTATATCAGTGAATATCGTAAATAGCAAAATGAGGTCACTACACAAGAAAACCTCAGAAATGAAACAATGAGTCTTCGGAGGAAGCGACCACTGGAGGCAGGAGTAAATTATAGAAGAAATGGTCGTTAGATGCATTGTTTCGACTAGGCACTATTACTGGCACAAAGACGATGATCATCTGCAAAGAAAACCAAAGATATTTTGCTCTTTTCTGATTCACCACAATATTTCTTGTACGAAGTAAATTCCTCCACCGTTTGAAAACAATGTTTTCTTTTGAAAGGGACGACGGAGAAACAAGTAAAAGCTGTGAATAACATAGATTACCTTTTCATTTAAATAACAGTTAAGTGCTATAACTGCGAATGTTCTTTCCGAGAAACAATACTCGGTGGTAATTGCGTCAACAAAATTGCTGTCGTATTTTCCTTTCAAAGTGATGTTTGCAACTAACTTCCATCCTACCATTCAGCGAAGCGATTTCGAAAATAAAATATGGATTATATGAAATATTTTTTAGCAAATAAGAACACAGTGCACTTGAGAAAGATGGTAATTCACACATAAATTATCTCTCGAAATCTGGAAAATTAGGTGCGCGGCAAACCAGAGGATCTGGAACTTGATGGATCTGGAGTCCCAAGGGATCGCAAATAGGAGTTATGGGACTAAATCTGAAGATGGATGGAATTGACAAACATCTACCAGCAAAGCCTCCTTGTTGCTCACGTGCATACTGTGGTGCGAGCCGCAGTGCAACTACTGTGTTGCAGTTTCGTACCTTAGAAGTTTTTCTTCTGTCAAGAACTGAGAGCCGGAAACGTGTCACTCGCACTACGCGCCTCTATTCAATATTTTGAGGTGTCAGGTGCACTGAGCTGTGGTGCTGTCTGGCTTAAAAAACGCCGGAAAGGCACCATGTTGTTTTCTGTTCGAGCAGACTGCATCATTCTTTCGACCAATATCCAGAACATTCAAGCACAAGTTTCGTCCGTGTTTTTCACTCCGCCAAGTGAACTCAGGATTATGGTCTATTTTCTATGCCTTGCTTCTTTCGATTTTTAAGAAACGAGTGGGATTTTCGTTGAACTCAAAGGAATGAGCTGATTTCCATTTCGTAATTTCAAATGACCGGACTCTCTTACCTCAATTTAGGCAGTCCGAATGTTCAGGACTCCCAAAATTAGAACTCAGAAAATCATTGACCCCTATGAAGGCAGAGGTTTTCGGATTTAAGAACTCCGCAAGGCAGATTAGCTGGATGTGGAAAGTCTAGGGTCTGTGGAATGGGAGACTTTTTCATGGACTCGAGAAGCTCCGAGACCAGCAATTTCCACAATCCTTCTATGTCAAAAGTCCGAAACAATTTTTAGGGAGAAGTAACATCACTAGCAAAAATTTAAAAAGTGATTTCAGATTGAAAAAAAAAAGTTGCATTAATTGCACAACTGAATTAAACCCAAGGAAAAACTGATGGCAAATGAGGCGGCCGGCATTAACTTAGCTAGTGAGCATTTGCCTGGCATACACAAGTGGCATGCTTCGTGCACTTATGCGAAAAAAGCTTTCACTCCTCATCCAGAACATGGGGATAAATTAATACCGGACTGGAAAAAAGTGAGCCACTAGGTGAAAAATCTCTACAAGTCAAATCAGCGGGAACGTTCAGTAACGTATCAGTGCAGAAAAATCGTTAATGGCCTAAAATACAAAGCACTACAGAACGACCATAATAGAAGCTTATCAGACGAAACCAGTACTACAGTATATAAACATATTCGACAGATAAACGATGCAGCAAAACCATTACTTTTTTCGACGTGTTAGCGGTTTGCAAAATGCCGAAAAGCGTTCCCTGGGAATGTTTAATCCTTGACTGCAAAATTTAGAACCTATGGAAGTTCCAACATTTCAGCTGGGAGGAAGGAGGGACCGCATTGCCAAATATGAACTGTTGATCGAGGTATGACACGTTGCAATTCATCAGCGACGACTTGCCACTTTAGTTACGATACGTATCTTATAAACTTTGTAGAGGAAGAATGACTTCATTAAGAAAGGAGACGTCTTAATTTCTGTAGAATTTTGGCGTGGCGAAAGCAGCGGTCGCCTAAATACCCAGTTATTTTGCATTTGATGTGAAGACGGTAGGGTTTTGAGGGGAAGAGGTTTAGTGGTTTTAAAAGGATAAAACAGGATGCGGATAGCTTTTGAGGATGTTATTCATGATGCCACAAAATATTTAGGGCGCGAGCTTTTAATCACGATTCTACTGTTAAAAGAACATCAACAACGACAATACCTCTGACCCTTATGAAATCCCTCAGCTAAATGAATCGTTTTTCATAGTCACAAACACTGCATTTCAATTTCTTGAGAGCAGAGACATTTTAAGATCCTATAGTACGCATGCCTCATTCAAAATTGCCAACCTCAGTTGTTTTATTGACTTTTAAGAAACAAATGTGGCACTTTTCCCGAACATCCATGTATACGAAGAAAAATAGCAGCTAGTGTGAGTAAGAATTTGTATTTCGGTACGAGAAATTTCGGTAGAATTTGTATTTCGGTACATTAGTAGCCACGTCGAAAACATAAGGAAGAGTAAATGGCAACATAATGGAGAACGAAATATTTCCTTGTGCGTTTTATTCCACCAAATCGGCCTTCCAAATGATATTAGGGAATGATGCAATACGCAGTGGGCCCTCTACCAAAAACTCGCCTCTTGTCCGCACACGGCCGTTACAAACCACAACTCTGGTTAAAAATTTCGCTTTTTCCGACATTTGAACTTTCTATACCTTCGGCACTGCATGTCCACCGAATGCGTAATTAGGCCTGAGGCACTAACCACATAAACTATACGAGCGAGTTTCATCATGCGTCCTTTGTTTAGAGATAGGGTAATAAGCACAAAACAAGGTTATCTGTTAGAACACGTTATTCAATGTGTCGCACTAAACTTGCCGGGATTTTGAAAGCAAATTACAAGTTTCTTTCAGACAGACAGGAAATCTGTGACACACTGAGGAAGAGCAACATTCAGTGCGATCAAGGAACCGAACGTGAACATCATCTGCTGAAGTCGAACTGTGCAATCAAAAGCTCTTATCAAGACAACTGCAATATTCGTTCGCAGCAGTGAAGGTCTTAATTTTTTTATCATTTACTAGTAGGCGACATAAAGTACTACATCAATCCCCTGCACTCTGAACTGAATTTTCGTAAGCGAAAATAAGTTCGGTGCTAAGAACGAGGGGTGAATTTTCGTCGAATTTTGAATGCCACACTCTGCCACTGCAATTCATTTTAGGATAATCTCTCATTTCTCATGAGAGTAGCTTATTCGATTGGCTCTCATACGTCACAGATTACAAGTTTTTGGCTCATAGGCATAAACGCGCATACAAAAACTAAGCGTGAACAAAAGTATTCGCATACTACTGCAGATAATGGTTCAACATAGGGCTTCGTTTCCAGCTCAACAACCAACATGAGAGGAGAGGAAATTGCAACGAGAATTGGACGAAATCTGGGGCTGTCAGTAAATACAACAACGCCTTTGGATCTTGAACATTGACGTTATGGGGTCGCTGATTAGTAACGAGTAAGAAACTCTTTGAAGACGTTGCTGCGTTGGCCGCATTGGAAGCAATAGCTAGCCCGGCACGTTCGGCGTGTGCTGCTGTGAATTGTGGGCATGCGTGCAAAAATAAAAAATTGCAGCTGAAGATAGTTGCCGGATGCGGTGCTGCTTCGGCTAAGCTGACTGCCTAGCTTGAGTTTGCTCTATGTACGCCCTTCGATTGTTAGTGTAACAAAGCGGCTCAGTGCAATGATAAGTGAAGGGGTCTTAGTGAAAGCATTCTCCCGCCTCCATCCTTTCGTTAGATGAAATCTTCGGCTCAAATGTCCTTTTTTCTAGTGTACAGTGCTGAGCGCAATCGCAGAGTCAATTTCATGTCATACAGTTGCGTAGGAGGATCTTTTTATGAGGCTAACTGATCAGCTGCAATAAGGTAGACGCTACTAGTAATAGTTCCAAATTTGAATTACGTTGTCTTGTTGGTTTTTCACTTCTTTCATCGGTACTTCTTGTTGTAACAAGCTCATCACCGAAGAACGAAAGTTCACTGTGAACGGCAGTTCTGCTATTAAGCTTCAATAATTTCTATTATCTGTAAAATAAATCAGCACATCAGACGACAGTAAAATATGTGAAATGATTCCCCCTGGAAATATTCGCGGCTGTATAAATTACGTTTGGAAGGAAGGAACTTCTATCGTCTGTAAAAGCTAATTTAGCAGACGAAGGGTGAAAATGTGATGTTATTTTGCAGACGAATTATTTTAGTAGTATATTTAACGTGCTAACCACATACCATCCACCCGATATGCCGCTCTGCTATATTGTTGTGCAAACCATAGCAAGTAAGAAAACATCATCATATTATATACTCCTCCCTTAAGTGAATTCCAAATTGCTGTATGCTGTATGACTTTTTTCACATTCCATATATATCAACAAACGCAGTAAACGACGACGCTTTTCCTTTGCTCCTGCCATCATTTAGTTTCTTGCCATCACTCTTTCCACGTTTTCTTTCCCAGGAATACGAAGCGCTCCATCTTCTTCCACACAGCTCATTTAGAATTAAGTGATAAAAGAATGCTTACACACCAAAGAGCTAGCGATTTCTCATTTGTTCCACAGTCACTGAACCGCATGGCTAGCAAGCTTCGACGAATAAAAGCGCAGTCTGAGTACTCACAAGTTTTCTAATCATAAATTTTGATTGGCCCTTATAAGCGAGCTCTATCCAAGCAACAGTTCTAATAGAAGCATATGGAAGTGACATATTACACAGTGTATCAACTTGAAGGAAATTAAACTTCTGCTACCGGGAGGCACTTTCTTTCTGTCGGAAATCTGTCGTGCCAGAGATAGTGGTACTGGTGCCACATTTAAGAAAGTTCCTTACGTGAAGTGATGGTGAAATATACACTAATCAACTAATACCTCAGGTACTGTAACGCATTTTTAGGGAAGGTTTTCACACATTCTCAAGAGTTCAAATGAAAATCCGCCCGTCTAAATTTCACAGTGACACATGGTTCATAGCAGAAGACACAGGCAAAGGCTGCAGCGTAAGTTTATTGCCGATAACCATTGTTAGGAAGGCCTGAAGTGATCAAGAAGACAGCAGATGAAGAAGCATCGAGGCGGACCTGCTCTACTCTCTTGACTAAGTAGTTTCGAAAGTTATCAACAAAAAGTAAGATCTGAATAACAACACATATATTTCAATTGACCTAGGAGCCTCCGCATTCCATTTAAAAACGCTCGATTTTTGTTGTGCAGTCATTATGAAAGACGTCAGCCCGAGGTCTTTTTAGATGCAGTAATCCATAAAAGCAGCATGCAATTTTCCAGGCATTTCGAAATTTGTAAATATGAGGTCTATAGGCTCCAAATTTCGCATCCCTGGCATCAGCATTTCCGGAATGAAACTACTAGACCGTGATGCGCACTGCAATGCACATTTGTACGAGCGCGACCAAAAAATACTTCTAGATGCAATAAACCGTAAAAAACATCGTAATGCAACAGACTACGTGAGCCTATAATTGCAGCACTTAGATTAGGAGAGAAAATAACCACAATGGACTGAAATATACGTTAACGTATAGCTGACCTTATATGTTGCGGGTAGGTTAAACGTTCATTTCAACGTGAGACGTTAATCATGTGTGTGAGATAAATGTTTAAGACAACTTTTGATCTAAAAATCTCGCTAAATATTTGTTTTTTATGTATTATGAAACTCACGAAATAGCAAAACTCATCCGAGCAAAACTCACGAAATAACCTGATTAGGGCAACTGTAATGCAATTGGAAAGGTGTATGCAGCAAGCGCAAGCTGGGCGGCAATGAATGGAAAACGGCTGTATGCAGAGATCGCGTTGCTGCATTGAGTCTCTATTAGCATCTTCTAAAATACTTCCGCTCACTTCAACAGTGAGCGTTTCTCCACTAAAAATTTTTCAAGGAACCCAAACGTAAACCAAATATAGCCACAAATTACCACAGGTTCTCGCCATTATTAAACTGTGGCTCGAGCACAGCCTCGTGAGATCTTAGGTACAATAATAGATAAGGCGGATACGTGCGTGGTGAACAACTACGAGTACGTTGACACTGATGAATGTAAAAAGATGCGGAATCCTGTGAAATAAGGTCTGCTTTGCATGCGAATACGATATTCAATAGCAGCGTCCAGATGGTATCTTCAGAACACCGTTCACTTTAAGGCAGTACTTTTTAAGAATTTATTCAGTGAAACGAGAGCAAATTTAGTGCAGGCTACCACGCAACAAAGCTCAGTATTTCAGAATGTTCAGTATCTCCCTATCTATGATGAAATGATTTTTTTAACTTCATTCCACCCACTCCTGCCACTTTAAAATAAGAGAGACAGCGATACCGGATTGCGCCAATGTGGTTCTGACGCAGGCGGGGGTGGTGGGATTATTGCCCTTGCAGCGATCGAAACAACTTGCCGCACTTGTGACGTGAAAAGATGGTGGGCGCGATTGTGAAAGGTGTCGGCATTCGAGACGAACCTCTAGTTATCATTGACAGGTTTCAGAGAACATTTAACGTTATGTGGTGCCGTCTTTGATTTTGTGAAGCAAGTGATGGCGCAGAGTAACGAAGAAAAGTGTGGAACAACGTAGAGCCGAATAGCCTCTAGACTCAATGCTGTTACCGGGTAGTAATAGAATTTCCACTTGTAAATTTGAGGGAAAATCTAGAAAATATTCATTTAAGTGTATGGCAATCATTTAAGGGCACACTTCTTTACCACCGGACAAAACGGTCAATTCTTAGACAGTTGTGCTTAGAGATTTTGAGGTATCAATAAAGTCTCTCAACCACCTATCGGTTCTCTTAGACTGACCCAATTTGCTGCTGTTGTTTAGATCTACATTATGAGGATTCATTGATTCCAAAAAAACTTTATTTCCACCTAAGTAAAATATGCAAAGCAATGGGAAAAACACTTGAAGACGGTGTGCCTATATAGATTACGAGCGAATGAAAATGTTCAGAAATGAGAATTGCAGATTAACGCATCGGAACTCGAAATAAAGATATTTCACACCGTGGCCAAGCATTGCTTTTCTTTGACTGATGGCGAAGCCAGTAATGCCTTGCCAGTTGTGCTGCGCTTGTTGTCTCAAAGCTGTTTTGTGAGTATTTCATTTCTTCACGTTCGGTAGCATCTTAAACCATGGATAGCGATCGTTTGTTCGCTATTTTGCAAAACTGTATATGCAAGCTTTCTAGATCAAAGAAAACTGGAACGGTATTCGATTAGCAGTTCATCAAATACGAGGCATTCCCCTGCATCAAATGGTTTTTCCACCCCTATAAAATATTTTGTAAAGTTTTCATCAAAGACGAGAATTACTGCTTTCACAGATCAGTGAAAATTCGGGAAGATCTTTGTGCCAAGATTGTACAGAGGCCAAATTTTTCACAACTTTGAAGTATCGCGCTGTATCGTCCTCATTACGAAACTCTAACTGACCAGCAGAAATATAAATTGATGCAGAAGCAAATAAAAGGAAGACGAAATCATAGGAGATCCTACCTTGCGCGTCACGACCCGAAGTTTTCGCAATTGTGTAATAATTTGGATTGCACTAAACAGTGAAAGACAAAAACATGAAGCTTGCAACTCATTCCGCAGAAGTAGCTGCTTCTAGATATTATCGAAGATGATATTATATCTTTTAAAAGCACTTCGTTTATTAAAGCCCAACTTCTCCGATCGTTTGACTTCCCAATACAATGCTTGGAAATCGTCGAATTCCAGTGTAAAGGTTTTAGTACAAGGCATACCTGACCTCCGCGCAAACCTCGCGTCTCATTCGGCCTTGCCCTGGTTTTGTCGCGGCTTGAGGTACAACATATTCCAAGAGCATGGAGACACTGGTGCATTCCACTTGTTAACAACATCATTTAGGTCACTGCCTTGCAGCAAAAGTAGACGAGGGCTGCCGCATGCTTGCTACCAAAATTGCATATGGTAGAGACTGGCAGGAAATGACTATCGCTGGAGAAATGCATGTACTTCGGATGCAGTAGAAATTTTTGGTGGAGCTATTCCTTGGAAAATGCTCCTCGAGCCTTCTACTGAGACCTCGAACCACGGCGTTGATGTGTCAAAAGCGTTGGCACCCACAGCGAAGGTTTTTCGATTTATCGTGCTGATTTATATGTCATCTTAAATTCATTTTCGAAAGGGTACCTCTTCAATTATTGAAAACTAAGGTTAGGAATCCAAAGGCCCTAATTAAATCTTTTTTTCTTTCAAGGGTGAAAGAAAAATCATTCTGAATGGGTCGACGTTGAGAGATTTCGTCAACCCAGCAACGGGGGATGTCCATGCATGTGGTGAAGTAACGAAAGAACGAAAGGTGCTCAGGTCCTCTGCATTTTCTGGCAGTTTTGTTCTGATTAAGAAAGAGATTGCCGATTCATTCCTGACCAACATTTGATCAGTCATGTGAATGGATAAATACAGTGATTTCGTCTTGACGAGCGAAATTATTACTACCCTTTCCCCATCTCACCCCTGCTTACTGCTGCCATAATGTGCTTCCCCTAGAAAGTATCAAACCACTGATTCAGTGACATGTAAGGATGGCACTTTTAAATTCTACTCAGCCAAATGGTGTCACCAAAACAGATCGCTGCCCGACCAAGCTTAGTTTGGCATGCACATCACATGATGACATCCTCAACCGCTCCCTCCTTTCGTGCAAAACAGAGCTTTAATAATAACAATTAATGTCAATACTAATTAACGATAAAAAATAATAGTGGCGGCGGTAATAATAGGAACATTTATAGTCAAATTCGCTGATCCTCAGGCAAAACAGACGCCGCAAAAGGACGGCCACATGAGGAGCTGTGATCTTCAGAGAGAAGTTTGATTTCACAGCCTCAGGAATTCTGAACAAATCCACTTGAAAATCGTTCGAGAACCGAAAATGTTCCGGTGTGAGCAATGTCGCTGTTGACAAACACCATCGCAAGCAACTCAAATTGTCGTCTGTCTCTAGCTCGTGTTCCGTGCACACTGCGCTACCTATTTTATTCCATCCACCTTGAATCATCACGGCAGTTACTGCGGAGCACTGAGAAGAACGTCACAGAGCGCCATATGTTGGTATCGCGTTCGACGGCTCGCCTAAGGCCTGTGAACATGTAGACAAGTGTGGTACGATAGAGGGCGGGCGCGAACTACACCAAAATTGGCGAAGGGAAACCCTATAGACGTACCATGTTTGGGGTAGGCTATGTACGTAGAAAACCGTTTGCAGAATTTTTACCGCATAAGGCTGGTTCCCCGTTTCCATGCTCTTGTAAGCCAAAAAAAGAGAACGACAGTTGCTAAGGCTGACGAACTCAAGTTGAACTATTATCCTTAGTGGTCACCTCAAATGAACGAAATGAAAAACTAGTAAAAACTTGTTAACGTAGCGTGCGTTGAAATGATTCTGCTGAAAAAAAACAATTACTTCACGCTTCTGTTACTGATGGATGACGGAACTATTTGCCTACGAATTCTAGGGTAATGGTGAGCTCTTCTTTCTTTGCAGGTACCATAGGAGAAGAAGGTCGGCATGAACTGTTCTACTGACAGAATTTTAAATGAACAACGCCTTTACACCCTCCTCCTATAAGTGCGTTGGAGAATGCCTCTAACGCATTCAAGCGTTTATGAATGCAAATATAGAATTCATGGCCTGCCCGGCCCTCCTTATACCCTCCGATTTCCCACAGGTAATATTTCGCATTTATCAAATAGAGACGCCGAGAATGTCTCAAAACTGTGAAATTTTCAGCCTTTTTTCCGAAGTAACGTAACATTCGCCTATACTTCTTCAGAGGTCTTGGAGTTTCGGAACCGATTGCATTTCCCAAAATTGCGATATGGAATATTTGATGTGCTCGATTTCCTTTGACCAGAATAACCCATAAAGCACATTAATGCTGCAGTTATATTCAAGTTTTTTCCCATTTTCGCAACTATGGTTCAGTTGTACGGAAAAGTGACGAAATCACTTAAACAAATCTAACCGACTTTATCATCTGTGGGCCACCACTTCCTTCCACGTCTGCCATCGCGTAAAGTATACTAAAAGTTGTGGACCACTCTAGTTGCATCATATTGTGTCAGGCCTCGAGTGCTCAGAAAAGCCAGTGACTCGTGAGTTTTTGCGGTACCCGCAATACACTACCCCTGGCTAAGCTGCAAAAGTGGACAAGTGACGTTGAAACGGAAACAAATTCAGGTACGATACAGCTGGCGCGAAAGACCGGCGATCTGCGCGAGCTGCTATGCTGTCATGTGAGATGGTTCAACCCAACACCACCATGTAACGTCTGAATATGTTATCGATGGTGTATCAAAGGTGAGCATCCATCATCATGTTAAATACTTGCAAATATATATAGACGCCGTGGTTTGGAATATTAGAACGAAGCGGTGAACTGTAATTTTTCACTTGCATCCTTCTCCATTCATGCAAGCCAACAGCGTTTATGATTCAACACTTGCCATAATGTATACATAGACCCTCCATCGCACTGTTTCTTGGGCTGGGTTATTTTGCTCATTCGTTCACCGATGCCTTTATCCTTTGCATTCTTGACGCTTACAGCTACAAAGTTCAGATTTGCAGTTGTGTAAATCGTATGTGGTTAGTTTCATTGGAAAGGTTTCTGTCCATCCTATTCCACTAGCCATCACTGGAAGTGATCAAAACACCAGTGCAGCCTCTTTGTTCATTTAGCAGCAGTATTTGCAGTGAACTGCTAAATACATTAAATCTCAACTTTCTGTGTGTAATGTAAGTAGATGTTTATTGCACAAGTAGTCGTCCTACAACAGCTACTAAGAAATTTAAAATGATCAAATTCGGTAGGCGTCATCTTCGAAGCTAATGAGGGAACTTCAAATTTCGCTCCGGCTACTTACACGATGTCTCTTAATTCGATAGTCAGTGTGAGAAAAAAATTCAGAAGCTCCCATATGACAGTTTCTTCGACGTAGGCTGAACGCTGGCCCATATAAAGCAACCCGTCACTTTACAAGTTGGGCCTGCCCCGAAAATTACTTCCTTAGTCGCCAGCGTAAGACTTCTTAGCACGAGAAGTTAATTGGCCGCTGCCTGGACATTTCGATGCATATCACATCAACACCGCAAAATATATTTTCTCTTCAAACCCACTGATTGTATTCTACATAAAGCTTTCATGTTCATAGCGTTCCGGTTCAATGACCCATAATTAAAACAGGGTATGGTAGGTTCGAGGTAAGCGGCATCAAATCACCTTAAATACAACTTTAACAAGCGAATTTTAATATGGGCTTATAAGTGTACATATTGAGAAGCATAACAGTGAACAATTACGAGTGACCACAAATGCAAAACCAATAAGATTATTCAATAATAAAAGCAGATTACTGTAATTTGGGATCAATTTTTGTATACCTAGAAGTGACGCATATACAATTAAAAATCCGCACCAGTATTACAACAATGACCGTATGACAGCATCTGCACTCTTTAGAGCAGGACAGGGGCAGGCAACACGCGGTTTTCCTTACATCGAGCATCGCGAATTTGGACACAACAGCGAATCCCCTGAGCAAATTCTGAAAAACAAAACCGCCCCCACAATATGCAGTTAAGAACTCCAGAAAAAATGGAAGTCGGTAGATCCCGAGCAAAATCTGTTTTGTTATATACATGAAGAGATCCTCAAAACCCACGATTCTGTTACCATACTGCTGATGAATCCGAAAAAGTTACGTGCCTCAATCACAGCAAAACCTCACACTAGAAATCTTTCTCGCCCTCTCTCAGATACCTTTCGTCTGACTTTTGCATTTGATTTAATGTTCGTTCTCATAACAAGTGAGATATCATTTCGCAGAAACAGCATGATGCTGAAACAAACAGTACTTTGATCACAATATCATTCGAAATCAGTGAGCAGAAAACGTTAGATCTGTTTGAAGCTTCTTCACTTACAAATATTTTTCGATGAATAGATAAATTTCGCATCCGATAGGGAAATATATCCCTATGAATACAGCGATGTACATTTTCACAAATGAAAAGATCAGCAGAGCAAATTAAACGAATGAGGCAGTACCACTCGTAAGGAGTATTACATAGACCATCACTTGGCTCTGAAGCTAATCAAGGCCTTCCATTATGGTGCTCGCTTCGACTTACTGTGCTAGTTGGACTCTCCGTTTCATCAATCTCAATCACCGGCAGCAAATTGCAGCGCTCATCCGGTTCGCCTACAGATGAACTCTTTTTGCTGGGGCTCGTGTTTTTATGTGGAATCGACCGTGATGATGCTATAAAGAAACAAGTTCGCTTAAGCCATAAGGACGTAGAACAAGGCATTAATGTAACAGCAAAACTTCCTACACTGCTTTTTGGGCAAACGAGAGTAAATTATGCTTACCTTTAGGCGAATTCCAATAACGTCCTAACAGATTAACAGACCGACCATTCATGGAATTCAGATAAAACGGCAAGATGAATTTTGCAGACGTAGCGCAACCTCAACGAGACACCGGCATAAGATGTGAGTGGAATGATCGCACACGAAAAAAGTTGTTACACAAAATCAGTGTTAATTTCCTCCACATTCTTATGGCATGCAGGCTAATCAGCTAGAAATAAACTGCTGATATAATCTTCTCACTTTCCATTCATTCCTCATTTTTGCCGCTACGACTTCATGTAAGTTAAAGAAATTATGAAGGAAAAAAATAAAAATAAATTAATGAAGCTGAATATTTCTGAGTTAAAACAGTCATCTTTTAATCCATGGTGGTCTGTTCGAAGCATTACACCGTTAACTGTATAAATCAAAAACTGCAAACAGGTTTTCCAAGAACGATGTAAAACATGAACATAAAACGAAGCAATGTGGTCAGCGACACCGTCTATTTCTTTTCATTTCATTCTGAGAGCAATGAATAGAGAATTTACTACGAGTCGAGTGCGAGAGTTCCATGCGAATTAATAGGATTTTGAATAGCTTAAAAGTGTAACTGCTTGACATCCTCAGTAACGCCCCACAAGTATCGCCAACTACACTGAAGTAAACTTTAATAAGCACGTTTCCTTAGCAAAGATTTGAGCATTGAGAAAATTCTGGGACGAGTGTATGTGAAAAACGCATAAATAAACATCCTTGCAATGCCGTTAAAAAGAAAACAGAGAACCCGTGTGTGTGAAAGACGTAGTCTAATATCTGCCAAAGTTGATGGAGTGGCAAAGAAGGGACAAAGATGTTGAGAAACACACAAAACTGAAAATTTACGACAAAGGCGTACTTTCTCTGGCTGACTTCGCTGTGCTTTCATGAGTCGGCTGCTCACCACTGCGAGACAACAGATTTAGCGATAAGCCTTCTTCGAGCTCCTCCCTGGTACTTTTGTGAGACGGATGACGTGGTGCATTTGGCGGGGATGACGCGAAATCGTTTGCATCACTAGTGATCAAGAATCGTGGTCGATGTGCTGAAAATGCAATGCAACATTTGCGCATACGATTCGCTTCCCTTTTGTTCTTTCGCGAAAGCAGTTTAGTGAGCACCTAACATATACACTGTAAAGACGATATAGTTAGACAACTGTGCGTCGTACCAGTATTGGCACGACGCACAATTGTCTAACTATATCGTCTTTACAGAACTCTATATACGAAGAGGGCGATATTTGCATTAAGAGTAAAAAAAGTGGGCAAATCAAGGAAGGCGGATGGGCAAATCAAACATGGGGAATCTGCTCGCAGAAAACAATTCTTTATCGAAAACTGCTGCTTAGTTCGAGTGACACAAATGGCATTTAAATTAATTGAGAATTACAAGGGCTCAACTATTTCTATGACAGATGGCTTTGCGTGATATATGAATAAATATGACCGAGAAGTAACGACAACAAGCTGTTTTAAACCTCACTCGAATTTTCAGAAAGCGATATGCGTGGCGCAAAATTCGCTGAGGCAGCGTTTGTTCTCTCCGACCTATCGCCATTCTGATGATATCTCTGTCGATCCGTCTGCATCCCTCCCCGACTTTTCCGTCTCAACGGTGTCATCTTTGCTCCTTTACAATAAGGATATGTCATGTGATAAGACGATTTTTCGAGCGCTTCCAATAAATCATTCTGAAAACAGAAATTTTGCATTGACCATAAAATCGTTTCCAAAAACAGAATAGAACCTTTCAAGTATCCCTTAATTCCAGCCTTCTCTTTTTCATTCTCCCCTCTCCGTCTCCTCACTGTTGGGCTTTCATGAAATAACAGAACCCATAAGAAAGAAGAATAACTAACCAATGTTATCGACCTAAACAACATATCATAAGCAGCATATATAAGACAAGAAAAACACCTCAGTTTAAAATGTACAATGGCATTGATATGGCCACAAAATGAAAATACTTTCAACTGGTGACGATTAGACGCCATCTCACCTCTACTTTATTGTTGACTATATGGCTTCACAAAACACCGTTTCGAATATGAATCCCTCGAACGTTGGTCAGCTTTGATATACTGTGGAAATTCAGCAAGTAAACCCTTTTATAGCGGGTGCCTTAATTATATAAAAGAAAGACTACTTATTTACTTTCAACTTGTTTGATGTAACGCTAAAGATGAGCTCAACGAACTGCTTCCTTCTTCTGACATAGCAATCACCTCCAATGCCAAAAACCCTTCAACTAAAAGTGAGAAATTACTTCAGACCATCTTTTTGAATTTTCGACGTAGCTTGCACTGTTGATCATTAAAACGTTAAGAATCTAGATGGGGTAGAAGATGGAAGAATTCACCCAAGAAATGGAGAAATAAATAAATGAAAAGTAGCGAAGAGTATGATACATAGATCATCCTCTCAAAAGTCACTAATTCTATGATGATTATACATGGCACGTTTATCCTCACTAATGTCTCCTTTATAAACTAGTCAAGTGCACACAAGTTTTGGGTCTCAAGGTTAGGAATCCGCTACATTTACCAGTGAGCAAGAAAAAGAAACGAAGAAAGTGGAAACGCTAGAAAAATGTATACTTCTGGGGTGTCGTAACATCGTGAGAAATGCGGTACGTTGTCCACACCAAGTAGATGACGACTATAGACACCTTGAGACACCGGCTGCAATAATCACGGAGAAGATGAAAACATCGAATCGCAAAAAGTGCAGTATCTCGCATTTATAAAATTTATAGAATTGCTTCGGAAACTTTCGAAAACAGTTAAGGTTTCGTGCTGAACACAATAACCCAACATCATTCAGTGCAAAGAATGTTGAGGGTTTGTAAATTACCTCGTTAGATTTGTTGAACAAACAGTTAAATAGACAAATTTGGGGGGAAAAAACGCCTTTATGGCGATAGTGCTTTCAGATACTGCCCAATTTGTAAGCAAAGTAATGGGCTATTTGAGAGAGGAATGCGAATGACAACATCGAAACCCCTATATGTTTCGAATGCTTTTGAGAAACGACTCTACAAACTTTTTTTCAACGACCAGATGTAAGGAAGGGGATTAAATAGCTCACCGAATTGAGTGAATCCAATTTGTCGCGTACGAAAACACTCAACGACTTGTTCCGAGGCAAAGATGTTGGCGTACGAGGTGACAAAGCTTCTTGCTCTGGCTCCACATAACCGTCGTTTGTATAGGTGCTGCAAATCGCTATGACAAACATAACTAGCAATATTTCCGACTATTACAAAACTAGGCAGACGTTGAAAAATTTCCATTTCCTGGCGGAATTCAAAAAATGAATGACGAAGAAGAGAGGGGTGGAGAGGTGGAAGACTTGAAAACTTCACTACATATTCCTACCCAAATGCACTGACGGCAGTATGGACCATCCATAAAACCAAAAAAAAAGGGAAAACGTAGAATCCATTTGAGGTTGTTTACAGAAACATCCCCCCTTTCTGAAAAAGTGATGTAACAAGTTAGCGACAGGTAATAATCGGTCACGTCTACTGTCAATGGAGTAATCAATGTATGCCCTTCATAATTCTACGTTCCTTTGCAGAACACTAACGTTGCTTTAACAGTTTATTTGAACAAGAAACATATGTCGACTTGCGTCATAGTTCAACGTTATAGAATCCTATTTCATTTTCAACAGAAACGCCCAAAACACACCCGCAAAAATCGAACGGCTACCATAATCTCTCAACATTAAAGCAGAATCACTACCGTAATCTCCCGATACAACCTCCGGTGGAACCCCTGTTGAATCTTCGCCCAACTTATGTTTTCCATATCCTACCCTTCACATCAACTTGCACATTTCTCTTCCTCGCAGAGTTTCCTTTATTGATGCTGCTAACAACACCTGCCGAAGTATTTGTATACCTATGATGCGCTAACAACATCTGCATTCAAAATGTAGTACATGCACTGCCGAACTCCTTTCCTGTCACTGCAGATTGCGACGATTCACGTAAAAAGTTACTTTGGAAGACTTGAACGTCGACAGTCCATTTATTTTGCAAAGCATCACATCAAAGCGTCGTTTTCTTACTCTCCCACATAAAAACGACATCACTGCTTTCGATACAGCCATATGTAAAGACCTCAAACGCGCGTTAAAGAATCCAGCCCCTTCTCTTCGCCCTCGTTTCGCAATCGTCATTTTGCACAAACTCTCCTCAAGTTCGTCCGCTCATACCTTGGCAAGTTCAGACGCCTAAGCCTCACAATACGAATTCCACCCAGGTTTAGGATACATAAGCACACCAAGTCTGCTAGAGCTCGCAGATGTTTTGGCTTACAACAGATGACTAACGAGTCATCGACGGCATTTCGTACAACTTCGCTGCTCGAGGTGACAAGAAGAGCCCGACTTTGCACCGTAGGTAGACCAGCGAAACTCCCATACTCTTTTAGATGCTGAACCGCTTCTTTTACCTAAAACTTCGTCAGGTAGACGAACTGGAGCAACCAGCACAGAAGCAAATCAAAGACACCTGTGAGTAGGATGGTTCCGGCTGCGTCTCGTAAAAACTGATAAATAGCCAGATGGGCATTCTGACAGCAAACATCGCAAATGCATGTAAGCTTAGACAACAGCAAACATTAATTGAATTCTTTCTCGAATCTGATTGCTAATACGCTGTTTTGTCCACCAGGCACTAAAAACTCACTCTGCCTAATTCTTTCATAAAATCTATCCACTTCATTCATTTGATGACCAATTTTTTCTCCCTCTGCTTCAACTTTTTCGCCGGTCTAATTTCTTCAGTGCGTCTTTGCGTCTAAACAATCACATTCTCTGATTTCAATGCTTTCTATAGAACTATTTTTCTGCCAGCTCTACCACTCTGCTGTCTACTTCCGGTTTCTTTTAATTATCTGTCTTATTCCACTGCTTTGCAAAAGCGTATTCCGACCGCCTCTTTCAATTTGCACAACTTAAGCAGAAGATATTTCGTACCTTGGGCACTAGCACCATATAACGCTTTGTTTCCGATCACTTATTACCTGCATTAGCAGGTAAGATCATCATGAAACATTCAGCACCATGGCACAAAACCCTATAGCACAAGTGCCAGTATACATGCCGTTGTCTTTATAGTTGTTTCCCTGTATGAAACCCTAAAACCCTAATAGTGCACGATGCCCACTGCAATCACGCGCCATCTTTCCAAGTAAGAGCTGAAATTTTCGTGGAGATCAATCGGCGACGATGAAAGAAATGCTCCAACATGACGGGAACCCTGTCGAAAACCTATAAATTTTGATTATGAACTTACCTCTTCAGCAAATTCACACTTGGTTAGACTCATGTTTCGACTCAAAATGCTTTTCTTTTTTGATGCGATTTTAATTCCGCCTGCTCGCGCAGAACATATATTTGAATATCGCAAGCGACTTGTTCGTATAGGTTGCATTTGTTAAGGTTAGTGAAAGTCCATGCGGGACCATCCGTCACACCGTTTCATCACCGAAAGTGACTAACAACAAACGGTGATTACCCCAGAGTCCCACATGACAACAAAACTTTACACATTAAGCATATCCTACAATTGATGCAAGTACTATCAAGTTCGTGATTTATTCGCTCCAAGTGCGTTTTCGAGGTTGCAGTTCGCCATCTACTGCATCCGACTGTCGCGTAATAGGAAAAATAGCCCTGAACTTAGTGTGTTCTGCAAAAAATAATTTTATTTGTTGAATAAACTGTTTCGCGTGGTCTTTAAAGCTGATGCTTCAAGAATGCCGCATGCCTCGCTTGAACATTCGCTCTCGGTGTCGAGAGCGGAACTTTTAGGCCACCAAGCAACGTTCAAGCTAACTGCTAAAGTAACACTGACTCCCACCACTCGAATGTGGTATCGGACTGACACCTGCTCTATGGCGCAAACGTCTCCTTAACGAGGACCTTTGGGTAAGGCGCGTCGTGGTCCATGCAACACATGGAACTAAATTTTTCAACAATGGCGCTAGTGCTGCACATAATGCAGTCATGGCCATGACGCGCGTATGTATGTCATCTTCAAAAGCAGCGTCTCCATCTTGTGGCTCACTTCACGGTGGGTGGAGCTATTAGATATGAAACACCACTGCCCTTTCGCCTCGAGGCACCTTATTAGAAGTGGAGATCGTCCGCATTTTTTAGCACCACTTCTGTGGCACCAGGAATCCCAAATAGCGACTCTTTCACCAGGAATCCCAAGTGCGGGAAAAATTAACCACATATTGCTCGCTTCATTGCATACTTGGACTGGTCTCCACTGCACTCTTCCGACGTGCGGTAGTGTGAAACCGAGCTGTAGACTTCCACTAATTTTCTCACTTCCCCTTAACTGAGCACGAGAATTTCCACTGGAATGCGACACCTATCTGGGGGAGCCTTAGGTGCGAAAGTGTTGCTGGCTTCCCCGCGTTCTGTTCGCTGCAAATCCGGCACCATTCTTTTGTAGGAGATTTTAAGCCTAACCTATGACTGAAAAGGATTCCAGGAGAGAAGGTATGGGAATGGCCCCCCTTTTTATGTCAGATTTTCTGAGCTGAGAACTGTATCAGATAGAACCTCCCATTACCAATGAGTGCGAGTTTGCGACGGAACCTGCCGCGTCACGATGAAAACACACACGGCATATTTGACCGTTTTGGCAGGAACATATAACAGAGAACAAACTAGCCTGAATATGTTCGTGATAATCAACCAGTCTTGTCGCTCCTGACTTCGTATCACACATTAAATGTGGCTTAATGTAGCTATCGTTGAAGCGGTTATACGCTTGCCGCAACTGAAAAAGATGTGGCTACGGGCCAGAACGTCAGCCAGCCCTTCCAGAAATGTCAAGCAAATGATGGATAAAGGCAAGATAAAGATGTAAATTCTTGTGTAACAGAAGCTTATCCACAAGATCAGATGTTCACCACGTTCTCTGTTATCTTCAACGAGTCGAAATACCTGCCTTTGATGGCTGCCTTTCGCAATCTTTTAGATCAAATTATATCATAAATTCGTAAATTACATCAATACCAATTATATCATAAATTTAGATCAAATTACATCAAATTATATCAAATTATATCAAATTGTAGAATATACGCAATGACATGCCTACAGATCAAATCGACCGCTGTTTTGAAGAGTTTTCTAGTAACAGGGTTGCTTTTTCTTAAACATGGTCGGCAAGCAAAACAAAACCCAGCTGAACGTAAAAATCCCTGCAAGATTCTAGGCAGGTTTTATCGTCCAGAAAAGTTAGAGAATTTAAATTTGGAACAAAATGTCAGTTTACGGCTGAGGTTACATCCAACAAATTCCGAAAGGACAGCTTTAATGCTTCCGTAGTCCAATTCACCGAACAGATAGGAGGAAATGTGCAAAACTAACGCGTGCATTTGAAAGGACATATTGCAGCCATCATTGGCCTCGCAAAAATGTATAAAAGGCATACATATCTGCAAAAACTAAAGAGAACAAGAATCACCTTGTAAAGCTGCCATGAAAGATAAGATCAGTGAAGCATGTTGTCCAACGATTAAAAAAGAAAAGAAAAAATTCGGTAAAAAGAATGCAACAAGGCATACCCAATAATGGCCACGATATCCCATTATTCCTTCGACTCCGCACATCATGTTGTTGATCACCTGCAAAAGTTCCTCTGATGTTCAAAGACGAGAATTTGCCAAACTGAGAGAGAAACTTTTCAGTCGCTAGTACAAGTTAAGCCAATGCCGAGAGCCATCCAAGGCTCAAAAGATACAATAAAAGCAAATCACTTGGTTTATGGAGAAACTTGACTTACATTTTCGCTAACCATTTCGAAGATTGTTTTCTTATGAACTTCGTTTTGCTTCACCTTCAGAAGCTTCACAAGCCATTTTATCGTTGCACCCTCAAAAAAGGAACGGGAGATAAAAATTAAACAATAAGAAATGTGTAACGCCATATCATCTTCACTTAAGCACTTAAGACTGAGCATATTAAAATACGTTCTGTCATCTGCCTTTAGTAAAATTTCCTTAGGTCGCTCGAGTGAATGATTATAACAGTGATCCTAAAAATTGCTCTCATAAAGAGAATTTGGAAAAAAATCCAATGTCATCTAAGACTAGGCAACACGAGATAAAATTTAAAATTTCGCTTTGGCAAAAACATATGCCGTCTCAAGGCCGCAGTACAATCAGAAAGACCTAACTTCAGAAAGAAGCGAGCAACGTTTAAAGTATACTTCAGTCTTTGCAGTAGACGTCCGGCTAAAAATTTGCCTCCGGGAAAACGTATAGAGGATCCTTGAAACTGATCGTTTCAGATCAGTTCGCTAATCCTCTTTTTTCCTTCACTGATCATTTGTGTGCTCTCCTCTGCATAAATTATCGAGAATTTCTCGGGAGCGACACTCGTTCCCCTTCCTGCCCATTCTTAATTCTCTTGCTGTGTTTCCTGCTCAATAACATGTCTAACCTTATTGGCAAGGGATTCTGGATGTCCTGAAAAAGCAGTTAAAATCATAGAAAGAAACTGCAGAGTATATGCGTGACAACTACTTCACAGACTTGACATTTGAACGAACCTGAACGAAAACAGTGAACAAAATAACCATGATCGTACAAGAAGCGAACATATTTTTCGCTGAAACAACCTGAAAAAATTCAAAATATAGAAAATCTGTTGATGAAAGCTATGTTCTTAAACATTCACTAAGAAATGAAGCATATTTTAAGCGAGAATATTGGAAGCACTCTGAAAATGCTTCAATCACAGCATCAGAAACTAGACGAAAACCTCAGAAAAGATGGACGTAACTATGCATTTCAACAGTCAAGAGGAACGAAATCTGAACTACACTCATAACTACGATCTAATAACAGGATTTCATGCTAAGCGCGAACCGAAATCACAAAGGGGTTAACCGAGTACGGGAGACAGTGTCAAGAGATTCTCTTACAGCACATGCAATTTGAACAGACCTTCCTAACGATTCATGTTCTCATAAACGGTTGCAAAACAATTTGCAACCTTAGAGTCAGATAGTCAGCTAGATTAGTATCGTAATTCTAGAGAATCCTCAAAGTATGCTGATGCCCATATTCTCAAATCTGAAGTGCTGTAAGAAAACTCTTATAGACAGCGGCTTCACCAATACAACAGGGTAATACCAGATATACATAAATAGGGTGGTAAAGAGACGTCTTGGTGGTAGAGACACATTTTCAACAAGAGCGTGCAAAGCAACTACAGACGCTCTGAGACGCCAACTTTGAAAACTCCTTCCAAAGGCGTGAACCTTTGTTGAGTTAAAAAAGCTTCCCGTGCAAGAGGTAGCAAAGTGAGATGAGAAAACGGAAATGTCATCAGTGGCTTCGCTCTTACATGCTTTTCGGGCTTGTCTGGGAAGTAAAATGAACTCATAGTCCTACGCTATTTAGTCTATGCTAACGAAAACATACATTTCACATATACACATGTAGCAGAGGCAATAGTAACCTGCCCGTTGAGTGACATCACAAGACCGTAACAAACCGCACCACGAATTCCACCATAACTCATAATAAACTGGTCAACGGTACCAATTTTCTGCACTCGGCGAATATTCAGTAGCCACGTTAGTAGAAAAACACCTGCGCAAAACAATTTCCACTTTACAATGATATCCGTGATCATAAACTGAGTTCCTAAGAGCTTTTCAGATAACAAAAACGCTGACAACATTTTTAGTTGCCTTAATATTGTTGGTCCTTAAACACTTCAACTTCATAACTTTCATACTATTTCAGAACAAAACAAATTTACTCACTTCTATGAAAAAGATTCCAACCACCTGAATCGGCCTGGTACTAAAACGAATCTCACGAAACAAACGTTATATATTTGATAAGCAACTTGACTGGTAGACCATTATCAGGTAAGTAATACACGAATGAACTTTCATAGGAGACACAAATAACGTGGGTGTGGAATATGCATTTCTTTTTTTAAAACCAGCACAGTGAATGCGCGTAATAGCAGAAAACATCGAACAGCGGTGAAAACTTCAGAAATGACCCCAAAATGGTCGCATTCGCGTTCAAGAAAAAAGTTGCACAAATTGAATAACTCACCGATGAAACGTTGCAAGAGGCAGCTTGTGATCGTCACTACAATAAAGACGGCATCCCAATCGTGGTTTTTAGAGACTGCTGATATACCGAGGTAGACAAAAATCACTGCCTCACAGCTGTAATCAACGAAACTAGTGGAAAAATAACTGCCGTAAGGCTGGCAAAATAATGCTTCAAACATACTGAAAAATAACGAACAAGATCCAAGAGAAATAGTATTTTACTGCAATCAGCTGAGAGAAAAATTAATGACACAGGTAACGAAGTCGCAATGTCCATATTGAAATAATAATCTTCTAGAAACATTGGCGACCTTTCTATTCGGTGCGACCATGGTCAACAACGTTGAAAAACTTGAAAATTTGGTTATATAAACTTGTAAGCGTAATTGAAAACACCCGCAAATGCGACAAACATGTCAGTTAAGTTTTGCAAACATAACATGAGAATAAATTGAGGTTTCCGACAATAACGCTTTGTCGCCCTCTTGCAACAAACGTCAAATGCAAATAACTTGTAATGCAAACCTGGATGAAAGGGTTTTCATGAAGTACTCCACGGTGACAAGAGACTTTCGAGAGAGGTTTCCAACAACGAACTGCTTCATCGTTAGACCACACATGACGATCCTGAAATGATCTCAGCCCTGCAATAACGAACACGAGAATATGAGAACACTGGCGATCCCGCCATGCCTTTCACCGCAGAAAAAGAAGTTATCGAGGGCTCGGATGCATCTTGACGAGCATTACACAACGTGACTGATGTTGAGCACGTAGACAATACAGCAGTAATATAGATAATGCAGACAAGGAACTAACAAGAAAGATATGGTCACAGTTCCTTAAAATTGTTCCCGCCAAGCGCTCTCCTCTCCTTCCCACAACGAGACAGAAATATTGAAAAATTCATTCGATTTCAAACCTCGAAGGTAGAGCATAGTGAAAAAATAAATAAACGAGAACTTACGCAAGAATTCCAGACATTGCAACCATCTCGGATGAAAGATATGCCAGATATGGGAAAAGAAGACAAATTAGCGGTTGTACGACGTTGAGATGACTTGCATGCCTGAAAAGAAGGTTATTTAATCACAAAGCATAAGCCCTCTTATAGTGCTTCTAGCAAGGAATGGCTTAAAGAAGAGTACGCACACCACAAATCAATATGTTTCTTTAACAGAAAACAACTAACTTTGTAGTATATCCAGTGAGTAGTGCCCAGATTATTCCAATTAAAATCCCTCCAAGTGAGACGACGAAAAATGACGCCCCAGCTGTCGCATAGTCAGCAGAAACAAGATTACCGGCGCTCAGCATGGCGTTGAGGGTTTGATAAAGTACCTGCAAGGAAGCTTCAAAAAACATAAATTACAGCAATTGTGTGCCGTTCCTTTTTAAGCGTTCTCCGCTCTCCGAAAAATTTGCACTTTCATATTATTTATGGATGTTGGGAAGAAATGTTTCTAACAGTATGATGTAACAGAGATTCGTACGAGAATGTGTTCCTAGGAGGTAGTTTCAAGAAAACCCAGTAGTAACTGAAGTGGACTCTCGCAGCGTCGACAAACTACTATGGTATTCTTCGATGGTGAATAAATGTGGCGACGAATATGGTCATGGACCTTAAAGATTCACTGCGTTGTCAGTTTCGCCTCCATCGAGGAGAACTCCCTGCAGTCGCTGCGCTTGTTCACGTTCCACCACAAACAATCGTTAGCACAGTCACTCACCCGCATTATATTGACATGACAATTAACTCAAAACAGGGCGGTTTGGAGCCTGAGTCAATTACATTTAGTGACTGAGGTGATCAAGAATGAAGGCCCGTACAATTGTTACAGCATCGTTGAGAAGTGATTCGCCAAAAACGCATATATAGAGTAGTTGGTTGACATGAATTTCTTCGAAGACGCAAAGAACCGCGACGGGATCAACAGCCGATATGAGCGTTGAGAAGATGAGAATTTCAATTAATGACGGCAGCATTTTAAAATAACCACGTAAAAAATACAGCGTTAATCCTATAAAATTCAACTTCAGTTAGCGTACACGAATTCGGTTAATGCAGCAGTGCAAAAAAACAGCCCCTGAGGAAATGCTGTTATAATGATTTTAAAGAATGCGATCACAAAGATATGAGAGAATAGAGCAAACAACGCAAAATATCGGTTTGTAACGACGGCGCTAATAATAAATCAAAGTCCACGGCAGGGAAAGAAAACTGAACACGTTTTTTGAGAAAAGAAGCAACAAATTTGCTCAATGTTGCACCTCAACGACATATCTGGTTATTAATTTCATGGTTCCCTTCTCAAGCAAGTTCAAATAGCCTTCACATGTTGAATAAACGAATATTCGTGGAATTCTTATGTGCAACGAAAAAATTCCAAACCCACCAATCGAAACGGTGTTGTAAAGAGTTCCGAATACAGCGTAGGTCATAATAGTTCCAAAATTCCTGAAATGCTTGTAGTGTTGCTGATGGGGAAGAAAAGACCTAGCACGAAAGATAAGGATGAAAAATCAAACAAGTCACATCATCTCGTACAAAGTTACCAGGATTTATAAATTACCCAAAGATTTTTCGCGAGTTCTGTTTGTCGAGAAGAACGGCGTTGTTTTATTTTCTCATGAAATTTCCCAAGCCAGGAATAACACTGCGAAATGTTCCAGATATGCAAGAATAAACTAGTTTTTCGAGTTCTGATGAAGGAAGAAGAACTTAATGAAAAATCTTCCCAAAGGTCTAGAATATGATAGGCATCATCCGTCAAATTTTTTTGCCTAACAACCTAAGAAAATCCCCTTGAAGTACCTGAAGAAGTCCTTATTAGGCATAAAGTATCCAGCGTCCAATGCAATTGGTGGCAGTAAATACAAAAAGAACCAGTCTGGTTTCAGGTATACCTGAAACCGGGAACCAATCATTATCGTTTAGCCAATAAAACAGGAACCAATCGAAACAAATACATAGCAGAAATCAAAATGCAATAGGAAAAATCCAAGAAACCCACCTTAATAAATGAAGGATTTTTTTTACAGAAACAGAAAAAGAGTAAAAGACCGTAAAAACCTGTCAGAGGTATGACCAGGAGTTTCCTATATGTGACCGTACAAAACATACACTCATTTAGAAATCCACTTTTGAAGGGTAGCGATGCCTGATTTCTAGGAAATGCTTTGATTTTCTTTTGAAGGAAATGCTCTGATTCGATGATACCTCATCGGGATAAACCAAATGAAAGAGATAGCCAAAGAATAGTCCAAGTACGATGAGCAGCGCCGAATCGGGCAATAAATTATGCATCCGCCGGAAACGATGAAAAACTGAAAAGAAAAAAACATAACAGCAATAAAGTCAACGTGCTACGAATGTCCCAGTGTGCAGTGGATCAATTATTACTGCACCGATGATGTCAATTTTAATATATTGCCATCTACTTAGTCGTACGTGCTCCGAAATATCAAAAAAGAAAAACAATATAACAGCGTCATATGCTGTCTGTGAAAACCAGCCAATCAGCTGAAATCCTCAACGCAAAATTTGCATACATATTGTACATGAGACCCTTCGGTCAGTCATTTACATATTTGGCGAGTCAACCGATGAGCGTGCAAAAACGGTGCAATCTGACCACAAATCACCCCTTACACTTTACTCACACCTTACTCATAATTCTTTCCAAGTTAGAAAATCGCCTGTCGGCATTTTTTCCAATAGTTCCACTGATCTGACAATACCCTTGTGGGCATCCGCATACAACCAAATAAAAAGTAATGCAAAAATAGAAACAGATAAATGTAAGTTGCTCAATGTCAGCATTTCCCATCAACGTACAATTTGGCAAACATCGCAGTTCACTGCCGAAGCAAATGATCACCTATTTTGGAGGACCAATTTAGTAGGAATCAATGATCAAATGCAACCTCATGTACCGGCCCACTCACGATACCAACACATGTGAACTGCTGCAAAAGATTCTTGGATACTATATCTCATCCGCACATTCTGCGCTACACCGATAAAAGCACGGGGATGGGAATAGGTGGTATTATGGTATCTGAATATGTGGTACTTTTCTCGCTTCCGTGTGGCTTAATTCCTACAAGAAGTGAGAGCACTAATTCACATCACCTTTTCCGTAAAGAGTGCCTAGCAATTTATTCGCTTCAGCATTCAAATTCGCATCTGATTACTAGTCTAGAAGCGAATTCACATAAAAATAACCATCATTGAACAAAATTGCTTAGAAGCGTCACTGTTTCCTCGTCTTTCAGGACACAAAATCCCAGCGAAATTTTTAGAGAATACAAAACCTCTCAAAATAGTGCAATATGAACATAACGAAACCGCACCAATTTTCGCAATAGTAACTATTGTAAACCAGAAGGCGATCGTAAGGGGTGCGCTGACATGATCCCAGTGCACCTGGAAGAGAGTGATGCCCCTTTCGCCGTGTTCACCATCATTGCCTGGCTGACCAGCCCCACTACCGATCGTTGTTTCACTCTCGTCCTCCTTCAAACACGTTAAAAGTGAGCTAAGAAAGTAGCAATTCCAAAACATCACCATTCCAGACAAAACGAAGGGAACTATCGACTGAAATGATGCTGCAATACACATATGGTTCATAATACTGGAAAAAGAGGCTCGAACCGACCTCAGAGAAGCTCATTTGAAAAAAAAGACATAAAACCCTTTGAAAACATCTCCAAAGTTTGAGCGTAGAGATGTTACGCATAATCGAAAGAGCGAAAGTCTGTGCAGCAAACTATTCGATAAGCAGCTCTTACATGGACCTGTACTGCTTCACCAAATACTTTTCAGCGCCCGTAGGCCTTCGCAGCAATGCCGATCACAAAGCGGAATATGCACCGCATCGGAAAAAAAAAATAGAGAAAACAAATACGTCAACGAGAATAAAGAGTTATGAAACATTCCAAAAAATACAAGACATTTTTTGAGAACAACGACGGCTATAGCAAAAATAAAGACGAGTATTCCCACCCGTTAATATAAATGCACGTAAATCGCAATTCGATGTACAATTTTGACCGCTAAAAACAAAGCAATGTTCGTGGTAAATGATAATCACTGAGCTATAGGCTGTATCCCGGGATGTATTTCCTTTCCTCCCAACCAGCTGAGGTATGAAGCATTTTAATATGCTATATATACACCACTAATATTCGTAAACTTCCAAATATGTATGATTTGCATAATTATATTTTCCACAAATTCATTTCATGGGAAGATTGTAGAACAATAAGGAAACACCTTTAAATGAACCATCTTACACAATCAACTGATTCCTCAAGTGATGCTTTTACAAGAAGCCTAAATTCGCGTTGGATGACGCTCAAACCGGCTTAAATATTGCAAAATGTTTTGTGCAAGGGAAACTTACGTGCAGATTTAGAGGGTCGAAGCCTTCAGCTGGAAGTGCCGAAGCAACCTGCACAATTATGAGTAACAACGAGGCTATGATAATATGAAAATATTCGAACAACGTATACTTGAAGCAAGCAGTCCTTTTCGGCATTCTGCCTGATGTCGTAAAGTGAGTGATGAAACGGATGGAAAACTGGATCTGCAATAAGTGAGAGAAATCAACGATGGAACTAACGATTACCGCGAGCACGTCCTGCCTGCTACAGTAGTGATCCTAGAAAAAAAGAAATGACTTCTAGGCAAAAGTATGACAATATCTATATCCCAATACATGCTGTTGGTAGTGAATGCTGAAAGCTTGCATTTGAAGTAATATTCGTTTCGTAAAGAAAAAAACTGCATGAGTGACATAGAACCACAAAAAATCCACTGCCAAATGGGGTCTTCTTTGATGATGGGCATGGCGTCATTTGGTGTAACAATTACAACACCTTTAGTCGCAAAACTGCTGGATTTGTTAAGCGTTTTTAGAACTACCATGATTGTATATGGCTTAGAATGTGACACAAGGAAGCGTGATGAAGGCAATTTTCGGGCAGCACGTTAGTTGCTCGCCATCTTTCCCCTCAGCAACAGCACTTTTAAGCTCATATTTAGACATAATGGTAGATTTAAACGAACAAATCGCCATCGAAATTTGCCTATTCTTGAGAACCGACTGCTTGAGTTTTATGGATGAGCAAAATGCACTTCACTTTTGACATCCAGCATCCCTAAATAATATGTCGGAGATGACGATCGTTCATGCACTACTCACATGTTTTCATGAGCGGTCATGTGACTGACTGCCCACAGCTGTCATCCAAGAGAATGCTTGCTTGCTTCCACCCACACATCTACATTGCAGCTATTGCGCTCGTTTTCCCATAAACTTCTGCTCTCCCTTCAATCGCTCAAAAACATTGCTGACATATAGCGTGGACTTAGATAACGAGACTACTAATGCTAATGAGTGGATTTTGCAGAACACAACAGATAGTGCTTATGCAAGGAGAGCAGAATTAGGGCAGAAAAAACGGAAATTGTTCAAAAAAATTTGCAAAGAGCCGGCTCAACACCGAGCGTTGTGGACCGCATATAAAAAGGGCTAAAGAATCCCATTACAAGCAGTTCTGGAGTGAAGAATACAATCAACTAGAGGAAAAATGCTCTTTGAAAGACATAGGGATATGAGCAAAGGCAGGAACAAGGAATTCTGCGACGAGATGAACAAGCTTTCAGAGCCGCCAACAGTTAAACAACACCTCCACGCCATTTACGCGGAACTTTAGGACATGTAACATTTAAGAAAGTGGGACGTACTTTGCGCGGTTAACCAAACACTCGCAACTGCACGGCAAATAACCACATATCTCATTTTATGTTCGTTTGCATGCGTTTTACTTAAATGTTCCTTGTATGAGTGCAATATGGCGACATCACATACGTGCGTGCGTTCTTGTTTGCTAGCTCGGCGGATCCCAGACACTGATTCATGAAATGTGGTGGTAGGAATATGCACCACTCACCTAACATACCATCGCTTACGCGACAGAACAGTTCTGGAAGAATTTGCACTTCTATCGGCCTTTATGAAGTTCTCATCTTCCATTGAACTATCTATGTAACAAGCTCGCATGCATTTAACAACGGCCTTCACAAAAAAATCAATCACATAGGCAATCACTAAAAAAGAGGACTCAGTACTCATAAGAGTGATCGGGCTAATCAGATTACGAAAAATATTATTTCACTGCAAGTCGACAAAACGATTACTGATGTTAGGTATGGGAAATACTTGTTTTTTCCATTAAAGCGGTGCATTTTATGACTCTCTGAGTGCAATGAAGCAAAACCTCTATGGTACCGATATGCAAATATCTCTTCGAAAACTACGTTTACATTGTGAAGAGTATTCCAGTTAGTAGGGAAACGTTCATTTGCTGCTTAAAATCAACGCTCTCATATTACCTCAAAATCCAGTGAATTATGTCAACGAATCAAGATATGAGGTGCCGAAAAATAACCATTTTTGAAACTTCAATTGGCAAATTCGAGAGGGGAATTAACTTGAAAATTTGCCTCACCTAAAATGCTTAGGACGAGTGAAATCATTACCTGTCACAGTCCAGTGTGGAATAGATTTAACGTACACTTCCGAGAAGCTATGAAATGATAAGACGTTTCAGCGTACGCTACACTGCACTAAATACAACTGTTACAACTTGCCTATCCCTAATCTTGGTGTACAAAGCGTATGAATGTTTATGGTAAGAACGCAGGCGACAACTTGCACGCAGCAACAAGGTGAATTTCAAATGGACGGGCTCAACAATCGTTTAGTTACAAACCTCTTTTCTGAAAACATTAGTTTCCAAGTTAAACTTCTACAATTTGGTTGCAGGTGCCGGCCTTTATTTTTATTAAAAATTAGAACGATTCGTCCGTCATATTTGAGAGTTGGAATCTTCTCACTGAGAGTAATATTCCTAAATTGCTGCAACAGCTAAATTCGTTTGTAACAGATCTGATTCCGGATGAACATAACTGAGACGCACTTCAAAACTATCTTTAAGCGAAGTAATACCAAACTGGCAAGATCACCTCAAAATTCGACGTTAACGGAGTGTAAGCGGGGATGAGAAATCAAACGAACTAAGAAAGTGAGTTGCATACTCACTCTGCTAGCTCCAATCGTCTGGATTTCCAATCCGTCATTGCAGCAGCGAGGCGAAGATCGGCTCTCTTGCCCTAATCAAGCACGGCAGAGAAAGTATGCACATAATGTAAATTACTAGGCAGCGTAAATGTGGATGCCTCACACGTGAATGCACAGATCTCAGAAGGAACAGTTTATTTACCAAATAAAGTAATATAAAGCTACGGACTGCAGATGCAGCGCTAAAAAGGACGGAAACAAATCTAAACGCAAAATTCAGGCGCCAAAGTAGCCTATCGCCACAGTTGTCGTCCTCATAAATAGAGTAATAAGAGCACATGCGAATATTTACGACTACGATCAGCTGCCAATTAAATGTTGTTGACGATGAATCAAGCTTATTTATTTTCGCTGAAGCTGGGGAAGGGACAGATTTGGCAATGACCTGTCCCTTCATTTCTGAGATTCGACACACGATATGAAATTAACTATTTGCCCTACAACACTAACGAGTCTCAACGGTAAAGGACAGCGCTCGTTACTCCGCTTCCGCCATTTTATGCCTGCTGGTCATTTTCATGGCTTGAGTTCTGAACTCGAGACTTGAATCGGCGCCTTAAGCTACTGACAGAGAACAAAGTGTGCTATCTTGAGGACTAGCCAGTATTTAAATCTCACAGTTCCTGACAATGGCCTACGTGGTGTGTTTTAAATTTCTTTGCGTAACTGTTGATGTGTCGATTGTTGCCACTGTTTCAGGTCAACTTCATAAGTCGCTGTTTTAGGCCGAGAGTCACCGAAACGGCACTTGAGAATGGCCAATATTCCCGACTAGGGGAAAAATAATAAAGAAATTGGTTGCCTATGGTAACTATATACAGAGTTGCTTGCCCCTTGAATTGGAACAAGATCGCAACTCCTATCATTATTATCCTGTAGACCGGCCAAGTCAGCCTCAACCTACGGTTGCGAAATTAAATTTCCGAGGACATAGCCGTGGTAGTATGTGCACCACAATATACTATGTATCTTACGCCATAATCTATTTTCGTATATAGAGAAGTGTGCACGACATCCCCGGTGCCGCATAGCTTCACTGGTTCTACTCTATCGCAGTTACTTTCCAGTCAGCAAAACGAAACCGCCTTTCAGTTACCGACGACTAGCACTAACAAGTTCTCTCTTCATGATCGTTTGTGTATAATGTGTGCAACTGATCCTCTTGGCTTCTATGGTTAATCCTCGAAACCATTCTCTTGGCCTTCGCGGTTGATGATGGTCTTTCTTAGACGACAAAAAATAGCCCATTGCTAATTCTACAAGATGCAAAGAAGCTGCGAAGTAGAGGACTGATATCCCGATCGCCAATCGGACGACTGCCAAGCAGCGAACCATAATTACACGTTTTCTTCTTATCCTCCTCTCACTATTCAATGTGGTTTACTATGCCCGTTAGCACGCAGTGAAAACACTCGCTGACAGGTGGTGACCATAACAATTGAATTTGATAAGATCGCACAGCAGTACCCTTGTTCATGATTTTGTAAAAGACAAGAATATCGCACGGTGGATCTCTGCTGTAAATTCGATATTCAACGACGCCTTTCGACAGATCTGAGAATGGAATCACTGTTACGCACCCTCCAACCACTTTGCACGCCTAAGAAAACACTAATCCAATATAAAAACCAGGCGCATTTCAACACCTAACCTATTCATCGCGAAACAATGGTCATCTCGACGACTTTTTCTCAAATCTCAATAGTCGTAGTGGAGCTGCAAGTCGTAACATGCGCGGACCAAACGTTGGATGAGTTGAACTTGTGGATACTGTGAAGAGAAGAGAAAACTCGTTATCAGAAAGATCGCGAGAGACCTTTCCTTCGACTTTTTCGATCGCCTCCTCCACCTCACCCAATGATTAGTTCACGAACGATGCGGACAGCGGCTGTTAGCCACAATCTTAATGCGTGTGTGAAATTCATGACGAGAGTTTGAGGAGCTATTTTGGAGCAAATGGTATACGGCGTTTAACTAATCCTCACACTCATCCAGATCGATCCGCCAGCCGTGGAAGGATTTGCAAACATTGAAAGGCGACCAAAAACTCACATACATTTTCACTCCGCCATTTCGAGACCGTACATCGGTCGGGTCGTACACATAATCAGTGAAAAGATCAGCTAATCGATTGGTGCGAATGCTCTGTTACGTCTCTGTTACGTCTTGGTGAACGGAATGGCAAGGATGGGTGGGTACCGTTTCAAATTCTTTGCGACGCTTCTCCACTTTTTCATTAATCAGCATACTTTATTGTTCATTTCAATTCGCCCTACAGTTTAAACAAATAAGTGAATAAATATCTACATCCTTGTAATTTTGTCACATTTTCACCATGCAATCCTTAAAGAATTAAACCAACATTATCATTTCATCAAACACTCTTGCCTTTTCTTCTCTGAGATAGAATAAGTGGAGATCGCATACAGCAGAACTTGACTTTTTGTCAGAAATCCGCAAAAATTCCTCCGAAATTATGCCCTAAGCGTTTTAAAAAGAAGACTTATTGCTGCGTCCGATGTGGTTATGATGTCATAAGTTAGCATGCAAGTTTCGTCATGAATATCGCAAGGGATGTTTCACCTCGTCGAGATCACATTAAGAAACCACTCGAAGGTAAAGTTTAAATTTTATGAGGAAAGCTGATTCGTTTGGAACGTCTCATTTGCAAGCTGAAAGCTGTAAAAGAATTAGAAGAAGGATAATAACACAGAATTCTGGATAAAAATCGGAAAGCATTCTTGTTAACTGAGAGAATACATCACCAAAGACGAAAAATTTATACATCGTGGACAAACTACATAGCCAGTGAAGAGAAGGTTGCTTGTAGACGCAGCCACAATGAATGAATCGAATGGGAACGCAATGCTGCCTGCATGGGCAACCTCAGGCATAATTAAGTTGGTAACGAAGCGGTTCTGGTAATGGAATCTGTTCTTGGGCACACAGTAGATGGGCATCTTTGTGTGACATAATGAAAAGCAATTCGACGAATCTGAATAGTCTGGTGGGGTTTTAAAGTTTGTTATAAGCATTTTCAGCAGCCATGATGTATTGCGGAGATTTTGGTATTACTGGATCTACCAGATGTAAGTAGTCATCAAGCAAAAAAAATCACATTACAAAGAAGGAGGAGGGTGAAGAAATATGGTTGGAGAGGGGAGGGGAGGAGGGGGATAGGACTGCATAAAAAACAGAATTTTCGTATCTCTAAAGAAATCGCTCTTGAAGTCATTAGTGCCCTTCATAGACGAGGGCAACGTACACAAATCAACACAAAGTAGGGTTTGATTTAGCTGACGACTGCGACATTTTTCGTCTCAACGCTCGATGATCAATTATCAGTTGCAAAAAGAAGTGAACGCTTTTCCACTTCTACATCACGAACACCTCAATGACAGCCAATGCAGAGGTGTGTTCAAAAAAAATAAAAGATATCAAGCGTTGGAAATTTCATTCATATAGCGTTAATACAAAACAATTCTTTGCTTAGTTGCCTAACTTCTCCTACGAGTTGAAAAGTTGCCTTAACGAAACCGTACCGTTAAAGAGCAAGAAAAGACTACTACACATGAGGTTCACATATGGCACAGACCTGATGTCTCAAACCTTCGATCAATTAAAGAAAATATTATGTGAACCTGCGACAGAAAGCGTAAAAGCGGGCCTGCATGATGAGTAGTGCAGTCTAGAATCGACTGCTGTTGCGAGAAATCAGCAGATCGAAAGTGTAAAACGAATTTCCCTGTCCGAAAAATTGCTTTGAAATGCGCAAATGGATGCGCAGAATGAAACAAAACTGAACAGCACTCATCCACATTAAGCGCTTCAACTGTGAGAAAGAAGGCTATGACTGTTCGATTAAAAAAATTTCCTGTAACTTAAAGATGTAGACGACCACCATGAGGGTGCGCATGGTGTTCGCAGTGAAAGAGAGCGAAATAGTGGGAACAAAACTGGTGACAGGAAAGTCAGCGAATGACTCCGAGAGGAGTACTTAATGATAAACTTGGAAAAAGTTTAAGATACATAGCAAAAATGT
The DNA here is from genome assembly GCA_037576465.1 of Parascaris univalens. Lineage (NCBI taxonomy): Eukaryota > Metazoa > Nematoda > Chromadorea > Rhabditida > Ascarididae > Parascaris > Parascaris univalens. Next base: position 57,763,169 of record CM075173.1, on the reverse strand, counting down.
CCGCGGATGGGAGAAGAGAATCACAGAATGCATGTCACAGATCGACAAGAGAAGTAGACGTGGATTTGCAATGGGACGTAAAAGTCATTTAAGAAATATCGAAGAAAATAAGTGCTCAGGTAAGCGATGTATCGAAACAAACAGAGGGGATATGAACAGAATTTATACAAAATGTGTGCTCTTTTGATCTAAGAAAAGTGAGGTATCCGGCGCGACCAGATGAGCACATTTTCGTCACAAGCTCCTTGCTCTCATTCGCTTCCTCTCATAACAACCACCTCGAAAATAGCGAATAACAGCATCGCTCGTTGTGATTTCACAGGTTGCGCATCTATTTGTTCATATACCATATCAACTTATCGCTTATATTTGCGAACGTGTAAGCCGCCTACATGAACGCTCCCACACACTAGACATGAGCGCGTTGAAGTTATTAACTGTTGAGGCTACATTTATTAAACTGGTTGGTTACTGTGCGGTCGGTTATAGGTAGTTCCATTTCATGAGGCCACTCAGACCAGCAAGCACTTCGATCAGAATAAAAACAGCGCAGCAATTCCCGATTCCAGACTTAGGCCAAACAACGGTGAATTGACCCGTTAGCACATGATGGACAGACGACGAGCTATCTAAGCGGAAGTGGAAACCATGGGGACGGATATTTATTCGTATTTGGTGTTCTGTTGATCCCGCAAATAAATAAATAAAGTATCAGCTCGACGTCTACTAGCATTTCTGTTCAGAGAATGAAGCGACTAGTGTAAGATGCTAAGAGAAAAATCTGTTCATTATGCGTACAATATTTCCAGAAGCATTTATCCTCTATAGCGTGGTGCGGTAGGGACCGAAGAAGATAGCATGAAACACGCTTGGGCGTATCAACGGGAGAGAAGTTTGCAAATGACTGACCCAGACATTGATGTAAGGAAGTCATGCGTACTTACCAGAGACGTCATCATTCTTCTTTTAGATTCGCACCACACTGTGGTGAAAGGATTTACTGTGGAAACCGTCGGAATTTCACTCATGGCAATACGACGAGTGTCAGCAGAGCTCAGCCTATCAGTCGCTCACAAAGATTAAGGGTGTATTTGAAGAAGAAAAAATTTAAAACTGTGGCAACAACAACGTGGCAGTTTCACCTTTTTTGCAGCCATTAAATCATACAGACATCGTGTTTTTACCTCTCCTATGGTGTACAGTAATCAAATTGCAGTATTCTATCTTGGGCATTGGCAACTTATATGTTTAAATATCTGTAATGACCAGTGGATGAAGAAAGGTGAATGACAATCAAGCACATTGTTCTCTGATTTACGACGGCTCGGGAATATAGGGGATTCAATCACTTCCCATCGGAATTATTTATCAGCGAAACTTCTCAGGCGATTTTATGTACGAATATTTTTGAGTTCATTTTTTAAATTTTCCCCTCCAATTTCTTGCTGGATAGGATTCCGCTTCATCGTGTTTAATTTAAAACGCACAAAAATGCTCTCTTCTTGAATTATTATCTCAGCCTTTGTTTCATATAACTGAAATAATACTCCGCTTCCTTAAAAGTGACTCCAACATGACTCCTGCATACATAGATAAAATTCACCAAAGTTTTCCCATGGCTATCTTATGCACATCCCGTCTGTGCAAGTTCCTAGTGATCGAAGAAACACGCTGCTACGGAACAAATATTTCTTTTTCGTTCAAGTTTTCTTCTTTTTCACGAAATTCACTTCACGCGCCTCGAACCGACAGGAAGGTCGACATGGGAATGGCAAGGAGCACTTTTTACATAGTCTGCTCTCACCACAACTGCACACGAACCTTCAACCCGCGATCGCTTAGATATTTTTTTCCGAAACAAGCGAAGTAAACAGTCGAAAAACCTGATAACGTAAGCGCATTATGTGCTCGTGACAGTCCCCAAAAAACAATTTAAGCGTTCACTAAGCGCGAACAAATGATCCGAACTAGACCTTACGTAATAGCTGAAAAAAAACCTCTAAGACATAGCGAGACAAGGAGAGAAGGGTGACAGAGATGAGGTGGGAGACAGAGCGAGCGCTGGAACAAGAAAGCTTTTGGAGCATTCATTTCTGTCGTGGAGACGAAAGGTACGAGAAAGGAAGCGATGCCTCGTCTGATGCACACACCTTCAACATGTGAAGAACCGACGTTTCTTTGCAGCAAACGTCTGAATGTGCAAACAAGAAGTCCCTTCACAACACAAACGACTGACAAATCAATCACAAGTATATGCATAAACATTCATAGAAGGAAGTGTGTGACGTGAAGAGGCGGCAAAGTTGAAGGTGTCAACGTGAAAGGTGAGGTGTGTGGAGTTGCCATGCGTGCTGCAAGCGGGCTGCCACGATGAATCAGAGGACAGAATGCATGATTCACTGTCGGTATACATGATTCACACGCCAAAGGTGCAATTAGGCACAACTCAACGTCCTCGCATGCACCTTGAATGGATACCGATGGCCTTCCTAATAGTTGAGTTCGCTGAATTCACGCTATACAGAAACGAAATTACTCTCGTGATTTAAAAAACGCTTCCGTTGTCACCTCAAAACCCAATCTGAAGCCACTACCCATTCCTCGAACAAAATGAAAAAAATACACCCCTCAAAACATGAGCTAATCCTTGCCAAATGGTATTATGAGGAGGCCAGCGTACTCGTGATCAACGAGAACGGAATCGTCACTGAGACGCAATGGCAACCACCGTGAAGGGAAAGGAGAGCGCCGAACGCATGACGTTGGCTAATAAAAATGCTGCTTTAAAGTCATACAAGATGATGACTTTATGCTGCCCTAACATTGAGTCCTTAGCTATGGGCAATACTTCTTCTGTTCACAGTTAGATGAAGGTGAGAGAGCAAGAAGCTGACCGAATATGCCTCAAGACAAGAACAAATTAAATTCACTGAATGACACTATTAAACGTTTGCGAAGGAGAAAAAATGAAATCGCCGAGATAACTGAACGATCAGAAATCTGAGTAAACATTAACAAAAATAATCATTGAACCTTTGGCCATTAATTCTGTAGAAATCAACTCCATAACAGCTTCATATACTCCATTTAAAGAAGCGACCATTGCGATTTGCCCAAAGTAACATCGCCTGCTTCCGCTAAACGATCAACTGACATCCCACAGAGCCATTCTCAAGAAATTTCACTCATGGAAGCGAGCAAAAGGAAGCGCTTACGATTTAGAAAATGAGAAAAATTTGATTTTCAGTAGAATACAGCTCCTCCTGGCGCTTCGTCAAACAACAAAACCCCGAGTACACGTTATAACAAGGAGGCGCGAGTATTCCAATGCTATAGTAGAAACAAGATGAAAAGTGCTTCTGACAACTGCAACAGTAACGACTATGCACAACGAAAGTGATTTTGCTCAATTTTGAGCTCACAGAAAAAGGTGGCGAAAAATACCATGATGGAACTTGGGGAGCAATTATCTCAGAAATAAGGGAGCGAAAACCGAGAATGGAAGAAGGTGAAGGCTTCCGGAACTTAACAGAATGAGCATGCCTTTACAAGAGCATGCCAGAATGGCCCTCTCCGGGCCATACGGTGATCTGTAAAGGCATGCTCATTCTGCTTTTCATCCCAATCCCTGATGCGGGTTCCATTAGGATGTGCGGCTGCTACTGCACGGTAGTGACGGTTCAGTAGATCATTTATTATTGCAAACAACAGACAGAGCAGCATCTGTTGTAAATTAAGTTCATCAGAACGACCGTTCGCAGTGCCCTAACCTGATTTCTCCGGCGTCATTGGACACAATTTAAAATGCATATCGCTAGCTGAGAACACTCATTCGATAGCAGAAAATGTGGAGAGAAATTGACATATTCCGATAGTCTTATATGATCCGCAAAGTCTCTACTTCATCTTAAACATTTCAGAGCACTGCTATCACGGAGAGTGCACCCTATCAAAAAGTCCGTAAACTGCCTTGGAACCAGTCAATAAAAGTGGCCGAAGCACTAGTAGAACGGTTTTTTTTTTGCACTAGTGGAACGATCGCTCACGTACAAAAGGCGATGGAATTTTTTTCACAAGAAAGACGAAGATGGGTCGTATAAGCACTGAATGGCACACCGCCAGGTAAGGACCAGCAGCTACGTGCTCGAATCTCTAATCCTGTGGACCGTACAGTAATGTGGAACAAGAGAAACCTAAGGAAATCACACTTGAAGGCTACAACTCACAGAAATGCTCACGATTTACAAGACAAGTAGGCGGAAGCAGTTTTGAGAATAGCAGCGTTAAGAAAGAATAATCGATAGGGAACGAAACGTTATGCTGACGTGCTAAAAGAAGTAGTGGCCTTTATTCGCACGCCCGCAGCTTTCTGGCAAAGTGCTAATATATCTGTGCAGCTTGGTATCGATACTTCTACTGAAGAATATGAATTAGGCTTATTAAGCTAATGACGTTGCATAAGAGCACCGTCGTTTAATGCTCATTTTGAAGGTCATGTTCATTTCGAAGGCTCTGCAAAGGGGTGGTCCTTGAGAGACATGCGGGAGCCAGGAAGAGTGCAAAACAAAGCTGGAAAGGCAGAAATCAAAGGGGCAACGAGCAAAGAAACGGGCCCAACAAACCTTGATGGACAAGAATAAATGCGCCTTTCAGCATGCACTATGACATTTCGAAACTGTAGTAAAAATTTTATAAAAAACATACCATCAAAAATACTCTCACGTGTTGAATGTTTCTGACCTGAAAAGAGGTCAGGTTGCAGCAGATGATGCGAAATTATGCACCGTAAACACACAAGGGACACATGACCTCTCCACTCTTCAACATACAGTCGGCTGCGCCTTCGCTTGGTCCCAGGCTCGGATTCGATTCTCACACCCGACTGTCTTCACAGAGATCGCTCACTTCAGTTCATTTTATTTATTGTAGCACTAACGTGGATCAGAAATTATCGCAAGCATATAAACAATTTAAGGATCTTTGTGGATCAGAAATTAAATTCGACAAACGACTGAAAAGCGGATACGACAAAAAGGGCGGCAGCTTATATTTCTCAAATCTAACGACTTCTCACATGAGAACCTAGCCCACAGAACCCCTGTAACGGAAACCTTTGAACTGGCTTCCGATGGTTAGTCCTCCGCTGAGAACGGACACAACCTGAGAATAAAAAGGGTTCACCAAAGTTTATAAAGATTGCCTACTGCAAATGTAGTGAACCGAGGGTAATTTGCCTGGAGCGCATATGTTGGAAACTTAGACCATAGAAGTGAAGTGGTACTGAAAATGGTACTGAATGGTACTGAAAATTTAATATTTTTTACATCTGGGTCGTTTCAAGCATTTCTCGTTCTCCTCCAGGAGACCTGATACCAGTGCAGGCTGTACAACAGAAGATTCGCAACCGAATTTTCCAACGTCTGCAGTTTTCTGCTCAGAGAGATGGGGAGCGCAGACTGCGCTGCAATAAGTCTCAGCCCCTCTTGGCTCATCTAGTCGTTCAGGTCTCCTTGAGGATCTGCATCATCTTTCGAGAAGCGGTGGAGAAAAGTTTGAGAGGATACAGCTATAAAGACGAAAAGTTTATCGCTCTTACTCTATTAGATGGTAAACAAGTAGGGATTCGTTTATAAGAATGGTTTCGATTGTCGGGATCATCGCTTAGCTGCAACCGATGAACGCACTCCAACTGCCACACATGGATCCCTTCCGCCTTAAGAGTAGTGTTGAAGCTGGGAAGAACACATGGCACATCAGCTTCCGTGTCCTCCAGATTCTGAATGGGGCTGGCCTCTTAATACATGAGCGTTAGTCTGTGTGCTTGCCTTGCTTTGTTTAATCTGCCTGTATCCTCCTGAGCTCCTTTGTCTTACTGGAGCACTGTTTTACTTGATCATAGCCGTCTATCTTACAGAGACAGAACAAATTACTGCTTTCGTATTCGCACCGTTTCTCGATTCATTGTTAAGCGCCTCAGTCACACTTCCGCATCTGTTTTGTGGATTCAGTTCGCACTGGTTGTGTTGACTTTATGCACAAGGCGCTTTGAATGCGTGAATCTCTCTCTTCCATTCACGCAAGCACTTTTAAAGTGCTCATGTGCACACCACAGGCGTTGCTCGTTGATATTCTCTTCTTTCTCCTTTCGGCAGCGTCTCCCTCCTCTTCTCTCTCTCCGCCTCTGTGAAATGCGTTTGAAAGTCATTTCCAATCATTCAGCGCAACGCTAAAAACTGTTGTGGAAAAAGGCGCACAGATAAGATGTATAGTTTCAGTGATGTAATTGCAGACATTGCAAAAACGATTGGTTTCAAATTAAGTGTTGTTGTGCATCGTAAAGCTTAGTGTTGGGCGCGATCTAATTGAAATCTTATTCAGCCATACTGAGTGAATCCGATCATCGCTGTGTCTATAAGATCAGAGAAGGATAGATCGACGAGATCGATTCAGTTTCCTGGCAAGCTTACCACATAGCAGAAGAGGAATGCTGCAAATAACACGATCAACCGCACCTGTCACATTTCAAAACTCATTTTAGAACACACATAGGACGTCTCACTGGTATTCGTGCCGTTTTGGGGTGAGAAAAACTTCACGACGGGGTATGCAATTTGATCGCATCGTCATAAAAAAATGCAAAAAAACAGTAACAACTAATCTTTTCATCTTTTTCAGTTACCAATTAGCGTTAACGGCTATTGGTGGCAAAATCAGTCAACTAACGATGGAGTGATTGAGAAGAAGAAAACCATTACTTTGATGAGTTTATGTCGGAAAGGGTAAAACGATGCCTATTATTTCACGAAATAAGAGCATCTATTTTGTGAGTGAAGCCCTTTTTTCCCTCTAGCGCTCACTGATGGCTGCAATTTCTTTGGACTTAAGAAAATCGACGAGATATGATTACTGTCAAGAAGGTACTCCAAAATGGATTCAGAATCAGGCTGAAAATTATGTCGCCTTAAAAGAATAGGCAACCAAAATTGCCACTCCTAATGATCGTTGGCCTCACTCGCCAACGTTGTGAAAATTAGGTGTTCAGGCGAGAGCAAAGCAGCCGAGTTTATTGAACGAATCTTGAGACAAGCAAACGAGAGAAGGGGTTTTGCAAGAGGAATACTTAAATGTTTCAAGGAATAAGCTGAAGGTAAGGTAAAGGAATCGACATCGAGATGTTTTGCATGAGGTTTCAATGATAATTCCAATAACTTTAAACGCACTAATATTCAAAAATTAGGCGGCCCGTTGTTGTGAGATAATACCGAGTACGGCAAGGCAACGCACCGCCGAAAAGTTCCACGTGAAACACTTCGTTGCCAACTGGAGAGATCCGGAGTGTGTCAAGAAAGCGATCTCGAATGCGACAGCTCTCCAAAAAAAAAAAAAAAACAGGGCAATAACAACAACACATAAAGCCCTCGAGCTGTTTTTTAAAAATATCCCTACTGCAGTCGTTCAAAAGAAAGGTCGAGCAAAATCTATGTTTCAAATGTATTTCGAAACAAGGCTTAGTGCTGTTTAGAAATATTAGTTTAACTCGATGATTTCCACTTCACTAACCAAGTACGGCAGTTTAAATATCGGCAGTATGGTCCACCAGATGATAACGCTGATAACGTAGCAACGAAAACAGCACAATATTAGAGACAGTCCTTCAATCAGAGAAGTTAAAAAGTGTGCTTTGAGAGTTGATATTAGCAGACATCAAAAGTCTAAGGTGAGTGAACATATCGAAGTACGATTAATGATGGTGTAATTTAGAGGTTTGTGTTATCTCAAAGCAGTAACGAAAAGATGTATCCCGCATGAAACGCGTCAGAGTTACTCCTGATGCAATACGTCTTCCCAAAAAATTTCAAACAATTCCAGCACTGAGAAAGGAAACCCTTAAAAAGCAGACCATTCTGCTTCAATGCTAGCAAAAAGAAAATTCAAGTAATCCACAGGCAACATCTGAAAATAGGGGATTGAAACGCAACTGAAACTTATGAAAGAAATATTACAAGAATTCGCCAATGCCACAAGTGCTTGACTTAACTTGGCATCGGCGTGTTCCACTGGTTTGCTTCGCTGCTCATTTTGCTACTGCATTGATTTTCTGAAGTGTCCGCGGCTTTCAGTATTCTATAGATGCCATGAATTCATGAACATAACTATGGCCTAGACGGAATTTTATATGTGAACTTCTTATTTTTTTATTTCCAACTCATACCACCTTTCGTTACCGCGGTTTTTTTGTCGCTATGACCAAACATTATAAGACCGCTATCATCGCTGCTGTCTCTTCAAGCATAATGCCATCAAAACTGCAAGAAGGAAACTGCAGAAATGTTCTCAACACAGACTTGGTTGGAACTGCCTTCTTATAGAATTCACTTGTATACATCCTCCAACTCACACAAATTGCCATCTTGCTTTTACATCAGTGAAACTGAGGATAACAACGAAAGACACTGAGACAGTTGAAAGTAAGCGTACTGCAAATCAAGGCGCTTAACAATCGATTCAAGAGCAATAATCAACAAGAAATGATGAAATGTTTTCATTGCGACTAACGACTGTTTCGAACAGAGATGCGCTATCACGTTAAGGTCATGGGAATAGAACGTGATTTTACTCGATTTTATTTTCTTATGCGATTCAATAAACGCAAGAATAACACAATTCACAATTTGTGCACTCTTCTGCAAATCTAATGCAATTCTAGCGTAACGCGCGACTGCGCTGATGTCACTTGCAGACCTCGTATGCAATTAAAGAAAAAAAGTACTCGAGGACCGCAAGAGAGGCTGATTCCTTTCCTTTATTCGCCCGGAAAGATCATCATAATCCAGTTTACTGCAATTCTTCCCCAACATCCCGGCCTACTGAACATTAACGTGATCAACACAGCAGAGAAAAATCTAACAGAACTGAAAACAATAAACCAATGTCCCATCAGCAGTTTTCGTCTAGGTCACCACGGTAGGACTACTCACGCTGATGTTATGAATCTGTTGCTGCCTTTCGTGATTCCACTTAAATGGCGCACACCGAGTTTAACTCTACAGACACCTCATCATATGAGACTTTACCCGCTGGTATTCATCAGCGCATACTTCTGAGCCCCGAATTTGGAAAACTATTCAGCAATTACGGCTCATAAATAAATGTGCATAAAAAAGTTATGTAGAAATCTAAACACGCACCTGTGCATGCACCGTAATACCTCATTACGATGTATGCACATGTGCCTGTTTAGACTACAAAACCACCAAGCTGTCCCGCTTCTCTTGCTTTTAAATCTTCACCAAGAAATGACCACACTCAATGAATGCATCTCATGAAACAAACCGAAAATGCTCTTCTCTCTGAACAGAATTTTGAAACAAAGCAATAAAGGTGACACATACTGCGCGGCGTCAGAACGTTTCATCAAAAACAGCTGTCAATAAAATTTGATAGATCACCTCCAAAACGTATGAGAATTACTAGTGCGAGAAGTTTATTCGGAAGGGCACGACATATGCAGATAGATGTACATGTATAATCAGAGAAAAGTACAAGCCTGAAAACTCGTAAGTACAACGGCATGCAAAGCAAACCAGAATGAAGAAATCAATGAAAGCGATAGGTTAGAACAAACAATGCGACGCTATTAAACTTTGCAATCTGCTTGAAAGCTGGGCAAATAAACCCCATAAAGTTCAGGAGAAGAGCCTCGTAAAAGTCCACAAATTTTGGGCAGTTGCGAGCTTGATTTCCGAAACGAGTTTTATTCACGCACAGCGTCTTATGCAATAGCTGAAGAATGCGAGAAATTTTCATTGGTTGCTGAGCATTATTAAGAGGAAAACAGCAAAAATTCTTTAGTCGGGTTGAAGGGCTGGTGTTGAAAAGCTTTTAAGTTCTTGTAGCAAGAGAACCACTGAGAAAAATTTCAACGAGAAAAGTAAAGAAACTTCTGAGAACCGTCAAGTTTTTACAAGAGATGCAACTCTTACCCTTTGCGCATGTCATGGATTTGTTTGCCATTTGCAGTAGCCAGCTGCAAGAAAGTTGGTTGCAAATACTGTTCGTTGGACAACAACCTGCACTTCAGTAGAGATACGATGAGTGATGTAAATGGAAAGAGTTTCACCATGAACAAATTAATGTAGCTATGATGGCAGAACTTCTATGACGGTTTTCAAGTTCAACCATAGAACTGATAAAAAATTCTGGACTGGAAGGGGAATGACAACATGAAGTTTCGGAAAAAATAAGTGGGACGAGGAATAAACGAAGGATCTACACTGAGGTCGTAATCTGGCGCAGCAGAAAATTGATTTCTATAGTCTTTTTTGTTGCAAAATATCATAGTAACCTTTCACTGGTTGCAAATAATTCTCCCCTATAAAAATTAGTCTATAGATTCCTCCTCTTTGTGAGCGAAATATACACCGCAAATCACCATTATCGCGAATGAAATATTGCAACTTTGGATGAACGACTGAATGCTGCGTGCGTCACTAGATTTAATTACAGAGGTGAAAAGATCGGCTGCACGGAGTGCTTCCCGTATCTCCATTCCCACAGCATGTATATCATGGTTTCACTCTCAGCGTCGAATTCTTTTTAAGAAAGAGTGGGGTTGCAGATTGCCAGACGCTGACCTTTAAGCATCGATGTGCAAAGATCCACGCATCATGCAACAAGAACAATCTGTTTTTTGAGCACGGTGGAACTAGGTTCGTTCCTTACGTGCTTGCTTCTCCCTTTCGCTCTATTCCGCCTTTGAGAGTTGATTTTGCTTCGGTGATTATCGTAACAGCTTGTCGCAAGCGGAATTTCTGTACACTCCTGGCCATATCCTCAACAGAGTTGTTTTTAGCTATAAAAGTGCTTCCACACTTTTCCAGCCAAGAAGAAGAAAATTACTGCATATGGGAACGAGAATCCTTCAACAAAATCAAAACATATTAAGTGAAAATTCATTTTTCATTGATGAAGCAAAGAGTGGAGGCAAATGACAAGCTTCATTAAGTTTTTTAGCATGTCAGAAATGATCGTAGTGGCTTAAATAGGGTGGCCTCTATGTCGTCCCCCTCTCAATAAATGTGGTCCCCTCTCAACGACAAAGAAATCCTATAGTTTCTTAGTCACTGAGTTGAGTTATACGGTAGGCGGCATCCACCATAGTTATCGGCAAGGGTAGGCGGAAGTGAATCGCTTTGAGGGGAACGTAATGCGCCAGGAAAATGGGGTTTGGACGAAATGCGTGTGGAAAAGATCCAAAATACTGATACACTAGAAATAAAGTGGCATCTGTCATCGAGCACGTGGCGAATGTTTGCTTATACAAGTCCGCATAACTAACATCAATGCACAGCAGCGAGCAATGGTTGAAATGAAGCGTAGTTTTTTTCGTCTCATGTTGCAGAACAGCATACGCACTTCCGCCGAGAAATTCGCGGAATGGCAGAACAAACCTAACTGCCGCACATTCTGCTAAGTAAAACAGTAACATCAGTGATGCAGAGAGCGCTAGATCGAATGTTCCGCCTCCCAAGCTGCCTCATTAAAAAAGGATTCCATACCGAACAGCTCGAATTGCCAAATTCCGTTACGAACGAAAAACCACTAAACTGCTCACTACTTTACAACTACAGTTGAACATCCTAAAAAAATTAGTGAAGAAGAGACTCGATAGTGGTCAAGTGGTCTGTTGTGACACAAGTTATAGGTTGCTAACTAATACCATCGCGTGCCAAAGCTTTCGAGGCACGAGTACTATTTCATACTTCGAAAAACCTAGGGATGTGGGAACTGCACGTGCTTGGGGGATGATGATCCAACGAGTATATAAAGATGGCTTTTTCGAGATAATAAAATATGTTTCTGCACTTCAGAACCACCACTAACCACGGGCTACATTTTAAATTCAGCACAACAACGTTGACGTTCCATTCAGTGAGCTCATCATGGAAGTAATGAAAAAATGGATTATCAGAATACACGGTGAGCGTCGCTACATCGCATTTACATCGAAATATGTCAATTATTAATTATAACGCCGCAATATTGAAAACGAAGCTCTGGTTTTCATCGGTGCTGCTAAGACGACACACTGTCAAGTAGCGAAATTTAGGACGGTTGAATCAGAAACGGTCGCGAAATACCTCGACTTTCCACGTTGATGCTCTCAGATACGGCACATCCACATACTATTGCAGCATAAAAATGAGTCATCGAAGAGGCCAAAATAGCAACACTTCACAACTGCTTGATCTCTTCCAGCGGAAAAATTTATTAGCTTTTTCCAGGATGAAGTTTGCACTAGGCAAGCAGCCTGTATGCAGAAGTACAGAAATGCAGGTAGTCGTCATCGGCTCACGCCGCTGTTTATGCGAACGCCTGCTAAGTTTCCATAGCTACGACATGGGTGCCGTGGCTACACAATATTAGGCCAACATCATGCGAGATCAAGCCAATGCCATAGCAGCACAGACCTTTCAGCATATTTACACAGAAGTTGAGGGAACATAGCAAGAAGTACGTTTTTTTAGCTTCGCATATCGTAGGTCGATTGTTAGATAAAGGCACGAAAAACACTGGAAACACTGTCATTTTACTCCATGTATTACATGCACGGCCAAACAGCAGACGGACTTAACTGGAAGTTTAGTTAAATATTCAGATGTGAGGATTACTTGTGCATGGGTTCTGCTTTCACATTTCACGTTTTGAAAGCATGCAGAGAGAGCTTATACCCTTAAGTGGACGAAGATGATCCTGGATTTACAAACTCTGTGTCTATATCTATGTGCATTTGCAGAAGGAAATAAAGAGGCAGAGATATAATACAGTGTTGTAAAAATTTAGGATATAACTTCTTCCCACCTTGGAGGGAAGCTGTTCCATTTCGAGATAGTTCCTGCCTTCTTTACTGCGCCATCTCTGAGAAGCTCATATCATTAAAGCTACACCAGTGCATGACTGATTTTTACATGTATTCAAGCACGTGAATCCTGATTTGCCACTCATGAAGAGGCTCGTCTTTCCACATTCTTGTTCAGCCCTCCACCAGTCAAGAAAAAGTGGGAATGAATTTAACGGGAATCTCCCTTCGACGAAAAATTCTGAATCAATGTATAAATGCAGACGTCGCCTTCATAAGACTTTATTATCTTTAATTGCATGCATCTTGCTGTCCACTGCCCTTGTTTTCTGATATTCTTCATGATTTCTACTGCTACCAAAAGGATTTTTCATGAATTTTTTTCCCTCGCAAAACGGCAGATATGATTTTCCAGAAGTGAAAATACGGATGTGATGCTTCCCATGTTAGCCGCTATGGTCTTCGGTCTTGCCACCGTGTGAGGCTTTCGTGGTGACGCTGACTGATTCATGCTGAACACCTGATTTCCGCTCGCGTAGCGTTACTTCCGTTAGTCATTACTCCACAGATAAGACAGCGTGGGCTCGCTTATCGGCAGCTGTAAATATTTGGGGTCATCTATTAGCAGTTGACATTAATTATATATTTAGCGAACTCAAATTCAGTGCTTTCTGCAAATTTTTGCAAATATGCACCGTGAAGACCTCACTTTTTGTGCATGCATAGGTCGTCTATTCGAACGATGGTGAGCAAGTGATACTCCCACTCCGCCTTTGTTGATACCAGTCCAAGCCTACGTCGATTTGGGATTGTCACATTCACGCCAAAAATTTTTTCTTTCCAGAATGATTCATAACACTGATCGCTATGAAACCTCTGTGGTGGTTGCGTGCTTTCACTATAACGAGAAGTGTGAATATGCTGTCGAATTACTCGACCAGCAACGTTAATCAACAGCACTATGGCATATGTGAGTGCATCCTTTTGTCCGTGGCAAAGCCCCATTACTGAGGTGAGAACCACACGAACAGACTGTTGTAATAGAGATCACCGACAATGCTGCTTTTGTTCTCTGCTTCGGGAGCTTTTTCAGTTCTTAAGAGGCCGCATTTACATTGTTTCCCAAGCAACTCTATTTCCGAATCGTCCTTCGGGAGTCCCATATAGCCATGCGAGAGAGAAAAAAATGACTTAATTCTGCGAATTTATTATTTCATGCTATGTGGCCTTCTTATTTGGCCTCTGATATCAGTTTGACATAGAACGCCGGGAGACACATCACTCACAATGCCTTTAGCAAAATTTATCGTCGTTCATATTAGCTCAATTATACTAACAATTAAGAATCTTTGACCTGAAATCATTGAAAAATCTGATTTGCTCGTTGTTATAAAAGTGCGTTCGGTTTCACAGACATATCGCTGTCGGAAGCATTCCAATTTGTCCCCCCCCCCCCCCCCCTCCCATGGATGTGCGCATCAGTTTCATCTTTCCAAACGACGCTGTAGTACAAACAACATTATCCACAATCTCCAGTCTCGAATTGCGCATGTGTTGAACGTACTTCCCTCCGACAACTTCAACATGCGCTCAGTTATTCAGCTTTTAGGCTGCGGCTGAGTCGTTGCAAGCAAGGCAGTGCTGCTGTTCTTGTGTCTACACGGTTATTCGCCGAAATTGCAGCTTTGTGATCATTTTACGCGTTCTTGTTTGTCCTGCTCACATATTTCTGCGTGTTTTGTCACCTTCGGACGTTGGATAATAAACGAATAATTCATTAAAGCCGATGAAATCCGATGGGTCAGGCAATCTCTCGCGGATGCTGTGGAATAAAGGGCGTGGAGGGTGACACGATTCATCGAAATAATATACCTAAAGGTCTAATGTTATAGACAAATGCTGAATTCGTGCGTAAGAATATGCGATATCCATCGCCTACGAAAAGGAAACAGCAATACGTTACTGTAAAACACCCTAAAAATTCTGCCAGCGCATGATAGGAAGCATGTATGCGAGATCAGTCTGGGCGAACATGTCTGTGATTAAGAGGCTGCTTCGTTTAATAAGGAGGAGAGGTAACCTCAGCCTGTAATATGAAAGCTGTATAGCTCCGTAGTGGTTGCAGAGTGCGGCGAATAACTTTTGCGGTGCATTACTATACGATATTGAGTGATTTATTTATGGTTTATTTATGAATGGAAAATGGAAAGAAGTAGACCATGGGCATATAATGTGAAAAGTAGTGTTCTGTTACGAAAAGGATAATGCAGTCGAGCGGGCGGGGGAGGGAGGAGGGGAATGATGTGGATGGATGGAGCGGACGTGATAACGAACCAGACGCTCTGAGATCAATGATGTCTCGCTATTCCGCAAGGTTGTTCGCCCAAACTTGCGTCGGAACTGGATCTCTGCGATGGTTCACGGCGGATCTTTTTTTGTTTTTGTTCCATGAATAAATTGTGCCAGAATTTCGCAAAACTCCCGAACAGAAGTTGAGTGTGGTGAAAGCGCACAGCTTCAGAATGAAGTGGTTGATTCTGATGTAGGGTTTATGTGGGAGGCTCGAGAAGGAGGGAAAGAGGGTGAGGAGTGGACATAGCAGGAGCAGAAATGGGGGAAGGTGGAAAAAATCAAAGGAGAAGCAATGTATATGTATATGGGACAAGAAGCAATTCAGCCCGTAATTTGCTGTCAGACAGCTATTAAGGGCGCTGGATAGTGAAGAGACGTAAACTGGACTGGCTCAAGTGGGCGTTAAAACCCTTCTTGGCTGCATCATGTAAGAGACTTCTGGCACTGCCTACGGCAAGCAGTAGTGTCGACTCCATCACGTGCAGTTTGCTCAAAAACAAAAATTCCTGAAGAAGAAAAAGCAATCGTTTGCATGATGCACATTCACAGCTTTATTGTTGACGGAGACGATCTTCCTACGTCGATACCTTCATAAAGATCCGGGTTTTATTAACGACGGTCATTCGTTCCTACGAATACTTTCAAACTGCTGGAAAATACTTCTGCATCTGTCGATGGGAAATTTCGAATTACTGTTGCGAGGACGCACTGTAAATGAACAGCTATTGATGAATTAGGTAACAGGAGTAGAAGTGAAGGCACCCTTCGCGCGTTTGGTTGCAAACGCACTACAGATACATTGCATAGGTGCTTAAGAGGTTAGGAACTGCACAAAAGACGCACTATTCGCGAAAATGACAAATGAAGCCATTGGTAAACCCCCATGTATTTGAGCTGAATTTAATCATTTTCTTCGGTCGGCGTTAAGGTAGGTGCCTAAGAGTTTTTGAAAGGCCAATTTTGACCATACTGCTACAAAATCACATATAGCGAACCTGCATGCACAGACAGTTGCTCATCTCGCTCAGAGAATACAAGAAGCGAACTAACAGCATGGGACATTTTGCTTTCCAATTCTCCATGCTGGCGAATGGGAAATTGTCCAGTAAACAGGAGTCAATCACCCAATCTTCGACTTGACCATCAGATGCACTGAGAGTGGCTATAACATATGCGCGGAAAGCTGGAGTCGAGCGATCAAATCTTGCTTTTCTGTGATACAGGTATCATTTGCCGCTCCGGTACTCTTCCTACCCATTTAACTGCTTGCGTTGTAAGCATCAATTTGCCGACAAACACAACATTTTATGGTCGAAGATGATTGTCACGGGAAAGCTCCACAGTAATTTGCAGCAGTCTGGCTAATTAGCTTTTAGCACAGACTACTTTTACATCTGTCGTCTGTCGTCGATCTTTCTGATTTGCTACATGACGAGTCATAAATTCTCAAAGAAAAGAAAGCGATGAAATCACTTTTGGTGACGCTCGCCTATTTGAAGATGGCTGTATTCAATGGATGGAACGGCACTTCAACAAACCGACTGAAGAGTGGCAAACTCTAAGAATAACGACTGAAGTGGATGGACTAGAGAGATACCATACAACTTACTCTGGATGCGGGTGCGTTTACAGTAGCGTTTTATAGCTATAACCTGATAGAACATTAAGCCCTCTCTTCAATTCACGTCAAATTTAAATGCAAATCAATCAAAACTTTATTTGCTTTCTTTCCATTAATGAAACTTTGAACGGTCTTGTTGGGTTTCCCCCATCCGATTCCTTGGTCGTATGAGGAAACTAATATGAAATCAGAGTTTGCAAAATTTAATGCGCATGCGCATATTAAATCTTACAAGAATTTCAACATGTGCGAATTGTACAGACTGTAAGCCATGTGTGCAAGAAAGCGGAGAATTTAAAATGCAACAGTCATATCGAAAAAGGGCCGAACACGCCAGCAAAGCAAATGGTGTCAAATAAACACAGCAGTCAAACGAGCACGGTTACCTCAAATGGAATGGATCAAGCCTGTCATTCCCGAAATGAAAATTTGCTGCAGTAGAAAATTACCGACTGCTGAGACGAGCACCGGTGTCAACATTCTTCACCCGAAAGCAAACACATTCGTTCTGGAGGCATGGTCTTTTCTATGTTCATTCATGGATTAGTCAATGTGGGAGAATCTGCACCAACGTTCGTGTTCATCGTCAACCTTAGCTCGCGCGATCTCTGCGGATGCCTCGGTGGCTCCCATTACCTCCATGACGGATGTCAGAAGCCCAAATTCAACGGTCGCAAAGTGAAGAGAAAACGGCCATGAAGTCACAGAACACGAGGAAACTATATAATGCAGTGTGTTGGGATGAAAAACACTGGAAGGCAACGTGGTGCACATCTGTCCTCAGGCAAATAACAGTGTATCATTAAGATTATACCGGGATGTGGACGTAATGAAACAGCATGACAAAAACTGTGTGAAATGGAAGCATGTCGCGAATGAACGAAAACACTCATCGCTCTATCATGGAGCTCTGCGACATAGGTTTAATGCAGACCTGCGTGGTTCAGACGGTGCTCAAAGAAGACTAATTGTTGCTTGGGCTTCACAGTTTATGTTTTGTTCCTCTCCCACAATTAATTTTTCACTTTCTAGTATTGAGAAAATCTCGTCTGCCGGAGAGCGGGTGGATATGCAGGTGCCGTGCAAAACAGTGCCAATTCCAAGAGTGAAGAACAGAATGAAACAACGTTCGATCATCACAAAAAGGAGCATTTTGCAGTGGAGTTACAAAAGATTGTCACCTGATTCGTACGGTTTTTAAACAATTTTTTAGTATAATTTGCTTCATCCAGAACATCGAATACCATTGTATTCCTTCACCTAAAATACAGCAAGAAACGTTTATATACCAAGATAAAAAATATGGCAATTTCTAATCCTAATGGCATCTACATATGGGAAGCTCACACCGTCCTCATTTCGTTCTCTACGCTTTCGAAACAAGAGAATGGCTCCTACCACGTTTTCTTATTCCGACACAACATAACACTATCTCACTTCCTCTCACTGGCCACGGATCCAGTATGTCCCCTCCTTCCTCTTATTAAGCAATTGCTATAATTTCGCTAGCAACTGCGTGAAGACATCGGTGTAACCGATGGTGGCGAAGGTATGCGTCTTGAGGTTCACCTCTGACCTCTGCATTAAACGAGTTGCCAACGATACAAGAAGACTGCATGTTTTCGAAAATTATTGCTGTTGCACCTTCGCAGTGAACGATACAGCACAATAGCATTAACGTTTTGGAGATCTTAACAGAACTAGGCGTTTTCGAGCCCTGCTGCTCTAAGGCGGCTCCATTATCTAGAGCTCTTTAACCCACCGCATGAGATTCTGAGAACTCAATCTCTTTCTGTGAGCCCTCGCAAGGGCGAAGAACTGTCCATCCTTCGAGGTGTTCATCATTTCACATGGCAAGGGCATCGTTTACAGGTCCTTCCAAGCATTTATGTCAGCCACGTGGTAATAGTGAATAGTTCCTTACGTCAAAGGTTTTTTTTGCCATAACGTAGGAACGGCTACGAGAAACTGAGAGAAAATGATTCTTAATTGGCATTAACAAGAACTGTCTGGTCTGTGCACTTTGGTAGGGTTCCCTAACGTAATTGCTGGCTTTTAATGATGATAGCCACATTTATGCCTAAGCAGTTCATTAGGACGTGTTTCATTGCTTCAGAGGCGAATTACATGCGAGAATGCTCACCAAAACGCATACATGAGATCGGCTGTCACTTTACGCTGAAGTGCTCGTCGTGCGGGAGAGATTCATTTAAGCCTATTGCTTGGAGCATTTTCACCTCTTTGAAGCAAACCGCAAACTGCCATTAGCAGGTGAACAGTGTGTGAATGTGCGTGTTCACATCTTTTTTTTGCTTCGTATCCGACGAAGCATAAAAGCAGGACTCCTGACGGACATTCTTAACCGAGGTAACTCGCCTTAAATTCGTCAAGATGAGCTATTCGGGTCAGATTTCATATGCAGTTTAATTTCGACATCAG
Organism: Parascaris univalens; assembly: GCA_037576465.1. Lineage (NCBI taxonomy): Eukaryota > Metazoa > Nematoda > Chromadorea > Rhabditida > Ascarididae > Parascaris > Parascaris univalens. The sequence continues at coordinate 57,743,898 of CM075173.1, read as the reverse complement.
TGCTCAAAACCTGCTAGGATCTGATAACTCGTCGACGTCAGTTCAAAAGTCATAACTGATTTATTGCTGCACGTCACATACTTCTGTAAAGGTAACGTATTTATTAGTGACTCACATCACGCGAAACGTCTTATTGGAATAGTACAACATTTGTTGAGCTGACATATGTTGTCATCGTCATTTCAAAAAATTACGTCTCAGTACTCATCAATTTCCACTGCTTCCTTCTGTAATGAAAATCTTCATTTTGCACAGTCGAGCTTAGCCCCAGACATCAACGATCGTTATCATGTCGTTCCAATTGCCTCTGCCTCTAACTTCGGTGCGTCAAATTTCCTGCTTCGTCTTTCATTCCATGTTTCTCTCTTCTCGATAATCCTAGACAGGTGAAATCGCTGAAGATGGAAGAGCTTCGCGATCGACTTGTTTACAGAATAGATGAAACAGTGTTGACAAATGGCTCTGCTTAATGAATACTTTGTCAGTGTTTGGTAAATGCTGCGGCGTTTCGCAGGGTAATTGCCGGAGGTTTAAAAGAAAGCATTTCAAATTACTCTGGACTAGTATTGTTGAGACGAAGCCGCAAGTGGAACTTACTGTGATTTGCAGAGGAATGACTTTAACTTGAAATTCATTCGATGAGTTTCGAATGCCGACATGTATTTGTTATGATTGTGGTAAAATGCGACTAGTTGGCGCTTAGTATATGCAATAACAACATGTGGTGCTCCATTCTCTATATTTCGACTGCCTCAGGTGCTTATGCAGATGGCTGTTTTTGTTTTTCTCAATCGGAGAATAGCTTTAAATGCGTTTGCAGTTGCAGAATTCTCGTATGATGAGTCGTGCTTCTTCATAAACAAGTAATCGGAGCATACCAGCAAATTCCGCCCTAGATATGAAGTCACACCTGACAACTGTATGGAGGCGTAAATCGGCATGACAAACAACTTCATGAATGGAATATGATAAAAGGTAAAAGCAGAACGAATAATGACAACAAAGGAAGAGTTTTATGACTAATTGTGCTGATAGGCTTTCGAAGTGCACTTATGCTCATAGGGTGCTGCTAGTTTTTATCACTGACGTACACTTATGTGTTGGATTGTGCTGCTGGCATTTATCACTGAGCAACACAACTTAAGCATTGATTTTGGGCAGTTGTTGCTTACCAGTGAGGCTCTTGTGCTGCTGCTCGTATCCAGAGGCTCAAGTGTTCATCTGTGACGTCTTCAATAGCCTGATCTGCATTTGCCATCCTCCTAAAATTCACCGCGACTGGAATTGTGAACCTCACTTGCTGACTTTCACCTATAACCTGCTGATATGCTCTGCAGGTGGTTTTATAATTTTGTCGAGGCATGTGACGCTATGGAATGGCAAATTTCGTCTGAACTGAAAGGGAAACAGGATATGGTTCGATAGAAGGCAGCGTGTGATTCCACACGGCAACATGAAGTTTAATTTTCGAAGACAGCATCACTGATTTCAGCTTTCTCTCAGTTAATTACATTCAGAACAGATGTGGATTTTTGTCGAAAAATGCTGCTGTGTTCAATAATTCCTGTCTGATGAAAAATGGATACCGTTACCCTAAGAAGTCGATCGCTTATGCCGTTTATTTGCAGAAAATAGTGGATTCAAAGATGATGCGTCCTCCTCAGTACCTGGAAGGTATGAATGACGGAAAAAGGCAGCCGATTGATAAATCACAGTTCCAGGTTTTCGCAGAAAGAAAGTGTTATACAAATGACGACAGCGAGTACAAAATTGAGCATCATCGTTTGTTTTTAAAGGTAAGAATAAATCACCCAAAAGTCACAGTTTAAGATAAGAAAAACGTATAGAAAACGTTTGAGTCATAAAAAGTTGGTAAGCATGGGCTAATCTGCAGCATCTCAATCCAGATCTACAGGTGTACGTTTCTTCTCTAGATTTTCACTGTGACCTTTTGCAGTAGTCACGTTTTCAGCGGAACAATGATCAAGACAGCTTTTCTAAGATGCATTATCCTCACCCATTCCACCCACTTTTTCCCAGCTGTCAAATACAAACGCAAACAGAACGTTACTGCTAACTGTGCACAGAATGTGTTTATTAATAAAAACCATCAATGAAGGAAACGTCGTATGGAGAAATGGCGGTACAACTTTATGGATGGAAACGTTCCACTGAACTTATTGATGAAGGCGACAAAACGCAGTTTAATGCTGATAATGATGAGCAGTGTGAACGGTGCCCTATTTGCATCACATTTCAACGAAAATTCCATTGTCTCCTGCCATAAAATATGAGCGCCCGTCGTCCCACGCAAAGTTACAAATCGCAAACGGCAACTTATCAACTCATGAATGCACCACCGTGGGTAAAGTTCTTCATCGATTTCCAAGGAACTTTCAATCAGGAGAAGCATCTTAAGCAAACGGCTGTTATTCTCAGAACTCAGTGGTAAGCTAAGACATAGTTGTTGTTTTCTTCGTTTTTTTAGTTCGCTGCTGTACTGATCATTCCGTCTACGGCATTCTTTGTGCTATCAGAAGTTCACAACATGAAGAAACCACAATTGACAATATCGCCAACATCCGACAGTAGAACGGCATTATGTGCGCAAACATGCACGTAAGTCCTCCTCTTCAATATGACTAAACAGCGCATAATGAAGCGACCATTTGCCTTTTTCCGACTTGTGAGGAAATGAGAATCCTCGCAAGGGAACAAGCCCTCGTTCCACGAATCGACTGTTTAGACAGCTTCTGCTGTCCCTTAATGCTTTAGCGGCATGAAGCCAACACACCAGTAAACGGTGCATTCTATAGCAACGTCTGTCCTAAAAAGTGAACAAATTATATCTCCAAGGGAAAAGATAGGCGAGTGGAAATACTAAATGATCGGCAAAAGGGTCGAAAACAGATCAAAACGTCAAGAAGTTAGGAAAATGACTGTGGGACTCTTGTGTGGAGCTGTGCATTAACAATGCTCTGGGGCTTCTGTGCACTGCAGGATTGATAAGAGCAGATCCATTTTCATTTTGGCCTAGTACGGCGTTGTGGACAGGAGAAAGTGAGTGAGTTTGCATATCCGCATGGTGATGTAATGCAAACCGGAGGCTGAATTAACTACAAAGACGAGTGCTGCTGATGATAAGCGGCGATCCCGCGCGCAAACGTAGACGAACTCGCAAAATGAAGTATGGCTTCAACGAAGCGGACATGAAAAATATGCGAAAGTTGTAATCAAATTGTAAATAGACATAGGTAACGAAATAGATAATGAGGGCAGCAGCAAGCGAGCAGAAAAAGCAAAGCTCCCACAAAGCATTCAGGCGAACAAACATCGCAAGCACGGGTTCAATACGCAAGGCGGAAGAGTGCGAGAAAAAAAACGACGCGTCGATAGTTTGAGAGTTCAATGAGTGGGTGCAATTGCGATAATGACGCGAAGCAAATTCTAAGTTCATTGAACACTTTCTTCAAACGCAGCGATTGTTATCTACTGCTGTTTGAAACTGCTCTGAATCGGTACTAGTTACTTCGTGAAATTGATTATGAAAAGCTCCCTCCTACTAAGTGTGGGGCCCAGTGTTAGAGACCTTCGGTGAGTCATTTACTAAGCACTGCGTGGAGAAATCGAGCACTTCATTAAAGCACTTGCTGCAAAAAGGTGGAAATGACAAGCAAACATGAACCCCACCACCTTTATCGTCTGCTTTTAAAATATTTCTGTTTTTAAAGTGTACCATGGCGATCCAATGTCTGCGAGAATGTGCATGCTTCCGTCCATGTTTCCGTCCAACATTCTCGAAGTGGAAACGGTTGCAGATGATTTTACAGCTGCGATGCACCCAATAGAATGATTTACTATTACCACTCAAAAATGGATTCTAAGTTTTGGGCGAAATTATGGGCAAATTTAAACATATTGAAACTTTCTAAGTAGCCGATGTTGGCGTAACAAGAGTCCTTTATAGAATTGTAAGTTCAATCGGGTGAACGCAAAGTTCGAGTACGTTATCCCGCATGCATTATCATCTGCTGGTGACACCAGTGGATTGATCGCACATATCGCGTATATTGTGGCATTTTCTTCATCGTGCTTCGATGTTTATTTTCCCCACTAGCTGGTGATATGGAAAGCTTAAGGAGTGACCAAATTAGATTCTATAGCTCTATTTCCTTGTGTTCGCGCGGCGTGCACAAAAATCTCTAAACAGCTCGTATTTGCGTAGGCAGATAGCACCTCAAGTATGCTTGCGGTGGCTTGTGGAAGTGAAAGGAAGTGAAGACGTCATTTGAGCCGTGCATGAATTTGGCTTGCAAAATTCTACAGTATTTTGCTTAGGGAAATTGGTCGCAGTACTGCAGTTGTTGGATTCAGTAAAAGACTTAGTTAGGGTTTGATTCAACTAAAGAAAACATTTGTTACTGCTTATACAATATCTGTCACTGCAGACGTGTTGGCAGGGATTTTGTTTCTCATTGTGACAATTTCTAAAAAATAAAGGAAAGGGTTATGACTGCAGTGTAATGGAACAATGAGCATTTGAATGAGCGATGCCTTGTTCTTTTCTGCCTTTTATTTGCGCCGGAAGCGTCGCAAATTTCCGTTCATTTAATGCCCGAGCAGATACTGTGCAACCTGGAAGGCGGCTTTTTAAACTAATCCTCAATACAACCAACAACTGCAAAGCGGAGAGGATAAAAGGAAGAAGAGGGACGTCACTCCAACAGCACCTTGCCACGAATGACGCCACCCCCGCCAACGAGCCCCAGGCTGTTCTCGCATGAGACATTCCTCTGCTGGACTGTGCACCTGTACGCTTTAAACCAACGCTTGTAAAGACGATACCTACGTGAAAAGCTAGAAGCATTCTGATGACTTGCAAGCAAAGACGCTGTCCTCTTATAGGCACCGATCCTTGCCACAAGACCTGTGTAAAGAGTCTGCTCCATTCTCTGATCACTGCTTCTCTGCTACGCCTAAAAGCTGTTGATCAAGGATTTATTGGTCACCTCTAATGCCCTTAAACATTCATTGTTTATCTACATTTTGCATAGCATTCATACTATTCAGGATCACTATTGTGGAGAGCATTCCGGAAAATGTAACATTCGGTTCCATGAGTCTACCCGAGAGCACGTTTAATGCTTGGAACTCATTAATCCGTTCTTCAAAATCCAATCTTCTAATCGCGGCTTACAAATCAAGCCTTCGAGGGAAGCACGTGTTCGGCTCCGAAAATAGTCAATTGTTTTCTACCCAGGTTTGATTTTAAGGGTCAAGATATTTCCATGAGTGCAATCAGCCGCTGAAGGCATTTTTGAGCAAATCTCCATATCTCTATAGCCAGTATTTGAGTAAAGTGTCTAAAACGTTGCGCTCGTTCAATTCGAAAGTCCAGTTATCACGACAGTAAAGTGAGTGTAGCCACTCCCATTGAATAATTTGTAGGCGCAGTGAAACTTCACATTTAGTAATGGAAAATGCTCGCCATCGTTCAACTCGTCTTTCGCATCAGCGATTAAGCCGAGGATTAAAGTTTTGTGTAATGGAGAATAAAATCCGCAGTTGAAATGCAGTACACACTTTGGATTTCTCTGCATGGTTGTCGCATCGAGAGGTCGAGGAAGATGATAAAGTGGCCAGAGCGAAGCGCATCATTTCACCTCTTGATCAGAGGTTACGCAGGAAAAGTGGAAATTTGTATTTTGATGCAAATATCTGTGTTGGTGCTGGCTATGGCGAAAGCGGAAATGCATGTACTAATGGGCCATTAACCCAGGGCGAGAAGATATTTGACTCATTGCTGGAAAGCGGGACGGAAAAAGGAGTCTTCATACGTATTGTCGAGAATTATCCTCCAAAAGACAAAGGAGACAATGAAGATGCTGCGAGTCTTGAAAAGAGAGGTTTGAGTCTTTTTCTTTTTTAACGCAAGTCGCTAGGACTTCCGATGGTGAGAGTTTAATCTCAGTATGAGTTTTAATTTCCCGTACAGCAAAATTCCCTCTCTTTCGCATAGTTTCTGTTCTTTTTTATTCACAAACGCAGTCGAAAAAAGAAACTGGAGCTGAGATAATTTCACATCCATCTGAGATTCGTGCAGAGTAAGCGAACTAATAACACTCACAAGGCGTTAATGGCAAGGTTACACCTTGGGTCCCCTCTATGCTCATATTCTCCAAATGATATCCGAGCCCAGTGTTTACGACAAATAATATTATAACTCATCAGAGTGTTGCTAATCTTAGGCAGGTGAATACGATGGCAAGGTTACACTTTGGGTCCCCTCTATGTAAATTCTTCTCTTCTAATTCAGAAAAATGTACTCACCGTTGTTGTTTCCCCAAGGCACTGCTAGTCATTCCTTGATTTGCCATTCAGTGGTGAATTCTTATACTTACTGCGGAATGTTTTTTATGTAATAAACATGATGACGCTATTCATTCTGTAAGATGGAGGACTATTCTTCATTAAACGAGGCATGCAAGCATTGAGGTGCCGAAAATTTTAGAGGCAATGAATGGATGAGTGAACTAGCAAGGCGAATATTGCTGCACAACTACTACACATAATTTACGAGTGACTTGAGTTGAGAATTGCAGCTCGTTAGCTTTTATGCTGCGCAAAAACACTTGTAAAACAGGCGCCAGGTTTAGTGTAGCTGTTGAGTGGCTCTCATTTGAGGCGATAGCAATGTGGCCCAGCTACCCACGTTGTTGGGCAACAAAAGCGTCATGAAATGGTCGAATAGGGCACTATCGAAACCAACGTTCGGGGTGGGTTTTCTCGGTGCTGTGCAAAAAGAGTTGAGCTGAAACTTGAACGTAAGTCATTGCATAGCATAAACATAAAGCTGAGGAAGAGGGAATGTTAGTGCTCGCAGCAGCCACCACTGAGCTTGAATACGATTTTCATCTACTTTACCATCACCGAAAAATATTTCGCTGCCTCTTTCAATGTTGCGGCGAGAGACTCCTTGGGCTTCTACTCAACACCTTCAAAAGAAGTGACTCATTCCTGTACCCATGCTCATGCGCGTTATGATTCAGCTTATGCTTGCACATTGCCAGAAACGCAATACGCTTACAAGTTCTCGTCATTCATGATCTTCCTCCAAAGGTCGTAACAGGATGACATTACGTGTCCATGCAATGTGGTAATTTCACCATAAAATGAAGCTTCAATGGGCATTTAATCTGAGAGTCGACGAATGTGTGACTGACCGCCTTTAGAAAACAAATTCGTTGCGCTTTCTTGCCTACACAATTAAATTTCATTTGACCAGCTGTTTCATTATTAGAAATTTGCGGAGGGGATGGAAAAGGGTGGACGGGCAAAACGAAAGGACACTATCGTATGCATTTTCGTAAAAATTCTGACTCTAAGTTAGCGAGAATATAATGCTATGCTATAACAGAGCGCTTATCGTCGGATACCTTCAGCTTTACCCCCAAACTCTCTAGGTGGCCTAGGGGTTCCAAGGAACAGCTGTTTAGGAAGTAAATGAAATACTTGATTCACTTGGGAGCGTTAGTAAAGGAAGACGATTGCATGCGATGGGGATGTGCTACTTCGATTAGGTTTTAAGATGCTGGATGCGAGTGGATTGCCTGCAACAACTTCCGCTGTGTCCAACAGGCTGAGTCGTTTTTCTTCGAATTTTTCTGCTGTGATCCTTTTCCACGTCAGGTAGCAAAAAAAACACGCATAAGTTCGTTGTAAATAAGAAAACAACTATGTACAATGAACTTAGGACTCTCTTCCAGCTTGTGTTGAAGAATTAGTGCGTGAGTGAGTTCAATCCATTTTGAACATGCGTAATTATTATGCGCAATTTTTGAGATTCATCGATCCATCCACATACTAATAAGCTGATGCATTTGGCCCGTGCTTTACGGCACTCCTTCTTGTGCATGCCGATGATAGGGTGCGGAGAGGTGAAAGCGCCACAAAGCTCGAGGTAGAATGCCCGATAAAGGGATGTATTTTTCAGAAACAAATAATGTCATTAGACTTCCAACCTTGTTTACACCGAGTTGCTCTGGAAAGAAAAAATCACACACTGTCTCTCATCCATCTGGAAATCCCATACTTAGTAGTGAATCAGGCAAACTTACCAGTACACTAGGTACTTCCTTGTTCAGGCTAAACGTCTATGCCACTAGTACTTTGCATTTGATTTATCCCTCATGTTTGCATATGAGAAGCCAATAGCGAAATATCCTTCTATAGACACGCACAACTGTGCGCATGCAGATACGCGAATTCTCAAATGCTTTTCGAAATGAGTGTTAGTGATAGTCGTGCCTTCGAGCAGAGAGAGCATAAATCCAACTTAAACTGTGACTGTGCCGAAAATAGTGCGGAAGAGGTGAAGACCATTGGCTACATCTCATCTAAGTATAAATTTGTACGTTATGAAAGGATTTCAGGAGCGGTTCGCCGCCGACATCTCAATTTTCAGAAGATTCTCGGCAAAGGCACAATGCATTCAAAGTTCATCGTCAGTGATAAAACAAGTTTTTACCTCGGGTCGGCAAATCTCGACTGGAGATCGCTGAATCAGGTGAACACATATACCCTGAAGTGAAAAACGGAGGACAGGGCTAATGCAAGGTCACGTGAAGGTGACGGCAGCTAGCAAACGCCTATGATTTGCTGCGGAATCCACTTCCTCCCGTGCGCTGTCTTAATCAAAGATTTAGAATATTGCAGCTAAATCAGCACATCTTAAATGTGGCGCTTCGTTTCCAGATCCACGGTTCGCTAAGTTCTATAGAGAATGCTATGCCGAAAACGCTCCTAAGAAGAAACTTTTTCAACAGGATGTAGGGAGCAAAAATTTGCGTTTCCGTCTAGTGACAAATGCGAAGAAGACGGCTTTTTAGAAAATGGAATTAGGTGTCATCGTGAAAGAATGCCCGTGTTTGGCTGAGGACCTTTCGAATGTTTTCGACGCGTACTGGGAACTGTCGTCAGACGGCACTGCTACATTGGACAGTGTGCGTCGTGTCAACCAGAGAGAAGCGTCGTATAATATGAATAGCCCGCTGCGACTTATTCACAAAGGAGCTCCGACAGATGTTTTCATCGCTGTAAGTTGAAGGTTGAGTGAAAGTACTTAGTCGTAGAATTGGAATTCACATTCCCAATTAGAAATGGATTATTCCATCACAGAAAGAGCAAAAACTTTTCTATGCGTGTTCTTTTCAACATCAGGTAACAATAAACGAGGAAACAACACTTTCCTTCATAGAAACAATCCGTTAAATTCTCAGGCTCAGGTACAAGTCTTTGCAGACGTCGCCACCACTGCTGAATGGACCTCATCGAACGTGGGACTTAGAAGCGATCTTGCGAGCAATTAATGACTCAAAAATTTATTTGTATATACACGTCATGGATTATTTTCCAATGTTCGTCTACAGTAAGCCACGGAGGTTTGCAGTTCTCATGGAATTGGCTTTGCTTTTCGTTAAACGCTAAAAATATCGAGTAGCTGAAGGTAAATACCATATTAAAGTGTGCCACTCGTTGCGTTTTTAGATATTGGCCAGTGATAGATGACGCAATTCGAAAGGCGGTTCTTCGTGGAGTTGAGGTAAAAATGCTCGTCGCAGCATTGCACTATCCTGCACTTGGGCTGCGCTTCTTGTCCTCGCTCGAATCACTCAGCGGTATCAACACTAACGGCTCGATCGAAGCGGTACAACTTTTGTCTATGTTCGTGAAACCTGTGTGCATGACTGCGCTTATTTGTTGTGTGCAAACGTTTGTGCGCTTGCTATCGCAATTCCAAACAACATCCAATGTCAGCCCAACTTTCAGAGAATATTCAAAGTGCCAACGCCTGCCGCCATGCAGACGGTGATGGTTCGCGAAAGACGAACCCACAATAAGTTTGTGGTGACCGACGATACTATCATTATTGGTGAGTGTTATGTAAGAAAGTTATCAAGCTTCTGTACACTTCAGTAAAAGCTGTATATGGAGGGTTTTGAAGTACCACCAACGTGCAAGGAAGAAAAATGAATGCTGCAAAGAAGTGCACCGAATGGAACGTCCGGGAGTAGGATATGAAACCGTGAAAAAATATGCGTTTGTGCATATCCGACTTGTATTAACAAAGTTCCGCTTCGAGCATGACTATTGTGGGTGATATTTCCCAGAACATGTGCTTAAGTCGAAACTTCATACTATAAGACAATGAAATGTTTTACTCTGGTGCACATTAGTTGAGAAAAAACCGTCTTATCAGTGGAAGAAAAGCGATCAGCTATGATCCATAAACTGAAAGTGGTGGTAATCTATCCAGCATTCACTACAATGTCCACCGTTGTTCACTAGGATGGCTTCGAGAAGCAATTTATGTAGCTCTGCTCGCTGCAGCATCTTTGAGCAAATGGTACAGGTAGCCGCAAGCGTAGTTAGAAAGCAAGAAATACTTCGAACCACAAAAGTATCCGTGACCAGATGAAATCTTTATCAAAACAGTTCCCTCAGAGCAATTTGCCATTCCTTGACCTTTCTGCCGCGTATTAGTTGCGGTTCTGTTATTCAATCGCAGCCCATCTTTCAATGAGAGAAACACACCTGAGGATCGTATCCAATGGTGGGCGCCACATGTGCTTCCTAAACGAAATCTGTTTAAATATGTGCTTCTACGGTTGAAGGAACCAAGCATAAGCTAGTGCGGACTGTAGTGTTTTGAAGGGGCCCCCGCCATTTGAAACGATGAGTCATTCATTCGCTTCCGCACTGAAAAATTGGGTTCTTGAAATCTCCCACGGGACACAGATGAGTTCAGCAAAGCTGGGCTCATATGCGGACGAAAGATACGAAAACGCCTAGTTCTGTTAAGACATTCTCCAAAACGTTTATGCTATTGTGTTGTATCGTTTACTGCGAAGGTGCAACAACAATAATTTTCGAAAACATGCAGTTTTCTTGTATCGTTGGCAACTCGTTTAATGCAGAGGTCAGAGGTGAACCTCAAGACGCATACCTTCGCCACCCTCCGTTACACCGATGTCTTCACGTAGTTGCTAGCGAAATTATAGCAGGTGCTTAGTAAGAGGAAGGAGGAGCCATTCTCTGGTTTTAAAAGCGTAGAGAACGAAATAAGGGACGATGTTGGCATCCCAGATGTGTGCTACGTAGTGGGCTTCCGTCTTCGTCACGTTATCCGTCCTTATTTTAGTATTAATCTTTAATGACTGCATGTTCGATTTGGGAATTTGGGTCCATGAAGATGGTGGTCATAGTGTGAGCAGGTGCGGTGTCATTACACGGGAATGAGTTTGTTTAACTTTTGCTGTGAAATATTGAGAATAGTAAACGAAACGGAGTATGGGGGGGGGGGGGGGGGGGGGGAAACTGAGCTTTTGAAGAAGGCAGTCTGGAATGTGCCGCCAAAATTCGTTGTGCTGTCCGTGCCCTTTCTAATACCTGCGCTTTCTGATCCGTAATCAAATTAGAGGTTGATCGACGATTGGTAGTAATGGTTCTCATTCCATGGCTCACAACTCTAAAATCTCAATTTTAAGATCCTCCACGGAAATTGCGACAACGGCCGAATTGCCAGCGGGCTCAGTGTGCGAGGGGTTGGTTGCCGTAGGGCATTCGCTGGAGATGAGAATTTTTTGATTACAGGACCCGCGGTGAAAAATTCATACCGTATGTTAATACAGGGATCGTCATGAGGAGAGGGATGACTGTAAACTGAAGCACTAAGGTGGTCTCTGCTGCTGCCGTTATAAGACTATCCATGAATTTTTAGCACTACCATGTTCACAGCTCAGAGCGTGCTATGTTGATGTGAATGTGGAGGTCCTTCACCCATTTGTCACAGAAATATGACATTTAATTCCGTTGGCGAGCACACCTCTTCGACACAAAAACTCAGTCCTCCCTCGAAACATATGTCATCTTTTGTTACAGGAACCTCCAACTGGTCAGGCGATTACTTTGATGGAGGTAGCACTGGTGCTGCTTTCGTGGCACAGCAACACGGTGAAGGTGAAAAAGGGAGGCCGCTTGTTGCCGAAATGAAAGGGATCTTTCTTCGTGACTGGTAAGGGTGAAACGGTTCAATTGGGATACCGTTCTTTCTCTTCGATGAAAATTCCCATTCAGTGGATAGTACGTTTACTTTTGTAAGTAGTACGAAGAACTCTACGAGAAGGAATCATCTACCCACGGGTAGAAATTAACTCTTTACAAAGGACGACTTCCATTTCATTCCTCAATGAGCTTCAAAAATTTTCATCCTCAGAATGACGGTGTTGCTCGAAATGACAACGTGATAAAATTCATTCTCCAGATCGGTAGAAACCCTCTCGGAAAATTTAATCGCCTTTGGGAGAACGCATTATCTGGCAAACGTGAATCTGTGAGGGAAACGCAAAAAAAGCAACACTGTTCACCAGCCACATTTCCAAACAGTGCAATATGCGAGAAAAAGAACTGCATGTTTTATGAGGCTGCTTTCCCAGACATCTGAGGAAAAGCTAAATACTGGCGTGGTGAGGTATCTTAAGTGGATTTTCTTTCGTTTATTTAATTTTTGTCAGAGACTCGTGTCACAACAACGCAGTCGTCTGCTTCAGGCTATCATCAAGCTTTCACTGCCTCACTTAATATTGACTGTCCCACCACTCGTGCTATGGCTTTGGTTCAAAAGGAACAGAACTCGTTGAATCCACACAGAAATGTTTAAGTGCAAAATTCTATTTCTAGGCATGCGAGGAGTATTTCTACTTCAGGTATTCTGAGTATACACACTCGGTGTCCGATTACACTGAAAAATGCCTCTTAACAAGAACGGGTGCATTCTGTGAAGCCGACAAGGACCCGGCACTATTGGCAACAAGCCTACAGTAGTTGCTTGAGGAAACTCACCGTGCAGATCTCAACGATGGTGCCAGAAGAATGTGACACATTCGAGAGTGAGGTTATATTTGAGCACGCCCACGCACAACAACTCACGAGAAACGCACTCAATGTTTGAGCAATTTTCGCCATGGGAATTTGCGCGGTGTGAATGGCTCGCAGGAAGACGGTTGTGTGGAAGGTTATTGATCAGTGCACGCATTTTTTGTTTCACTTAGCCGGTTGCTTCGTGCGTGGATCTTTGGTCACACCACATTCTTACACCAGCTTCTAACCTTTCATCCTTGAGCGATTTGTTGTTTTGCGTGGAGCGTGAAATTTAGCGACTGTATTTGCTCCGCTCAATAGGACTGTTTCAGTGGTTGCCGAAAATAGCGCGTCTCAACGGGACTCCATAGGGTAGTTCCGGTGATTTTTATTTTAACGCACCTTCGTCCCTTGCAACGGCCTCTTTTAACAGTTCGTGCAAGAAGAGCTCGACACCCTCTTACAGGCATACTGAATTTCAAGAAAAAGGTAGGAGTTTTCCAGCGGTCATGGTGCCCAGTATTGCAACGTCGTGATGGCTGAAAAACGTCTTGCTTCACAGGAATTAACAGACTTAATACCGGCGAAGAGGACGACTCATGTTTAGAAAAAGGCGGTGTGGCGTGTAGGCTATATTGCAGACGTCTTTCTGTCAGATACACCATGCTGGGTTTCTAGTTGATAATTTGGGCTTTCTAGTTGGGCAGTTTTCTAAGTTTCTAGTTGATAATAAGACGCTCCAAACAAGCTGCCCATTTTTTTCTTTCATGGAAACGTTTTTGGCCACTTTCACCGTCTACAACCCTTTTCAAAGTTTACTAATACACGTCCAGGTACAAGCAGCACGCTGTCACGATGTGCTGTCGAGAAACGGGCGCGTAAAAACGAACTACAAGGCGTCGAATAATTTCGAGCCCAGTGCAGCCGAACCACACAGCTTCATCGCCTAGACCCAAAGTTGTGAGCCAAAAAAGTAGAGTTGTCGTATAGGAGCTCTGCACCGCTTTGCCACATCGCAGTAGACCGTTTGAAACCGGATGCCTGCAAAAGAGCAGCCTACTTTATCAGCACCACAGGGAGATGAAACGTTATAATATAAGGTGGCCTCGATTTGAAATGGGCACGTTGGGAGCTTTCATTCCTCTCTCGTTGGTCTTTGACATCAATGTTGCTTTATCGATTGCAGGTGACATTGTCTGCAAGTTGGAATCTTCGAAACTGAATCGCGTTTGCTCAGTTTCTCACTCTTTGCTCAACTGTACATGTTTTTGCAAACGTTTCAAATTTAAATAAAAGTTTTTAACATTAATAAAAGAATGAATCACACTCGTGGCTATTAAAGCATCGCCCACCTCAGAAACCTGTCGGCTCCGTTCTTGCATGCTCACACCAGCAAACGAGGAAACCTGTTCACCTTAGGACTCCAACCTTCCCACACCTCTTGTCCCCGAAGAATATCTGTGACGAGCCGCTCGGTGTTGGCCAAAAGAAGTTCGCTTTTATCGGTATAACAGCTATTAGTGGAAGCAGACATTTCCGGAGTTACGGCAAAACCCTCCCCAAGTACACCAGTATTGTGTGATGAAGGAGCACATCTGCCCGTAGACTCAAAGGCTCCTCTGAGCAATCCGAAAAGTGGAGCAGATGACTTGTCCGGTCGCGCTCACGTTTGCCTACGTCTGCTTTTAGTCGAACAGTTCACGAACTATCAAGAAGTAAATGTCAAATGCACGCTTCCAGCTGTTTCACCACTGCTGAAGGACAATGTGAAAGTTCTGCAGTACTCCCTAGACTTCGCTAAGCGCTGCGCAGGTAAGCGGGACGAGCTGCGGGAGGAACTCCAAACCTCACTTGCTCTCAAACTTCTTCGAAACACAACCATCCCTGTGTGGTCAGTGTCTCGGTTCACAGACCCCTTCGTCATAACCTGTTGGAAATTAAACTAACTTGTATATCGCAGTTTGCACTCCTGTGATTACCTCCTTCAAATGCCTCGACTCACGTCATAGGCACGCACTGAACTCTTTATGCTCCGTAAAATAAATGCCCTTTAAAAGTTTATTATAAAATATTTAGGAACGGTAATCATATCACAGAAGAGGAAATTAAAACTGTATATCACACCATCTCGCCACAACATTACCAACACATAAGCCGAATTCAGTACGCTTCTTTGGCTTCTTCTGCAACGTGGAGATATATCCCACACGACCTTACGAGATTCTGAAAGCCTCATCTTGAACAATATTCCTGCAACTTTGCAGCAGACTAATCTTGATCAGGGAGAATACAAACGTTGACAGGAATTCAATATTACGAATAACAGATGATTATACGTAGGGGAGGACCACTTGAAGGGCGACGCTTAATACGCAGCTCTCCTGAGCTCCACACCAAGGGCCTGTCCTCGGTCGCTATCACTGTCCGAATGGCGAGCTTTTGCTAGGGCAGATTTCGCTCATCTGCCTAGCTTCATCTTTCATTTCTGATGATGCATGCAACGTGCCATTTATCCCATCGACCATTTTCGGTGATGCATTGCAACATGCCCTTTTTCCCATTGACCATTTTCGGTTATGTATGCAACATGCCCTTTTTCCCATTGAGACGTTTAGTTTTTATCGCCCAGTTTCCGCTGGGTGTATCATCATCGTTTGCACTGTGTTTCATCATTTCTGATCATCATAGGGGCCGCTGAGGCGGTTAGCCTTTTTTTGCTACACGCTGGCTGCAATGAATCGCGATGACGCATCTCGCGTTTCGCGACACTCCCGCGGCTCTTGACGTTAATGGGGGACATCCATATCGACTCGAAACTGGTCTCTTCCTCTTCCTCCGTTTCTTCTGCCTGCAGATTCTGGTCTGCCAGGTGTTTCACAGATTCTTTGTTTCTTGTCGTCGGTTGCGTCTCCCTTTCTTCTTCCAACATTTCGAGGGGGTACAACATATTCACTGGCCTCTTTAGCACGTGACCGTTGGGCATTTTGACGTCGACCGCTTTTGCTTTCCCTCCGTGCTTCTAGTGCAGTTTTTCAACTTTGCCTAGCTTTCACTCTGCTCTGGGTAGACCCTCCTCGGTGACTATGACGATTTCATTTTCCAGGGGTGCACGGTCCGTCACTCGGGAGGGCTGCTGGTGTTCCATGCGGTGCCGTTCTCTTAGGCTCATCAGGTAGTGGTGGGTCCAGATTTTCCAGAAGCGTTCTAGGCTGCTGATTGTTGCCTTCCATAGACCGAGCAGTTTGCCGCGTCTGTCTGCTGCGTGCTGCAGGCCTTTATCATCTTCGGGACTCGGTCCATGTGCTGCTATGATCGCCTGTGGTTGGAGGAAGTCGACTGGTCTTAAAATCCTTACGAAGGCGGAGTCCACATAAGTGAGTGGTCGGCTATTCACTATAGCTTCGCATTCTACTACCAGCGTTTTGAATTCTTCCTCGTCCAAGAGCCTTCACCCGACTGCTTTGCGGAAAGCAGTTTTGGTCAACCCGACTAGCCTTTCATAAACCCCTCCTTGCCATGGTGCAGAGGGAATAATGAATCGCCAAGTTATGGGTGCAGCGAGGATGTTTTGCATAACTTGTTTAACCAGCTGGAACTGTGGCGCGTTGTCCAGCAGTACACTAGTAGGGTAGCCGTTCCTGGCGATAAATCGTCTCAAGACGTGTAAGAACTGCTCTGCTGACAAGTTTTTTGTTGCTTCCAAGTGAATGGCTCTAGTCGCTAGACAAGTGAAGAGGACTGTCCACCTTTCGCAAGGGCTAGTAGGGTCGCGCACGGTTATCAGTCCCATGTAGTCGAGGCCGACGTTTTGAAAGGCTCGCGTTGCCCATGTCCTTTCTTTTGGCAGTGGGGGGAAGGCTGGAAGTTTGAATGGATTTGCGTTCCATCTGCGACACGCCATGCAGTGTCGTCGTAATATGCGCTCTTCCTTGGGGGATCCAGTGGCGTTTCCTTACGTTGGCCAATGTCTGTGACACTCCAGCATGTCAGGACTCCTTGTGTCGAGCTAATACGATCAGTCTGGTGAGGCCTGATGATTTCGGGAGGAGAATAGGATGGATTGTTTCTTCTGGTAGCGCTGCATGCTCCAGCCTTCCTAAACATCTCATAATTTCTTGTTCATCCTTATACAAGTTGGCGTCAGTATTTCTCTCGAATTCTTCGCTTACCTTGGTTTGTTCATGTATGATACGGATGAGCTCCGCCCAGCCTAGTTCATCCGCTGTGGCGGGCCCTTCGAGTTCGACGGTTCCTCATAACCTTCGTCCGAGATGAATTTGGATACTTCTTAGCATACGCTTGATCGCTCTAAGTACCTGAACTGTCGTCCGTTTAAGCTTATTGAGAGTGCTGAATCTTTCACAATCCAATACATCAGTCGTCGCTGGTGTACTTGGGATGATTACCAGGGCCACTGGGTTATGTGGAGCTGTCCATTCAGGCCAATATTGTCTTTCTTGCTGGAGAAATGAAGGTCCTTCCCACCATTGACTGCACTGCCTAAGCTCCGCAATTGTGAGACCATTTGTTGC
This sequence comes from Parascaris univalens, assembly GCA_037576465.1. Taxonomy (NCBI): domain Eukaryota; kingdom Metazoa; phylum Nematoda; class Chromadorea; order Rhabditida; family Ascarididae; genus Parascaris; species Parascaris univalens. The sequence goes on along the minus strand of CM075173.1, from coordinate 57,726,448 downwards.
CAAGTCCGCGGAGTTATTACCGCTGTCAACATAGCGGAACTGTGCAGGGCTTCGGCGTATTTCGTCGAGTCGATTGTCGACGAAACGGTCCACACTGGTGGCCGTCGCTGTTCAGTGCAAGGTCGCCTGTGAATCGCTCAAAAGGAACATGGGCCCCGTGTGCTTCAACTGCCCTTTTACGAAGTTCAGCAACCTGCTTCCAATCAACGCTGCCATCAATTCGAGCCGAGGAATGGTAATGCCACGTATTGGGGCCACTCTACTCTTGGACATCAGCAACGAGTTTTCGTAACGGTCCTGGCTGTAGGAGCGGAGGTACGCCACCGCAGAGTACGCGCTTCTAGAGGCGTCCACGAAGATATGGATTTCGGCGCACTTTTTGTCCAGCTCAGCCGTTAGTTTTTGGTCCAATTTGAGCCACTGCCCTTGAAAGCGCTCAAGTAGGGCTGCCGCAGTTTGGCGGTCCGCGTTGTCGAATGGCTGGTCCCAGTCGTATTCCTTTTTCCACAAATATTGGAGGAACAGTTTCAACGGTAGTGTGGCAAGCGTGAACAGCCCTAGGGGGTCATAGAACTCCGCTGTATATGCGAGAAACTGTCGTTTGGTTGCCGGCCAGTTGCACTTTGCTGCAGTGAGTCTGAGTCCTTATTTAAGGCGGAAAGGACTTCCCGGTTGTTGCTTCGGAATTCTCGAAGATTCATATCAGCTTCTTTGAAGACGCTCTTTGCTTCTTGACCCTTCTCAATCGCTGCAGGTACGTGGTGTGCGGTCAAGAACACATTGTCCACATAGATGTTGCCCTGTATCTCCTCCCAACGAACACATGCCATCTGCTCGATTTGTGCAAACTGCAAACACGCAAACCTCTTGAAGACAGCTTATCGAGTAAGACAGTTCGCTCAGAAGGAAACGTTTCTATGAGCAAATAATTACTTGCTGCAACTGATAGAAAATACGTGACATTCAATCAAACCTTCCTCGATCAAAGCCCACATCAATCAATTCACTCAAAAGCAGAAGCACTTTCCGCGTCCGCTTACACAACCGGAGGTCATACCCTGCGATTCCGTTGTATTTTCAGGGTTATTGTTCGTAACCGTCGATGCTTGCGTAGTTGTCGATTCTACCCCACATTCTTTCACATCGTGCTGAAAAAAAAAAAAAAAAAAAAAACGAACACTTTCATGAAGCACACATGAACTTAGCATCTGATCACTCTGTGAGCATTGATGAGCTGTGCATTTAGAACCACGGTTGAGCTAGAAAAGCAATACTGGGTAAGCAGTAAACTCTTTTATTTATTCAAGTAGTGAGTCACGAATCAAAATAATGAATTCCCCACACATTGGTAATTTATCTTATCTTGATGTTAGTGTGGACTGAGATCAGGATTACCGTTGTTTTTATAACCGATGCACACTGTTTGCATTATTCCACTCCACGTCAGAAATCACCTCCAATACAAAGAGAAACAACGAGACAAAACGAATACCCTCGGGAGGCATTGGTTTTTGTCTGCGTCGTAAACCAAGTGTTCAGGGCATCGCAGGAGCATTGCCTGCTCACCAACACAACCGAGAAAATGTGACGCGCATTCCAAAGAGTACATGCCGTCAGTTCGGCCGGTGCACGGATCTGAAACAATGCAACGGTTCGTCGCCTATTATATACCCTCTGTCGCGAAACGCGAGATGCGTCATCGCGGCTCATTGCAGTCAACATGTAGCAAAAAAGGACTAACCGTCTCAGCGGCGCCCATGACGATCAGAAACGATAAAGAACCTAATGCAAACGATGATACACCCAGCGGAATCCGAGGGATAAAAACTAAACATTCAATAGCAAAAGGAACATGTTGCATTCAACACCGAAAACGATCGGAGGGAAAAAAGAGAACGTTGCATGCATTAGCAGAAATGAAAGGCGGAACTAGACAGATCAGCGAAAGCTCCCCTAGCAAAGACTCGTCAGTTGGACCGCGGTGAGGACGAGGGACAGGCCCCTCGTATGGAGCTCAGGAGAGCTCCCGTTTGAGCGCCCCTCAAGTGATCCTCCACCACGTGTAGTTATCTCTTATTCGTGTATTGAATTGCTGTCAACGTCGCATTCCCCCTGTACAATATTCACTTGCCGTGAGCACGGCCGCATCGGCACATCCAGTTGCTGAACGTAAGTAAAATTCGTTTGATATAGTTCCATTTTACTTTGTTCAGTACACCCTCAACTACCAACTATTTTAACATCAGAGTAGAGCCTTCGAAAGAACTCGCAGTTCGACTTCTTCGTCTTTAAAGTGGAAAAGTAAGTTCTTTTAGAGTAAATATCCGGCTGTATATTTACCTCGACCTCATTCTCAATCTCTCCCTCTCGCCTCCACAAGATATGCTGCGACCATCATATTAAGGCGATATATAACGCGTTCATTACTTATGCGCGTCTACTTCCGCCGCACAGTGGTCTAGGTATCCAGTACATCCTGAATTCGTGCAAACATGCATGGAAAAAATGACAAGCACCTACCTTACAGCTATACCGCAATGCCTTCTAAAATAATGCCACACACTTCCATTCACAAGATCCTTACTACGGATAGAGAGGAATGAGAAAAAGGGAATTCAAAAAGGCTCAGAACAATTACTCGAAATCCTTCCCGGATCCCTATTTTGGCTGAACCTTCTTGAGGCAATCTCTCGTATTAATCTCGCATGGAGTCCCGGAGCAAACTGCCAGCATGTATTCATATTCCAAATTGCTTTCCCCTTCTCCGATCACCGTGAAACTCACTTAAACGTCTCGACTAACGATTTCCGTGTCAACATTTGCTCTAGGATTGTTGAGGAAGTTCGGAAAGAAGGAATCAGATGGAAGAGTCAGAGCTAGAGGACGATGATCCACCAACGACTCGACGACCTTGAATGTACAACGATGTGATGTACATGCAAGAAGCAAATAATAAGCTTCCAACACGGACTTGAGCATGGAAAAGAACGGAAGCAATGTAAATAATGACCTAACCCGATGGTGTAGGAGCAGTTGCGGACTCGGTGATCGGTCCATCTGAAACGACAGCTTCAACGGTCAGTGTTCTTCCGGTCATCGCTTCTGCTGTCGGTTCAGCGAGCGTTGGATACGTAGCCCCATGAGCCTGCTCCGACACCCCGCCTACCGCACATCCACAAACGTTCATCGAGCACTGTAAAAAAACACGACATTTCTTCGCGATTTGCATGCTGCAACAGATCTAAAAGTCAATCTTTTAAACTGGACCCGCATTGAGGAAACCAATGCGAGTAACCGCGGAATCCAATCTATCTTACCCTTCATCTTGCTCCAAGTGCAAAGAAATTTAGTTGCAATGTTCCTTGCTGTTGCACGTTTTCCAATACTTTATTTACGGCATTAAATTTCGTCCTCCATTATCCCCTATTCTGGTGGAGTATTCACTTACTGAAACCACAACTCGTATCCATGACTTCCTTTCGATCTCTTCATAATCTTCGAGTCAGCAACTCTATACTGCTCGTTTCTTTAGTGCAGAAACGTGCTGAAGAAAAATGCATTTTATTTCTACTGGTCATAAAAACATGTGGCAGTGAAAGCACAGATTCACCAGACATCATGAAAGAGGCAAGCTCTTTGCCGGCTTTTAGAAAGTTGTTTTCACTTCTGGATATTCCACACTGCCTGATCATCTTTGAAACTGAAGTGCTAGAATTAGGCTCAAGCTTTTGTTCTCCGACATCTCCTTCGCAATACATGACCGCTTCAGTATTCGTCCTCACTTTCGTCCTCGGCGAAATTTATCACCGAGCCCTCCCTCCACTCATAGTTCAACACGACAGAGAACTCATATCTGTATTTCAAGGCAGTTAAATTCGGCTCATTTTATTTTTCACGCAGCTGGGCGCAGATGCTTCCATAAAAATGCACGCAGCAACTTGATCAGCGCGCACGCTTTTACCAACCTTCATTCCATCTTACACGCGTCCTTAATGAGAAGATTATGGCTTCTAGTGCCTGCGGCTTCTCTAGTCCCGAGAGATAAAAATGCAAAGAACATAGAACACGGGATTCCTCTCCTCTTCAAAAGCTGCAGTTTGCAAGACTCTGTGCAGGTTCGCTGCCTTTACATCGGAGACAATTACCTCATTTATGAACTAGCAAATTACTAATGGCAAACTGAACTTTTTTGCATGGACGGAGATCTGCAGCGTTTCAGACTTTTTTATGGGATGCTCCCTTGCATTTTCTTCACCAGCAAAGTGTCTGAATGACAAACCACATACTCGAGGGACACACTGACGACGTGAAGAATCAAAAACAAGGGAATCGGGACAGTTCGCTGAACACAGGTTCATGCGAAATGCAGATTACAAAGTCGGAGGAACATCTACGCGCGTAAACGCCATCTGAGCCACCACGCAAGCGTCACCTGCAACAGTTCGCAGATTTTTGAAGAATCAATCTGGTTGAGAGTCAACAAGAACGGCCAAATTTCATTCAATTGCAGCATTCATCAATTAGGGAAATTGGTCTACACTGTTGGACACCTGTCAGATCCAAATTTTTTCATACTGAATTCGGTCTTCCAATCTTTGATTTAGTCCTGAAATATTTGTTATCCACGCCCTCAACCTTAAACGTGTAAGCTAAAATTGGCAGTGCAGCTGATCTGATTTTGCGTATGCTAGAAAACCCTTAATTACTTCCTGGTCTAAGGAGAAGAGCACATGCCCCAATTTGTCGCACTCTCAAAGAATCGCACTCTGGTTGATCTAAGAGTCAAAGCTATGAAATCATCCCAAATTACATCGCAATTTCCTCGCATTCTTTTCACTATGAAAATATCATCTGGGAAACAATGCAAACACCAGCGAAATCCTCATCAGCGCATCATTGCGGTCAAACAGAATACCGCGAACCCTGCAAGAAAGTGTGTGCGCACTCAGTGACCACTCCCTCCCTAACCTCAGAAACTGAAATGTAAGACATTCAGCACCAATTCTGAGGTTCTCGCACTATCCACGTTCAGAATATACGAAGCATGGGAGAAGAGAAGACAGTTTTAAATATACCAGCTGGCGATGGATGCACCTCGTTTGGCCGAACCGTTAACGAAGGTTCTACAAGGCCTAGAGCAACGGCAGTCGCTTCAGTCGGCGGTAACAAAAACTGCTGACTCTCGAATTGGAGCGTTGCAATTCGGCCACGTAAGGTCTGACAGGAAGAAAAGACAAACTTGGCAAAACATAAGATGGTCGAAATGTAGAAAATGTAAATTCATGACTTCGATAGCATCACCGGAGATGTGGAAGAATGTAAAAGGCAGCAGATCACCTCGCAGACATGCATGACGCAGATCTACGACGCAGGTAAAAATGACACTGATTCAGAAGAATACACTCAATGAGGATGTAAAAGGCGGCCTGACCATCCTAATAAGCATTAAGAGTCAGAAAAAATTAGAAATGTTGACGATGATCAGCAACTAGCTTTTCTTCTCTCAACAACAGAATATGACATCAATCGAGAATATTGACGAAACCTGCAATATTAAATACCTCAGATAAACAAGAGCCCGAGTTTGAGTCGTACTTCAGATTATCAGGACATTTAATGATGACTGCTTGTCCCTCGATGCAGGCCGCGACGGATCCGAAACATCCGTGGGAATACACGCCATCGCTCATACCATTGCAAGAGAACACTGAAAGATCCACTGAAATCATGATCACAGACTAGAGAGGAATTACCCCAACGCGCTATGGCTGTGAACAAGGAAGTCTGCAATTTTTAACCGAAGACGTGCAATTCAGACGGCGGAATCCAACCGCGGTTACGCTGACATCACAATTTCAAATCATTAAACGAAACTTCGTAACGTGTGCATGGCAACTGTCCAATCTGTCTGTAGCGATGAAGTCGACTCAGAAAACTGCTGGAAAAAGGCGCCGTGTTTGCTGAGCAAGAGGACGCATGTGTAACAAGTAAGATCTTGGCAGATGGGAATGCGATTTACTGGCATGCATCTGGCGCACTTCGGTGCTGTGCTCTTAGCTGTGGGAACTCATTACTGCTGGACATTTGACAAGGCAACAATGGTATAAAAGAAGTGGCAGCTTGATATTCTAATCTCTTATCTGAAAAAATGGTCGCTCACTCGAGATAGGAAGGAGATGAACAGCTGCGAGCCTTATGGGTGGATTTGTTGAGGTGATCGGTGGCGTCGTCATAGTGAATCCAGCAGCAACTGCTGCGACTGACGTCTGTGTCGTGATCGATTTGCCGCATGAAGAGACGTAGGCCTATAAACTTCACATCGCAATAATAATCTTTGCATGCGCAGCAAATGCAGTCGGCTTCCACCAAAAAAAAAAAAACACTCGAGACTTTTTCTAATAAAACGCATCATCCGAAACACGGCTACGCTGCTGACACAGCACACCTGAAAGACAACGAAATGAAGCTTAAACGTCGAATCGTGAAGTGCAATAAATGTCGCAAATATCACAAACTTTCGAAAGAAGCGAATTTGCAACACTGAACACAGCAACGAGGCGGACTGCTTCGAAGAGGAAAGCGGACCTTGTCAGAAACGATCAACTGTGGCATCGACCGATTCTTGTAGATGTGTGAACCCTAGGAATGATAAAAATGGAAGCAAACAATGCAGCAGTTAGCAATAAAACAATTGCCACTCTTTGAGACATGATGACATGGTCACTAACCTCATCTAAACATTCGCCACTCGGCTCATCGAGAACAAGGCTTGATGGACACTCCATAGCTATAGCCCGTTCGTTCATACATGCAGTGTACGCCGATATGCAGCCAATGTTATACCTGCCGTCGGGTCTCCCCGCACAGAAACCACTCTCTTCTGCAAAACAAAAAACAAACACGTTGCCTCCCTAGGAAGTATCATCACTAACAACGAACTCAGCATGAGCTCCACTGTTCAACCGGCATGCAGATGACCACTGCATCAGTCATGCTTTTTTGACACCTTGCATGGACAGAAAAAGACAGTTAGCTGCATCGACTTGTAGTCACGCTACCTGATGAATTCGCACAAAAATGTGAATACGGACATCGTTTACGGGTATTCGTACTCACATTTTTGTGCGAATCCATCTGCGAATTGCCTAGAGTCACTACGAATAATTGCTCCAGTATTGATGGCCACACAATTCGGCAGCATTCTCTCCATCTGCACGCCGGAAGCTGGTCCACACAGTGGTCACCTTTTACATCCCATCCCTTATTCTTCGGAAGAATAGGTATTTCAAAACTTTCCCCCATTTTAACGAACGAATCACCCTAGTTATGGGTTGGTCCAAAACTGGAGTACCTCGAATTACATAAATTACTGCTCATGAATTGTGCTTCAAATTATGCATACTTTGAAATAAGAAGTAAGAGAGTGAACACATGCATGGTAAATATTTACCTGGTTCCGCCGAAGGTAAAACAGATGCCAGAGCAGCAGCGAGGGGTGCCATCTTCAATGGAACGTTGCCACTCCCACGGCATGCGGAAGCGTACCACCTTAAGTTATAGAAAGTCATATCAGCAACCAATCAACCCTGGACCATATTCTTCGTCTTTCTATAAAATATTACAATCTCACAGCCATAAAAAGCAAACTTCGCAGCTGCCACCAAATGTCGCATCTTGCTTCATACAAGCGTACCCCGAACTGGGCAAGAAAATATGTGGCCGAAAACATGAGGAGCTTTAGGTGATTAAGGTTGAAGAAAGAATGAATTGTTAGGACATACCTCGGCAAACATTTCTGTACATTCTCGTCAAAGAAAAGCCCGCTAGGGCAGAACATAACGAATGCAAAGGAGCTCGAGCACACGAAAAACTCAGAAATACATCCAACTGTAAACGTGCCATCACTTCTCCGCTCGCAGAAGCCGGTGCCTTAAATACCATCACGTCAATCTGCGATTACAGCTATACGGGCAACCTAATATCTGCCTATGTAACCAATAAACACATGTTCTTTGGTCGAATTTCTCCGCTGTTGAATTTACGGGTGGAACTGTCGGGTCCATGACACAAAAAAATTCTGCACTTGGCTAAAACATCAAGGCTTTGTCGTCAACTGTCAACCAAATAAGCTGCAGCGTCCTTGGGCTCAGCAAATAACTTCCCTGAAAGAGATATGTGGATGTCAATTGAAAGTAGTGCAGCAGTAAAGGCGCAGTGAAAGCCTGAACCCCCGGATATATCCAAACATCCCAATCTCAGGACCACCACACGTTCAGAGGCTCAATTTTTTCATCTTCCTTAACTATCTGAGATTTATCGAGCTCACGCGCGAGAATGCACATGAATGGATGCGCTTAACGCAGGCAACTCGCATAAGACTAAAAACGTTTACGTCTAACGTTTACCTCTTTCAGCATCGGCCATACTGACATGCACCGCGTCGAGCCATGCAACTGAAAACTTGAAAATTACGCTTCACTGTTCTAGAAACTCGAACTTGAAATAAAAAACTCAAGGACGTTTCATTCATGAAGACGAACAAATAAAGTAAGAATGCGTTTTTACCAAACAGCCCCCCCCCCCCCCCCCCGGTTGCTTTAATCAACGTTCATGAGAGAGCCGGAGCCCGCTCATGCATTCGACTACTTCACCTTGCCCAAACAGGAATTTAGCAGTCGCGAACATATTCAAACGTACCAAGTGCGGTAATAACGCACGCCGATATCATCGCTCGTGACCGCAACGCGACTAAAATCAACTCGACGCGACTCCCTCTGCAGTACTTGCTCAACCACACGAGAAAATACGAAACAATAAGATGACTGGGCGTAGAACCTGCATTTATACGAGACTGGACAGAGTGAGAGAACGCATTCGATGAGGCTTAGATCAATCCCGTTTTGCTTTAGCTGATCAAGGTTGTGAGCTCGCTAAGAACTGCCCACTTCGCATATTTGATCTCAGTTACCCTCGCTCGGAAAGCCCGCGTTTAGTGAATGATCTGGGCAGGAACGTCTATTCTTTCACTCATATTTCTCTGATTACCGAAATGATCAAAGTCAAATCTGCAGCGATAGATGTAATGTGGAATTGAGCCGTGAAATATTTAAGAGCTAGATTATTCATGATTTTTAATTTCATGGAAGCAATAAAGCCCAGCTACTGTCGACAATAAGTGCGAGCAGGCATGACTTGTGTTACAGAAATATTCAATCCGCTGAACAGTTCACCAGCATAAAAGTGGAGAAACTTGCTGAGGACCTTTCGAATGTTTTCGACGCGTACTGGGAACTGTCGTCAGACGGCACTGCTACATTGGACAGTGTGCGTCGTGTCAACCAGAGAGAAGCGTCGTATAAAGATTTTTTCATCGCTGTAAGTTGAAGGTTGAGTGAAAGTACTTAGTCGTAGAATTGGAATTCACATTCCCAATTAGAAACGGATTATTCCATCACAGAAAGAGCAGAAACTTTTCTATGCGTGTTCTTTTCAACATCAGGTAACAATAAACGAGGAAACAACACTTTCCTTCATAGAAACAATCCGTTAAATTCTCAGGCTCAGGTACAAGTCTTTGCAGACGTCGCCACCACTGCTGAATGGACCTCATCGAACGTGGGACTTAGAAGCGATCTTGCGAGCAATTAATGACTCAAAAATTTATTTGTATATACACGTCATGGATTATTTTCCAATGTTCGTCTACAGTAAGCCACGGAGGTTTGCAGTTCTCATGGAATTGGCTTTGCTTTTCGTTAAACGCTAAAAATATCGAGTAGCTGAAGGTAAATAAAATATTAAAGTGTGCCACTCGTTGCGTTTTTAGATATTGGCCAGTGATAGATGACGCAATTCGAAAGGCGGTTCTTCGTGGAGTTGAGGTAAAAATGCTCGTCGCAGCATTGCACTATCCTGCACTTGGGCTGCGCTTCTTGTCCTCGCTTGAATCACTCAGCCGTATCAACACTAACGGCTCCATCGAAGCGGTACAACTTTTGTCTATGTTCGTGAAACCTGTGTGCATGACTGCGCTTATTTGTTGTGTGCAAACGTTTGTGCGCTTGCTATCGCAATTCCAAACAACATCCAATGTCAGCCCAACTTTCAGAGAATATTCAAAGTGCCAACGCCTGCCGCCATGCAGACGGTGATGGCTCGCGAAAGACGAACCCACAATAAGTTTGTGGTGACCGACGATACTATCATTATTGGTGAGTGTTATGTAAGAAAGTTATCAAGCTTCTGTACACTTCAGTAAAAGCTGTATATGGAGGGTTTTGAAGTACCACCAACGTGCAAGGAAGAAAAATGAATGCTGCAAAGAAGTGCACCGAATGGAACGTCCGGGAGTAGGATATGAAACCGTGAAAAAATATGCGTTTGTGCATATCCGACTTGTATTAACAAAGTTCCGCTTCGAGCATGACTATTGTGGGTGATATTTCCCAGAACATGTGCTTAAGTCGAAACTTCATACTATAAGACAATGAAATGTTTTACTCTGGTGCACATTAGTTGAGAAAAAACCGTCTTATCAGTGGAAGAAAAGCGATCAGCTATGATCCATAAACTGAAAGTGGTGGTAATCTATCCAGCATTCACTACAATGTCCACCGTTGTTCACTAGGATGGCTTCGAGAAGCAATTTATGTAGCTCTGCTCGCTGCAGCATCTTTGAGCAAATGGTACAGGTAGCCGCAAGCGTAGTTAGAAAGCAAGAAATACTTCGAACCACAAAAGTATCCGTGACCAGATGAAATCTTTATCAAAACAGTTCCCTCAGAGCAATTTGCCATTCCTTGACCTTTCTGCCGCGTATTAGTTGCGGTTCTGTTATTCAATCGCAGCCCATCTTTCAATGAGAGAAACACACCTGAGGATCGTATCCAATGGTGGGCGCCACATGTGCTTCCTAAACGAAATCTGTTTAAATATGTGCTTCTACGGTTGAAGGAACCAAGCATAAGCTAGTGCGGACTGTAGTGTTTTGAAGGGGCCCCCGCCATTTGAAACGATGAGTCATTCATTCGCTTCCGCACTGAAAAATTGGGTTCTTGAAATCTCCCACGGGACACAGATGAGTTCAGCAAAGCTGGGCTCATATGCGGACGAAAGATACGAAAACGCCTAGTTCTGTTAAGACATTCTCCAAAACGTTTATGCTATTGTGTTGTATCGTTTACTGCGAAGGTGCAACAACAATAATTTTCGAAAACATGCAGTTTTCTTGTATCGTTGGCAACTCGTTTAATGCAGAGGTCAGAGGTGAACCTCAAGACGCATACCTTCGCCACCCTCCGTTACACCGATGTCTTCACGTAGTTGCTAGCGAAATTATAGCAGGTGCTTAGTAAGAGGAAGGAGGAGCCATTCTCTGGTTTTAAAAGCGTAGAGAACGAAATAAGGGACGGTGTTGGCATCCCAGATGTGTGCTACGTAGATGCTATTATTAATAGTGCGCTTCCGTCTTCGTCACGTTATCCGTCCTTATTTTAGTATTAATCTTTAATGACTGCATGTTCGATTTGGGAATTTGGGTCCATGAAGATGGTGGTCATAGTGTGAGCAGGTGCGGTGTCATTACACGGGAATGAGTTTGTTTAACTTTTGCTGTGAAATATTGAGAATAGTAAACGAAACGGAGTATGGGGGGGGGGGGGGGGGGAAACTGAGCTTTTGAAGAAGGCAGTCTGGAATGTGCCGCCAAAATTCGTTGTGCTGTCCGTGCCCTTTCTAATACCTGCGCTTTCTGATCCGTAATCAAATTAGAGGTTGATCGACGATTGGTAGTAATGGTTCTCATTCCATGGCTCACAACTCTAAAATCTCAATTTTAAGATCCTCCACGGAAATTGCGACAACGGCCGAATTGCCAGCGGGCTCAGTGTGCGAGGGGTTGGTTGCCGTAGGGCATTCGCTGGAGATGAGAATTTTTTGATTACAGGACCCGCGGTGAAAAATTCATACCGTATGTTAATACAGGGATCGTCATGAGGAGAGGGATGACTGTAAACTGAAGCACTAAGGTGGTCTCTGCTGCTGCCGTTATAAGACTATCCATGAATTTTTAGCACTACCATGTTCACAGCTCAGAGCGTGCTATGTTGATGTGAATGTGGAGGTCCTTCACCCATTTGTCACAGAAATATGACATTTAATTCCGTTGGCGAGCACACCTCTTCGACACAAAAACTCAGTCCTCCCTCGAAACATATGTCATCTTTTGTTACAGGAACCTCCAACTGGTCAGGCGATTACTTTGATGGAGGCAGCACTGGTGCTGCTTTCGTGGCACAGCAACACGGTGAAGGTGAAAAAGGGAGGCCGCTTGTTGCCGAAATGAAAGGGATCTTTCTTCGTGACTGGTAAGGGTGAAACGGTTCAATTGGGATACCGTTCTTTCTCTTCGATGAAAATTCCCATTCAGTGGATAGTACGTTTACTTTTGTAAGTAGTACGAAGAACTCTACGAGAAGGAATCATCTACCCACGGGTAGAAATTAACTCTTTACAAAGGACGACTTCCATTTCATTCCTCAATGAGCTTCAAAAATTTTCATCCTCAGAATGACGGTGTTGCTCGAAATGACAACGTGATAAAATTCATTCTCCAGATCGGTAGAAACCCTCTCGGAAAATTTAATCGCCTTTGGGAGAACGCATTATCTGGCAAACGTGAATCTGTGAGGGAAACGCAAAAAAAGCAACACTGTTCACCAGCCACATTTCCAAACAGTGCAATATGCGAGAAAAAGAACTGCATGTTTTATGAGGCTGCTTTCCCAGACATCTGAGGAAAAGCTAAATACTGGCGTGGTGAGGTATCTTAAGTGGATTTTCTTTCGTTTATTTAATTTTTGTCAGAGACTCGTGTCACAACAACGCAGTCGTCTGCTTCAGGCTATCATCAAGCTTTCACTGCCTCACTTAATATTGACTGTCCCACCACTCGTGCTATGGCTTTGGTTCAAAGGGAACAGAACTCGTTGAATCCACACAGAAATGTTTAAGTGCAAAATTCTATTTCTAGGCATGCGAGGAGTATTTCTACTTCAGGTATTCTGAGTATACACACTCGGTGTCCGATTACACTGAAAAATGCCTCTTAACAAGAACGGGTGCATTCTGTGAAGCCGACAAGGACCCGGCACTATTGGCAACAAGCCTACAGTAGTTGCTTGAGGAAACTCACCGTGCAGATCTCAACGATGGTGCCAGAAGAATGTGACACATTCGAGAGTGAGGTTATATTTGAGCACGCCCACGCACAACAACTCACGAGAAACGCACTCAATGTTTGAGCAATTTTCGCCATGGGAATTTGCGCGGTGTGAATGGCTCGCAGGAAGACGGTTGTGTGGAAGGTTATTGATCAGTGCACGCATTTTTTGTTTCACTTAGCCGGTTGCTTCGTGCGTGGATCTTTGGTCACACCACATTCTTACACCAGCTTCTAACCTTTCATCCTTGAGCGATTTGTTGTTTTGCGTGGAGCGTGAAATTTAGCGACTGTATTTGCTCCGCTCAATAGGACTGTTTCAGTGGTTGCCGAAAATAGCGCGTCTCAACGGGACTCCATAGGGTAGTTCCGGTGATTTTTATTTTAACGCACCTTCGTCCCTTGCAACGGCCTCTTTTAACAGTTCGTGCAAGAAGAGCTCGACACCCTCTTACAGGCATACTGAATTTCAAGAAAAAGGTAGGAGTTTTCCAGCGGTCATGGTGCCCAGTATTGCAACGTCGTGATGGCTGAAAAACGTCTTGCTTCACAGGAATTAACAGACTTAATACCGGCGAAGAGGACGACTCATGTTTAGAAAAAGGCGGTGTGGCGTGTAGGCTATATTGCAGACGTCTTTCTGTCAGATACACCATGCTGGGTTTCTAGTTGATAATTTGGGCTTTCTAGTTGGGCAGTTTTCTAAGTTTCTAGTTGATAATAAGACGCTCCAAACAAGCTGCCCATTTTTTTCTTTCATGGAAACGTTTTTGGCCACTTTCACCGTCTACAACCCTTTTCAAAGTTTACTAATACACGTCCAGGTACAAGCAGCACGCTGTCACGATGTGCTGTCGAGAAACGGGCGCGTAAAAACGAACTACAAGGCGTCGAATAATTTCGAGCCCAGTGCAGCCGAACCACACAGCTTCATCGCCTAGACCCAAAGTTGTGAGCCAAAAAAGTAGAGTTGTCGTATAGGAGCTCTGCACCGCTTTGCCACATCGCAGTAGACCGTTTGAAACCGGATGCCTGCAAAAGAGCAGCCTACTTTATCAGCACCACAGGGAGATGAAACGTTATAATATAAGGTGGCCTCGATTTGAAATGGGCACGTTGGGAGCTTTCATTCCTCTCTCGTTGGTCTTTGACATCAATGTTGCTTTATCGATTGCAGGTGACATTGTCTGCAAGTTGGAATCTTCGAAACTGAATCGCGTTTGCTCAGTTTCTCACTCTTTGCTCAACTGTACATGTTTTTGCAAACGTTTCAAATTTAAATAAAAGTTTTTAACATTAATAAAAGAATGAATCACACTCGTGGCTATTAAAGCATCGCCCACCTCAGAAACCTGTCGGCTCCGTTCTTGCATGCTCACACCAGCAAACGAGGAAACCTGTTCACCTTAGGACTCCAACCTTCCCACACCTCTTGTCCCCGAAGAATATCTGTGACGAGCCGCTCGGTGTTGGCCAAAAGAAGTTCGCTTTTATCGGTATAACAGCTATTAGTGGAAGCAGACATTTCCGGAGTTACGGCAAAACCCTCCCCAAGTACACCAGTATTGTGTGATGAAGGAGCACATCTGCCCGTAGACTCAAAGGCTCCTCTGAGCAATCCGAAAAGTGGAGCAGATGACTTGTCCGGTCGCGCTCACGTTTGCCTACGTCTGCTTTTAGTCGAACAGTTCACGAACTATCAAGAAGTAAATGTCAAATGCACGCTTCCAGCTGTTTCACCACTGCTGAAGGACAATGTGAAAGTTCTGCAGTACTCCCTAGACTTCGCTAAGCGCTGCGCAGGTAAGCGGGACGAGCTGCGGGAGGAACTCCAAACCTCACTTGCTCTCAAACTTCTTCGAAACACAACCATCCCTGTGTGGTCAGTGTCTCGGTTCACAGACCCCTTCGTCATAACCTGTTGGAAATTAAACTAACTTGTATATCGCAGTTTGCACTCCTGTGATTACCTCCTTCAAATGCCTCGACTCACGTCATAGGCACGCACTGAACTCTTTATGCTCCGTAAAATAAATGCCCTTTAAAAGTTTATTATAAAATATTTAGGAACGGTAATCATATCACAGAAGAGGAAATTAAAACTGTATATCACACCATCTCGCCACAACATTACCAACACATAAGCCGAATTCAGTACGCTTCTTTGGCTTCTTCTGCAACGTGGAGATATATCCCACACGACCTTACGAGATTCTGAAAGCCTCATTTTGAATAATATTCCTGCAAAGAAATCACCTCTTTGCCTTTTCAAAGTGCGTAAGAAAGTTTACCTTAGGGTTGCAGGCCCCGGTACTTGGGTTGAAAATGAGACCCCGGTCACAGGAATGATAATTTGGACGTCCGTCAATGCACTCCACGAAATTAGGCGAGCATCTCATTGCCACGATTCCGTTCTTGTGTTGACGACAATGTCCAGCTGAAAGAAGTTCAACGTTCCCGGAATCAGAACCAGTTCGACATTCCTGCGCGCCCACATCACCACAAACACCTCCCGTCTTTCACACTCCCGCCCATGCACGTGGTTTACTTTCCAAAATATTAGAGCTTCCCGTCATCCTATCTGGTTTGCAATGGAGCAAAGGTGAGTGAAGGACAAAGGGAATTAACATGAATTGACGACGCTATAATCCGCACCAGTTATCACCACAATTAGTCCCTTACTTGATTTAGAAATCATCGCCGTAGTAGCCACGGTCAGCGGAACGGCTTCCGACGTCGCCGTATTCGCATCAGCCGTCTTCGTCGTCGTCGTTGCTTCTCCGCACTCTCTTATATACGGCTGCAAAAAACATGCCTTTGAATTTTGCGTGTACCTGCTTACCATATCCTGCAAACTGCGCTAAGGCAAGAAGGATACAGTCGTTGTATTCTCATTTTCCCCCGTAACAGCCCTCTCTAACGATTATAAATAGAACCATCAGCAACGAAGCGTTCGCCACCGATTACCTCATAGGTGCAACCATAAAACACAATCCCTATCGATCGTTTTTATGGATGGCATTATGTTCAGACTTACCGCACTCTGAGGATGACTTTGCTAATGACACTATAAGCGGAGCAGTACTCACCTCAAGGAGACACTGTTCCGTCTCTACATCATATTTCAAAGGGGTGGGACATCGTAGGAAGTGCGCTTCACCATAAACACACGCGGTGATCAGCGTCGAGCATCCAGATGAGTAAGTGCCATCGGGTCGGTCAGCACAAGAGAAACCTGCAAAAATCCAAATTCCTCAACTCAGCTCAGAAAGCCAAACGACAAATCCAACTGTTAAATAATAACGTTCTGATTGTGACGACACATTTTCTACGTCCGATCTTCACCTGCAAGTTGTCAAATTGTCAGACGCTCTTACACTACGAAGAACTACCCATATGAAGAAATCATACCCGTTAGTGTCATTTGGGCCTCGAACGCCGGACCTTTCCGCACTATCCGCATCTGCGTAATAGTGGGCGTTGCCACTGTCGGCGCCTCCGTCGTCACAGGCGATTGTAACCCACACTCTCTTACAGAATACTGCAATGCCCTTAAAACTTCGACAGGACGAACTCTTTACACTTTGAACTCTTAACTGTGAGAACAAATTTTACACAGTGCAACTTTTTTGAATTGTATAGTGAGAAATTTTTATTGGCATTCCCTAGTAGAATGATTTCACGTGGTTCGGTATTGCTGACTGGAGGATTATTTTCAGTGCAAAAAGCCTCGATATTCCCAAATTCCTCTGTCGTGCTTTTTCCTCACTTCGTGTTTTGCATCCCGAACGCCCGTCAATCGCGGATGACGTCATAAATGACTCTCGTAGTGCAACCATTTCTCCTGACATCACCGTGTTGCCCATTCTAATCGATCTTCTTGCAACAGTTCGAAATGCGCGTCTATGCCTCGGAGTAAGTCTCATCAGCTCGACCATCAACTGCGAAATCTCTCAGTGAACACGACCTCGTAACTAACGAATGAGTCACTCATAAACGAGAAAAACACACCCTCGCAAGGCATTTGTTGGTTTCTTTGTCATATGTCATATTGTGAGGACACTGCAGGAACCACGCATGACCGCCGACACAACCGACAAAACGAGTTGAGCACCCCAACGAATACATGCCATCTGCTCGATTTGTGCAGACTGCAAACACGCAGACCTCTTGAAGACAGCTTATCGAGTAAGCCAGTTCGCTCAGAAGGAAACGTTTGTATGAGCAAATAATTACTTGCTGCAACTGATAGAAAATACGTGACATTCAATCAAACCTTCCTCGATCAAAGCCCACATCAATCAATTCACTCAAAAGCAGAAGCACTTTCCGCGTCCGCTTACACAACCGGAGGTCATACCCTGCGATTCCGTTGTATTTTCAGGGTTATTGTTCGTAACCGTCGACGCTTGCGTAGTTGTCGATTCTAACCCACATTCTTTCACATCGTGCTGAAAAAAAAAGAACACTTTCATGAAGCACACATGAACTTAGCATCTGACCACTCTGTGAGCATTGATGAGCTGTGCATTTAGAACCACGGTTGAGCTAGAAAAGCAATACTGGGTAACCAGTAAACTCTTTTATTTATTCAAGTAGTGAGTCACGAATCAAAATAATGAATTCCCCACACATTGGTAATTTATCTTATCTTGATGTTGGTGTGGACTGAGATCAGGATTACTGTTGTTTTTATGACCGCTGCACACTGTTTGTATTATTCCACTCCACGTCAGAAATCACCTCCAATACAAAGAGAAACAACGAGACAAAACGAATACCCTCGGGAGGCATTGGTTTTTGTCTGCGTCGTAAACCAAGTGTTCAGGGCATCGCAGGAGCATTGCCTGCTCACCAACACAACCGAGAAAATGTGACGCGCATTCCAAAGAGTACATGCCGTCAGTTCGGCCGGTGCACGGATCTGAAACAATGCAACGGTTCGTCGCCTATTATATACCCTCAACTATCAACTATTTTAACATCAGAGTAGAACCTTCGAAAGAACTCGCAGTTCGACTTCTTCGTCTTTAAAGTGGAAAAGTAAGTTCTTTTAGAGTAAATATCCGGCTGTATATTTACCTCGACCTCATTCTCAATCTCTCCCTCTCGCCTCCACAAGATATGCTGCGACCATCATACTAAGGCGATATATGACGCGTTCATTACTTATGCGCGTCTACTTCTGCCGCACAGTGGTCTAGGTATCCAGTACATCCTGAATTCGTGCAAACATGCATGGAAAAAATGACAAGCACCTACCTTACAGCTATACCGCAATGCCTTCTAAAATAATGCCACACACTTCCATTCACAAGATCCTTACTACGGATAGAGAGGAATGAGAAAAAGGGAATTCAAAAAGGCTCAGAACAATTACTCGAAATCCTTCCCGGATCCCTATTTTGGCTGAACCTTCTTGAGGCAATCTCTCGTATTAATCTCGCATGGAGTCCCGGAGCAAACTGCCAGCATGTATTCATATTCCAAATTGCTTTCCCCTTCTCCGATCACCGTGAAACTCACTTAAACGTCTCGATTAACGATTTCCGTGTCAACATTTACTCTAGGATTGTTGAGGAAGTTCGGAAAGAAGGAATCAGATGGAAGAGTCAGAGCTAGAGGACGATGATCCACCAACGACTCGACGACCTTGAATGTACAACGATGTGATGTACATGCAAGAAGCAAATAATAAGCTTCCAACACGGACTTGAGCATGGAAAAGAACGGAAGCAATGTAAATAATGACCTAACCCGATGGTGTAGGAGCAGTTGCGGACTCGGTGATCGGTCCATCTGAAACGACAGCTTCAACGGTCAGTGTTCTTCCGGTCATCGCTTCTGCTGTCGGTTCAGCGAGCGTTGGATACGTAGCCCCATGAGCCTGCTCCGACACCCCGCCTACCGCACATCCACAAACGTTCATCGAGCACTGTAAAAAAACACGACATTTCTTCGCGATTTGCATGCTGCAACAGATCTAAAAGTCAATCTTTTAAACTGGACCCGCATTGATGAAACCAATGCGAGTAACCGCGGAATCCAATCTATCTTACCCTTCATCTTGCTCCAAGTGCAAAGAAATTTAGTTGCAATGTTCCTTGCTGTTGCACGTTTTCCAATACTTTATTTACGGCATTAAATTTCGTCCTCCATTATCCCCTATTCTGGTGGAGTATTCACTTACTGAAACCACAACTCGTATCCATGACTTCCTTTCGATCTCTTCATAATCTTCGAGTCAGCAACTCTATACTGCTCGTTTCTTTAGTGCAGAAACGTGCTGAAGAAAAATGCATTTTATTTCTACTGGTCATAAAAACATGTGGCAGTGAAAGCACAGATTCACCAGACATCATGAAAGAGGCAAGCTCTTTGCCGGCTTTTAGAAAGTTGTTTTCACTTCTGGATATTCCACACTGCCTGATCATCTTTGAAACTGAAGTGCTAGAATTAGGCTCAAGCTTTTGTTCTCCGACATCTCCTTCGCAATACATGACCGCTTCAGTATTCGTCCTCACTTTCGTCCTCGGCGAAATTTATCACCGAGCCCTCCCTCCACTCATAGTTCAACACGACAGAGAACTCATATCTGTATTTCAAGGCAGTTAAATTCGGCTCATTTTATTTTTCACGCAGCTGGGCGCAGATGCTTCCATAAAAATGCACGCAGCAACTTGATCAGCGCGCACGCTTTTACCAACCTTCATTCCATCTTACACGCGTCCTTAATGAGAAGATTATGGCTTCTAGTGCCTGCGGCTTCTCTAGTCCCGAGAGATAAAAATGCAAAGAACATAGAACACGGGATTCCTCTCCTCTTCAAAAGCTGCAGTTTGCAAGACTCTGTGCAGGTTCGCTGCCTTTACATCGGAGATCAATTACCTCATTTATGAACTAGCAAATTACTAATGGCAAACTGAACTTTTTTGCATGGACGGAGATCTGCAGCGTTTCAGACTTTTTTATGGGATGCTCCCTTGTATTTTCTTCACCAGCAAAGTGTCTGAATGACAAACCACATACTCGAGGGACACACTGACGACGTGAAGAATCAAAAACAAGGGAATCGGGACAGTTCGCGAACACAGGTTCATGCGAAATGCAGATTACAAAGTCGGAGGAACATCTACGCGCGTAAACGCCATCAGCCACCACGCAAGCGTCACCTGCAACAGTTCGCAGATTTTTGAAGAAGCAATTAGGCGAGAAACAAGAACGGCCAAACTTCATTCAGGTTGCAGAAGCATCAATTAGGGAAATTAGTCTACGCTGTTGGACACCTGTCAGAAGCAAATTTTTTCATACTGAATTCGGTCTTCCAATCTTTGATTTAGTCCTGAAATATTTGTTATCCACGCCCTCAACCTTAAACGTGTAAGCTAAAATTGGCAGTGCAGCTGATCTGATTTTGCGTATGCTAGAAAACCCTTAATTACTTCGTGGTCTAAGGAGAAGAGCACATGCCCCAATTTGTCGCACTGCTCAAAGAATCGCACATCTGGTTGATCTAAGAGTCAAGGCTATGAAATCATCCCAAATTACATCGCAATTTCCTCGCATTCTTTTCACTATGAAAAAAGATCTGGGAAACACTGCAAACACCTATGCGAAATCCTCATCAGCGCTCATTGTGACGGTCAAACAGAATCACCGCGAACCCTGCAAGCAAGTGTGTGCGCACTCAGTCCCCACTCCCTCCCTCCTCCTCCTCGAAACTGCGCCATAAGCATTCAGCACCAATATGAGGTTGTACGCACTATCCACGTTCACTTACGGAAGATGGGAGAAGAGAATACAGTTTTAAATATACCAGCTGGCGATGGATGCACCTCGTTTGGCCGAACCGTTAACGAAGGTTCTACAAGGCCTAGAGCAACGGCAGTCGCTTCAGTCGGCGGTAACAAAACTGCTGACTCTCGAGTTGGAGCGTTAGCACATTCGGCCACGTAAGTCTGAAAGGAAGAGAGAAAGACAAATATGGCAAAACATAAGATGGCGAAGTAGTAGAAAATGTAAATTCATGACTTCGATATCATCACCGGAGTGTAGAAGAATGTAAAAGGCAGCAGATCACCTCTAAGACATGCATGACGCAGATCTACGATGCAGGTAAAAATGACACTGATTCGGAAGAATACACTCAATGAGGATGTAAAAGGCGGCCTGACCATCCTAATAAGCATTAAGAGTCAGAAAAAATTAGAAATGTTGACGATGATCAGCAACTAGCTTTTCTTCTCTCAACAACAGAATATGACATCAATCGAGAATATTGACGAAACCTGCAATATTAAATACCTCAGATAAACAAGAGCCCGAGTTTGAGTCGTACTTCAGATTATCAGGACATTTAATGATGACTGCTTGTCCCTCGATGCAGGCCGCGACGGATCCGAAACATCCGTGGGAATACACGCCATCACTCATACCATTGCAAGAGAACACTGAAAGATCCCACTGAAATCATGATCACAGACTAGAGAGGAATTACCCCAACGCGCTATGGCTGTGAACAAGGAAGTCTGCAATTTTTAACCGAAGACGTGCAATTCAGACGGCGGAATCCAACCGCGGTTACGCTGACATCACAATTTCAAATCATTAAACGAAACTTCGTAACGTGTGCATGGCAACTGTCCAATCTGTCTGTAGCGATGAAGTCGACTCAGAAAACTGCTGGAAAAAGGCGCCGTGTTTGCTGAGCAAGAGGACGCATGTGTAACAAGTAAGATCTTGGCAGATGG
The DNA here is from genome assembly GCA_037576465.1 of Parascaris univalens. NCBI lineage: Eukaryota > Metazoa > Nematoda > Chromadorea > Rhabditida > Ascarididae > Parascaris > Parascaris univalens. The sequence continues at coordinate 57,704,479 of CM075173.1, read as the reverse complement.
GAATGCGATTTACTGGCATGCATCTGGCGTACTTCGGTGCTGTGCTCTTAGCTGTGGGAACTCATTACTGCTGGACATTTGACAAGGCAACAATGGTATAAAAGAAGTGGCAGCTTGATATTCTAATCTCTTATCTGAAAAAATGGTCGCTCACTCGAGATAGGAAGGAGATGAACAGCTGCGAGCCTTATGGGTGGATTTGTTGAGGTGATCGGTGGCGTCGTCATAGTGAATCCAGCATCAACTGCTGCGACTGACGTCTGTGTCGTGATCGATTTGCCGCATGAAGAGACGTAGGCCTATAAACTTCACATCGCAATAATAATCTTTGCATGCGCAGCAAATGCAGTCGGCTTCCACCAAAAAAAAAAAAACACTCGAGACTTTTTCTAATAAAACGCATCATCCGAAACACGGCTACGCTGCTGACACAGCACACCTGAAAGACAACGAAATGAAGCTTAAACGTCGAATCGTGAAGTGCAATAAATGTCGCAAATATCACAAACTTTCGAAAGAAGCGAATTTGCAACACTGAACACAGCAACGAGGCGGACTGCTTCGAAGAGGAAAGCGGACCTTGTCAGAAACGATCAACTGTGGCATCGACCGATTCTTGTAGATGTGTGAACCCTAGGAATGATAAAAATGGAAGCAAACAATGCAGCAGTTAGCAATAAAACAATTGCCACTCTTTGAGACATGATGACATGGTCACTAACCTCATCTAAACATTCGCCACTCGGCTCATCGAGAACAAGGCTTGATGGACACTCCATAGCTATAGCCCGTTCGTTCATACATGCAGTGTACGCCGATATGCAGCCAATGTTATACCTGCCGTCGGGTCTCCCCGCACAGAAACCACTCTCTTCTGCAAAACAAAAAACAAACACGTTGCCTCCCTAGGAAGTATCATCACTAACAACGAACTCAGCATGAGCTCCACTGTTCAACCGGCATGCAGATGACCACTGCATCAGTCATGCTTTTTTGACACCTTGCATGGACAGAAAAAGACAGTTAGCTGCATCGACTTGTAGTCACACTACCTGATGAATTCGCACAAAAATGTGAATACGGACATCGTTCACGGGTATCCGTACTCACATTTTTGTGCGAATCCATCTGCGAATTGCCTAGAGTCACTACGAATAATTGCTCCAGTATTAATGGCCACACAATTCGGCAGCATTCTCTCCATCTGCACGCCGGAAGCTGGTCCACACAGTGGTCACCTTTTACATCCCATCCCTTATTCTTCGGAAGAATAGGTATTTCAAAACTTTCCCCCATTTTAACGAACGAATCACCCTAGTTATGGGTTGGTCCAAAACTGGAGTACCTCGAATTACATAAATTACTGCTCATGAATTGTGCTTCAAATTATGCATACTTTGAAATAAGAAGTAAGAGAGTGAACACATGCATGGTAAATATTTACCTGGTTCCGCCGAAGGTAAAACAGATGCCAGAGCAGCAGCGAGGGGTGCCATCTTCAATGGAACGTTGCCACTCCCACGGCATGCGGAAGCGTACCACCTTAAGTTATAGAAAGTCATATCAGCAACCAATCAACCCTGGACCATATTCTTCGTCTTTCTATAAAATATTACAATCTCACAGCCATAAAAAGCAAACTTCGCAGCTGCCACCAAATGTCGCATCTTGCTTCATACAAGCGTACCCCGAACTGGGCAAGAAAATATGTGGCCGAAAACATGAGGAGCTTTAGGTGATTAAGGTTGAAGAAAGAATGAATTGTTAGGACATACCTCGGCAAACATTTCTGTACATTCTCGTCAAAGAAAAGCCCGCTAGGGCAGAACATAACGAATGCAAAGGAGCTCGAGCACACGAAAAACTCAGAAATACATCCAACTGTAAACGTGCCATCACTTCTCCGCTCGCAGAAGCCGGTGCCTTAAATACCATCACGTCAATCTGCGATTACAGCTATACGGGCAACCTAATATCTGCCTATGTAACCAATAAACACATGTTCTTTGGTCGAATTTCTCCGCTGTTGAATTTACGGGTGGAACTGTCGGGTCCATGACACAAAAAAATTCTGCACTTGGCTAAAACATCAAGGCTTTGTCGTCAACTGTCAACCAAATAAGCTGCAGCGTCCTTGGGCTCAGCAAATAACTTCCCTGAAAGAGATATGTGGATGTCAATTGAAAGTAGTGCAGCAGTAAAGGCGCAGTGAAAGCCTGAACCCCCGGATATATCCAAACATCCCAATCTCAGGACCACCACACGTTCAGAGGCTCAATTTTTTCATCTTCCTTAACTATCTGAGATTTATCGAGCTCACGCGCGAGAATGCACATGAATGGATGCGCTTAACGCAGGCAACTCGCATAAGACTAAAAACGTTTACGTCTAACGTTTACCTCTTTCAGCATCGGCCATACTGACATGCACCGCGTCGAGCCATGCAACTGAAAACTTGAAAATTACGCTTCACTGTTCTAGAAACTCGAACTTGAAATAAAAAACTCAAGGACGTTTCATTCATGAAGACGAACAAATAAAGTAAGAATGCGTTTTTACCAAACAGCCCCCCCCCCCCCCCCCGGTTGCTTTAATCAACGTTCATGAGAGAGCCGGAGCCCGCTCATGCATTCGACTACTTCACCTTGCCCAAACAGGAATTTAGCAGTCGCGAACATATTCAAACGTACCAAGTGCGGTAATAACGCACGCCGATATCATCGCTCGTGACCGCAACGCGACTAAAATCAACTCGACGCGACTCCCTCTGCAGTACTTGCTCAACCACACGAGAAAATACGAAACAATAAGATGACTGGGCGTAGAACCTGCATTTATACGAGACTGGACAGAGTGAGAGAACGCATTCGATGAGGCTTAGATCAATCCCGTTTTGCTTTAGCTGATCAAGGTTGTGAGCTCGCTAAGAACTGCCCACTTCGCATATTTGATCTCAGTTACCCTCGCTCGGAAAGCCCGCGTTTAGTGAATGATCTGGGCAGGAACGTCTATTCTTTCACTCATATTTCTCTGATTACCGAAATGATCAAAGTCAAATCTGCAGCGATAGATGTAATGTGGAATTGAGCCGTGAAATATTTAAGAGCTAGATTATTCATGATTTTTAATTTCATGGAAGCAATAAAGCCCAGCTACTGTCGACAATAAGTGCGAGCAGGCATGACTTGTGTTACAGAAATATTCAATCCGCTGAACAGTTCACCAGCATAAAAGTGGAGAAACTTGCTCCTCACTCAGCAGTGGCTGACTTTATTGTGCACTGACGGATAAAAGCTCGAGTCGTTTCAATTCATGAACGAGTCCAAGAGAGTATATTACATGAGAGCAGACAATCGTAGAGCACATAATTCAGTCTGCATATTAAAAAAACGTTGAAATTACCAGTAAAAAAGCATTTCACAAATGAAGGTACCGCCTAACTTGACGCATGGACGCCGCTTCGAACCTCGCTGATTGGAAAGAGAGTTTGTAATAACTCCTCCGCTAAGGCAATGAGCAATGAGATTGTGAATGTATTGCTTGAGCTTTGTGAGTGCGATCGACTGGAACACATTTTGTGCTTTGATATCTGTACATAGAATAGAGGCTGCCCTAATGCAAACTTTTCTTTGCTCGCCACCGATTTCGAAATGCTATGTTGAAGAGGCCAAGCTAGGGGCATGCACGCTGAAAGTAAGCGCGATCGCGAAATGAGATGCTTGTTCGATTTTATGGCTTGTCGTTAGATTTTAGCGAAATAAGTTATGTTTGCATTTGTAGGCATAAATTTGTCTGTAGGTGAACGCAGGCTTTAACTTCAGCAATAGTACCTACGAGTGTCTGCCCATTCGGGCGCTGAAATAAATGTGATTGAGCACTGCAGAAACTGCCTAGGGAACCTAAATGAGACTAGACATTGAGTTAATAATTTTTTTCAAACACAGCTCTCGTTTCCGAACTGGCCTAGCTCGGTACACCTGTTGGGGAACACAGCATGCCTTGCCAAACATGCTTCATTTTCAGTTGCCGCCCTGACAAATGGCGTGGCTGCACCAGCCTTGGGTCATTTATTTCCGATTCATTTCATTTGATACTTAGATCGCTTTTAGCTCCTCTAGACTTGTTCTTGTAACAGTGGTGCACCAACTCCGATCTAAATCACTGAGGTAATACAGTGATGGTTCAAAGAAATATTGGTGCACCTAATTTGAGGAAATCACTGCTGTTCATGTACCCTCGCGTTCGGCTTGCAAGGAGACATCAGCACTTCACAGTTGTTGGCAAACTTATTTGTGGGAAATTAGGTTCATAGTGAGTCACGTTAGACAGCAGCTGGTCACGCAGTCTTGGGACGTCCAGTGTGGTTTTCAAGTCTAAACCTAATTTCAGAACTCCAGCTGCAACTGTCGAAACAGCGTGATAACAGCTGAGCCACCAGCAGAACCTATCGCCAATTCAGCCTCGAAAAAGAATAACAAAGGATGATCATAAGAGAATGACGATAAAAACCTCATAAATTGTTAGTGTTGATGCGAATAGTACTGCGCGTTATCGAAATTAAGCCAACAATGCAAGGAGTCAAATCCACGAAATAAAATCAATTTGCGACGAGCGCTGTTTGCAATGTGACAAAATATTTTATAAGAAGTTGTAATGTAATCAACCTCAAGAATATCGTTCAAAGAAACACGTGCCGAGGGTAAGAGTAAAAATTCGGTCTAGCCGGGAGTGAGAAATCGTCCATTTCACAGTCCGACGCTGTATCAATGCTTTTGGAAGCTGTACGGGCAGCAAAACTGCAAAAAAACGTTCAGTGTCGCTGGACAACACGCCAGGGCGGTTAAAATAGAAAAGTGATGCAACAAGTTTAGAATTAATGACGACTATTTACAAAAGAGTAAAAGTAAGTACTGCGATTCTGTGATCCGGGGTTATGCATTCTTGCAGGCTAATAACGGATTCAAGTAAATAACAGTTTACAAACTGATGGATTCGGATGTTCATGGTGCAAAACCTTAAAACTTTGAGGATTTTCGGGCGACGATTTTCAGCTTTTCAAATTGTGTGCGCATGATTCTTTATCCTTGCAAGATCTAGCAGTTGAAACAGACTTACAGCAAGTTCACGGTCATACCCCATGCCACTGCATTTCTGCCCCTGTAGATAATAGCGATGTTTGTTGTGTCCTTGTCTGTTGCTAGTGCAAATTTTCCAGCATAATGATCGGTTGAATGCGAACGATGGCCTATTCGTTCAAGAACAGACTGCGCGAATACTTCAGATGCCATGTTTTGAAAGAGGCACCGGTGCGAAAAAAAACCTTGAGGGAATTGTTGACACTTATGAGGAAAAAAAATTGCTTCTCTCACATGACGTTGAATAGATCATAATACCTTGATCGACTCTAATGAGCGACTTAAAGCAACAGACGAGATTTCATATCAGAGGCTCGTTGTGGCTAGAAATTGCTGCATAATCAGAAAGGGACGTTGGAATTAATTGCACGGGAGAATTTTTCAGGATAATAGCATGAATCACTGAAACTCGTTATACGACTTGAAAATGCAAAGCGGGTAGCTGAAACTCTCACACACTCAGCATGATCACATTTCCCTTCTTCCGATAGGCTCTGAGGTGGCTTCAGTAGCAGACGTGGTCAGACACACCATTCTCTTTCTTGCCAAATATCTTAGCTGCTTTTTAGATGAATTTACAAGTACCTCTTCCTCTGTTTTAGATGTACACGAACATATAAATATAAACGTAAACACACATAGAGATGACTTAAATAGTAACGCAAACGAATGAAATCTCCATATAGGAATTTCCATACCAAAGCGTGATTGAATACTACAAGCACACCTCACATTTTCGATTGCATCTTTAACTAAGTCGACATCGCTGAGTTCACTACGTATTGCATAAGCAAACTTCGCTGCCTCGAGATTTGTATGCACATTGTCTACATTCGATTTCACAGTTGTATTAATGCGAAGCAATCCCCTTTGCAGGTTACAACGTTGAGATTTTTTGTTCATGTTAGATTTGCATGTTAGTGCAATGTTAGCGCAACTATATCTTTGCTGCCAATCCTTTTATAGTGCACTTTGTGAACTTTTCATAAGAACAGATAGAATTTCTGCTGCTACATGGTGCATTTAATCAGCAGTTATGGAATGTGCTGTTAACATAACTGCTTTTTGCCTCTGAAGTACGATCGCCTTCTGGTTTACAATAGTTACTGTTGCGGAAATTGGTGCGGTTTCGTTACGTTCATATTGCACTATTTTGAGAGGTTTTGTATTCTCTAAAAATTTTCCTGGGATTTTGTGTCCTGAAAGACGAGGAAACAGTGACGCTTCTAAGCAATTTTGTTCAATGATTATTATTTTTATGTGAATTCGCTTCTAGACTAGGTAATCAGATGCGAATTTGAATGCTGAAGCGAATAAATTGCTAGGCACTCTTTACGGAAAAGGCGATGTGAATTAATGCTCTCACTTCTTGTAGGAATTAAGCCACACGGAAGCGAGAAAAGTACCACATATTCAGATACCATAATACCACCTATTCCCATCCCCGTGCTTTTATCGGTGTAGCGCAGAATGTGCGGATGAGATATAGTATCCAAGAATCTTTTGCAGCAGTTCACATGTGTTGGTATCGTGAGTGGGCCGGTACATGAGGTTGCATTTGATCATTGATTCCTACTAAATTGGTCCTCCAAAATAGGTGATCATTTGCTTCGGCAGTGAACTGCGATGTTTGCCAAATTGTACGTTGATGGGAAATGCTGACATTGAGCAACTTACATTTATCTGTTTCTATTTTTGCATTACTTTTTATTTGGTTGTATGCGTATGCCCACAAGGGTATTGTCAGATCAGTGGAACTATTGGAAAAAATGCCGACAGGCGATTTTCTAACTTGGAAAGAATTATGAGTAAAGTGTAAGGGGTGATTTGTGGTCAGATTGCACCGTTTTTGCACGCTCATCGGTTGACTCGCCAAATATGTAAATGACTGACCGAAGGGTCTCATGTACAATATGTATGCAAATTTTGCGTTGAGGATTTCAGCTGATTGGCTGGTTTTCACAGACAGCATATGACGCTGTTATATTGTTTTTCTTTTTTGATATTTCGGAGCACGTACGACCAAGTAGATGGCAATATATTAAAATTGACATCATCGGTGCAGTAATAATTGATCCACTGCACACTGGGACATTCGTAGCACGTTGACTTTATTGCTGTTATGTTTTCTTCTTTTCAGTTTTTCATCGTTTCCGGCGGATGCATAATTTATTGCCCGATTCGGCGCTGCTCATCGTACTTGGACTATTCTTTGGCTATCTCTTTCATTTGGTTTATCCCGATGAGGTATCATCGAATCAGAGCATTTCCTTCAAAAGAAAATCAAAGCATTTCCTAGAAATCAGACATCGCTACCCTTCAAAAGTGGATTTCTAAATGAGTGTATGTTTTGTACGGTCACATATAGGAAACTCCTGGTCATACCTCTGACAGGTTTTTACGGTCTTTTACTCTTTTTCTGTTTCTGTAAAAAAATCCTTCATTTGTTAAGGTGGGTTTCTTGGATTTTTCCTATTGCATTTTGATTTCTGCTATGTATTTGTTTCGATTGGTTCCTGTTTTATTGGCTAAACGATAATGATTGGTTCCCGGTTTCAGGTATACCTGAAACCAGACTGGTTCTTTTTGTATTTACTGCCACCAATTGCATTGGACGCTGGATACTTTATGCCTAATAAGGACTTCTTCAGGTACTTCAAGGGGATTTTCTTAGGTTGTTAGGCAAAAAAATTTGACGGATGATGCCTATCATATTCTAGACCTTTGGGAAGATTTTTCATTAAGTTCTTCTTCCTTCATCAGAACTCGAAAAACTAGTTTATTCTTGCATATCTGGAACATTTCGCAGTGTTATTCCTGGCTTGGGAAATTTCATGAGAAAATAAAACAACGCCGTTCTTCTCGACAAACAGAACTCGCGAAAAATCTTTGGGTAATTTATAAATCCTGGTAACTTTGTACGAGATGATGTGACTTGTTTGATTTTTCATCCTTATCTTTCGTGCTAGGTCTTTTCTTCCCCATCAGCAACACTACAAGCATTTCAGGAATTTTGGAACTATTATGACCTACGCTGTATTCGGAACTCTTTACAACACCGTTTCGATTGGTGGGTTTGGAATTTTTTCGTTGCACATAAGAATTCCACGAATATTCGTTTATTCAACATGTGAAGGCTATTTGAACTTGCTTGAGAAGGGAACCATGAAATTAATAACCAGATATGTCGTTGAGGTGCAACATTGAGCAAATTTGTTGCTTCTTTTCTCAAAAAACGTGTTCAGTTTTCTTTCCCTGCCGTGGACTTTGATTTATTATTAGCGCCGTCGTTACAAACCGATATTTTGCGTTGTTTGCTCTATTCTCTCATATCTTTGTGATCGCATTCTTTAAAATCATTATAACAGCATTTCCTCAGGGGCTGTTTTTTTGCACTGCTGCATTAACCGAATTCGTGTACGCTAACTGAAGTTGAATTTTATAGGATTAACGCTGTATTTTTTACGTGGTTATTTTAAAATGCTGCCGTCATTAATTGAAATTCTCATCTTCTCAACGCTCATATCGGCTGTTGATCCCGTCGCGGTTCTTTGCGTCTTCGAAGAAATTCATGTCAACCAACTACTCTATATATGCGTTTTTGGCGAATCACTTCTCAACGATGCTGTAACAATTGTACGGGCCTTCATTCTTGATCACCTCAGTCACTAAATGTAATTGACTCAGGCTCCAAACCGCCCTGTTTTGAGTTAATTGTCATGTCAATATAATGCGGGTGAGTGACTGTGCTAACGATTGTTTGTGGTGGAACGTGAACAAGCGCAGCGACTGCAGGGAGTTCTCCTCGATGGAGGCGAAACTGACAACGCAGTGAATCTTTGAGGTCCATGACCATATTCGTCGCCACATTTATTCACCATCGAAGAATACCATAGTAGTTTGTCGACGCTGCGAGAGTCCACTTCAGTTACTACTGGATTTTCTTGAAACTACCTCCTAGGAACACATTCTCGTACGAATCTCTGTTACATCATACTGTTAGAAACATTTCTTCCCAACATCCATAAATAATATGAAAGTGCAAATTTTTCGGAGAGCGGAGAACGCTTAAAAAGGAACGGCACACAATTGCTGTAATTTATGTTTTTTGAAGCTTCCTTGCAGGTACTTTATCAAACCCTCAACGCCATGCTGAGCGCCGGTAATCTTGTTTCTGCTGACTATGCGACAGCTGGGGCGTCATTTTTCGTCGTCTCACTTGGAGGGATTTTAATTGGAATAATCTGGGCACTACTCACTGGATATACTACAAAGTTAGTTGTTTTCTGTTAAAGAAACATATTGATTTGTGGTGTGCGTACTCTTCTTTAAGCCATTCCTTGCTAGAAGCACTATAAGAGGGCTTATGCTTTGTGATTAAATAACCTTCTTTTCAGGCATGCAAGTCATCTCAACGTCGTACAACCGCTAATTTGTCTTCTTTTCCCATATCTGGCATATCTTTCATCCGAGGTGGTTGCAATGTCTGGAATTCTTGCGTAAGTTCTCGTTTATTTATTTTTTCACTATGCTCTACCTTCGAGGTTTGAAATCGAATGAATTTTTCAATATTTCTGTCTCGTTGTGGGAAGGAGAGGAGAGCGCTTGGCGGGAACAATTTTAAGGAACTGTGACCATAACTTTCTTGTTAGTTCCTTGTCTGCATTATCTATATTACTGCTGTATTGTCTACGTGCTCAACATCAGTCACGTTGTGTAATGCTCGTCAAGATGCATCCGAGCCCTCGATAACTTCTTTTTCTGCGGTGACAGGCATGGCGGGATCGCCAGTGTTCTCATATTCTCGTGTTCGTTATTGCAGGGCTGAGATCATTTCAGGATCGTCATGTGTGGTCTAACGATGAAGCAGTTCGTTGTTGGAAACCTCTCTCGAAAGTCTCTTGTCACCGTGGAGTACTTCATGAAAACCCTTTCATCCAGGTTTGCATTACAAGTTATTTGCACTTGACGTTTGTTGCAAGAGGGCGACAAAGCGTTATTGTCAGAAACCTCAATTTATTCTCATGTTATGTTTGCAAAACTTAACTGACATGTTTGTCGCATTTGTGGGTGTTTTCAGTTTTACATTACAAGTTTATATAACCAAATTTTCAAGTTTTTCAACGTTGTTGACCATGGTCGCACCGAATAGAAAAGTCGCCAATGTTTCTAGAAGATTATTATTTCAATATGGACATTGCGACTTCGTTACCTGTGTCATTAATTTTTCTCTCAGCTGATTGCAGTAAAATGCTATATCTCTTGGATCTTGTTCGTTATTTTTCAGTATGTTTGAAGCATTATTTTGCCAGCCTTACGGCAGTTATTTTTCCACTAGTTTCGTTGATTACAGCTGTGAGGCAGTGATTTTTGTCTACCTCGGTATATCAGCAGTCTCTAAAAACCACGATTGGGATGCCGTCTTTATTGTAGTGACGATCGCAAGCTGCCTCTTGCAACGTTTCATCGGTGAGTTATCCAATTTGTGCAACTTTCCTCTTGAACGCAAATGCGACCATTTTGGGGTCATTTCTGAAGTTTTCACCCCTGTTCGATGTTTTCTGCTATTACGCGCATTCACTGTGCTGGTTTTAAAAAAAGAAATGCATATTCCACACCCACGTTATTTGTGTCTCCTATGAAAGTTCATTCGTGTATTACTTACTTGATAATGGTCTACGAGTCAAGTTGCTTATCAAATATATAACGTTTGTTTCGTGAGATTCGTTTTAGTACCAGGCCGATTCAGGTGGTTGGAATCTTTTTCATAGAAGTGAGTAAATTTGTTTTGTTCTGAAATAGTATGAAAGTTATGTAATTGAAGTGTTTAAGGACCAACAATATTAAGGCAACTAAAAATGTTATCAGCGTTTTTGTTATCTGAAAAGCTCTTAGGAACTCAGTTTATGATCACGGATATCATTGTAAAGTGGAAATTGTTTTGCGCAGGCGTTTTTCTACTAACGTGGCTACTGAATATTCGCCGAGTGCAGAAAATTGGTACCGTTGACCAGTTTATTATGAGTTATGGTGGAATTCGTGGTGCGGTTTGTTACGGTCTTGTGATGTCACTCAACGGGCAGGTTACTGTTGCCTCTGCTACATGTTTATATGTGAAATGTATGTTTTCGTTAGCATAGACTCAATAGCGTAGGACCATGAGTTCATTTTACTTCTCAGACAGGCCGAAAAGCATGTAAGAGCGAAGTCACTGATGACATTTCCGTTTTCTCATCTCACTTTGCTACCTCTTGCACGGGAAGCTTTTTTAACTCAACAAAGGTTCACGCCTTTGGAAGGAGTTTCCAAAGTTGGCGTCTCAGAGCGTCTGTAGTTACTTTGCACGCTCTTGTTGAAAATGTGTCTCTACCACCAAGACGTCTCTTTACCACCCTATTTATGTATGTATATTGCCCTGTTGTATTGGTGAAGCCGCTGTCTATAAGAGTTTTCTTACAGCACTTCAGATTTGAGAATATGGGCATCAGCATACTTTGAGGATTCTCTAGTATTACGATACTAATCTAGATGACTGTCTGACTCTAAGGTTGCAGATTGTTTTACAACCGCTTATGAGAACATGAATCGTTAGGAAGGTCTGTTCAAATTGCATGTGCTGTAAGAGAATCTCTTGACACTGTCTCCCGTACTCGGTTAACCCCTTTGTGATTTCGGTTCGCGCTTAGCATGAAATCCTGTTATTAGATCGTAGTTATGAGTGTAGTTCAGATTTCGTTCCTCATGACTGTTGAAATGCATAGTTACGTCCATCTTTTCTGAAGTTTTCGTCTAGTTTCTGATGCTGTGATTGAAGCATTTTCAGAGTGCTTCCAATAATCTCGCTTAAAATATGCTTCATTTCTTAGTGAATGTTTAAGAACATAGCTTTCATCAACAGATTTTCTATATTTTGAATTTTTTCAGGTTGTTTCAGCGAAAAATATGTTCGCTTCTTGTACGATCATGGTTATTTTGTTCACTGCTTTCGTTCAGGTTCGTTCAAATGTCAAGTCTGTGAAGTAGTTGTCACGCATATACTCTGCAGTTTCTTTCTATGATTTTAACTGCTTTTTCAGGACATCCAGAATCCCTTGTCAATAAGGTTAGACATGTTATTGAGCAGGAAACACAGCAAGAGAATTAAGAATGGGCATGAAGGGGAACAAGTGTCGCTCCCGAGAAATTCTCGATAATTTATGCAGAGGAGAGCACACAAATGATCAGTGAAGGAAAAAAGAGGATTAGCGAACTGATCTGAAACGATCAGTTTCAAGGATCCTCTATACGTTTTACCGGAGGCAAACTTTTAGCCGGACGTCTACTGCAAAGACTGAAGTATACTTTAAACATTGCTCGCTTCTTTCTGAAGTTAGGTCTTTCTGATTGCACTGCGGTCTTGAGACGGCATATGTTTTTGCCAAAGCGAAATTTTAAGTTTTATCTCGTGTTGCCTACTCTTAGATGACATTGAATTTTTTTCCAAATTCTCTTTATGAGAGCAATTTTTAGGATCACTATTATAATCATTCACTCGAGCGACCTAAGGAAATTTCAATAAAGGCAGATGGCAGAACGTATTTTAATATGCTCAGTCTTAAGTGCTTAAGTGAAGATGATATGGCGTTACACATTTCTTATTGTTTAATTTTTATCTCCCTTTCCTTTTTTGAGGGTGCAACGATAAAATGGCTTGTGAAGCTTCTGAAGGTGAAGCAAAACGAAGTTCATAAGAAAACAATCTTCGAAATGGTTAGCGAAAATGTAAGTCAAGTTTCTCCATAAACCAAGTGATTTGCTTTTACTGTATCTTTTGCGCATTGGATGGCTCTCGGCAGTGGCTTAACTTGTACTATCGACTGAAAAGTTTCTCTCTCAGTTTGGAAAATTCTCGTCTTTGAACTTTTGCAGGTGATCAACAACGTGATGTGCGGAGTCGAAGGAATAATGGGATATCGTGGCCATTATTGGGTATGCCTTGTTGCATTCTTTTTACCGAATTTTTTTCTTTTTTTTTTTTAATCGTTGGACAACATGCTTCACTGATCTTATCTTTCATGGCAGCTTCATAAGGTGATTCTTGTTCTCTTTAGTTTTTGCAGATATGTATGCCTTTTATACATTTTTGCGAGGCCAATGATGGCTGCAATATGTCCTTTCAAATGCACGCGTTAGTTTTGCACATTTCCTCCTACCTGTTCGGTGATTTAGACTACGGAAGCATTAAAGCTGTCCTTTCGGAATTTGTTGGATGTGACCTTAGCCGTAAACTGACATTTTGTTCCAAATTTAAATTCTCTAACTTTTCTGGACGATAAAACCTGCCTAGAATCTTGCAGGGATTTTTACGTTCAGCTGGGTTTTGTTTTGCTTGCCGACCATGTTTAAGAAAAAGCAACCCTGTTACTAGAAAACTCTTCAAAACAGCGGTCGATTTGAAACGGTGTGACGGATGGTCCCGCATGGACTTTCACTAACCTTAACAAATGCAACCTATACGAGCAAGTCGCTTGCGATATTCAAATATATGTTCTGCGTGAGCAGGCGGAATTAAAATCGCATCAAAAAAGAAAAGCATTTTGAGTCGAAACATGAGTTTAACCAAGTGTGAATTTGCTGAAGAGGTAAGTTCATAATCAAAATTTATAGGTTTTCGACAGGGTTCCTGTCATGTTGGAGCATTTCTTTCATCGTCGCCGATTGATCTCCACGAAAATTTCAGCTCTTACTTGGAAAGATGGCGCGTGATTGCAGTGGGCATCGTGCACTATTACTGTTTTAGGGTTTCATACAGGGAAACAACTATAACGACAACCGCATGTATACTGGCACTTGTGCTATAGGGTTTTGTGCCATGGTGCTGAATGTTTCATGATGATCTTACCTGCTAATGCAGGTAATAAGTGATCAGAAACAAAGCGTTATATGGTGCTAGTGCCCAAGGTACGAAATATCTGCTTAAGTTGTGCAAATTGAAAGAGGCGGTCGGAATATGCTTTTGCAAAGCACTGGAATAAGACAGATAATTAAAAGAAACCGGAAGTAGACAGCAGAGTGGTAGAGCTGGCAGAAAAATAGTTCTATAGAAAGCATTGAAATCAGAGAATGTGATTGTTTAGACGCAAAGACGCACTGAAGAAATTAGACCGGCGAAAAAGTTGAAGCAGAGGGAGAAAAAATTGGTCATCAAATGAATGAAGTGGATAGATTTTATGAAAGAATTAGGCAGAGTGAGTTTTTAGTGCCTGGTGGACAAAACAGCGCATTAGCAATCAGATTCGAGAAAGAATTCAATTAATGTTTGCTGTTGTCTAAGCTTACATGCATTTGCGACGTTTGCTGTCAGAATGCCCATCTGGCTATTTATCAGTTTTTACGAGACGCAACCAGAACCATCCTACTCACAGGTGTCTTTGATTTGCTTCTGTGCTGGTTGCTCCAGTTCGTCTACCTGACGAAGTTTTAGGTAAAAGAAGCGGTTCAGCATCTAAAAGAGTATGGGAGTTTCGCTGGTCTACCTACGGTGCAAAGTCGGGCTCTTCTTGTCACCTCGAGCAGCGAAGTTGTACGAAATGCCGTCGATGACTCGTTAGTCATCTGTTGTAAGCCAAAACATCTGCGAGCTCTAGCAGACTTGGTGTGCTTATGTATCCTAAACCTGGGTGGAATTCGTATTGTGAGGCTTAGGCGTCTGAACTTGCCAAGGTATGAGCGGACGAACTTGAGGAGGGTTTGTGCAAAATGACGATTGCGAAACGAGGGCGAAGAGAAGGGGCTGGATTCTTTAACGCGCGTTTGAGGTCTTTACATATGGCTGTATCGAAAGCAGTGATGTCGTTTTTATGTGGGAGAGTAAGAAAACGACCCTTTGATGTGATGCTTTGCAAAATAAATGGACTGTCGACGTTCAAGTCTTCCAAAGTAACTTTTTACGTGAATCGTCGCAATCTGCAGTGACAGGAAAGGAGTTCGGCAGTGCATGTACTACATTTTGAATGCAGATGTTGTTAGCGCATCATAGGTATACAAATACTTCGGCAGGTGTTGTTAGCAGCATCAATAAAGGAAACTCTGCGAGGAAGAGAAATGTGCAAGTTGATGTGAAGGGTAGGATATGGAAAACATAAGTTGGGCGAAGATTCAACAGGGGTTCCACCGGAGGTTGTATCGGGAGATTACGGTAGTGATTCTGCTTTAATGTTGAGAGATTATGGTAGCCGTTCGATTTTTGCGGGTGTGTTTTGGGCGTTTCTGTTGAAAATGAAATAGGAGTCTATAACGTTGAACTATGACGCAAGTCGACATATGTTTCTTGTTCAAATAAACTGTTAAAGCAACGTTAGTGTTCTGCAAAGGAACGTAGAATTATGAAGGGCATACATTGATTACTCCATTGACAGCAGACGTGACCGATTATTACCTGTCGCTAACTTGTTACATCACTTTTTCAGAAAGGGGGGATGTTTCTGTAAACAACCTCAAATGGATTCTACGTTTTCCCTTTTTTTTTGGTTTTATGGATGGTCCATACTGCCGTCAGCGGATTTGGGTAGGAATATGTAGTGAAGTTTCCAAGTCTTCCACCTCTCCACCCCTCTCTTCTTCGTCATTCATTTTTTGAATTCCGCCAGGAAATGGAAATTTTTCAACGTCTGCCTAGTTTTGTAATAGTCGGAAATATTGCTAGTTATGTTTGTCATAGCGATTTGCAGCACCTATACAAACGACGGTTATGTGGAGCCAGAGCAAGAAGCTTTGTCACCTCGTACGCCAACATCTTTGCCTCGGAACAACTGGTTGAGTGTTTTCGTACGCGACAAATTGGATTCACTCAATTCGGTGAGCTATTTAATCCCCTTCCTTACATCTGGTCGTTGAAAAAAAGTTTGTAGAGTCGTTTCTCAAAAGCATTCGAAATATATAGGGGTTTCGATGTTGTCATTCGCATTCCTCTCTCAAATAGCCCATTACTTTGCTTACAAATTGGGCAGTATCTGAAAGCACTATCGCCATAAAGGCGTTTTTTTCCCCCCAAATTTGTCTATTTAACTGTTTGTTCAACAAATCTAACGAGGTAATTTACAAACCCTCAACATTCTTTGCACTGAATGATGTTGGGTTATTGTGTTCAGCACGAAACCTTAACTGTTTTCGAAAGTTTCCGAAGCAATTCTATAAATTTTATAAATGCGAGATACTGCACTTTTTGCGATTCGATGTTTTCATCTTCTCCGTGATTATTGCAGCCGGTCTCTCAAGGTGTCTATAGTCGTCATCTACTTGGTGTGGACAACGTACCGCATTTCTCACGATGTTACGACACCCCAGAAGTAAACATTTTTCTAGCGTTTCCACTTTCTTCGTTTCTTCTTCTTGCTCACTGGTAAATGTAGCGGATTCCTAACCTTGAGACCCAAGACTTATGTGCACTTGACTAGTTTATAAAGGAGACATCAGTGAGGATAAACGTGCCATGTATAATCATCATAGAATTAGTGACTTTTGAGAGGATGATCTATGTATCATACTCTTCGCTACTTTTCATTTGTTTATTTCTCCATTTCTTGGGTGAATTCTTCCATCTTCTACCCCATCTAGATTCTTAACGTTTTAATGATCAACAGTGCAAGCTACGTCGAAAATTCAAAAAGATGGTCTGAAGTAATTTCTCACTTTTAGTTGAAGGGTTTTTGGCATTGGAGGTGATTGCTATGTCAGAAGAAGGAAGCAGTTCGTTGAGCTCATCTTTAGAGTTACATCAAACAAGTTGAAAGTAAATAAGTAGTCTTTCTTTTATATAATTAAGGCACCCGCTATAAAAGGGTTTACTTGCTGAATTTCCACAGTATATCAAAGCTGACCAACACTCGAGGGATTCATATTCGAAACGGTGTTTTGTGAAGCCATGTAGTCAACAATAAAGTAGAGGTGAGATGGCGTCTAATCGTCACCAGTTGAAAGTATTTTCATTATGTGGCCATATTGAGAATTTTATCAATGCCATTGTATATTTTAAACTGAGGTGTTTTTCTTGTCTTATATATGCTGCTTATGATATGTTGTTTAGGTCGATAACGTCGGTTAGTTATTCTTCTTTCTTATGGGTTCTGTTATTTCATGAAAGCCCAACAGTGAGGAGACGGAGAGGGGAAAATGAAAAAGAGAAGGCTGGAATTAAGGGATACTTGAAAGGTTCTATTCTGTTTTTGGAAAGGATTTTATGGTCAGTGCAAAATTTCTGTTTTCAAAATGATTTATTGGAAGCGCTCGAAAAATCGTCTTATCACATGACATATCCTTATTGTAAAGGAGCAAAGATGACACCGTTGAGACGGAAAAGTCGGGGAGGGATGCAGACGGATCGACAGAGATATCATCAGAATGGCGATAGGTCGGAGAGAACAAACGCTGCCTCAACGAATTTCGCGCCACGCATATCGCTTTCTGAAAATTCGAGTGAGGTTTAAAACAGCTTGTTGTCGTCACTTCTCGGTCATATTTATTCATATATCACACAAAGCCATCTGTCATAGAAATAGTTGAGCCCTTGTAATTCTCAATTAATTTAAATGCCATTTGTGTCACTCGAACTAAGCAGCAGTTTTCGATAAAGAATTGTTTTCTGCGAGCAGATTCCCCATGTTTGATTTGCCCATCCGCCTTCCTTGATTTTCCCACTTTTTTTACTCTTAATGCAAATATCGCCCTCTTCGTATATAGAGTTCTGTAAAGACGATATAGTTAGACAATTGTGCGCCGTACGGTACGACGCACAGTTGTCTAACTATATCGTCTTTACAGTGTATAATATGTTAGGTGCTCACTAAACTGCTTTCGCGAAAGAACAAAAGGGAAGCGAATCGTATGCGCAAATGTTGCATTGCATTTTCAGCACATCGACCACGATTCTTGATCACTAGTGATGCAAACGATTTCGCGTCATCCCCGCCAAATGCACCACGTCATCCGTCTCACAAAAGTACCAGAGAGGAGCTCGAAGAAGGCTTATCGCTGAATCTGTTGTCTCCCGGTGATGAGCAGCCGACTCATGAAAGCACAACGAAGTCAGCCAGCGAAAGTTTTCAGTTTTTTCAAAGTTTTCAAATTTTCAGTTTTGTGTGTTTCTCAACATCTTTGTCCCTTCTTTGCCACTCCATCAACTTTGGCAGATATTAAACTACGTATTTCGCACACACGGGTTCTCTGTTTTCTTTTTAACGGCATTGCAAGGATGTTTATTTATGCGTTTTTCACATACACTCGTCCCAGAATTTTCTCAATGCTCAAATCTTTGCTAAGGAAGCGTGCTTATTAAAGTTTACTTCAGTGTAGTTGGCGATACTTGTGGGGCGTTACTGAGGATGTCAAGCACTTACACTTTTAAGCTATTCAAAATCCTATTAATTCGCATGGAACTCTCGCACTCGGCTCGTAGTAAATTCTCTATTCATTGCTCTCAGAATGAAATGAAAAGAAATAAACGGTGTCGCTGACCACATTGCTTCGTTTTATGTTCATGTTTTACATCGTTCTTTGAAAACCTGTTTGCAGTTTCTGATTTATACAGTTAACAGTGTAATGCTTCGAACAGACCACCATGGATTAAAAGATGACTGTTTTAACTCAGAAATATTCAGCTTCATTACTTTATTTTTATTTTTTTGCTTCATAATTTCTTTAACTTGCATGAAGTCGTAGCGGCAAAAATGAGGAATGAATGGAAAGTGAGAAGATTATTTCAGCAGTTTATTTCTAGCTGATTAGCCTGCATGCCATAAGAATGTGGAGGAAATTAACACTGATTTTGTGTAACAACTTTTTTCGTGTGCGATCATTCCACTCACATCTTATGCCGGTGTCTCGTTGAGGTTGCGCTACGTCTGCAAAATTCATCTTGCCGTTTTATCTGAATTCCATGAATGGTCGGTCTGTTAATCTGTTAGGACGTTATTGGAATTCGCCTAAAGGTAAGCATAATTTACTCG
The DNA here is from genome assembly GCA_037576465.1 of Parascaris univalens. Classification (NCBI taxonomy): domain Eukaryota; kingdom Metazoa; phylum Nematoda; class Chromadorea; order Rhabditida; family Ascarididae; genus Parascaris; species Parascaris univalens. Next base: position 57,685,362 of record CM075173.1, on the reverse strand, counting down.
CGTTTGCCCAAAAAGCAGTGTAGGAAGTTTTGCTGTTACATTAATGCCTTGTTTTACGTCCTTATGGCTTAAGCGAGCTTGTTTCTTATAGCATCATCACGGTCGGCGGTTTCACATAAAAACACGAGTCCCAGCAAAAAGAGTTCATCTGTAGGCGAACCGGATGAGCGCTGCAATTTGCTGCCGGTGATTGAGATTGATGAAACGGAGAGTCCAACTAGCACAGTAAGTCGAAGCGAGCACCATAATGGAAGGCCTTGATTAGCTTCAGAGCCAAGTGATGGTCTATGTAATACTCCTTACAAGTGGTACTGCCTCATTCGTTTAATTTGCTCTGCTGATCTTTTCATTTGTGAAAATGTACATCGCTGTATTCATAGGAATATATTTCCCTATCGGATGCGAAATTTATCTATTCATCGAAAAATATTTGTAAGTGAAGAAGCTTCAAACAGATCTAACGTTTTCTGCTCACTGATTTCGAATGATATTGTGATCAAAGTACTGTTTGTTTCAGCGTCATGCTGTTTCTGCGAAATGATATCTCACTTGTTATGAGAACAAACATTAAATCAAATGCAAAAGTCAGACGAAAGGTATCTGAGAGAGGGCGAGAAAGATTTCTAGTGTGAGGTTTTGCTGTGATTGAGGCACGTAACTTTTTCGGATTCATCAGCAGTATGGTAACAGAATCGTGGGTTTTGAGGATCTCTTCATGTATATAACAAAACAGATTTTGCTCGGGATCTACCGACTTCCATTTTTTCTGGAGTTCTTAACTGCATATTGTGGGGGCGGTTTTTGTTTTTCAGAATTTGCTCAGGGGATTCGCTGTTGTGTCCAAATTCGCGATGCTCGATGTAAGGAAAACCGCGTGTTGCCTGCCCCTGTCCTGCTCTAAAGAGTGCAGATGCTGTCATACGGTCATTGTTGTAATACTGGTGCGGATTTTTAATTGTATATGCGTCACTTCTAGGTATACAAAAATTGATCCCAAATTACAGTAATCTGCTTTTATTATTGAATAATCTTATTGGTTTTGCATTTGTGGTCACTCGTAAAAGTGGAGGAAATTGTTCACTGTTATGCTTCTCAATATGTACACTTATAAGCCCATATTAAAATTCGCTTGTTAAAGTTGTATTTAAGGTGATTTGATGCCGCTTACCTCGAACCTACCATACCCTGTTTTAATTATGGGTCATTGAACCGGAACGCTATGAACATGAAAGCTTTATGTAGAATACAATCAGTGGGTTTGAAGAGAAAATATATTTTGCGGTGTTGATGTGATATGCATCGAAATGTCCAGGCAGCGGCCAATTAACTTCTCGTGCTAAGAAGTCTTACGCTGGCGACTAAGGAAGTGATTTTTGGGGCAGGCCCAACTTGTAAAGTGACGGGTTGCTTTATATGGGCCAGCGTTCAGCCTACGTCGAAGAAACTGTCATATGGGAGCTTCTGAATTTTTTTCTCACACTGACTATCGAATTAAGAGACATCGTGTAAGCAGCCGGAGCCAAATTTGAAGTTCCCTCATTAGCTTCGAAGATGACGCCTACCGAATTTGATCATTTTAAATTCCTTAGTAGCTGATGTAGGACGACTACTTGTGCAATAAACATCTACTTACATTACACACAGAAAGTTGAGATTTAATGTATTTAGCAGTTCACTGCAAATACTGCTGCTAAATGAACAAAGAGGCTGCACTGGTGTTTTGATCACTTCCAGTGATGGCTAGTGGAATAGGATGGACAGAAACCTTTCCAATGAAACTAACCACATACGATTTACACAACTGCAAATCTGAACTTTATAGCTGTAAGCGTCAAGAATGCAAAGGATAAAGGCATCGGTGAACGAATGAGCAAAATAACCCAGCCCAAGAAACAGTACAATGGAGGGTCTATGTATACATTATGGCAAGTGTTGAATCATGAACGCTGTTGGCTTGCATGAATGGAGAAGGAAGCAAGTGGAGAATTACAGTTCACCGCTTCCCTCTAATATTCCAAACCACGGCGTCTATATATGTTTGCAAGTATTTAACATGATGATGGATGCTCACCTTTGATACACCATCGATAACATATTCAGACGTTATATGGTGATGTTGGGTTGAACCATCTCACATGACAGCATAGCAACTCGCGCAGATCGCCGGTCTTTCGCGTCAGCTGTATCGTACCTGAATTTGTTTCCGTTTCAACGTCACTTGTCCACTTTTGCAGCTTAGCCAGGGGTAGTGTATTGCGGGTACCGCAAAAACTCACGAGTCACTGGCTTTTCTGAGCACTCGAGGCCTGACACAATATGATGCAACTAGAGTCGTCCACAACTTTTAGTATACTTTACGCGATGGCAGACGTGGAAGGAAGTGGTGGCCCACAGATGATAAAGTCGGTTAGATTTGTTTAAGTGATTTCGTCACTTTTCCGTACAACTGAACCATAGTTGCGAAAATCGGAAAAAACTTGAATATAACTGCAGCATTAATGAGCTTTATGGGTTATTCTGGTCAAAGGAAATCGAGCACATCAAATATTCCATATCGCAATTTTGGGAAATGCAATCGGTTCCGAAACTCCAAGACCTCTGAAGAAGTATAGGCGAATGTTACGTTACTTCGGAAAAAAGGCTGAAAATTTCACAGTTTTGAGACATTCTCGGCGTCTCTATTTGATAAATGCGAAATATTACCTGTGGGAAATCGGAGGGTATAAGGAGGGCCGGGCAGGCCATGAATTCTATATTTGCATTCATAAACGCTTGAATGCGTTAGAGGCATTCTCCAACGCACTTATAGGAGGAGGGTGTAAAGGCGTTGTTCATTTAAAATTCTGTCAGTAGAACAGTTCATGCCGACCTTCTTCTCCTATGGTACCTGCAAAGAAAGAAGAGCTCACCATTACCCTAGAATTCGTAGGCAAATAGTTCCGTCATCCATCAGTAACAGAAGCGTGAAGTAATTGTTTTTTTTTCAGCAGAATCATTTCAACGCACGCTACGTTAACAAGTTTTTACTAGTTTTTCATTTCGTTCATTTGAGGTGACCACTAAGGATAATAGTTCAACTTGAGTTCGTCAGCCTTAGCAACTGTCGTTCTCTTTTTTTGGCTTACAAGAGCATGGAAACGGGGAACCAGCCTTATGCGGTAAAAATTCTGCAAACGGTTTTCTACGTACATAGCCTACCCCAAACATGGTACGTCTATAGGGTTTCCCTTCGCCAATTTTGGTGTAGTTCGCGCCCGCCCTCTATCGTACCACACTTGTCTACATGTTCACAGGCCTTAGGCGAGCCGTCGAACGCGATACCAACATATGGCGCTCTGTGACGTTCTTCTCAGTGCTCCGCAGTAACTGCCGTGATGATTCAAGGTGGATGGAATAAAATAGGTAGCGCAGTGTGCACGGAACACGAGCTAGAGACAGACGACAATTTGAGTTGCTTGCGATGGTGTTTGTCAACAGCGACATTGCTCACACCGGAACATTTTCGGTTCTCGAACGATTTTCAAGTGGATTTGTTCAGAATTCCTGAGGCTGTGAAATCAAACTTCTCTCTGAAGATCACAGCTCCTCATGTGGCCGTCCTTTTGCGGCGTCTGTTTTGCCTGAGGATCAGCAAATTTGACTATAAATGTTCCTATTATTACCGCCGCCACTATTATTTTTTATCGTTAATTAGTATTGACATTAATTGTTATTATTAAAGCTCTGTTTTGCACGAAAGGAGGGAGCGGTTGAGGATGTCATCATGTGATGTGCATGCCAAACTAAGCTTGGTCGGGCAGCGATCTGTTTTGGTGACACCATTTGGCTGAGTAGAATTTAAAAGTGCCATCCTTAATGTTACTGAACCAGTGGTTTGATACTTTCTAAGGAAAGGGCATTATAGCAGCAGTAAGCAGAGGGTGAGATGGGGAAAGGGTAGTAATAATATAGTGGTAATAATCTCGTTCGTCAAGATGAAATCTGTGGATTTATTCATTTACATAACTAATCAAATGTTGGTCAGGAATGAATCGGTAATCTCTTTCTTAATCAGAACAAAAGTGCCTGAAAATGAAGAGGACCTGAGCACCTTTCGTCCTTTCGTTACTTCACCGCGTGCATAGACATCCCCCGTTGCTGGGTTGACGAAATTTCTCAACATCGAGTCATGGCTTTTCCTTCATCTGGAAAGAAAAAAATTAAATTAGGGCTTCGTGGATTCCTAACCTTCGTTTTCAAGCCTTCGAATCCTGAGCAGCCTAATCTTAATAGAAGAGGTACCCTTTCGAAAATGAATTTAAGATGACATATAAATCAGCACGATAAATCCAAAAACCTTCGCTGTGAATGCAAACGCTTTTGACACAGGAACGCCGTTTTTCAAGATCTCAATAGAAGTCTCGAAGAACATTTCCCAAGGAACAGCGCCATCAGGGTTCTCAGACTAGTCCTGAAATCCGAGAGATATCTAAATGGAGGCAATAATTCCGTCGTGACACTGTGCTTCTGGAAGCTCTTCATTGGTTTCATATTGGCCAATCTCTTGACTTCTACTGGATGAAACGCTGCTGCTGAACAAAGACTTTCTCTTTGCACTCAGCATCACCTAATGTGAATGCTAGCGCGGCAAAGCCTTCAATTTATAACGTTAAAAAGGAATGTATTTTGTTTAGAACTGCAGCTATCATAGAAATATTAACAGCGCAGACAGAATACCCCTCTTCCCTGTTTGCTGTAATTTGTTCATCTTCATGCGTTTTCAGCGCCTTTCGTCATCCACAGTGTTGGATGTCAAATTTCTCGTCATTTAGTCAATATGGCACTCATAGAAAATGTTGGTTCTATTTGGATTATGATGTTATATATACTTTGCCGCGAGGCGTCCTAAGGAACAGCATTTCGCCTGACAAGTATGCGCAAATCATGGAGTATGAATTATTGTAAGTAACCAAATAGTTCCGTCGAAACGAAAAACAATCTCTTGTGCATGCTTTCCATAAGATGATCTTTCGTAACTGCGACTTGTCGCCAACTTGCTGCTAACTTAAGGAATGATTTCCACCGAACTTTGTAATTTCATCAAGTCTGAAAGTATCGAAACATTTCGCAACATTGCAATGGTTGTTTGCATGAATCTCAAAGACTTCCAAAAACTAGGTGACTAAAGAATGCTGCTAATGGGGTTTATTAATGTATGGTTCGTTTCGTAGAGTAAGATAGTGGAAAGTTTGATTGCGATCGTTTATAGGACGAAGTTATGCTCATACAGTATAAAAATTCATTAGTGTAAGGTAAGGACATTAAATGGATGTAAATTGATGATTTCAGACGGGAAACTATCAGCTGTTCCGCTCTCACAAATGAGGCATTCTCATCTTACGTTACTCGAAAATATTTATTTTCTGCTTACTTATTATGCAATATGAAAGTAACTAATTTCAAAGTTTGATTTGTCAAAAACGTCCGTTTTTCAATGATCACAGTGCTTCGCTCAGATTGCTTTTAGAAAATTGCATTGATTAAGCTGAACTAAACCAGGTTTTCTGCCTGGATGCGACTGAGAACCAATTAGGCAGTGAACATCGGCTCAGCTCAAAAACGCTCAAATAGGCATATTTGAAGGTGTGGCGCTTTGTCGAGCGCTAGCACATTCCTGTCAAACGGTCATAGCGTTTGGTACTGGGATATCCAACAGAATTAAATGCTACGCTTTTTTCCAGCTGTCAAAATGTTTGCGTAAGCGCTCCTCTTCGGCAACCTGTATCCCCGTTTCCAGCTCCAATCCTCTTACATGTTTTCATTAAGTTGGCACGTGCCATTAGCGTATGGAAAATCCATTGTCGGCCGAATTTTCGTCCCAATAGGTGATCCCGAAATGCTACTGCTATATACTGCATCCTTATGAAGATTTTCGTGTTTGTCCACATGCGAACAGGTCCCTCTAGGATGAGGATCGATTTTCGGATGAGGATCGATTACGAATTGTTGCAAACGCTGGAGGTCTATAAGTTGCATGTGGGTAATTGAGATCTTGTACATTTGTTATACACGTTATGTGCACATCAGTGGAGAAATATACTGCCAGGAGGAGATAGATTAAATCGCGTTTCATTATCAGATGTTAGCCTTTAAGATGTTCTGGCTCTTATAGATGACAATTTTCAGTGGCACTATTCCATTCTACGAATAACGAACTGGAAATTCGATGAAGAGCAAAGTTGTTGTCGCTGTTGGAAATTTGACATAGATTGCGCTATCATTATTTCTTTTAAAGGGTTTCTTGACAAATTATTGAATCAATATTCTTTATAATCTCGTCATATCAGCGGTAATTCGAGCAAAAATCATTTGTATCATAAACACGAAAAAATCGCTTCGCCCCGTGATGCATTTTTTGATTTTTTAATTTTTTCCTTCCTTATCGATCGCCAGATCACTTCTCTTTGGCTTCATTCCGCGATGTTCATCGAAAACCGTTGCTTTTTTTGTGGCTGTGCGATCGTTGCCATTCTACCCACAGCTCGCTTCTGCTCGTTTCATGCGACGTTTCAGCAGTCCGTTCACAGTTGCGTCATTCCCAACCTATCACTCACTATATTCGCTTCCCGTATTTCCGTTAATTTGATTCGTATTTCTTGTTGGGTGAGCATCGATATGATGTTGGTCTCATAATTTAAAAGTTCTGGTTCTCTTTTATTCACTGTGATCAAAACTACGATAATGTTCGTCTGATGTGCGTTCTGTTCACAAATCTATGAAAAAAACGAATATGATTTCTCCAAAAGTAAATCCATCATTTCCTGCGTGGGACATTCACACTGATCGTTTCACAGGGGTTCTTATCCTAGGCAACAGTGTTGTTGTCGTCCCTGGAATCGGCTTAACACAGTCGAGCTGGAATCCTTGTGCGTTTTGGTTAAGCCGACTGCCAATACGTCACCTCTCGCTGTGCTAGTCATGTGAATCGCTTTCGAGCCTTTTCCCAAACAACTGCACGGGTTTTTTACAGCACACAATCACGTTCGTTAACGATGTGACGCAACTGTTTGTTGCATAATGGCAGTATTGTTTCGTACAATTTGCGTGCACAGTTGCTTTCTCTATAGAGCAAGTCGCATTTGTGCATCCATCCTCTTTTTTCATGGCGATTTACAATTACCATCCGAAAGGGATCATATACGCTGATGAAATACGTATTTAAAATATGGAAACATGACTTGCTCCAAAGCAACAGTATTTGAGAAGCAGTGTGGGTCGTGATACAAATCTCGAAGAGGAAGCGCTGAGTTCTCCTTCGGCTGAGGTCAAAAAACAGCGTGCGTTAGCTCGTTCATTATAATAGTTCGGATGGAAACTAAACGAAGTGGAGAAGTGAAAGAGCAGTCCGCATAAATTGGAAGCTTCGCTATTTCTTGTCATAAAACGTTACCCGCAAAATGCTTCACCAAATCATCTCGTTCCTGTTTTCATTCGCACTCCGCTCGCAATGAGCAATTGCAGCCACGGAATGGTGAGGGCACCAAGTGCCACTTGAACACGGTGCCGATGAAAGCAGTTAACATTTAGTTCAAGTAACGAACTTCACTGGTCTGATCAACGGTCAGATTTATTCCGACCGCGAAAAGAAAATCCCAAATCGTTTCTTCGTAACTGCCCGTCGCTTTTTCCCTCATCCGCCGTTCGCTTCCTTTCAACATGGGTCGTATGACACAACTTTTGCAAAACAGGGTGTGTGTCAGTCCTATGCTGAAAACTTGTTCAGACGCCATGAGCAAGAATATATACTACAGGCGCTGCCTGTACATTTCAGTTCAGGCAACACAAGATTTTAGGCACCAGTGTCGCCGAAGTCATTAGCTTATATTTGCAGCAGCGGACCTCTGCTTTATGCGGCCTCTCAGTCACTTGATTGGAGCAGTCTTCCTATCCACCTGCAGAATGATAATATTTCAGATTGAGAAATATCAAGACGAGTCACGGTTTCCGAGAAATCACAGATTATTGAAGAATGGTTACAATAATCTTGCTGATGTTTCTTCGCCTTAAACAGTTCTTTTCATATACTCTTAGTATGGTTTTTCGCTGTCTGACAAAGCTGTCTTCGATTTCTGTTGTAACTCGTTTTTCTGTCAGCTGCTATTATTTTGGATATCTATCTTATGATAGTGCTTTTTTTAAAGAGCGTTGAACCCTGTATTGCTTTTCTACCCTTAATTTATCTCCGAAAGATCCACAAACGCTTTCGTCTTTGAAACTCAACCAGATGGTTCGTAATCTGGCAACAAGACAATGGGTTAAGGCTTTTTTTTACTAAGCTCAGTAAAATAAATGCCACTAAGGTGGAGGCGATAGCACGACGGCAGTTTGGGACGTCGCTCCGAAAGCGTTTCTGCACGAATAGTGTGCTCCGTCCGCACCAACCAGCGCGATGCACTCCCAACATCTGAGACACTGCGGTCAGCTAAGCTTTCTGAATCGACCGCAGCTAAGACGATATCTCATTATAGATACGGCACCTCACATAGATAGACTGGAGGTTCGAAACAAAGAGTGCATCTCACGTGAAAAACGGGAAGCACATTAATTTTTGGAAGCAAACATCCTGTCGCTTTATACCCTTCGATCCTTTCTCCCAGGCATTTGTAGGGAGTTAAGTCTACCTAACGGTCATCGCTTCTCCGATGTGCACTTGATCACTTGATCACTCCTGAATTTTCAATTGTATTTAGTCTGAGTGCTCAGGAAACGAGACAAAATGCGCGCAAACGGTGCAAATTTATTCATCAGTTTGGAGATGAATGAACGGCACTTACGCATTGGCGTTCTTATATCAGCGATTTAGGAAGGAGAAAAGACGGCGACGGAACAGAAGAATAGGACAGTGGAATACAAATGGGCGTTTAAAATACGAAATAGTAAGCTTACATGAAAAGCGTCATATGCAGAATAAGATAATAATGCATAAAGCCGATGATGGTAGAGGCAATGATCAAAATGGTCGCTTTATTGCGGAACATGTTTTCACCATTGTTTGCCAGAGTTCGTCTTAGGGCTCGCTTGAAAAGTCTCTTTTGTGCTGCAAAGTCGTGTTGTGCATTCGTACACTGTGATGCCTTGGTTCAGTATTGCATACAGACAACGGGATCGGGAGGCTTCGAGTAGGTGACAGTGGGGGACATTCGCGTTCCACGAACACACTTTACTAGTATCGCAGAAGCACGCACATACACTTGATATTGCTCGCATTAACGCAGCTTGTCGACGCACATGCAAATTCAACGTGGTACGTGATCGACTGATTTGCTCGTTTCACACATGCATCCGCTGCATTTGGCAGCATTACTCATACGCCGCGTCACTTGCCTTAAACATGGTTCGCGTTTTGCACTTACTTCGTACTGAATTTTTGTCCGTTATAAGAACATTTCAGTCCATGGGTCTTATCGAATGATTTGAATGCTGTGCAGATAAACTGCTTATGTTGAATAGAGACATCTCCTGCGGGTTTCCCATGCTTCCTAAAGTTCGAGATTTGAGTTGCATGTTTAGGTCCCGTTAATATTTTTGAATCTTTTAACATCACGGTCTCATGAGTTTCGAATTATTGAATAGACCATGCGAATGTTATCTGTGAAGTTGCCTACCAATATGAGTTGTGTCCCCAAATCGGGCTCTTCATTTTTTTCTGCGCCCAAGTGGTGAGAAAGGGTCTCTCGTGGTCGTTGAGAAAATAACCGTTGACTTGTAGCTCAGCAGTTCCAAGGCTGCAGCACTATGCATAGCTGTTTATCTTCTTTTGAATTTTGCAAAGGTACATTGAGCCACATTGGGCAAAACATTGTTTACTCACTTGTAGCGCACTGATGCGCATTTGCAGAGCAAACAGCAACGTTTTTCATTGTTTGTTTACCTGTGAAACTCGCCTTCTCAGCGAATCTGAAGATAGTGATAACAGGCAAAATGGAAGATGCGATCGATTTCAGAACATATATCCATTAGAAGGCCCTAAGTCTGCTGAACAAAAGAAACCCCCCTTTCACTTGGAATTTATGGCTTTGCTCAGATCAGGGACCTTTAAGTTGGTGCCATTTTGTGGCTTTGACATGCATTAAGTGGGACAATTGTTCGAATTCAATTAATCGTTGTTAACTGCGGTTTGATATTAAAATAGACGGCTGCTTTCTCTACTGAACTGCTATAAAAAAGTTGCTTTGTTAGTGCAAATTCACGCGCCACAGAGATATCATGAGCACTGTGTCTGCCCACAGATATTTGTAAGTTAACTTAATGTCCAAGAGGAGAATTGATGAAGTGTTCGACTGCAGCAAAAACTGTCGTTGCTGGTAATTTACGGAGCATTTGCTTACACCAACGCGCACTGTCCGTCAAAATGGATGATAATTCCCGTCATCACTGTGACGCGAAAAAAATGAAGTTGGGTGCGCAACCGTGCGTCATTTCGATGCTTGAGCAGGCGCCTCACATCATTTTCTTTTTTTTTTTTTTTAATGAATCAGGGATCATTTGCTGGTCATTATTGAGGATGCACGACAGGATGGGACCGCCTGATGAGTTGTCAACCCATATTGCAGTTTCCTGACACCTATTCTTCATCATTTCTTTAATGAGAATAGTAGTAGTATCGATTCGGAATAATGTTATTCTTATATGCTGTTTCCCGAACGGATGCCCAGAATTTTCAAGCTTGCGTCAAAGTCACTGCGTTTATAAATTAAAGCTCATTTTGAGTGTTGTTTTGCAACTTCACACTTGCTGCATCTTTCAAGGTCGTGCCAGGTCCTGCGTTTTTAGTGAACACTCATAAAGGTAGAGTTTGTTTGTTTCGATCCTGCGCTATATCATCTCCTTCAGCTGAGGTAATCATGGCTGAGAACCTTTCTTTAGAATGCCGCGCAATCCTTTATTATGTTGGGACAGGCGTGCTATCCCAGCTTAAATTATAATAGGCTGTCAGTAGCAAGGATAGCTTCTGCTACGGCTGTGTGATTAAAGCTCAAGTTTACGACACTTTGTGTGCTTAACTACTAGTTTTGGTTGCAGAACACTTTGTGCATGAAGACGAGACTGATTTAGGTAACTTCGCTGATTTCGATGAAACGACGCAGCCACACATCTTATGTTCTATTCAACCTTATCTTCTCGAAACTTCATCATTACCTTCAGCTTTTAACAGTGGTTTCCTTTAGCCTCTAAAGCTTTGTCAATCCTTCTTTTTCCTCGTATGAATCTCATTTTAGAAGCGGCCCGTCGTTGCTTTATCATACTGAGCAATGTATAAAAAGATCTACCCTGATATAACTCTATAAATGCTAAAAATATGTTGGTAAACAACGCTGCGTTTTTTTTTTTTTCTTTTTCGGCTGCTTTGCACGGTAAGGGGAACGTTAGAATTGCGGGAGCGCTTATGAATTCGATGTGAGCGGCGATCGCTGTTTTTGTTGCCCACACGCGAACTTTGTTTGTTTTTGTAGAGGAGTAAACTTACGTAATACACAGCAGTGAAAATGCTCAATCACTTAGCACTCGGTGTTCTTCGAAAACAACGGGTACCACTGCTGTAGAATAAAAAATAAAACTTTCTCTTGCTTCACTTTTGCGGTTCACTTCGATTCCACGCTTTTAATATCGTCCATGAAGGTCGAGGAAAACCACCTCACCACGGAAGTCGAGTTGTTATCGGATAAGCGTTCTTTCGAGAACACTAAGAAAAAAGTCATTGTTTGCCCTTTGTATCTCTTTTCTGTTCGTTTGCCTCGTTTCTTTGAAACGACTTGTGAAATTTCACTATACCATGCATGCTCAAACGCGAATCACGTTGAGCAGGCGCTCTGTTGCAATAAACTTTAGGTAGTACCACGCGTAGAAGAAAGTGACTTACCTAGTGGTGGATTCGCCGCCAGTGTAACTTTGCTGCTTGTGAAAGTAGCCAAATTGTTTTGTTGCCGATGGGATGTTTTTGAGGTGCTGCTGGAGAGGTGCATCGTTGGGTTTTGTTGGCACGCAGGGTACTCGGTACGTCGGACAACCATCACACTGCTCTGTTGCAAGTCGAGCTCCTCGCTCTGCTAGCCTCTTTTATTTGCACTGCTCGTACGAGCCAACAGTGGGCGCTTCAATGCATTGCGTTAGCCAGCTGTTCTTCGCATACAAGCTTTCAACTATTGTACGTCCAGCAATGCACAAGGCCTTTGACTTCATCGATTAAGCATATTCACAGATTTCTTATCATTTGTTGTTGCAAGGAACATTTACTGCCACCATTGTTTTCTGTTAATTTCGAGTGATGCAGCTAATCTTTTCGAAATTTTAGGCTGCACGGCACTGTTGTACTCTGACCACGTGCCTCCGTATGCATATATTTGTATTTAATGGATGCATCACACGATATGTAAGTAGTCGCGATAGCTTTATTTCTGTTTTATGCACATTCAGTGAAGTGATTTCGAAAAGGATTACAAAGCAGCTGCGGCGCCCATATGAATCAAAAGCGTCAGAGCTAAATTTGGGGGGAAGGAGATGGGGAACTGAGTGAGGGTAGCAGGCATTATCTCTCCTTACTCCGAAATGGAAGGAAGACGAGAGGACGAGAATTTAGAGCATAGTTTTCTTTTTTTTCAACACGTTCCCTTGGATATAATGCACATGTATTTTTTATTGTTACCGCTAAACCACCCGAAATGCTACTCAGTATGTACCTGGCCGCTGTTTGCGCTCAAGCCTAGCTGGCAAATACGCTGCTGTTCTCGACATCGCCTGTGCTTATGACAAATGTAGATGCAACTTGGCGTCCAGGCAAGAGAAGATTCGTCGTTGAAGATGTTTTCTCAGTCTTTTCATTTCACCTTCATCAAACTTTGATAGATCGGCATGCTCATTTTCCTTAATGTTTACCGGAGATTTGTCGCCACATGCCGAAATTTGTGAATGTGGATTTCCAGATGCTCAGTAGATGATTCTTGAACAATCCAACCAAGGAGAGAAATTTTCGATAAATGTGTTTGAAGGCGATCGAGGTTCTGAAAGCTCAGATAGTTTTGTTTCCTGATTGTTTTCTTGATTTTCTCAACCAAAGCACTTTTCATTCACACTGTTTAGCAGATCTGCAGTGGCGAAGATTTATAATAGTGCTTTCCTAGCAGAATCTAGATAGAAGGGGAGCGAATGTTGCAGCTTGTTGAATGTGTCTTACGAGCTTCCACAGACGTCGATAAAGGCTTTTGCTGGAAAGCTTCTAAAAGGTGTATAGCCAGTTATGAAAAAGCTTAATTTGGATGGAAGTACACAGCTATAAAGAAGTCGAAAAAGACGTCGAATGTATACGTGGCGTATTTCTTTAATTTCATATTAATGCATTTTTAGAAACGCAACGGAGAATTTTTGTTTTTCAGTTCAGTGTGAGCGTTGTCGTCAACATAATGGCCTGAACTCAGAATGGAAATGTTGTCATGCAGAAAACACTTCCGTTCTTGAAAGCTTTTCTGTATTTCCATTCAAACTGTCAGCAACCGCAACCTCGTACTTCGATGTAATCATTTGAGCGACATGCAGTTTATCAATATGAGGTTTTTGTTTGACTGGTCCTTGTTGCGAAGTGCTCGTTTAAACGCTTTTGCTAGCTAAGGATGCATTTCTTCAACCATGGTGGACTGAAATAGGCAAACTGAAAAGGTTGCTTCTTTTGTTGATGGTTTTCCTACTTCGTTCTAGGAACCAGATGACCACTGTTGTCCTAATATGCATTTCATGTGTTCTTATGTTCGTCCGCAATCCATATAGTTCTGAAGCAGCTGACCTACAGAGAAAAATTTGTCACCATTTATTCGGATCCTCTTTAATTCCATTTCGTGATATGTTTGCCTTAGGAAAGTGGTGGAATCATTCCGAGATAAGTCATTTTTTTGCATATTTCGATGACCTGACTCTTTGAAGCTGCACACGAGGAGATTAAGGCTCTCAAATTGCTAAAATCGTTATTTCGTGGAGGGTGACTTCCCGTCGCGATTAAATTAGCTGACGAGCGCTTAGTTTGATCCGTATAGAAATAAGTCCATCTTCATGCATAACTAGCAGCTTTCAGTGAATAGAAAGCTATAATAGAAATGTGCGTTGAGGTCCAATTAGAAATTATGAGGTTAAAACTGATGTTAGGAGGATATGAATTATTCACTAAGTGATTAACGACAGAGCGTCCGCTATTTCGCATTGGAAAACAGAATGTAATCTTCAGATGTAGTGAGTGAGCTTCGAATGCGGCAACATTTGAATGACATAATTTCCAGCCAACAGATGTGTTTTATAATGAATGCCTACTGTTATTCCGATGCAAAAATGAAGTGTACATTGAAGTCCTTCGCTTCTCCCACTCAATCCTCAGATGAATGGGTCTGTTCGTTGCAACCACGCTTCAGCGGTGAATCCTCATTCCAGTCCTTGTTTTTTCTGGTATTTGTCGAAGTATGATTTAGGAGGCAATCGGGATCGGATCGCCATACATGAAGATCCGATCCCGATTGCCTCCTAAATCATACTACTCATTGGTGGTATTTGTTAAATGCATTATTTCAGTAAATTGGGACGAGACGTAAATTCGTTACCTACTTTGTCATTGAGAACAAGATTTCGCAGAAACTTTCAAGAGAGCGTTTGGCGCGCCAACACTCCCTGTACTACTCACTTGTAATAAAGCGATAAATATAATTGGGTGAGACAGACAGTGTTAGCGAGTCAAACGCTCTTTTAAAAGTAAATGTGCGTTGATGGGAGCACATGCCAAAATATCCCTTCCGTCTGAAAAACTGGAAAACTCACCCAACGGTTTTAATGACCGAAATTTTATGACTGGAATTTTTCAGGTGGATAGTTGAAAGAGGTTAGTTTTGTTTAGGCGCGAATGTACCATTGCTGAACGATGCCTTCTCTCCCACTTTTCTTAGCAGCGCCAAAACGGAACTATGACGCTTCTATGCGTTAGTCTCTTCATATCAGTTCATTCGCCGTGCTTGTAGTTTGCAGTGATTTCGGGGTTAAATTGCAGTGGTGAGGTGGCTGCTTTAAACCGCTCCTGAAATTCCGTTGAACGCAACCACGTTGAGTAGACCTTCTCTCTGTTGAACACATTCTCCTATATAGTGCGACCGGTTCCTTCTAGATGGTGAAATAATTTCGGTGTATCACTTTTTTCCCTTGGCATCTCTTTAGACCCTCTTCTGCTTATTGCCAAGGAAGCGTTTCTCATTCGCTCCCTACCTATAAGTTGTAAAGCTCGGTCAGTGGGAGTGACCCGTTCAAAAAATCCCTCATCCAATGATTTGGCTACCAACCACGCAAAAATCAAAAACAAATGGCATTTTCTGATTTGGTGATCGCATATCACAAATCTATAGACTCAACGACGAATCATTCCAAATATGTGACCATAAATCGATTGTTTTTCATCGGACATGGAAAACCTCCTGTTTAAATTATGCGTCACAATAGAAGTTAGCAAGTTGGTCGAAAATTGGAAGCGCGACGCTGCAGTGCTTTGCATGGAAACGAGTGAGAATTTCCGAGTTCTTTTGACCACTGTTTCTGTTACTAACGAATCTGAGCAACGAATGCTTTGTACAACTGTCACTCGCGCTCTATTTGCAGTGTATATTTCTTCTCATAGTGTCAGTTGAAGACGAGAATTAATATTGACAAAGCTTCGAAAAAAATGCTTGGATAAGTAAGTGAAAATTTACTTTCCCATTGGATAATTCAGTGAAAATTTACTCTCTCAATAGGGATTTTAGCAACAGACGTCGCATAGTTGTAAAAAAGATCAGCAGCAGCGGGATCAATGACAGTGAAAAGATGGGCAACAATGGTGTTCTCATTAACGACGAACACTTTTGTTGCATCACTACTGCACTTTCCACTTTCGTTTTCTTGTAGCCTACGAGGACGTCAACACTGCTCATCAGTTGAATGTTTAGTAAAAGCATTCATAAAAGTTGACAATGTATACGCACTTTTAGATGGAGAGAATATACCATGGGGTAACGTTCCCCGCTGAGTTCGGCTAAAGGAACCCGAAGTGGGGTTGATTCTTCCCTTTTTCAGTTCGGGCTTCTCTTCAATTTTCTGTTGCTCATTTCTTACCCAGCTGACCAAATTGATTCCCGAGAGGGACCTCATGGCACACACCGTCGCTTTGCAAAGTGTGTTCTCGCACTGCACTTCGCTTTTTTCCCCTCGCCCTTTCTCATCAAAATCTTACTCATCAGTTCTGCTTCCTCTCCCACCCTCCTCCTCCCCCCATGAACCCCTCTAACCTACCCGTTAAATTGCTCCTCAAACGTTTTCGCTGAGCCATAAAGCTGATTTTTTAACTACTCTTCTTCCTCCGTCATTCATGTCAAGGTTGTCCTGTGATAACGCATTGCTCAGAACTGCTGCGCATATGTGCTTCGGAAATGCCGCATTTGGTATTCAAAAAACCTTGTGTACTGAGATGGCCGTGAGTTTGACTTTTTACTGTTCTTCTTAACATTCATCATTCATTGGGAAGTAAAAAAAAATGTGCAGTAGGTTTCACGATACATTTTGAAGGAGGCTGCCTACTTCATTTTCAGTGGCTTATGAAAGCGAGCAATGCCTAAGGTGAGAGAAAAAATCTTTACGGCCACAACGTTGACCAAAGATAACCACTACATCATAAAATATCGAGACGGTAAATGTTTGACCTTAGATGGCAAATGATCAGCCCGTCTGTGTGAGCTTCTTGATGTTCGGAGAGCCACAGCCCTAAACTGAATTGTTGTGTCATTTAATGATTATTGGAACAACATGCCTATTGCGCGTCGTGAATAGCGTCCTCTTTGCGACGATCGACTAGTGTTCGCCACATTTTTGGCCAGTCGGGATTCAGAATTGTCTGCGTTCTTGAGAAATCATTGCCATTTTGGAACATATTAGCGTAATCAGGTTCATTTCCGTTATTCTCTTGAACCATGTGCGCCGCAGTGATAATTAATAACATCGACATTTCAATATTCTATTTTCATTGCTCTGCCTTGCCTTGCCTTCCACCTTTTCGTTGACTATTTCCTGTCACCCGTGACTTGACCGTGAACAACTGTAATTTAGGTCAGTGAGTAAGTGAGGAATTTATGACCTTGGCTTCTCTGATACCACAACGCTTTACGACCTGCTAAGATTTTCACCTATCTTTGTTTCCAGTTTGTGGTGATTGAGCTGGTTTCACGAATTCATCCGATCCTTGCTCCCTTTGTTGTATGGCGTTCGCAGAGTAGGCATTGAGTCGCAGTTGATAAAAGGGAAACAGGGATGGGCAGATCAGAATTGATGGCATTTTTTTCTTGCGTGAGGTGACAGTTGAAGAGGTTTTGCTGCTAGAGAAGTTCATCCCTATGTTGTACAAAACAAACTCTGCTTTGAGCATGCCGCAACTTGGTTTGGTTCATAGATCGACTGAGTGATCCTGTCGCACAGTTCTCGTCTAGTGAGAAGAAAAAATAGGGGTACTGGAGTGCGCATGGTAGGTGACGATGAACGTGTATTTCGTTTCACTTTCTTGATACGTTTTCGTCAGAGGGAAGTTTTCCTCATCACACGTCACATTTCGAGAACTAATGTGTGCACGTTTTGCGTGCGTTTATTTGTAGGGGATTAGCAAGAGCATAATGTTCAAAACCGTGCAGTCCTCATATTAGGTCTCTGTTGAGGTACTTCTTCATCTTGTTTATTGTTTTTGGTTTTCTTCAGGAATTTAGTCCGCTGTGTTATAAAGACGTGCTGCAAACAACCAATTAGAAGTGGTATGGATGCGATACACAAAATTGTCTCCCGAAAATTGACGGATCGTTCCCAGAAGTGGCATTCCAAGCGCTTGGTTGCTGAGGAAAACTGCAAGGACAGTGGCGATATAGCAAACGAAGAATGGAATGTGCATATGTCGAATTTCAATCCTAACTTTGACATGTGCGTAGAGTTTCCTGCATTTTGTGATGATAGAATTAGCAAACTGTGCATTGTGCGCATTTGTCATCTCGAACTGTTTGATGGGACAGGGCAAGAGAGTGTTAGCTGATTGCGGATGGAAAGTGTGGCCATCAAAAGGCTATGAAACGGACTGCTGCAGTGAAGCTGGTGCAAATCGTGACAGTCAACATTTATGCCTAGATAATTTTGATGATTTCCACGTTTTATCTCACTGTGTTCCTCATTGCAAGAAGCAGCGTTAAAGCTGTTGGACATTTTCTGAAATACTTCCGCTGTTATTTAATTAAGTCAATTCACCTTATACGGATCTGCTTCATTGACGCTTTTTTTAGTTCGTTTGTAAATCCATTTTAGAATCCATAGAGGAGAATTGCCAACTTTGCTGGTCATCCGTATTCAGCACCATTATTATTCTACGATCGTTCAGGCCCAGCTGCGATGTGCGGTGTAACATGGACTCGTGTGGCTCAGATTCGCTTAACGTAGACGAATCCATGGCGTCTCCGTCTCGAGATAGTGCTTCTGGGGATGAACACCCCCGAAAGCTGAGTACAGGTGAGCTCAGCGGAACTGACGTCTCGAAATATGGACGGGAGCGACCACTGCAAAAGGTTTATCCTTGGGTTTCTGCCCTTGGTTATGGGCGATTCGCACAGTGCATGATAGTTACGGGCTGTAAGAATTTGTAGCTGCCTACAGGGCACCTTGATATTTCGTTCCGATGGCCATAAGCAGGTGATCAAATTATTTCGGTTTCCTTATTTCGACTCTCCTTGTGACGTGTTCGGATGCTCCATTACTTGACTTTCCCTTGAACCAATTCATAAGACTGCCTCAGCTTAATTTCAAGTCACTCGTTGTCAGTGAAATATGGTCCTTTTGTGTGTGTTTTAGGCCGACGCACATCTAATTAAAAGGTCATTAGAGTAGCATGATATAACGTAGTTGTGTTCAGAAATCTTGATATCGCCTGCGGATGAAATCCTGATGAAACCGCGAGATCAGTCTATCACAACATGTTGAGAGAGGAAACAAAACTGTTTTTTCTGCCCTCGCAATCCGCTTAGAGAAATAACGGCTTTTTTGATCGGATCGATGCTGGGTGGTGGCGCATGCGTGAAAAGCAAGCATAGTTGCGCTCACATGTTCGACAGCAGCAAGCCTAAATTCGAGTACGTTTTTTCCTGGCAGTGCCATTGCTACTTCCCTTGCTTTCCATCAGGTGCATAAACATTTTGCATCTGCTGAACAATGGGATCTCAGCAATAGGTACAGTTACTCGCAGACATCAAACTTCTTGACAAAGAGCAGTTGCACTTTCGTTATTATGGGTGTGTTGAACAATATTTGTGATTCGGTGTTTGAACGTACGATTCTTAGCCTTCAGAATGAGTGTTTTGCTTCCATTAAGGCATTGAAAATTGCTCAATAAAGTACACAAAAAAACTGGATTGGTGTGAAAGCCTGCGCGGGAATCGCAACAGTCTTTTTACATTTATTGTAATCAAACACAATTCAGGTATCCAGTGCTATGCGTATGAAATTTTCCCTTTCAAATCCATTCTCGAACAGTCAGAAGAATGTGGCTCCAAGCTGTAACGCAGGCATTGAGGAGACCAGCAATTGTGACAAGGAAAGGGGGAGCAGCGCACGAAGCGATGCCAAAAAAGCCGCAAAAGAAAAACTGAGAAGAAAGAAGGTACAAATTCATCACTTTAGCTCCCTTCGCCTAGGATGTTTTCTTCATTCACAGAGATGAATATGTGGATGAAAATTTCACGAAAATGCTATATGTCAGATGAAACAAAATTTCGATCTGTACAGGGTCTCCTGGTGCGTTTTTGATGGTGAAGCTGCTGCCCGTTTAAGTCGTCTTAAGATGAACCAAATGTCAGATTATCTCTGTAGGCGCTAGTGCAAACGCTTACTTTTCGTAAAAGTTCTGTTCCTCATAGTTTAACCTACAATGCGATATTACTATTTCATAAAATTGCGGTGGATTAGCAATGTCCGATAAGTGCCAAGCTTGACGTGCAGCTGCGTTGAAATGCAGCTGGGTCAATATAGCAGGTGCCGTTGAAGTCTGAAAAGTGTGTTTGCGCCAGACACGCTGACATGCATGAATCAGTGCAGCTACTTTGAGATGTTTTAAAAGTCGTTCCGGCTGCAGTGGGTTCGATTCAAGAACGCTTCGAGAGGTGACTCCAGTGACGTTCCATTGTTTTCGGAAAAGTAACTAGCAGTGGTGAGGAATGGAGGAGCGGAGGGCACGAAGTACTCGCGCTGCCCACTCTTATTACTACGGGAACAACGAAAAGTGGAAACAAGAGATCATCGTTTCTGGAAAAAGAGAGTTCAACAAAAATAGAGTTCAACATTGTAATTCTTCACAATTTTTATGGCATGTGGAGTACGTGAGGAAAGTGGCCAGATGTCACCAGAAGCTCAGAAGAGTGGGATAGGATCAGTTCAACGAGTAGCCAATTTCTGAACCGAGAAAAATTTCGGAGCACGAACCGTATTCTACCTAACATCTGGGCTTTCGATCAGCGCCGTTGGAATCCATGCAAATTCAACGTCTGTTAAGTGCGACAACAGCAGCAATGAATGCCGAAACGTTCAGTTGGCCTGTTCACGTCTTTTGAAGGATTTTTTTTTCAAGCGCGAGGAGTCAGAATGTTTGAAGCTATGCGGTCAGATTCCGTCAAAAGTCATTTCCCGTTTCTGGACTCTTTCGAGACGAGCGAACGGAACTCCGCTGTCTACAGTATTCTTCTCAACAGTTCCGAAAATTAACGTCTTAAGTTATTTGTAAGAAGGAGCGCACATCTTATGAGTTTTCCGAGGATCAAATACGATAAGCTTCGAGAGAATTTTCCAGTGGTGCAGCATTGTATAGAACGACTCACTCAAGCTTCGGCTTGACGACTTTATATTGGATATTTATGAGAGTTTTTGTGAGTTATACTACATATCTTCTTGCTTCCAACTCTCAGAAATGAAAATAACTTGCATATAATTGCACGTCATCTGTTCATATGACCACTGTTCCGTTCTCCATTTAACGATGTGTTTTCGTGACCAGGAGGATAAGAAACAAACTGAGACACCGAAGACGATGGGAAGGGAAAGGAGAGAGGGCGAAACATAGTGGGAATTGATAGAGATGATTTTTGTTGACGTGTCATGTGGCTTACAGAGGTACCTGTTTTATGTGGTCAGGTAATAGGTTACTAAGCTGGAGGTGTTTCCTTTCATCGGGAACATGTTTTCACCAAATTAAGGAATATGTCAGACGTGTCCCCGTCTCATAGGTCTTTATTTCAGGTTGAACGAAGTTCTTTTTGCTAAATTCACGTTGTTCCCAAGTTCGAATAAACGAGTCCGTACTGGAAGTTTTCTGTTGAAAACGTGATGAAAACGTAGGATTTCTAGATGCATTGTGGTGCAAAGTTGTGCGAGAGTTCCAACACCTCGAGCAGTCGCAATGTAACCTTGTAATTTGGCGCGCCTCGGCTTCTCCGTCCTCGTCACATTTCACTATCACATTCGCACTTTTCCCTTGGCCGAAACGTTTTCCCGTTGAAATTACGTGGTTAAAGTAAGAGCAGGGTTCACGCACAATTTGACTTCTTCTTACTTCAGCGTTTTATTTGTAGTTCTGTCAAACGCTACCGCTTTGTTTGTTGACTGCCTGTGGGAAAGTTTCTGTGTAAATTATTGGTGTCAGCTCCCTTCCAACTCCAGTCGATCCCCTTTTGCGCTATGCTTTCTGATTATGACAATTGTGCTTTCACATCTTCTTTTGCTAATAAATTGCGATTTTTATACCGTGTTTCCCTTCAGCATATTCTGTTCATACATGCTGCTCACGCACTTTCTTCAATCTTCCCACGACCATACTGTGAATTTTTTCAGCTCATGAAAACAAGACTAACTCTCTTGACATCCGTCACAAAAATGAGGAAATCCACAGAAAACGTGATGGAGACTACGTAATCCCCAGGAAGGATCTTAGCTCCAGAAAATCTCATCAAAGTGTAGTTAATTTTTGCGGGTGAGAGACATCGACGACTAACTGGGCATGTCTGTGAGTTATGAGCTATCGCGGAAGGAGAGGAAGATGACACTGAATTCCGAATACTAATTGGCACGCCATTTGATCGAAGCAGCGCCTATATTAAGTGCATGTGTTCTAGAAAAGGAAAGGAAACTTAAGTCGTTCCTTATGTCCTATCGAGTCTCGTACCAGCTTTATCCTAATTTCATTCTACAACTCCAAAATGCCTCCTGTGTAAAAACTCTTTAAACGCCGCACCTTCCGCCGAAGTGTGTCAATTCAGTTGAATAAAAGACAATAGAAAAGCGGGGTTGCCAGGAGGATAGGATAGGATCAGTGACTGCCGACAGAAGGTGGATGGAGGCGTTTTCAACTCCATTCAGATCATCTATGATGGCCAATAAATTAAGTTAGGAAACTTCGCCTCCTGCTATGCAGGTTGTATATATGAACGATATTGTAACACTAGCATTTCCTTTGTACAAAATGATCCACGAGAGACTGAATCTGCTGTAATGCGTAAGTGTTGCTGAAAACTTCTTTCCTTTTGCGACTGCATAGAAATGACAGAAGAGAGGTCAAGAAATCCGAATTTGCACTTTTAATGCAGAGCTTCTGGTAAACACCTAGATGAAAATAAACCTTAAGAATGAGCTGTATGGAGATTTTCCTATGCCGTGCAGTTGCACAAAGTTTTGGAAAAGTCCGGAGTTGGACTGTAATTCTCACTTTGCGATACTCATTCCGCATACCCATAACTACGTGGAGACGACTTCTGATAGCTAAGCAGCAATGTTAGGAAAGGCGTAGCAAGGATGTGGGAAATGACGTGAGAAGAAAACAAAAGTTAGCGGGTATTTGCCTGAGGGATCTTCACGACAAGGGGAGGATCCAGTAGAAGACTCAGTGAAGAAGACTGCGTGCAATTCTGATGGAAGAACGGGATCAGAACAGCAAACTGGCTTATATATTGCATCCAAGAATAGGTGCGATGATTATATGAATGATTAAGAGTGTGGGTTCTCATGACTTCTGTGAAATTTCATGTCCCCATTCCTCGTGCCGCCTACATTAAATCATGAAATTTCTAACCTCGGAGCATGAATGCACTTTACCATTAATCAGCGTTTTTTAGATCGACATAACGGATGTTCGAATACTCGGAAGGAGGCTGGGAAATGAGAATCGGCGGCTGCTTATTGATGATCTGGATGACGATTAACTATTTCTCGGTAGTGCCACTCATCCGTGCTTTGTTTGTGCAGGCGTTTTGTGCTTCCCTCCGCCCGTCTTTGTTTGGCAGTGCAGGCGTCTTCATTTAGTCTCAAAGCTTTCTGTGGAACACGTTTACTACTGGCTTCATTACGCTAGATGGAACTGTGCAAAGAGTGTGATATGCTTCCACTTGCTGAATGTTCTTTTTCGACGCATTATGCGTCCCCTCTAAGTCATCTTGCCAAATTGAACGCTGATTCTCGACTGTGGCATTATGCACGTATTTACTGTTGGACCTTCCCGAGTTCTTATATTGAGCGTAAACGATTGCTCTCAGATTGTTCGGGCCGTTGTACCACTTACATTTTTTGATATCTCGTAAAGTCTTCTTGGATGATTCGCTTGTCACTTTGCTTTGAAGGGTACTTGTGTTTTATATACTATGCGGTTAAAAATGTGTCCTTTTGCAATGAGATGTTAACATGAAATGTGTTCGTGCTTTGCTGTGGAGAATGCCGATTCATTGCTCAGCTGCCCGCATATGAACGTCAAACATGAATGACTGACTGCTGTTCGTAAAGAAATGCACTCACTCCACGGAGTTACCGAGAATGTCAAATTCTTCGTGTAACACACCCTCTTCCTCAAATGCTAGTATGAAAGCAACACTTTATAGTAAAAAAAAAACAAGATTTCTTAGAAAGAACGTTTCATGCAGAATTGTTGTAAAAGTGATTTACTGCAGGAAGTAAGACTGACTTCAGGTGGCTCAGAAAAATCGCTCCTTCAAAATCAGTTAAGTGGAACCTACTTACAATGCCATACGCTTGTAGGCCTATTTCGTTCCTACCTTACTGCGTGGAGTGCTGACTGCGAAGTGCTGATTTCGCAACGCTGCTGGATTTCATTCGTTTTCTGTGCTAGATGCGCACGAGCAGACTTTATTGAACTGCTTCACGTTTCTACTTACCTAACTTGCCAAAGTCATTCTTTACAATGCTATGTGAGGAAATACAGAATGCGGAATGTATTCAGAAATAGAACGTCAGAAACTCACAATGCATCACGCATGACAAATACGCGTTCGCGATCGGTTGAGACGTCTCGAAGCGGTCGCGCACTGGGCGCGATTCGTTGCTGACGCTTCGAAAAAATCCGTTGCATACGAAACGAACGCTCGAGAAAATGAGTCAGTACTAGCGGCTTCTGGGATTCGCACTGAAGCAAAGAGGAGTTGATGTTCTTGACGGTATAAGAAAATTAGAAATTCTACCCACTCGAGGAAAAAATATTTGGAAGTATCCACATCACCCTATCATACCAAGCGAAAATCTCAGCCTCAGAAAACCGTAGTTAGGTACCTTGACTTGTGCAGTCTTGTTAGTGCTGCATTCCTGAACTGACCGTTTATGGCTCAACGCGTCCCACGAGAACCACAGTCTGATTTCTCGTCATGAGGTATAAAAACGGACTGTCAGCAACAAATGAAAGGGGAGGAGCATTATCCACGTCACTTTCCTCTTCGCAGTCATCCATTACCATGGTTTCCACGAATGACAGTCGCACAGAATGAAGAATAAGAAGAGAGTTGAATGGCTCCTCACTGATCCTTTGGAAGTGTTTCTCACTTCCTATCATCTGCAACTACTTTTTCAAACAATTGTAGAAATGAACCACTAGCTAACTTCGGTACAACATTTCTCATGGCAGCTTCTTCTATACCGGGATTTCTCAATGTACACAACGTGCAATCAAAGTTCAGCTGCAGTAGTATAGGAAATCGGCCGGCATTAATTCATTTAACTGGACGCTGAATCCGCCCTAGCAGCTACTGTCGGGGTGAATTGTTCATCAACAGTATCACTTTCGGAAAATCGAAATGGTGTCAAAGGAAGCCCTTTAAGCTTCAAAACTTCCTGCTGCAAAAAAAACCAACAGAATTCATTCGCATTCATAATGACTTCCCAATAATTCACAATCCCGCTACAGTTCATAGAAAGTGACAAATGCCCATAAAACTCTGGATGCATCAGTGACGAAACCGTTTACAGCAAAGTTGTGCCGAGCACACTTCGTCGTCATGCTGTGAGAATATTCTGCTGTTCTCAGAGTACCTTAAAACAGTGGGGATTTTCCTCCTGGTCACTTGCGCAAGATCTTTAGTTATTTCGTGAAGGAGAACTGAAGCTCAAGCTGTACAATACAACTCTGTCCCACTCTTCACTCAACCCATCTTCACTGTCCCAGTTCACTCTGGGAACAAAAAACAAGGGGTTATATCACTTACAGATTCTGCGGTTTTAAGATGTGGGCCAACATGCGACGGCCAGTAAACACCGCACAAATAGAAATTTCTGCAATTTTCTGCAAGAAAAGTAATCCGATAGAGCAAAACGTTTAACACCTTCGACCTATTTATACGGCCGAACTGGAGTTCTGCTTCTGTAACTTGCTGAAATGAAGGCAAATTTAATCATCTTCAGCAATTTTGCTGTTCAAATGTCGACCTCACTTCACAAATCATGACAGTTGGCTAAAGACTACCAACTGGCAGATATGTCTCCAATGGTAAGCTTTGGAATTTGCCGTAGAGGACAGGGTGAAGAGGACAATCGGAACGTTCATATTTGCCTGTGGTCACTAAGGTGATCCCGATTTAGATGAAGCAGTACCTACAATGAGGTTTGATTCCACTCGAAACTACAAAATACGATACCTCCGGGATCTGGAGGTGCTCCAGCTTTTCAGTGAGGTCGTGCTGATCGCTGATGTTGAATTTCGGAATGGAAACTTCAACCTGGAAGATGAGGCTCCCCTGTAATTCCATTCATTTTCATTAAAGAGAGTAAACCTACGAACATCATGCGGTGCACTTTTGGCATCCCTAATCGTCGCATTTCACATAAAAAATATAATTCAAAAGAACCTTCGAAATTACACAGTAGAGTCACAAATCCGAAATGCATTTGCAAGAAGAATTTAATAATAGTTTGATGATACTAAAGATATTTTTCTGATCATAAAACTCAATATTTAAAACACATTTAGAATTTATCAGTAGGAAATGAGCTAACATTGTTTAGAAGCAAAAATTCCTCAAAAATGCTTCACCCATTCACGAGTTTTGGTTCCACGAAATTCCATGGAGTATTTTTTTAGAAGACGCGTTTTCGTCTTGAACAGACACCCGCTTTTGTTAATCGTGTGCAGATCTCAGAAAGTCACATATCGCCGATTGCATAGCCAAAGTGCTGTGCGATAAAGAAAGAAATGCTCCAGAAAAACCACACGAAACTCACACGGATGTATCATGTGCGCTTTTAAGGAAGCCTCAGGTCACTCAATTTTCAAGCGTTTTATCCTTATAGGACAGACAGTATCCGAAAATTCATAAGAGAGAAACTTTTGCTATAGAAGCAGCAGTTCTGCAACAAGAAATATCCCCAACATGTACTCGGTTGGGCACATTTGCCGGGGATAAACCTGAAAAAGTCCTGCGTTTCTATCGATTTAATCCATTATAAAATTTTCCTTTAAAAGAACGCAAGAATTTTTTCTCGAACTAACTGCGGAAATTTTATGTTTTCAGCGTTTTGTAAGCTTTGGGTAATGATATTCACCTGTGGCTTAGTACAGTTGCATTTTTACCTCTCACTGATTCAAAGTACAGGCCCGAATTGCGTACAGCGCGAAAATGAAGCTCAAGAAAGATGAAATGCTCAAGTTGTATTTACAGAAATCTTACCTTATGGTACCACATGGAGGAAAGCAATTTTACGATTTTTTTTCCAGTCATGAAGTTTTCATACTGCTCAAAGCGATTTGCTTGTTTCGGCAAGATCACGAACATGCGAAATGATGTATCGGCATTCAGCGGTATCCCAACCATCTGCACATATTCGTCCTCGTAATAAGGGATTACCTTAAACTGTCGTCGAAATCATGTCCATAAATCACGTTCAGACACAATTAAAATAAGTGAAATTGAACCATTAGCTGACAGGAAAGGAAATGGTGAGTAAACGGGAATATTTAAGAATTCTTAAAAAGTTCTCCTTCAGAAGCGATGAAAATGCCACTGGAAATCGCAGATCATCGACATTTCGGAAGATCGTACTTCCATAAATTGCTATGAGGAGTAATATATTAAACAACGCTGTACACCGTTCTTTTCGGACATAAAAGCGTGGTTACCTTGCGAAAACTGAACATCTTGAGCGCCAAACTGCATCTCCGGCCCCGAAATTCTATTTTTTTAGAAACGCCGCGCGGTAACGATGTTCGGATGTCAATTAAGCTCAGTAGTACCTGCAAAGCTTTGAAAATCATGAGAATGGTCATTATAATGGGGGCACATGAGATGCATCTTTATTAAAGCGTTTCCAAAATCTGAGTGATGCACTACGAAGTTAGCTGGTGACATCTGCTCAGCCAGATTTGCCAACGATCTTAACAGCTTGAATCTTGCAGAATCATTGACTTTCATGAGTTCTAGGATTTTCACACAGCGAACGAAAATTTATTTGTTGGCATCTGCCTCATGTCCGCTTATCACATATATATCTTTTCTGTGATAATTTATGGAAAGCGCTCTAAAGAATAGCGTACGTTTACTGCTCGCTTCCATTACTTACTAATGTAGCAACAGGGAGCGCAAGTATTGGCCCACTTTCGCCTTCAAGCTTGCTGCACTTGCAGTTGGTTCCATGTAAACCGTCCGTGTATGTCCACGAAAACGAAAAACTGTTGAAGGGACAAACTAAGCGCAGTTTTCTGCAAAACCGTTTTACCTCAGACTAATTAAAATCTCTCATTTTTCATATGGGGCCTGTGCGGCTTGCTCAATATTGGTGACCTACAGTTCGTCGTTTTCTGACCTCGCTGCCCAATTCGTTCTGAACTTTTTGCCCACCTAATGAATTGAATAATATTTTGTACTTTTCTACTGCCCGATGTGCGCTCAACTACTTCTTTTGCGAAGAGCTGAGGCGATGACAGCTACACTGATGATTTGTGGCCGCACAGCTTGAGCATTTTCTGCACACCTTCCTTCACATTCTCAACCATGTCAAGCAAAGAAAATCGTAGGTGAACGCTGACCGTGCCTATCCCATAACATATTTCTACGTTATTCATGAAAAAAATGTCACGATGAGGACCGCAATTCCAGTACTATCAAATATATTAACCTTAATTTACGCTCCTGACTTACTGATGAATAGTTGTAGTTTGCGCCTCCATGTCTTTCAAGGAATCACATTTCTGATGTAGAATCAAACCATTTCAATAATAACGAATGGGACGTTCCTTATTCATAAACCATACTGAGGAGTACACCTTTCTAACCATGCCAAACAAGGAAAGACACCAAAGAAAACGGACAGAAGGGCGTTCTGGAGAAATCGTACCGTGTCCAGTCCATGTTGGAGACACGCTTCTGCGTAATTTTTCCCAGATTCAATATCCACATCGTTAAGCCAACGATTAACGTCAGCAGCGTTAGAAATTACTTTCTTGTCCGTGCAGACGTTCTCCACGCGTGCGCGGTATTTCTTACTCATCTCTTCTGCATATTCTTTCGAAATTTCCCTCTCACTGGGGAAGAAAAATCCACTTGCTATATGCATCCTGAATATATAAAACTCAAATAAATTGTACAGCAAACAGGAAAAAGATGTTTTGTCGCCAATTACTGGGCATCTAAATATTGCTACATGTTGTCATCAGTGGTGAACAATTCTGTTCGAGCATCACTGTTTAGAAGCTGCATTTGTCGAATCGCATCTTCATTTTTAATTTCAGTTTCTTTGAACGATGTGAACGCTCTTAAAAGCCTGGAAAACGACCGAACAACACTAAAGTTCTCGAATATGCAAACAGCAAAAACATTACGACAAAAGACGGTAGATCGAAAGCCTGGGTCAACCCCCTCCTCGTTTTATGATCTCACCTACTGACTTGACTGAGATCTGGCGAAAAAAGTAAAGTGGTCTGCACAGCCGCTGAATCGTCGCTGTATATGTCAGTTTTAAAATGCTTTACAGCTATTGCTGCAAGATGATTTGAGAAAGTCATAAATCAAAATTCTGTTACATAATTGCTTGATTTAGTGAAGAACGATGTCCATACTTAGTGCAACAAAGATAAATATAAATTTAAAGGCCATAATCGTTCCTCCACACTGAAGGACTGTGCTTCCCAATCACAGAAAATGGTGCGCAATACTGCCTACTAGAAACATTTTCAAAAGCTGCATTAGTCTGATGCCTTGGCATATCTGCAGAGAAAGGCTGGTATAGCAAGCACTGAAACGGTGCGTTCGTCCAAAAATCTGGCAAGCCATCTTCCGAATCACTTCACTGTATCGGCGTCCACTTTTTTGCAGAATTCTGCTTCAAATGGTGTCTAGGGAATGTGCGTCTTTAGATTTTCTCTCTTCGAACGAACAGATTTAATTTCTTTCATGTCTTCATGCAGATGGAAAAGGATTTGATACAGCATCTTCAAACGAAGCTTCTTGCACAGCAGTCCATCTGCTTGCGTCATAAAAGGAATCAACAATATGAACTGATGCAAGTAGACCAAAATTCAAAAAAAGTTCGCCAAACTGTCGAAAAAGGGCTGCATAACACCACTGAGGCTTTCCATTTTCCTCATTCTTACAACTAGGTTGCCAGGTTGAAAGGCGCTCTTTGTTCTGGTGTCCGCATTACATTTACTCCTTCATCCAATTCCGGCCTAGTTATCGGTCTTTTCTCCAATCTGCACTGTTCGTCCATTCTTCTTCCTCCTGTTACTCTTTTAATCACTCACATATTCGTTTAGATTGCTCTTGATTTTCAGGCTACGACAGTTACATTAGTACCGAAACGTTCAACCAAGTTGAACAACCATACTGCAGTTTAGATGTCAGGAGGAAAATATAGCGAGTCTTGAAAAAATGCCACGGCTCAATGGACGCATAACCAAAGAACGACGTTAAGTAGAATTTAGAAAGGTTGGTAAATTAGCAGGAGAGTGATATTTGAAGGCGCGATTTGTTGATAAGCGCGTACCCGCTCGCGAGACTTGCATACTCCAAAATGTCGCATATTTGCTGCGTTACGTCGGAGATAATCGAATTAGAATACACGGTTTCCTCACTTTTTTTCCTAAAACATGAAAACGTCACAGCAGTGTATCAGTAACAGCTGCCATTAAATATTCGTTTTGTGGAAGTGCGGCCCATCAACCTGGATGTAAAATGAGGTCATAACTAGCCGAGAAATAACTCTGTCTACAGGAAACTGGAATCCAATATGACGAATACAATACAACTCCCCTTGGGACTGGGAAGCCATTTAGATTGTCTTCCCAAGGTGGTAAAGAAAGAAGAAGGAAATCGTTCCCAGCGCTGTTCTTACTGAACCGTCACTGGCACGAAGAATTTTGTTTTCCATTTTCATAGGTCAACGAAGTCTTTCGTGGTAAATGTTCAGTAGAAGAGGCGAAATGACTGCTTATGAGCTAGAGCCTAGTGCATACTTTCTAAAAATGAGCCGGAATTGATAAATCATGTGAAAAATACGAACGATATTACAAAACGCACAACAGAACACAAAAAGTGTTTGTTAAGGTGGGGAAACGCTTAACGACCAAATGACCTCCTGTGAAAATACTAGAAATGGAATAAAAACACATAAGTCAATAGAATGACGATTAAATATCGGCACAAGCAGCACACGTACCGTGATCCGGTATGTACAGAAAGAGAAGAGTTTAAAGACAGGTTTCATCGGAAGAATACCTATATTGAAGGGGCTTGTAACAAAATGTGTTGTGTGTGTAAGTTTTAGGTTTATTTTTGTACAAGAAACAGGCCGACAAGCCGAATATACTTCGACATCAAAACACCAACAAAACAAATCGGGTCGTGTCTAAGCTATTAGAATGTGCCTCTGCGACAGTTTGTTCCAGATTTACTCAAAAGCCGTTTGAAACATGGTGCATTCCTGGTGTTTACGAAGCACAAAGTCAAAGGCGGAAAGACCGTCATATTTCAATGACAATGCATCGTAACATACCATACCCTTTCAAGTTTAGCGTTAACTTTGCCGATCAGCACGATTCATTTCAGAAACCGCTCCCGGTGAATATGAGGAAAAAAATTATTAATGAGACGAAAAATGCATAAAAAGCTTCAGTGTATAACGCTCTATCATAACCATAAACTTTTCAGCGCTCATTTTTCTTCATCATTAGATTTCAATGTTTTCTAAAGCTGGAACCGGAATGCACGAGAAAGCAATACCCTCAATTTCTCCAAATATTCGAAAATCCGATATCTCTTCGCAAAATCGTTTTAATTCGCATTCGCTCGAGTTGCCTGTCCGATCACCAATAAGGACATAATTTCCCGAGCAGTTTTTCACTTAGCCCCAACCACGGGTTCATGACAAGTAGCCATAACCGACTCTGAATGACTGTCGAAGAAATATTTGCAGAGGATTTATCTATGTCACGTTAAAAGCGCAAAGAGAATAAAATCATGCGGTATGACGACTTCAAACTGCGGTGAACAACAGAAATAAAAAGTAGAAATAAAAAAGAATCACTAAGCAACAAATTCGGGCAGCAGAGAAAGCGAAGGTGAATGATAAGCAAGGCAATGATGATGTGATGACAAGCTCCAAATGCGAATCCTTTCTTTCGTTGAAATTGGCGCATTCCTTTGAACGCTGAACAAAGACGTCACATACACGAAATCATTTCGGAATCTTGTTCTAAGCAACAGGCTCTGAAAGGGCGCAAATCAGAAAGCGAGCGAAAACGCAAGTTAGGCGAGACTTATTTCGGCGCCGAATGGTACCGACATTGAGAGCAATGTTCGAAGAACGGCGTCAGCCATTACAAGATATTAGATGCTTAATGAAAGAAAAAGAGGTCCACCAGCACTGAGCAGCGGGACATGAAGTCTGGGTAGGATATTCGCGACAACAATTAACGTGGTGATGTGATCTGTTCGGTAATGCGCCAGATTGATGGTTTTTCAACATTTTAGCAGCCAATATGTCGCCGATGCAAGGAGCGGAAAGAGCGAAAAGCGATAAAGTGAGTGCGATATTTTTCCAGTTACACAGAATGTCGACTGCCGGTAAATACCTGCACTTCAGCAGAAACAGTGAAAGGTAACCACATACCTCCGGATTTCTGCTCACCAAAGAGTGTGCGTTTGCAAGAGTTCACTTTGGAACGTGTGCTCTTGATGGAAAAACCATAGACGATGAATCATCACCGTAAAAATCATGAATGTTTTCTCCAACGAAAATTTGTTCGTTTTGCGCCTTAACTTCCTTATTCAAGTGCTTTAGTTCTCTCTCGCTGCAACAACAAACGGTGGGCAAAGTGCGTTGCTTTTGTTCAAAAATCCTTTTCGTCTCAACCGTTTCCCTCACTTTGTTGCGAACAATGAAACTTGTAAAGGGAAATCGCCAACACTGAATGTTGGGAACTTTGTGAAGGGTGTTTTCATTCTGTTTCTTTCTGTCACATCCATTTATTGTCACATTCCGGTCACATCCATTTATTGCCGATTTCTGACTGCCTTAACACTCTCTAGCTGCACGTTACCTAATTTTCAACGATCGGTATGACATGATAGGTTCGATATTTAGCAAGGCATAGAAGCAAAAAAGAGGTTTTAAACGTCACAAATGTGAGCAACTGATTATTAGGAGAGCTCAGCCTGCAATGTAAAGTAAAAGTGAAAGGAACTTTAAATGACCTAACTTTGGGCGACATACTTTGCATCCCTCAGCATCCCAATAATAATCTGAATGCAGATCGGCGAGAGTGCGCTCGAATTTGACGAAGCCTCGTTGCGTTTACGAAGACAGTCGAGTGCAAATTGAAATTGGTGGACGCAAGAGAAAGAATCGCTTTGAAAGCCCAAGATGCACCGTCGTTTTTCTACTACAATTTCACCAGTTTTAATATCTTTTTCAAGCTCACTTTCGAGCGCATTCGAAAAGATCGCATAATTTTCAAACTGCTCAGAATTTAATGATGATGTTTCACTCAAGTTTATATGAGTTAATAGACTGTTGTAGAACAAAAACTTTTATTCATAACTGTGTGTGCACATGCCTGTGTGAATGGTGGTTTGGGTTCGAAAGCGCTTCAAAATTGTGAATAAAACTAGCACTATGTAGCTGCTTTTCAGCTTTCACAATGATCCATTAGGAAATTTTATTCTGAACATTTTAGACAAAATATATTTTAACAAAACATGCTATGATACCTATAACCGCGTGTCTAGTACTATCCCTTCGTGATCGATCAAAGTCGTTTGTGAGATGAGTTCAGTACAAAAAGATACATCATGCTCTTCTCTCATGCATGTTTTGTTCCCTTTTTGGACCGTTGGAGTTAAGGGGAACGTAAAATAAGTGAAATGAAGCGGTAAAAGGATTCCGTTTGTATTGGACCAAAAGCAAAGCTATTTTTAGCCTGCTATTCCGGTTAGATGGTGTTAAAGTTCTTAACGCTCTTACTTGTCTTTATATAGACTCTTCTGCCGGATTCCCATTTGATGGCGAAGAGTAAACTATCTTCGTCAGTAATATACCAGTACTGCTGCTGAGGCGCCGTCGCTGCAAAACAATACACCTCTGAGAACGTCAACAGCTGCAGGCAGTCAAGTAGATGGAAAATAGCTCCAAAACACCCACAGAACTTGTGGGGGGCTATTCAAGAAACTGCTACCTGTCTTTTGATTATTTCGTCGTAGTGGATTCAGATCCTCTTCACTGTTGACCCTTTAAAGTCGCGCTCGAGAAATATCGCTGTAGCTCTAAACGCCGCTGGAAGTAATGGATCCAAGATGCGCATCCTAGCAAAAAAACGGAAAGCTGAGATGTGAAACGGAACGCAGAAAACAATACCGCAGGAGAAATTTCTTCAAAGTCAAAAGGCCTGTTCTGGTTCAAATGGGAGTAGGGCCACAAGGCTTTTGAGTTGGACTTCACCCTCCTCCTAAGCGTGCGGATTCTCAAGGCAATGCTTCAATAATCCTTAAGTGCATAGGTCCGCTTCCCTGTTCGACAAAACCTGGAGCTCAGCATAGTAATTGCTGTATAAATCTAATATGTGCCGTAAGAAGCATATCGTAACCGTACTACTGGGCAAGTGCTAAGTGAATCACTAGTTCACTCAAAACTACTATTCATATTTTTCTAACAGGAAAAGAGACACAGAGGCTCTTTATCACTTCACCTATTAGGATACAAGAAATCTGTTCGTTCCGACGTCAAATCGTAACGCCAACCACTTCAGATTCCAGAGCTCTTATCAGCAAAATTCTTTTTAGCGTCCGCCTCTTCCAGGTTAAATAGATTTTTTTTCTTGAAGAGCTTCGTAATGGTTGTTGCTAAAAAGACTGTTACTATTTGTATAACAGAAGTACATTTTCAGTCTGTTTATCAGGTATGAAAAAGCTGTTTCAGTGCAGTCAATCTCGAAAGCAACCTCGAAAAACAGCTCTTTCATATGAACGCGTCCTGTTGACGACAAACTCGAGGCATGAGGAAGAATACGCACGCGTTCAACTGAAGCATTAAACATCTCCCACCCGCTTAAGACCGTCGAGATCGAATACTTGAAATCTGGGTGGAGAGATGGTCACACCTTCAGGGAAAAACCGCTTCGACACGTTTCATACAAAAATTCATGGATCATCTTATACGAGCACAGTCACGCGCTCATCTCCTTCACTGTGGACCCGAAGGTGCACTTGCGCTCACAGCATCCGACCATTAAAGAAGCGGATAAGCACACGGACAACACACAGTTGAAGTATTCATAACAACAACAACGAACTGTGACCGACTCTTTCTTTCTGAATGCATACACTTGTGTCTATGGCTGATCCCATCAACCGCGAAACCATCGATGTTGCAATTCAACAAAGAACAGCATAGGGTTGACTTTTATATAACATTTTAATGGATTAGCTTCTACACTTGTTTCACGGCCTACCTTATCACATCACGTGAGCGATCTCCCACTTGGAAGAACGCACGACGAAAGGTAAAGAAGGATATTGCACGCACTACAAAACTGGGGCAGCTCTCTTTGCAGGGAATTGCAAACAAATTCGTTTTGCATTCTTCGTCATTTTTCACGATAACAGTTCTCCCTTCATCAGTTTCTTTGAAGGATTCTTTTAGTGAAAGACACAGAGCGTCAAAAAGTGTAAAAAATGAAGTGTTTCCACAGCCTTAAAAAGAAAAGTGGAAATGGCCGCTTTCTCTTATCTGAGTTAAAGCTTTGAGTGAAATTATCGAAAAAGTTGATTTTCATGTCCGCAGCTGATTCCTCTTCAGTTTCAATAAAAACAGCACTTCGTGCGCAATCTAGGACCTACCTTCCCACTTCAAGTAATCCTTGAAATCCGGGTGCAGTTCAGCGATACCATTCATAAGCTGGTTGTACAGATCACCCTTCTTCATGTCAAGAATGAGAACATGTGTCGTATCTCCGTCTATCCACTCGATCTCAAATGATCCAACACTCATTTTTTCATGAAACTGATTTCATACATGGTGTGGACAATTTAAAAGAGTGCAACAAAAGCTCATTGTAGCAAAATATCGTGGTGTGTTCTGAGCGATTCTATGATGTAGAATAGCATATTCTCCATTGTGAGCTTTCCAACATATTATGCTTCGGAAGAGAAATAACCGACCTCAATTTCATGCTCGCTACCTTTCGAGCGAGAGAAGCTTCGCCGAACTCCTCTCCATACTCTCTTCATCGTTTTTCGGTGACCGTATAAGTTAACCTTGCGCAAACTGCAATATACCGTTGAGCAAATTGGAAAGATCATAACTCAATGGAATGAGCGGATCAATTGCATATCATAGCAAGAAAGTTCAATACTACCTCTTCTCTCCACACAAAACTTTAAAGGAGAGCAAATT
This sequence comes from Parascaris univalens, assembly GCA_037576465.1. NCBI lineage: Eukaryota > Metazoa > Nematoda > Chromadorea > Rhabditida > Ascarididae > Parascaris > Parascaris univalens. The sequence continues at coordinate 57,649,119 of CM075173.1, read as the reverse complement.
GTTCCATCCGACAGCCAGACTTCGAAATAAACAAAAAATGGTGTGGCGAGATGCCAGTGAATTGTTCCCAGTTACGACAGCAAGTGACGAAGCAACTTCTAAATGACGTCGCTCAAAATTGCGCGTTATTTGTTGTTGTTCTCGCGACCGAAGAACACAGTAAGTGGGGCGACGCAGATGCGATTAAACTGGTGCCCATTTTCCCTTCAAACTCTCATAAGCACAAGTTTTCAGTGAACCTGCTAACAAGCCTACAGCCATTTAAATCAAAGTCTGCAACCACAAATGCTCTGTTTTGATTAAATAACCCAGCATGCTCTGTCTGAGTGACGAGACAATTTGCTGCCTTTGGGAAGCAGCCATGTGCAACAGTGACCATTTAACTGGAATGATTCCTCCGCATTGAATACTTTTGCTGAGGTGAAACTGCAGACGTTTGGAGACATCAGCTCATCAGCGCCATCTTTCTCACAATTTGTTACAATCTTTTATTTCTAGTGGAGCATTATTTTAAGTTTCAGACGGGTTCGCTTGCGGAACCTACACATCAAATTTCCAGAAAGAAAACGTGAGGTCAGTATTTCCTTTCGCTATCGCTGCTTTGACCACCAGTTTACTGCATATTCATTTCGCCACATCCCGTGATATCTTTTCGCTGATGTATTTGCATCACTGCATCATCCCTAGATCGCTCCGCTTAGTTCCCTCAAATTCCTTCAGTTCTTCTGGCGCATTGTCAATTCATCGCCACTTCAGGGAATTTAAGTGCCACTGAATTTCACTGCTAGCACCAACCAAGCTGTGAGATACGCGCTAGAATCGACGCTGTTTTGCTTCGCGAGATGTAAACAACATGTCGTTGTCTTTCTGGAAGAGGCCGATGCAAACTCCAGCTGAAAGCGTTATTCGAGCACGTTTGCAAGCTGGTTTTTGGCTTTTGCGAGGTCAACCAATACCCTGATGTGTTCATCACTTCCTTTATAGAGGGGATTTTATATTATCTGAGGGAATTCTTCCTTAGATGAATGGCAACTGTATCAGTAACCGTGTACGCAGGAATGACTGACTTGCTTTTCACCACTCGTTATTTGCACGAGTCGTGTGCATCTTAAGGAGCAGGATCTTTGGCGAGCATTGTCCTCACATTGTTGTTCGTTCTGATATGAGATGCCTCTCCCTTAAATGTGCCTATGAGCATATATATTCACGTCGAAAGCTGAAAGACCCTTTTCTATCTCTTCTCCAGTTATTTTCTCTCCGCCTGAACTGAACGAGCAGTTTTCTGCTCTTTTGTGCCAGCCGCAGTTAAGAATTTCCACCCACCTTCACCAAATTTGCCAATATTCTACACTCTGAGGCATTTATTGTGTTACGCACTACTTAATTCGGTGAACCGAGTTTTTTGGCAATAGCAGCATTGAATTTTTGTGTTTGTGATACTGTGATATCGATACACATTCCTGCATCTCTTTTCCCACGTCGCCAGCGAGTCACACTATTACCTAAGGGATGAATGTGTTAGATGTGAAGCTGAGTAATATAAATTCATAAACAACAGCTCAACATTACCAGACCACATAAGTACATCAGAATTAAGGCGCACACATGAGCAGTGTTTCGTTTTCAATGCCCATTCCAAGTAAAAGCATTTATTGTGAAGCGTTTATGAAAAATAACGAATTAAACACTACAAGGCCTAAAAGTGCATTCAGTGGAAATCTACAACACCATACTGTCACTGTTTCATACATAAATCACCAAAGACCCATAGAATTTGAGGTATTATATTTCTAGCGGCACATCACACCTTACTACCAGATATATTAATAACACGTAAGGAATGACTGCTATGAGCGTAAGCACCTTCAAATCCATAATTGCATTTCTTTAGGTATTCTTCTCAATAACCTTTTTCTTCATACTGCAGAGAACAAATCATATGCGCAAAGTGAATAAAATATAAAGATTGTTCTCAAAGGTGATTTTTTTCACCAACCAAAACTTACTTTAGGCAATCAAAGTTAAGAATAATCAAGGTTACAAAACGTTGAGTTCCTCACAGTGTCCAGTGAGGCAGATGGTAAGATGAAAATTGCCGTTTCTACATTTTCACTGCAGCAACGCTCGCAACTGGTAACAGTTTCGATTATTTGAAGAGCAATTCCTAAATTCTAGGCAGCTGGGTGTCCAGTGCAGAGGAAATGCTTCCAAACAGAAAAACTTGACGTAAGGTCAAGCCATGCAAGGCCAAAGAGAGGAGCCGTGAATGAGAGTCAATTTCGCGCGATTCTCATCTTGTGAAGCTCGCTGTCTCCCTTGGGATGCACTTCGCCTTCGCATCACAAATCTTGTTGTAGCTTCTCGTATTTAGAGTCTTGTTCGCATTTCCGCAACCAACGAAAGCAAATGACAGCAATCGAGTGGCTGAACAATTCATACAAGACAAGACTCTTCAGACTGGTCAAAGAGATTTCCCTTCTGTAACCAGTGTTGTTAAAAAAAACATTATGAAGAAATGCTATAGCGCTTATGACATATTACTTGAACAAGTAACAGCCAGAGACGTGTCGTTTAAACGAGTCAGAGTGCTGAGAAGAAAAGAGGTTGGCTGGAGGATGGGCAAAGAGAACGGACACCTGCAGTTTATTTCGTATTGGAAATGCGAATATCGCCTTTGCTGTTTGGCATCCCTCAATATTCCTCTCGAATTAAAAATTTCATCCAAACAGTTTTCCTATAAAACGCATTCTTTCGACATATGAGGCCCATTGTGCTTGGATAGTTAGAATGGACAAGTTTCAAGAATCCTCAGCGCCTGTATGCTTTTTACAGATTTCACATATTTGCATATACTTCCTATACATATTGAACTGCTTTGCATCGAGCAGGTAGTCGAATGTGGTAGTTTATGTCAGCATCTTGACCGCGGGTAGGTATGCAAACGTGACCAACGTCCGCCTCAGCTACTTCTGTTGCTAAGTGAAACGCATGCAACGCTCACCTGCCGTTGAATAGTTTATGAAATAAACTAACTGCGTATTTATGAACTCAGTTTGCTTAGAGGATTGCTCATTTTGAGGCTTTATTCGATTATCCTTTTGATCTGCTGACTAAACTATTGCGTTTCTTGTAACTGATTTTTGGTTCTCTAAAACTCGAAAACTGGTCCTGACAGTAATTACTATGCAGCTGAACCTCAGCTATTTCAAGTCACGTCAGAACAGAAAACTTTAGAACATGCAGAAAACGTCTAATGCAAGCTTTTAGATGAGGTTCCAGAGGTTTGCGCTACAGTGCAGTTTTAGGCTTTGGATAATTAGTGGGCTACAGAACAGTGCTGAAGTGCACGATGGAACCGCTGTAAAACTTAGGTCACGTGTACCTTCACTTGCACAGAGAAGTTTCCTTGCCCACTTTGAAAAGACTTGGTTAATATGCACAAAATTGGTAGCAAAAATTAAGTTGCTATCAACTTCTCAGCTCCTCTGAATTATCTTGATCTTTCTGTAAGACCCTTTTTGGATCGTTAGTAGAGATCATGGAACGACTACTGTGGGAAAACAGGTTTTTTTCTGTTTTACTTCAACAACAAATATCAGCGCTAACTCCAACTTGTCCGTCCAGCGTAAGCAATCGCCGAGATTGCACTTAACCTAGAGATCATAATAGTGTTAGACGAATGCAGTACTCTGATGATAAACAATCGATCGACTGAGTGCGAGAACGGTAGGGGAAAAAGTCGGGAAACGATTCGCTGCACATGTTTTTCAGCCATCGCTTTGGATGGACGGAGTGAGATTCTGAAAGAAGAGGCGGAAAGAAATTTTGTTCTGCGACAAAAGAGAGGAGCTACTGCCAAAAAATATATCGCCATTTGGTCGCGTAAGTTTAGGACGTAGGAAAGGGCTTGGTTGGTTGGAAAGGTCTTCCGCTGGAATTTTCTGACGATGAATTCTTTGAGCGGATGAGTCTTCCGGACGCTGTGATCGCGAAAGATGAAGCTGTGGATTCGGTGCTACTCCAGAAAACCATGATTGAGCAATCTGTGAGGGCAAAGCCCAACAGTGGGTCTATTCGTTTTTCCAAGTACTTCTCTGATCGAGGTGAAAAGTGTAGTCAAAGGTATTCATATATATATATATACTTTGTTTACATGCATATACAAATGTATATCTACAAAGTATATACATATATCTGATAACTGTTGGTCATTCTCGCATTTGTAAAAAAGCTCAACTGGTTCACCACTGCAATTTTATACTGCGTACACATAGTCGTCAGGTTTCCATACTGGACGGAGCTTCATAATGATAATTTACACGAAGAGCCCTATGCATTTGTGACTGGGTTTGCTCATTGCGGTTTCTCTAATGCAAAGTGCCTTCCTTACCATTGCTTTAAACCATCATACAACTTTTAAGCATTCAGCGATCACGGCATTTTCAAACTAGCGATATTGGAGCCGTATCATAAGGGCTCGAAACACTATCTAAAGGGCCTTTCCATCTTGTCTGTTTATTTTCCCCTCAATTTCCTGCCCTCCTTGAATGTTTTTTTTTTCGGATTCACGTCTACTATATCTTTCTGTCCGCTCTTTCAATAAAACCCCAATCTTCCTCTTCCTGTCTAACCAAGGCGAGTTTTCCATTTCTGCAGGTGATAAAATGCAAGACATGTCGTTAAAGACTAGCAATTTTGTTCAACGACTACGCTTATAGAACTTCTTGATTGCGAAGGATCCGCTGGTTTTAGACAGATTACGGCGGGTAGCCTTACTGACTAATTCGTACTACGACGGTTGGCTGCATTCTTTTTTCTGACATACCATACCATGTTTTCTACATATAATGTATAAGTCAGTGAAAAATATCTGCAATCCTCCTTCCTTGTCTCTTCTCCAAAACTCACTTAAGTGGCAGAGCCGGCAAGCTGTACATTCGAATTTTTCAAGACGGCGCAAACGGATGCTAAGGATGCACGCAAAGCTTTGAATATTTTGCGAATTTAAGCCGAGAAATACCAAGAACTTAGATTATTTATTGCTTTAGCATCTTTTACAGTCAGTCTAATAAATGGTGGGTCTTGTGGGTCTAGATCAGAAAGTTCGCCTCAAAAATTTCTGGAAATTGCAAGGATGGATTTTCAACTAAACTTGTGGTTCAATGAATGTAAAAAGGTGCTTGCAAACAAGTTTTCAGTCTAACGTCGAACTCATAGTTTCTAATTAAGAGACCAGAAAGAGAACTTGACGGATAGTCATAAAGGATTGCAAAGTTAAATGTCTGCACATACCTCGGAACTTGCTGCAATAGAGCCGGATGGAAAGTGCTATCCGAAAGCCATATTCAGCGTGACTTGGTATGGCGTGCAGCGGTGATGATGGTGACGCAGGCGACCTTCTTATTCAGTACTTGGTCCGCAACACTTCCTTCACTGCAGAGCTTATTTCACCTAACTTCAATTCACGAAAAAATCAGAAGGTGATTAAACAGGAGAGGTGGGCGGATGAAAAGTAATTACGCCCAAAATGGAGCCAAGCAGCCAAAATGCGAATTTGTTTTGAGTGATGTAAGGAACTCGGTGAGCGAAGTATGCAGACAAAAGTGCACAGGCTGCCTTTCATCGTTACTTAAAAGCAAAGCGAAAATCACTGACGAGAAGCAGCAGTGTAACTGAGGTGGAGTTTTTGCAACTTTGTCTACCCATGACCGAACACCTAGCCAGTTGCACCAATGTGCAAAAAGCAATCACAGAGTGCTTCTAAGATGTAACTTCAACAGTCGTGAGGTGATAATATTGAGTGAAAGAGAATCAGGATGGCGTCGAAAAAAGCAATCGTGTTCATTTCTTATTTGAGCTACGCCGATCGAGAATTCTCCACCAGTCTTTTTAAAAAGCGGCAAAACTGCCCATGCATATACGTCAAATAAAAATCCACTTATCCAAGCATCAGTAAGCGACTTTCCTCGAGTCACTTTATATATCAGCAGGCACATATTAGCCGCTCAAAAGAGTGTGAGAGATTTCTTGACACGCGAAGGTAATCACTCTCCATCAGTCATCAGCACAAATTTTTGTGCGCTCATGCATTGAAGATGCATCACGGTTCTTCGTATGTTCGCATGCGGCTTTCCTTCCATTCGACCCATCCAGTGCTGTATACAAAAGAAAGGAAAACTGAACCAATAATGTCTGGCGATAATCGAGATCGCGGTCTCATAACGGTAATCTGTTTCTCGGTGATTTCTCCACAGTTGAACGCAACGAGAAACTTGCGGAGGTAGTTTTTAATCGGCCAGCTGTAACCAACAGATGAAAACTTCAATGGATAAAATTGTACAATTAGAACGTCGCATTGTGCAAAATATGAGCAGCTGTTTTTCTTTGCTTTTTTGCCAAGAAGTGACCGATTCAATCGACGGAAGTGCAACAATTACCAGTTGTGCTAAGTAGATTGCCATGCAACTGCACTTCTCTATGAAGATGAAAATGTTTTGATGTCCCTCAACATTAGATGTTCTCACGAAAGAAAGCTAAATTTGCAGTAGTGTTTACTCTATAATCAATTAGATTTTATAGCGAATAGCAGTGATGTCATCGACGTGCTAAGAAGTGCTCCCTGTCGGCCGCTGCGAACTTCAATTCTGCCAAGCGCACTAATGCTCTGGCATCGTTTCTCATCCTTCATCTTTGTGACGACGGAATGCACAGGCGCTAAGACATTTTATGTGTGACGCCATCTTGCAACCACTAATGTCAATGGGAAATTAAGACTGACAAGGTTTTTACTTGTACGAGCAAACACACGCATAAACTGCCAGCGAATAATTTAGCGTGCACGTTTATTATATTCGAGATTTCCAACGGACTGTCAAATTGCACAAATCTTTGACGAAAATCTACGTTTTAGCCGCGATTCTTTGCAAATTGGGGTGCAATAATGTTTGAAATGAATGCAGATTTGCAATGTGGATCAGTCTATTCGACTGTCGAATAGGTAAAAAGCTGATACGGTGAGTTCTTCACCGGCTCATTTTTGCCCGTTAATTTCTTTTCTCTCCAATTGACAGTTCACGAACTGAGAGAAACGTTCGCGGTCAGAATCACCGGGATTTTCGTAATTGTGAGTGTGAAAGAAACACACAGGTGAAAGATTCGACAGTGTGTGTAATAGACTAAACCAATGAAGAAATGCCATGTGATGCGTTACAATTGAACGACTGCATGCCGTTCAACTAGCCAGTTGCGCTTACCAGCATTAAGGAAAGGACATTGCAAAAGAAGGCGTTCATATATTATGTGATCCGACTTCTCGGACAAATCTTTCGCAAGAAAATCATTTTGCTACATGCGCCTGATGCGAAACATATCCAACAGATGTCAGATGTGTGCGAATTTTCAATCATCTTTGAATGCAAATAACTGGTTTCAAATATTCTCCGACAAATCTAATCATGGTTTATGGCGTCATTCGAAGGTGGATATTATGCCACCAAAATTAGTTGCGACATTAGCAGTTTTAGCTGAGATATCATCAAATGGGAGACGAATACATAGGTGGATGCATTATGGCAGATGACCGTTCATATGCTGATAAATTATGAAAGTGGTTGACTCGGTGAGCAAAATAGGGACTGAAGTAAGGGCCATTACGAGCCAGTCTTTAACGCCTTCTTTCACTTCTTATGCCTTCACAACTTATTGAAAAAGCGTTCTGTGATGGCGCATATCCGAGGTCATGTTTCTGTATGTGTGGTCCTCTCTAGTGGTAGTTTCATCCGAGAAACTACAAGAATTATGCGACTGTCATATAATACTCTCAAGTCCATTTTTTGTCGTTGTTTTGGTCCTTGTATTTTTTCATTCGTTGTTATAGTAATAATTTTAAGCTATGAAGCCTAGCTCAGACGTTGCTGGCATGTTTCGTTCAGCAACTCATGGCTAAAATATGCAAATGTGGCAACGAATCAAACATCGCCTGATTCTTATTCGTTGACGTTCTTTTGCTCATACAATAGTAGTCTTTCGTAGGATGTCGAAAAATTAAAAACATGTTGCTCTGAACGGCGAAAGGAACCGCAGGTTAAAGAGGATAAGAATGGCTGCTGAACTCTTAATAAACTCTAAATTCCTCTCAAATTGGTTTTCCTTTCGTGGAACAAGTAACAAGTGACTGAGGCTGTGTAACTTCTTTGTAATACTCATTGTTCATCATGCCGTCCGCAAAACTGTCTTAATTTATACAAAAAATACGGGACATCTTACACGAAAAAAGTTTATGTTCCACTACTTCTCACATTGGCAGGAATTTAATATTGCATTAATGTGGAGAGACTTGTGGCCATAGTGATTTTACCTTATTATTGCTGGAACTATGCTTGCTGCTGCGAATGCTCTCCTTCCAGGATTTCTATATTCTCATCGTAACTGTATGCTAGAATAATCCATCAAAGTGAATCGCTATGCGGCAGATTTTTGCCCCGCAGAGATTTTTTATAATTGATTCCGCATACACGTTCTAAGGCTCGCACTACAACTCAGAAGTGCGTTGAAAGTAGAATGGCTAATAAAGATGAATCTAAGTTTCACATTTTTCTTTCAGAAGGGTTAGCAGAACGCCTGTAAAGATCACTTCGAACTCTGGCAACGCTGTTCCTTAGCAGGAATAGTACCGGAACAGAGTTTACTGATGGTCTGCGACCTGAAACAATTGTCGTGCTTACTACGTATATCAGATACTCTGAGCGCTGCTGGGCGGGGTCTTCAAGTAAATGAGTTAGGGCTCAACCAATCAGCTCAGTCCGCTTTCGCATAATTCATTCCACTTGCGGCGTTTGCTGAAAACCGTCTCATAGTGCCTGCAAGGTACTGCCATATTTCTTGGAATCCCTCTTCAGCAATCAGCGTTCATAATAAGCGCAAGCGAAATAAGGAACGGTGCTGTTTGGCTTTCTCTTTTTCAGGAATATAACATAACATATATGCACTCATTTCTGATCACATCCTCTCTCATTTGCTTTGTTTTAGGAGCCAATTACGTGCCCTTGCTACTCGTTATAGAACGCAGTTCTGCTTCATTTGTTACGCTCATTTATCTTGATCAGTACTTGTAAATAATACAGTCATACTAATCTCTTAGCTGATCCTTCGAAATTGGTGTGCATAATGGGGTCAGTTAGTTTGTTGCCCCTAGAATTTTTCCTGGGACTGAGATTTCAGTATCTTCGATTGTTTCACTATTAGATATTTCTGTGGAACGCTTTCCGATTTTTTAACCTTCGATATTGTGTTTCCGTCGTGACAGATACCAATCAAGCTGCTTTGTTTCGCTTCGGAAAGACGAATGGTTTAATCGATTGCTTTTTCCAGAGTCACGAACTGTCATTAATCTATCTCAATCAACAGAAAGGGAGTTAAACGCGATCACCTAAATAAGCTGCCAAGCCGATAATCTTCATATGAGCGGAGCAATAATTTTTGCGGAACTTGCTCTGACTCCATCCGGGCTGCTTTTTTCCCAAGAGTATGAGCAAACGAAGGTCATTCTCTGTAGAAGCGCTTCTTGAACTAGATGATAAGCACTGCCACAAGCAAAATCGCAAAGGTGAGTGGTGCTCTTTCTTCTCCCTCCTGATAGGCCAGCAAACTGACTGGGTTCTGCACGAAGTACCGCTCATCAGGATTTTGACTACCTCATTGTACACTGCGAAAACGTGTTTCCGACTAAAGCTCGCTGGTGCCGATTATAACTCATGAAGTCATGCAGTGCTTGACTAAAATCACTTAGCCTTAATACCGTAACGTAAACATCTATGGCTGTCCTTTTAAAGCTCAACAGTCATTAGTGGTTACCATCGAAGCATTGACCCTTTCATCCTGTTTTCCAGATTAACAAAATAACTTCAACAACACTTCAACGCTCCTTTTCCCAAATCGCGCAAATTGAGATGGAAAACCTGTGTCAGGCATTTGAGTTATTCTGTGCTACGTGCGGATGAAGCTCTCCATTTACCTATTTTTGATCATTAACTAAAGACCTCAAGGATCATTAGCACTGTTCAAGTATGGGCAGCTTCAGAGACTTGCCAGAAGGGCATGCTTTTGTGCCGCATTTGATGGAAATAATGTAAGTAAAATGACAGTGATTGACTTCAGAGTAAGAAGGCAACAGTTACAGAATAATATCCAATAGCAGATGGGGTTATGGTGTGAATAAACACAGTAACGTTGCTACAGGGGACGTCATTAAACTCAATGATCGCATAAATCTCTCAGTGTTCAGATGTTTGTGAAAGTCTCGAAGAATTTCATTTCAGAATTCGCCAATTCGAATCGGCTAATGCCATGTGTTAAAGCAGCGTCCGGAAGCGTAGCAAGTCCACTGATCAGTTTTGTAAATAATGCCACCCACTTGCCATTGTCGCCGCAGAGGAGTGCAGAAGATGGCAAGAGAAGGTAAAATTCGTACACGACATATTCGTTTGACATGGAGCGTTTGACATTCGTACGCGTTCTCCTTCTTAGCAGTGAAGCGAATTTGAAGACTGATGCGATCTTGATAACGAAGTAGAAACAAAGTAGAAACTTTTCTCTTTGCTATATCAACGTCAATTCTGTTCTAAAACTTTTGTCACTGAAAGCTGCGTAAATCCAGGTCTCTTGCAATATCCAAGGAATCAAAAACACGTCGTGCTCGGACCGCCTTTACCTATGAGCAACTGGTGGCGTTGGAGAACAAGTTTAAGAGTACAAGGTTTGTGATCTTTTGTGACGTTTCTCAAGAAAGAAATTTGTTTTTTTTTGGTACATTCTTCCGGTGTATATGATCTCAGTTGTTCTTGTAAATTTCAAGCTTTCAGCGTCCCTCCACGATTTCGCTGGCTTTAGTCAGCCATGTGACAAGGTTTTTTTCTGTACAGGTGCGTTCGAAGAAAGGTTTAGTGTTGAGACTTTGTCGTAACTTTCGCCATGTTACATCGAATATGTTGAGCGTCTCTCAGTAGAAGCTGATTTGATACTATTTTTTTAATTCATCTTCACCTCAGATACATTTCAAAAAAATATAGCTTCCATGCAGTTTCCCTGGATGCCTCGGTTTTATGTTTTTTTTTAACCTATGAGTGCACCCAACTTACTTGATCTCCAAGAAAAAGAAAACTGACTCGCTTCTTGCACTCATAACCTTTAGCTGTATTTCCATTGAATTTGCTTTTTACAGGCGTTTCTGGTACAGTTAGGGTTACGGAGTGAATATATTGCTGTCACAATGATATTCCTTCAGATACCTCAGTGTGTGCGAGAGGCTCAGCTTGGCCGTTGCCTTACAACTTTCGGAAACTCAGGTAAAATATTCGAATAGGTTGCTTGCGTAATAGTGCGTGGACTCATACTGGCTACTTTCAGTGAAAGTTCGGGTTAGCTTGGCCGCATCGAAAACGTTGAACGAATTAAAAATTCAGCAGTGGTCAGTCACTTCACTAGTTGTGGGTGATTCTAGTTTTTGCGCAGAGATCAGAATTATTTCGATAATGTTACATGACGTGCCACTTGTTCAGATTTTCCATGGACAATGCGTTTGTAAGGGAAGCCTGTGACCTTGTTTTCTTCAGATATTCCTTATGAAGTCTTTGCTGTGATGAATGTTTCTTTGCTCTTGTGTGGAACAAATGCTGATGGTGAGTGCAGTAGAATGAATGCATTGCTGCATTGTTCGTTTTCAGGTGAAAATATGGTTCCAAAATAGGCGAACGAAATGGAAGAAGCATAACCCTGGTTTAGATGCAAATGCGCCGCCATCGCCTCACACACCGGAATCTCATTCTCCGAGTCCCACCACATCCGCCAGTAGCACGTCTACAGTTTGCCAGCAAGTCCCCAGCTCGATTTTTGTGCCATCGTTGAGCACATTGCCGCCAACGCCATCATTTCCTTATGCTATTTACGCACTCTCCAGTCAGCCGATTTTCTATCAACCACCCACACTTACGTTCATCTGATTAGTAGAATGGCTGTTGTTCTGCAGTGCTATGTTACTTCCGTGTAAAGACGATTAGTATGAGTGAGCAACATACAACCTTTTTTACAATATCAGCGGCACAGTTATCTGAAGAGGAGTAGTGGGAGTGAGCAACATAGTAACTTTCGTCTAAAGGCGAGCAGTGGGAGTGAACGACTGTTGTTATCCATTAGGTTAAAAGCACTTGCTACCTATCATGGGTATAACTGCAACTAATATCTGCAGCTATGAATAGTGTTGTGTGCTCTGATGGATCGATCCATTGATACATTCAGGAACCAATTCAAACAATCAAATTACCCTGAAACTCTTCTCATGGCCTTTGGTTTTTTGGTGTCAACGAACTTCGAAAGTGTTCTGAGATAAGGTGCAAAAATCAACACTTTTTAAAAGAGGAAATAATCAGTATTTGAGCACAACATAGGTTATCCTCGACTTAAGACGGGAATGTTTGACCTGATTACGGTGAATCTCCACCCGGTTTACCCGATCAGTTCTTGTGAACTCATTGTTCTGCGGGTGTTTTCACTTTCGTTTTGCGTTTATCATCACTGTGCTGTTGTGAGCAGTGATTTATGTGTACTCTCTATCGTTGGGCGATAGGCGTCATTTGCTGCACTTGTCTTTGCTTCATTTTACTACTGCCGACTAACGCAAATATATGCTTCTTCTGTTGACACGTGAGCATTGCTGTCCAACAGGTTGTTGACGTTGTTTTGTCGAAGTATATGAATTTGGGTTTCTGATCCCTCAACCTCTTGCGTCGTTTTGCACGTTGTACTCGTCGAAGGTATGCGAATTTCGAGTCTTAGCATAAGTGGCCTGATGATTCGAGAGGACGTAATCAGATTGGGGAGCATACCAGACATCGCCTTGAACAGTCATGCAAAAATACGTATTTCCAGTGCTCACTGGCTGCAACTGCAATAACAGCTAGCTGTAGGATGGTGTGTACCGTTCATTGCTCAGTAGAATTCTTTCTGACCTTTAGAGTTTATAGTTTCGCAATAATCTGCAATAGACATCTGCGACGCACTAAACTGTGGGCAGTCGTTATGAGCGAACATCAAATCATTATTGTCTCACATGAATGGATCAGCGGTAGAACCGCATGCGTTCTGATGGCATCGGATGGATTCTGGCTGGTGCTATTCCGCAGTAGAATATGTTGTTGAACGCAAATATTAGTGAATTTTGCTCAGAACAGCAGCTCTGGCATTTAAAGCGTTTTAAAAGGAGAATCGCTGAACTTTTGCTGATACTTGCTAAACTGTCATGTCAATAAAAGTGTCAATAAAATTAAAGTGCCAAAGACTGTGGGATCGGTGATAGCTGCATGGCCGTCTACGAATTCGCTCTCATGATGCTTCAGTGATCGATTGTTAAACAGTCTAGACTCCACTGACCTTTTTCTGTCAAGCATATTTGTCCCTTTGTGAAGAGCTGCGACAAATTTGCGTCTCTGTTTTCCGCTTACGAACGCACTCTCAGCAAAAACAAGGTGTGGTGTGCTAAATTATGTTTTGGACACGTTTATGTGTACATCACTTCGCAAAGGGAATAAATGTGCTGGATAAACGTGCGCAGCGGTTGCCATTCGAAGATGACTTCTCACACATGTTCTTTGGCTACATGGGCGCCTATTAAATGTGCGTTTCATCGCCTCATTTATTTTTCCCCACATGTTTCTCTCTTTAAACATGTGGAACCACTTAAAGGCTTTTTGATTGATTTGCTTTCGAGATGAATCGTTCGAGAAAGCAAGTGCTTTGATTACATCATTGCAAACGTCTACTCGAAACGGAAACTTAGTAGCACCTGGGCACCTTAATCAAAAATGAGTGAATCTTTGGCAGCAGTATATAGCGTGGTAGGTCGATGTCAGCAGCACGGTAATGTCTGGTAGCAGCTAATAAAACTGTTGCTTCTGACCCTTTCTTTCAGGCAACCAAATAATTTTCTAGTGAACCATAAATGCAAGGTTCTGGAAATGAAATGGGGTTATTGCAAATGGAGAACAAGTAAAATGATTGATAGCTGCAGCTTTGTTGATCGTCCCATCGAAACCATCTTTCAATAACACCGTTTTGGAATTTGAAGCTCGAGATCCTCAAAGTGGCTATCCGCATATCCAGCCTACCCTTCCACTTGTCAATGTTACAGTCGTGTTCGTGCCTCATTCTGTTAAAGGAAAACGTTGTAAATACTTCGTCACGTACGGTTGTGGACGTTTCCAAAAAGTTTAAAGAATGCCTCAGATACAGGAGGTGAAGTGGTAGAGAATCATTTTTATCCAGTTAGGGCTGGGAAAAAATGCGATTACTTGCCATTGAGACAGAACGGAAGAAGGAAAAGAAAGTGAGCTGTTTTGGATATTATGAAAGCACCTGAAGTGAGAAAGGGCCATTGAGAAAAACGTCCGCTTAAGTATACAAATTTGGATGATGTGCGAATGAAGCAGCGAAATCACTTCCGAAACGGCGAATTGTCTTTTATTGATGCGGCACATCACTTTGATCTCCTCTCATCTTTTCATATACGCTCTTGATTAGCACAACCTTGAGGCCACCAACGATGGCACAGCACTCCACCAATGAAAAACAGTGCACGCATACAACGATTTATTTATTGTTATATGTCTAACATTGCTCCCACTTCTTTTTCTTCTATTTTACAGTATTTATAGTAAATGCAACTCACAAACGATCTCACTTACTCCACTGAGCTGACCGTAATTAAGATTTAGCTGGCCTACAACCGAAATGTTTAAACTCGACTGATGTTACCTAAGTATCCCGAGAAATCAAAGCGTAATACAAACGTCTGCCGTAGCAACGTATATCTCCGTCCAGTTTTTTAGTGCGTAATTCTTATGTAACTGAGCAAATGCAAATAGTTTCGGGGTTGAAGCTTTCGTGTTGAACAATTAGACATTGCTATCAATTCAGCGTTTGCAGTAAACGGCAGTGTTCATCGCTATGCTCAACAATCCATCGTCTTCCGGCATACATAAAAGCTCCATTTACTTGCACATCTTGTGTTCGCCAACAACGTTTCCCATTCTCGGTTCAACATTCTTCGCGATACCCGCATGAAATCGAACCACTTCTGTTCCATATAATCAGCCTTGACGTTTTGACGCACGGATTCAGACAGTGTAAGTGACGACCAGTTGGATGTCCCACTCCATTGCTAACAGCTCCAAATTCTTGACTTGAAATTTCCCGCCTCTGAACGTCCACTGTTTTCACATAGATGAGGATACGTAAGCTACCTCTACGTGAAACCTCAAATCTGCAGCAAAAAAGAAGAATATTGGGACTATGCGGAAACTTGAACAGACCAATTATCTGTGACGATTATACCAATTATCTGTGCTTTGGAGGGTAAAAGTTGTCGCATATAGCATCAACGAGACGCTAAACGGCACGAGTGGCATAAAGCGGCAAATTTGACGGCTTGGACGAATTTATTGCTGACAACGACTAATTGGAAAATATGTGCCCCAATTTGCACAAATGCGCTCAATTGGATAGCCTAAATGAGCAGCCCTTCAATATTGGGCTCTCTGTTCACCGACAACTAAATTGGCCTATTTTAGTGGGCGGCCGTTTGGCAATTAATGAAAGCGGCTCGCAACTAATACACCATGCGCTTCAATCACTTAATCGAGTTAAGCGCCACATGCAATTACGCAAATCGAGCCACCATTTCATAGACGATGAACGCTCAGGCAGCATCAATTTTCGTTAACACAGATGCCATCCTCAGTTTTCCGCCTCTCTTTAACCCTGTAATAGGGTTTCCCATATTTCACAACATCCCGCATCAGTGCAATGTGCTTTTATCCAGTCTCCAAGTAACTGAACCATATTCCTCCTGGCATACTCGCTCAGATGGTGTAAGAAATAGCACCTACGAAAGTCGATGCCATAAACATCGTCACCGTTTAATAGCTGCAAACAACGAACAGTTCATTGAGATCGATGTGAACAGTGGACATCACCCTAATTGACGAAAAAATTTGCAGCTTTCCGATGTCTAAGTTAGCAGCTCCCAATTGACTCGGCTGTACTGATTTTTCCACGGATTCATGGTGACGCATGTCAGCCTTAACGCGTTACCTGCAACACAATTTCAGGCATCAATAAGGTCCATATTAGATAAACGTCGTCCGGAAACGTAATCATCCCTTAGTAAATTTGTGACACTAATATACAAGCGCTTGCCTTCACCTTAAATGACGCCCAAACCAAGAAGGATGCAGCTGTTGCTTTCACGCATTCTGATTCCAGATCTTATAGTTTCTGTGAAAAGTCATCGTCTAAACACAACAACCCTTTTCACGGCACTTTCATTTATTAAACCACAGAACTTCTTCCACATCGTTGTGTTCTAAACTGTTGTCGCTATTTCTTATCAAACGAAAACAGTCTTATAGGAAGTTTACCTCCAACTGCATTCTTCTACGAATCCCGATCATCTATGCGCGTGCTGAGACGACTGTATACTCCGCTGCTGTGATCCACATTCATCAAAAATTTCGTTCGACAGTGAGATATGAGCAGTAGATTACGTGGAAATTATCATTAACTTTTCTCTAACATCATCGCAGCTGTGCTGTGGCACTGTTTTAAGCAATTTCGCTAAAGCCGTTGTGCAAAGAGGAACTTTTGTCCTTGCATTACTTGGCGCTGGATGATTTCAACAGCAAAGATCGTCTGTCCCTCACATGCATTCAGTGAGTGAGTGAGAGTGTGTGGAAATTTCTCCCTGGCTGCATCCATCATCCCAAGGTATGGTACTCTCTAAATGGAGACCAACTATGTTTCTGAAAACTATCAGAGTTTAATGGATACATGAAGCCTCGTTTCACCAAAACCTATTATATACTGGGTTTAATATAGTTCTCTGAGATTACATGAATTTTTTCAGAGGAGACTGAACTCCATTGGACTTTTGCAAGAGTCGCGTCGCAGTCACAATAGGTTGCCCTTAGTTGTACAAAAAGAGTTGAAACGCTGCGCTCCTTTTAAGTTCATTCTACGAAAGAAAAAACAATAGACTCGTGTCAGCACAGTTTAGATCCAGATACAGGCTATCACTGACCTGGTGGACCTCAAAGAGAAAAACTTTTCGGCTCAAAAGCAAAAACAGGGCTGTATCCAGTAAAAGAGAGATTCTTCCGCGAACGGTAATTGAACAAGCAATGAGAAACAGTTGGTCTGCTTCGCAATCTGTTCCAATCACTTATCACTGGACGGCCAATTTGTCTTGCATTTGTGAAGCAATGACGAGTCGCCGCAGCTGCTCCGCCTCAACAACTTACCACAAACGATCGCATCCGCCAAAAAGCTGAGCAGCAATTAGGCTGATCAAGATGAGTGGTCCTATCATTTGGCGAACAGCAGCTTTCTTTTTAACAATAGTGCTAAACACCCGATGCTCGACTACAATCCCTTACAATACACTATATAACGTGTTTTTGCGCCTTGCCTACTTATCTGCTGCCGACTCTTTTAAGACTTTTAAATTCTTTGTCACCGGAAGATGCAGTAAACAGCGGATAACAACCTTGACAGCAATGGAAATTGCACCTATATAATAAGGTGCGCTCGAAATCCGGCTTCATCAACAAACAGTGATTATGCCTGAACTGCAGCAAAACTGTTCTTAAGGCTTGCTTAATACGTCATTTAAGTGCTAAGCAAGTTTTTTACTACGTTTGCCAACGAAAAGAAAAGTAGTAGCGGTACTGTCCCTCTAGCCTGTTACTATCTTTCATCCTCCAGACCAAAGAACAAATAACCTGCTAATGAGGCAATTTTGAAGATCTGACAACAAGAAAAGGAGAACAGGTGAGGTGAGCTGGTAAACGATTTATTCCAGCGGATATATACCGTTCTGTGGTGGAAAAGACTTTTCTGAAAAGAAATTTGCACTTCATGGAAATGAAAGCATGATTTCCCATTAATGAGTCATGTTCGAAGAAACGATTTCTTAGGAATTCGACAGTTGAGAGGGTTCGGAGCAAATGAGCTTGGCTCGAGAACAACAGGGACATAATGCTGTGCAGTCAAAGCAGAATCTTCATAATGCCTAGGCATAATGTTATAAACCTTCACAACGGCTTGCAATCTATCTCGATGTCATCAAAGACCAATCAGAACGCGTATCACGTAAATTTTGTTAAAGACTGTATCAGTGCAGACTCGTCGATGATATCGTCATTAACCATGGCGAAATTTCCGATGATTCTATCACTGCAATCCTAAAAATATTGGTTAGTATTCAGCTGTGAGGATGTATAAATAGAGGGATCCCGAGTACTTCACACTCACTTCATGTGTGCATTAGTCGCAGTTACATTTCAAGCAGTAGATAAACGTTTTCGTCAGTCTATACGTTGTCTTGAACATTTTATTGGCTGCCTCATTTCACTGTTGTTTCCTTCGAAGTGACAGTCACACTGCTGACAAAAAACATCCAGCTAAGTAGATGTCAGTTGTTACGAAACTAATACTCATTTCCTTACAGTACCCGAGGAAACGAGAGCACAGGCGAGTACGATAAAATGAGCAGTCTGATCGTTAGCAATAAATATGTTGTGTTAGAAGCGCCTAATCGTCTGCGAACAGGCGCTAGTTGGGCATCCGAAGAACAAAGGAACAGCCGCCGCTCTGCGCTAGCACATCGAAGCTGCGCAAAAACTAGAGCGCAATTACTGGCGATGTGTGAATTAACAAGTGGCGGCGAGCAGTCTGCCAAACGTGGGACGAGCAGCTGTGCTAGACAATGAGCTGGGCTAAATGATCCTATCGCAGCTTCGAACAGCGATTCACTCCTCACAGAATTATCTACAGTCCTCCAGCTTTTGTCCACTGAACTTCATAAATGGCCCACTGAATGACAGCAGTTTTCAAAGTTGCAATTTTGTAAATCCCGCCAACTTCTAGACACCTCTGATGTACCCATTTTTAAGTATGCCTTCGCACAGCGCATGGCCTCGGAATGCACAAACTGGAACGCCGACATAGTGAGGCAAGTTCAGTGCTCATACTCTGCAATTTGTGGTGTGGCTAGAAGACACGGTTTTGCTTTTCATTCGTGCGAAAAGTGGCTCGGGAGAAGGCACTGTGCGAAATCAGCATCGCTATTTCTTCTGAGTGAGATAAAGCTTTAGCTAAACGTTCTTTAAAAATATCGCCGCTATGAAGCAGGGACAAAAGAGGTTGTTAATTGAATGCGATTACACCAATCAACAACATCAAAAAAGAAGCATAAGGGATTTTACTCGGAAAAGCGATGGCGCTCAATGCTCCACTTGTTTGCAGCCTGGATGTAGACGATCTACTCATCCCACATATCAGCGCATTGATTACATTTCGTCCAAATCTTCGCAAATTTCCATTATCGCCGATTATTTCGTCATTTGATGATATCGTTGCAATTTCTTTAGAAAAAGTTTATATCAGTGCGTCCTTCGCTAAAGGCAAAAAAAAAAAACAGTTCTGTGAGTGCCTAACAGCCCAGTGAACTCATTATGTGGAAATAAAACCAAATGAGATGGTTGTCGTTTCGTGGCAATGTAAAATCAATTAATAAATGATAGCACTACAGTCTCCGTGCCATCTTTTCTCTATGCCACTGAAAGCTTGCTGAATGTGGATTTTCCTTAACAAACACATCTCCCAAATGTCAGTTTTAACTTTATTTCCACAGTCACAGTGGATGTGAGTATTTTGCACACGGAACTCCCCAACAGTGTGGATCCAACGCATGGCAGAAACCACGTCACCACAGAAGCACCACGCACCAGGTTACAGGGATTTAATTTTGATGATAATGCAAGCGGAGGCTGCGCGTCAAACAACTTTTTTTTGAGGGGGGAGGGAAGGGAGGAGGGGAAGAGGGAGCATATATGATTTTAAAGGAGGAAAGGAGAGGGGAATTCTGTCTAAGGTGCAAAAAAAGTAAAATTCGAAGACAGGAAGTGGGATTATTACATACCTCCCTGAACATCTCCGAACCCCCACACTATACTGCTGCAAAAGACCCCCAATATCCATATTACTGGTATGCACGTTGCGCTAGTTTGACTCATTCTCACAAAGGTTCGAAAGTTATATATGTTACGCGGCTACCTTCGTGGGAATTGGGCAGACAAGGAAATGCTTAACCTAAGCGTAGCCACTATTGCTTGACTCGTCGCATGACTGGGCAGCTTCTTTAAATGGGGACAGACCACAAAATTACTGGCTGAACAAGGATGGCATAGAACAGTGCGGTAAATAAGTCTCTGAACGAGAAAAGTGCGTCATAACGATCATTGGTGGTTATGAAAAAACAAAAAGCATGAACTTTTTTTTTCTAACACTGTCGTTAACGATTCGCTGATGCACCGAGATCAATTGTGTTCAATCGTCTAATGCGATACACCCCCAAATTTGGAAGATTCATTCGAAAACAGCCACGTATGGAAAGGAAATCATCGTACGAACACATTTCTCAATTTCTCAAAGACGATGTAACCAAACACATGCAATATTCGATTCCTTTCGTTCCGTTCATTTACTTTGGGAAGTAAAAGCTAGTTTTCATAGTCATAGTGAGTTATATTTGCGGAAACAATGAGTTGGATTTCGTCGGTGATTTTCGCAAATAATCGATAAAAACTAAGCGCCCGGTTGTGCGCATCAGCGCTCGGAACCATTGAAAAATAGATGTGAACAAAGAAATTGTCAGCCGATGACTTTACTTTCAGTCATATGAGGCCAGACAAAGCAAATTTTCAGTTCAGAAATAAAACTGCCAACGAGGAACATGGAGATAACTCGATCTTTTGTTCATCGCCACTACGAAGGAACTTCTATAATTTGCATTTTCGACGCTTCGCAATTTCCATGCACAACGGTACAAATTGATCAGAAGATGGCGGTACAAGCATCCCCAACTCACTTCATTTCGAATATCAGTTGACGCAGATACCACACGCCTTAAGTGGCATTTCGTTGAATTCGCCTTAAACGATCAAAATTAGCGTCTTGACCGAAAAGACGGCTGGTCGCAGATTCTGCTCATTTCTAAATAGAGTTTCAAATTACCGAACGCAACTGGAACGCATCGACCGATAATTTCTCATGAAGGCTGCAGTTAGGAAATCATGTCTCATCATGCTGTTTCATTAAACGATGTGACCAATATTGGTGGTACATCTTTCTAATATTTATTATTATCCAATATCCATTAAAAAACATGAGGACGTTAACGTGAGATTGTCACAAATAATCCACTCTGAACTGAGTTCTCACTAAAGACGTTTCTCATATGCTTCATGTCAGCTTCGCACATGAGCCGCTTTCTGAACTTTTGCAGCAGTATGCATTCAGTTGAAACTGGTAACACTGGAGCAATACATTTTTCTAAGCAACATTCAATTACCTCGTGTTTTGAGAATTTTACTTCGTGTTTTTTTTGAATGTTTTGAGAAAATCCATTACAACTCTGGAAAAAGCTGAATATTTTGATCCTTTCAAGTCTAGTTCCCCGGTTCTCCTCGTTCTGGTGAATAGGAGTAAATATGTTGGTTTTAAAGCATAGTTTGATCGTTGGCACTGCGCCGCCTATACATCTCGACGGACGCGTTAGCGAATCTTATGGGTCTGCAATGAAGCTCTCTGAAGTTACCTTTTGAGCATTTCGGGTGCACAGACCCACGTTTTCCTGCCCTCGACCCCGCCTCCCCATTCCGCGCATCGCACTAGCTCTTCCCATCCTCTAAACTACTTGCATTACTTTGTTCTAGAATTCTTCACAGCTCAGGGTTCCTTGATCAGGGGTTCTGATGGCTCATATGCCAGCGCGTTTCAGTCTGTCCCATAGCGAAAATGGCGATGGTGCAAAGGTATGACGAAGTTTTCCTCATGTCTCATTCTGGATAATGCACCAGTCAAATGTACGTACGACTGGCTCGTAGAATAAGTTTTGGTGCCTCTGTCCTGTGTACACTGAACGATAAACGAGGAATGTTATGCAGAGCATCAGGCTTCGAAAAGTCTCCAGTTACCGCTAAGTGAAAGCAGGAAAAATCAAATGTGCCTATGCATTTGCACGCATGCATATTGTGAAGAGTGTGGTGGGAATTAATAAATAATTGAACAACTTTTTATGCCTGTGAGTGAACACTAGTAAATAGTGTGACTGTAGCTAATTGGGTGCATATTATGCGGAATGCGTAGTGGGACATGAAATGCACTGTGCTCCCATTGATAGTTTCGAACATTATCATCCAAATCGACGTAACAGGCATGGATGACGACCGTTATGCTTATCGACTACGCCTTTTCTCTATCGTCAGCTTTTCGTCTACACCTTTCCCGTCGAGTATTTCAGCGTCCCGTAGAGTAGTTCCATAGCAATTGCATAAAAAACTATTTTTAAAGGCAGAACGATATTTTCGGTTACACCGCAGCATGTGTTCAGTGCACTGGTGTTTTACACATTTTTACTGCTACTGATAGCAGCAGTTAATCACAGGCTTACGGCTGTTCAAGTGAGCCGTTTTTCAGCTGTGTGATTGTGGCATACTGGCTAAATTATTGTAATTTAATCGGAAAAAGTCGACTTCCTTCGGCTCAGAACACCTCTTTTATTTATTTATTTTAATTTGTTATTTTTGCAGTCTCACCTAATTGAATATTGAGATTTCGCTGGACAAGTGAAAGTACTTCGTGCTAATCGACCGTTTCGCTAGAGTGCCTGGCATCCGTCGGATTCTTTTCGATTTTTGTACACATTTCATGCGGTTGTGGTCCACTTGCGATATACAGTGCACACTCCTTATCTATTATGAGATCATTCACACGAAAAAAAAAACTGCGTGAATCGTAGTCAAAACTGGATAGTTTCATTTCAACGTTTCGAATGGGAAAATAAAGTTGCTCTCAGGTTTCATGAAATTACGTCTATTTGCCTCAGCGTTGTAACAGCTAATGAATTTTACTGAAACTAATCAGTTTACTTCAATAAGTCATCGCTTGCGGGATGGATAGTGACGCAACCGACTGAGTCATTTTTCAGTAATCCGTTCATACATGGAAGTTGTGCCCTTCGAAAGAATTCTAGCATTTGGATCACTTCACCTTATGCTGTTTGTTATTTCCACATCCAGGGAACCTAAAATATACAGAGATGGACTGCTAACGTGCAGTGTACTCGCCATCGGCATTTATGTTTCAGTATTTTGTTCTCTCGTTGAGGCTTCTTTCCATGTTTCTTGCCTTTTAAACAAAAAAAAGAGCAAGTCTGATTGTTCGCGCGTTCTCGTGCAATCTGTTGATTTTATTCACAGTGCAAAACCGACAGTAAATCAAAGAGAAGAAATGCATAATTTGGACAAATTATAGCGCTCTTGCAAGCAATAGATCACTTCATCGAGCGTTTGCTTCTAACGCAGCACTGTGACAGAGTGCCTACTGGCAATTACTTTCGCTACATGAAGTACGGCTGTGTGAATGATTTACGGTCTAGATGACGGGCTTTTTTTCACACAGCACAACTCGTGTATCATTTTAGCAGGGAGAGTTTTTATATTGTGGTTTGCAGATCCAAATCAGTCAGAAATGATCAGACTTAAGAGAGGAATTGAAACAGCGAGCCTCGCACGTTGATTCACATGAAGCCAGTTTTCGCTCTCTAATGTGAAACCTAAAGCTGGATTTTGCGTGAACAGCACTTTGACGTGAATGAGCAAAAAAGGCATCAGGACTCACTACGTACACTAATTCTGAACTATTACAAAATTAAATACAGGGGCTTGTGATGTAACCATCGCGAAACCCACACGACATATTTCTCTTGATGCACTTTTAATCACCTTTCGCATTTCAGCGTCCACTTAGACACTTGTCTTTTTACATCCGTGGACTTATTTGCTTCGTAGGTAAATGTTATCGTCCTCTTCACTGCATGCTTCTATTTCCGGTTGTCTGTTGAATTCATCATTTTACAATAAGTCACGCTCAAAAGTTGCTAAAATATTTCATTGTGCGTTAGCAAATACTCCAGCTTCCCAAACATAATTGACTCTGACTGCCCCACACTGAACGACAGAATGACAGCCGCTTCTGACAAAGAATCCTTGCACATAAGAAACTTGACAAAGGTGACGATTACGTCGAACAGCTTTTGCTCATTTTTGCAGCAATTCGTCGTCGGTGCACGACGCCACGTGATTTAGTGAATACTCTAGCAGCCAAATACAAATACAAGTGTTTCGATGCAGAGAAATATTCAATAATAAGTCTGTGCATTAGTCGCTACCATGTTAAGCAGTGGCATTTGTTTTACTTTCTACAACTACAGGTTACATACGCTGTCCTCATACAATCTGCCATCATCCTCGAGGAAGCTGCCATCATCGTCAAGAAAAAAAATATTTGTGCAAGCTGTTGATATGTTTCCTGGCGGCCTGATGTGATACGTATGATTGATTCATTGAGTGACACCTTTTCTCAGTGGCACAAATTACTCTGAACGATTCCAGAGCCATTCTGGTAGTGTACCTAAGATTCCTCAGATGTGTTGCTCCCTAGCAAGTTCTGCAAATGCAGCAAAACACGCGGTTATTCTTATGACATTGGAAGAGAGGATTTTCTATCCACTTAGCGCATACTAATTATTTCGGAAACGTTTGCCGAAAGGTGTTTTGGGTAATACTGCAACGACAGATATGACGTTCTTAATTAGTGAGGAATGGGGAAATTCAACTAGCGCATTCATATTGCAGCACGATAATGGTGGTCGATGATGCAACAGTAACTGTGTGTCGGTTCGGCACTGCAAACGTTTAAGAACTTCATGAATACATTTTTTGAACGCACTGGATCTTGCGATCTTGGCAAGTCCATTGTTTTTTAATGGGTTGATAGCATCAGACTGGCTTATCTGTTGAGGTTTCATTCCATGAAAGTCATCTCATCCTGTGCAGTTACTTGGTTTCCAGCATCCTATTTTCCGTCATGCAGCATTTCCGTCTTCCTCTTGAATTGGAAATATCAGAAATCTGAAACCGTTGATACATTTCCGCTGTTCATGCTAACAAGTATGTCGGCTGTTTTTGAGACGTTCATTTCTGGATGACCTGCTGCATAGGTAAGGGTTTCGGACATTTGTTTCTTCCTCCACCTTTCATTTTTCCTCGAAGAATCTTTTTTCTCCTCCGAGGCCGGACCAGGTGCTGTGTAATCTGACAACAAGA
Organism: Parascaris univalens; assembly: GCA_037576465.1. Lineage (NCBI taxonomy): Eukaryota > Metazoa > Nematoda > Chromadorea > Rhabditida > Ascarididae > Parascaris > Parascaris univalens. The sequence goes on along the minus strand of CM075173.1, from coordinate 57,623,845 downwards.
ATAGCAAGATGATGGGTCAGGGTTTTAATGCAGTCAAAGCAGAAACGACAGAGATGGTGGGGGGAGGAGGGGAGAGGAGGGGGAGGGGGATGGGAGGTGAAGGGAAGACGGTAGCCGGATGCGTGATACGACGGAAGAGAGAAGTTACTTCCATGAGCTTTTGAGCAGTACCACGACCTCGCCAACTAGCACCGCAACCTTTCCTCAGTTCCACTCCTCACCACCAAGGCGCCAGCCAAAACCGATGTGAACAGCTCCGACTAAAATAGCACACTGACAACCCTCAAGCAAACAGGTCTCTTATTCACGTACCGACCTTTGCCTCAGGGAATTCGTAGAGAATTTCCTCTATCTTGCGATCATCATTTCTCCGATCTGTTCTGCATGAAAGCAGTTGACCAACATTATTTACCACTCCTTACACATGAAGCAAATAGTACCCGAACAGCTCTCAGCCACAGGCAATCACATAATCAACTCTTATTGAGTTCAGCAGTAAGAACTCAGCAGTGAAATTATGGTCTCAGCTGTATGTGTTTAGCCACCATTTGAAATTTTGAGTGCACGCTCATTCACTATTAAGCGATGGGTGCAAGCGAACAGCGGTGGATTCTTCGCGATAGACTGCGCCAACGTTTCATGCACCTTATAGGGAGTTTTTTTCATTTATTCGAGCGCTGAAACTCGGCTAGATGAGAAAACGTAATCGGAGCGCACTTCTGGAGAGGAGGATATTGAACGATCCTGAAGAGTAGGAGTATCATCTCGCTCACAAATATGAAGGGTTATTGAAAGGAATTATAAAATTTGTCCAAATTCATTCATGGTCGCAGTACTTGAACATGGTTGTGGTGTTAACGTTTCGTTATCCATGAAATTGCTTCACTTTACCAATAATGGGCCGATAATGCATCTAGCAAGTGGTCCAAGCAACTTATGGGCTTAAGTCTGTTCCAGCATGTTAACTCTGAAATTAACCGCTTGTTGATTAAATCGATCCAATTTATGTGCTGTCGTTCAAACCGATCAAATGTAACTTTCTGTGCTGCGCAAATGTCAAACTCCTGCACGCCACATCAACACCTGCAGTTCTGATGTGTAAGTCACGTGGTAAGAACGTTTGAACAGATAGTTCATTCGAAATAAGAGCTCTACATCGCAAATAACTGATGGGTTTGCACTCATTCGCTTCGCTGACCTGACATACTCACTGTTTATTGGTCAACTTTATTAAGCAGCAGTAGAAGCTCTTTATATTTTGCTTCTCCAGGACGTCAAAGCAGGCAAACTGCCTTACCAACTTTCCTGTTTTATGTACTCATTCCTGTCTGTGCACGCAAACTGGTCAATTACAATGGCACACAATTGCATTATAAGTTTGCAGTCTTTCATACTCGAGAAAACATTTAAATGGTCATAGACCACGACCAATGGAACAAACTGGTATATCTTGCGCTGCTGTGTGGCCATTCCTTCACTCTATCAGCGGCTCTCGCGGCAAATTACGCTTCACGTGTCCGAGCCTCGAGACGAAAACTAGGGTCATGGCGCGAAAAGGAAGTGAAGATGAACACGGAAGTTGATGATTTTTCTCAGAGCACCTTCGCCTGTTAAAGCGTAAGGCTGTTTCTGTGAACCACCAGTTCGTTTGTTGGTGCAGTGGGTTGTAGCGCACGTAAGTTTACGCTCCACTTGTTCATATGCATCGACAGCGATGGAGGGTGGTGTTGTGGTTTTGTTATGTCAAACATTCAGCATCCATGGGAACTGCATTTGCAGCATTTAACAATGTTCTCAACATCCCGTTGTCGAGGATACTTGGACAAATAGAACAATAAGTATTCAGGGCGTATTGCGTGCATCAATTCACGCCAAACGTGCTTTACGAATGCAGTTCTGCTATCTGTTCCTTGGCTTCTCGCATTTCCTTTAAAAAACTCCATGTGGAGCTGCAACAGATATGGCTGCGAATCATAACTTTTCTTGAGGAGCTACTGGCGAAAATATAATTTAATGGTTGAAGTAACTCTCATCGATATCACTAGTCATATTAAATCATATGAAGCTAACAAAACGATCTCCGAATTCCAATTCAGGATGACAATTCACTAAGAAGGAAAAGCAGCCCTAGGAAATATAATTAGCTGATCTGATATGCAATAAAATCATTGATCCACTAAGAAACACTTTCTTTCACTGGAAGTGCGATTGACGGTAACGGAAAAAAATTGGCGTCATTTTTATCGGTTTTTCCCCGTTGATCTCTGCGCAAGTTTTGAAATTGTCTGTGATTTGCACTGAAATTTGCTGAGGGCAATTCGACTGGTGCAAAACTAGCAGAAATTAGTGTGCTGTGAACCCAAATATCGGAAATATTCCACCGGCTTTAGGCACCCCTTTGCATTCCCACTTATCATCACGATGTTTCCTATATATGGAGCATGATTAATGTTGTGTGGGCAGCGTAACTTTAATTTCTATATGTAGATTATACTCCGTTTTAGCTACACTTTTGCAAATGCAGAGATAGTCCACAAAATTCAGGGAATTTCCTCCTCTAAGGTAGGTGAAGCTATCTTATTAAAGTAATGTATCATATACGACTGCAGTGATAAAGATGAAATTACTGACATAGACTGATTATGCGTTTTTGCACTCAATTTTAAAATGCAATCATCTAGCATGGTTAGTAGCAGTGTGAAAGTTTCCTTCATGTGGACAGTTTTGCTGTGACCTTGAAACAATTCAGTTCGAAACATTTTTTAGTGTAAAAGTTTCATGCTGCCTATTGGAACGATTGAGGCATGTCCGCACCTACTTTGCTGAGATATCTTCAGTTATTTTGCCAATACTGCAAAATGCATTCGCGCCTTTTCCTGAACCGAAAAATGAACTTCACTCGAACCCTTGGGGTCTTTTCAGGTGAGCGTATTCTTAAACTCGTCTGGTCAAATTTATCTGCGATTTGAATCCATCCGTCACATACAACGTGAGTGGGAATAATTTGGCGTTTATTCTTAGTGGAGACATGCGGAAAGTTGACGATATACGCCGATTATGAGTGAACTAAATATTGCTAGAGTGAACTAAATAGTGAACTAAAACATCGCTGCAACAGCGGCTTTGTTATTTGCCTCAAGTCAACGCTGCCTCAAACTTCACACATCATCGCACACAAATCAGCTTAGGGCAAATAGCTACGAGCAGTGCAGTAGTTGCCAAGTGTGTTTGACACCTTTATGCGTCATGACCAGGCCGGGTATCTGTTTGACGTCTCTGATCGTATTTATAGTTTATCAGATATAGCAGATGTGCTTCGTTGCACATATCGCATCATATATATCTGATCAATCGATTTTCACATCTCAGCAAATATCTTTCGATGAATCACTATTGTATGGTTAAAACATTTGCAAGGAAACATCTCTGCCATCGTGAAAAAAAATTTTACTGCAGAAAATATAGGCTGAAGTTGGCCCATTTAAGATCGTACTCGCATCTTTGCTATTTAGGGAATTCGTCAGTAGAACTTTAGACGTATATATTTACTTAAGATATAAAAGTGTCTTCTCATCTCACTGATCCCAAATTTCCCTGTGTTCTTATGCAGACGAGGACGTTTAAGTGATTTCATATTTACCAGCTTCTCTTCATAAGCACCAAAAACTTCATAACGCTTCATCGAGACATCCTTTCTTATACGAACAACTACATAAATGGCTGCATTCGTATGAATGATAACCTAGTGCTTATTGCATATAGTCGATGTTGTGGTCTGCGCGGTGCAGTGTGTTGCGGTACGAGGCCATAATGACTCTTCTTGACATGCCCCACAACCGAGGTGTCTTAGTCGTGAACAACACACTTGATGTCTTTAGTGTTTTGTTTCTACAGTTTTGATTTAAAATATGCAACGATAATGTTCATGCACTGAACGTTTCCTGTTCAAAAATCACCAACTGTGGAACTGTGCACAACCACAGATAAACCTCTAGAACCGTTGAAGCCAGCAGAGCCCCTAGAATTAAACCTCATCACGTCACACCGTCGCGTCCAAGCCCTCACCTTATCTTCGCATTGTGACTACCGTTCACTATTCACAGGTAAAATACTCTCTGAATTTGTGTAAGATCGGTGAACGCGAAGTTCATTGTAATTAAACAGTCCTGATCACAAGTCTGCACCTGAGGCTGCACCTTCAACGGTCATGCGCCATAGGTTTAATATGGCATCAGTGATGAACCAGACTGATGAATCTACCTGCGGAAAATTTAACGGCCACGTTGGCTGTCATTTAAAAACTGCTGTTGTTGAAACAAATCTTTTATTGCGTGAAACGAGAAACTAAAAGTCGGAAATCGTGTTGAAAATTTCTTACCATGCTTATTTCCACTATTTGCTCATACAGGCAAACACCTTTGACAAGATTAGATCGCGTTTCAATCTACGGATGAGTATCAAGACGTTCCCCCAGCACATGCGTATGTTTGGTACGCTGCTTGATACAATCGATTTTGAATGAGGCTGCAGTCCTCTTCGCTGAAATTTGTGGGGAGGCATGATGCCTTGTGTTAAGATATTCCCTTCAAAGGAATGAGTTTGGATAGCGCTAGGATCTGTGGGCTTGCTTGCCTGGCTGCTACTTTCTGAGCTCATGCTCTACTTTAATATGGAGCTGGAGAGGCTTTATCCCGGACAGGATGAAAGATGGAGGCGAGTGACTTGTCTCCTCCTTTGTAATGGCTTCCATCCCCCGTTAGATTCTGACATAGGAAAGAAATGGACCTATGCGTTTCCTTTCCCATGATCCTTCCTCATCTTGCCCTCGTTTTCATACACCAGACGGCGAGGAGGAATAACTGAAGTGAGTAAGCGGGAGGGGCTGTAATTGAGGGGAGCAACGGAAAGCATACTTAGTTAGGGTATATAAGCCATGTTCATGCGAAGGTGTCAAGCTCCTATGAAAGTTTACTGTTGAAAGCCAATTTTCGTAGCTTTGCCTCATTTTCGACATCGGATTATGCTTGCAATAGTGTCACAAGCCCTCGCTGAACCACAGTTCGAGCAATTCAGCAAAGAAAAAGCTGCTCATTTTTCATGGGCATCTGGTTGCTTCCTCCGCAACATACAAACCACAACCTAAAACGTACGAAACACGAAACATATAAAAGATTAGCTTTTGTTGCACTTGATTGGTGAGACGGATAACCGTCAGGTGCAAAACTCTTGCAAGCTTTTTTTCGGCATCGCATAGTTGACTTCTAAATTGATGGATTAACGTCAAAATGGTACAAGAGATTTTTCCACAATGTACATATTAACCTGCAAATTTAGCTACTCTGGTTGTAGTGATTGCTGAGTTTGAACCATCGCACAGAATGTTTGCATAAACAATGTTCACACATATAAACACGCACAACATACAAAGAAGCAGCGTCCTCACTGCTCTCGCATGCGAAGCTGCAGAGACGCATGAAAAGTGTTCTCTTGCGTGACGCATAACTTGCATACTCTTTCCACTTTGGAACTTTTTACGGAAGGATATATATGCTTTAATGTTCGGCAACATTAACTGCGCTTGAAATAAGTATTTCACGACACTTTGAAGCGGAACTGGCCTGAAGTTCATTGAAGCGTCAAACTTTCACCGCATTTTGACGTCGCTTCACAAGTGAAGTGAAGCTTCATGTCATGATTTCCGATTCATGCGTCCACCGCATTAAGTGCACCATTTTATAGTGTTTCTATCGATTTTCCTTTGTCAGTTATGCCATATTCTGTTTTGAAGTCGACATCAGTATAACGGTAAGCATTGTTTTGATGATTTGCTTATCTATTTTTGACAGTTACGGCATTGAATCACATCTGGATGTCGATAATAGTCATTAAGCTGAAGAAAGCACTATCTTAGGTACTAAGTTTTGTTTTCCTAAAGTTTGTAAGACTGGCAGTCGCGGTAACATCTCGTAATCTCTTATTTTTACCAGAACTACAAAAAAGTGACGAACGACTCAAGTTTTACTTCAGTAACGTTGCTCATTTATGGCGGATCAGTCGAGACGGCAAATGTGAAGGACTTATGTTTGAGGAAGAAAGCATTCTTTAGAAGAAGCCTTCGACAAATTTCGAGAAAATCAATTACTTCAGTTTTTGAGAAAACCAATTACTACGCCCACCATCACTTCTTTCTAACTTCCTATCGATTTCAGTCGCTATCTGCGCGCTCTTTTTTAAGTAAAGACCTACTTGGGAGCCACCGATATGCTCAAAGGTTGCAATTTTCATTAAACTACCGATACTGAATTGTTGTTTATAACTATGCTATGAATATGCTATGAATAAAATGCTGGTTGCACAAGCGCAGTGCATGTCCAGCAGAGCTGAAATGAAGAAGTTAAAGCTGCTTCGGAGTTGGTAGTGCTCCTAATTCCATTTGAAATTTTCTGCGACGACATCACTGTAACCATTGAAAATCTTCGTAGGTATTTGTTTGGTTTGAAATGATGAGTTCACTTGTGATGTACATGACCAACACATTGTATTTAGTAGTTTCTCTAAAATTCAATGCTTCGAGCACAAATGTTTTTTTTCTGGCGCCTTTGCAACGTAGTGGATGCGCAACAAAGCATGCAACATACTTAGAGTCAAAGATACGCTAAGTATTCACAATTTTCATCTAAAGAATAAGGCTGCCAAATCATTGAACTTTCAGAGATATACCAGCCTTTGCCCTGGATGCTCCTCGAAATTCCCGTTGTTGTAACAGTTATTTAGAGACATTTATTAATGGAAGCAGTTGCGAGTATAATGTGCAGATGAGTTTTGTTTCCCACAATAAGAGAATTAAAGGCTGATATCGGAGCAGTACTGCTGAAAATTAGAGAATTTGTTGTTATTGGCGAGAAAATTGATGCTTTTTTTTTGCATATTATTGCTGATCTTTTCAGTTTCTCCTTTCCGCTGCCCATTAATCGATCTTCCTTCATTGATATTTCACTAATAGCAATTAAAGTGGAGAACTAAACCATTAATCTGTGAGGATTTTTAAAGCGATTAATTAAAGCCATAAAACAAGAAAAAGCTTCGCTCAAGTTGAGCTGTTTAGGTTAGTGATAATTTTTGCCGAAAACTTGAGCATTTTTAGCCATGAGTTCGTCAGTGTCACAGATTCTTCGTTCATCCGGTGCGCAGTGCATTCCCATGAGATATACAAAAGTAGTTTATAGTAGCGCATTTCTTTACTAGTTATACCATGTACTACGGCTTCTGGAACGTAATCAGATGTGTACTTGTATGAATTGCTGCAAAATGAACAGCTGTGCATTTTTCCTGTGACGCCGCTTGCAAGTTTTCCTCGGAGGCTTATTCGCTCTCATTTCGTTCCGTTTTAGCTTCCTTTTTTCTCTTCGAAGTTAAACTTATTATTTGCCCTACGGCAACAAAAGCAAACTTTTCGCAGCTACGAACGACGTCTTAAGCGACGTCTTCAGCACCAAATGTGTCCATAGCTAATTAATAGACTGAGTAAAATGATGGACGGATGGCGCTCTACTCATCTGTTGTTGTAGCAAAATTGACGTGTGCTTTTGCCCGTTCACAGTTTCTGGTTCATTAAAATCAGCATTTTTTCCCTGATATTTCAGATTCACTGAGTGACAGCAGCAAAAAGTGCGCTTTACAGTGTGAAAAAATTAAGCGATTAGAAGAAAAAAAGGCTTGAAAACCTTTAACGGAAGATTCTCAAATGATCAAATGAGAAAAAACTGGCATGGGAATTTCTTTCAAAGCCGGCCTATTCCTCGACTATCTTTCTTTGGAAATGACGACCACGATATTTTATTTCTAGTTTTTAATTGCGAATTCCAAACTGTGCATGAATGTTCAATTTCAGAATCGTCGAGAGCGGAACTGCGAGTTTTCACGGGTTGTACTCAAGGTGACCACCCGTTCAAGGTGCCAACTGACCACCTCATTTGAATTCACCTTGCAATTTGTACATTCTGCAGTGACCTGCGAGCACCTGCGCCCAAGACGAGGAAAAAAATGGACTTAGGGCACCATGAGTAATTTTTCATAAAACGTGGTATGTAATGACGCATTCTCAATTTTCGCAGACATGCATTGGCACCTTTTGCCCGCAAACGGACTCGGTGTCTTTTTTACGCACACAATATCCATCTGTAGTATGAAATATGGATACGACCCTGGCTTTCACGGTGTGTCATAAATGATTCGCCGTACTATTTTCAAATTCCTCCCAGTGGTCGCAGCAGTGTTCTCGAGAATTACTACACACGATGTTTTTGGAAGGGCTGGATCAAATGGTGCCTACCACTCGTAGAAAGGAGCCAAGGTTATTTGTGATCTTCCGCTCCACCTTTATACCTGTGGTAAGATTTTCAGCGTTGACAGATGGAAATCGAACATAGATGAGCAGACGTTCTGCTCAACAAACTTGTTCATCCCCAACTTTTAACAACTCACCAAATTTATTCTCGTTACTTGTTCACCTAAGCATCTCTCTCCAATAAGTTTTGGAATCAGTTGCGCTGCACCAACGCATGCAAACGATCATTCCAACATCACCTCCATGCGCATATTTTTATAAATTACAGGTGAACATTACGCTTCCAACTGTATGTATGCTATGACAATGACTACTTTGGATGATTATAGGGAATTCTCACGACTTTAGACAAACTCGACACTCACAAAGACAGTTTAAAGGAAATGGATAAGGAGGTCATGTTCTGAAGGTGAGGGCAAGCGGCAACAGCAAACGCTGTGCATCCGTAACAAAGAGTTGTTTGGAGCATTTGGAACGCGTGTTGCAATGTCTGGAAACTAGGAGTTTTGAATTTCACAAGAACGTAGTTTGGCTGTGTGAGGCGCTGCTTGTTCGGAGTGCAGCGCTAGTCGACAGCCACAGATCGATAGAGTGGCTACAAGCGTATGTGTAACAATGAAGCACAAAGGGTCTTGCACTCTCCTTTTGTGCGTTCATTCGCTTTCTTTCACTTCAGCAATATTCCCACCGCTTTGGACTTTTCTCGATAGCTGACCTCCGAGATTGTCTCGTTAAGCTGCTAGAGCAAAAATCAAAATGTGTGTAAGTCAATCGCGCGAGGATTTTTGTTCTTCGTCTAGCATGATTCATCCTTATAAGTTATTCCCCTTCATTCCATTCGTGTGAAAATCCCTCCTTCATGCTAGTTCCTTAATCTCATTTCCACATTGTTATGTCGGTGATCTTCTCCAAATCATAACACTCTGAAATCTCCAAATGGTTGTTTGTATACATTATGCCTAAAAAACATGCGAAACGCCCATGACGCATTGATGGGGTGCACATCAAATGAAAGAAAAGACATAAGCGCACAGCAAACGTTGTGCACTGAAGTTTGCTGAAGGCTGTTTCGCAAAGATTTCAGCGATGTTTCTTGTAACAAGGAGCCAGTCGTTACGTTGCGGAAGTGTGGTGTGAATATGTTGCACTTCCCCTCGGACACCCCTTTCCCCTGGAATTTTTTGTGTTCGAAACCCTTTATTGCTTTATCGTTTCGTATTCTCCACATGGCTTCTCGATCGTAACATCTGTAGCGTAACGAATATATTGAGCGCATGCATTGGCACACTAACGTCATGAGAGAATCTCTTCTTTTTTCGCCATCCTAATGCTAGGACTTTTTCATTTATTCAGGCATCTCGTGTAGGAAGACAGATGGTCCCGAGAAATGGCGAACAAAGAAACAGGGATGTCGTTTCATTTTATCTTATTTCATTTCACTTCCGTTCATTTATCTACTGTGACAGACATGGAGCGTCTTTATGCCGTGCATTGCAACGAATGTGAAGCAGCGAGCCGGGTCAAATGATTCTGCAATCTCTGGCAGCAGCGGCATTTAAGGTTTTGCAGTCACGACGTCGCTGCTACAAATTTGGTGTGATTTTCGATTACTGCGGAGGCGTCACACCCTGTTTTCCTCTTATTTGACGTTACTTTGCACTGTAAAGTCCCGTTACAAGTACGTGTTTTTGTCCCGTTGTGTTTTAGTGCCGTTAACAGTTTTTGCGCTACTTCATTCAGTAAGGCATTCGTTTAGAATAAACATTCGTCCATATCATCTCTCCTTTCCTCGATTCCCAAATTCTCCTCTGGTTTGGTCTTCGCTTGCATCATTCTTCGAGGTTCACTCCATCTCTTCGCAGGTCGACCTCTAGCACTCTTACCAGTCCATTGCCTCTGTTCCATAATTCTCCTCCCCTCCAGTCATGATTTTTTTGTTCCGGACTTCCATCTACATTTCCTCAATCTGATCTCGGTCACTCACTGTTTTTCCAAGCTATCCGCGTTACGAATCTTTCCGTCGCGTCTTTCGCGTTTTCTTAGGATTCCTTCACGTCACTGAGGTCTGGAGAATATGCCATCGTGCGTTTTTCATGAACTTCCTTCTTAACTCAACGGTACGTTTTTCTCACCGTAAAAGTTTTAAAAAATTAAACGAGTCTAACCTTTACGCGAGCGAATGGCTTGATTAACGAACGGCTGACAGTTTTTCACGAGTTCGGATTGCGTTACTTCGCTGATCTGTTTCTCACCCATCATGTTCGGCGACATTACTTCTATGATGCCAGCTTCGTTGATTGGCAATCCGAGATATGGGTGACAATTTTTTTTCAAGGCTGTTAAAGGTGTTTGCTCAGGCAGTCATTGTTATCAGCGGAAACGTTGTTACTGACGGAAGTGACGGGCTGCTGACTAACATTTCTGCTTTCCTCCTTGCAGTGAAATTCCAAGTTGCTTGGACATATTGTATAGTGACGGAATAGTGGTCGAGTAAGGAGGGGCACAAAAATTTCCTTCCAAAGGTAATTGTTCGCTATTATAAATCTGGCATTTCTCGTTCTTGTGTCTATATGTTTTTTCTTTCCCTGATTTCAAATAGTTTCCTGAGGAACTTTCCTTAGTTGTTTCTTTGTTCACCTCCAGTTGTCACTGTTTCAGAGCTACTCGACTGTATGAGTCGCTGTTGACGTAGCCTGTTATTTGGCCGGAGTCCTGCTCTCTGTTTATCGTTATATTCTATTCATTTTTAGGTTTAAATCATATATCTGTTGGATGATATCAGGAAACACTAGCACTATTCTTTACATGTGAATGTTAGTTTTTGCAAAAAAATTAACAGTGAAAAGTAGACGAGAAATAACTGCTGTAGGCAGTAGAGATGTGACACGAGTTTGCTCACAGACTTGTTCTTCGGGAATGCCTCACACCTGAATGTAATTCTTCTTGATCCTCACTAGTTCCGTCTAGTTCGTCTGAACAAATGATGGCCTTTCTGAAAAATAACTGAAATAAACGTCCTCGTGCCCTTTTTTAGCACCCGATGTGCAGAATTATTTCCACAGTCGTTGTCGTCAGATGGTGATGCATTCTAGAAGGGTTCTTAACTGGCAGCAGATATAGTTTGAGCATTGCATATGTTTGGGAATAGACACCTGCTGCCTGGTCTGCAGTTCCCCTATCGTTTTTATGCTAATGTTCGTCATCTGTGGTAGTAACCGTGGCGCATTCCCGCTTTTAATGCCTTTCAGATTTCGCTGATTTCATTAAACAGATATAGGGGCGTTGTTACTGGTATGCGCCTTCCCACTTTTAGAATCCTGTTTGTGTGCATTTAAACGGGACATTCTGATTAGGTATTTTTGTGGCCGCCACATACACATCTGCATAACCAGATGGCATCATATTTATGGACATTCACGGAAGGTCATGACATTTGATTAGTAATGAACTTTGTGAGGTTCTCTGAGGTGAAGTGCTGCGAGATAAGTTAACTATTTTACCGCATTTGCATCTCTCCAATAAAAGAGGAAGTTCTTGCAGAAACATTCTTTCGGCAACAGTCTGTCATAGTACGTCCCCAAGGTTCTTATGTTGGCACTCGGTCATTAAAGAAAACTCCGAATGAAGCATCTTCTAGCTGCATAATAATCTTCCACTACGTGCAACCAGCTCATGTCTTTTTTGGAGTCGCTACACAGTCGTCCAGCATGTCCGTTTGTCTCTTGCAAAGTTGGTTACAGCCCCCAGTGGTACGCAGACTACCAAAGAATGTTTTCATTTGCTCGGACTCATACTGGTAAATTTTAATGACCGGATGCTGTGCCATCTGAGAAAATAGCAAAATAAAGCAAGAAAACCTCTGCATACCTCTCCGCAGTTGACGGGTGGCGCGGCTTTGATTGCGACTTCGCGGTTCCCATTCCCCTTGCATCTTCGTCCCGACGACTTTTCGTTTTTTGCATTTTCACGCTGGAATGTTTCCACTTCGAGAGAAAATCCTCAAAGATTTTCTTAATGATTTGAGTGAGGGAAAGCAGCATTTGAAGAGTAAACTTCCTGCCATTGTTTCTTAATGTTCCGTTTGTTATGTATATTGGTCTGTCTGCCCAAATAATCCTGTATAGGCAGCCAGCGCTCCTCGTTTTGAGTCTGCATACTCACCTGTAGTTGTCGTTCTGAAAAGAGCGGAAGTGAAAGAACCCTTGTTTTGAAGAAAGCGGCTCATCCTTAGCAGTCAAACGGTTGTTCCATGAAAACGTCTAATTTGCTGACGACATGAATCCTCACGGTGTATCGTTCGGATAGGCTTTTGGGTGTTCAAAAAACCTTTATATTTTCTACTCATTTCTACAGCGGGAACATTCAGTGCGCGTCAAAACCGTATTAGATAGGGAACAGCGTTGAACTCACTTTCTTTGTAGGTTTGATTGCTTTGGTAGCCAGCCTATTATGAATAAAGGCGATTCAGTTGAATTTACCTCACTTTAAAAAGCGGTTTTGTTTACTTCAAGAGGAAATATCAATCACTGCCTGTGAGTTGCTACAGGGACAACAGTTCACGTCCGGATTGCGCTGCTGATTGGTGAGACCAGTGCAGTCAGTTGCCACTTCAACAGTACTTCGCTCCTAAGGTGATTGGCAGGTCTTAATAAAGAAAACATCAAATCACCTTTACCACTGAGCGGTCTTTCATATGCTTTCACTTCAATTGATCGAGCCGTGTGGAAATTAACACTGCCTCCTTATCGAACGGGCATAAGTGATCTGCTTTCCACTCGAATGCAGCACATCTTCATCTTTTTCTGATATTTTATTCTGCGTAATTGGCCTTTCTCGTTGGTCTTTTCCTTTCTTATTCCACACTCTATTCAGTTTACGTTTTCCATGCATCTTGGAGAAGACGTTATTGAAAGACGATGTTTTGTTTCACTTGATTCCTGCAAGGAGAACGGATATCTTGAGGGCAAATAAGTTGCAAGCCTCTGGGAACAAAAATGTTGGCCTATTTCATCGATACACTCCTTCCACTTTCTGTGGATGGGCAACTTGCATACGACGTAGCCGTCCCCATTTTGGAGTCATTCGTAGCTTCAATAGAGCTTGCTCTTTGTAGGCTACGTACTGAGCATTTGTCCTTTGCAATAACAGTTCACGTATGCTTTCAGTACTTCCTCTTGCCACCACTTGTGCTCTCCACTATGTGTTTTGCAGTCATGGATAAGGTTTTCGCAAAAGTCGAAACGGAAGCGTATTGACTGAGTCCATTCTAACCACATAAAGAGGCGGGATAATACTCTCGCCACGGAGCAATGAATGCCCTCCTTAGTTGACCTCAAGTAGCTTCGATCAGATTTTCTACACGTTTTTGCAAGACCACTTAGAGTTTCAGCGTGTTTCATGGTAAGTTTGCATCGTTTTTTTCTTCAGTTTGTTTTAATCCTGAAGCCTACAGAAGAGATGATCTCAAATATGCCAGTAATCGAGATCGCAGTACTTTACATTCCAGTGAGTATCACCTTCATGAATTTTCCACAGGTGAAGGTTTCTAAGAAGCCGGTTTTGAACTGGTCACCTGCGGCGGGAAGAATATTTGGAAGCCATGCTAGAGGAAGTATGCATAGGTGGTTTTTCGTTGTCTGTTTTCTTCTTGATTAACGAGGACTGACCGGTTCAGTCAATGGAACTGTAACAAGTCTCTCAAAGGAACTATAACAAGCACGCTCATGTCATGTCCACTTTCGCGCATCTGCATATGATTTTCAATCCTAAAAATGTCTTAACGCGCATTAATTTCTTATTATTAACGCTCTTCAGATTCCAACAAAATGGATGTATTTATGGGTTTTGACAGTTGCACTATGTTTTGAACTCATCTCTGCAAATTGAACCATGGGTCCAGGGAAGTCCGAGATGTGGATGAAGAGCCCATGATTTGGAAATTTTAAAAGATGGAGGGGCTGAATGAGGTGAGGTGGCAGTTGCTAAAAAAACCCGTCTTATGCTCCTACCTGGGCTCGCTATGGAACAAATTTTCTTCAAAAGTACGGAATTTCAAATTTAGCTGCTGTACGAAGCAGAATTTTTTTATAATAATATTCGATAATATCTGCAGTTTAAAGAAATTTTCAATGTACTTTAAAGAAAATGGAATTTCTTTTTCAATGCAGAAAATGTTTAGAGTGATCCCATACTGAATTTGGTAAATGAATACAAAGAAAGCGACGCTCACCAAACACATCGTCTCCCCTTCCTTCCCCTCCCTCCACCACCATCCTGCATTCAGCACCCTTGCCGATATGATCACAGTATAGTAACTTCGTAAAATCCCAAACATTACACGCAGATCGGCTCCTGAACTCAGTTCCAGTCCGAACGACCATGTTTTGAATGCCTCTTCGACCCATGAATTTGGTTAATAATTTTCCTTTGCGTGCATTTTGGAGGCGATTTCATTTTTTCTTTAGAGTAGGTCATTCTTCGTGCTACGCTAATTATAGGGTGTGTTTTTGTTGCTTTTTCGAATATTTCAACAGCCGATCGTTGTGAAGGGTTGAGGTGCGAAAAAACCGCAACCTTTTCTGTCCAGCAGTCCAACAGCAGAGGTCTTTCCCACCAGTTTATTCTCAAGTAGTCTTCGTTGCTGTCAACACATACTACGATTTATCATATTTTTCGTTAAAAGCACTATTGCTCTTTTCAAATTCTCTCCTGACATCATCGCACTTCAGAAATTGCTGCCTCTGCACTTTCTTTCTGATATAGTTACTACTGTAATCGGATGATTACCTCAGTTTCTATAGCAAAAAATGAATTAATTTTCTGCCGCGATGTGAAGTATTCGGTTCTTTCACTACGCAGCTTCAGATATGTTATTTTCTTGTGTTTGAAAAATCTGCTGCTTATTATCCACAAAAATTGTTATGAATGTCACAAATGTGGAACCCACTATTACGCCCGAAAACTAAAGGAAGTTAGGTTACTAGAAAGAATTCTACAGCACCGGTTTCTTCGTTTTGTCATCAAAAAACAAACAAATCCTCGCGAATTCTTCAAAGTTTTTCTTAGGGGAATTCGTCACACAGCAAGTTCATCGTAGTTTCGTCATTATATCGACAGCTTGTTCGTCAATGCAAGCGTCCTTTTTGCCCACATTGCCAGCGTGCTGTGTTCGCCTTTGTCTTTCTTTGAGAATCAAGCACTGCAGCGTCTTTCATTTTGCAATGTGTAACTGTAGGATTTGGATTGGGGAACTACCATTTTAGACGATGAAGTCGTACTCTAAGTGGTCATAATCATGCAGTCTATTTTGGTCTTGTCCAACGACTGACTCCACGATCAGAATCTGAAAATACCTGGTACCGTGAGAACGCCTTACTCTTAGAAAGCTGCAGTGATTGGTGATTGAGCAATTTTAATTTAACTGATATGGAGGAGATGATAGTCGCAATGAAGAAATTTGATATTTGAATCGATGTTCATTGAACGTGCAAGAAATGTGAAACATGAGAGTTGTTGTGGGAGATGAGTGGTCGGAAGGGGTGTGGAACCAAAACTCACGCCTGATAGAAATCAGCTCATAAAGTAAAAAATGTGCAACGCGACAGTGCAAACTCCTCTGAGTATCACTGCAACAAAATCACATCTGAATTTTGTGAACTGCAACAAAACACATTTTGTCTGCAGTTTCACTTTCTCAGTTAGCCTTCATCGTTACAATTGATCAAGATCCGTGAACTACGTAGTGTCGCCGACTTCTTGAGTTCTTTTATATTCGAGTCTGCTTATGAATTCGAGCGTTTTGAGATTTTTATGACATCTTTACTTTATGACGTAAGGTAAGACATCTTTACTCACCCTAATGCCTTATAGAATTCATGAATTCCGTTGTTACTACGGCTTCATAGTGCTGCGGCAGTGCGATGTTTTTTTATGCTCGACTTTAGGGTCTGTTCGCAAGTGCTTCCAGAATTTGTTTCCAATAACCAAATGTCTGAAGTTTGTGCGTTCTGCAAGCACGATTGCGAATTACGTGGTTTTGCATAGGCCTCTTTCGTTTCCATATAGGCTTAAAAGGCTTACATCAGGCACATATTGTGTAATGATTGATAAAGACCTGGATTTCACAGACTTCATTTTCCATTTCCGACTTCTATAAAACCGCAAAATGCCGTGGATGGGCAAAAAGGTGAGAAATTTCGATAAGACTTTTATACTCCATATTGAGCACATATGGGAAGTTGCATATTCTGTGAGTGCTTTTCATGCATCGAGATCGAAAGTGAGTGACGGTAGCATCTTTGACAAATATGAGTGCATTCACGACTACGTTCTGTTGATAGCGATTGCTTAATTTTTGGCATTTTGATGACTCTAAAAGGAAAACATTCTCTGAATCAGCTGAAGCAAGTGGTGTGCTTAGTCATGAGCCAATAAAAGCAAACTCTCGGTGAAAATTATCAACCTGCTTCTAGACCAGCCTCCAATGCATCCACATCTGAAGTACATTGGAAGCAGCACTGCGAATAACTCGAGGTTAGTGAACGCACAGAGACAGTGTCCAATCTCAAAAAAACATTTGCACTATCCGGACTGCATTAAGATGCGTTGTTTGGCTTCGGCACTTTTGCATCACATCTCCTTTTATTGCTGTTGAAGGGAGCAAGAGCAGCCAATCTGCATTCTACTCCTTTTCTGCTCGCCACTTACCGGTCAGCTATCGGTAACCGAGCGGGGTTTAGTCTGTCGTTTTCCAAAGAACAACATCCAGAAGCAATTTCGTCGTGAACGGAAGCTGTTGCACTAGAATGCCTAAATCTCCATTCTCACTGCATTCTCCTTCGCTCTCCAAAAAGCCTTCGACATTACAGTATTGATTGAAACTGACTCTATCGCAGAATGCCTCACTACAATATTTAATGTTTTTTCTACGTCGGAAACGTACCGCTAAACTTAGTAGATTTCATTAAATGCTGTGGTTTAGAGGTAGAGGAAGAAATTCAAGTGTCGTGCAATTTTATAGCGCCTATTCTTGATGAATTTATCTCCAGCTCCCACATCTAAGCACCGCTACCAGTTTTATGTCCCGATTTTTATCCTGTTTATAGTTCCTTAACACACGATCTGAGCCTCCTAACGAATGTCGAAAAAACCGTCGAATTTAGATGGCTCTGATAACGCTTGGTACGACATGACTTTCAGATTTTTATGGGATCGCAACATGGGACCAGCCGAGGGCAGCAAACATCACAGTTCATACATGCAAGAGTCGAGTATGGAAGGAAATTATTACGATAAAGTGGCGAAAAATCAGGTAAGCACATATGCTGTACATTTGTGGTGTTCAGTGAGTTGCAAATAACTGCCCTCTCAGATACGACTGACTGGGGAGATATGGACCCCTTCTTGAACAAAAGTTTGCCTCGAGACCAATTTAAAAGGCGTAACATTTACGATGTGCTCTGATGATGCCAAACACCGGTGACTGTAACGCTACGGATGGCCTGAACTGGATAAGTCACATTCTGAATTTGACCATATCTGACAGATCGGTGACACCGAATGCTTCCAAAGAAAACGTACTATGGCTTATTGTACTTGTCAGTGGAAGAAAGAAGTTTTCAAAGAGCCGCAATTGCAGCGCACCATCTATTAAGGCGCCATGAAATACCGTGGATGCTTCTATTCACAACATTTTTACACAAGGCATTTTCGTCGCTGTAATCCTCTGCCAGTGCATGACGTATTACTCTCGTAGCGTCGCTTTCCGCTGTGCGAGTGCGTGTATGAGGGATGCAGTATGATGTAGGAGGCTTCAGTAGCGACACTTCGCGCATGTGAGGTTGACAGCTTAACGTGATTTGCGTAGAGGGTGTCGCAGTGCCTTCGAAGACACCATGTGCTTTGCTGTCTTACGTCGCACTGCCTTTTTTGTATGTCAATCATTGCGATCTGCCACTTTATTTACTCGCCGAACAAGGTGTCCGCCATTTGCAACTCGTATTGGCACAAATACCCCCAATGAAAGGTTCCACAGTGAAAATTTCACTTTTAATCATGGGTAATGTGTGAGTGTACTTAGCCACAAGCGCAGGCGCCCAGGAGAGACGGAAAGGGACCATGCGCGTCCTCGGAGAGCGGCGCGGTAGTGGTCACTCGGCAATACGCATGTCGAAGGAAATATGAAAGTATACCGTAAGGAAACGAAATTCGTAACACCATTTTCAGCATACTTTAAAGAATATTGAATGCTCTATCAGGATCACTAATAACTTGGGGCAAAAACAAGAACTTTTCTATTCGTTATGTGAACTGACACAGTTTGTAGAGTCGAAGTACATGCGTTGCAGGTACTGACATATGTTGGCACTGTTGACATATGCGCTCGATTTTAGAAAGCAATCGCTCGACGAATTACCGAAACACCATCACTGACTAGAAGTGTAGTTTCTGAGAGTTCGACGGTCTCTTTTAAAGATGTAAAGCAAACATCTCAAATCTCACATATGACAGGGATCGTGATGGAAAGACGCTATAAAAGTAGCGTAATTTCTGTGTTTCTTCAGTGCCGAGCACATAACACATAAGGAGTGATCCTCTCTCTGTCTTGAAGTATTGCGGGTTTGGTGCCATCTCAATTAATATCTTGTTGCGAAAGAAATCGGAGGTATACTGTTTATGTTTGACGAGACGACGAGAAAAAGGATGTAAGCAATATGACCTATAGAGTCAGATGTAGCATTTCTTCGCAGTAGAGGCATAAAATGAGGAGATATTTGCTCCTCGACATCCTTCCATCAGCCCTCGAAGATGGAGATGGTTTCAGCAAATAATTCCAAGTGCTTCTTTTTGTGGACGAAGTGATACCCATTGCCGATGAGTACCACTTTGTTGATACTGCCCATTCATCTTTCCATTGTTCGATGGGTCAGTGCTAATTTGTTTTCTTTAGCGAGTGTGGTGCTCCACGTTTCGCACCCTTAGAGAAGAACAGAAATGGCCGTCGAAGTGAAGAGTTCTCCCTCTAGAGACATTTTTGCCGTTGCGTGGTAATAGAAAGGCGAACATTAGACAAAGCGTTCTTTTCGATCTGCTTAATTCCTCATAAAAACCAGACGAAGTGGTACTGAGGAGTTGTAACACACTCGCCACAAACACATCTCTTCGGTCGGCTTCGAGGGGTATTCTTGAAGAGATGTACGAAAGAAAACTAAGGCTGGCTGCGTACCCAGGTTAAATGTCTGTACATGGGCTAAGCAAATCTTTGAGTGGTAACTAAGAGACGCAAAGCGATCACGCGGTAGACCACAACAAGACGGGTAGACTTGCTGCGGACAAACTTTTATACGGATCGCTGAGGATCGTGATAAATAGAGGAGTAGTCAGCTGCATCGATGGACAGAATGATGAAATCGGCGAAACCGCGGCTGTTTGAGGTATTTAAAGTAAAGTAACCTTGCTAGACTCCATCTGTCATATTGCGCATATAGATGTCCAGTTCGAAGTAGGGCGCTACAGTCATTGAGTAATGTCGGCTACCCAAAGGAGGGTATCGAAGGCGTTCAGCGCTGTATCCCGTTTCCATTACAACAGTTCGCCCACAATGGAATACGTGGCAGTGGATATGAAGATCTCTGAAATCTACTCACACTCATTTATAATTTGAACTCTCATTATAAAGCACTGTTTAGGGATTCCTATGAAGTAATGAATTGTCCTGAAACATGCAAAACGATAACTGTCCAAACTTCAGTGTTCTGCGAAATGCGAAGGTGATGCGGATCTATCGGATATATGGGATTCCATTCGCTTGATGCAACATGCGAGTGCTTTAAAAGGCCAAAATGAATCTCTCGCTGTCTAATGCTTACGCTGCACACTACACTGCTAGGAGCCTTAGTTGTGCGAAACAAGCATGCTTGGAGCAGTCCTCAACATCCTAAGGGCACTGTGCGAAAGTGCGTTGGTCCTTTACTTTCTGGAGATGGAGCACTGCACGCGCCTTATGCTGTTAACAGGCTTCCGATCCGCCTTAGTCCACTTTAGGTTGCATTGTTGAATGCGCAGACTTTGTTTCGACAGGCTGTGCCTTTGGAACGCTTCGGATGCGAGAAACTGCTTATCATGATGCTGGATGTAAAAACAGTCACCATCACTCCTGACTGTACTGTCGCTCATTCGCCTGACATCTTGGTCGACTTGGAATGAACGTGAGTCGGTGGACAGGTAACTTGCACGTGTGGCAAGTACTTCTTCCAAATGTTATTCAGCCATTCTAGATCAGTGGCTCGAAAGGATTGCTCCTGATGGCCCCATCTTCTTGACGATCTCCTCCAAATCTTACTAATTGGCTTCTTTGACTAGAGTTTTGCACTTCATATGACTGCATACATTGAAGGTTTCCTGCTTTGTAACCGCCTGTGGTCGCCAGCTATGTAATTCTCAATTCTTTGAATGTCGCCTGAAGTATGTCGCCTTCAAGCTGCTTTTTCTTTCACGGTTCGCATCTGTCAACATCGGAGAGCAAGTGCTAGATGCAGTGAACGTATATGAGTTCAACTGAGTATGTGCTGAACGCGCTCGGTTGGCTTTTTTACCATCAGGCGAAATTACAACGTCCATTATCGGTATGCTTACACAGGAAAGCACTGAAGTAATGGGAACCTGGAACTGAAGGTTTCTCAACCCGTGCACATAACAATCGCGTGAAAGATTAATTCATGAAGAGCCACTGGGAGTTTAATGCAACTTAAGAACGATTGGGTCTTTTCATTAAACCGTTGAGAGTCTTTTCATGAATTCAGTTCACTAATAGCAGCACACTGTCACGAATACACGAGAATAACGCATAAGGTAATGCGCAACGCGACACTGAAATTCATTTCAATTGCGTGTCACATAAAGAATCGATCTTGTAGAAAAGTTCTGTTTTTGTCCAAGATTATTAGTGATTCTGATAGAGCATTCAACGTTCTTTAAAGGGCGTTGAAAGTGGTCTTTCGAATTTTCGTTTCCTCACGGTACACGAATTTTGTTTCCTTACGGTATTTACTTCAACATGTTTATTGCCGAGCGACCACTTTCACAGGATGCGGGGTTTGTCTCCGTCTCTTTCGTGCGCGTTCGTTTGTTGTTAAGTGCGTCCGCCTTACGAGTAGCTGCATCCACATGCACGGGAGACCTGAGGCGCTACGGGTCTAATATGGTGTAGCAGGAGGTCAATGCGCACACAGTGGAGTGAACATACTGCTCACCCAATAATGTTGGATGGAGTGAGCGGTGGCAATACTGAAAGAGATCCCATTCCTCGTTCGAGGTGATTTCATAAGTGTGCTCCGTCACCTCGTTTGGGTTAACCATTAGGTGGCAGGCTGTAGCACTTTTCTACCTTCAGAGCGCAAAAGTTTTGAAATTTTGAGTGATGCAGCTCCCGCATGGCTTGATGACTCAAGCTTTGGGAGAATGCCGCAGAACGTATATCAAAAATTTTACCTGTACTGTACCTTTGGCGTTCATGGATCACTTCCTTTTAGCACATTCA
This sequence comes from Parascaris univalens, assembly GCA_037576465.1. Classification (NCBI taxonomy): domain Eukaryota; kingdom Metazoa; phylum Nematoda; class Chromadorea; order Rhabditida; family Ascarididae; genus Parascaris; species Parascaris univalens. The sequence continues at coordinate 57,601,961 of CM075173.1, read as the reverse complement.
TTGAGCACCATATTTCTGTAATTTATGCCATCATCCTTCTATAAAAATTAGAAGAGCTTGCGGGACATGCGTTCACTGCTGAAATACTTCGGTGGACGAGCAAGTACTCGAATTCTCTGCCCGAATGCTCCCATACATTTCTAAATGCTGAATTGGGAGCCAGTTAGGTCTGCAGCACGTTTCCATGGTTCATATATTCATTTTAGAATACGGCAGCAATGGATAGCGATGATCAAAATAAACATGAATAGGAGACATTAAATACTCAAGTTTTACTTCAGGTGATATTCGACGAGGAATTTGGACTGTTTACGAAATCGCACCGATTAACGACTAAGCAGGCGATCGCTGCTCGCATAGCTGAAAATTGCAGAATACGGCCATCGAATATATGCAATGCTATTCTTGATTTTATTCCCATCCTAAGGTGGCTTCCCAAATATAACATTCGACAGAATCTCTTCTACGATATCGTCGGTGGATTAACTGTTGGTATTATGAATGTCCCACAGGGTAAGCTGTATTAGTCATGCTGTCGAAAGGTTCCTGTCGTTGCCTTTGTGGTATCCTTATTGTTAATTTATGTTCCGAGACTTGGTACGGAAAGTGTCACGAACAGCGATAATTCTGAAATTTCCTCACAGTATACGCAAAATTTATTTACTATGTGAATGTCTTGACTAATGCGCACAGGCTATATATGGAAGAGGAACATGGTAAATGGTTGGAAGCCGTCTTTTATTTGGCCATTATCCTCTTCTTCCAGAATATAATTGCTGTTTAACTGTGTTTAGGAATACTGCATAAATAATTGGGGTGGATTTGTTCGAGTGTCTTTATAGCAGGATAGTTGTGAAGCCAACATTTCACTACTGTTTGTCCTCCCATTATTCGCGATTGCTGGCCATCTCTGTCTCCGGACCGCTTGCAATTTTTTGCAGTGGTATTACACAGCTTTATGGAACCTTCGTCATCAAAGACGACTTCCGAAGAAGTTAGTGTATTAGGCAGTTTCTTTTGAGATTCATTGGGAAAGTACTATTCAGTTCAAAACCGTTGCGAATGGCGAAAAAACACTAACATTGTTGAATATTCGCATATGCGCAATATTAAAGCGCGCGTTGTTGAACGTTTCTCAGTATGAAATTCAAAACGCCGTTTCTCTATTTGCACATTTAGGTATGGCTTACGCGTCTCTTGCTGGTCTCAGTCCTATCAACGGGTTATATACTTCCTTCTTTCCTGCAATTGTCTATATGTTTTTCGGTACTTCAAGGCATAACTCTTTAGGTTTGTTCTTCAGCTTTTTTTTTTAAATTCTCGCACTTGTAGTATCTCTCCACTGAAGTTTGCTCTTGAAAATAGAAATATTTTAGTATCGCGGAAGCAGTTGTTAGTTCATTCTGCGGACATCTCATTTACCTCTAAGCATTAATTCCAGGTGTTTTCGCAGTGGTAAGCCTAATGGTTGGTAGTACTAATATCCGGTTATCGAAGCAACTAAGTGGTGCGTCAGAAGCTGATGATAATTCGAACTTAACATCTTTATTGAATGGCATCAGTTCGGATTTCCCGCAAACGAAATCGATTGATATTGTTATGGCACTTACACTTTGCGTCGGTTTAATTCAGGCAATTTTTTGTTGTAATACTAAAGTTGAATATGAACATTTTTTTGCGTTTTTAGGGCTCTCTTGCAGAAAGCAGTGATGGGCCAAAACTTCTTATGATGAAAAGTTTGCATTGAAATCGCAAAGCCCAACTTGCAAGTTGAGGATTTTTATGCTATAAAAAGTTTATCTCTTTCCGTTTTCTTGTTCAGCTTTCCGGGAGTAACAATCCTCCACATCGATAATCCATTCGAGCCTGATGCGACTATTTCCTCAAACGATTTTACAGTTAATGAAGCTGTAGGTCCCGTTACGCTCCATAAAAATCTGCAGTTTTTTGCACATACATCCGGAATATCCCGGAATCAAGCGCCGTAGAGGCATAGCACAAATGCAAATCTTTTTTCTGTTGTTCATCCCTTGTTTTAATTAAGCTATTTTTTGACTTCTGCAGTAACCTGTATAAACATACCTGATAGAAAAATTTAACATCAGTTCAATGGCAAATGAACTGCCTATTATCTCGATGGTATGCTGATGCGTTTACATTGTATCGCTTGAGGTTTTGGAGGTACTTCTGTGCACACTGGGGCTTGTTGTCGCTTGAGGCATTTCCGTCGTTTGAACTTTATCTCTTAATAACACAACGGGAAATATTTTTTAGGAGTCGTGCAGACCACTACCTGCAGAATAAGGCAAGAAAGATGTGGTCAACATGACTAATGGGGGGTGGGGGGAGGATTTGGATTTCCAGCTCGTTCGATTTGCGCGCATTCGTTTTTAAAATATTTAATCTCAGTGAGGAATTTAGTTTGCGATGGCACTTTTGCGACTCGATTTCCTCACCACTTACATGTCCGATCAAGTAGTCAAAGGCTTCACAACAGGTGCAGCTGTTCACGTTTTCGTCGCACAGCTGAACAAAATTTTCGGAGTTACACTTCCACGACATAGCGGTTTCGGAAAGCTGTTCAGGGTGAGTGGTTCATTTTACACCAGTGTGCGAATCACGCTTTTCTCTTGCGTCATCTATAATTCTGTGCTAGGTGAAACCCTAACGGTTCCACTCTCAAAGCTTCTTCAAACAAGATTAAACGGCACATCTGAAATGTCATTTGCTTGTTTCCTTCATTGGTTATCTTCCAGTGTAAAATTCTTGCGCTGGAACTGGGCTTATAAATGCTAAGGTTACTGAGCATTGCCGTGCAATAAATTCAGAGTTGCATATAGTGCATCAAACGTTCATTAGAGTGGATAGAATCCTACCTAAGACGTAGACATTTGCATAAAACGGCTACATGTGCATCTGCGTCATTTTCTTAAATGAATGGGGTCGTTTATCCAAGTAATGTCGCAGTTTTCAGCAGTGTCAAACGCCATAGTATACAATGATCAGGTGATTGTCAGTGGACATTCACAAGATCTATTTTCTGCAGTTTAAAAAATAGATTTTTGAAGTGTTTGCTCTTAGTGAAATCCGATTACATGTTGAATAGCGCAAAATTCCATATCTGTAATTCTGCTCATTAGGGTTACCTTGGAGGCTGATCCAGGGTTCCTTAGCTTGGCGTAGGTCACCTTACATTATTGAACTTTTGTCCATATGGGACTTTTTTCAAGTTGCAGCTGTTTCACTTTCCTGTGTTAACTTAGTTAACTTCATAGTAAGTTGAACGCATAAAGCATCTATCTAAAGAATCATGCGTATTAGGTTGCAATCTTAGATGCGGCTTTCTAAGCTGCAGAGCACCCGAGAAAGGCATCTCAAAAAGAATTTGTGCAAAAAATCATATCTTTGTTTGGGCCTGCATGTGGGGTTTTTGAGAATTCTAGATTCCATCATATCAGCAATTGCATGTTTTCTGTCAGTCACCACAGTTAAATATCGCACACTATCGAATTCCGCGTCGACAGTGTTAGGCTGATTAAGGCTAGCTGGAGAACCAATCAAAAACTCGTGGCGTATAGTTACATGCTTTTTAGGTTTCACCTCATTCCGTAAATCTGATTCACAGTTGTCCAATTTTGTAGTCGGAATATGGAATTTGAAGAATTCAAGCGTTTGATCGAACTTCTAGTTGACACTTACAATGGAACATTTCCAACCGGTCGAACAGTGGAAGTCGCCATGCGCTGGAATGACTTCATATATGGCTCAATTGGACATATCTTTGTGCTTTGCAAAAAAAAACCCAACTGTGGTACTTGCATTGCTTTCCTTCGGCTACTGATCCCCATGAATTACAAAAACCACTAGGGAAAAGGTCTTGTTGTAGAGGGTGATAATGGAACGACAATTCAAAACTCGTGCTGAAAAGCTTGTTCGTTGCGTAGTTGTATTTGAGGTGAACGTGAAGTCAGATTTAAATACCGATGTTTCAGATGCTACGTGATTTGATTGTTCAGTTGCCAACTGCAAACGTAGCGACTACAGTCATTTCGGCGGCCACCATTGTCATATTGTACGTATGTAAGAACCACATCGCGCCTCGTCTCACAAGGTTCACCAAAATCCCGGTGCCCTTCGATCTTTTCGTTGTAAGCGCATCCGCTTTCTCCATTGAACGATGCATAACTGCATTTCGCAAGTGATAATAAACAATCTCCTGAAACCTGTTGGGGAGTTCAAATCTGTTTCTTGTCTCTTTTTTCAGTTCTCAAGACTTTTTTATCCATCCGATTTTTCATCTTGTTCAGTGAGCGATCACCATTGACTTGAGGATCACTACTGCCATGTCAACATTGCTTAACGACTATTAAACGGCTTGGAGAAGAAGCCAATCAATTTCCTAGAAGAAAACAGTCGGAGCTTTTTTTGTATCCTGCCTGATTGTGTACGTTACAGTGCTTGCAGCTTCAGACGTTTCATGCAGAACAATTTAGAAGCCTTTTCTTTACCAACTAAATCCCGCATCAGTTATTCGAGAGCAACACCTACAAAAAGAGTTGTCCTGGAAGAATACCATCCATTTTATCTTCGAAAACAGTCTGCGCTCTGTTTGATCAATCAGTAAGCATTTATGGCAGCAATAGTGGCTGTGTGCTTCGTAAGAGAAATTATGTTGTTGTTTTATGCGACCTTGCAAGGAAATAGTGAGGTAAAACAGTCGTTTTTTGGGGAGTTCCATGAAAGTTTTAAATGTTGCGTCACAGCAGCTTTCAGCAGAGGGTGTGAACGGTTGAACTACTGTGAATGTTTTCCACTGAAAGCTAAGTCCGCTGCCACTAAACTGTGAGTTTACACCGAAGACCCTAAATATTGTGGCTTTCGTGCGCTTTTGGTAGTAAACACAAGATCTAAAGGAAACATTTTCTCGTATCACGGCGAGTGGTTTTCTATGACCTGCTGAATTGTGATTGCTATCTTGCAGTTTGAATGTTATTATTTTACTTAGTATTTGCAAGAAACTTGGAATTGTCTTCTTCTGTTTCATCAGGATCAGGCAGTGCAGCTTATCTCCTCAGTGTAGAATAGACAATTTTTAAGCGTCCTGTTAATTTAGAAAAAAAAAGGTTTGAAGTCATCTAACGTCAGTAGACATTGGCTAAACATCAGTAACGGTTTTAGTGTCGACCATTATATCCGACCTCGGCTTTTCCACAAATAGTGAATCCGATCAGATTATACCACTCTAACTACGCGAGCCCTGTACTTGTAGCTCGAAAAGTTCATTAGTTATATTCACCAAACGTCAATGAGATCACGGCCGTTTGCAAGCTGAGAAAACTATCGGAGAATGCCAGTTGATGACTAACACAAGCATTTATTCATTAACGTTTATTTTTGCTGTTCATTGTATCGCTGTAATTTATTAAATAGCCCTTGTAGTGAACGATTAAAGCCATGATTAGAAGCCCATGTCTCTGCAATGTGGCCTCGCACATGGGTCTACCTCTGGGCGAACGTTTTCAAAGAGCGCAACGAAAAGCTGGCGCATTACTTTGTTAACATTTACGGAGCCATTTTCTGTTCATTTCTATGTCATTTCTGCGCACTTATCTTGTGCAGATAATATTTGCACAAGAAAGACTCAAATATCGTTTTTCTACCGCTCAAAGAGTAACTCTTACACGTTCCCACTACTCCAGCTGAACTTCCTCTGAGATTTCTCGGAATAAAAATTGTTCCGCATTCAGTTGGCATTTCTCCTGAAATGCCTTCACTTCATCCGATTTGGGAACAGTGATCAGCTTTAATCCATGGCTAGCGCTGTATATGTTGTCAAAATTTTTGAGGTCGATACCTAACCATTCATCGAATGATATCTTCCTGAAATAATCCGTTCCAAATTCCAGGACACCTTTTAGCCACATAGGTTTTGTTCTGGGCGCGCAGCACACAATTAGCAGGAAAACTTGGTTTTCTTATGCGCAGTGGCGACCCACCCACTCCGCTCTGATGCCAAATAAATATTTCCTTCAGTAAATAAATGTCGCCCACGAATACGTCGGTCAAAGTGCACGTTAAACGCTCAAAAAGCTAAAGGCACACTGTCCCAACTTGTGAGCACATTAGGCACTGAACAGTCATATGCGTCATGAATATTTATTCAGATTATTATTGGCACTGCCCTATCATATATTATTCAAATGGAGACGACATTTCGTATGAAAGTGGTTGGCGAGATTCCTCTCGGGTAAGTAATTGGCGGCGGTTTTGCTACGCCGACATTATAAATCTTTTTTTTATGCTGTATCAGTGGGCAATAAAATACAAATGTCTGATTTTGGAAAGCAACAGGATGTCCGAGTAACGTTCAGGCAGTTATATTCGTTCCGATGTAGTTAGAAGGAACGTTCACTGGAACTGGTTTTCTACCAGGCAATAAACTGAGAATTTTCATTGCCGTTTGGGTAGTTGCTGGAAGTGTTATTCCCCCAGGTTAGACTGTCTAGTTCTGCGTTCAGGAGTTCTGATAAAGTGAAGACGGGAGATCCACATGTTGCGATTAAAAAGACTTTATAACCTATGCCTTTAATTTCGACTTTGTTTCGTACTCCATTTCACCAGCCCCTTTGCAGATGAATCTGCAGAAAGACATGAACTCGACTACAGTGAGTTTTTGGCTAACCTCAGATGGCTAAACTATCATCGAACGCATTTAGTACGCTAGTTGAAACAAACGGGGAATCCCACCGGAGACGCCACGTGTGATGTCGAAAGATATACACATGAGACTTGCAAATAGGTGATACAGAAGGCGGTAAGATGATGTAAGGATGGGAATAAGAGCAGTCTATGACGGCTGTACAAGAGTGAAGACTAGGGGGCAATTAAAAAAGACGGAATGTAAAAGTAGTTAAGAGAGCCGCATCAATAAGACACCATATTCTGAGAGCTTTAAAATGTTGGGCGGGTGTTGCAACTAGAAACCTTTATATTCTTTCGCAGCTGCTGTTAATAGGAATTATTAAACGTTCTTTGCGAGTTGATACCATGTGCGCATTCTACGAAACAACTCAGAAAAGGTCAACGCCCCATTGGAAAACCCCCAGTGTAAGGGTCGCATTCTTTTCAAGGGTGCCCGCTATCAGCTTTAATAGGGCTATGAGGAGGAAGGCGCTTTGGACGTTTAGAGAAAGTATAATTAAATATTGCCCAAGATTTATCACATCCTTCTCTCAGAATCTGCCAGGAGGTCAAGTAGAACATAGTTGATGGACAGGAGCGGGTGCGATAAACAGTTGCACGGCTCTAAAGTGACGGGGTTCGACATTTGTAAGTTATGTAAAAAATATTTCGTATGAATGCAGGCGCCCATGCAGTGTGACATTGAACATTTGCGATGGTTGAGCAGTGTGTAATGGATCCGCTTCCGCGTTTTCGATCGTGCGTGCTTGAAATGTTTGACAACAGATAGTGTTCAGGAGCGTTTGAGTGCGCTGCACCCAAGCTGCGGACTAATATTTTTGAAGCGAGCTTTGTGATCGCACTTTTGCTGCCCTCTTACGTCTTTCAGTTGTTTTCACACTTTGTTTATCTGAAATGGTCACCTCTAAGAGTAGCAGTTTGCGCATAGTACGATTACACTCAATTAATAAATTGTGTCATAAACCCGGTATCTTCCCCCAGAATTTCACAGATGTGCCTTTAACTGCGAGGAACTTCTGCTGAACATTTTACAGGAAAATTAAGACGAAAGAGAATGAGTCGAACGGGAATAACATGGAAACCTGATTGAAACTAAAAATGTGCACAGATAAGGTTGCTTACGAGATCCCGACCCAGTTAGGGTTATCGTGATGAGAATCAGGCTGTCATCTGGATTTTAATGATCTTTAAGGATTGCTACCTTATAGGGCGTCGGTAACTTTTCAGCTATCGGTCCTCGCCCATGACGTAAACATTGCTCATTAGCACCGTTGAATTATTGTCGTCTCAAATTACTGGCATATCTCTGAAATTCCCTTCGTTACCAAACGTGGTCAAATAAACACGGTCATTTTTTTCGTTCTCATCAATAATTTCATGCACTTGATCACTATCAGATTTTCCATCTGTTTCTCTAATGACCGAAAAGTGCTTGTGATTTCCTGAATAATGCTAAAAAGCGTGTAATCAAAGATGAATCTAATCGGCAGGGAAGGAACTCGTGGGTTACCTGAATAATGAGCATCGAGAAGAGTGCTAGAAATTATTGTCGTCATCAGCTAAAAGTTTTGTTAGGCCTATAACTCGAGCTCTTGTAATGCATCTGCAAATGAGCCTGACCTCCCACTTATTTGAAATAGGCATTTTCTTGTGGGGTGTATGTGTGTGAGCGAGCTCAATGCTTGCGAGCTCGGAAATGAATGAGAAATGGCACTTTAATTGCTTCGAGCACATATTTATACAAAGATTGGCGAAGAGTTGAAATTTTAATTAATTTTTCAGACTTCCGGCTCCGTCGTTGCCGAGGCTCTGTCTTCTCCCATATGTATTCGGCGATGCTTTCGCAATAGCCATAATTGTTCTTGCGGTAACAGTGTCAATGGGTTCACTGTTCGCCAAGAAACATGGATACACGATTGATATTAGACAGGTGAGACCTAGCATCCGCCTTTTATTTTTCCTAGCATGAAGGAAAATTGAAGAAAAATGTTGCAGTTCGATGTGGCATATATGTGTATAGATTTTCAACCATTAGTGTTCTCCAAACCACCGTGATATATGCAAACTGCTCAGCAACATACGTGATGAAGTAACCATAATTACAGTGACTTTCGTACAATGATGTGTTACGGTTACATCAGTGGAATTGGGAAATTTCAGCAAAAGATATGAAGAAAATCTTAAATATGATCAGGAAGTGAAATCTCCTCTCCACAGATTCTACACACAAAAAGTTTCGTCTTTCAGTGAAATATGCAAACGGAATGTTCTGACGATTGTTGCAGGAATTTTATGCGATGGGTATAACAGAATGCGTGACGTCATTGTTCCCATGTTTCACTTCGTCTACAGCTTTAACTCGTTCGGTGATATACGAGGCAGCAGGTACCAAAACGCAGGTTAACAAACATTCATTTTCAACTGAGTACTTTTATTACGCTTTGATGTTTCTGTCACCTTTGCACTCAAGCCAGTTTGCCCGAGTTCTCTGAATGAAAATCTGTAGGTAAAAGCTGGCTTTAGAGGACTTTTATAGGATGAATTTTGACAGTTTTATGAAGCGGAAATAGCAGCGTTGAGGACTCTGGTATATCGTGCTCGAACGCACAGAAAAAAGTAATGGAGCAGAACATTCAGCATCCTTTCATTGGCTTCTACAAGAGCCTCCACATTCCTTTTAATTCCATTATCATTCCGCTGAAATGGGCAGTTTAAATCACAACCATGAAAGGTTATTGAAGCACTTTCTCTACGTTGCTACTTCCAGCAACCGTCTCTTTTACGAAAAACAATGTGTATTCATCACTGCCCAGTCGTAGGTCCTGCCAGTTGTTCGAGTAGGTTTTCTAAATACGGAAATAAGGGTGGAAAACCCTGAATGCAGCGAAGCAGCAAGTTGTTGGTAAGCTCCGTCCGGTCAATCGCTATGTTCCAGTGAAGTTAAGGATTCATAAAATGTGCCTGAATGATTCCATCGCAGTCGAACGATCGAATGGACTGAGGAAATTCGTGCGCGCGTTTATATAAGCCAAAATGAAATTGCATCCCGAGCTGAGACGTTTTCTCGTTCGTTAGTAGTTTATGACACGGGTTGCTCAGCACCTTTCTAGCGTTAAAGCTTTCTTATAGTGCCCCAGAAAACTTGATCTCTTTCGATGACTTAAGTGGCTTATACCTCAGCATTCGCCCATAATGTTTGAACCTCATTCTGTGTTTACTATTTTTCAGTTAGCGACTGTCTTTTCGTCTCTTCTGATGCTGTTGGTCATTTTCGTGGTTGGTGCTTTCGTCAAGGTGCTTCCAGTGGTATGTGTTTATGCGCTTTAAAGGTGTCATGAATAAGAATACAGAGGTAGAAAGAAAAGCGGCAGACAGCAGCCGAAATTCGAACTCAGATCTTTCACTGATCGGGCAAGCGAGCTTGAATTTATTCATTGAGTCGCCGTCCTGTTTTATGCAATCGTTTTTTTCATTCACCAAGCAACAAATGGCTCCTCTCTAGAAGTTCAATATCGCTGGAGAATGTTTGCAAAGTGTCAACCAATTGTTCAGAATGCCAGATTTTCCTGTTGCCTTTCAGCTGTTCATCAAATGTCGTTGGAGCATTTTCTAAGCACTGACCCGAAAATCGTATATCTCTAATGTGACGGCCTCATGAACTCGAGTCATATTTCTATGCAAATTATTGCTCACTTCTAGTGCAAGGATCGATAGAAGATGCCAAAAGAAACCTTAGAAAAGAAGCCAAGAAAAAATGCGCTTCAGGACAAGCGGTATGAGGATGCATTACGATGGTGGCATTAAAACTTTTGCCTATGTTCTGCTCGTTTCTCCCCTTTGCTCAGCCATCTTGGAAAAATAAGCCCTGTGGGAGCAGCAGCTTCAGCTAATTGAAAGTTATGTTGTTTTTCGGTAATATGCTATGTAATTTTCAGTGCCTTTTATCGTGCATCGTGCTAGTCGCTCTCAAGGGTATGCTCGTGCAGTTGTCTGATTTGCCCCGTTTATGGCCACTTTCGAAAATTGATTTCGTACGTTTTTCTCACTGAAACAATTCAACAAATAGAATACCGAGATACGCGTATTATGAAGCTGTTTAAAACCGCGATTATTGCCACGAATCATTTGGAGTGAATGATATGAAGGAAATGAAGCAAAAACATGAAATGTTTTGCACCTTGTAGAAAACTGATCATCGGCAGTTTTCCAAACTGCACTTCGCTGATTTTACGCACATCGTTCATTGTTCAGTGTGTCGCTTTAATTTGGTGTAATTGAGGCTTAAATTTTCGATTAATGGTTTTTTATTGTGCTCTACCGATATGTGGTGATTTGATTTATTCACGCACTTTATCTTGACATTTGACTAGGTGTAACGAAGATTCTTCTTGTTACTTGAAATACCACGAGGGTATTTTGAATGATGGTAGATCAGGAATCTTCATTGTTGAAAATATTGCACTCTTATTTCTTCACGACGAATTTTCTTGCAGACGATTTGGTTGTTTACGTTCGTCGCAACGGTCGTCTATGATGTGATACAGGGTCTCACAGTAGGCATTGCCTTCGCCTTATTCATGATAATATTCAGAACGCAAAGGTTGAGCTCGTTTGTTTCCCGTTTTTGATTTTGAAGCACTGCACCTCATTGTTATATTATCTCATAAGCGTGTATCCTCATATCGCTGATATTTGCGGTGATAACACCTCTTTATATTGATAATGAGTTATGCATACTCGACGAAATAGTCTGCTCGCTCGCTCTGAAGTTTCATCTGTATCTAAGCGTCTACACATTAGAGAGATGGAGGAGCATAGTGATTGCTATGCGTGCAGAACTAATTGTGTCACTGCCATTCAAGGGAAACTGGAGTAGAAAATCTGTATGACGGTGCAGAGGATTGCTCGGTCTATGAATCTACCTCATGAGTATTTGGCTGAATGCTATCTTACAGCTCGAGCATGAATCTAACACGCGTCAGTGCTTATGTCCATCGAATTTTAAAAGTCTCAATCAAGTGAGATCAATCAGTAGGTTGATTTTCACTTTTTTTTAAACTATGCGCTATATGGACTTTTTTGTTACTTTATCACTCTATTAACTGCTCGCTGAAGTGGAAAACTGTTCAAGGTCTGAGGTGATAAAACTCGGCCGAATGAATCATTCAGCAGGTTCAGTCTATTATCGTCCACTTCAACGATATCGAGACGCATGCTACGTGGAGAACGTTTGCTGCTTACACTTTGAAGGGCCGCTGCTTTTCGTCAATGCGGAACGCTTTAAGAAGAGCTGCTTCGAGGTGCTGAAACCGTCGCCGCTTCATTTGCTGACTAAGTGAGAAATGCCTTAGTCTGTCTTCAGTTATCTGAATTCGGGATTTGTATACGTTGAATCGAGCATCAAAAAATAGCTGTAAAGCAGTAGTTATTGACAAAATATCTGTGCGTTGGTGTTGGCGTGCGATCCGAAAATTGTTGGACGGTTGATGGTTTTTGGGTCGTAGCTCTTTGTTTCGAACTCGGACTTAGAGCAACTTGCTCAGCAAAATTTTAGTTAACTTTGACTATTCCCTTCACAAGTTTGAATCACTTTTGTAAATGCCTAGCATGTCCTTGTTACTCGAGAGATTGTTACAGAAATTCACGGCAGTAATGCAACAGCTTCCCTTTTTCTCCATATTACCCTTAACATTGTTGGTAAAGTATGCTGAGATCTCCAGACAAATTGACCTGCAAGCTTTAAGCCTCTCCTGTACCTTCTTTAAGCTATTGAGTATTATTTTAATGTTGCCGTTGGAAATCTCTTTTTACCATAGCAGTGCGTTTCTTTGCAAAATCAAGCAATTTTTTGTAACTTTTTTTTTTAAGGAAAGCGCAGTCATCAGAATCAGTTGCAACAGGAGTGAAGGTTGGGCCATACTGCCACGTAAATTTAGAGCCACATCCGGTAAAAACACATAAACGGAACGCTTCAAACGTCAGTATTAGGAGCATCCGACTTGATGCTAACGTTGACGATGACCAAAAGGTGATCAGTTTCAGATTCTAGTACCTCGTCGTTTTACATTTGCGACATTATAACATGGAATCGTGTTGGAGTATTTGCCGGATTAAAGTGGAATGTGGGACCATGATGATATTTCTTCCTTCTTATACGAAGCGGGGATTTTGATAAATCGGTGTTGTTAAAAATGAACACCTTCTCTTAGGATTTCCGTGAAAGAAGCCTATGGAAATACAGCTTTGGGGAACATCAGTTATCCACCGTGTGTTCTAGCTGGCGACTTATCCGATGCTCTTGAGCTAGCAGGAGTGTCTTATCCTCATGTGAGAAAGAATTACCAACCTCACTACTTTACTATATTATCAATGGATTTTCTTTTTAGAAAATACTCACATTGGGCAGCTTCAAGGGCGTATCGGAGATCAAATTTGTTGTTGTGGATTTATCTAGCGTCTCGTATATCGATGTAATGGGGTCATCGGCACTCAAAGAAGTGAGTAGTTCCCAATTCTGCCTATTTTCTTGATTGTTTTCATCTGCATAGAATGTTCAAAGGAAATTCGAAGCAGCATGCTTGTAAGGCAGTTCTACTAGACCTCCGAAGTAGGATGCATGAGTCCAAAAATATTCATAACGCCACTGATTACCTCCAATAAAGCAGTAGTTGCTTCTTCATTTGCGTAAATTTCTCCCGCATAGCCTTCAATGTAGGTCTTCCCTCTCATTGATAGTGATGCTGTCATTTTTGTGCGACGTGTTTTCGTTGGTGATTGCAAGCGTTCACTGAGTGGCATCATTTAAACTTTCATCAACATTATCTGTTCTTCGTAGAGAAATACACATGAAAAGTTATAGTTTGCATGCTTCTTACAGGTGTATCAAGGGATGAAGCAGCACGATATCCGCTTGTACTACTCCAGTACACAGTGTGAGTCAACTCTGGACTTGATTTTTGAAGTCCAGTATAATTTTCAGTGGAAAGTTGGTGTAATAAGTTTGTATAATATTTGATAATACTGAACGGGAAAGAATCAAATTCCGGCTTCCATTTCGGAGGTCTTGTTCAATCTAATGGACGAAAAAATGCCTCTGAAAATCTCGCAGTGAGCTAGATGGTTTTCTGGATGAAAAATGCTTCAGAACAGCTCAGTGAAGTGAGATCAACAGGTGGATGCGCTTTATATCTCATTTTTGTTTCCTTTTCAGTGGAACTACCAACACGCAGACGTTTTCAGAGGTGCATTTTGCCAGGAATTTAAGTTCAATATTTTAGGTCGTTTAAATTATCGTTCGATACTTTGCAATATAGATTGCAAGTGAATATCACTTCTTTTCTAAATTCAAAAGGAAAGCGCAGTTGTCTTAGCTTTCAAAATTGACGGGGTATACTCAGTTATTGTTTTCGTCGAGTAATTCTTTTGATGTATTTAGTGTTCCATCATTTAGATGTGTGCAATAGTCTGATAGTGAAATGATTTGGGAATGCAAGCGAAACGAAATTGCAGGCATTATTTATTGCTGACTCAGGAAACTGAATGTGCATTCAACGGCCACCCGAGAGAACTTGTCGGGTCATATGCCACTTCCTGAAAAAACCTATTGTGTGTGAATTTTGTGTTGTGCAAGGCACTGAATTTAAACTCAGATATCAATGATTTTCAATCGGCCGAAAAAGGATAATTACTGATTGTGACACATAAAGTTGGTAATGAAGTTGGGGCATGCGAGCATGCAAAAAGAAAGTTTTCGCAGTTGAGTCTGTGCCATTGTTGTTCGTCTCGAAGAGACTTGATGCTCAAGATTTGCGGCTTGGAGCTGTGTCTCATTGACCAACAGCTATTGAAGCTTGTTGAAATTTAGACGTCCAACAGGAAAATTCTCATTTTATTGGCGCTTCGAGACTCACAAAATTCTGCCCCATGTAGAAGTCATATTTGTCGCTTCTCCAATACGACCATAAAAAGTACTGGAAGTCTGGCAATTTTCCCTTTTTAAACTCTTCGATTTTCCTATTCTTTCTGGTTGTGCGCTGCAAAACCCGATTCTTTCTCATGTTGTTTTATGTTTTCGTTTGTCATGCCTCATCAGAAAGTTGACTAGTTTCGTAAGGGAGAGACTATTGCTTTGTGCACTACTTCGTTTGGCATAACACTAGCCCGAAACGGAGCCGGTGAAGACTGAGTATTCATGTTACAAGTTTTACATTGCTTTCCGTTTACATTTAGAGGTATTTGCTTGCAGTGTCTGTCCTTGAGTTCATTAAACGATGCGAATTTGGTGATGATCTTCCTCTAGAAGAAGCTTTTTATCCTTCAACGGAGGACGCCATTCATGCGATAGACCTCTTTCGAGTGAGCGCATCGGAGAACAGTCAACCGGAAGCTCCCTCACTTGTAAAATGACTACTCTTTGGCTTATTCAGTAAATTCTTTTTTGTGACTTTTTGTATACTGTCATCTGTTATTGAATAAAGAGTAATGTTCTGCTATGTCTGCAGTCTTCGGCCATAAAAAGTTCAAATTATTGTCAGAAACGTAGGAGATGGGCTGAGAAGTATGCTCCAAAAGTGTTTCGTATCTCTTCTTTTCGTGTTTGGTTTCATTGTTAGGCAAAATGCTCAGGTAAAACTTCACCGTCGGAAATGTATTTGGTTGTACCCTTTTAGTAACGCTTATTTCACAGTAAACTTCAAAAATGGGTCTAGGTTTAGACAGAGTGATCCAAAACTGTGGAAAAATGTTTCAATTCTTTTACGCAGGTGGTCGTTGATAATGACACTCAGACGTTGCAACCAGCCGTTCTATACAAATTGCGTCCCCTATGCACTTTTACATGTTACATTCTAATGCATGCACGTGAAAATGGAGACTTGGTGGAAAGTATCTTCACACGACCAAATTTTTCGTGCTGGCAGTTGGAAACGTGTGGTCACAAAATCGAAATGATTAAATAAGAAGTACCCATTCTGGCATTTCAGAAGCAATGTGGCATCGCGCAGAAGAACGGTCAATAACATTTTAAAGGACCCTTCTACGTTGAGCCAGTGAAGAACTGCTCTGTCGGACGTAACAACTCTAGAAATCGTTCAGAGTGATTGTTGCGGCAGTCGTGCTTTTGCACGAAGTAACGATGAAAACGCGGAGATAAAATAAAGTAAAGTGAGGTGAGGTGAGGTAGGAGGAAGCGAGGCGGAGGGCATAAGAGCGGAAGTTTTCAAATGTTTTTCGGATGTGATAATTTTCAGATGTTTCAGCACAAAGAAGCTTCACATTCAGTGACGTGAGTTAATCATTCTGTCATGCATTGTTCTTAACGCACATTAGCTGTTCTCATGGTGCTCTAACTTCTTTTTGCTTGTGAACTCATCGACAAGTTGCTGGTGAAGTTGATCAGAACGTTTTTTTTTTCGAATACAATCTCTATGGTCGAAATCAAGTGGTCCTGAAATAGAAAACTGGATGAAAGTAAGCTAAATATTCATTTTTGGTTAGAAATGTTGCGGATGCTATTCTGTTCCATTTATTCACTATGGCTTCACGCATAACACTAAAAACGCTCAGTAGATTACGTGAACTAAATTAGTTTCTTTAGATGCGGATTCTTACGGAAGCAAAGATACAGTTCGATGCGTATCAGGTGATGTTAGAAATTGCAAATTGTGGTATGCGCTAGCGATCACCGAGCGGACTGTCGCTGAATATTTCCAAAAAGGGTTCAGAGGGAAGGATGCCTTGACCACAAACAACCCAGGTGAAAGTGAATTCTGAAGTAATTTACTAAGGAAACTTAGTTTTTTGATTTTCCTAGCCATCAAGGGTACTTAATACTGCGCAATATCTTTTACTATGCTTAACTAACTAAACAGAGATTACCTCAGTCCGTCCGCCGCGACCTCTGCTCTATTTAATCCCACGAAATATGCTGTGACTGTAAAAATTATTCAAAATTGTTTCAGCCATGTGCAGAGGTGCTCTTCAGGTTTAGTCGCATAGTACTTATTCATTAATTAATAGATCGGAGTGGAATTTGAAAGCTGCACCCACTGCAAGTAAATGCCCACTTCGTTTTATAAAAGCGCCCTGTTCGCCTTACAAATCGCCACTGCAATGAAATCGCACTCGTCCCCATCTGCTTTTTATGTGTTTCTTACCATTCTCTTCCAATTTCCACAGCGTTCTGGCTTAGGAACTAGCAAGTGAAATAGAAAATGCGACATAGGCTGCATGTGTTCAACAGTGTGACCAAAAATGTGATTTAACGTTGCGCCACTCGTACTGAATCATCAAGGAATTATAAGCAGTGACGGCCTGTGTCTAGCAGCCGGTTGAATTGATATAGAATAGAGGTGCTGCAGAAGACCTTGAAGTTATGAGGAGTTCGTTTAATGGATGCAGCTACAAAGATATTTTTCCACCAATCTCGACCAGCATCGCTACTTTTTTAAGTGATGATCTGAACGCTCGTATAGAATAACACGTCTTTAAACATGCCGAACGCACATCAACAAATACACAAACCAACTTTCGAAATAATGCATTTATGAATCACACAAAGCCGAGTAAGGTGTACCATCAACTACTTCACTGCCTAACTAACTAATAATATTCTCGAGGATGCCGAGTTGCGTCAGATAACATATTATGATAATAAACATATCAATCAGATTGGAAGACGATGATAGTTGTAAAACTGTTTCTTGCACCTGCGTCCATTCCAGCTTGCTGAAGTGAGTCATCACCGAATACTGATATGGTGCAGTGATAAGTGCGCACCTGCTATAAGAAGAGGCGGTAAGCGAATGAACCCTCATAACCTGTATTCATAATGGTCAACACTCTAAGGTTCACCGCTATTTACTTCGCGTTTTCACCTTTCGCCACACTCGGCATGTATTTCCTCCACGGAGGTATGAAATGCTTTTATTACTTCATTAGACGCAGCCAAGGAAGCAAAAGATTCTCCTTAATATAACTGTAACACCAATATGAAGTGTTACGGTAATAAATGTTATGGTAATAATAATAGTGTTATGGACATCGATCTAACAATAATACAGGTAAATGGTGTCCTCGAACAACTGACCACTTGCGCATCAAAATTTATGGAAACTTTCTATGAGCAAAGGTTTACTTAACTACGTCGTTATTCAAGAACCCTTGCAATGAATATAAATTTTCCTTCTCAACTCGTTTTCTTAGAAATCCGTCGAAATAACAGAGGTTAAAGACTGCACTGAATTTGCAAAGCACTTCATTCATCGCTACGCCCATTTAAGCGCTATTAACATTTTATTCTAAGATGTGAAACTGGGAAGGATTTCAAATACTTGTAAGAAAATATTCCTTTCATAGGATTGGGAGTCGCGAAATGAAAATAAGATAAGACTTCTTAAAGTCATTGTGAATGACTCTCTGTGATATTGTGCTACTGCTACAGTTGTAAAAGTGAATCAAGACAATTGGTCACATCCTTCTTTGACATGCGAAACATTTAAGACTTGTCACAGCAGAATTGGACACTAGGTTCAACGCTGGCAATGTCATAACGACTAGATTCTTCTACTGAATATCGAAAAATTTTGCCTCGACAATTGTTCCTATGGCTCTTGCTGATATCTGCAAAGTAACTTCAAGTAGTGCGTCAACCTCGCTAGTGATCTAGTGATGATGTTGGTTTATATTCAGCGATAATCGATCAGCAGAAATGGTCTCCACGGAATTCTCAACTTGAGATTCGTATGAAAGCTGAGCTTTTGCGAACGTTGATTTGATTTGAGACCAAAGCTTGTCGTAAAGGGTACAGCGGTAAGTTTCTAATGTAGAGCAGTGCGCAACATTGGCAAATAAAGCATTAAAGTACATCCAGAGTCCCGAATAAGGGAAATGTGAGGGGTAGCAGAAATACAAGACACTGTGCTTCAGACTGCGACATTCAGTGTCACTATGGTACCCCCAAGATGGCAGAATTCGAACAATGTGTATGCAGTTGCCTTCCTCACTTCACAGGCGACCGCTGCGATGAAGGTAAACACTTTATTGTTCTCATGACGGTAGAACAGAGTACTAATAATATAACAAATTTCTCCACTGCTGTGTCTTGATAGTTAGAGACATGGCAATAACGCATCGGTCGCCCAAAGCACGTTGCATTCCACATTTATTTTCTAGCCCATCTCAGTAACCAGTAGAATCGAGACCCATTCTTCGATTGTCAACAAAACTGGATTCGCAACTCCGCCAGTGTCAAGTAGTAAATGACCGCAACGCTGACGTTTCCATGATTATTGTGGATAGTGGCAAACTAGACACAGACTTTTTTGATGATGAATAATGTGGCTACGCTATTCAAATTTCCTCCTGTTGTGGTCATGAGAACGCCGAATTGCACAATTGCTGAATGACAATTTGAGCTTAAATCTGTCATCTCATAAGAACTAAGTGATCGTTAATGTGGCCCTTGTTGCAGCAGATGTACAGTATCGCAAAACAAGATTTATCTCTAACTCATGTTTACTTTTGTTGTGTTCCTCGACACTTGTTCCAATAGCGCATTCGATGCGGAGAGCGCTACCCGCTGCAAGCGAATCCTAAACAAAATTCCCGTGGCCGTTACAAATAAGCGCTGTCAGTGCACTTTACGACTCACAGTTGTTATCACCCGTTTCAATTTGAACGACTTTATGGTCTATGAGTAAGCAGAGGAAAATGCTGCACAGAGCGCTGCACCATTTTAGGGTCAGAATCGCGCCAGTTTCATGGAACGTTCGAAAAACGACGGCTGTAAAACATTCGCACGTTTTGCACGTTTTCCGACCTCACTTCTAAAATCGACTAATTCTCCCATCATTTCAAAAATGCTTTTGAAATACTTCAAGCGAGAACGTAACCGAGTTCTCTAATGCAAACAGTCATGGCTGTCATGTGCTTCATCACTTCTCCGCAACAGCCACCCTTCTTAAAGTTGGCTGAAAAAAAGTGATGTAGGAGTTATTTCTCATATAAAACGAATGAGCTCTCATATCAAACGCTTGCTAATCATAAAGCCTTTATGAAAATGGTCGAACTTATTTGAAGAGGCAGATATTGAAGGAAATGGTTTATATAACGCAGATTTCTGCAGCAGCCAAGTCATATGCACTGTCACCAGTGTTGTGTTTGGTGCGTCATAATGGTCACCCATTTTTTATAAGTCAAATATGATGGCTTGCGAAAATATTTCCAGTCGGAATTTATTATCATGCTGGTTTCTTTCTTCAGTCGCTCATGATCTCGCAGCTATAATTTTTCACTAATTCAAATTAACCTAATTTTCAGCTTCTTTGAACTAAAAAATATTACGAATTTTGTTTCAAGCATATGCGAAACGTTGCTGCGAAAGGGACGATTGTGGTGAGGAGGATCGGTGTCCATCTAACTTCTACTGTGAAACTGATGCGAAAATGTGTCTCACAGACCCTCAACGTTGCGGGAATGCGTATGGTTGGTGCGTACCGCTGCCGATTGCGGAACTGTTGTGATGCATGCATTACTTCCGGATTCTATCAAGCTACCGTAATCTCCAGTACCATATTTACCTCATAGATGCGATATATTATTTTCTACTTACTTTGCAGTGTTGCAGTAATTCCTAATCTTTGAAACAAAGCAGGAAACAGTTACAAAATTTAGCAATAACCACGGAGTCCTTTCGGAAGATTGTCTCGTCCATTACAGCAGGCTGATGAAACTAAAATGCTCTACAGGAGATATCGCATGAGAAAAAATGTTTTTTGCACAAATATATAGCCTTAAAATGGTTTCACGTTCTCGTTTGTTCCTTTTTTTGGGAAGGGGAAGGGATGAGAGAAAAGGGAGAACAACTCATGACGTTTCGCTTCCCCGATTGCCCGATCCCTCAGTTCTAACTGTCGAGCATTACAGAACGCTCAAATAATTTCATTTTTTTCAAGCTTGTTCTCGAAATTTCAATTCCTCAGTCTCTTCCCATAACCCTCGATGTCCACAAAATGAGAGCAAGTCTGTGGAAACTTTCCAACTTTCATGACACGCACAGAAGTCCCTCAAGGTTGGCTCAAATGCGATGACACGCATCGATGTCTCTTCGTCGTGGAGAAAGGGAGAGGAGAGGAGATAAGCGTCAGGAAGATACTTTCTACGCAGAGATGCAAGGGATTTTTTTGAGAGTTAGAAATTTCCGATGTCCTATCGTTCCCTTCTTTTGAGCGTTGGCTTTAATGGTCAAATGGTTGAGAATAAACGCGGCTATTATTCTCGCGAAGTTCTTTAGCATTTGCGATTTTTGTGTTTCATCTTCAGGCACTTTTTATGCTCACGTTTTTATGCTTTTGTTCACTGTTGCCTATATTTTCTGTATAAAAATATACATACCCTATTCTGTCGCTGTACATGCCGTGCGCCGCATTTATCCGAATTGTTAAGCGTCACTACCTGTGTATGGATGCCAATGAATTCGTGAGACACGACAGGTTCTTGCTTATTCATGGAACGATCACATCCGCAGTTTTCTTCGCTTCGGAGTTTTATTTAACAGCTTTTTCAAGGACCATATCTTACAGTGGTGCTGAGCAAATCGGTTTATGATGAGTGAGCATGACCATCGTCGAGCAAAGAAAAGAAGTGTCTTGTACATGAGCGTATTTTGCGAATTAACAGAGAATAGTGCTTGCGATTTCCTGCCATACACATCAGAAATGTGTTGCTGTTGGGTCTTTTCAACGAAATTACTGCCGGATTCATGTACTAGAATCAAATTTTATTCATTTACTAAGATCAGTTTTCACTGCCGTCGCTTCATAGAGAAAAGGTACAAGTTTCTGGGGTTTTTAAACATTCGGGAAATCTCGTTATGCCAATTCGCTTGACTTATCACAGATAAATATATTTCACGAAAACCTTCCTTTTCTCTTTTTTTCTTCTTCTTTGAAAACAAAGTTCAGAAAATAGGGGATCAGAAAAGATGAAAAAACCAATGTATTGCTAAGCATGATTTGATATCTCAATGCTTATGAAGCCGGTTTGCAGTAAAATGATTATCGCGACTGCACAAGCACACTTTGTACTAGAATCCCTTGTACGCACTTGCATTCCTAATTTCACCCAGGGAATACCGTCTACAGCGAAAACAACTCAAAATTTCCATCATTAGTATGTTGAACACCCCTTGCTCTCGGTCAATTAGAAATTATTACTTACTCCTATGATATGAGTGAGTTCAAATTCCATGATATCAGTTTATGTCCCGTAAACGATTTTACAAGGTGCATTATTCACAGCAAATGTTATTCAGTCTATTCTCAATCATTAGTCCACCGGGTTTCACGAAATGATCTGCACCATGTCTGCAAGCACGAAATCATAACATGGAGAAGAAAGCCTGATTTTAAAACGGCCACGTCACTCGATGGAGATGTTACATGAGAAAAAATGAGTACACGTCTTTCAGCCTCAGCGATTACCCTTGTAGCGTCTGAATTTTAGAGAAAACGCTTTCCGTAAATCACGAAAAAAAACCCGCATGGTCTCCGATGATTACAGGCGGAAACTAATCAAACAATTTCAGATACCTTTTTTGACGAGAAAAGGAAATGCATATCGCAAGTGATTGACGGTGCTTCAAAACGCATGGGAACCTTGAAAGGAATGCGATGACCTCTATATAAAGATTTCTAATAGCGCATCTACGCAATTATTTTTCATACATAATGTCCGAAATATGCATCACTTTTATTTCCAGAGGAATTGATTCCGCTTGCAAAATGAAAATGGGGCGGATATATGGGAAGTGTTTTCCTTCTACGATTCGAAAGCTGCAAAATAAACCGATGTTTTGGGCTAATATGTAAGAAATCGTAGGAGGACAAACTCAGATATTATGAAAGGATAAAGAATCGCTATGCAATTTTACCGCTGACTTGCTTGTGAAATAGACAAAAAGCGGTTAAATTCTTTTTAGAACGTGTGAAATGGGTTGGCGTAAAAACGGAAAAACAGATGGCGATGTTGATGATGAAAAGAAGCGAATCAAATTTG
The DNA here is from genome assembly GCA_037576465.1 of Parascaris univalens. Taxonomy (NCBI): domain Eukaryota; kingdom Metazoa; phylum Nematoda; class Chromadorea; order Rhabditida; family Ascarididae; genus Parascaris; species Parascaris univalens. The sequence goes on along the minus strand of CM075173.1, from coordinate 57,579,206 downwards.
CAACGTAATTTCTCTCTGAGATTTACTCAAACGTGAATATACAATTAGCGCTGATGATATGATATCCTCGAAAAAAAACCACGTGATTAGCCTCTTACCATCCTCATTTTCTACTGAGTGTTCGAACTACTGCGCGATTTGGTGCACAGTGCTCTGAGTTGTGACGAGTACCAAGGTATTGGCTCGATACGTCCCTTTGCATTTTACCAACCTGGCAGCCTAGTTTTGAAACCAACAAGGAGTGTACAAAATGGCGCCTTTATATTTTAACGTGCCCAATCGCCCACAAAAACCACTATAAAAATTCGCTCTTTTGTAACTCAAGTCTTCTAAAGTAGGAAGCTATCCTACTTTAAAAGTACGTGAATTCTTCCAAGTTCAAATGTTTGCAAGTGTTCTCCAGCTTGATGGATAAGCATTTATTTGAAGGCGAAATCTGCGGAACGCATTTCACCCATTAAATTTTCTCTGTTCAATCTCAATGGTTGCTAGCTCGAAACCAGTGAACAGACGGACACTGACGTATACATATGCTGAAATTCGTTAATCTGCAAGCGAACGATAAACGTAAGGAATGTACAAATCAAATTGTAAGACCACAGTTTCGATGGTCGAAAATAAATACAGGCTGCCGATAACAAACGTCTCTCATTTAGACAACTGGGACGAAGTGAGGTTGATGGGTATAGAGTCCAGCATTACCTCATAACTGCATTGGCCAACGCATCAGCAAACACTTTGTGTGTTTAACTGTCGTTCGTCAATTTTTTAAGGTTTTATGAAAGAGAAAAATAACTCTATAAATAGATTCTTATTCTTAAAGTCTCTCTCATAGAAAAACAAATGAACGCTTGCCTTAAGTTATTTTAAGTTGTGGGCGTTCAAGTAAAAGACGAGTAATAAAACCAAATAGGTTTTACATAAAACTCCTCGAAATAGGATAGTAAGTAAACTAGAAGACAAGTACATAGATAACTCATATACGAATGGATGAATTTAAACATGGTAATGGAACGACCAATATACAAACAATATTAGTGGAGATCTAGAGGAAAATGGTACTTCAGGAGAGTAGAATTCATTGAAAAAAAGGAAATCTGAGGCAAACGGAAGCCTACCGCGAGCATAAATACACAACAAATGGACGATTGTAAGGTGGTCAAATGCTGAAAATGCAAAAGACAAGATGTGAATAGATTACCTATGCGAACTACGTTTCAGCCTTTATCCACTGACGTGTGAGTCGAGAGTTATCGTCAGAAGTGTACGCATAAATACGCATAACCCCGCTAATATGTGCAGATGTGTAGCCAACCTCACTGAAAGCGGACAAAGAGAAGCACAGAAAAAAAGAAATTGAAAGAGGACATCCATGTGTAAAAATGAATATTGAGAAAAATTCACAGTCACCAAAAATGTTGCACACAATAGCGCTTACCTTGTCACGAAAGTCCGATTTGTTTCCTCTTTCCGACGAAGCTGTTTCATAAAGTTGAAAGCAAACTTCTTTTACCACCGTGCTCATTATTAGTTTCGGAAGTAAATTTTGTACGGAAAAAGCTAAAGAGAGTTTCGCGAAAACAAAATGCGACATTAAACGCTGATTTGCGGTGATGACACATAACTCTAGAAACTAATAAAATTTCCGCTACAAGCACACCATTATGCGCACAAATGCGACATAACTACCATAAAGCTTAGGAATTACATTATATGTAACAGAATTACACTAACTCAACAGATAAAGAATAGTATGCCTTACGATAACTGTGATCAAAGGACAGTACAAAACCCACTAGATGTAGTAAGACAAAAGAACAAAGTGACAACCAAATGGGCCGGAAATGAATCAAAAAAACCAAGTTTTTTATGCTAAAGGAATATGTTGACGAAGGTAGTGAAAGAGCGTAATGAAGGTGAAATAAAAGCAGTCTAAAGGTTTTGAGCGAACAGGTTAATGACATTGTGAAAGAAATGTGCTAATATTATGCTGAAACGCAGAAATTTATACTTCTGTAAACAGAGAAAACAAGCAAAATAGTCAGTAACAAAGGTATAAGAACAGATGATAGAAAAACGAGTATAAGAACTAGAGTACGTTCAGAACATAGCTAGGGGGCTACGTGTACAGAATGCGAAGCCAAATACCCGTATAGTTTAAACTATAAAACAAGGGATGTGATATCGATAACGGTAACGGCGATTGGTGATCGATAAGTGTAAGTGTAAATGCTGATGATATCAACCTGTCGCAGTAAATCCAGGGGAGCAATATTGATGAGATCTACGTTCAACGTTAAACCTATAGAAACAAAATAAATAAGTTTTGAGGTTCACTAGGACTTCGACAAAGAAATACTAGTATAAGAATACTTGATGAAAATGCAAAAGTTGGTATACAGAATCATAGGAAAATCAAACAATAAAGTTCTGCTTATAAGGGCTCAGTGGAGGTGCCGTATGTATTGACTGCATAAAAGGCAATGTCGTAGCATTGCTAATGCTGCATTGGGGAGCCATAATCAATAAATCTTTGCATAGATGGTGAAAGCGACTGTAGTATAAACTGATAGCACCATGTGGGCAATACTTATTCAATTCTAGTTCTGCATATTTCACTCCATCATGCCTGCACAGTTGCCAACAGTAGAAATTTTTTTTGAAAAGTTGCCAACAGTAGAAGTCCGTAAAAGATTTCGTAAACCAATCCTTCGATACGTCGTCTAAACTGTAGATGACCTCATATATTAATTCTTATTTGCTGATTAATGCTCCATATAAATGCTTAGAGCAAAAGTAAAACCACCACTCCTGTGATTTTTTAGCAGCCCTTTACATTTAAGGATAGAATCTGCCTTAAACGAGCAAAGTTTACTAAATCTATAAATTTGAGAAGTTGTCGGGCTTTTGTGTATGAACAGTCGGATGCCGCTGTCCAGTTTAGTACATTTGTTTATTGAGAAACTAAACTTATACATCTTATCACTGCAACATACTTTTCCTTCACTATAAATTTCAATATTTTTACGACTTGTGACCTATCCAAGGCGCCAGAATGCCTGCTGAATTAGTGCTGCATGTGTACAACGAGGTTTCATTACCGCTCACTCTGAGGTGATGTTTCGGTAATTATGAAAACACAACTGTGTTAAATACTGATCTAACAACGAATCGCAGAGCAGTACAGTACACATAATGGGGAAATCAGCAGCTAATACCGTCTTCATATGTTTAATGCATTTAATTACATCCAAAAAAACGCAAGAATTTTTTACTCTACAGTGACAACTTATGAAGCTTCTTTGCACTGCAACCTTACAAAACTTCTGTATGCGGTGCGTAGAAATTGTAAGACCGATCAGTGCAGGATACTCTGCGCTAATGCAACAAAGCTGATCTGAAATGATATTGGACACCCATTTTTTAAAAGAATAATTTCCAGCTACGGAATGGAAATTGAAGAAAATGAGTGCCATTTGCAGAGTGCCATAACTGGTGCCACTACGGCATTCTCGACGAAAACTGCCACTGTAAATGCGTAAGCGAGCACATAATTGGCGCACATTGCGAAACAGGTATGCGTTCCTTCCTCATGCTGTAAAATTTATGCATCTCTGTGACAGACAGGAAATACGCTGGATTATTGTTCGTTTTGCTGTGCAATTGCTGAGGTTTATTGCATAAGGGAGATGTTTTCAGCGAAGATAATGCGCTGCTTGGTGGCAGGCGGTGATGGTGGATGCCCCGAGTATTACTACTGTCACGCAAATAACGATGTCTGCAACAGAGGATTATGCTCTTCAGGTGCTCTCGGATGGTGCATACCTCTTCCTCTTGGAGAGCTTCGAACCACTCGAGACAAACTGAGGTCGGTTGTGAGTTGTTTTGATTATTTCCGGAAATGTTTTTCTTGAATGATTCGCATCAAGAAATATCACTAGCAATGCACAGGGAATGATGTTTAAGACTACGTTTGTCCTCATTTTAGGAGACAGCCTACATTCGACAGGAGAAAGCAGCATCGGAGGCATCTGCGAGCTAGAAGACATGGGAAATCCGTTCGGCCTTTGTGATCAGAATGGAAGGAGCCAAAATCGGTCGCTGGCGACCTGTAGATTTCAGGTTCTATGCACGGGCCTTGTTGTCGACGCATTGCTGTTTACTTCGAATAAGGTGCTCGTTAGAGGAATATCAAACAGATATTGTTGATGAACTTATTGATGCCAACATTGACATGTCCGCAGATTATGTATTCATGCCTTTAAATACCCCGTGTTCTGCAGTGATCTTCTGTTGTTTCTGAATGGCCCACAAACGCGTCAAACTGCCTCATGTACACCTCCACATCTCACCATTCCTACTTGGACGTTTGTGACGTCCGATAACTTCTTGATGCCCTTGACGTTTCTTTGACGTCTTTAGCACAGTCACTATGACATATGTGGAACTTTTCACTCATTTAATATTCCGTTGGGCCGCACGATTCATTAATTCGCACCAAGCCTCAATTGCGTTTAATGACGTTTGCAGTTTTTTTTTTTTTCATTTGCTTCTGCCCGCTCAGCCGATAACAGGTGATGCGATCTTCGTAACAAAATATGAGTGAAAAATTACCTCCGATCGCCAATGGGAAAGTGGATTCAACGAGCTGTTCGTGCAGCCGCTTCCTTTTAAAGCGTTTACATCATATTCCGTTATCTTTTATAGCGTCTTTTTGAGGCAGAGGCTATTGGGGACTGATTACTCGATCACTCTGCTGCTACTCTCAGATGGCATTAAAACATAAGCTTGTTATTTACAACGGGCTGTTAGTTCATAGATTATCGTAACATGCTACTGCTACGTTATATAATCGCTGGTGAGGTAAATAAACCTGTAGCTTTCACACATCCATGTTGCTACGGTAAAGTGTGAATTGACACTGACTTGCAGATGACATTTTTCGGTTGCACAATAGCTCCCATTTGCTCTGCCGTTTGCTAATTATCACATTCGCCTGTTTCAAGCATGCTGCTTTCAACACAGATACGTTGATCATTCCCGATCTGCAGTTACTAAGCACTCCACGTCCACCTTGTGCATCAGTGGCCAAAACACCATCGAGTTAGTTCTTCTTGTCAAACTGGAGCAGTAGCAGTTCTTCAGAAACTGATATCTGGAATCGATGTTTGCAAGTTTAGCTGAACTGCTGAATGAAAAGGCTACAATGTTGTTCTAAGATACAGCTCACTGAGCAAACAATGAAACACAAAAGATGCGACTGTTTGTGAATGCGATCCAGTTGCACTATTTTTCAAAGATAAAGAGACGCTTAGTGAGCCACCGATAAGTGTGAGTGAATCACACTCGTTGCATCATGCTTAAACACCTTGACTGTGCACCTTGTTCAGGGAAGAATGCCATTATTCAGGTCGATGATTTTGCGAAAATTTCAGATGCGCAGTGGCACAAGCAATACCTTGAACGTGCAGACTGCTTTTCTCAAAGGTGCATTAGTCGTGAATTTCAACGACACGTCAAGTACAATTTTGACAATTCGAGCTGCAACGGTACCGCAAAAAGAAAACGTTACAAAGGTATGGATCGCAGCATGGGTGATAAATTGATGACGTTTTAGTGGCCAGTAGTTCTAGCTATCGGTGGAACCTAACAAAAACGCCACATCACGAAACGTATTCTAAAATCTGAAAGAAGGAGTGAGTCTTCCGTAGCTCTTTGATTATTCAAGGGCTGAGATGACGGACCTTTCAGAGAATCTTCCTATATGTCATTTCTCTACTGCAGTACTCTCATCAAAGTAACTGATGGCTGAAAAGTTCTTTTAGTGTAGAATGTGAGATGATTTTCGTGAAGGTACAGTCACAGCATCGTCTGCCGTCAGTTTATTTGATTTCAGAACAATGATCCAATAGAACTACTGAAATTAAGTTAATTGTAATCGTAAATGACAAAGTTTTAACTAGTAACTACGTAAAAACAATGCTGTGTTGCTTCCGCGGGAGAAAAAAGTGGGCGTTGAAGACTTTTCACACTCGGCAAAAACTTCCCTTCCCCGCGACCAGGGCGCAATCATTTCAAGTACTGACTCCTTTTCCTACCTTTCTCTACCGCTGTATACCCCTCATAGGTGCAATGCACCAGTGAACCGCGTCCTCCTAAGTTTTGTCATCCTGTGAAGCGGCCGACTTTGTTCGCATCCCACAACATGAGCACAGTCAAGAAAAAAATCTGCTACCAACCGACTATTCAATTAACCACATTAACTCATCAAAATATGTCCGCATTGCACCTCGCAGATGCTGTTAGAAGTAATATTTGTCATCAGATATAGTGCAGTGATTTTATCGGCCTCATCTTTTGCGTCACTGATGACTTAGATAAAGCGTATTTTTAAAAACTTATCACCTATAAAGCAAACAAATCATAGATGTTTAAGCAGAACGTTTTTGTACGCACACACCGCATATAAATAAATGACAGTATTGCGCTCGTGGCAGTCATCGTTCAACGACTCAATATGCGTCCCTGTCTACTCTCGTTGGTCTTGACGTTGCTTCCTACAGTGTCTTCTCGAGGTAGGCTTACATTCGGGCCAGTTAAAACATGCTGTTGTCAAATTTCGGCCACCTTTCTTGTGGAATAAGTGGAAAACAGAAAATGATGTTCGGGTCATCAGCCATCGATGTCTCCGTGAAGACATTGATGCTGAACGAGTCACGAAACATCCACTCCTTCCCATATAAGTCAACAGTCCTGCACTTCAGAATTTTGCAACACATCACTGCTACACTGCGAGAACTCGATTATGCTCACAGTCAGACGCTATCTGTGCAGGACATTTTGTGCTAATGCAACAAAGCTGATCTGAAATGATATTGGACACCCATTTTGTGAAAGAATAATTTCCAGCTACGGAATGGAAATTGAAGAAAATGAGTGCCATTTGCAGATTGCCATAACTGGTGCCACTACGGCATTCTCGACGAAAACTGCCACTGTAAATGCGTAAGCGAGCACATAATTGGCGCACATTGCGAAACAGGTATGCGTTCCTTCCTCATGCTGTAAAATTTATGCATCTCTGTGACAGACAGTAAATACGCTGGATTATTGTTCGTTTTGCTGTGCAATTGCTGAGGTTTATTGCATAAGGGAGATGCTTTCAGCGAAGATAATGCGCTGCTTGGTGGCAGGCGGTGATGGTGGATGCCCCGAGTATTACTACTGTCACGCAGATAACGATGTCTGCAACAGAGGATTATGCTCTTCAGGTGCTCTCGGATGGTGCATACCTCTTCCTCTTGGAGAGCTTCGAACCACTCGAGATAAACTGAGGTCGGTTGTGAGTTGTTTTGATTATTACCGGAAATGTTTTTCTTGAATGATTCGCATCAAGAAATATCACTAGCAATGCACAGGGAATGATGTTTAAGACCACGTTTGTCCTCATTTTAGGAGACAGCCTACATTCGACAGGAGAAAGCAGCATCGGAGGCATCTGCGAGCTAGAAGACATGGGAAATCCGTTCGGCCTTTGTGATCAGAATGGAAGGAGCCAAAATCGGTCGCTGGCGACCTGTAGATTTCAGGTTCTATGCACGGGCCTTGTTGTCGACGCATTGCTGTTTACTTCGAATAAGGTGCTCGTTAGAGGAATATCAAACAGATATTGTTGATGAACTTATTGATGCCAACATTGACATGTCCGCAGACTATGTATTCATGCCTTTAAATACCTCGTGTTCTGCAGTGATCTTTTATTGTTTCTGAACGCCTTATAAACATGTGTGTTCTGGAAATGTGTGATATTTACTGCACATAATCGCATGACCAGATGCCAAGTTTCTGCTGCGCGATATTTTAATGATTCGGAACAAGGTTCTTGAGACTGGTGTCGATAAGAGTGCGGAGGCGACAGCGCCATTAGATTCAGAAAACTGTCATCCGAGCCCCCATCTCTTAATGCTCTTTCTGAATAAGAAAAAGGATGTCTTCGAGGTATTTACCGTCAGCTTCAAGTTGAGCTGTCATAAGTTTCTGTTTATTAAAAGACTATGATTCCGGAACGCTGAACTTAGTGGATTTTGCTTGACCTAGTAAGAAACTTAGTACGACTGGTACCCTATGCAAAAATCTGGCAGGAGATGGTGACATTGGAAACTTCCTACAGTCGTCCGATGAAAGTTGAGGATCTAGTCGCTTAAACACTGACATATCTCAGTACCGCTTTAGAAATACCAATACACACGGATATCCGATAAATTTACTATCCCACCTCCCTTCGTCCTCCAAAAATTAACGCCTCTATGAAGTGCCCCCGTCTGCTCATTTTGTAATCTCGTGATAAGCTGGGAAAGAGTGTGGCGAAGTGACCTGTGTGGTATGGTGATAAAGGCTGCTTCTGTCAGAAATAGATGTACAAAGCGGTCTGCTTATAAAAAAGGATTTGGTGAAATAATTCATTTTTATTGCAGTACAAGCACTCTGCCGCCGCATAGAAATGATGACTCACTATCGTAAAATTATAATCCGTTTATAATAATACCTCTGTGCAAGAATTAATGCGCAAAGTACTCGAAAGTTTGAATAAGAAGTACTGATGTGTGTGCTGAAAAAAAAAAATGAAACAAAGGAACTCTATGGAAAAAATAACGAAACAAATAATATGCGAGAAAAATATGAAGTCATTATTGTAATATGATGGATTAAGGGTCATGAAAATTGTTGAACTAGGTGAGTGACGGTAGCGGGAACGCGGTATACGAAAAAAGCAAAAAGGCGGTTTCACAGGAGAGCGAGGAATAATTTACTGCGCCAAGTACGAGGAATGCGGGGACCGATAACTGTCAGTCGATGCCCTATAACTTAAGCCAGGGGAGGAACAAGACAAGTGAAGCTATCGGGGATTCAGCCAGCTCCCAACAAAGACATAAAAACTGGCCAAAGTGCACTTAAATAGGTTTGAGAGGTAGTGACGAGTGGGCGTATAAGTCGACCAGTGACGCTATGTGAAAAATAAAAAAGAAGAGAAAACTGATTATTCCAGCGAATCATGGAAATTACTGAGGGTTCAGACCACAATTTGATATCTCGGATTGGGTCTTTGCTGCCATGCCCACCAAAATAAAGATAACGTCCTACGTTAATTTTATTAGAGTGAAAATCGCCCGCCACATCACCGGGCCTGTTTATTAGAAATCGAGACGAATGTGGGCAATTTCGACGAGGGGAACAATTCATCAGAGTCAGGAAATTTGCGAAGAAAGGTTAGTACATCTGGTAGTGTGATGGAAATGGTCTGTTTCAGAATAGAACGCAGAATGAAATAAGGAACATTATTGGTCTTAAAATATAACGACCGCAGGTTTTTGAATTCTCTGAGACGTCGAATAGAGGTTGCCCCGGTGTGAATGTGCTTACAGCATTCGAACGGTTGGAAGTATGGTTGGAATTACACTAGTTATGCGTAGGTACGGTCGTCTTTGTCTGAGAAGAAATTTGAGCCTAGAATTGGTGATTCTTTTTCGCAGACCGGTTTATTTGAAGCGGAGTTCCCCAATGTAGCGTTCTGCAATCGCTATTCTTCATCATATATGTTGATGACGTGCTGGTTAAGCTGTGTGTAAAGTGTTTGCTGTTGACCTCAAAATCTATCAGACTCTCGTCGATCCTGCCATCAGTTTTTCTCAGTTGGTAAATGATCAAGCATTGGCAGGTAAACGAGAAACATTTTTCTGAGAAACTCATTCAGCTTCAAAACACATTACAACCTCGAGCAGGTTTTGCACAAAAGGTCTAAATGATTGGGCTTCTTGAAACATTTGTTATGATGTTGTTCGCTCTTCCAAAAAATCAGTAAGAGAGTGAACTTCAATGAGTCACCATGGAAAAGTTGTTCCAACCAAAAGTGTAGTAATCTTTGTGATCCTCAGCAATCTCCACTGCACTGTGCTCATAAACGGTCACACATGTAAACAATAATCGTTGTGCTCTTGAACAAACAAAGGCAATATTCAATACAGAGGTAAAAAAGCATCGTTACGAGCACAACAATGGAGCAAAGCCAACATGTCCAAAAACCAACTAAGGAAAACACGATAACAGTTCACACTACAACGCATGAATCGTTTCTTGTCTCACTGGATTACCGTTTAGAAATTGGTTTGAGCCTGTGTTCTCAGATGATATTGAGTTTATTCGTTACTTGGGCTGTATTAGCAAGCAAAGACTTGGATGTTAGCGAAAGAGAGGGCGAACAGACTGTCAGATGTTAAATCGAAAAATCGACGAATGCTTTCATGGTGTAATACTAGATAAAATATTACTTTATTCTATATTCTCAACCTCAAAATCTTTATGCACGCAGCATAGAGGGTCCATAAGGACTAATAAGTACCCAACGGAACATTAAACTGGTGCAATAATTTCGGACATTTTGCAGTCCACTTGATGTCACATTTAGATAAGCTGACCAAGTGCCTGAGCAACATTCAGTAATAGGGCGGCAGTATGTTTCAAAGGCTTTGCAGTAGTGCTCGATGCATTCGTGCAGCAGCGACCACAAAATGTAAATTGCAATTTTCGATGCTCTCGAGGATATTTCATCACGGTGAAAATTCCAGTGAAATAATAAAGGCTTATCGATGCAGCGAGGTCACGAATAGTATTCTCCGTTGATGCTGCTATCCATTGAAAGTTATATGCCATCTACCCGAAGCATACATTCATGTTGAAAGTTACTATAAGACATGACATCTCTCACGTTTTACATCTACCTTCCAAACACTTGATCATTTACCAACTGAGAAAAACTGATGGCAGGATCGACGAGAGTCTGATAGATTTTGAGGTCAACAGCAAACACTTTACACACAGCTTAACCAGCACGTCATCAACATATATGATGAAGAATAGCGATTGCAGAACGCTACATTGGGGAACTCCGCTTCAAATAAACCGGTCTGCGAAAAAGAATCACCAATTCTAGGCTCAAATTTCTTCTCAGACAAAGACGACCGTACCTACGCATAACTAGTGTAATTCCAACCATACTTCCAACCGTTCGAATGCTGTAAGCACATTCACACCGGGGCAACCTCTATTCGACGTCTCAGAGAATTCAAAAACCTGCGGTCGTTATATTTTAAGACCAATAATGTTCCTTATTTCATTCTGCGTTCTATTCTGAAACAGACCATTTCCATCACACTACCAGATGTACTAACCTTTCTTCGCAAATTTCCTGACTCTGATGAATTGTTCCCCTCGTCGAAATTGCCCACATTCGTCTCGATTTCTAATAAACAGGCCCGGTGATGTGGCGGGCGATTTTCACTCTAATAAAATTAACGTAGGACGTTATCTTTATTTTGGTGGGCATGGCAGCAAAGACCCAATCCGAGATATCAAATTGTGGTCTGAACCCTCAGTAATTTCCATGATTCGCTGGAATAATCAGTTTTCTCTTCTTTTTTATTTTTCACATAGCGTCACTGGTCGACTTATACGCCCACTCGTCACTACCTCTCAAACCTATTTAAGTGCACTTTGGCCAGTTTTTATGTCTTTGTTGGGAGCTGGCTGAATCCCCGATAGCTTCACTTGTCTTGTTCCTCCCCTGGCTTAAGTTATAGGGCATCGACTGACAGTTATCGGTCCCCGCATTCCTCGTACTTGGCGCAGTAAATTATTCCTCGCTCTCCTGTGAAACCGCCTTTTTGCTTTTTTCGTATACCGCGTTCCCGCTACCGTCACTCACCTAGTTCAACAATTTTCATGACCCTTAATCCATCATATTACAATAATGACTTCATATTTTTCTCGCATATTATTTGTTTCGTTATTTTTTCCATAGAGTTCCTTTGTTTCATTTTTTTTTTTCAGCACACACATCAGTACTTCTTATTCAAACTTTCGAGTACTTTGCGCATTAATTCTTGCACAGAGGTATTATTATAAACGGATTATAATTTTACGATAGTGAGTCATCATTTCTATGCGGCGGCAGAGTGCTTGTACTGCAATAAAAATGAATTATTTCACCAAATCCTTTTTTATAAGCAGACCGCTTTGTACATCTATTTCTGACAGAAGCAGCCTTTATCACCATACCACACAGGTCACTTCGCCACACTCTTTCCCAGCTTATCACGAGATTACAAAATGAGCAGACGGGGGCACTTCATAGAGGCGTTAATTTTTGGAGGACGAAGGGAGGTGGGATAGTAAATTTATCGGATATCCGTGTGTATTGGTATTTCTAAAGCGGTACTGAGATATGTCAGTGTTTAAGCGACTAGATCCTCAACTTTCATCGGACGACTGTAGGAAGTTTCCAATGTCACCATCTCCTGCCAGATTTTTGCATAGGGTACCAGTCGTACTAAGTTTCTTACTAGGTCAAGCAAAATCCACTAAGTTCAGCGTTCCGGAATCATAGTCTTTTAATAAACAGAAACTTATGACAGCTCAACTTGAAGCTGACGGTAAATACCTCGAAGACATCCTTTTTCTTATTCAGAAAGAGCATTAAGAGATGGGGGCTCGGATGACAGTTTTCTGAATCTAATGGCGCTGTCGCCTCCGCACTCTTATCGACACCAGTCTCAAGAACCTTGTTCCGAATCATTAAAATATCGCGCAGCAGAAACTTGGCATCTGGTCATGCGATTATGTGCAGTAAATATCACACATTTCCAGAACACACATGTTTATAAGGCGTTCAGAAACAATAAAAGATCACTGCAGAACACGAGGTATTTAAAGGCATGAATACATAGTCTGCGGACATGTCAATGTTGGCATCAATAAGTTCATCAACAATATCTGTTTGATATTCCTCTAACGAGCACCTTATTCGAAGTAAACAGCAATGCGTCGACAACAAGGCCCGTGCATAGAACCTGAAATCTACAGGTCGCCAGCGACCGATTTTGGCTCCTTCCATTCTGATCACAAAGGCCGAACGGATTTCCCATGTCTTCTAGCTCGCAGATGCCTCCGATGCTGCTTTCTCCTGTCGAATGTAGGCTGTCTCCTAAAATGAGGACAAACGTGGTCTTAAACATCATTCCCTGTGCATTGCTAGTGATATTTCTTGATGCGAATCATTCAAGAAAAACATTTCCGGTAATAATCAAAACAACTCACAACCGACCTCAGTTTATCTCGAGTGGTTCGAAGCTCTCCAAGAGGAAGAGGTATGCACCATCCGAGAGCACCTGAAGAGCATAATCCTCTGTTGCAGACATCGTTATCTGCGTGACAGTAGTAATACTCGGGGCATCCACCATCACCGCCTGCCACCAAGCAGCGCATTATCTTCGCTGAAAGCATCTCCCTTATGCAATAAACCTCAGCAATTGCACAGCAAAACGAACAATAATCCAGCGTATTTACTGTCTGTCACAGAGATGCATAAATTTTACAGCATGAGGAAGGAACGCATACCTGTTTCGCAATGTGCGCCAATTATGTGCTCGCTTACGCATTTACAGTGGCAGTTTTCGTCGAGAATGCCGTAGTGGCACCAGTTATGGCAATCTGCAAATGGCACTCATTTTCTTCAATTTCCATTCCGTAGCTGGAAATTATTCTTTCACAAAATGGGTGTCCAATATCATTTCAGATCAGCTTTGTTGCATTAGCACAAAATGTCCTGCACAGATAGCGTCTGACTGTGAGCATAATCGAGTTCTCGCAGTGTAGCAGTGATGTGTTGCAAAATTCTGAAGTGCAGGACTGTTGACTTATATGGGAAGGAGTGGATGTTTCGTGACTCGTTCAGCATCAATGTCTTCACGGAGACATCGATGGCTGATGACCCGAACATCATTTTCTGTTTTCCACTTATTCCACAAGAAAGGTGGCCGAAATTTGACAACAGCATGTTTTAACTGGCCCGAATGTAAGCCTACCTCGAGAAGACACTGTAGGAAGCAACGTCAAGACCAACGAGAGTAGACAGGGACGCATATTGAGTCGTTGAACGATGACTGCCACGAGCGCAATACTGTCATTTATTTATATGCGGTGTGTGCGTACAAAAACGTTCTGCTTAAACATCTATGATTTGTTTGCTTTATAGGTGATAAGTTTTTAAAAATACGCTTTATCTAAGGCATCAGTGACGCAAAAGGTTGTCAATGAAATCACCGCGTCTTTAAGGACATCATGAGTTTCTTCGGTGCCATGAAAGTCATACCATTAGAGAAGGTTAGGAGGCAAGCAGTTACAGTGAGGCAATTACATTTAAGTAATGAAAAAAAACTGTATTTCGAGAAATACCGTTGATCTCACGCTAAAGGCTTCAATTTGTGTAACCGTTGCTTTGTCTATGGAGTTTTCATGAAGTTTTCATGACGAGCGTATTGTAAGCTGCGTTCGGAGCAGTTTTATGCGGCACCATTAATTCTCTGTCTGTTCTTTGGTGGGGTCAAAAGTGAAGGCTCATGCATATTCCTATTTCTCGATCCTAAAACGTTGAAATACAAAAATTAAATGGGCAAAGACTGAGCCCTTGTAGAGAATGTCTCAAGAGAGCATGTGCACGTTCACCTGTCCATATTCTCCGGGCTTTTCACTAACCAAATATCACGTAATATTTAGCGGTTCAAACATTATTTACGCCTCAGTTACTTTCATGCGGAATTTCCGACTCACCTTCCGTTGATCTTTTCGGCACTTCGGCCAGAATTCATGCCTCACTGTAAATGTTCAATAGGACGAATGAAGCCGCTATTAGCTGTATTCTTTGACTGATTAGCAAACAGTGGACTTCGATTTGGCATTGGCAATGCCTTGGAAAACATGGCATCCTTATGTTTTTTTTTTTCGCACAAATTCAGAAAATGGCTATGTGGCACTCTTGAAAAAAGGTTCTTTGAAAAAAAGGGGCTTTCGACTATTCTGTGAATGTCGACCTCTGTAAAGACCTAAAACGACTTTGCATCGCAATCGAGAGTATTAGGCTGACTAACGACAAAAGTTGGCTGCTAAGCATAGGAAACTCTCGAAATGGAAGGTCAACACATCACCTGACTTTGCCTTTGGGAAATGTACCAGCTTTTCGACCATACACGAAAATGTCAAGGCCCATCTGCAGAACTTTGGAAGCAATCGCCGACCAATAACCGGTCTGTGAACCTTCGATACAA
The DNA here is from genome assembly GCA_037576465.1 of Parascaris univalens. NCBI lineage: Eukaryota > Metazoa > Nematoda > Chromadorea > Rhabditida > Ascarididae > Parascaris > Parascaris univalens. Next base: position 57,564,051 of record CM075173.1, on the reverse strand, counting down.
CCAGCGAGTAGCTTATAGGTACTGGATAATCCATTACAGGTGTCGTTAACACACATTACCTATAAAAGAGACCGCAAATTAGTATATCATTGACCTCACTGCCAGTCCGACATTGAGCCGAAAATCCCGCTCACTTAAAAACGCGCGATCACTGACAATTTAATTGAGACAGGAAATGAAAATTATTCAGCGTAGTATGCCGCAAATTGATGAATATCGAACGATCCAACGCGCCTCATGGAAATATCTTTTCGGCGCTAAGGACTGTTCCTCATAGGTGGTTAATAAGTTAAACAGCTTCGAAATAATGGGTTTTGGACGCATACTCTTGCGTGTTGAAATTTTGTGCACAAAGTGCAGACAGTATACCCGACAATGTCTTTGCCGAGCAAATGTGAATACTGCTTTCATGGAAATATCAAAGCTTTCACACTCACACAACAGAGATGAAGACCGGAATGAATATGGCGATATGCTCGTGACTATGAATCCATCACCTTAAGGCGCATTTCATGACATTGACTGCAAGATCCTGGGAAGATTTCGTGGAAGATAATGTGCGCAAACTGCCTACTAGTTGTTTTAATAAGGACAATTTTACAGCGAAGGTGCGATGAACAAACTTGGATGTGATATTTAAGGATGGGGCAGATTACGTGCTGTAAGCTTCAGAATAGTAGTGCGAATATTTAGGCGGTGAGGCATATAGTATACAGTTTGGCACTTTGGCTGCTTTAGCTGAAATTTCTGAAAAATGCAAGTATTAGTAGAAACTGTACATAAACTTTTGCACATTAATCTCGAATTCGATCATCTGAGTCGGTGGAAACTTGCTATCTGTGGGATGTTGATGGTTGAAGTTCATACGGGGAACATTGCATTTACGCTTTGAAATGTCCAGCTGTCATTTTTTTCGGTCAAGACGTCTGAAGTGCGTCATCCGAACAAAATCTTCAATGATGATATCATCAGTAACCTTCCTCATTTAGTCATAAGTTTGTTATGTGCGCAATACTGCGCTTTGAGAGCGATCAATTTTTCTACTAAATAGAAAGTGTCATTTATAGAATATGAAACTCTGCGCTCTGAAGTTTCAGAGAGTACTCGCTTGAGACAGCCAACATTACGATGTAACACATTAGTTAGAGAGGAGTTTCGCAAAGCAATGCTTAAAAATTCTATTACATTTCCAACATTTCTATGTTTTTAAACTCTACCTTAGAAAAAATAAAGACCTCGTTAGATATGGTAGCACAAATATAAGTTCGAAATCCGTCAAGATTAACGTCTGAGTGTACAGGAACACGCCGACATATAATTTCAACTCCACTTTGAAATGCACAGGTAGACGTGCAAAAAACCAGGAATGGAAATCGTTGAAAGTGCTCCCCAGCTTGTATTCGATTGCATCCTCTTCGAACATCATAACCAGTGAATGCCTCTTGCATCCTATTCGCAACAGTGTGTCATTATATCTCACCGTTACTGCAAATCCGGTCTGCGTGAACATATTCCGCGACGGCTGTCTTTTTGTGAACTAACATGTGTTACACTCGTTACAATTGTCCACGTACCACAGTTTTCTGCATTTTACGCAAAGTATTTTGCAGAAAAACCGGATCAAAATCCTCTCGTCCAACGCTGAGATATGACGTGGGAGAAATCAGAAACGCACATAACTGCGCATGCGCTGCTGCGTCACGTTCCTGCACCTTTTCTCACTGACCGCTTCACTGACCAAATCACAGAAGGGCAGTTGGCCTACTAATACAAAACAGACTTGCGCCTGCGGCACTGGGAAGGTCAGAAGACGAAGACATGAGAAAAAGCTCGTGCCTTCGGCACAACGTGAAGAAAAGGGTAAAATAAGTGACGATCTTCCATATTACACAGATTCTTGTTACCATTCTAAAAGTTTATGATAAAATGAACACCATTTGAAGAAGTGATGCACAAAAGGGGCTGCCGTCCCCCTCGAATCCCCTGCGTTCTTCCCCGGCAATTGAGGCTTTGAGGAGAGAGTAAAATCGTTTCTCTGATTCTTTAACAATTTCTTGTAGTTAATCGCACAATCCTGTTTGAAAAAGTTGTGGAAAACTGGACTCCGCAATTTATGGACCTCTCAAAAGCGCGTCGAATGGCACAATGGTACAATGTATGTATGAGGAGGTAAGCACTACCCTAAGAAAGAAAACAAAAAGAACAATGTAAACTAGTTAGTGAAAGGAGGATGAACAGAAAACTGCGCAGAAGTGGGGAGGATATTTCACGCTGCTTTCATCGGAGTGTGGCTGTTGCTGTGGCAAAAAAGTAATTCCCCATTATATTACACAAATAATTTTTGACTGTTGCCTTCTCAATACTGGAACGAAAATTCTGTTAAGATAGTTTTAAATGAAGAAACTGCAGCATAAAAACATTTCGCACTCAATACTTGCCGCCAAGGAATAAAGACCGCAGCGTAAACCCAAGTATCCCTCATCGGGTCATCCAGTTCTATCGTTTGATACCAAAATTAGAGAGCCCCAGACAAAGGCATTTTTCTAACTTTTCCCTGTACTACCCCATTATCGTTGCCGTTTTCCCGCGACCCCTATTAAACCTGGAGAGATCTCGTCGGGCACGTCACAAATCAAGGGACCGTTTACAGCAATATCGAATACCGATCGAGTGCGAAAACCCCGAAAATCGCAGAAATCGGAATTTCACAAATCCCCGCCAGTGGAATCGGTTTTCAGCGTTTCTTCCCAATGGAAATAACTTATATCTCATTTGATAGAGTTTTTGAAGTTGTGTTGGAAAAATGAAACCACAACTCCTTAGGCCTACCCGCTGATGAGATGAAAATGCGAAATTATCCATTGCAGTTCATTTTTATAGACAATTCATATAAATTAATTCCTGCAATGAACAGGCTCGATGTTGAACAATCCAAACGATACATATTTCTAAGAACAGTGTAGCCAGTAGCGAAAAATGGAAATTTCAAGAAGAAGAGATAAATCGAAGCTAAGTTGATCGCAGGTAGAAGTGAGGATACGAACCTGTTAACTACATAATTTTTTCTTAAATGCCGACAAGAACGTCACGGAGACTGCGATACCGCAATGTCCCCTATCATTGGAGTGTAGCTTTTGCTATGAAAAATGCAACATAATGGAGGTTAATTATTGTAGAATTCTGGGATCCGAAAGCACCGCTAACGCTCGCACTCAACATTTATGGCACCCCACAATATCCCTACCGCTAATCGACCTGCCCATTCACAATCTATTCAAGCTTAGCCACAGTGTAACTGACAACGTCAATCGCGCACAATTGCGCAGGTGCGATTATGACATGAATTAAATGGCAGGAAATCACCGTTCTTCCGTTCCTTCCTCCCACTGTGGTAAGAAAGCGAACGCTAATTGCAACAAAAAAACGCTATCCACATCGGTTCTGAAATGGAGCACTTATGAAAGCAAAGCTTGATTTTTCTGCCTCTCTCATTACTATTTCGAATGCAAAATGCAAATTTGAAGGTTTGCGCCATAGATGGCCAAGCATGATGTAAAGCATTAGGGAGAGAGTTGTGTGAATGTCGAACGGTGTAATGGCGCACGTCTACGATTACGCGAAAAAGTTACAAGTGAATATGTTAAAGGGCCCAGAATATCCCGAGAAGAGAGGATTGCAATAGAACGAGATGTTTTTTCTGCAGTACTCTTAAGGAGATCGGGAGAAGTATAATTGACGGAGAAACCTTGAGATGAAGGAGAAGAAAGCTGCAAAAAGTGAAGTCAGCAATTTGCAAAATTTTTCATCGGATGGGGAAACTTTTCCAGGTGACAACTAGGCCAGCGGAGGCCATCCAGAGCTGGGAAAGTTTCACCTCGATCCATCCAACCGGGGAGGAGATATGGTGAAAAAACATTTTCAGGATCGCCAATGGATATTTCGCCAGGATCACTAAATATTCGAAAACTTTCTTTACCGACACCTACGACCTTTCATTCCCATGAGGTCCTAATGAAATCGCATAAAAAAGGAAATTCAAAGCTAATTAACACAGATATAAACCGTTTGAGGATTGATTTCCATTCGTTTGCAAGATTTCTCGGAAAATCTTTCACATTGCGGATTTCTTTCGTAGGTTCGAAGACGAAATGCGCCACATGACTGCAGATGTAACGCAAAACATGCGAGCATATTACGACAAACAAACAAAAAGATATCGCAAAAGATATTTGAAGGTCCATATTATCCAGAATATCTCATTCCAGAAACGCAATACAACCACGAAAACAGTGGGTCTCATAAGCATGGGAATTCAAACATTTTAAGGAAAAAACCACCCCGTATTGAGCGAAGCGTTTTTGAGTAAACGTAAACGAAATGGTAAAATAGCTTACGATCTTTCGTATTATACGGACAGATAAACGAAGATTTGGCAAGCCGTTTGAACTCGGATATAGCGTATACCTCTTATGAAGACCATGTGTGCTTTTTCTTTTGCAAATAATCTGGGAAATTAAAATTGATTTTTGTTTAATCAATCGACCATCAAACGAAAACTTGCCAACCAGGTCGTGGAACCTTCGTCACTTTAATCATTCATGGAATAGAAAGCTCTGTGGTGATAATATGAACCCTTTCTAGCATCGCAAACCGGCCGCTAGCACTAAGTCATGTGTTTCCTGTTTTTTCTTATGCGTACTCCTCGGTAGCGAGTGTGCTATTTCCTGACTCTTTTCTATTTGTTTATTTTAATCAATAAAACATTTGTATCCCTCTTCGTAATGCTTCGTTTCTGTAGATTCAATGCTTCTCTGATCCAGCCAGTTCCTGTGGTGGTTTTATAGAGAGTCACTCCTAGCTGCAGATTGGCCTCTACTTCCTTTCCTAACTCGTAGAGCCCATTCTCTTATTGTTTTCACCTAACCGCCACTTTTCATTGCGGATATCTTCGTCGCCCTTTGAGCTTTCTCACTGCACTCTCCGTCATTCGGTCCTTACTTCTAACCATTCTTCAAAGCCATTCATTCGCTTTCCTGTCGACTAATCTGGTTTATGCTATGATTCTTTCAATTATCCTCTCTGCCACTGTCAGCAGCACGTGCACTTTCTTGGTGGTCGCCAACACTTTCAGTCATAGGAAACGCCGTAGTTACGCCTTTTTCGAACGGTTTCCGTGAGGCTCATCCAGTTTTTTTTTTTTTTTCACTGCAGAGTTCTTCATTCTTACAAGTGCTTTCTAGCCTTACCTGATCCTGCGCCATGGATCTGCTTTCGTCAGTTCGCTCGCATTTACTCATCTGCCCAAATAGATAAATTTTGCTTATGCTTTCAACCTTTTCCCCTCTTACAGAAAGCGTCAACTTCAATACATTGTCGTTTATCATCTTCGTTTTCAGGTTCTTGATTCGACAGCCTAAAGCCATACTATTTGCCTCAAGCTCACATGCCATTTTCTTCATTTGGCTGAGATTATGAAACATCTGCGTCATCTACTAAACTTCAATAAAAAGGACTTTTCTTGTCCACGTTCACGCCTCCGATGTATCAACATAGCGCCGCAAACGCTAGTCGCATACTCCTTTGAAGAGCAGTAAGGAAATATAATCTCTCGACCTCCAGTGCTACGTGTCTTTCACGTATGGAAATGATTGTGGTCTGTGATTTGCGTTAGAGTTCTCGAAGGATGGGAACTATTGAAGGGTGTGCAGTAACGCCTTCTACGAATCTCCAGAAAGCAGTGAGTTTGGCAGAATCGAAAGCCTTTGCATAGCTTACAAACAGCGAGTACAGGTATAAGTTACACTCACCGGTTTTCTCGATCAGTATAGTGAGCATGAGGAATTGGTCCGTTACAAGACTGAGCAATAGTATTTCATTTGAACTACTGTCCTCCAGCAGCAGGATTGCTTCTTCGTGGACAAAATCTTACGGATTGGTTAATGTTGGATCGTGTTGTTGGAAGGTTTCCAGTGGCATTATTAATAATTTCGTCCCGCCTTTCAACATTTAGCTGATTAATCTATCAATACCTGCCCCTTCTTGTATTTCATATGTTGGATCGCATGGCCAACTTCCCACTGCTCGTCTAGTCATCTAGCTTTAATTTATGATCTACACCCTCTATAAAGATGGGGTCGCCACAGACATAAGGGCGAACACTTTATCACGTTTATTCAGTAAGGTAACAAACAAGTAGTGACTCGATCACAAGAATGTCCTCGATCATCTGAACGATCTCGAAGTATCATTCTGCGAATTCTACACTCCCGCCGATCCCCTCACCCATTCCAACTGCTACTTAGGTCCATTCCGTCTCAAGAAAAGTCTAGAAGGTATAACGAATACATGAGCGAATGAATCCGTTTACATTCTCCCGATTCTGCATCAGGCTACCCCCACAATACATACCCAGCGCTCGACGAAACTTCCTGTATGTACATGACCTTCTATGATTACCTTACATGGTGTACCATTCCAGCTTGACCTAAACACGACGGGTCTGTCTTACACGCGTGCGCAGTCCCTTCATTACGCAGTTTGGTATACAACTCCTGAACAGTATGTTCGTTTTCGTCGCCAGCGACCTTAGCCTTTCTTCAGCTCAGATATTCCTTTGTCGTTCTCAGCTAGCGAACTTCTCGTCCGCTTCAGTTTTCTAATGGTCACGGCTCCCTCCATTATATTCAGATGTTCCAGGTAGCGGTTCTCGTAACCCTTTTTAATTAGTCCGTTAAGTCCACAGAATTCGAAGTTTGTCCGAAAATCTGCTTTCTGTTTCACCACTTCTCTTGTCTATTCTATATAATGCAGACGTTTTAAACAGATGTTTCATTTTCTTCCATAATAATGTCGTTGTTGTTCCTCGCAAATTCACTCGCGTTAGATATTCAGATATTAAAATTTATGCTTTTTCATTTTGTTCGTGGCCTTATTTCCCCACCGATTTGACCATTTGGCTCATTTTTACAACATCAGCTGTCCATCTTCTCAAAATGACATTATTGCAATGCGTATGCGTATAAAACCGCTTTGAGCAATTTTTCACTCATTGTCTGTCTTTGTCGCCTAGCCCATAAGCGTTTGCTCTTCAGCTTAAGTTTTGCTCCAACCAGACGATAATTACTGCCTACTTCGATGAGATTTAGTATTTCGGCATCTGGCGATTGTTGCTTCACTCTCCAGGATGCAGTCTATTTTGTCTTTCTGCGCAACCGCCGGGGCTTTAAACCTTTTTCTGCTTCCATATTTTCATCGTTTTGTCTTCGTCAAAACCAACCAACGTGAATTCCGCATTCCTGATCCGAAATTCCCTACTGACTGCTCTCCTCGCATTCGTGCCCCAACTACAGCAGTGCTGTCGGCAATTATGAAAATAAACGTAGGACGCTCTTCATTAACTGTAGCAGCCAAGTCGTCCAGAAACCGACTACGTTCTTCAATGGTTTGACGTCGATGAAAAGAATATATTTGAATTAGTCACATGTTTGTTCCCCTACTGATTATAATTTTGATTTACGCGATTCTAGGGAAGCCAGAAGAGAACGTTATCACCGTCGCAAGGTATTTGAGTGCGCGGAATTTTCCATTTCCCACGACTTCGAAGAGTTTTGTCGCAAACAGTTCTGGGCTCGATGGGCAATCACAAAGAAGAAGTTACGTGAAGCCCTTGCGGCTAAGAATTACGGATACAGTGGTATGAACGACGTTCCTTAATGCCCCGCCCCACTGACTCTCATGATGGTCAACCCGTCAAAGGCGTCCATCATGATATAGAGGGACACGAATTCTGCTACCAAAATCAGCATAACTGCGAAATCATCGCACCCTACAGTTGAACGTTGACAGGTGTATTACTTAGTCTGTCGAATCTTCAGTCCCGAAAAACCGTTTCTTTTATTCTACTGCCACATTTTATTTGACGTAATTCATTTTACACATTTAGTTTGATCATATTTGCTTTATTGTGTGATAATTTTCACAATTTGCCGGGTTGTTCGGAACCAAAGAAAATGGGAATTCGCCCATTTTCCCATTAGGAATATGGGGACTTCCTAACGTCACTATTGTAGTCACAAAAGCAAGCTTCCAGGAGAGAAGCAGTCATCGTTTTCTATGCCTCCCTGGCGGAAATAACAAAACCCATGAACAAGAACTGTATGCAGCTTGCTGGGTGATGTGATTATTTTCTGAAGATGCAAGTTTTCTCAAAATACGCAATATATGCTGCAGAGCTTTCGATACCCTTACTCATATGCTCGTTTAGCTATTGCGGTTATGCAGATGGGAACACTATTACCTTTCACAAATGAGATTTTCAACCAAACCAAGACGAGGACTGCATAAACACCTCCGATATACACCTACCAGACAAGGCATCTCTGATAGGAGAGCACTGCAATCTCCGATAAACCAAGACTTTTAACAGCGCAGTTAGGTACCACCGGTGACCACAATGATTCATGAATACCTTGAGGGAAATTAGGCTGCGTTCCACGTCTTTTCATTTTCGTGGAAAGGTAACATTCCACTGCACACAAGCACTCACCTCGATCAAGTGATATTTGCAGAGTCCAACATCGGTGCAAACATAAAATGATTATATTGGTGGCCATAAAACTTGAATGAAAACATTTCCACACCGACAATAAAGAGACCCAAAGTGAGAGAAGTGGGATCGGAATTCGGCGGCCAACGCATGCGGCGGCAAGCAAGGATCAACTGCCCATCGCGCTTGAACGCTAACAGTCTTCACTGCGTCACCGTCGGCCGTTATTCATCGTATTCAGAATGCCAGAATACTTGTGTGTTTTATCAATGACAGGATGTCTTAATCACGTTCCCCTTACATGGAACAGTTAGGGAGAAGGAGTTTACGGGACGTCCAGGGCTTACAGTGCGTTTTCTAGTTTTCGAAACCAATGGCGTTTTGAAGGAAATTACACCTGGTAGATATTTAGAGGTTAGTGCCGACGTTCATTTCCCCTTACCCTCTGCTTTTCTTTTTGCAGCCAAGAAATGAGATGAATTCTTAAAAAGCACGTTGGCAGTTAGCTGTTCGGCTATTCGACGATTTGATGACGGGCAAAAACAAAATGACATACATAACTGAGACAACTCCAGAATTAACCGCAATCTTTTCGTATGACAGCAACAACGTTCTGTTCGATGCGTACAAAAACTTCTGCGAACTTTCCCGTCCAGACGATAGGTACTTTACTCATCTGCACGGCCGAAAGGAGTAGGAAGGAGGAAGAATATTCGAATAATACAGGTTCATCAATCCAAGCTATAGGCATTCCATAAGGCATAAAATGCTGAGAATATGTGACGAGAACATGCGATGAAACCGACTTCTAATTCAATCGTTAAAGATAAGCTGAGGCACAGTAGGAGTGTGAAAGGGCCGCCCAATATCACATATCAACGTACCAAACAACTATAAGAAAACTAAATATGTAGTGCTGTTAATCCATTACTATTTGCAACTAACTACACCGAGATGGTAAAGAAAGCGACTGCAACGGCTGCCATCCATCACCAGGAACTTGTTCAAATTAAATGAAGGTTTGCTGGTGGAGTGACGATTATGGTTATGAAAACTCTTGGGATGAGAGTGAAAAATAGCGTTGTTTAACAAATCGCGACAAAATCCTCGACCTGAGCACATCACAAACATATCATTCACAAACACAATCGCAGCACCCTAAAATTCAAAGATATTCACCGTTTCTAAATGGCCAATATAAAACTCTTAGCAATCTAGCACATCACAACGACCTCCGCTCGAATATTACTAAACTCTCAGAGAACAATAACGAGACCAATTTGAGAAAAATCATATCCTTGAGATCCAGTCTAAAGAAGTTGAAATCCGTAGCCAACTGGACAAGGCGCTTTACACAAAACATGCAAGAAATTATCAACGTGCAATACCACTAATTAGACCATTAAGAAATTGTTTGTTCACTTAATTCCGATCACGAAACAATAAAACGGTGATAAAGCACAACGAATAATGAACATCTTTTCTCAACTTAAAATAAAAACAACAAATTTTCCAACATCTCTTTAATATTTGCAATCAAACCGGTGCTAATGCTAAGAGCCTAGGTGGATGGGTTCATCACGGAGATTGCGGAAGGTGTAAACGGGGATTAAAGAAGAAAGCAAGAGGACGACAAGGAGTATCGACACCAACAAACACAAATAAAAACGAAAGTGAACACGAAGAGGTTTTAACCACTTGAGCGCATCGCCTGCATTACCTAATCACTGAACGAAGGAGCTAGCATGAAATAACGCACGCCTTATATGGGTTTATCAGGGAACTTACACACAAGCAAATACTTTTGCAGCTATAACTAATACCCGTTCAATGTGGTCAACATTGAGTGATTAAACATGCAGGATTGCAATCAACCGAAGCATAAAGGGCTATGTAAACGGCTCTACCACAGCAACCGCTGAAAAATTTGCATAGCGAAAGCCTGTGGCGGAAAAAAAGAACTGCGAGACATATGAGTCCACATTTCTCCTGGCCACATTATCCAACTGATGGTAATCAAGACTTCACTGCCGCTCCGGCTCAGATCAACGATGCATCATATTTAGAAACCCATATAAGATAATCTCAGTGAATTCGTGAAGCGCCACTGCCACGTTTCTAAAACGAATGGTATCTATGTTCAATCTTCAATATCTTTAATACTTGGCATTAAAACTATCTAAGATCTAACTAGCAATCAGTCTGCTGCCTTGGTAGACGCGATGAGTTGTTCTTAGACATCCAAGCAGCGAACATAGAACCACAAATCACTCATCAAAAATCCGAAACACCTATCAACTGATCCGAACTATCTTCTGTTCCGAAACAAACATCAAATCCGAAACAAAAGTATCTTCTGTTCTCGACTGCTGTCGATATATGCACTTCCGTTCAAATTCTTTTGAGTCACTGCCACTGAGTATTGTTAAGACAGCGGTAGTGTTACCCGCGATAACTTTTTTAAGCAATCTTCTCTGCCGACCAAATTTCGGTAATTACACAGACTACGCAGTAAAGCACTTTCTGGCACGAAGGTAGGATCTTTAATGAGGCCTCGCCACAGAGTTACAAACATTCAAAGGCGTTGGGTAATGAATTTTTGAAGCGATTTACTGCTTACTCTGAGCTCCGGCAGTGCACGTAATGTCGCAGCCACCGTTCAAAGCTGCATAAGTGTGAACAACGCACTTAGTGGAAAGGTCAAGAACAGGCAAGCAACACTTGTCCGTTAAAACTTCCATCCATGGCATCCAAAAGTGGTGACAGGATAAATGCCCAATAAACTCAAGCTCGATATCGCCTCCGAACCAACCCCAAATGCCGTAAAAGACATCCATCATGCTGTACGACGGCTGGTGAGAGATGGGCTATTAGAAAAAGTTCTAACAAAAGTTTATTCATCCCTAATAGTTTTGATGAGGTGCGGCTTATTTAGTTAACAGAGTACGGAGCTCTACAGTCTGCTCAAGTTCTGCCCTGCAAAACAGCTAACAGGTAACGACACAGTTCATGCTGGGAGCAAAATTTGCTCTAATTCGTCGATCAGCCTTACATCAGTGAGAAGGTAAGCAGGATTAACAAAGAAAATCACTGCAACGCCTCAGACAGCAAATAAACACTTGTAAATCACAATTCGAGCCAAAAACTCGCGGCAAATGCGGATGAAATAAGATGAGGAGTAGGTAAAAGGGAATGTTTGCTCAATGGAAGGTGGTATCAATCTGTATGATCGCAGACTCAGTGTCGCCTCCTTGTTTGTTTTTATATGCCTGCAACGCATTGAAAGCTGCGATCTCCTTTCGCTCCTTCTTTTGGTTGCGCCTTTCGAACTCGCGACTGAAAGCATCCCATTTCAACAGAAAGTAGTGCTACTCTAACACATCGCAATCTAACAATGTTAACTACCTGCTGTCGTTCATGACTGCGTATTTCCTACTTGAGCTTAACTGCATTACAACACTACATTCAACCGCGGCAGCTCTTCCTCATCGCTCCGCTAATTTTCAGTGAGGCCTCTCTGCGATCGCTGACTCATCGTTCTGCTAGCAAGCAAACCTGCACACGGCTACCCAGTGGACAGTTACACAGTTTTCGCCACGGCTTTTACCTCACCTCACCTCTTTTGACCAAGCTTCTCCACTCAGCTGGTGGCACTGTCTACCCGTGCAACAACATGCCTCCTAAGCACCCAAATGTTCGCACGGAATGCGGTTCCAACCAGATCCATTCCCCTTTGAAATACATCTTAGAGGCAATCTAGCGATTTCTTGTTTTTCATATGTGGTTTCTCTGGGAGTTCAGCTCACCATATGAAACTCAATACTTTTCTTCATCTCAACTCAGTATTCCACAATCCTGTATGGTCATCCTACCTCCTCTCCAAAGAGTTGATAAGAGGAAACCATGAATTCATACCGGTGATCGATGATTCTAGTAATGATCGTATTGGTTGTCATGTCACTTCCGGAGTCAATCAATTTATAAATGCCCAAATCTTTCGCTACCTTGAAAGGGTCTGGCTCTCCAGGTAGTTCATGACTTGCTATTCTTGACCCATTTGCGACCACCTGAAATGAAAAGTTGACCACTGAGGATGAGTAAACGAACGCAAATATAAATAAGTACAGCCCGCTAAATAGCCAGCCTGTCGAGTTTTCAAAATATTAGCCTGCTATTCAGATGTCCGACTTTTCATCATGCCTCTTCTTGCACAGATCTGCCCATGAGCTTCAGTGATGTGAGCTAGGATACGAGAACGCTTGAAAGTGCAACAGGTAGCTTTGTCGATACGACCTCGCCTGTCAATATCTTCGGCAGTACTGATGCACCAAAAAGTCAGCGATATATGCAGTGGAAGAAGGTTATGTCGATCACGAATCTTGCATCACGAGGATTGAAAACAGTATTTTCATGACGTGAGTGCAGATTTTCCTACGGCGATTGAAGCGATATCGCCATCTTTGGAACGCAGAATTCTGCAAGTGAACAATCAACGCTTTTAATTTCGTTGCAAAATTGAAATATCAAATTATTTTATTATTTGGAAGTGTTAAACCTCATCACCATTCTATAAAAGAGGTGATATAACACAATTAGACATTCTTTTCACGATGATCCAATCGATTGGGATAAGTGTTCAACAATTCTTCGTTGTGAAAACAATACCACGATGACAAGCATGTTGAAGTTATACTGACAAATATTAGGCTCAAATTCAGCAACTTTTGTAGGTACCTGAGATCAGATTTACACAACGAAACAAAAATATTAACTTCATCAGAAAGTAAGACATCTGCTTTTAACTAGCATTTTCTATGACATATCAGCACAGATCACACTGAACTGCCAAAATGGTGAGTTCATCCCACTGATGAGAAAGCCAGTATAGTGGCAAACATTTAACACCATTCACATCATAGCAAACAAGATTTCATCATGGGCTGATTTACATTTACACTTATTAGGAAGTTTGTGATGATAGCAGAGGAGCATAACCTTTGAAAGCTTTGTGAAATCTGAGATATCTCCAGTTGTCAACTATCAATTGGAGGATGCAGCTACGCTCTTGAATGGATTCATGAAATCAGAGCAAAAGCCATGTTCCCGAACTGTTGTGAGAAACGGAAAATTCAGACAATGATATTCCAGCAACATACGGAAAGATCGTATTCGATTTTCTTGGCGCGAGCTTTATGAAACGAGCCATGAACAATGAAAGATGGAAATTTTGATCTCTCGCTCGCTAGAAAACAGATCGTATAGTTAGGTTATTCATTTGAAAAATGGGCATTCGAACCAGAAAGATATGATGAACAATGCAGCTGCGACAACATATTACAGCTTAACCACGGTGTAATCAAGCTGGCTTAAATGACGACTGAAGACTAGATTGATCAAAGTGGTTCAGTACTTCCTAATGACTTTCAAGTAGGGGCGTAGCACCACGAGAAATAAGATGGGAAAAAGGAAAGGGATGAGTTACCTGCACATCGAACCTCTCGATTAATTCCTTTGTTATTGTGTAAGGCGCACCAATAACGACCTCAGAGACAGGCTGAAAATCATCTCCCACATTCCACTCTGTGATATCGGCAGCATCAAAGCATAATACTTCAAAAATACCTTTAATCGACAGAATAATATCAACTAGTTTCAACGACATGTTCTTCAAAGATGGTGCACACGCACAAAAAACAGAAGAAAATGAAGCTTCTGAATATAAATGAGTGTTCAGCCTTTTTATTACCGAAAATAAATGATCAAGTAAAGATATGACTGAAACTGAGCAAAGCCATTGGGAACAACAGAGGCAACTCAGCAGCAAAAAGCATGTTAAAAGATATTCACTTATTCAGTATATTTTAATTGGTTTAAAGTGAAAAAACAGCTTCGAAAATGAAGCGTGGAAATGGTGTCGTTAAACTAATCCGTGAAGAAGATGTAATCTGCTTTTACGTCACAATCAATACGATTTCCCTTCTCAGATTCTATTTATTCCGCAGACTATGTTTTACTGCTTTAGCTACGCGCTCGCAATGTACAATGATGCAAAAACTCACCGCAGCGAGAATCGGATTGGAATCTTTCTCGGTGCAATTGCTCCGCGAATAGAGAAAAAAGAAAACAGCTTCATTTTAAGAGGTACACACCCTGATAGGGGCATATAAGCGCCCATATAACAAATCTTTAAAAATAAAAGTTTTAATTCACCCTCAATAGAATCTGAAATTTTCAAAAAATGCATCATTTTCAAGAACTTTAACATAATTAGAATTTCATATCTCTTTAGGAGAAGCAATCAAAAAAATCTGAAGGGGAAAAAACCAGCAGGAGGCTCCAAAAAATAACTATCCATGATGTAAGGTAAACGTGGAACTCTTATTCACTGATCTCGCGAACTGTTTGGCAAAAAAAAAATTGCAGCTCGGTTACCTTGTACGCAAGGACGCTTAGAACTCGCTCGTGCAACGACATTATTGGGTGATTTTCACCCTTATAGGCGTTAACAACCTGAAACGGAAATTCTAAAATACGGACGCAAATGACGAACGGTAATGCCTATTGTACACAACTGCCGTTTCGTTGCAAAGAGAGACCCATTTTTCATTCATCTTCAATGGTAAGTAACTTAAAATACTGCGCAAGCACAATTTACCAGTCTGCTTGCACAGCCTTCTGCTCAAGGTAACTGGCACAAAAAGTGGTAAGCCAACAAAAAAACGCTGCACGATCCTTTGAAAAAGAACGATACATGAAAGGAGAGAAGGGGAAAGTAAGAGAACTGTATTCGGACGGGCATAACTGCGGGCCGACGTCAAACGCATAGTGGCTCAGAAGGTAGTTTAAAAGATTCTGTAAAGATGCTAGGTAAAACCGTATAAACGAAAAACTTCAGAAGAAAAACTATTCCGTTTGAAGCTGGCCGGCAAACAGTTAATACCGCCATGTCGTCGTTGGAATGCTGATAGTATATATGTACCTGATCAGAGTGTATACCAACAATAAGGTAGTCGCCAAGTTTGCGCGCCTCCTCCAAAAAGCACAGATGACCAATGTGGAAAAGGTCGAACGCGCCGCATACATAAACAACCACATCTCCTTTGGATGGAGCACGACCTTCGGCAAACTGCATTATCGTCTGAGTGGTCGGCAAAAATCGTGAGACGCGCGTCCACGGCGAGACTGCCTTTCGATCCTAAACAACACTTTGCTGCAACCGAAAATATCTAATTACGGTTCGCCTAACGATTTTGTACGGATACGACGATACAGGAATATAAATGGGAACAAAAAAGAGAAGACAAAGAGCTTGTTCAATGTCTCAGCTGCAACCGCCGGTGCACAGCGTAATTCTTATGACTTGCAATAAAGCGATACAACCATCCCACTGCAACTGGTGCCAAAGGAGTCGAGGCTGCATGTGGAGAAAGTACCTAATGAATGGTGAGCAGAAAGGGAACACATCACTTTAATCGCTGAAGGAAATCGTAAACAAGACAGCGTAAAATAACCTAGTCGTAGCAATAAATTTTTAAAGACCGTTTGATCGAACGTTTCATGACGACAGAAATAAGTGATGCTTACATAAAAATACCATTCTACTATTGAACCATAGCGGACAGTCAACTCTTGTCAACCTCACGGAAGAGCCCCTTTTGATAACTGTCTACGAAAAACGCCAAAGAATGACCGCTCAAAGTTCTCTTCGTCAAAGAGTCGACAATGCACGAATGATGCAAAAACTGAAGTTCAGTATCAAAGGAGACTGAGGTTGGTAAAACATAGAGCAACAAACGAACCGTACTGAGCGAACGAGCACGCTCCTTGTTTTCGACAGTCATATCATCAGTTAATGAGTGATGACACTTCGTCAAGAGGAGCATCCTTCCGACAAGATCCTGTATTCGAAGCTAGTCAAAGCAGTACGCATTAAGTCAACACCAATTTGAAAGAACGGCTCTCTTCTTCACGTTCACATCAGCATTCTCAATTCAAAGTGAACAGATCAAAAATGCGAATTTGTTTTGCGCTAAATCAGCGCTGGGAACATAGAGTGAACGAGGTTTGAGAAGCAACGCAAAATGAACATGAGCTTACAAATGAGAAGAACAAATGTATACGTGTTTAGATGACATTTTAAATAACTTGTATTGCTCTCCTCAACTGCCCAATTTCAGTAAATACTTTTCAGCATATGAGAAAAATAAAGCATAAATTACCGTGGTTGAGACGCCAGCTGTTCTCTGGCATTCCTTATATCTACCACACCTTTTCACTTCGGCGTATGTGTCCATCCCATCCGCTGTTAACGTGATGTCATCTACAAATTTATTGCCGATCCTCGATGTAAGAATGAGAAGTGCTCGCGACACTTAAATTTGCTTCCTTGGTGTATAGTGTCTTCGATGGGCAGGCTCAGATACTGTTGCAAGGGAATGGATGAGACAATCCTATATCAGCGTGGAGTAACTGCCAACTTCCTGTTAAAAATTCAATGCATTGCTGCCTCATACACGGAAACATCTATGTGTTTATTACCTCGAATAAAATTCCCTGTATTACTCTAACCCTTTACTGTTTTCTCGCGGAAGGCAAAATTCTATAAACAACACTTTGAAATGCTAAAATAAGATGCAAATTTAGGGAGGAATTAAGACAGCAACTAATTTCTTCGAATTTCACTAACGGAAGGGAAGAGAGGAGTGCTACTTTTCCCACAAAGTCGGTAGAGAAAGAAATGGTGTTAGGTGCCATTGTTTTACAGGATTTGGTGCAGGTGGACAGTAGCATAAGAGAGCAATCACTATGGGCAAATCAATCAAAATCTTTAAAAAATTCACCACTACTCGAATGAGAATTTTGGGATTCTGGAAAATATGAAAAAACTGGGCAAATTTGGAAATTAAAAAAAGAAAGACCTAGAGACAACAAATTTTGGGAAGAAGAAACTGATCCACGTCGTTTCAAAACATCCCAGAATAAATTACTACCACTGAGAACTTGCAGCTTGCAAGCCAAGGAAATTGTGATCTGTTTAAAGCACGATCAACTAGCAGCGACTTTCAGCCATCACATACGAGAGCTTTCTATATATTACTGCAAAAATATCTGATAAATATCTGGAAACAATCTAAACTTGTCCTTAGTTACCTTCTTCTTTTTTCTCACATGATTCTAGTTGACAATTGATCAAAGCAACCTAAACTTTGAAATGCAAATTTCCTCGATCCTTTTTCCCCCTCCCATTCGAACAAACCTCCGTCCTGATGGCTATGTCACAATCCTAATGATAATCAGACCATGTTGCTATAAAAGATAATCTCTTTCCTTATATTCTCCACGCAACTGATTAACGCAAAGTTTCAGATAATGGTAACATTTCGACGCTCGAAATATCGATGATAACTGCTATCACACCAACACCTATAAATACCCTCTGACAAAGAAGTCGCCAGAAAAGAGGTACTCTCCATGTGAAACTGTTGACCGGAAAACGTCGTGCTTAAAAAGAACTATTTAAGGTGACCGAAAGTTAAGAAAATATTTGAAAAAATATTTTAGAGTGAAAGCAACATTCATCCGATGAGCAGTGTTAAACCCTCCAAGAAAAAGTGCTGTAAACAGCTGAATGCGAAAAGCTGTGAAGCGGAGAGCTGGAGGCGATATAGAGAGACGGAAATGCTTTGTTGATCATAGCTGAACTGCCTTCAGCTCGTGTCCAGTGATGCTAAAACGGCTAGAAATAAACCAATAACAAAGGTGATAATTTCGGTCGAATGAGTTTCACCTCGGTTTACAGGCGTTAAATTAAGTAAGGGGTCGAATATGACGAGAACTCATCACCTCCATGGACACAAAAATCACAGTTGTATTTGTCGAGGGTTGCAACGGTGGTCACGTATGGTGCTCCTTCAACAACCTGAAAACATCACTCTCAGCATCACGCTCATAGCATCTTTTCTCGATCAAATTTTCAGGAAGTTAGTACAGAGAGGAAAGAAGTGGTTTATACTAGCACGATATGCGCTCACTATAATTCCGATCATGCGACAAAAAGACTACACTGATTACTAATAAATAATTAAACAGACACAATGACGCAAATACTTCCACCACTTTAAAAATCATAAATAAAAGAACAGCTTAACAGCAATTCGAGTGAAGTGAAGTAGGAACACCCGGGTGCCCGAATTTTTCAGAAAGAAGCAATAAGAAAGTGACCCCATGACGGAATCACTTCCATCGCAACCTCCATGAATTATTACTTCGTTTTTTTTTTCCTTTTATCGCAGCAATCTGTAGAAAAAAGAAAGGGAAAAAAGGCTGCTAAAACGATGCTTCATAGTAACTTTTTTAGCAGACGTGAATGAAACAGACGAGAAATAAAAATCTTAAGGCCTTAACAATTTAGTGAAGAAACGAAATAAAAATATGGAAGAAAAAGAATAAAAATAGACCCCTTCCTCCATTCTGACCGATATCGTTTAGCCATTTCAATAACCTCAGACCGACATACCGAGCACCTTTCCTCCCTTTGTCAGTTTAGTTTATGAAATGGGATCTTTTTGAAATAGCACACAACTCTCATAGGAATATGCAATTTTTTCGGCTCTTATTTTAGTTGACTGCGGAGCCTACTCATTTCCAAACCTCTCTTTCCCTTTTCCCATCGAAATTGCCAACATATTTGATGGCAACGATATAGTAAGAAGGCCGCCAATGAGGTGAGAAATAGTCGTTAAATTTGGAATGAAAACAAAGAGCGAAATTTTCGGAGAAATAAATGATTTTTTGAAAAATAATGTAATGAAAGGATAGATTAATAACATAACCGCTAGAAATCCACTGTTGCCAGACTATGTGTTGTTTGTAAAAGATTTCCGAAACCGCTCTGCTGTATTTAACTGCATGAAGAGAGATGATCTTCTGTTTTCATTTGTTTTCCGAAAAGGTGACCTCTATTCGAAGGTGACCTTTCACTTAATGAACTGAACAAGGCCAAAGTGAATTTACTATTTCGAAACGTTCGGCACGCAAGTAATTAAAAGGTGCGGACAACAAATTAGAAAAATGTCAGCTGGATTTCTCCTAAATACATCAAGATTGCTTTCGAAAACGAAAAACACTATTGTCATTGTGGGGCGAAATTCGAGACGAATTCAACTCACCTCGTCGACCCATTTAATGCCACGAACCATACGATAGCGCTCCTCTTCGCTAAACACCGGAGGACCTTTGTGAAGAGAAATCTCCTTATCGGTGTGCACTCCAACGACCAGGTAATTGCCGAACTGTTTCGCCTGACGTAGTTGATTCGCATGCCCAAAGTGCACCATATCATAGCTGAAAGGTACTATTACGAAAACATAGAAAGGAAAATGAGAAAATAACTCGAATTTCATTTTTTTAAAACTCTCTTTTAGACTTACGAAATTAGTCGTCGGTTACGAAAGAAAAATCCCATATTCTCCTTGAATATGACAATATGGAGGTAATGTAGTGAGAAGTGTACATGCATAATTCGTAGCAATGGAGAACACCGCCGAAAAGTTTTTTATTCACCTCAACGGTTTTTCTTTTCGTTCAAATAGAATGGCGAGCCTCTTCCAGATTATACTAGTGGAATGAAATGCAACGAAAATGTAACCTTTAAGGTCACTTGTACACCTGAAGTACTTAATGGATACACTGTTGGAAGGAAATGAATATTGATGCAAAATTTGAGATCGACTACTGCCGGCAGTACTCGTAAGCATCGGTATCAGATTACACAATGACTCGTTTAGTACACGTTGGTAATTTCACAGCATTTGCCAACGTACGTGTACAAAGACGAATTTAAAGCGGAAATAATATGAATAATCATGCTCAAAACGGATAGAGACCCTTCAATGGTTTAATCGTAAGTGATGTCTCAAACAACGGTGAATTCAACCGCTTTTTTCTAAGCGCTGGCTGCTTCAACTCATCCCACTTGACCTCATCTGATTTTGATCGCAAATCCATCCTCACAAAACCCCAACGCGTATATCGTGATCCAGTGTCTGACTGGTAAGGCACATGCAGATTCGACCACTTTTTTTTGGAATACCGAATTTCAACCAACAAATTGTTTCAGGTGTTTCATTGGAACAACAGCTGCTCAAGGAAAATGGCTGTCTTTCAGAATTGAGATTTTGAGCTCACTAGGTAGCGAAAGACAACCAAAATACTAAAAAACTGAAAATGTGACTGAGGCATACTTTAATTCCGTCAGTATAATTGGTATTCTCAAAAAAGAACCTCAAAAGAATCAGAATAATAGAGCGTATGAAGCCAAATGCGATACCCTCTCTGCAACCTCCCTTCCTCTCATCTTTTTTCGGAACCGTTTTATAAGTCATCATTAGCAATCTCAATGCGCTGCGAGGTAGGTGGGGAGGTGAACGCCGAGGGACCGATGGGAACGATTCTTAGACTTGGAGGATGTAGACAGTGTCCACTTACTTCACAATTTGCTCTCCATGGATCTCTTAGCTTTTGTTAGTGCACAACAGTTGGTTTTACTCCCGTGGAAAAAACTATACTTCATGAGGTACTGAAGACTTATCGTTGTTTTTTTTTCTGTGTGCCCGTTGAGGCGAGGTAAATATATATGCGACTAGCGATCCTACCTGATGAGCAGGACTTTTGTTTTTCCAGGCATTCCACCCTGTCAACTTGTTAGGCGTGTGCGTACTTAACAACCGTGCTCGTATTTTGCAATCTTAAGCAAAAAAAACAAAAACATTTCCGTTCCCCTCTTGCATGATTAACTAATATCCAGATGCTTATGAGACACAGGTGATCCGTTCGTTGCATCCTCCCTTCTTTCGTTCAAAAAGTTATGGCGACAAGTTTATGACGCTGGTTTAATCTCAATACCTCGTTTCGCTCTTTTATCCTTTTACAACGTTTCTTACAAAAAAACGGAAGGTATCAACGCGGGAGAAAAGAGAACCTCCCCTAGCATCAACCGCTTCATCATGTTTCCAAGAAGTGGGTGAATTTCTGAAAATTGAACTCGAAAACACAATCCAGCAAAAGTGACAATCAAATGAAACCGAAGAATACAAAAGTCAGTCATTACGGATATCGTCACTAACGGATATCATCGTCATTACGGATATCATATAGTCATATTATATAAGCTAAAGTGGAGATTTAAAGCCGTCGAGCGACTGTTGAAATGTGTTCGGCCCCCCACCAATGTTTATGATCAAATCCCTTAGGAAAGACCTCATGTCTGTTTAGTCGACTGGTTATTAGTAACACGAACGATAGCTGAGGAACAGTTAGAATTTTGAACAACCCGTCCAATCAAAGTTCCACGAAAACTCCAAAATCACGCAAAACGAGTCTTGTGAGAAAAATAAAAACTTGGGTCAACCAAAAGCTGTATTAAATCAACATTTCGCTCTCAACTATATAGCATCTTGTTACAACGTACACCCTTATCAACATAAACGGCTTTCCTCACAGATCTCATTATCATATCACCGTAACAGCTCACAGATAATGCTGATTAATGAATTCGCAACTGTTTCCCAACTGTGCCAGATCATACGACGTCGACTTCACTATCGACAAACTTGCACTGTGCTATAAATGATAACACAAATTCATTATCGGAGAGTGCAATAAGTGGAGCCACTTATGTGACATAAAGAGTTATAGAGGGCATTAGCACTACAATCGGCGACATTAACAAACACTTATCAGTTGTGGATGCAGTTGTGCAAAGTACGGTACTACGAAGAAGGATGAGTTTTATAACTGTAAGCTCTATCTGATCAAATGCTGTATTCGAAATTTACAAGCCGGAGTCCAAGAACCAGCTGTGAGTTCAGTTCGGCAGCTTCGCCCTATCAGAAGCCACCTACCTGTATATCGTCGAGATCTTTGTGTGAAGGTGACTATTGAAAAGTATTTTCAGCACCAAAAAAAAAATTAATGAACTAGTCACAAAAAAACGCATGAGGAATTTATTTCGTGAGGGAGGAAGTGGTGGGAAAAAACGAAATCAGAAGACAAGACTGTTGAAGAAAAGAAAACCAACAACTGACCATCCATCGCACCATACTCGCACAAATTTCTCGGATTTATCTGAAACGTTCGATGAGCCGTTCAACTCCTCACATTTTAGAGGATCTCGCATTTGTGCTTCACAGTTTCAGGATGATATTCTCTTCCTGCTGAAATACACGAAAGAAACATCAACTGTCATATGAAATGGAACTAATATTATGGCATTTCATCAAATATACTGAAGTATGACGATAACCTTGAAACGTGACTGAATGCCGCTTTTAACAATAGACGAGATGAATGCGCAATCAATATTCATCACAGAGAAATGATGTGAAAAAACGACACTCAGACTGAGGAACGGCTTATGTGATTTCAATGGATAATGGACGAAGCACGAAAAGAGATTCTAAGTAGCTCTTTTATATAGTTTCACCTCAAAGAGTTTATGCCTTCGACGTTTAATTAGAGTTGAATTCATCACTGACGAAAAATCAATACAGAGAGCGGAGTTTCACCTGTGCTGAAACGAGATAGTGCTTCTTATTTCCCCTAGCCTCCTCTTTTTCGCCGTAATGCTCTCCCTCCTGTTCAGAAGAATAAATATTATCTGAAGAGAAAACCGAGAGAAAGATGAGCTTGAAACAATGGTTTAGTGAGAAACACTGTGGGGACATGACTTCGTTGCATAAAATGTTTGGACATTTACAGTCAGAAGAGGGGAATCGGTATACTCACCTCTTCTTTCACTGCTCGCTACACGCAGTTAACGAAACAGCAGTAGAATCACAATTATTCTCGTGGGCTGCTAAGTGAATGCGAACGACGAATGTGAATATTCATAGAGAAACAAAAGCTGATTTGGGGCAACGGATGCATCGAGGAACGAGGAAAAGGAGAAGGATGGCCAATAAAGCACTGTTAAATATTGAGATCAAAGAAAAGACTATACTGGCTATATTTGAGGGGAATTAAAACTACCATTGAATAAGGGCCTAGAGTAAAAGCAGTGGCAAAATGAGCACCAAATAGCCGAATCCTACAATAACAGCAATCTGTAATTGCAATGCTGACACCTCCTCTCGCTTCTTTCTTCTCGAATAATTCAAAATTTCTTTTATTCATTCATTACTAAAATATGCAAATGTCTCAAATCCATCATACTATGGATTGGGAGACTTCGAACTGAATTCCAAATAATTCGCACGGCTCGTTGTCTATTTCAATCAAACAACCTCTGTAATTTTAAAATGGTGCAAACATAGACAGCAAAGAGGTATCAAAGAAAGAGAAAAGGGGCAAAAAGAAGAACTCAAGAATTACATAAACTAAGCGCGAACTGAAATGCCTTGTGAAATATAACATACAGTTAACTTCAGTATCGATATACTCTCAGCATACATAAGCTCGTCTTCTCCCAATATCCAAATTCCATTGACCTTTGCTGACGACGAGGAGTCCCGAGAGAGAAAGGGAGAGGAATGACCGCTGTGTGGAAAATCTTCAACGACTCCATCTTGCACAATATATCCCGCACATGACCTCTACTCTCGAAGTCAGCTCAAATCTGGGCAAATAAGACCTTAGTGCGACATTCAAAAACCTTTCCCCACCTCACACTGAAAACAGACTACCTGTTCCGAAGCGTATAAGCAGCAACCCTTACTACCCGACTGGCTGAACATAGTTGTATTTAAAATCCACAACTAACACAGCGATTAACAAAAAGAACTCAGATCTTTAACTGAAACCTTTAAAAAAAGCTAAGGCCACATTTGGCTATTACCGACTGGCACGCGAAATTCGCGAGAATCACGTCATTCTCTCCAGGACGTCTAGGATTCAAATAAATTGTGTTGTGTGCATGCTATGTGACGCCTGGTGCACACTTTCGCTTGGAACGTCACATGTGGTGCGTTACTATGCCTCCATTGACGGCAGAAACTTTATCCCCATGAATAGATGAAATCACGTGGGCCAATCAGATTTTTCGTCCGTTGCATCGCATCGCACCTGCATCAGCTAATGAACTTTGCCCTCGACAGTGGCTATGAGCGAAGAATTGCAATCATCGAATTACCACTTCGCCTCCGTTATCACTGCCGTATTTATTTAATTTCAGGATAGAAGCAAGAACCATCCTCCCATCCAGGCTGCTTTCACCACTTTACAAGTTTGCTTGGATTCGGGAAGGAAAAAAATTATTCATGCAACCTAACAAAGCATAAATCAATCGCCTCCCGTTGTACGAGAAATTCAGTCAACAATACTCGTTCTGCTAACTGCGCAGTCGTTTGTAATCGGTCCCCTATCAGAGTCGTTGGCTTCCTCGTACCAAGCCATTCCGTCCAGCACCCTCAATGGGACACGGATGATGAGATATGTCCCGACCCCCTCTTAACTGACCAACGGTGAATCAACCTAGTCATCCGATGAGCAGGAGACGAATCTAGGCTATCAATTTCACGTAAGCATTGATTAAAGTAAAGCAAAGTGGAGTAAATTACAACAAAGTAAAGTGGAACAAAGCAAGGTGATATCAACATTTCAATAAGATTTCAAAGAATCCCCCAATATCATTTAGAGATGAGAGCATTAAAAACTAAAGTCTTAAAATGAAGCAAATAAAACTTAGCAATTCAGAGGTTCTCATATTGGTTAATTCATCGTTTTTAAGGTTGAAAAAAGCCCACTATGCAAAAAGACTGCTGGCAGGGGTGTTTACTTTACCCAGAAATGTTTTAAAATAGAGGGATAATGGAGGCGTGCAAATGCGGCACATTTGGCTCCTATTCAAACGTCCCTCTTTTTATGCGCACTAGCAAAGTGTGCAGTGATAACTGATAAAGGTGCGGATGTTGAGCACCTGGAACCTCACCTCGAGAAGTGGCACTCACCTAGTTTCGAAAGTCTTCTTGCGAATCTCTTTAAGCGAAACGACGCCAATTTTAATTGAGTGCTCTACAGCTGTCGTTATTGTTGTGTTCTAAACGCAGATGACTTGTGTCGCAAATCTCCATATTTTAGCGTGCTACTCGCAAACACTTCCTATGCGTATAAGAAACGGTTCTTCTTACCATTGTTGTATAGCAGTGTGATAATAGCGGCGATGCCGCACTAACTTAAAACGCAAACTTTTTTTTTTCATACAAAGCAGCAGGAAAATAATAATCTAAAATAAAAAAGTGGGTCCTCTGATTGGGAAATTCACGGAATGCGTAAGTATAGTTACAGCAATGAGTGAAAGTAATACAGCTAACCGACTGGAACGAATACCCACTCGCCTTATTGTAGAGTATTCCAGTAACCTCAAGTGAGAGTTGTAGAAGTGCACTTCTCAAAAGCTTTCCTCAGTGAACGTCAGTATATTCACACTCATTGACAGATCAAATGCTGAAGAATTAGCAGCTGCAGCGAGAGTTCCTCGAATCAAAATTCAATAGTGTCAACGCGTTGTGTCTCTCGGATCAAATTCAGTAGCGACTTGTTTATGTGCAACGTAGAATAGCAACAAAAAACACCGATTCACACGGTACGAGCGAGTGTTAATGCTTGGATATGCAACGGAAACGCATAGAAAGAGATGGGCAGCAATGAGGGTAAACGGATAGGAAGGGTGGAATGCGTGGAGGGGGACGACTACGAAAAGGAAGCGAAATAAGTGAATTTGAGAGGAGTTTTTTAGTGAAAAAGTCCCAGATTGAATACAGTTCTAGTAATGAGTGAACGAATAGAACGACTGCCACAATATTAAGAGGCATATTCATGGAAAAGACTTAAAGACTAAACAGCGATGCTCTCTACAGAAAACGATGAAACACTTCCACCTAGAGAGCTCAAAAGAAAAAAAAAAACACTTGACGGCGCATAAAGCAAAAAGCACAAAGAGAATTTATCACAAAGCAATATTATATGAAGATGCAAATAAAAGTACGACATAGTTCGTTGCGTACAAATTATATTCTCCTCTCCGAAGTCAGCACCCGGGTTACGGAATGTGCAAAATTGCAAACTATCTAGAAATCTCTGACATTCAAACAAAATAAAATCCTGGAAGTTCTTGGAAGATCAGCTGGAAGACCAAACTTATTCAGCGCGTTTAATGTAGTCTAGTATGGAACTTTATGCGAGCTGTTTTCAGAGCGCAGAAGGGACCGTTATGTTTACTATCAGATCGCAACCAGTTCCTGGAGTTAAATCGAAGGATCAGAATGTGGGAAAACAAGTTGCCAATTATGTTTCTTGAATGATACTAGCAGAACTTCATTATAAGAGTTCAAAAAACAACGAAGAGAGTACAACTAACTAAACATTAACTGTCAAATTGTTTGTCAAAAGAACAACGACGTAAGAACCTAACACTTCAAAGATCATGTGAGTGCGGCGCAAACGTCAAATACGCCGGGTGGTTTTCTTGTTCTCGCGAAGTGTCGGAGTTGTAATGCAAAAATTAAATGCCCGTCGAGGTGATGCGTATCTCTCCGTTAGTGGTTCGTTGTTCCGTGTAATATTTTATTTCTCGGTGTCTTTTGCCGAGTCGTACCTTCCATCTGAGCATCTCTTGTTGAGCATAATCATCCACCTCTCTTGCTTATGCATCGCAAATCCACGTTTTCTTTCATTCCTTCACAACGCCACAAGCAGAACGAGAATAAACCATCCCAGGGTTCGGCAGTTTATTCTATGCGTTAATTTTATTTTCGGAAAGCATTACTTAATGAGCACTTATTAAAGGAAGTACAAACTTATCGCAATCTCGCTGTTAGTCTAGATGGATCAGTCATGAATCGGACAAGTCCTTTTCAAACTCATCCTTCCTACCCTTCTTCCCTCCCCAGTCTAAAAATGAGAAGTAATCCATGTCGACTGTCAGGCGAATATGTCACGAGAAAGAATTTGGATGAACATATCCGTTCGTCATTACTTTTGCCAGCTGATGTCAATGTTTGTTTTCAAAGAAGCGGACTGTTGGCTTCTCGAGAAGCGTTAGAAAGGTTCGGAGTTGAAGGTGAGCTTCAGGAACCTGAGGTACAGTGAGCAAAAATGACAAGCCACATTTCTCAAAGTTTGAACAAACCTGCTGTGCCCGTAGCGTGAAGACGTTTCCGCCGAGTAATTAAACTTGTTTATTACGAGCAGGTTGACAACACGTAGAGGAGTAATAAATATGTAGTGATTAGCAAGCAAGGCGGCAGCATGTTGATGTCCTCGTTTAGAGACCCGAAAGCATGGGGAGGTAACAACTCACGTCGGGGGACACTACATCAAGATCAAGCAAATGTTAGCAAACAACTTGTTACGCAAATAATCATCATGGCCGCTGCAGTCATAAAGCTCATTCGCTCACGACAGATCACTCGTTAACACCTGCATCCCATCCTCTCCATCCGCTTTATCCTTCTCCTGCCGTGTATCCCACATCCTGCTGTCCCGCTCTCCTTCCGCTTATCGACCTCATGAGCGAGAAGAAAATCAACGTTTAGATCGAGATCGCTGAATAAGTTCGCATATAAAGGTATTCATACTCGAATAACGGGAACAACATACTGCCCCGTTATTACAAATTTATAGAACCCAACGGAGAGAGAAGGTTCTCCATCATTACCGAAATACTTGTAACTTAAAGCAGTTAAATAACTGACTCGCTGAAACTCATTGACGACAATTGGACCACCCGCATAACGATTCTGGTGGTTCAACGCTGTACAGCGATTCAAGGTTTGAGCCAAAAACGCATCTGCTGTCAGCGATACGAGGCAGATTGTTTTGAAGGAATCACTCGATTTTTCTCAAAGTAACCGAGTTTATCCACATTCAGGTTCCCTTCCAATAGGCATAATGCAGTGTTGTGAAAATTGGCGGAAGGACAAGAATGACTAAGACCTCGCTACCCTTTCAATCGTTTATGTCAAATCCTATCCATGACTGCAAAGCACATAGTGGAGAGCACAAGTGGTGGCAAGAGGAAGTACTGAAAGCATACGTGAACTGTTATTGCAAAGGACAAATGCTCAGTATGTAGCCTACAAAGAGCAAGCTCTATTGAAGCTACGAATGACTCCAAAATGGGGACGGCTACGTCGTATGCAAGTTGCCCATCCACAGAAAGTGGAAGGAGTGTATCGATGAAATAGGCCAACATTTTTGTTCCCAGAGGCTTGCAACTTATTTGCCCTCAAGATATCCGTTCTCCTTGCAGGAATCAAGTGAAACAAAACATCGTCTTTCAATAACGTCTTCTCCAAGATGCATGGAAAACGTAAACTGAATAGAGTGTGGAATAAGAAAGGAAAAGACCAACGAGAAAGGCCAATTACGCAGAATAAAATATCAGAAAAAGATGAAGATGTGCTGCATTCGAGTGGAAAGCAGATCACTTATGCCCGTTCGATAAGGAGGCAGTGTTAATTTCCACACGGCTCGATCAATTGAAGTGAAAGAATATGAAAGACCGCTCAGTGGTAAAGGTGATTTGATGTTTTCTTTATTAAGACCTGCCAATCACCTTAGGAGCGAAGTACTGTTGAAGTGGCAACTGACTGCACTGGTCTCACCAATCAGCAGCGCAATCCGGACGTGAACTGTCGTCCCTGTAGCAACTCACAGGCAGTGATTGATATTTCCTCTTGAAGTAAACAAAACCGCTTTTTAAAGTGAGGTAAATTCAACTGAATCGCCTTTATTCATAATAGGCTGGCTACCAAAGCAATCAGACCTACAAAGAAAGTGAGTTCAACGCTGTTCCCTATCTAATACGGTTTTGACGCGCACTGAATGTTCCCGCTGTAGAAATGAGTAGAAAATATAAAGGTTTTTTGAACACCCAAAAGCCTATCCGAACGATACACCGTGAGGATTCATGTTGTCAGCAAATTAGACGTTTTCATGGAACAACCGTTTGACTGCTAAGGATGAGCCGCTTTCTTCAAAACAAGGGTTCTTTCACTTCCGCTCTTTTCAGAACGACAACTACAGGTGAGTATGCAGACTCAAAACGAGGAGCGCTGGCTGCCT
Source organism: Parascaris univalens (assembly GCA_037576465.1). Lineage (NCBI taxonomy): Eukaryota > Metazoa > Nematoda > Chromadorea > Rhabditida > Ascarididae > Parascaris > Parascaris univalens. The sequence continues at coordinate 57,534,446 of CM075173.1, read as the reverse complement.
ATACAGGATTATTTGGGCAGACAGACCAATATACATAACAAACGGAACATTAAGAAACAATGGCAGGAAGTTTACTCTTCAAATGCTGCTTTCCCTCACTCAAATCATTAAGAAAATCTTTGAGGATTTTCTCTCGAAGTGGAAACATTCCAGCGTGAAAATGCAAAAAACGAAAAGTCGTCGGGACGAAGATGCAAGGGGAATGGGAACCGCGAAGTCGCAATCAAAGCCGCGCCACCCGTCAACTGCGGAGAGGTATGCAGAGGTTTTCTTGCTTTATTTTGCTATTTTCTCAGATGGCACAGCATCCGCTCATTAAAATTTACCAGTATGAGTCCGAGCAAATGAAAACATTCTTTGGTAGTCTGCGTACCACTGGGGGCTGTAACCAACTTTGCAAGAGACAAACGGACATGCTGGACGACTGTGTAGCGACTCCAAAAAAGACATGAGCTGATTGCACGTAGTGGAAGATTATTATGCAGCTAGAAGATGCTTCATTCGGAGTTTTCTTTAATGACCGAGTGCCAACATAAGAACCTTGGGGACGTACTATGACAGACTGTTGCCGAAAGAATGTTTCTGCAAGAACTTCCACTTTTATTGGAGAGATGCAAATGCGGTAAATTAGTTAACTTATCTCGCAGCACTTCACCTCAGAGAACCTCACAAATTATTCAAACTATAGTAGCGGAAACGAAAAATTTACAATGCTCCACGAGCCTACATACAGGTCGAATTCAATGTGTTCTTTGATTGTTTACTGATACATTTCACCAAAGATTTCGGTGAAAACTAAGGAAAAATATTGCTGAGAAATACTCATCAACAAAAGGACACCTCAGATGTTGCGTATGAAATAACAACACCTGAGCTTACGAAACCTCAGTCTGTCAACAGTCTGTCTTTCTGTCAGTCTGTCAGTCTGTCAGTCTGTCATAGTACATCAGACTGACAGACAGAGTACGTCAACCTATGTCATAGTTGTCATAGTACGTATGTCATAGTCATAGTATGTATGTCATAGTATGTCATAGTACGTCAACCTCAGACTGAGACTTTCAAATAATAACGTGGATGTGGGGAAAAGAAAACAAAATAAAAACGAATTGATATTGTCGTAAAGTGGATAAAGTGGTACAGGAATAAACGATAATAAAGGCAGAAAACACTTCATTTTTCAAGTCGCACTAATCGAACGACCTGAGGAAGCTGCTGGAAGAAAAGCAAAAAGATCCTGGAACTGACATAGTGGACAATAGAGGATTGTAGATTAAAGTCCCCGATGAAAATCCTCAACGGACTCTCAAAACGGCTGAACGAAATTCTGGGAAAACAGACGTAGAAGGGAGGTTGCAAGAATGCAAAAAAAGCCTGTGAAATTTGCAACTGCTTTACTGAGCTCGTCGGTCAAAATCAAAGCAAAACGTAGAGACGTAAAAACGTGATCAGCACATAAACGATAAGAGAAGTGCGCGTTTCAAGCAAATTTGATGTTTAAACAAAATCGTCTCAGCCAACCGTTACTGCTGAATACATCCCGGCCAACGAGCTGAACCTCCTCCTAATAGAATTTTCGTGGATTCAATGCATGACATATGCATACAAACACAATCTTTCGACGTCGACGTCTGGTGTACGGAAAAAATCGACTCGAAATATACGAAGAGGCAACGCAGCTGAACGGCACGTGGAATGAAAGTGGAAGGGTTTGTCGTGCACGACGTGCCAACATTCTCACCTCGTCGTTTTCTGCTCGACGCTTTGTTCGAGAAACGAAGTGAAACGCTCACCGTTCCCGCGACAAATAAGCATAGACAGCTTGCACGGTTCGTGGTGCACTTTGTGTGGCATGTCAAAGCTGGTGGCCGTACTCCCGGATTGTACCCACCTTGCCCGCAAGCGGCAAACGCTTAACCACAATAGCCTTGCCAAGAAGCTGCAACTCTTTTACCACAGTAGCCGTAAGACTGGTGAAGCCTTTTGGTGGAATTTGCAGAGACGTAACTAAAACATGCGAGACCCGCGTTGCTCATCAAATGCCATTCGGATAGGCTCAATCGAAACAAAGAGGTATCATGCGAACCTAATTAGCGTGCATTCACGCCTACTTTTCAAACTGGCACTTGCAAAGAAACTGTGGCATGTGTAAGTCTGCACTTACTCATAAGAATGGTCCTCAATGTCCGTGCATTTTGCAACCTCCATGAAACGTCGCTGCACTATACATAGTACCTATAATTAATGGTTCCACTTGAGCGCTTAAAGAAATCCATTATGAAAAACGCAGCTTTCGAACGCCTCGTATGTCTCCATTTCGCTTTCACACGTAGAATCTCGAAAACAACGATTGTTCTGCGTCCTTCAGTTCCACTTTCAGAAGCAATCATCCTTTAAATCTCGTAGTTTGGGTGAGAGCAGAATGAGGGCGGTGAAAAGGGAAGAGGGGTAGACCAGGAACAGGGGAAAGAAGAGTGAACAGGAAAGTAAAAGAAAAGAACAGAGAAAAATTGAGCTAGGAGAAAAAAGAAAAATAAGAAAGGGGGGAACTGCAGTCGAAACAAAAACGTTTTGCGACCGCCGTTTGAGACACCTTTATTCAGTCAAATGGTTCTCCTTCAGTCTCTAAGAAGTAGTAGCAGATCGTTGATTTCTGTGCGTATATTGCAACTTTCATGGTAACTGTCGGCTGCAAGCGAAGTTTTTCAAGGAACCTCTTTTGCGAAACCAGTTGAACGACTCGGTCTTTTTATTCGAAAAAATGAAGCGAAAGCAATCTGGAACGAGAGATGCGAATCCCCTGCGAAGAAAACAAAAAGAAACAGGAATTGCGCACAAGTGATCGCTTTCAGCGATCGTACGGAACTACTTCCATGAAGTAGACGAACGACGACACTAAGCGATTGTTATGGTGTAAGCGAAGTGAACGAGCATCGCTGTTTCAATCGGTACTGATAAGCAACCGATGATAAGAGAGGGCAATTAATTTTGAGAAGACGGTAAACGTCTCAATAACACACCCTCCACTCGTTTATGGTGCAAACACCGCCATTATTCAAATTCCGGAGCAATTATGCGGAGAAATGAAAACCTCCAAGAATTCGATCATCTTCTATGAGAACAGAAATTTGTTGAAGCAACAAAATGGATGACAGTTCAGTGTTATCTACTTATCGACAAAAGCTTTGACTGTAATGCATAAATAACTAATCCGTGTAAAAACTACAGTGTTGCTAAGACTGTCATGAATGCATCTGATGATGACCACTTCGAATTCCTCCACCAGAGATTCACTAATGCTTAAATATAATCTTACTTAAGTGACTGGGCAAAAGCAAATTTTACTTTCAAAAAGCCTTTTTGTGCTGTTATCCACTGCAATTTACTTCCGGTTCGTGAAATAGCGATGCAGAAGGTGAATTACTGATATGGTCCCAAAGTTTCTTCCAAATCTATATCAATGAGTTCCCACAAATCATACCCTTTCTTCCAACTCAGCAATTCCTTCCGAGGAACTTCAAGATTCTATTAATCGACCGATGCTGTTTCAGTGTCCACCCTTTTCTCCAGCGTAAATTAAACGAGCGATCTCGCGACATCACCTCACTAATGTTAGATACTAGGTTAGATTTTTACGGTGATGATTGTGTGTTGTATGTAGTTTTAGGCTTCCAGATGAGAGGCAACAAATGCTCTGCACCAATCGCTTCCGGTCATCGTCGATCAACTCGGCTACAAAATGTTGGGAAATGTTCAGCAGATGGAAGACTTAGATCCCCGCTGTAAGCAACCTGACCCAGTAGACAAACTCCGACTCACGTCTCAGTGTCTCCATAAGGTTATCAACGATCGCAACATGGTCAACTCCTTCTTCCCAGCTTTCAAACCAAGAGACATCGATTTTATGAACATATTACATAACACTTTTCACTTCCCATACTTGATTACGATCTTAATATGCACTTCCCGACTCAGAACTATTCATTCCCACGCATTAATCAGGATGCGACCTACTAAAGCGTTCTTTGAATTCTGTCCTTCAGTCTCCGCATGTAATCATAGACGGGGTGATGCCAGATTACTGTTCCTTCGGTTATGGTGACTTACAAACAACTTAGCTGAAACTTGCAAATTTTTACCAGCAGATTTCACGACGGTCGGTTTCGTCAGCTCTCTAGCCCAGCAGCTCTAGAGAGATGCATCACGAGCAATGGTCTATAAGCCGAAGACTGTGGTCTGCCACAAGGAAATACTTCTTCCTCAAACGCGTCGTTCTGCTGTGAAACAATCTACTGTGAGATTCAATTTTCCTAAAAATTTGAAGAAAACTTTCAAGCCGACGCCAGCTCGAGAATTTCCGAGTTTCGAAACCTCGACGAAGCTTCTGCTACTCACTCCGGTCAGTCGTGTAAGCTGGCTGAGCTATAAAGGTCTCACATCTTTGGAGACCAGAACCCATCATCCTTATTCGCATATGCAGTTTCTCGGCTGAAAGGAACGAAAAATCGGTTTTAACAAAGAAGACAATTTTTGTCATTACTTAGAACCTCACAAAGGATATAAATTCATTTTTATAAAATGGGCACCGAAAGAGAGTGTTGAGTGTTGTGGGAACAACATTACTGAAAGCGAAAGCTGAAAACTTTCACTCGTTACGTACAAACGGAAGAACGAGTGAGCTATCGAATTGCAACGATTTAATCGTGATCGCTCTAGGCGCAGTTCAGCAAAAATTAACACCCGAACGCAACTTCACGACTCAGTGCACTTCATGTCGTGACTCTAGTCATCAATATGTACACGCTCACATTCACGATCAACTATAACCACATTACCTGCTGCCTCTTCATGTGCCCTATCGGGGTTGATAAAGAAATATGAGTGAACAGCACGCTCAAACTGCACTCCTTTGTTTGCCCGAATGCTTAAGAGTCTTCTGGCCTGACTTCTTTTGAAGCAAAGTGGTCGCACCACCATAGTTTTCATTCAATGCCATGCATGGACGAATGCTATAGGTGGTCTGTGACACAAAATCAGATGAAACCAATTGAATTTCTTTCCAGCAACATCACATTCAGCCTGCCATTCTCAAAGATGCCTGTTACGGAATATTGGAATACTGCAAGCAACCGTCAGCGAACCGTGATGTTCCTTGTGTTCGGTGTACTGTTCGTGAGGTGTTTTAAAAGCGATGAAAATGGCGATGGTCACCCCTCCTCACATCACAATTTATGGGAACTGCAAACTACGCACTTCATTGAACGAATATATTTCTTTAAACCACTATAAGTGATGTAATCACTGAGTGATAGAACAAACAAAACTTACGCTAACGAAGTATATCACAACGATTCGATGAAAGCGATGCAAATAACGAAGAAAATCAACGACATCAAAAAACAACAGCACCACACCGAAGTGCAAGAAAGATGAGATATTCTGAAATATCAACGGCTACACTCGTCCAGTAAGCCCAATTTCCCTTTACTTTGCGAAAGCGCATGCCTCCTCCCTATTGGAGAAAAAATAAAAAATTAAGAAAAAGCAGAAAAAGAGGAAAAATGGAAGCACTGCTAGCAGAATACAAGATACAAGTAGTAGTCTAAATCAATTCAATATTAAAAGTTTCAAACCAAGGCAAACATAGTGGAACCCTATAGGCTATACCATAAAAAACAGCTCAGCAATTTAACAACAATGATCGACTTGACAAGCTATCAAAAGCCTTCACTGGTCCATTAAATAACGACTGTGTGAAGGATGGTGCTTACAAATTCGATTTTCAACGCAAAAATGGCAGCTACCTACAGCTACTCCATTAGCTCTGTTCATCGATGCGGTTGGCCGGTCGCCGAACTAAGAGGCCATGAAAAAGAAAACGCGGAAGGACGAAACAAAGCGTAACATTCATGAAGACGGAACAAATACAACACTTTTACAACGCTTAACAAATAAATACAACGCTTTCTAATACAACAGTACTTCCCTTCATGGAGAATAAAAGCTCTCAGCCCTCGAACAAAAAACACATTTGCTTTTCGCCTCTCACCTCTCCCGTTCTCGGAATGAAAACACAGCGAAACGATAAAAAAATGACCAGAGACACTTCGAGAAGATACGTGAAAGTTGAAGCAACATCAAAATGAAGCGCATCACTATCGAACCAAATATCCTCGCGTTAGTAGTTAGATTAATCAACTTTGTAGTTTCTCCGCAAAAACAAAGAAAGTATTGGAAAAGATCATCCGCTAATTGTTTGCATGACCACGATAGGGAAATGAGAGTAAGTAAACTCATACTTCACAAGTGCCGAATTGATGGAAGTCATAAGATTTGTCTGGAATCATTGACGGTTAACAAACGTGAAGCGAAAGAACCAAATCTGCAAAACTCGTCACGATGAAAGAAATAGAAATCGGCTCTTTCCCGAACGCCTCTTTCGTTCTCAGCAGAGACAATTAATCGACCGAAAGAAATTTCTGAATTCATTTCTTCCCTTTTTTTATCCACTAAACGTCTATGGCAAAACTGCTTTCTCTCAAGGTCGACAAGGTTGAAAGAGTTGCATAAGTTATAGGAAGGAAGTCCATCAGATATTACATCTGCATGGAATATAAATTCATACCGTTCTCTGAAGCGGAATTTCCTCCAAAACGAACTGCCTGCATACTCTCGTGCGCTCTATTTCAATCTGCGCCTCTAGCTACGAGATTCCCTCAAGGTTTTTCGTTTCGATTCAGTTATGTTTACTTTCCCACTTTAAACTACGGAATACGACGTCGACAAAATCGAACATTTGTTGCTCCTTCTTATCCGCTGAAGAAGATATACAATATGTTTATGAAGAATTTTGCTGTTTCAACGGCTTGAAAGTGATTTCGAGCTGTGTTACGGCAGTCACTCCGAAAGCTTGCCGAAGGTCAGTTAAGTGGCCCGATCGAAGAGAAATCCCGTCAAAAGATTCGTGAACTGGCAACGGACGTGGAAATGCAGCCGTACGACAATTAGCAAAACGTTCCACATCGATGAAAGGAAAATCCGAGGTTGGGTGACAACGCATTAAAAGTGCGAATAATAAGATTCGGCGTGTCACTTGTGTATCTTTCCGCTGGCTTTGAAATCCTTTGAAGTCCTCGCCATAAATCCCAACAACTGATGCTCATACGTTAATGCAAGGCAAAGCTGGCAGTGGCCGATCTTCGCAAACAGGCAACACCATGGAACAAGTTCGAATCACACCCTCAGATTGGATTCGGATGGCGCCATCCACTTTGAACCGTTTCCAAAAAAAGGCAGACGATCATCGCCCCACATCTATTCTACATGCAATCCTCCACCGCGTTCTGCGAAACTTATGAAAAAAACCATTCAATCTCCTTGGGAGGCTGCATCTTCGCCCGTCACGAGAGGAACTCTTCTGCTCATTGGCCAAACTACGCGTTCGATCTACTTTAACGATGACAAGAGGCTAACAGACTTCCTGGACGATTTTTCAGCTTTGTGGCCAGCTGAATTCTACTGCCCCTGGGAGTGACGAACTATCTGGACATTGAGAAAAGAATGTGAAAAAACTAAGAATATGTGCTTGGGTGGCATGCCGGTCCGAACTAATATGAAAATATACGCTTTTGAAAAGTACATAAAAACACTATAAACCTGATATGGAATCATAAAGATAAAAGACAATGAGCGATGAATAAAGGCGAAGAAAATAACGTTCTACGCACCCTTGAAATAACCCCGAGACAACGCACGTATACAGTAGCTGCTTGCTTCACTTTCCTTGAAACGTTCTACGAAGAGTAGCCAACGGATGAAATGATCGGCTGGGAAACAGAGAGATCACATCACGATGAAGACAGCCCCACTTAGAAAATCGGGATAAACGAAAGCTCATATTTTCGCGTCGCTTTGAGACAGGAGAAAAACCCGGTGAATCTTTCGCAAGCATCTACATGGAAACGAATAAAACATTTCTGGGGACATGAGGCAAATTATACTTTATTGCAAACAATATGGAAACTGCAAACCTCATACTCACAAAGTACCCGTTGGCGAAACATCACTGTCATGGCTACATTTTATGACATAAGTAACACCAACAAAATTAACAATACACTGGACTAGGGAACTTATTCGAATGCAATGGATGGAATAACAGATCGACCAAATTCTTGAAAGCTCCTCAACATAAACGGCAGAAATACCCAATTCATATCACTGTTGATTCGCCTTGATGCTCTACGCAATCGCGGCACCTAAGCAAGCGGCACCCCACTAAGATTTCAATTATTACCCTCATGTTTGAGCCCACCCAAAAATTTACCGAAATACCCTTAAATTGAGGCGACAGAGAGTATCATAAAGACCATGAAATCTAGTATCCGAAGATCAAAGCACCATGAGCACGCCCAGAGAGCCCCAAAGACTATCGACATTCAGAAAGTTCCCACGGAGCTCGGGAACTCTTGGTATCCCTAGAGTGTTCAAGAGCGCAAATAATATTAGTGAACGATCAGAAATTCGGGCCACTCGAGAAGTAAAAAGCAACTGCGGTTTCATGCCAGGAATGACGTATCATAGACCTCCTTACGGTTTAATATTTTATTTTGCCAAGCAAAAAATTCCAGAGTCTCTTGCCCGATGGAACAAAAAAATCGAGCGAAATTGAGAGCAAATATCCACACCCTCGCAATAAAAGTTACGGAACTCCTATTCAGTCCCGTCCTCATCGTCATCTTTATTGTTTTAAAGAAACCCGCAACTTCTTTGTTTTTTTTAAACATCTTCACTTTAGGAAAAAAACTTCAGTGGCGCTCTAAATTTGTCGTTTCATTGTGTTCATTCTGACTGCTCCAATGTCACCGAATTATAACGCCTCATATGTAGCTCATTTCCAGCCAAAGCTAATTAACCTCAAGTAATTTTATGCCATAAGTTTTCCCGTGCTGAGAATTCATTGTCGGCGTGATCTTCTTAGTACGCTTTATTTAACTCGTATCGTGAAAGAACTATTTAGGGTTTCGCGCTAGTTCAAATTCCGACTTCAACATTTAAACTGCAGACATCATTTTTGTTCTTGATCAATAATCACCATCACCGATGTCCCTTAGCGTGTTTACTTATTAAAACTCCGTTTTTTTTTCCTTTCGAAATGTTCGCAGTACTGCAGTTTCTCTATATGCTTCCCTCTGTCGAAAAAGGAAACTCAAAATCGGATACAGCATACATAAGTGAACTAGAGAATAGATAATGTCACAACGACAACACAGCATTTAGAATCCTCGAGATTTCAAGCTGTTTCTGCTTCGAGATAAATTTTCTTATTAGGAACCGTCGTTTCGGACTAAAGATTGCCTAACCGTTTCCCTGGTCTCACTCAACTATCACGAAACAACCTGTCATTTCGACTAATGAAACTAAATATCTCTTACCAGAGATGTGCCTCCCTCTATGATCTTCCAAAGGACCGCAGAGTATTTAGGCTTGGAATGCTCCGAGATCTACGATAGGAAGTTTGGATCATCGAGAAAACTTCTTAGATCTCCACGCTTTCCCGTCTTGTCGGACCTTTTTATGGCGTTCCAACAGCTTCAACAGTTTCAACAACAATCGAGGCCGTTTTGAGAACTTGGGAGCTCGAGGATACACAGTACTCGGCTTACTCAGAGGATATTCAAAGGGCCCAAGGGATCAACTGAATAAAGGCCAACGCGCCGCAAACCTCGAGTCCCCCCAAAAATGTTTAGAAAAGCGTTGAATCTCAGAGTACCCCAAGTCGAAATGCTTATTCCTAATTTTAGCACATACTCATCCATTTGTTATTCCACCAATTCACCAGGACGTTCAGTTGCATCTTCCGCGCATAAGATCATGCGCATTGCATCACCATGCCGCAAGGGCTTACCGTTACGTCTGCGGTTTCATGTGTTCGCCTTAGCCGTATCTAGAATTGCGCCCACTTCACCTGCGACATCTGCGTTCATTCGATACCGAGCATAAATGCTTTCTACAGCGCTCAGCAAGTTTTTTTCAGCAGCAAACCTGGCCGCCTTGGTTGGTTCACTGAAAAGGAGCTGATCATTTTCATCAAACATCAATCGTGAACGAAGAATTTCGTCACTACAGTCAGTAATCAATCAACTAAACTCACTCATCGACAGCTCTAACGTACTTTCAATTCTTACGCTTTCGAGATGAGGCAAAAAAAAACACTAAAGTATCCTCAACTTGGGACACTTTGTTTAGGTTTCTAGGATTGTTCCCAGATGTTTGCCGGAAACCAAAAAGATCTCAAAATTCGTTACATACGGAACATTTGAAAAAAAAGACCGAACTAAGTCATCCGATCTGCAAAGAGTTTAGAAGGTGGCACAGATGGACAACGCACTAACTGTTGTTCATCAATAAACGCCTGTTTGAATGCGTTAATGAGAAAAGCAAATGAAGGAGCCGTACTTGATCAGAAGATAAGCGTCGACAACATCATGAGGGGAGACAAGTTTCTCGATAAAAGATCCTGCCAAATGTGCGTTGCCATGCCGTGCACATGCTTCCACGAATGGCTAAAATAAAGGCTCAATCATGGAGGCCGCCAGCAAAACGAAAGCAATATAGATTCAACACGCCTTCCGCTTCCTTTTCTGAGAAAAAACGTTCTTTTTTTCATTTTCTAAAATGAGAAAATCCTACACGTTAGCACAGAGGGATTTTTCATCCTAAGCAAAAAATCGAAATAAATACCATAAGCCCAACTGGTAGTTTCTTGGATTTCGAGAAACTCTCCAGATGATGCCATCTTTCATATGATGCGAATCCCTCGATCTTCCATAGGCAACATCTGAAGAAATAAAAATTCTCGATTCACCGGAACACGATATGATAAAAGCTTTCAATTCTCTTCGAAATGGAATGCACAAAAACGACTCTTAGTAGGAAACCGATCGCATAAATTCGATCCTTTTATCACGATAAACGTTTTAAAGCGAATTGCATAAGTTATAAAGCACAAGTGAGCAACTCACAGTTTATCGTTTAATTTGAAGTTCTTTTTCATTTGCTCCATTAATGTCTCGTCGTGGTGTCCAGCTGCCCATTGGAATACTGAGCGAACACTCGTTCTGTTAACGTTCGCGAAATCGGGCTTCCCATCCAACGACTCACAAATACGAAGCAAAGCAATTGACTCGGATAACTGTTGTGCTATCATGGACTCCTAAATGAACTTTTAATTGCAAACGACTGTTGTCAGTGCAAAACGTGAAGTTATCAGAGCTCAGCAAAATTCCATGAACCACACCACCTAAGCTCAGCTGGTGAGTGACTGTGATGTGAAAAATCGTGCTTGGACAAAATTTCGAGTAAATTTCGGCCGTTTGAAGTCGGAATTCTAAACACAGCATTAAGAGAATCGTCCCACGACAGTAAGCCAACAAAGGCTATTTTGTACACATATATTCACTTCTTCTTTTTTGGCAATTCTGAATAGAGATAAGCCGCACAGCAACACAACGGTTTCTCAACTAACTATCAACTATAACAGTGGATATCGATGAGTGCAAAGATGCAAATTCCATAAAATTTGGAACCCACTGGATAACAACTGCTGACTATTAGGCAACATCTGCAAGAGTAGATAACCTTTTAGAAAATGACTTTGACCTTGAGATTTTGGATGCATTTCTCGGCCTTTGAGATCGCATCAACTTTCTCTTTGATATCAAACGGATTCCACGGCATTGCTTCCGATTCGTGCAGATGATAAATTGCTTGGCGTGCAAAATCATCGTCAACTTTATACAACGCGAGCACATACCCAGGGGCTTCTTCCTGCAGATGTAAACAGTTCACGAGACTCAGCTACCCTCATCGGACGAAACCAACTGCACTTGAGGGCATGGGAGACCATTCGATCAATGAGTTAATCCAAAACTTCACTCGCCAATGTAATGTGGCAAAAAAAGAAAATTTTAGGTCTCATAACTGCTTCATCTCTCCTCTTCTTCTGAGTTTCTGAATTTCTGGCTTAATTTCCGCTGATGAGTGCAAACACTGCAAACCTAAAAATGCGAAAACTTTTAATGCATTGTTGCATTTCAGCCTCGTCAATAAAATGAATTTCAGCGCCAAGCTTTTTATCCTGTCCTAACGTAGCAATGAGAAGTGGAAATCCAACAAAACGTTCAGCAAAGAGTTCCAAACATGCGCAACACGTTACCTGCACAATAAAGTTAATTTAGAAAATGGATGAACAAGAAAATTCTCTTCGGAAATCGTAAAACAATGCAACACTTACGAATTAACATAATGACTCTTTTGTGCATCAGAAATTGCTTTCAAAGATGGATGGCCTCTAATGAACACTACGGGTAGAACTTAAAAATATATGACGAATTGTCGACCATCTAATCCAAAATAAGCTGATTACACTTACCTAAACTCCACTTAAACAAGAAAACTATTATGAATAATTGTCTCCTCGAAGTAACGACGACGGGTCTGCGGAAAACTAAATGATGATGGAGTCTCTCGAACACATACTATTGAAGTAAGAAATCAGTTCAGCTATGTCCTAATTTTTCCACACCCTCCCACTTTTCTGAACGTCATTCTGCGGTTCATCCTAAGCTACAACAATCGGCCTAAGAAATAAAGATGTGACACAGAGCACGGGAACAACGCGAGTGCCCGAGTACATATTCAACAAGGCATTCAAACAAACCCTTAAATAGTCTTGATATAGGCACATAGCCTGTGGTATCTTCAGCATTAACTGATCGATAATCTCCTTTGTTTTCGTTCGTTTCAAATGTACCAACACCAAATGTACTGAAATCAACAATCCATCTGTCAGTGATTAATGAAACTGAATACGAAAAAAGACAATGAAAGAGATGAATAAAACGCATTAATAAACAACCGGATCATGACAAGTCGACCTGATATTAAGCAATGGGCTCATTGATTATTCACTAACAACAAACACTGCCAATCTCGATGCTACTTCACTGACAATTATCACAAAGCATTATTATATCCAGACATTAAAGAGCTGAAAAAAACTAGCACATAAGAGCTGACTGTAGTAGCTGCAAATACAAATTCGGACTTGCTGCAGTTCGAAGTGCTTGAGTATTGGCTACAGCTTACAGAAATCTCCTCATCCTCCATCCCACCCCCTCCCCCCTCCCCCCAAAACCTGAACCAGAAAGAATTTCCGGGGTTTTAGTCCGTCGGATGGCTGGATATTCGTTGCATGCATAAGCATCCGGCTGCATCATCCACCAAGCTAACATAATATGTCAAAATTGAGCGATAATGATATAAAGTTGCTAATAGGAAGTAGAAACGTTGTAACAGACCTACGGCATATCTCAAACATATTATGAAGGACTGTCAACTTGTTGACTTCGAACATTAAAGGAGTACGAAAAATTAGCTCGCATGCTCTGAGTTCGTTTAACAAACTGAGTAAAATTGTCTAAGCGGCTCACCCACTGCCTCAATTTTTCAGGAGCTAAGGCAGCCAGCCTTTCAAGTTTAATGCGCAAACCAACAAGGCCACCTGTGATCACTAACTCATTTGCGCCAAGTACATCATCTGAGGCAATCAGCGGACAACTGTACAGAGCCTATGCTCTGTTTCCAACAGAGTGCGAGCTATTGAGATTTATTTTCGAACGTTAACAGCAAGCGCTTAGTACCGGATTACTACAAAGTTGGCCAAATGGAACTAAATGATGTTCAGTTCGAATTAGTAAAATGGATCTTCGATTGAAATATTCACAAAGGTCGCATACGCAAGCATAAGCTTTCCTGCTAAAACGGAAGGCCAGCAAAATAAGTGAAGCATCAAAAACAACATACACAAATCGGCTGATGACTGCATGCCGCCTTGGCGAGCGCTTTATCGACTTTATTCAACTTCAGCAACATATCGATCTGCCGACTGAGACGAGTTTCCTTCTCGAGTAGTAATTCGCCCAGTGGAGATAAGCCCGCATCGACTGCTTTCATTGCCACATCTAAAAAATTCATACGAAAAAATAATTACGTACCTAAAGCGTCATTTTCAGCGAAAATGCTCTGGAGAGTGGGTGAAGAAGCACTGTGCGGATATGCGTCTCTCAGAAACCTCCGTGAAAATCTTTCTCTCTTCCTCTTCCCCAATCCTGAGTACATTAGGCTTGACAACAAACAATCACCCACCTTCTTTCGCACACGACAACAACAAAATTCTTTAAAGGAAAAATCAAGCCGTCGTCCGTGCCTTTATTAAAGTACTTATTTACGGTGAATCATAAAATAACTGCCGACGAGCGCACCACTCAACAGTAACAACACAAATAGTCCCACTACAGATTACTTATCGACATGGTCATCAGGGTCTTTGCAGAGAAAAATTTCGTTGTTTCATCGTTGGTGCGACACGGAGTTTTGCACTTTCAAAGCGACCACATTCAGTCCAACTAGTGCCAGTAAAAAAAGAGTTACGACTTCATAACCTACACTGTTCTATAAGTACACTGTGGTAAAGTTGCATCTTTAGCAAGGGATCCTTTTGTCGCTAACAATCCCTAAAGAACGGCCAACGACTAAACATGACCAACTTAGTGGCGATTGCTCTCCACGAAGATTGTGTGGCTTAAAATATTTGAAAGCGTAATATCGACACAGCGATACCATTTAAAAGACCAACACCCTCCTTTCACACGGAATAGGTACAACATGGGAAACTTAACATAGGAGTATGAAAATTTTTACAAATATTTCTTTCCAGATTATAACGCACAAATCCGAATACACCACGATTCTTGCTTTAAAGAAGTCCCTTACGGTCTCATGAACGCTGGAAACATGTTCCGCATTTAACGATCACAGAAATCAACAAACCTATACAGTAGCCTCATACTATGAAAATAACACAGAGCGGTCTTCTCACAATTCGAAAACGAAGAAGAAAAAAGTAACCTGCAAAGCTGACTTCTGGATAATTTGAAAACCTCTTAACGATAAGCTCAGATACTCCTGCATAGTCGGGAACTCTTCCAGCTTCCTTCTGCGCTTTCATATATTCGATCTTAAATAAAGCTTTTCAAATTTCTTGCCGTCAACAACAAAACAGCGTGTGCTGTGCGAAAAGGACAACTAGAAATTACATCAACGTCAAAATGTATTCGCTTTAAGTCCATTACTGGGCACTACGTTAAGTCCATCTAAAAAACCCGATATTAGTTTATGTTTTCTCATGAAATTCTGTTCGTAATTATGAAGGGAATCTTCCTCTAGCTTATGAAAAATGCCGTTTCACAGTTGTTACTATCACAAACCACATCGTGCTGCCTCACTATTGCCTTTCTCGTTTCCTCCCAACACGCTGATCATTTCTCCTCTTCGATAAAAGAATAGAAATGACTGCATGTTAGCGAAAAAGAAATGAAGCCATATTAATATCGCTTGCTGCTGTTACGCCTGCAATCACATTCACAACGTAACACAATCTACACTCACAAGTGAAGCGTTGGGTACTACAAAAAGATTCAACTTGGGGGGTCTCCGGCCGATCTCATTAACGAAGCCCGAAAGCAAAAGTTCTTCATCGGCTAACTAGAGGCAAAAATGTCTAATATCGCCTTAATCCGAGAGGTAATCAAAAATAAAAATCCACTATTGTGGCTAATAAAAAACTAAACAAAATAAGTGGTTAAATATATTGAGCTCTGAGAAAGATAGAGACTACTCAAATCCGAATGAAAAACCAACCTTGCTGAGTGCCCAGTGAGCCAAAACCCTATGCATGCCATCTTTGCTCGTATGCTTCATATATTCGGCGATCGCCATCGCCATGGGCCACATTCCCGTATCAATTAGACGGTCGATCAACGTTTCCACTTTGAGATCGTTCGACCTCAAATTACATTCACTTTCTAATGTCAATTGGACTTTCTCATATTTTTATGCCAACAACTTCGCTGCCAATGTCACAATGCAACAGCTCCGGAAACGCTTCAAGCTGAACGCTCTTCACCCCTACAGATGTGTCAACAGTGCAAGAGAACCAGAAGGGCGAATACCACTTACTGAAGAAAAGATAGAGGCATGCCGATATAGGGCTGCCTGACAGCATTTAGGACTCGCATCACATGGCACATATCCACAAACTGCGATGGATCATGACGTTGTAACAGCGCATTTCCCAAAGAGGCCGCCTGAAATGTTGCCTGAAGTGCCGACTGAAAAAAAGATGTCAGATACCCATGACCTTATAAAATATAACTCGGATGCTTCAATGACTTAATTACAGAATATACGATAAAATGGAAGGTGACGTTTGCCCACAGAAGTATGGAGAAGGTGGGAGAAACGTTAGTGGTCACGAGGCGACAGGGCAAATGCTTTTCGTGGATGTAGCAATTGCAAAGTTCTGCACTGCATAAAAACTGCTTGTTCTCCAGTTCGCAGCTTAATTCCGCTGTTTAGCATATTTCAAAAGTGCTTGTGGAACATCGAGGTTTGAGCTCTGCTTGAATCGCCTATAACTGAGCACGTCAATCACCAACAATCAAGACTCCATGAAAGTAATTTAAAAGGTGTGTAAACAAGACCAACTTTGAGTAATCGCTTCTGCATGGTGTGATCAAATTGATGAGCGGCCGCAAATAAGCACTGACGAACAGCCTTGTCGAACTGCTGCTCTACAAATAACCTTTCCGATTATTTCACCCCTGACTTCCGCAGCACTCTGTGAAAAAACGTCCTCATCAACTCTCCGAGTAAACATTCTCTTCTCCAAAAATTCAAAACCTCTGCTTTCTATAGAACTCAAATCTAGGACAGAGGTACACTTGTGCTCGAGTGCACCACAATGCAAAAACCATCAACGATACTTCGTTGTTTTCGTGCAGGTTCAAGATTCTTGCCCTTAAACAGTGTCATCGATCATTCAAAAATCGTACCAATCATCTTGAAATAGCTATAAACACCATGGCTTCCTTTGCGAAGTTTCTCCGACGCTTCGTAGAGGATTGCCCCAGGTTCTGAGGACGCTATACCCAAAACGTTCTCCACTTCTTCTGCAAATTAATCAATTTTTCCTCAGAAAACAAGTGAACAGCAGTAGCCGATGAAAGCGCGAAAAGTCCCCAATGCTTCGCCGATTCCACATGAAAATGTTGGTGCTTTAACGCTTGGCACAGGAAACGTGGGGAAGTGAGCATTTTTGAATTTCCCCGTTCTATTTTACTTTTTTCTTCAATGATAAGAAACAGTAATTGAGCACGACTATCAAAGGACATTCAATCGGACGAAAGAATTTTTCGATAAAACGAAGGTCTACAAAGAGGCCTAAAACTAGTGACCGTTAGTAAGACATAATCGAGCACTACTCAATAATTTCGTCAGCCTTCCCACTCATCCAACACAATTTCTACCACATGACCCGCAGCCACCTGCTTCCCTCTATCCAATATCGTCGGAGACGAAATCAATAATGTATTCGGCACCGTCATAACCGTAGTAGGTGAAATGCAAAAGAAGAGCAAAGACTTACCTGGAACAACGGAAATGAAGACGAGTTTATCGGGTGTAAACACTTTCACTCCATCTAGTTCCATATCAATACGTATATCACCACTGAATGTATACCTAAATTAACGAGCACTTCACTTAGTCCATACAAAAAGGACAGAAATTAAAACGTGATGAGGACGATCTAATTTTATGGGATCATTCAATTTGGCCATTTACAAGGCAAACTTTATTATCAAACACTTTAAGTGAATAATTTTAATGAAACCAGCAAATGAGATTAAAGGTAAGCTATATATACCCGTTACGGATGAAACTTGCTTATTGAGACCCCACTCCCAAAACAACAACAGCCACTACCTCCACTATGCAATAAAAACGCAGCAAAAAATGTAGCACCTCACTTTTAAACGAATATTTCCCATCCACAAAGAGTATGCCATCCCATCTGGACACATACTTAAGCGACAATAAAACAGCGGAAACAATCATATCATACCATGAAACAACAAAATTAGGTGGTGATAAGCGATCACCTAACTCATTACACTATTCTAACCTCGATCTTTTTATTTCTACCTCGTCCTATTATTCCCTCACTTGCAACCCTCAACCTTAGAAGCAATGTTAGTGGAGAATTCGGGTTAACGAAAAATGCTTTTTCAATGAGTGCACCTTCTCTTTCATTAGCAATCTTATTACACGAAACAACTCGCAGACTGTTCGCGAGGAACGGAAAAGTAACGGCGTTCTGCGTCCTATCTTATTTGGCTAGGGCCACATTCGTAATTAAAAAGCCCCACTTCAGACTCCTTCGTACTGCTACTTCATTACGAGCACCTCATCACTGTCACTGCTGTTCCCCTCCTTCCTGACCACTTCCCTTCCACGTAATGAGAAGACTAATCACGAGTGTCTCCCATAACCAGGTTCTCCAAATACCAGCTAAATATTACAGGCAAGCTTATCATACCACGAAACATCAAAACCACGTGGTGATAATCAGTCATCTAACTCCTTACACTATCCTAACCTTGATCTTCTTATTCCACATTACCCCAAAGTTAACGAAAATGTTAGAACAGCTCACGTGTGCTCTTCAGAATTCAGTGAAATTATTTGCAACGAGGTGCGAGAACGTCTCCGCGCAAGCGCCTCATTACCGCACCTAAAATTGGCTGTCATCTGGTAACTAATGTAATTATTCAAAGCCAATTAAGCACACCGAGAGCTTTTTCAGACAAAGTTCTACTTGCTCTACTAATTATATTGAATAGAGCAAGACGATAGCAGATATTAAAGTTTCTGCATGAACCGAAAAAAGTAAATGAACGAATCTGGGAAAGTTACGCCAACAAACAAATCTAATCGAAGTATACTTGTATCGACGCTATTGCCACGAAGTGATTCGATGTTTCGTAAGACAACGATCGTTGGAAATTTACACAAAGCAGCCACAAAGCGTGCAATGAAGTATAATAGTGCTATTGCTTGGGACTGTTACCTCCTCAGAGCTTAGGACTTTGGATGGTACAAAGCGAATTGGGAAACGAATATGAGGAATGGTCGAGAGTGGTTTTTGATTAGCAGCAATACAGTTCACCACTTATAACGAAGGAAATTGAGGAAATGAATGCTGACTCAAAGCAGCCTAACTAAGAAAACCCGCGTCACTTTTAATATCCAAAAATTTTGCAAATCCACCTCAGACTTAGTAAAACTTTTCGAAAAAGGGAAAAGTTACCACAGAATGCCAGTGATAAATGATGAGGTCGGGCTCATATTGGCTATCGTAACGGATGAAAGCAGTGAGAAGTCCGAGTCGACTATCTGCACCGTACCAGATGAATGTGCAAACGCAATCCGCGTACAGTTCCAATTTGGGACAATCTCCCTGTACTCTCCATCAGGTAACTTCCACAGCACATTCTAAATATGAAAGCATTCACAAGGAGAAAAACTTAGGAAAGATATTAATTAAAACATGTATGAATAAGAACGATCATTAATGGTAAACCAAAGCAAACGCATGTCAGTGCAATGTGCTCACCCAGCGAATGAGTAGATGTTCCGAGCATCTGATTTCAGAGCATCCCCTCCCCTCTCTACCTCTTCAATCATCGGCTGTCGTCTGCATCTACGACTTATAAACAATCAAGGATGCTTCGACAACAATACCAGAAAAGAAACTAGCAAACTGCGATCATAAAACATTATCGGTAATGAGATAAGAGGAGTGTACTAACTGAAAGTCGCATAATCTGCGTCCAATGATAGCGATTGTGAAAGACACAAAAAACGCTCCCACTTACCAGAGCCTGAGGTGCAACTCCTTGCATTGCAGCGTAAAAATTATCCCCCATCACAAATAACACAGTCATCTGAGCGGAATGCGACGTCAGTATATTCCAAGCTGTTGGTCGGCTACATCCTGAAGGCAGATCTCAATTCACAAACGACACTTAAACAAGAACGGAACTCTCTTTCAATATTTGCTTTAATGGCCACAGATGCTACAGATCCTTCTCCTCTATCAGCACCTTATCTCTCTTTGTTTACAGTGCTTGTGACGAAAACCTGTTGCAGTGAATCACATGAGCAACTCGGCAACGATTGAACTTAGGACTGTGAAGAAAGAAGAGATGTAAATGCGAGAAGGAATGAGCTTCAAGTCCGTGGATGTTTTTTTTTCTTTCTAAACAGAATAGCTGCAGTCGAAAATAGGGGTATTTACCTAAAGAACCCTTTCAGCGCCATAAAGAACAAAAATAACCGCACTTTGGTACCCCTAAAGATCGGTTTAATATTTTATCAACCTGCTATACGGGCAAAAACCTCGATGACAGCATTTTGGTGAAGTGGTATTCTCTTTTTCGCACAAACCTCCCGAATCCCTCTCAATGTTACCGACGGAGATGACACTCATTATTACGTTGCAAAAAGATCGCCAATTACGGGGAATGTTCTGCTGTCATGAAGGAACATAACCGCACAATTTTAAACTAAAAAGGCCATGCAAAGCGCCGAAAAAGTTTAACAACAAAATGACTGCAAAAGCTCAGAACTGATGCTTTTCGAGGTTTTAAGGAATGAGAGAAGGAGGGGACGAAGATATGCTTTTTCGTTTCCTTTCACCATGGATCTAAATGCATCTCAATCCTGAAAACTACCGTAAAATAGGATGAGAAAGCAATTCAGGATGAAATAAGTGCTGGAAATTCACGTCTGTAGTCCTAAAGAGAAAGAGGAATTCAAGTACGGACCAAAGAGCCTATGATGACACTTCCCAGAGGTGCTTGCAATCACTCTTATTTGCACTAACAGATCAGCTTTCGGCTAGAAACACAGAAACTGGCCCAACCCTGCTTGTGCTCTTCTAATGTCTACTAGAGAAGTACCAAGCTTTTCAAATAAACCGTAGAATTAACACATTTCGTAACAAAAAAAAAAGAAAAACCAACGATATATATCAGGAATTCGCCAAGGAACTGCTTCCATAACAGAATTCACCGCGAAGATACGATTTGTTTCAGTAAGGATCGCGAGACCCGTATTCCCGGCAGTTCCGTAGAAAATACGAGATTCCGCTATCGAAATTTCCTATAAATATGTAAACAAGCCTAAAAATATTTCAATAGTTTGTGCAAGTTTAACACTGCATACAATTCGGCAACAACTTCTTTCACGATCGGCAACTTATTGCACCATAGTGAGGGCACTGTTGAACACGCAAATTGCTAATACCAATGAATTTGCCATCCTCCAAACTCATTCATCCAAAAAAAAAGATAAAACGGAATGCCAATGTGAATTTAGCTGGGAAAATTGTGTTCCAGCTGAATTTTTGAGCTGAAAATGAAAAAAAAAAAACGTTTTCTGTGCCTATCATGAAATTATCATTAAAATATCCTCAAGCTTATCGATAATCGATTGCGCCATGAAACAGTCTTACTCATGCTATCATCCACAATATAAGCTGAAGCAACCTAACAGGAAATCCAAGTGAGCATCGTATAATGCTGCAGAGCATTTTCTCGGCTCTTAAAACGAAGGAAAATTATCGAAATTTCACCGCATAAAACACAGTTTTACGAAGGAAAATGAACTACATAATGAACGAGAAACAGTGAACATTTGGAGCTTAATTTCGGCGTTTACATTCAGCATTCAATTAAACTTCTTTAATGAGAGGGCATAGTCACAGAGAAAATGAATCTTACTTGTTCGATGGAAAAATGATTTCGAAGTTTTCCAAGAGGATCGTATACCAACACACGACCTCTTGTCCCAACAACGATAAGCTGAAATTATTTCTCCTTAATTCTTTCGAATGAACAAATAAAACAACGAAATTGAGCGGACAAATGAAAATACGACTCGTATCGAATGCGGCAGCAAAATAACTATAAGAAAGACTATCTTTAAATATCACCTAAAACAATGTTTTATAGGAAAGCAATCTACGATTAGTCTCCGATCTATCTATCGATATATTCTCCGATCTCTTTTTGACGATTTTAGCCGACAATTAGTCCCCCTTCCCCTCCCACTACGCTGAAATATGCTTTGGGATAAAAGAACATAACAAATTTCACGAAAAAAACACCTCCAAAAATAATGCACTATATCATCGTATGAACATTTATTCTCATTTAAGAATAAACGTTTAATTTCAATAGAAAGAAAGAAAGAAAACAAAGAAAAATAAGAAACGATGAAGCGAACGCATTCAACTTACCCGATGGCATCTACTCCAATAAAGTGCGTGCAGATTTGGGACTCTTATCGATGAAAGCAATCTTCCGGCACAAGTCTCCACTGTCATCTCCCAAGAGGATGCGTTTGGTGAGGGATTCGCAATCGCTAAAATATCACTCAACTATACACCTTAGGTGAAAAAAACTCCTGTGGAAGTTGTCGAATCGAGTTCGCTCAACAACTTGTATGAATCTGTGAAGCGCACTTCATCAACTGCTATTATGTGAGAAGAGAGTAGCTATGATAAGGTGAATAACAAGGCTAACAAGATATTCTTTCCCCAGATAGTTATATTTAAGAGGAAACAAAATTGCAAACGATGTGGAACTAATGAGAACCAGAAAAAAAAAATAGCGTCTCGTATAAAAAAGATTCGTCCGAAGACTGAGACCGAGATCGTTGAGCGGAAACGGCACGGAAGGCGATCATCTTTCAACGACTCGATGCTCATCAAGATAAAAACTAATGAACGCATTTCTATAATTCTGTAGAAATGACGCAACTGTTATCATTCTCAAATAGCGTCACCTTCATCAGTTAGAATAAGAGAGCAATAAAAATACCCAGAAAGAGAAAGAAAATCCTTTGCTGGATCATAACGAATAGTAGAAAATCTACCTACTGGACCGCCATATGGTGAGCTAGCAAAGAGAGAGGATTCCTTGGCACCAAAACGAGTACGCTTAAAGAGGACATCCTTCCTGAAATGAGGTGTAAGCACAACAATAATAAGTTTACAACATCATCATTGACTTCAACTACCCGAGTTCATTTTAACAGAAGCAAGCATTTAATACTTCATCAAATATAATATCCGCCAAGCTATATAAGTGACCGCTAAGTTGAAGGCAATTAATGAGCACTTAACTAATGCTGCGGTGATCCCCATGAAGAACGTCACACATTACCGATACAACTCTACTATTTCATCCGTTTCTACCTAGTATACATTGTATGAGTGCTGTCTACAGCAGATGAAAAAACATCGAATTACTTCTATCAGGAAAAGTCACCTAAATATGGTGGAGCACGTTTTCCCTTCCACTAATATATGGTCACACTTTCTGCGGCGCTTAATCCAATCACAGCTCCCCTCTGCAATTCGCCAGTACGCGTTCGCCGGAGACTGGCCTAGCACGTTCTTCCCTCTCCTCTCCTTTTCTCTCGCCGATACACCAGGACTATGCTCATTCCAGCTTCAAGTACTGGAATACGCGAAAGACTTGGAAAGACGCAAACAATACCAACGCGAAGTATAAAAGTAACCTCAGTTTGAGAGTGTCGAGATAAACCCAATCCTGCAGTTCCGAGCCCATGAGACAGCGTTTTTTCCTGGAAAATGCCATTGTTTGCACTCGTATTCTACAAACGTGTAACATCAACAAACCTACCCTACCACAAGCAAAAAGAGCAAAAGTAGTTCATAGCTCATATAAGAGTTGCTAGGAGGTTCTTGAAGTCTCAACATGGGAACTCTCAATTACTCTGTCATCCTGTCAAATGTGACGCCGAGAATCCCAACTAATTGCTGTTTCTTCATCGCGGATCTCCCTCCACGTGACAAAGGTCGTTAACCTAACAAAGTACATCCTACTAGGTAACATTTGTTCTGTGAAAATGAGTCCCGTATCAGCGAAAAATCACTTCCAGTCTCACAAAAAATTATACTACCTGGGAAAAAGTCACTACGAATTTCTGCACATCTCTGTCGCTGGAGTCGAACGAGCCCGGTGCACTTAACTATAAGCGCAGGCGTATGAGAGAGACGGAGGGAGACCGCGCGCGTCCTCGGAGAGCGGCGCGGTAGTGGTCACTCGGCAATACGCATGTCGAAGGAAATATGAAAGTATACCGTAAGGAAACGAAATTCGTAACACCATTTTCAGCATACTTTAAAGAATATTGAATGCTCTATCAGGATCACTAATAACTTGGGGCAAAAACAAGAACTTTTCTATTCGTTATGTGAACTGACACAGTTTGTAGAGTCGAAGTACATGCGTTGCAGGTACTGACATATGTTGGCACTGTTGACATATGCGCTCGATTTTAGAAAGCAATCGCTCGACGAATTACCGAAACACCATCACTGACTAGAAGTGTAGTTTCTGAGAGTTCGACGGTCTCTTTTAAAGATGTAAAGCAAACATCTCAAATCTCACATATGACAGGGATCGTGATGGAAAGACGCTATAAAAGTAGCGTAATTTCTGTGTTTCTTCAGTGCCGAGCACATAACACATAAGGAGTGATCCTCTCTCTGTCTTGAAGTATTGCGGGTTTGGTGCCATCTCAATTAATATCTTGTTGCGAAAGAAATCGGAGGTATACTGTTTATGTTTGACGAGACGACGAGAAAAAGGATGTAAGCAATATGACCTATAGAGTCAGATGTAGCATTTCTTCGCAGTAGAGGCATAAAATGAGGAGATATTTGCTCCTCGACATCCTTCCATCAGCCCTCGAAGATGGAGATGGTTTCAGCAAATAATTCCAAGTGCTTCTTTTTGTGGACGAAGTGATACCCATTGCCGATGAGTACCACTTTGTTGATACTGCCCATTCATCTTTCCATTGTTCGATGGGTCAGTGCTAATTTGTTTTCTTTAGCGAGTGTGGTGCTCCACGTTTCGCACCCTTAGAGAAGAACAGAAATGGCCGTCGAAGTGAAGAGTTCTCCCTCTAGAGACATTTTTGCCGTTGCGTGGTAATAGAAAGGCGAACATTAGACAAAGCGTTCTTTTCGATCTGCTTAATTCCTCATAAAAACCAGACGAAGTGGTACTGAGGAGTTGTAACACACTCGCCACAAACACATCTCTTCGGTCGGCTTCGAGGGGTATTCTTGAAGAGATGTACGAAAGAAAACTAAGGCTGGCTGCGTACCCAGGTTAAATGTCTGTACATGGGCTAAGCAAATCTTTGAGTGGTAACTAAGAGACGCAAAGCGATCACGCGGCAGACCACAACAAGACGGGTAGACTTGCTGCGGACAAACTTTTATACGGATCGCTGAGGATCGTGATAAATAGAGGAGTAGTCAGCTGCATCGATGGACAGAATGATGAAATCGGCGAAACCGCGGCTGTTTGAGGTATTTAAAGTAAAGTAACCTTGCTAGACTCCATCTGTCATATTGCGCATATAGATGTCCAGTTCGAAGTAGGGCGCTACAGTCATTGAGTAATGTCGGCTACCCAAAGGAGGGTATCGAAGGCGTTCAGCGCTGTATCCCGTTTCCATTACAACAGTTCGCCCACAATGGAATACGTGGCAGTGGATATGAAGATCTCTGAAATCTACTCACACTCATTTATAATTTGAACTCTCATTATAAAGCACTGTTTAGGGATTCCTATGAAGTAATGAATTGTCCTGAAACATGCAAAACGATAACTGTCCAAACTTCAGTGTTCTGCGAAATGCGAAGGTGATGGGGATCTATCGGATATATGGGATTCCATTCGCTTGATGCAACATGCGAGTGCTTTAAAAGGCCAAAATGAATCTCTCGCTGTCTAATGCTTACGCTGCACACTACACTGCTAGGAGCCTTTGTTGTGCGAAACAAGCATGCTTGGAGCAGTCCTCAACATCCTAAGGGCACTGTGCGAAAGTGCGTTGGTCCTTTACTTTCTGGAGGTGGAGCACTGCACGCGCCTTATGCTGTTAACAGGCTTCCGATCCGCCTTAGTCCACTTTAGGTTGCATTGTTGAATGCGCAGACTTTGTTTCGACAGGCTGTGCCTTTGGAACGCTTCGGATGCGAGAAACTGCTTATCATGATGCTGGATGTAAAAACAGTCACCATCACTCCTGACTGTACTGTCGCTCATTCGCCTGACATCTTGGTCGACTTGGAATGAACGTGAGTCGGTGGACAGGTACCTTGCACGTGAGGCAAGTACTTCTTCCAAATGTTATTCAGCCATTCTAGATCAGTGGCTCGAAAGGATTGCTCCTGATGGCCCCATCTTCTTGACGATCTCCTCCAAATCTTACTAATTGGCTTCTTTGACTAGAGTTTTGCACTTCATATGACTGCATACATTGAAGGTTTCCTGCTTTGTAACCGCCTGTGGTCGCCAGCTATGTAATTCTCAATTCTTTGAATGTCGCCTGAAGTATGTCGCCTTCAAGCTGCTTTTTCTTTCACGGTTCGCATCTGTCAACATCGGAGAGCAAGTGCTAGATGCAGTGAACGTATATGAGTTCAACTGAGTATGTGCTGAACGCGCTCGGTTGGCTTTTTTACCATCAGGCGAAATTACAACGTCCATTATCGGTATGCTTACACAGGAAAGCACTGAAGTAATGGGAACCTGGAACTGAAGGTTTCTCAACCCGTGCACATAACAATCGCGTGAAAGATTAATTCATGAAGAGCCACTGGGAGTTTAATGCAACTTAAGAACGATTGGGTCTTTTCATTAAACCGTTGAGAGTCTTTTCATGAATTCAGTTCACTAATAGCAGCACACTGTCACGAATACACGAGAATAACGCATAAGGTAATGCGCAACGCGACACTGAAATTCATTTCAATTGCGTGTCACATAAAGAATCGATCTTGTAGAAAAGTTCTGTTTTTGTCCAAGATTATTAGTGATTCTGATAGAGCATTCAACGTTCTTTAAAGAGCGTTGAAAGTGGTCTTTCGAATTTCGTTTCCTTACAGTACACTTTCATATTTACTTCAACATGCTTATTGCCGAGTGACCACTCTCACAGGATGGGGGGACTCTCTCGTGAGCATTCGCTTGTGGCTATACCACCTTCAGAGAGAGTTTAAGAAAGCCTCGACCCACGATATACCGCGGGAACAAAATGGCTATTTTTGAGATGAGCGCCGCTTACCAAAGTGGTTGAGAAATTCCGAATACTCCTCATCTGCTGTAGGAAGTGATGCAAATGATGTCCCAGTGGAGAGAAGCCGAACGCATTAAAAAAGAGTGCTGTGGGTGCTAACAATTGGCTTTAAATTTTGTATATTCATGGTCGTCAGTGTCGATCGTGAAGTTGTACTCGATGTAAGCTAGGATGAGGTGCGAAAGTGGTGTGTGAAAAAACACTGACTAACTGGATATCAGAAAGAACGCCCTCTGAGATCACTAACAATGGTATAAGCCGAATGAAAAAAAACTCCCCAACGAGCAATAATTTTTGTACTGTAGACGGCAAATATACAGAGCGCTTTCAACGTTCCATTCCTTGGTAATCCGATAAATTAGTGTTGCAGCCGAAAATACTTGATAATAGCCGAGGTCTGATTCCATCGTCAGAATGTTCCTTTGAGTAAACCACCCGCTATTAATGCAACTTACAACCTTTTGTACAACATTAACTATATCATATTTAAAAAGTCGCACATTTATTTTTCATGCCTTTAAAGAAAGGCCATTTCCGCACTGATGACAGTTTGCATCCAGATCCTGCCAAAGGTTTCCCACATCTTGTTAGCATCCGAATTCGATTGCGGGCAACGTAATGATTTGGTGGCAGTGAGGATATTGCTAGTAGCGAGATTTCGACCGAATTCGCATCCCTTCAGTTTGCATGTGAGTTGCGGTGACTGAGGAGTGCCGACTACTTTGTAAGACGTCATTAAAAATATGCGACAGGAAGGTCTATTCGGAAAATGAAGAGGAACTGTTTGTTCCAATCCGAATTTATAGTTGCGCGTTGAGAAGGGTTGTGGAGAAAAAACTAGAAGAAATCATCGCTGCATTAAAGGAAAATAGTGTTTGAACTCTTCGCGTCGTCAGCCTCTCGTAGATTTTCGTGCTCAACTTGACCAGTGGTAACGAAACGAGCACACCTGTCGTAGCTTTTGCTCCTTCGCATCTCAGCCGTTGAGTCTTTGCAATTGATTCTTGTTCAGTGAATAAAAGGGAATTGAGAGCACAAACATAAACATTTACTGAATATCACCTAGAGAGGTGAAATGAAACAAATAAGAAAACATTACTTGTGAAAAAATAATCAACAAAGAGCAGATATGATGCTGGCTTTAAGACTGCCAAGAAGGCAAGACCAGATGAACGGGACCTGCAAGTACTGAAGAGCTATCACAGAGGCCAAACAGGGGTGCGAGGCCGGAAGGTGAGTTTCTTTCCGGTAACGAGTGACCTCTAGTGATTAAACGTAAAAAAGTTGCTGACACTTGTGCTGATATATTTGTTGATCTCTTCAAATGTAGGTTATCCTCCGTGTGGATACCAGTCTAAGAATCTTTGACCTGAAATCATTGAAGAATCTGATTTGGTCGTTGTTATGAAAGTGCGTTCGGTTTCACAGACATTTCGCTGTCGGAAGCTTTTCAGTTTGTCCCTCCCCATAGATGTGCGCATCAGTTTCAAGTCGCCAAACGATGCTCTAGTACAGACAACGTCCCTCATAATTCCCACTTTCGAATCGTGCTAGTGCGGAACCTGCTCTTCCTCGATCTAGTTAATGCATCCACTCCTTCACATTTTAAGCTGCGGCAGAATCGTTGTGACTGCACACTATTGCTGTTCTTACGCGCTAGATGTCCGCTCATCTGAATTGTTCCTCTGCAATGACTTTTTTCTTCTGCGCCATTCGTGCTCGTGTACCATCTGCGTTTTCCTCGCTCGAAGGTATTGGAATGAAATGTTTGAAGAACTGAAAGTCCGCTCGTGGTGAAACAGGTCATGCCAGGATCTTCTCGACATCTTGGAGATCCAGCCTAAAGGTTTAAGTGAAGCTGTTGAGCACGCGACGTGAATCGCTCAACAGTTTCTGTATTTTTACTTCTTCCGTTTGTTTTAGTGGAAATTCTTGAAACCACTGTCGGTATTCTGTCATTTCTTTGGATTTTGGTGCTTCATTCAAACAATATTGTGCGAGGTCTGTGCAAGCTAATGTCTGCAAGCATCCTCCATTCACATATAATAAATTGGGTTTTTCGATGAGGAAATTGTCTCTCAGTGGACTGGACTTCCATCCTTGAGCAGGGAGTGCGTGCTCTGGCTTCATTTGAATCTCGCTTCGAATGAGTCCTCATAATTTTACAAAGGAGGAAATTAAAGTAAGGACATCCAAAATGCATAGCATCCGACTATAATTGATGCATTTATTGTAAGCAAATTAGTTTAGTAGGGCGCTTTTCCACACCGTGTTTTCGCTTTCCATTTTAAAGTGGATATTTGCAAAATTTTCGATAACTTTGCGGATGCATATATTTAAGCGACGTCGGAATCGTATATGGACGACGATGTTAGAGATGATTGTTGAATTGAGCTGTATTTCTGCAGTGGGTGGAATGTTGCGTTATGGTCCACATTGGTGCACTTTCTTCTGAGAAAACATTGCACTGATTCTAGTCTTAGGTGAGGAATTGCAGTGCTGCCTAGTTTATCAGTCTTCCCTTCAACGGATGTCGCTTCCAGCATCGACATTCCTAGGACATTTTTTGCAGGATTTCTATGTTCATAGATGGTTTCCTTTACTTTCATATGTGAAATTTTCTCTCCACACAGAAGATCTCACTCGAAAAGTTCCGCTTTATAAAATCCGGAAAGTGGATTAAATTTCTCGCTAAAGGCGCAGCCATCGAATGAAATAAGCCAAGAGTATTCTGCTCTCTCTATAAAGGATTATCGCTTGAATTTTGACGGTTTGCTGCAAAGATTTCATTAAACGGAATTTTGAAATGTTTCAGCTTGCCATTTCTCTCCTATTGCGCTCAACAGTTTCTCGAAAATCTGCTAACTGTTTAACTTCTCCTAGAGCCATTTATCGCTACTTGAATCTCCTGAGAACATCGTTTTACGCCCTTCAACTGACCATTTGTGACCCTTTACACATTCTTCTTAAGTGCGATGTTCCGCAGCGAAAGTAGCAACTGAATTCGATGAAGAGAACAGTGATGTTAGGTTCTGACAGAATATATCAGCAGGTGGAAAGCTGGAGGGATCGAGATAATGGAGGTACTTAATGAGACGCTTGCCTGAATATAACATTATCTTTATTAACTGTGTGCTGCACCCTGTGTCATGCACATTGTTTTAATTTGGGCATTATCGCCGTTGGCAAGAGAAGATGCTTTTCCTTCATTCACGTCTCAGGCAGGTGAGAGTTTACTCGAATATTCTTCTTACATCTTGGCATCTTTGGGTAAATTCGATTGATCACGAACGACCTTACAACCTTTCCGAGAATTTTGAAATTAGGAACTGCCCGTTTGCTTGGGTAGGTTTATTTCTTTCGAATACAAGACATTTTGAGACGGAGTATCGTCAAGTGATGAGTGGGTTGCCGCGAAGTGGTTTTTTCGCGTGACGATAAAATATTTAACGCGAATATCACAAGTGCGCAGGCATATTTTCATAATTACCACGAGGGTCTTATTAGCTTCAGTGAATGACCATTAACGACGTTATGCACTCAATTTCACCAAAATATCATATATTCTTTCACACTTCATCCAACTTTTGCAACAGTTAGTGCAACTTTTTTGAATTTTAAGAAAAACCCCGTTCTGATGGGAAGATCAGAGTCAGTCTCCCGGTCGAAAACATTCACAAAAAGTTAAAATTCATTCGAAGAGGAAGCTATCAAAGAAAAAATTCAAGCGGTGAAAATTTATTCTGATCTTCCACCGAAATTCGGTTGGCTGTTCGCCATGATCAATACGAAAATCCATATTGCATGTTCCAGAAATTTGAGCCAGTTGTCAATGCCAGCCGATCTTAGTTGTCTTTCTTAAAGAATAAACACTGTTTATCAACCTGTGCGGGCTGGCGAAAGAAGTCTTTTCTAAAGTCTCCATAATTTGCTTGCTGCTTGACAATATTTTCTCAGTTCTACTCGACAATTGTTTGCCTTCGATTGTCTCAGAAGCCCCAAGTGAGAGTTCCAAGTTGATACTCTGTTAGCATATACATTATCTTGTTACTTCAAACACACATAAATAGAAGACTTCATGAAATAGCGGGCGCAGAAATACTTATGTCATATTGCTGTAGATCTTCAAGAATGTTTTCATAGAGGCGTGGAATTTTTCTCAGCTCTAGTTGCGGCGGTTGTTCGTGACCGCAGATGAAGCGACGTCCTATCGCGATGTGTTTTCAAAGAATACGAAAAAGAAATTGAAAGGGAATTTTCTCCACAACTCGTGGTTCTGAAAGCACGACAATGATGTGCCTTCTCCATTATCACACAATGAATATGCCTGAACGTTGCGTTCCACAGCGTATATATAGAGGATGCAGAAAATGTGCTTAAGCCGAACCAGCAAATGAGTTATCATATTAGGTACTGGGCTTTTCGCCTCATCCGCTCTAAGTGAAGTGGCTAACCACGAACTTATCAACGAACCTTGATCGCAGATAGGGCGTTTGCATTTGCGCTTCGACGAGGGTTGAAGCTATTTAAACGATTATCGCTAGGATTCTGTACTTCGCTTTAATTATGTTACTGAACAGTACATACCTGCTGTTCTTTCTTTTTTGTTAACCTGGCGTAACGATGACAAAAATTTTCGCATTGGAGCTGTTGCGTGCTAACAAAACGATGCATGGCCATAGCAAATTTAGCACTGCTAGTATTCGAAAGTGAAATGGGAGGATAAGCGTTGACAGTGCCCTCAGCCCTTCAACTGGCGGGGTTTTTAAGCGCTTATCCACTCCCCCGATGGTTCAATGATTTCTGAAATGCGAGTCTGTCTGGCAACATGAAATGGATTCGACGGCTCGTTCAACTGAGCTTGCGCTGAACTGCTCAAAGATGCAATTGGTTTCCACAAATATCGCTTACTTAGTCTGAGAGACCCGCTTAAGTTTTAAAATCATTTTTGCAGCCCATGTGTATGAAAGTGCAGAGCAGCAAAGCGTTTGAATGCCTCACATTGTAGATCGATCCCCTGCTGACTAATAGGCGTAAATGAAATTAGTTGAGAAGGTCATTATTAACTTATAATTCACCACCAAAACAGACATCCAATGACTTATACGCAGCGTGGACAAGCTTAAAGTATTGCTGCTATACCATAGTCTCAATGCACCTGCTGTTTGCTCGGGGTCGTCCTTTCAAAGAGCAAATAGTGCAGTATCCTGGCTTCTTATAATCCATCGCGTTTTCAGAGCTATTGCACATATAACTTCCACACCTGGTAGGGCATTTTAATGTACTTCATGGGGACTTCCAAAAAAAAAAAACATTTGACGTCTTTTAGCTTATCTGCTTCTGAAAAGCTGTCGCTTCAATTTCAGAAATTCCTTGATGCACATTCAGTGACAGTGCTGCTTAAATCATCTAGTAGTTGTGCTACTGAACTGGTTCAACAGTGTTCCGCGATAATTGCATCCGGACGCTGGCAGGGTAACACTTGCATTACTCGATCGGTAATTTTTATAATTCAGTCTTCTCAGAAGGGACGCATTGATCTGAATTTGTCTTTTTGATGGAAAACAAGCAAAAACGCAAATGGATTTCCCGGTATCACCTTCGGTGAATTGTTGGATTTCGTTCTCGATGCACATTCATGACTTCTATCTATTCGTGCCTAGTGACTATTTGAAGGGTTCTTCGATAATGACGCACTTTAATTTCGCGTGTCTCATTGGCATTTCGAATTTTTACCATAGTGAAATATTAGTGGAAAAATTACTTCACTCTTCAGTTAGCCACCTGAAAATCGATATTTCGCTTTAACTGAATTTTAGCGTTCCAATTGCACTTCCACATGCGTCATATTCTTCATCGTACCGATTTCTTCCTTTATTTTGTATTGTCTTTTCCTTTCTTCTCCTCAACTTTGGGAAGAAAGATTTATTGCCAACATTACTATTGTCCTCACTGCAACTACCATTTTATTGTTGTGGTCGTTGGAATGTTACTATAACGGTGACAACGTTGATCATCAGCGACAATAGTTTTCCTAGTCATTCTACTATTCCTATTACACCTTCAACAACTAACACCGCTGAAAGCTTCACTTCTTAGCATTTACATTCAACATTTGCATTTGATCATAATGCAATCTGCTTTGTTTTATGTCACCGTGTAAATAGCGAGAAATAAAGCTTCAAAGATTCACTGAAATCGCATCAACGTACAACGAGTCTTGTCTCGGCCGCATGTAACCGTTAACTTACAGAGAACGTCTCCAGATGAAGCTGCTCTACGTTTCAACATTTATGGCAAAGTATTAGTGCAGCAGTTTGCTCGATCCAACAAACACAGCAAGAGAGAAAATAAATTACTGCACTTCGAATATGTGGGAGATCCTTAGCATTACGTTCCGCAACGAGACGTATTTAGCGTCGGCTAAATAGACTCGCGCACAGCTTCCATCGACATGGAGTTGGTTGATAATCTACAAATCGATCTCATTAATCTATTTGAAGCTATTTCCAACTTCTCAAGTTAAGGCAAACTCCATCGTTCAGCTTACGGGCATTTCCCGTCAGCAAATATGAAATAGAAGCAAACTGACACTTGGTGGACTCGTCAGTTGCATCTCTATAGATAAATGACGATGGTAAACTTGAAGAATCCGCTCAGTAAACGCAATTTAAATGCTATAATCCTAGATGACGTACTGCTTGATGAAATTATTTCTGTAATTTGCTTTACCTATCTTTATATAGCGTGTAATACTGCATTATATGTTCACAACTAATGTAATAGCAAATCAGCCGCATGAAACAACCACGGAATTGAAATTATCTACTTATCCGATATGCTAAGTGTTACCAGGAGATCGTGAGAAGAGAAAAATCTAAGTAAGCGTGGTATGAAGATACGTGCATAAGAAGGTGAAAAAGGCTGGACGTATTTGATCACTAATTTTGATTTTAATGATCTCAAGGACGCTTAGCACATTTTCTGTTGAATTCTGCAAAATCCCGAGGAGAAATTATCGTTTTCATGAGCTGGAATGTAGCATTCGGAAACTTAGAGTTGTTTTCCTCTCGGCGTGGTTCCAGATGTGGAACATCAATCATCGAGCAAAGAAAGCTGTTCAGAAACTCGTCCAAGTTTTTCTGTGGCGCTCTCTCAAAACATATTTAGAAACATTCAGCTCTAACCTAGTTGCTCCATTCCAATTGGTACATTTTCAACAAAAATTTCACCCACAAAGCCCTCAATGACGGACTCGATCGTCCACTCTCCCAACAATCAAAAGTACGCTTTCGTAATGAGGAGAAATCTTCTCTCCATTTTTCGTTATAGGAATTCGCAAACAATATTCTGTCCAAGAAAGTACGTCAATTTACACTCGTATCTAAGGTGGCACCAGATAACACTCTTTTGCAGAACTTAGGACTAAGGTAAAGCTGAAATTCGACGTGCAGAAGTACTTTTCAGTGAACATTCGAAAATGATAAAATATATTTTCGGAAATTTGCAGGTGGAGACCGGTGTATTCGTTACACTGGACGTTAACAAGTTCAAATGGAAAACGCCTACCATACAGCTAGCGACTTTGTATGCGATAATTGGTTGGATACGCAGAATTTTTGCCTCTGTTAGGTAATCCCATTAAAGGTGATTCCCAGCAGAGGCTATGATTGGGATCTTTTCCAGGAAGTTTTCAGCCTGACTGTAACCCATAACAAAACAACTAACTGGGAATGAAAGCGCCCAGAGCAACTCACTTGGTCAGAAGTTTTCTGTGGAAGCGGAAGATAGTCAGGTTAGACTTTATCTGCTGGAAGCGTCTTCAAGAATTTCAAAAGGATGGGCTTGGAAGTGTTTGGTTGGGTTGCAAATTGTACGGGACTGGGCTCCGTTGAGAGAAAACTGAAGACTAAAGAACACGTGGTAAACAGATGAAGAGAAGATACAACGAATACCAGAACATTAGGAAACTATCCGTATTGGTGAGGAGCCAAAGAGTGCTTTCACCTTTCTAGCTCTATCTTTCTTTCCCCGTCTTTCTCTTCAAACTAGCAACGGTAGCAAAATGCTTTGACCAAAACATGCTATTTCATATCTCACCGATAGTAGAGTTATTGTCAAGTAAAGCGGTAGGAGGTCTGCATCTAAGCAAAGTTTCAACAGTTTAATCGCCATCTGATAGTTCTATTTTTGACTAGTGCCAGGTTTTGATGCAACTCTAGTAATTTATTCCACAGATTCTTTTTAAGAGATTATCTAGGAAAACAAAGAAAGACTGTAAGTCCTGAGGCAGGAGATATAGCGTAATATGCAGCACAGCCTAGCTTCGACGACGATATCTGGACTTTTCAATCTTCTGTACTTCTCGCTTCTATTTCTCCTTTCTAATTGGAAGGTATAACATACTGAATGTGGTTAAAAGCTGAACGGGGATCTTTCACAACCAGTGGTGAAAAATGGCGTTGGTACACACCGGAAGCATTTCCGCACATTGGGAACATATTAGAACATCTGTATCCCCATTTATGAGTTCTCTATTTGGTGTCTACTAGTAATGGGAAATTGTGAGACCGTCAAACAATTATATCTGAAGCTGGCCCAACTTCATTTCGAGTTAATCATGGTGCAACATTATCTCTCTGTGAAGCTGATTAGGGCAAGTATTACTGGCCTTGTGGAACGAACATAAGTACTTCTATTACTTGGCCGCACCCCTCAAGTCATTCCCGCGCTTTTTTCGTGTGATGCATTTGTGGTATTCTGGAGGAGCAGTTATGTTTCTACTACCCTTTATGCATCTATTTGTCAGTTAGTAGCCCTCACCGGACCGAATGGCCCTTCGCGGCTCGACTGGAAATCGGTTAGATGCAGCATACGGCCTATATCCTCTGGCAATTATATTAGAAACCATATCTTCGTCCTGAAAGAAAAAAAATCCATGTCAAGTTGAAAAGGGGTAAAGAAGAAAAAAACGCACGCATGCATTCAACTTTCTTCAATTGAATTTTAAAAAATATTTCATATTTTCACATATCTTGAGTGACACCAGGGAAAGTAATATGAAATTCTGATAGCTGTTAGAGAGCTCTACTACTGGCGCCTCCATATTTGAAGAGATCCAGGAGATTTAGGAAACTATGGAGGAAATACTGCGCTAAGCAAAGCAGTTCTGGTCACTACTTAATTAGCGGCTGCATGCCCATTGCAACGTACTGCATTGTTAGTAGATTCGGTTTACATAAATTAACCGATCTTTTTACGGGAAATTTGACAGAATCTTTTGGCCATCTTTCATTAGCTGGACCGATTATTTGGAAAATATATAGGATGTCTTATTCCTAAAAAAGTTCTACAAAAGTGTGGAATGAACTTACGTAGTATGTTCGACTGTGTGTGATGCTGCTCAGTAGCGAGAGCAAGAAGCATATGAAAAATATACTCATCTTCTGCATCTTAACGTTTGAAAGGTTACCTGAAAATATGTACCTTTCAATCGTCGTTATCAGTTTTTTATAAGAACGTAGCGTAGGCAATCGTCCTACAGCTATACTTAATTGTATATATAATTCAGCGAAAAACGAGCCGAAGCATCACAAACGAGCGAGAATGAGTTAGTGATAATGGAAACAGCTGAGTCAACAGCTTGAAAAAAATTTTCTACTAAGAACGAATCCACTTCGCATTTCACATTTCTGGGCAGGATCTTTGCCTGACTGCCTAGCAGGGGGCATGCGTCGCTCATTATAGGATTCTGCATTACGATTCATTGCTTGCTTTTCAAATTCTAATTGCTCTATTACACTGCAAACTATATGCAAACAGGTATACTACTGCGTACATTTCCTCTGCACTACACACGAGCAACCAGGTAAAAGACGTGATTATCAATTTTGGGTGTCTCATTTTCATTTCGATTGCGGAGAACAACTTATTCGACTTTAAGAAAGTCGGCGCTCTATTAGAAATGTATTACTATGATTAAACGTTCAAAAACGTGTTAAATTGTACCTTTTGATAGTTGTCGATGCGATCATTTCTAGTCAATGTTGTTCTTCCATGTGAGACATCTGCGTGTGAAGTGCAATCAAAATTTTAACCGTGGTTTCTAATATGAGTGTACGAAAGAGGTTAAACCGAACGGGTGAGTGAGTTTTCTGCTATCATTTAAGAGAAGCCAAAGTGTCATACGTGTCACTACGATGGGAAGGAAAATGGGCAGCGGGAGGCGATCATCGTCCAAGCAGAATCCAAAATATTTGTGCATTATTTATTTATTTATTTCAGAAACGTTGCCCGAAAAACACTAATGGCAAGTGGGTTATGATAGGAAATATGCATCATTTTGAAATTAGCATCTTCGACGATTACTAGCTGAGTTCGTGGATGCATTATGTCATATGGAATCCAAGCGTATCCGAAAACTATAAACGAGTAGTCCAAAGACTTGCGTCATTGCGACTGCCACAAATCGCCTTCTTTTATGCGCGAATAAGATAGGGTTAGTTGGTGGGTTTGGACAAGTCCTCATGCAAATGTATAAGCAACAACTGAATGCGATCGTCATTTTACCATTAAACATTCGAAGGGAAGTGCGTCCTTTTAACTGTACAAAACACTGAACAACGCTTTCTGCAAGAAGATGCCTCAGCTTAAGTGTATATGTAATACTCAACTTCATATGAACTTCGAAATAAAATCGAAAAGAAGAAAGTAAATGTCAAATGCGATAGTGAAATTTTAGCTGAATTCTAAAGGAGACGGCTCATTTCTTTAATGTGAGTTATCATCTACATGAATGAAAAATTATATGCGTTAAGAAAAATTTAGTTCCTACTGAGCGATTGACGTGCTAATGAGAGTATCATTCACCTCCACTTTTTAGAACTAAGCAGCATAATTTTACCATTCTTTCTTACAGCTGATGCGACTCTTTATGACGAGAAGCACAAGTCATCCTTTGAGTTACTCATTAATTTCATCCGATTTGTGAATACGTTTGTGAATACTTCATACAGCTCAAAATTGAAACTTTCCAACGGCAGGGAGACGAAACCATAACAAAAATGTGTTCTCAAACACTTCCTAATCAATTCATTTTTCAATTTCAATAAAGCCTTCAGTTTGGATTTAATGAGGGGTAATAATGTCATTCCTCCACCTTTACTCTCCATTTGCGTTTATTAAAAAATACGTCCAAAGAGTACTGTGCTGATGCTAGAAACCGGTGGGCCAGCACTTGACAGTTATTGTCGGTTACTGCAAAAGCTTTTCTAAACAAAGCTGTTGTGTTCTAATTGTACCGTCAAGCTGTAAGCAAATCTAATAATTTTTGTCTTACGAGTTCTCGTTTTCTGCTCAAAATCCATTTTTCGGCGGAAAAGTCTGCTGATGGTAGAGGTGGAAAATTTTTTCGAATAATTTCTAATGCCAAGGGCTGCACTGATGCAAAAGTACGCAATCCAATGTCTTAATTACAACTTCAAAACTCGAAGAAGAACATCAAGTAGCGTTGTGCTCATTGCGGAATTTCCCACAAATAGCTGTTCTTAACTTTGTTATTTAAGAACCATTACTCGCGTTATTTGTTGACCCTACGACCTGTAATATAATCAATCATATGAATTGGAAGTTCCGAAAAGAGTTAAGAGTTTAACTTCGTAAATTATTTTTGAATTTAGTTCCACTTACTTGATAGTTCACCTACGACATAGAATGCAAGCACTGATATCATTGAAACAGTCGTGTAGTTCAGCTAAAATAAGGAAATAATCACTACAAACCTCGGAAACTTGCATTATTATTTTTTTTGCAGGCATCACATCATTAAAAGCTGTTTTCGTAAACGGGTATTTTAAAGAAGGGAAAACAATGCTCATAGAATTATTCTCTCACTTGATAAAATGAAGAATCATCACAAATGCTGTGCACTAAACATAACTGGCCTTCGTTCATTCGTGCTTCCCTCAATGTGCAATTTCTTACTGAACGAGGCAATTCATGAGGATAAAAATTACGCAAGGTGCAGCCAATTCCGTTGAATTCCATTAAAGTTCACGGAGGATTCACGCCGCAAACGTTACTAATGCCCAACCGATTTGAAAGAATCTGTTGCTAACTGAAAATTGCTATATGTTATCAGTTTACTCGTTTTGATCATCTTAAGTGACACGCCTACCAATATACGATCTATTTGTTACTGCCATACTACTGTGATTTCGATCGTTTCATAATTTCACCACACGGCAGGGAGAAAATCGCTCAAAATTGTGACCACAAGTTCGCGTACCTGAAAATCACTCACTCGCTATTGAAGTTTGATCATAGGAAGTCAAATTTTGTCCTCTCACTTTGGAGGAGAACTGATCACTCGCTTCTGTCACAGTAGCTTACAAAAATTCTCTATGACAGTCGTAGGCAAAGAGATGGAAGCAGGAAATTATTGTTATTCCTGGAGTCTGAAGTAGCGCTCACATTATCGATCACCCGCACTATGTCACGTTTATCGAGATGGTTAATTATTCTTAATGAAGCTATTTTGGGCTAGCGCTCAGGCACAGCGCGATTTTCAGGATTTCGCGTAGTGACAAAACACAAAAATTGTTCGAAAGTTTCCTTGCAGCATATAAAAATAAAGGAACCACCTTCAAGTTTGACAGCTGTAAAATGAAAGCGAAACGTGCTCAACACCCTCGTCATTTTAATGCTAATAATTGCTTCAAAGGTTTCTTCCGGTCACATTAAAAACCCGCAAAATCCACTTCATTTCATAAAGCGAGCGTTGAATTTATTCGCGAAGGACTAATATCTTTGACATGCTGAACAATAAAGGCTGTTTTACTAATATTGTCTGCTACCAAAATGATGATTATAGTTTCATCTCGGTATGGATCTGGTTTTCTTTTTTGCTTTGCACCCTTATTGCCATTTCGGATTATTGAACCACCCCGCAAGGAGATTGTTAAGAAGCTCGTTTATTATTTTAACTTTTTTTGCCACAAATTACTATCCTTCAATTTCTTTCATATTGAACGAGCTTCAGTTACGGTCCTTAATTCCAGCTGCAGGTTTACGCATTGATATGTTTAATGCTTATTGCACATTCAGATGCATTGCGAAATCATATAGAGTTCCGTATATTGTATATGTACCCAACAAAAACTATGTCGATCCCATGTGACTTGGTCTCGCCTGTTGTATCTCCTGATTCCAAGCTCAGCTAACGTCATCCTTTGCTTCCCGTACTTGATTTGTTGTGAATAAATGGTTATGTGGTCGAGTCCGGTTGCCCATGCCTCGTCATCCATTTGCTCAGTGCCACTTACCTAAGTGGTGTTTATGTTGATTTGTAGCCTATGTACAATGCTTGTGGTGTTCGTGAATTATGTCATTCCTATTAATATCCATGAAACAATAATGAAAGCCATATGAGGTTTTGCTTGAAATGTACTGGATATTCGTACAAGTGGTCATGCATATCGCAGCTTTGTGCACGTGCACGAAACCATCCATGTCTGTCACTTGTGTTCACAGCGAGGTAGCGCAGAGGATTTCAATGTGAACGTGCTTTTGCAGATCACATTGCTCCCTCCTGCGTAGAAAGCTGAATCTCTCAGGAGAAATCACATCTCGAATTTCGCATCCCAGAAGTATATTTAACTATACATTAATTGGGGTCCGATGCGAAAAGACTAAATTGGTGTTTCGACCTTTATGTTAATCTATATATTCTTAACTGAAAACTTCTTCCTTTAATGCGACATCACACCTTTCATTTTTCTAAATTACCACGTGGACTGCTTCACTTATTTTGATTCAATCGTGGAAAAAAATCATCTTCAACCTTATTTCGAATGACTGCCCACGGACGGTGGGAAAATCGACACTCGCAAGTTTTGAGTGGTACTTAGCGCAGAGTTGTTCATCTAGAATTTGGACGGAAATATTCCAAGTCTTAAGGCAGCAAAAAATGCTAGCAGGAATCGAATATTTTCATCAGTCAAAAGTGGCGAAACGATAGAGAATTCCACTCTGAAAACACCACAAGGTAATACTGCACAATCATATTTCTTCG
The DNA here is from genome assembly GCA_037576465.1 of Parascaris univalens. Classification (NCBI taxonomy): domain Eukaryota; kingdom Metazoa; phylum Nematoda; class Chromadorea; order Rhabditida; family Ascarididae; genus Parascaris; species Parascaris univalens. The sequence goes on along the minus strand of CM075173.1, from coordinate 57,493,222 downwards.
CAACATTTTAATATTGATGTTGATATAGATGATGCGTGGAGGAATTTGCTGACGCGAGGAGTGATGCGCTCCCTCCTAAAGGTTTCTTCCACAGGAGAAAGAAAGCCTCGGGAACGAAATTGATGTTTTGAGTGCTAAACATAAGGCTATGTTTTATGTGTCAGAAACGTTCTTTATCGCATGCAGTAATGTGACATTCTTCTAATGAAGCATTAGCATGTAAAATTTGGTGCAGAGAAGATAAATGTGGGGAGAGTGGGTTAGCTGATTCGATATTCAAATTCGGCGATAGTGGAAGTGCACTTGTGCTGTTTATATGACGAACGACTGAACTCGACCGCTAATAGCGATGAACAGGATAGACTTTTCTAGCTAGAGTTATTTCTATTGTTGCTCAGTATTTACACGAGCTTGTCCTGAGCTGTCTTCCACTTCCTTCGCCAACGCAAAATCGTAGTAATATGAACCGTGAACAGCAGACGATGGAAGAGAGAGATGGAGTAGAACTCACTTGCGGAAAGACAAGAGGTTGTTTGAAGAGAAATATATGTATGACATTTTAGTACTAACTGCAATAACTGCCAAAGTAAGGGCATGCCTAAGTGCGACGTAAGAAGCCTTCTCCAGGAAGGCAACATGGCATAATAAAGCCGTCAGGGATGTGAGTTCTCACACAATTCGTTTCTGTCTGTTTATTTTTCACTCGTTTTGAAACGTTTCAGAAATGAGTCGAATAGCACTGGTGAAAGTGACGTTCGGATTGCCTGAGCAAGTTCGATGTACAAATTTAAATATGAATCGCTGACCAAAACTTTAGGGAATAATATTGCATGAATGGAAAGAATGGAAATTATAAGCTATTCTATTAATGGTGAGAGTGAAGCTGTCGGTCGTATTCCACAGGTCGAGCAACGAAAGGTGGCCTTCCTAAGTGTTCCGCAAAAACTAATTTGGAAGGCAGTTTTTACATTGCTTTTGGAGGAATATATCCAAGTTGCATTGGTCCACACACCCCTTAATACTGTTTTTCTACATCGAACTATGAAAGTGGAATACATTTAAAAAGTTCTGTTAGAGGGGATAGAAAACTTCGGAAAACTAGGGCAGTTTGTTCATCGTTACAAATTCCAAGGCAAGGTTCGAGCAGTACAGGCTGCCTTCAAGAATAACCGATGACAGTTGGCCAACAAAGCAATGGCTTGAGGTACCTTTTTATTCTCGATTTGCTCAGGAAGTAGCAAACGACTTACTCTAACCAAAAAATTGAAAGGTCCTCATTTTTAATTGTACTCCACGGCAGGCGTGAGAATTAGTGTTTAAATAAAACAGTTATTTTGTGTGAGCACCAGGCAACGATACATTGTTTCAGTAGTTTTTATCTAGCACACATGCCTCCATTCGGATGCAGATATCCACAAAAACACACATGCAGAAGAAGGGACCAGACCCAGCAGTCGCGGTATCTGATAGCCATTGGCAGCATCAGCAATGCGATGATCACAAAGCAGAAATCGCTTTGCAAATATTACCACTGCGCACTATCAGTTCAAAAAGCAACTGCTGCTGATTAAATTAATAATTTAATGGTCAGTATTTCAAGATGATACGTTAACGGTTGCGGTCGTAAGAGGTAGGACATTTGAAAGAATGCAAACAAATAATTCAGCTGTTAGCCACGGCAAAACGACATCCGTGCTCTATGGATGCGAACATCCAAGCGTATGAGATAGGAAGAGAAATGTGAGCGGGTAGGTCAAGACGTCAGTAATAGATGAATATTATTTGATTGCCGTTTAAGCGATCTCCAGTCTTAAATAAACGCTTAAAAAGCAATAACTTCTCTATATCCAACACTTTTGTTTGAAAGAAGCATTACCACAATCGCAAAGCTTTCGCTGATAGGTGACAAAGCAGTCCATAATATTCTGAAAGAACTTCTTGTCTTTATTCTCCAGGACGTGCGCATGAGTAGCTGCGACGTAGCGTTGGCCATTAGGTCATGCACGAACCTACCTAGGTTGCGAAAATGTAGAGACGTGTAAGGAAAGATCAGAGGAATTTAGAAGATGCAGAAGAATTTCAAGATTTCGCACAATGTGTGTGTGCATTTATTGTAAATATGCGTGAATGCCACTTTGCTTGACGGTTCCGATTTGTGAAGATTAGCAAGCATGAAAGGGCAATTTTGAAAAAGATCTTACGAAGAAGTTACCTAATTGGCCGACTTTCACTTCTACATGCGATTTAAATGTTTGTTTGCATTTTGGAATAGATGAGACCATGTTTTTCATTAGTCGGATAGGAAGTCTAACATCCCAAGCGAACAGTCTGATAGTCTGGAATTTGAATGCACTATTGTCAAAATTTTTTTTACTTGTTAGTCATCCACTCGACTCGTTTACAAAACGGATTTGAAAATTGCGCTTTATCAGTAACCTGCGGGCAGATTTCTTTAGTTCCTGTGGACTTGCATTATTTTCACATATCTTAGAAAACGGCTCCCATCGATGAAATTACAGTTTCTTTAACAGGAGAAAGGGAGAGAAGATAACAGCACACGATGGTGGAAGGTATCCAAAGCGTGAGCGACACGATTGGAGAATGATATCTGAGGTTGGAGAAATACGTCAACTCAAGAGTCAGAATGTTCTAAAAATTTGTTGAGGTGTCATTCTTATCCAATAAAAAAATAACTCGTACTGTGTGATCTACGTTCTTTCTGAAAGAACTTAAAAGTCAACTCAACACAATTAACAAAACATTTTGCGGGTGAGTGAAAACGCTGTTGTGAAAATGCTGTTCAATTAAGAAGATACCACGATAATGTTATCGCGCCAACAAGCTAGGAGACTTCATTGAGGAATAGGGATGAGATATAAAATACAAGCAAGAGTATTTACAAGGAGAATAAGTTATTTTTAGCAGAACCGTGTCAGTTGCAATTATCACAATTGTTTCCATGTTTTTCCCTAGGTTGCTGCGTAAACATCGTCTCTTCATGAAGGAGCATAATTGTCGCTGCGGCTTCATTCATTTCAAAAATATGGAAACAATACTTACGCGTTGATAAAAAGTAACTAAGTGCTGGGATATTTGCTGAGAGTAAATTACAAAGCAAGTTAAGCCTGTAAACACTTCTTCTCTAGATACTTCACTGTCTTAATGAAAGTTTACTGAAGCAGGTGCTAAATTTCTTTCTTTTTTGAAAGCACACAACAACGATGGGATGTAAATCGAACAAAATAAACGTTTAATTTATAGCCCATTGGCTAGGACAGTCAGTAATAGTTACAATGAGGCAAGCTTCCTTGTGAATACACCACACAGCACTTCGGCGTTCTCGGCCACATTAACTATGTTCTTGGATTCCCAATGAGAAAAGAACATTCAATCGCAAAATATTTCGTATGTTTAGGTGAATGACACAAAGGCCAACTCGGTTATCTTTGTTCATCTGACTTCCTCTTGACGGGGCCATCAGTGTCTCCATTCCCTGCTTCAAGTGAACTTTCAATGTGGACGCCCACGAAACAAACCTATGCTCTCAAATTTATACTGGATTATTTTATCGGAGTGACGTCACAAACAAGGCCAGTATTGCACAATCTTCAACACTAAATCATTTGATGAAACTATTTCAATTTCACCACATCACTAACATCACTCAGTGGTATTAATGTGCTGTTGAATCAACTATGGTTATTCACTAAATTCACGAAGTAATACTGCTATGAATATCGACCATCGATTGCATAGTTAGCCGTTTACTGAGTGCTGTGAATGAGCACTGCGGCCGGTCTACACCATTATGTAAATGGAACGCAGACTCTGCGGTGTCCAACGAACTCTGTCCCATGTCGGTGCCCTTCGGTGGGAAAACGAGAACGATTTGAGTGACATCGACCGAATTGTGATGGGGTATGTTCGTGATTCACACATCACAACGACATCATTGGCGTTCCGCTGTGGATTCCATGGAATGCTCGTCTAGCTCTCAAGCATTGCATTTGAAAAAAAAAAGAATTAGTAATGATAATGCAATTCTTAGAGGGCGTACTTTTCATAGAGCGAAGCAAAATTTCAAAAATTAAAGCTTCACATATGATTTTTATTGCTGTGTGTAGTCGCTGACGAATGGAAGTGATAGGAAATACGCAAAGCTCTAAAAATTGAAGTCTAGCTGCCATCCTCACGCCCTAAAACTCAGTTAACAGTCAAGTAGTTTTCCATTAGTTTCCACGATGTCGCCCAAAATCTTTCACACATATGAATGGCAATTTATGCTATATTTGCTTCAACATTCTAGACACTCCAGACCTTCTGTAAATGTCAGTTGACATTACAGTTACCTGAACAATGCTCAACAGTGTCTCTGCTTGGGCTCGCATCGCAAACGTGCCTTTTCAGTGCTGGACAGCTAGTGACTACATTTTGTCTTCACCTCACGTTTAAGAACTTTTCATCGAGCTGTTGATCAATAATCTTGTTCTCTTAGTTGCAGAAAACATTTGACGGTCGTATTCTCTTCTGCATAAAGGAATCCGCAGTTGCAGCTAGCTAAGACGTTGCAGAGTAGGGAAGGATGACTTACAAATCTGCTATCCGAAAAACAAAAGCTGGCTGGTAGTGCCATCCTTCAAGCAAAGGCATTCAATCAGCCGATTCGTTATAAATTCATCAAAATTACTGATTTGGCTGACGCAAGCAACGCGTCTTTACAGTTTCAAGCGTAGGCAGCTAGACACGTGATAAAACATTGTAATCAGTGAACAGCCGATTATTAACACTAAGAGCATTTGAAGAGACTGCATCGACGAAAAAGAAAATGCATGGCGGAAATCCTCGAAGAACCGACCGGAAGTGACGGTCTTACAAAAACTTTTGCAGAAAAGTTTGTCTCGAAAAATAAACCACCTTTTCTTATAAGAACAAAATAACCGATTAATATTACAGGAAAATTTAACAAACTGGATAGTGAGTGTTGCAACAGCTTCAATGTGAGGTCTTTGGACTCTTTAGCAGCTTACTCATCATGACAGCTACATCCGCTACACCTCATCGTTGCTTATTAGACACATTTACAGAAGAGCATGTGAGAAAAATTACATGACAGTTTAGAAGGCATCGCAGTGCAAGGGCCTAAAAGCTACAAAGCAACTTGGTATCAACGGAGAGCACGCAGTCAAAATTGCAAAGCAAAATGTTTGGTTGGCGAAAAATAGCACCACTCATCGCCCATTTTTTACGCGAGAAGCAGAACAGCACTTTCAGTGCCACCTTTTGTTTACAGCACAGTTTTTTGGGAGGTGCACATGGAACATGAACCAAGTTTTGTCAGGAATTGTTGGCTTCTGAGATTACCATATATTAACGGTTAGTTTGTAACCATTGCTCGGGAAATAAATGTGTCTTTTATTCATATGAGCCTGTGAGTTACCACTAAAATCTGATCATTATAGTCTTCGAGTAGAAAGAACTTCATTTACGCTAGGCATTTACACTATGAGCTCATTAGTTGCTGATTTATGCGGCGGTGTCATTTGCTATGTTTTTGAATCCGAACAGCAGTACCGAAATATTCATTTAAATTATGAGCTTTCTTTTAATATACTCGAGCACCACAAAGTAACTGAGCAGAAAACTAGAAAATGCATATCTGTACTAATGTACAACGTTTTACTTAATGACATCTCGCAAAAGCACAAAATCTGATTTCTTCAATATCGTTCAGTTCGAATAACAAAAGTGTGGGATATATACTCGACGGGAATGTGCGAAAGCGGAAAATCTTGCATTGTTAGATGTTCGATAACTAATCTCGTTCATCCAGAAATATATAACATTTATATTGCCCTAATAAAACTTTACATTTGGGCTATTTAAGACTGTTGCATTACGGAGACAAGGTTGAAAACCTAAAATTAATAGAACTAAATAGGATGAACGAATGAAGAATGCGATCGAAATCACTGCCTTACTACAGAAACTGGATGAAAACCGACCATTGGCACTAAAACATAACAGGAACCGGATATCTTCTCTCCTTTCCCTTTTCCGAGGAGGAAAATCCGCTTCACACAACTTTTTTTACTACGGTCCTGAAAATGAGGTGATCTGCTGTCATGGTGCCCTAAAGTTAATACCAAAAGCTTGCATTAGTCTTGCATGACAAATTAACACATTGTTAGAGTCCTGTTTCCGTCTGTCCCTTGTTCCTCGTATTTCAGCTCAACACACACAACACCAAACGCAATTAAGCGCGCTACGTGGGCGACCAAGCAGCCTGCAGGACGTGATCTCGGGGTTCAGACCAACGTTCACCCGTCCAGCTGTGTCACAATATTGAAGCTAATCCTTTAATTAATGCGATCGGATTCAGGTTTATCTGCCAATTTTTTCATTGCCATTCTTATGCACCGTACGAAATTGAATAAAATCAGGAGGGAGGAACTGAAATGAAGCTCGGCTGCTGAACTAAAGTATGAACAATGATCCTTTCATAGAGCTGGAAAACAATCATGTTATTGGAGCGGCCCCAAAACTGTTGCACGTGAAGAGCGATTGGTGTTAAGCTCTGATTTTTAAACTCGAAAAAGTTCTGCACACAACAACATTGTTAGTTCTAATGGAGCATGGGTTGCTGGTGAGGCAAAATGAAAACTAGCCTCCAGGAAAATCGCTTCACGTGCCACTCATTGACAGCACTCATGCACCTTATATAAGTATATATATAGTCTGCACCGTTTCAGTTGATATTTGATCCAAACAATTCACTCTTTATTCTAATAGTTAATGAAAGTCAACTCACGGTTGTATGGTAGCTGATAATTTAGCAATATCAGCTTATAGCCAACGCTTTTAAAATGTTTTCTAGGATGCTGCGCAACACTTGTTTTCCAGGGAAATCGCTCTTCAGCGGTTAAGCATCGAGGGCTACATATTTTTCAGCATTAGTGTAGTGTTGTTGCGTACTTTTGCTAGCTTTCCTCTAAAAGCTGAATACCCTTTGCTCCCTTTCCGGCACAGTTCCCTTCTAACTTTCTTCAATATTATCACAAACGTAGTTCTTTGCGCATATGAGTTGATAAACGAACATCAGAAGAATATAAATGCAATAATTGAAGCGTCTTAGACTCTTGTGAGATTCTCAACGGTCTGCCCACGTGTAGCGAACATTAACAGGAATGCTGCTACGTACACAGTTTCGGTACTGCAGTCGATTCTCATCGCCCTATTCAACCAAAAAGCTTCCAGACGCTTGGAGTCCACTAGTAATGAGCAAAAAGAACCTCACTTATCTTTTCCCGCCTTCGAATGCAAAAAAAACTAGGCTTTCAAAGGGAAAATTCGTCACAGTTTCAAAACCTGAGGTCAGCGAGGAAAACGCTCTTGGAAGCAGACATTTTGCAACAGGTATTATTTAAGTATTTGATTTGCGTGATTTCAAGATCCTCGAAAGATACTTGAAAATCCGGGGCTACATACTCAAATAGCCTATTTCGAACAGAACGTACCGTGAATGTTAGAAATTATAAAGGAGGAGAGTAAGAAATTCTCGGAAACAGCACAAAGAATATGAGGCTCTGAAATGGAAGTAGAGCAGGATAGTTTTAAGCGTAAAAATTAAGGCAGTGACTTCTAACTTCTCCAAGGTTATCTCGAGAGCTGATTCTTATTTGTTTCATGTTGACAGTAGGTGCATCGACATGCATCTGGAACGTGTGAAATGATGGAAAAAATAGTCAAACACATCAAAATGTCCAGAGTGCGAAAAAAAAACATTCAGAGGCAGTGGAACCTTATTGGACACATATTGAACTACCGATGTACGGCCCATTCCTGACATTAAAAACGCTCAAGCGAGGGTCTTTCAAGCTATTCTGAAGCGAAAAGGAGGCAGTAACGTCTTTCCACATATCACTTCGCTTGCAACACTTATGCCTGATTTTAGCGGATATGACAACGGATTTTTGTCATATTTGGAACTGGAAAAACTCATGAGGGCGGCAGCAAGGAATTTTTTTGTTTTCTCCTGGCGCCAATTCAACACATGAAGCCATTTTCAGAAAAAATTCGATAAATATACTTCACCGAAATTCTTCGAAGAATTGAAGGAGCAATAAATAACCATTTTAGACGTTCAAGTGTAGACGCTGGAGGGCTAAAACAATGCGAAGGGAATTTCCATTTAAATATTCGAAGTTCGTGTTAAACATACGCTCCGGATCAAAAAGATATAGTAAAATTTGAACTGTAGCGATTTGTGGGCAGAACTCCATCTTCAGCTATTAAAGATGCACAAATTCTTGTAGGAGTGATGATTCTCATTTCTCATGGTTAATGCAGCTGTCGGCTTTGTTTCAGGAAAAGAACTGTTCTTGTGTTCCAGTCTATCTCACAGTCATGCTTTTCTCAGCCACTTGGAAAGTTGAAGAAAACATCGAAAGCAACTTAAGTTTTCTCGAGTGGGTATCCACAAATTTTTTCAATTAAAGCGCAGCGAGCAAGGTCACTGGATCACTGTAACGAGAAGCACAGAAGCATATATATATATATATATATATATATATATATATATATATATATATATATATATATATCTTGAACTAATACTATTAGAATTATTTACGGCAGTGACGATTACGACGTTAAACTCGTATGTAGGCGAAATGCTTTCCCACGTGCAGCACAAATATGACATTGGCATACCTATACTTATCAGATCATGTAATGCTAAAGAGTATGACAACTTTATAGCATGTGCTACCGAGAACCACATAATCATAGGCTCCTGCAAAATGTTGGAAACTGTTTCCTTTTCACATGCCCATTGTCTTATCGTAACCCTTCTCCCCTTTTCCTGCTTGTTCCCAATACTATAATTCTCCCTCGGATAACCGTCCAATCGGAGGCAATCATTTATATAGAATTTCAGTGGCTTTATTCTTCGAACCATGGAGCAGGTGAAGGTGAAAACAACGTGAACAACTTTAACAGAGTTGAACTAAAAAGTTACTGTCACATTGTGATTGAGTTGCATTTCAGCTTATTTAAGTTCATGTAAGCTCTTCTGCAGTTTCATCCTAAACTTATAGAACTCAGGACAACAGAACCAATATATAAATACAAGTCGCCTTGAATCACTGGTTTGCCTAATTATTCGCTTTGGTTATAATTCAGATGAAGTCATTGGCAATCGTAGCGTCAGTGAAGAAATTAAATGGCGCAAGGTGTGCATAAAATCACGTCGTTCAAGAAAGTATCTTCGCATCCGATAAAATGCCGCCATTTGAACTCACATTGAACGGAACTGTTGAATGCGGACAATATGCATTCGAATAAGCATTACGTAATTCATTAAAAGTCATTCCAGTAAGTATACGTCGCAAAACCAATTACTGCAATTAATCCCATAATTGAAGCAGTGATATAGGCATGAGGTAATTAATCCCAATATAGGCATTACGCGATAGCGCAATATGATTTAGTTGGTTGGCTACTGATGCGAGCAGTCATTATGCTGTAGCCGAAGATCGCTGTAATATATAATTTCACTTACTGGAAAACTTAAACGCTAGATCGCAACGAGTGATATTTTCAGCAAGTCGATTTATTTCCGCTATTCGATTAGTAAATCTCACTACCTCAAATTAGATCCGCAACCGAGCATAACGACGAAACTAAATGTACACATCAGCACTACCTTCATGTTTCCCTAACGAATGGAATTTTGCCGGTCTTATCAACGCAATATTTTGTCTGTTATCTTGTAAAAATTATTGCATTTTTGCCTGTTTTATTTGAAATTTGAATTGTTCATAGGATTTGACGATCAAGCACTTCCTGCTACAGACCTGAAGCAACCCAACGACGTGCTCCTTCATCAGCTGGACATTAATTAGTGTGACTGTCTATTTCCCAAGAAAATGCAACAATGAGTGTTTTCTTCTTGCTTCTTTGCATTTGGGCAGCTAACTTGATCGTGGAAATAGAAAAGCCAAAAAGAAACAGAGTGGGCACTCTGTTCCTTTTTCACTTACGCAGAGAAATGGGTATTGCTGCTTTAAGATTTCAACATTTCAAATAACATATGAGGTGCATAGCAGCAGCGAGTTTCGTTTGTAGTACCGAAGGTCTTCTTAAGATTAAAGGTCAGTGCCAATTAATGTCCGCGATGTGGTCTACGGTCATTGTCTCCTTTTGTGTCTCAAATGCTTAGGCATGAACTCTGCAGCGATGAAATATTCATGAATGTTCATACGACAAATTTCTTTTTTCCTTCATCTTTCGAAGGCTTTTGCATGCTTCTTGGTATTAACTTGTCAAGTGATCAGTTATGTGTTCGGAAGATCTCAGAGGTGTGTCCCTTTTTGCTTAGAACTGTTTTTAGCTTGAGATCATTGGACAAGCGTTATTGATCGTCAAGAAGAAAACATAGCTCAGTAGCACTATGATGCGGCTCCGTATCGCAAAAACAAGACCTGAACACATTTTTCAATCGTTCGCAAGAGCACCTTTCTCAACCGAACTAGATTTCGGCTCAGAAAATTCCATTTCTAATTTTCCCTATAGACAATCGTGCAACAGGCCTAAGTCAAGCGTTTTGCTTCATCTATTCACTTCACTTACTCCCTCGTATTTGATCTGATCATATCCTCTGACATGTGATAAAGTTTACCTCGATGCAGAAATGTCGCTCAGTGTAAGCTTCCTATGTGTAAAGGAACTGAGGCATGGGAACAAAAAAGCTACGAGCGTAATTCAGTAATACTTTGTTTATTCTTCCTGCTGATGGCACGCCTTTCTGCTTAATTCTACTATTATATGTTAGAGGTTATGCGATGAGCAGGTTAATCATTTATTATCGCAAACGCTTGTATGTGCGCTTAGAACAACTTTTCCCACAGATACTTAGTGGAGGAAATATGAAGCATCCTCCACAGTATGATGTTGTATAGCACATAAACACGCCCTAACTAGATAGGAGATTTAGCACGATCTTACTGCAGACGAAAGCAGATGCAGTTATAAACAAATCCAGCCTTAAACAAGGAAATGTGTGTGAAGTATATATGTAGGTTAACCGCGCCAAAAGGGTGCTCCAATGTGGGTTGAGAAGTCGTGAGATAACAAGCATTGTTGGTGTTTCTAGCAGATCTGGTCTCTTCGAAACCATTCTCTCCGCAAACGTAAATGATGAGGAAGCAGCTGCGCCGAACATTGCCTCAATTCATTAGTTATACAGAACAACAACACAATAGGCGATCGTCTTGAGCTGGAATGGAACAGCGAGAATTATAAGGAGACATTCGATGACAGAAGAATGCCCTGCATGTCGACTGAGTCAGGAAGTGGACGCATTTTGCAGATTCCAGGGAAGTTTTCCACTTGTTGATTTAGAACATCTCCTCATCGAAGCTCTTTTCTTCTGGCTCCCGTTCTCTATTTATGTGACACTATGACAAGCCAGATGAGGTCACTTTTTCATATCACCGTTCAAGATGTTTTCGAACGCTTATTGTAGCTATCTTCTCTGAGCTGGAGGCTTGAGGTGTACGAAAAGATGAAAATCGCCTGGTTTTTAGAAGAATTACATATCACCTTACCGAGTGATACGTGACGATACTCATTTTAGCCGAACGATGCTGTTCGTGGTTTTCAGATCACGCAAAAACTGATTTACACAGCCGGTAATCCCTTGCACAAAAATGAAAAATATGCCTAATGAGACAGATAAATTAGCAGCTTGAAGCAATTTAGCATAAAACTGTCGAAAATAAACTTTAGTGTTTTAATCATTGTTGCTTCTAGTGCTCAATAAGCAAAGCATGAACTGACTATGCTATTTAATGGAGAATAATGTCATCCCCATGCACTGTCCACGATGATGTATGACATTCACAAAAACGCATGCAATGTTTTGTAGCTAGAGTAGTGAAACCTCTAACCTTCGTTGTCGTTGAAGAGTTAACCATTGGCTATGTAGATCGGATATGATAGCTTTGGGACATACAGATCCTATTCTAACGTATTTCTTACACGTACTGTGATTGCGAATTGCTTTAAAATACGTTTTCAAACCAAATTCACAAAATATAATCTTCCACTGAAGTTATCAGAAAAAGATCACGAAGCGAGCCCGAAGATGATGAATCCCAAAGCTTGAAAAAAGATGAATTTACATATGATTCATCGAAACAGGCTTCTCGAAGCTGAATCCAGCAACGAATGATGAGGAAACATACACTACAAGCAAAAGCGTATGTAACGCGTTCTTAGTTAGCGCTTCGCACAACTAACATCACTTGCAGTCTAAAACGATGCTTATAAGCAAACCACCGTCTACGGTGTGGTCATATTTCGAAGCATCAAAGAGAAGCTAAGCACTCTTTGATGCTCGCTGTATCAGTTTGCCGACGAAACACCTACTCATTTCCTGCGACAGCCTTTGTAAGTGGAAAAGACTCGGGAGCAGTCACTGACTGATACGAGTCATATTTTACTCGCAAAATTGTGATGCCCAGTGACATCACACCAATTCTCAGAAATTAATCTCTGCTTTTCACTATTCAACATCAAAACCGTTTTCGTGACGAATGGTGCTTCGGGATCCTTTCGACTCAACAACCTATCAGTCATTAAAGTGCACCTTAATATGACAAGGAAAAGCTACGAGCGAGAAAACTAACACTATGATAATCGATTAGAATACCTGGGTGGAAAAGAGGCTTGCTCATTACTTATGAACAGTTATATCGATATGGCTTCGTTGCATTTCTCGCTCACACCCGTGGTGTTTTAGCTCCGATAAAAGTTAGGTGATCTTTGACTACAGCAGTTATTGATATTTCATGCATCACACTCAGGGTTGTCTTATGGAGAATTGTTAGATTCTGTACTAACTGCAATATGATCGAAGGTATAGGAGACCCTTTTTGGTTTCATAAAGGTTCCTCGCAGCGTTCCTGGATTTAAAAATAATTTGCAAAAGTAGTGCACGCAGAAGTAAGTGTTCAAGATTTCCGTCTTTCTCAACGGTTTCCATCCGTACCAACCTTTACCAGCACTACCATAAGCTTTCAGTCATAAATTCTTTTCCTTTTGCTGCAACCTAAACTCAGCCAATGCATAAACTTAGGAGAAGCAGTATCCTTGTTATTCAGGGTCAAATTAGCAAAAAAACTCCTCCTCCTGGGCAAATTCATCCTTTCGAATGTATTTCATGGAAAACTTGCCTGTCATTTTGGCAGCACAAGCCTCTCCTCAAACGCTTGGTTCCATTCAGCGGCAGAATTTTTTTTCACTGTAAGCGGAAACCGAAAGCTTCTATTCCTTCCAATGTGTAAAAATGCAAGTCGTTGCTGTAGAACCTTGCGCTGCCGACGTCAGTAAAGCGTTGTTGTACTGCGATTTTTTCGCAGTCTGAGATAGGAAGTTCATTTCCATGATATGCGCTATTGTCTACATGAGCTCATTACTCAAGGTGCCATGCTATTTGCTTGAAGTACTTAAATGGCTGTTTTTATCGGGGCATTTACTGAGTTTCATATGATTACCTCAACTTTCGTAGGCTCCATTTAGCAACGAGAATGTGGGAGGAAACGAAGCGGTCATCGGCTAACTCAATTCGTTAATCAGCTAATTATAAAAGCGAATGGAACGCAGATGCCATGCAACGCGTCCCACACGCATTCCGCAATTGTAAAATGCTTTTCTTTGTACGCCATCTTGTTGGAATCAACATTGGACGACATCTTATGCGGTTCACATACATGCCACTTATTCCTCTTTTTTCACACCCATTTCATAATGAATGAATGGAACTTTTAAGGATGAAGGCATACTTTACGTCAGTGTCTCTTGTGAACGTTTGCCATCGACATAAGTTCGATACAAAGTTCAGTATATGTAGTCTCAGAATCCAAAATCAATGTACCGAGGAAAAACATGCGTGTGCTAGCAAAAAAATTCAACAGTGAAAAGATGAATATACGCATCATTAGGCGCCATATAAGTGATGGCTTAACAGTGTAGCATTTGAGTCAGATATGACCGCAGCAGGCAAAATCCCTCCTCCCACCCTCCATGGCGTGTAAAAGGGTGCGGTCGTTAGAACCATGGTCCCATACTTGGTTGAGAGATCATGTGCCAATGATCACAGCATCGTAATGACAGACAGCACTTTGCGAAATGACGCATCCACATTTCGCAATACCCTAATTATCCTAGCTGAAGCGTCGGAGAGCTTACTATGATTTCTGTCGATTGTACATCATCGTTGAAAGGCTTAGCCAGTGCTAATTTATAACTTCGCTTTTCTCACAAGGGGACACGACGAAGGAGCATATCAACTGTTTCTCATGAAAGACAGCAATTTCTCCATCGTTATTTAATGAAGCGTAATGATTATGCAAAATTAAATGATTAGTAATTATGTGCCGATTTAATTATCTAGTAATTACCAGTAATTATCTGTACGAAAGGTAAGACTGTTGACCATATCTGCCTGAAGCACGTAATGATAGTTTCGAAGGTTGACCGGCTGTTAATGCTTTCGATTCGCTTAAAGGGTAGTGAATGAAAAGCCTTCTTTGAATGGAACGACGATAAAATTTTAAATCCGCAAATTATGAGTCATTTTTGCAGCTGTTAAGTTTCACACGCTTCACCGTTAGCAAGGCTTAGTCGATCGCAACGCTCAGTTATGGCAAATGTGCAATGTGCTAGTCGAATTCTTTGGTGCTCTCAAATACTCTTGACGCAAGACTTCCATCGCAATTGGTTAAATAAATTTCCCAGTTCTGGTTATTGAATAAGCGAAAGCGGCACTGACAATTCATAGCACATTTCGGTACCTTCTCAAGAGTGGTGCATGACTATTAGAATTCTATAAGAAAAAGACGATAAAAAAGCGTTTGGTAGCTTTATTTGCTTTCTGCATAACGGAAATGCTATTTTTCGTAATGTTATGCTTACGAGTGACAAAAGACCAAAGAGAGATTATTTCCTGAAAATGCAGACAATGATAATAGGACAATCAAGGAACGTTCGATCTAAAGGGTAAGAGAACGGTTGCATGAACTGCTTACCTCACTTGTTTGAACAAGAGACTCTTCAGTTTCGTCGGAAGTTTACTTTATAGAAGCAGCGGAATAAATCTGATAAATGAGAGGCGAATTTCCTTCAAAGACGTTGTACACTTGCGTTCCCTACAAGCTTTCAGTGCAGATGTCTCAGTGCTTTTTGTAAAAGATGAAACTCAATACGCAACTAACAGCAATTGCTCGTACTGAATTCTTCACTTCTTTATACCCACAAGTATAAATGAAGTATGAGGTAAATTTCAGAATCGCACCAATGATCTGTATCAAAAAAATGAAAGTTTTAATTCTGTTCTCGAGCAGTTTACGTGTTACTTAAACAGAACAACCAATCGGTATAATACACTCGCTGAAATAATTATGGACGCATATCGTGATGGAACATTCATCGTTTGGTTTGGTTAGTGAGCCGTCGATTCTGAGAGCGCTGTCAGTCACATCGGAAGTTGGGAGGTGGAGCAAGTAGCATGAATCAACGATGAATCGACTTGTCGGTATCCGATGAGGAGGAGACCAGCCTACGCTCTCATCTTCACGCTACCTCACAATTACAGCTAAACGGAATGGGTAGCGATATGAAGAGGCATTTATTCGTAACGAATCGATTCAAAGAAACTTCAGTCCTCATGAAAACAAGTGAAAGTTTAGCAAGCAACAAAAGGAAGAAACTATTCTTTAGGCTGGTTAGTAGTAGCAATGTAAACATTAAATACTCAAAGCTGAGCCAAAACGACTTGTATCGTTTTGGATGAACTCCCAGCAGTTTAATATTCATATGGGTGCTGCTGCCCGACACTGGGACGGTGGTAGATCAATATTTTATAAACTGGTTGGAGGAGAGAGGGTGTAAAAATTTGTGATTACGAGCTGATGCTGAAAGTCGAAAATATAGTATTAGCTGAGCGATACTGCTGGATGCTAATCACAGCAAAGAAACGCAACTGTCCACCTAATCCAAGTTGCATGTTTGCAGCTTGTCATATCAGAAATTGTAAAGAGCTGCGATGCCTGAAAGAGTACTTTGCATGGTTGAAGATACTATAGCTTGGCAGTCACTCAATCCATTTGCCACGAGGACGCTGAATAAACGTACGAGCTGTTCTTATAGGAACTCCCAAATGCATGACTAATAAAGCTTTTTCTCGCCTAAAAACTTCTGCCCTTTTAAGAAAGATTCATTAAGCAACCATCTAAGCGAATGGCTGCAAAAAAGAAGATTCGCTCCAACTTCGCATTTTTATATTGGTGCCATATTTCAACGCTGTTTCATTTTTTGGTTACATAAGCCAAAGAAATGTAGAACTTTCTGACCCTCGACGCTAATATTAGCGGATATACTCACTGCATTCTAATCAGTTAAGGAGCTTTGCAGACAGTCCACAACGGCAGAACGAAGCACGAAGCAGGCAACGCTACAACATTTGTTTGCAGCAGGGCTAATATGTTGAAAGCTACGAGTAGTCCGATAAGCGAGCTAAAGTAAAAAATAATGCTTGAGGTGTGCACTCATGCTTCAAATAGAATCTGCCTCTACCAGGCAATCATTAAGACACCTACTGAATCGGGGCGTCTAATAGATTAGCTAACGCTCACGCAATTTGCTCGCAGCTTCATAAGTTTCAAGAAACTTCTGATCCGAATTGATTTCTTGAAGATGCAGAAGGCGGTTTAACATTTGTAAGCAGATTTCTTTGAAATTAACGGATAAAGTGTTTAAAAGAGCCAAGAAAAGAAACTTTCAAATACTGAAGGAATCTTCTATCTAGCAAACATGAAGTCAATCACAGCACAAGTACGATAAGGACAAAACCAGTGAGAACGAGCTTTAATTATATGAAATGTTTATTTTGTTGCGAGAGAATAAGAAAATACTAGCAGTTCCAGGAATTTTCACTCCTTAAGAGATTTATGAAAAAAGAAGAGGAACAAACCGTTTCTAGCAGTCGTGAATACTCTAGTCACAAACGCTTTAATATCCCACCTTTTCTTCATCAATCATCGTTAACTGAGGGGAGAGAGCGGGATAAGGGTGTTACATCTTTGGGCACGGAATGACATGGACTTTCCTCTAGCAGTTCGAGTTTCGAAAGATTTTCATTCGTCAGTCTTAATTTCCAAAAAAAGCACGAAATGCCAATAGCGTAAAAAGGGAAGGAAAAAACAAATGATGGATACACAAGGATAGGCAAAAAATTGCGGGAAGAGCGAGAGCATCCAGAAATTCAAGAAGGAAAACCCTCCGCTGGAAAAAAAGAAAAACCCTTTGAAATTCGAAATGCTAGAGGAAGGTGCAGTGTCATCCCGTCATACATATTATAGAATACCAAAGGCGTAATGCGCTTCTACCGAAGAATGTAAATCTCACCTGCCATTATGCTGATGATTGAAAAAATGCAATTGTTTTCTTCATGTACCTTCCGGATTTAATGTGATGGTCATGAAGAAAATAACTCCCCTCTCAACGAGCTTTAAGACGCTGATGCTTGAGGATTGAACAGGTGGTGAGGTCATCTTTTATGACCTCATTGGGACTCTCGAAATGTCGAGTTTCCTGTGTAAGGATGCGCAACTCAACTGCTCAAACCACCACCTGGATGTGACTGCAACGCACCGCGAGGAAATGACATTTGATTGAAATGAGCAGCAAAAACTTTCGAATGTTCTGCACGCGGAAAGTGCCTGAGTTTCGAGGAGGAAACTCTAAAGATGGGGATAAGTTCAAGCATTTGAAAGTTTGCTCCTAGAAAAATAGCCTTCATTTTTGACCGGCAAAGCTAGCTATACTGATCCTTTTCTATGGTGACTTTCTCATGGTGACTATATTAAGACATATCGAGGCCAATCTTCCAATCTCTTGTTAGCAAAAACCATGCTGAAGCCTAAGAAAGGTGAGCAAAAAAGTTAATGCTCGTTTACGAGAAGGTAAATTCGAATTCTGTGTGATGAATACTCCTCGCAGTGAAAGACGCAAGCATGAACGAAGTGCAGCAAAAATTCTTAGGCTCAGCATGATGAACGTTGAAGCAGATCGTAAAAGTATTGATCTAATGTAACAAGGGAAACAAAACTGTGGGCGAATTCGCGTAGCGAAGATCAAGTAACAAACGCCTTCATGAAATCGAGCAAAAAGCTGCCCTGACGTTAGGTGGGATTCTGTCGCTTTAGGTTTTGCAATGCGATTGAAAGCAAGTTGCTGGGTGCCGGTCTGCCTTTTGATTCATCCGCCCAGACGCGCATCTGCTTGTACTCTTCGACTTGTGCAGCCTTTAAGCTTGACGTCGAATTACTTATGCAGTCGCCAAAACAAAGCAACTTCATGCTTACAAGCTTGGCCCTGTGGGTATATCAGCTATTAATTAACATCGTGGGCAGTCAAGTGTTAAATTTGATAATCACAACTAAACATCGGTATGAGAGCGCATGTATCCTCTGATTCACACAGCGCGAGAAAAACAGATCCCCTTCTCATTCAATAATGTGTAAGTATTTAATGAGCACATTAAGAGCCTTACGCGCCGACATCCACAAACGCTCACTGGATCCTCGCATGTGTGGGCTCTCCGATGATGAGGAGGAGATCGCCCGCTGGTTTCCTTTCTAAATGCTCTATAAGCGTTCATTGAGCCACTGAGGATTCGTACTTTTGAAACATTGGATGGTATAAGCGATGCTACAATGGAAATAATTCAGATTCGTTTCAAAGGACAGTGATGACAGCCATAAAGCAAGAAGAAATCTGAGTTCCTATCCGCAAGCACTCTGCTAGTTGCAAAACGAAATTCACAAAAATTTTTCGTTCTCTCCGCGTCATCAGCTTTCGCAAAATTACAATCATTTTCTCTCTGAACTGATAAATCTTGTCGTAAATTACACATAGTACGAAGACTTTTATTCTGCGCTGTTGCATCGTTTTTGAAATAATTAACGGTCGTTCATTTTTCAGTATTTATGTCGCTATACCTACAAATCTAACAACACGTATTACATTAGTTTTAACGCGTTTTCCTCACGATTTACTTTATAGTACTTCTACCAGAATGACTCGATGCTTGAGAACATAGGTCGGTGGGAACAGAAAAGAATCACTGGAAGCACTAACAGAAATACAAATGCTGTTATCACCAAATGTGAAAGTAACACCATCACGTAAGAAGCAGGTATTCATTGGGTGATGCGAAATTGCATAACATTACAAACTTTGCACTAACGTACGCCTCACCCTTGACGAGTCATCTTTTTCGTCTTCATAAAAAATATTATTGGCCGGAATTCATCTTTTCTTTGAAAGTTCCCCGGCAGGAATAGTTTTTACTTAGCGGTAATGCACAAATAATCTCTCATCAGAAACTCTCTTTTTCTTTGACAAAAACGATTTTTCAATGTGGCTGCTTTCTCAGCTGGAAAATGTTTCCCTGCAAAAGGTCAGTTCGTCGGTGTGCGATAGCGATTCCGCAAATATGGCGATGTGTACGCAGTTTCAGTGCTCTTTTGTTGGTTCTTTGACTCTCTGAATGTAGATCGAAAAGGAATAAAATGGAAAACTGACCTGGTGAAAAAAAAAATCTTAGAAAGGAGAGGAGAGGATGACGAATGAGGAAGGTGGCATATGACAAGAAGCACCTTAAGGTAACATAAGAAAAAAGGGGGAAAAATGCGGTAGTCAATTAACCCACAGTTTTCAAACGAAATCCGAAGGCTGAAAGCGACTGCGACTGGAAAAATGTGAGGGAGTAGTTTGGAAGATACTTTGCACGAAAACGTCTCAGAGAACTGAAAGGATTTATTGCAAATAAAGAAACATAAGTCTCCGAAGCATTTTTCTGATGGAAAGGAGCAATCCTTCAATACCGTTTTATGCATCAGCATATATAGATAACGGTCACTGGAAATTACTACCAATTACGAAAACAAAGCGAGAAACAAATTGTAGAGAAGTATTTCGAAGATGTGAACCATTAAAAGTTTCGAAAATGAGGGTTGAGGCTAAGCGTGAAAAAATTTGATTGCAGATAACAGTTTGGGAAATGCTTTCATTTGATAGACTTGTTGCTAGGAAACATTTTCGACTACACTTCCAATTTTTTTTGAAAAACTCGCATAAACTTTTTTACTCAATACGTCATATGAAATGCAATCAGCACCTCTACTATCGCGATTATTACTTTGTAAATGGTCACTAGACACAGCTCTTATACAATAACTCCTCTTTCCCAAGTGAAAATTTTGCAAATGCAAATATTTATGAGATCAATACACTGTCTTGTAAATTGGCGTTAATAGTATTTTTAAAGGACTACGAGTAAGAAAAGTATGCTTACTTCATCGCGCCCCAACTAATGATGCGTAGCAAATTCCGTGGCATCATTTATCCGTGGCACCTAAGTACACGATCCATATTGTTAATGCCATTCAATATTGTTACAATATGGCACTGCTGACACGCTAGAAAATCTTTATGTGACAAAAAGATCGTCAGGGTTAAGTAATAAGAGCTTAAAGCAGTTATTACCAACAGAATAGTTCTTTCTTAAAGCGGCAACTCTCAACTGAATAATTCAGAAAGAAATTCTGCAAAAATTAACAAAAAATTCGATTGGTAGCGACGCTCTTCAAAAACGCGTGGGGCAAGGACGCAATGCATTACTCCGAAAACAAAAAGAACACAGCTTTTTATCTCAGACAACCTATAAATTAGTGCATCATTTTACCAAAGTGCAAATTACACTTGAACCCAGTTGGGTTGCTGCAATTAGAATCGCTTCCAGGTCATATCTGTCGACTGTGTTTTGTAATTAGAATCGCTTCCAGGTCAACAGTACAGGAACATTTTGACAGACCAGCTTGAATATTCATCTTCAAGCAACCAAAATCAAATCGTTTCAATCAAAGACTAGTAAGTTCCGAGTTGAAGGTGCAGCTTGTTGAAGAGAACATTGGGAAGTCGGAATGATGCCTGATACGATCAACTGATGATCTGAAAACGAGGACAGTGGACTTCTTCACTTTGCACTTTTTTTGCCACCCGAGACTTCTACGAGTTATTGTGGTTGTTAGCACACCTCTTCCGGTGAGCGAATAGAGGTAAGAGCTCGTCTGAAGAAAAAGAACCAGATATTCAGATATTCTTTTAAATGATTTTCAGTGAAATTGGTCCTGCTGCGCATACATACATGTGTAGAATTCTTCGTTTCAACATCTCAAGGACTTTGGTTGCAGCATAAAAACGCACGATTGTTCGCCCGTAACATTCGCCACATTTAAAGTTTCATTTGCAACACATCTGGCAAATCGCTAAGTTCGATGAACGTTTTAGTCAGACGTACTGAACTTTTCAATGGTGCTTTAAATTGAAGCACAACAAATGCTTCGAGAAGTTCGTTTATTGGAACGAGGAAAATTGAATAATGCAACTGAGATTACATGCTGACCCGTTGTAAGGCGACGACAACATGACAAGTGACCAAAGACTGTAGTCACATAACAAAGATCACAGTGAGCACCGCTAATCAATCAACAAATACCTATGACAGCATGATTCTATAAGCTTCCAGGTGATACAGATATCGTTCAAATCTAGCGGAACGACAGCGACGAGTGACGCAATGAAAGTGAACATTTTTTCACTGCTTAGCACAATCAAGCAGAATGACAGTATGATTCTTAGTGACAAAGTATATTGGCAAAAGCTTTAGGCAATAGAGGTGTGCGTTTTGATCTCAACGAAAAGCTTGAAAAACGTGTCCTAAGCAAGTCTTTCTTCATATGGAAGTTGGCCGGCCCCAAACGTACCGTGATCGTAGTTGGACGAAGAACTCAGAATGAATTCGATCCGCTCGAAGGATAAATTTCATATCATAACAGTACGACTGATGAAGCCAATATCGCAATAGCATTTCTATGACTACACAACATTGCAAAAAAGGTGATTTGTTGCAATTTAGCTGTAAGTCAGCTCGAATCAGGACTCTGAAGAAACTACCGTCACTTTACTTAGAATACTGCTTGGCTAGTTAGAATTGAACGCACAGAAATTCAACGGCGTTCTTCGATTGGTTCAGCTCCATAGCTAGTTCCCGTGAAGAATGCGGCTTCACTCGAGAATAGCAGCAACGAAGGAAGCAGTGACGACGGCAGCTACAGATAACGGTTATTGGCACAGGAGCTTTAGAAATGAAAGAAATTTATACAGGTTAGTAGCTCCTGCTGTTGAAGTAATTGCACGCAAGCGTGAAGAAGCAGTTGCGCTTTTACAAAAGCTGAAAAAAACCAATCTTTTGGCCACCGTAAGAATATGGATAGATGCTTCGGTCAGAGTTGTCCAAATAGGGCCATGATCGTACATGAACATGCCTAAAATAAGGAGCATGAAATACATATTTTCATGACCTAGCGATGGTCGGGAAATGATCGAGCAACAAGCAGCACCATTATTCAGATCGCACGTGTGACCACCTGCAGTCGCCCTGTTTATGCCACCAAGCATCAATATCTTCATATGTCTTCGGTGGCGGCTGTTGAACTATCGCACAGAGGCGGCACCAAAACCTCGAGTCCATCAACGTACCCATTCTCTTCCAGAGGAAATATTCGTTGAAAAGGATGTCATTTTGATCGATTTCGTGCAGATAGCTGCAATGAAAATTGCCTCAATCAGAGGGCCATTCGCTTTTCTTCGACAGATTATTGCGAACAAGCTACTACGTCTTCCCTCCCTCAAAAGCGCACTGCACAATTTCTGTACAGCAGCTTCTGCTAACTGCTTCTTTACTTTTCATAGTCAGTTTTCGAATAAAATTTGAGAAGCTGAATGTGACAGTTTGCAATAAGCAACAGGATGAACGACAAGGTGATCTATTAGGCACCGCCTGAGACCCGCAAAACGTGCAACAAAAGCTCCATTGGCAACTTTACTCAAAACAAAATAGAGAGAAGGTGAGTGAAGTGTCATGTTTTTTTGGCCATTTTCTGTCCATGCTGTTTTCGGATCGAACAGAGGCATTCCCGCAGGACGGCAGCTCGAGCACAGGATTGAAATCGTAGCACATCTGGACAACTTGAAGGGATTTTTGCTTTACCCTGCTAAAGCCTTAGGCCCATCGAAATCGTCGACGTGAATGAATGAGTGTGGAGGCGCGATCCGTTCATAGAACTGCTTCGGAGGCCCCATAACGATCGGTATAACGTCGTTCCTGTAAACGGATCAACTGAGGCACTAGATTCGAAATGTGATAGCTGCAGCGTCAATGCGATTGCATTCCCTTCGTTCACAGCAAAAACTACTGAAAATTCCCGACCTAGCAACTATTTCAGGGTTGCACACTCAGGACTGTAATAATTGCTATCATCTAACGTAAGGGTCATTTCACTCGCTTAGCTCAGGTTCCTACATATCAATGACCAATTCACATATTCACTTAGCACTCTCAATCAGGTTGAAATAGAGAATCGAATGCTCATTTCTTCTTCACAGAAAATAGGGTATTTGTTCCACTGCAAAATTCTTGAGCTGTCCGCATGTAACATAAACTGTCCAAATGACATTCTGGAATCAAAGGCTTCGAATTATCACCAAAAATCACAAACAAAAGCAAACAGATATTAAAAACTAAATCCGAAAGAGCACATATCACTCCACTGATAGTAATTTAGCTAACTATAATAATGAACTTTTACTCCTAAAACATAACATGAAAATAAATCATCAGAAATTATCTTTATACATATCCTCATCCAAACGTTTGATTAAACGTGTCTGCGTCAAATTACATGGTAGACATTTCCGATATGCGCTTTTTCTGCAATGTGAACTGCGACCGACCGGAGAATCATGCGTAGAGGAATTCATAGTTGTAACCAAGCTGCACCAGGTTAACAAGCAAATGTTATTTGCTCCTCACAACCGCAGTACATGTGACTCTCATACCTAGTATTTAACACTTGAGAGGTGAATGAATGAGGAAAATGTGTGAGAGCCCTTACTGCAGACCTTAAGCTGGTTTTTTTTTTTCTAATTCACAGTGAAGAACCCAGTTACATTTGCGTGAGCATTCAAAAATTAAGATTATGCACCTACGCCTTCGAATCAATAATACTTACGAGAGAGCGTTGTCAAAAAATTTCTCCGTAACATAATCACGACAGTTGCTGTTCTCAAATGAGAGGTAGAATTTGTAATCGCTTCTCAGTGTTCGCACACCCTCTCGCCTGCCAATCCTACGATCTCCACAGTCACCATATATATCGACCTCCAAAAACGCATACAGTATTACAGCAGTGAAACTGGATGACAATTGGACACCACACAACAGCATCACCATCTGCCATAACTCAGGATTGAAACCAATACTTACGGGATTTCAACTGCTAAGGAAGGGGACTTCTGTTGAGCAGGAAAGTGCATCATTTCACGCGTAGACCCGTCACGGACGCTATGCTTAAAAGTTTTTTCAGCACAGTTCTCTAAAGCGATAAATTTCGGCGAAATAGTGATTGAATTTTGTGAGGCGATCAACCGCTTTTGCTCAAAGCATAGACAGCACCTGGCTGTGGAAGCACTTTGTGAAGGTGTTTTCCGCTGGCAAAGAAACAAAGCTCAACGGTCATAACTCTACGATCTGGAGTGCTCTCTGTGTAAGGATAACGATGTGACCAACAGCAAACGAATAATTGCAGTGCAAGTCTGCAAACAAACATTTTCTTTTCCATTCTTCTATAATTCTACGCCTACAGAGATCAAATATTGCGACGTTGTTCTGATGCCATTCATAATCACGTGTGCGCGACACTCAGGCTTGCCTGTCATCTTCGGACGGAGTTACACGCACTTCTGCACCGATGCGCTTTTTTCTCTTGTTTAGTACCATATGCAAATGTCTTTATTTGTTTGACGCATTGAAGTTATAGGCTCCAAAGATGACCGTCGGGTGAAACTTTTGCACTTATCGCTAGTAAGCCAGACGTCATTTCGCAAGCTGCTCCCAAAGATTGCGGAACCTATTCCTCCCGTCAAATCCCTTCATTCGTTCAGTAGTTGGCAGTTCCTCGCACAGGTCATTGAGCTGGAAGTGATTCAAGGAATCGGTAGATAAGTCTTCAGAAAAAAAGATCTCACTTCAGTAGAAAGATGTACTAGGCCACTTTGGGTGAACAAATTTGAGGCTCTGAAAAGTGGCTCAATGGCGAAGTTTTAACATTCCTTTCCCCATACAGAGTTTGGACACAGGATTACTGTAGAAAATAGACCATAAGTTAAAATCTAACCTGAATATATAACTGTAGCTGGAGAGCATATTCTCTCCGTTTGTTATTGGTCAAGCAATGCGATACAAACCATGCTGCCTTCTTCGTTTTTCCTAAATGAGCTGCTATGACTGACCCACAGCAAAGTTCTCTGGTCTTGTTTTCATACAGCCAGTGAAATATTCAGAAACAGAGCTCTTATGGGACATTTTTTTGCCAAACACTCTGAAATGCCGGCGGAAGCGAGTGAGGACGACCATTGTTGTACGGTATACTAGAAAGTTGCGATTATGCTCACATATTTTTGAGTATGAGTCTTCGAATGAGTGAAGATTCATGCATTCTCAGCTGTACTTTTGCAAGATTCTCCTGAACAATAAGCACTAAAATGCTGATCTAACAAACATTGGAAACCTGGAAAATCATCGACTGAAGGCAGATTGCTAAAAGGCTTGTACCTCTACCAGATTATTACATCTCTGTGCATGTTGCAAGAACAGAATCAAATCAGCTGAGCACAACGGCCTCTACCAGATTATTACATCTCTGTGCATGTTGCAAGAACAGAATCAGATCAGCTGAGCACAACGGCCTCGATTTGTGAGCATATACAGATGACACATCAGTTTTTCTTAAGAAGGAAACCGACACATTTTGAAATTCCGACGAACGAACTAAGTTTCATTAGTGAGCACAAGCGTTAGAATGCTGCACAGAAGCTGTTCGATTTCAGCAGCAAATGCTCATCAGCATGGGCGTTAACAACGCAACGAAAGTGAGGTCACCTTTTGCATAGTTGAAAAGAGGATAACCCATATTCGGCAAATTTGCAGTCCAATTCCACCTCAAATACGGCGTTACAATATCACTATTCCACCGATAGCTAGCAGTATAGTTGATCTGCAATAATTTATGATAGAACTCTGGAACACAGTAGCAACAAAACAATAGCAATTTTCTATTGCGTTGAGATTTTCAAAGCATTTTTAAGAATTTTGGGCACTCAACTTGCACTACTGCATGACTGTATATACTCTTAGACAGCATAACTAAGTACTGCGCTCATTAGTATTGATATGTGTCTGTACGCACAAATATAATGTCGTCAACACTTTTTTCTCTTGCGGACGCCTATTATTTATGTTGCAATCTGAAGAAGGCTATATTCAGATTGTCCTATGATAACGTTGAAGAGGTTGGTACTGTTGAAGCCTTAGTAAACAACTAATTTTTCAAACGACCAATATGTAATAAGGATTTAATTATTCTGATACTCTTTTGGCACCGAAAGTTCATGCTGACCTAAATTCACGTCCGATCCCTACTGATAACAAACATCCCCACTAGCCTTAGGAATCGAGCGAGGAAGGGTACATTTTTATTTAAGAAGGAAGCAAATGGTTCCCTCCCGTTGAAACTCATTTTGAATAACATATCAGCGATCAACGTAAACTAGTATGAAGAGGAGAAACGTACTTTTCCATTATACGCCTTCAATGAATCCGTATTTTCTGGGCTTTCAAGTAGTTGCATAACCCAGAGTTGATCCGCCGGTCTCAAATGTTCCAGTGAAACTAACGACGTCGGACTGAAGAAGATCACATGAGCAGTTCTCATGTGCTCTTCTGAAAATTTCAGTTATAATTTTTTGCGCTGTACAATATCATTGAAATTTCATCGTGCACCCCACTAAAACAATACTGCTGTAAAACGACATCTGTACCGCTCTTCTGGCTCTAACTATAGTCATTTTAAGTTTGCATCGACTCTAAAGAAGCATTTAAGAATTGCAAGACTGATGGAAAAGAACACAGTAATTTAATACGCACTGCTTTCACGCGGCGAAATCGAGCAGTTTCTCAGACATTTATAAAAGTATAGCAGAGATGCCACAATCATAAGCGATGTAACATTTTCTGGGAGCATTTCTTTTACCTACTGCATCGTGGGTTTTGTTCGTGAGAAAGTTGGAAGGCTCCCTTCGTTCGCTTAATGTCGAAGTGATCAGCCATAGCAACGATTTGGACAAAAACAAATAGTAGAGCCGAAGTTGCGTTATCAAAAGCTAACCCGATGTTGTCAAAAAGCAGTTTTTAACTGGGCAATCGTTTCTTTCGAACTCCGCAAATCCAGGCTGAACAGATGCCGCGTTCTTTGGATGGTAGATAACGACTGGTTGGCTGGCCAACTAGAAAGAGCGGATCACAGCAAAGAAGCGATGATCTCTTACACGGTGAATAAAAACACTTTATGACTCAACTTTCGAAATCTTTTGCAGACCTCAATGAGGGGACTGTGGGGATTGTCAGTTTCTGCCAGCAAGTAATAATCATCCACCTCCCTCCTTCTTGGCTTGGCGTTAGTGTGGTGCAGAATTTCCGGCCCCAAAAAAATTCGTTCTCGATGACTGCGTCAGAAGGCAAACCCCGGTCTCTTGCATTCGAATCTGCAGTCCAACAAATCGCTTCCGTCGTCGCCTCTTCGGCTAAAGATTCTTTCATAGCTCTGTCCAGAACTGGCAGCCCCGCCGAAGAGAGATTTCTCAGTCTTTTCTTTCCACTTCTTTTGTCGAGATTCTATCCTACACAGAGAGTTTCCTGATGGGGTCACCTCGGTGACTGAATTTATTCCCTTTGAACCACGTTACCTGGCAGCTAGTACAATATCGCCGTTCTCAACTTTCCTACCGGTTCTACTTGCCATCATTTTCGCATCTGTGACCAACCATAACTATCGCGAGCTGGATGAGACCCGAATCTGATTCGCTTCTACCAGTGTGCTTTTCCGTTAAATTCTCTTCTCCTGCTTCGCAGTTCCTTTGGCTTCCATTTGTTCCTTCCATCCTGCACCTTCCTGTACCAGAGACCTCCAATTACAGAGAGAGATGAGAATGCATACCTTGTCGGGTATATAAGCAAGCTGCTCTTCAATGCGGTCCGTACTATAGTCATTAAATTCATCCGAGCTTGCAATAATATTCCGTGATTGGCTATGGAGATAACTTTGTTCTGGTCGTTGGATTCCACGTTCATTGACCAAAGTTAATGCTCCATACCAAACCAGTATCTGCAATAATGAACTCAAGTTGATTAATGTAATCTGTAAGGGAATGTTGGTTATGCAAGAAACATAGAAAAAGTCTTCAAACTGGTGTTCGATGGCTAGTCATAGATCCACTTTTAAAACATGCCGTCCATCCTGTTCCCCACAGTAGATGACTCAAGAGTTCCAATGTGATTAAAACATATTTTTAGGATTGCTTAGGTGCTATAGATATCATATGATAAAAGTGAAGTGTTCAGCAGAAAAGCATGGTGCTGACGGGAGAATGCCTTCAGGTGCAAATGTTGCCTCGTTTGTTATCCTCTACTGATGTGACTGACCAAAGATGCTGAAAAAGTGCTCCTGAGTTCTATGCGAAATGGTGATGTTTTATCGGAAGCTGAATGCAGTCGAAAAGAGGGATTTATCGTTTCGGCTGCAATATATATCTGAGAAAGAATCAAAAGTTTTGCCAAAGGATTGCTATTTCTGCTTTTTCTTGCTCTGAAGGATACGGCCACACAGTAATTTTGACAACAGTGTCTCGAATCAGAAGTTTTCTTGACGGGGAAATAATTATTGAATGAGATACCGATCACCAATTTCAGCGACATGTTGCGCCACAATAACTTCAAGTATTTTCAAATATTTTGGCAAATTTTGACATTGTAGATTGTTCTGATAAACTGCTGACTGTGGACAACTGATTTAAAATTCGGCTGTTTCCTGAGAAAGTCGCCTTGACGCAACGAAACCTGACATAAGAACGACTAGTGGGCAGCTAAATATTAACGTTTAGAAACTCAAGCGTCGCGGTTTTGGCACCATGGAAAGCTTCGCGTAGCCAATTTGGTGTTATAACGGCTAAGCAAATCAATGTGGCGAAGTCGTGAGTAGATTTACCATCATTAACAAATCAAACACATAGCTATTCACTATCGATTCAAGAACAAATTCGGACAGCCGCTGATTTCTGTTCCAATTCCTTGCGGAACGTCTTGTTCAACTGTATTCCTCTCTAAGAAGCATTTTCACTGTAAACCATTTGTTTTCGTTTTAGTTCATACTTTCTTCAGCGATCATTTGTGCACTGGCGCAAAAGTGTTCGGTCAAAATTTGTTGTTTTTTGTTGATGAGCAAGGTGTTCCATCGAGGCGTTGCAAATGCTGAGAAACACTTCTAACTTGCCAACTGACTTCCAATCACCACATTTATTCTAAAAACACCCGCACTTCTGGCATGGAGACCGAGGCCACACAAAGTGCCCGAACACTGCCCGCATCGCCACTCACACACCCAACAACGACACAGAAACTCCGGACGCAAAACTCTTCTAAAAGCTAAAACGGCGGCGAAAAACATCTTGTAACACGACTTTCGCTGCCACATCTGTTGATAACGCTCGGTGCACATATTCGTAGCATAGCTTGAAAAACTGCAAAAAAAACGAGCAAAATGCAGCATTTCATCGTTTGGATAATTTTAAATTTTGCCCACAACGCGTTTTCGAGCCCGGACTAATTTCCATTTTCAGAATTCCATCTGAATTTACATTCTGCATCAGCACTGCCAACATTTTCTAACTTCTTCCGAAGATAAAGCCAGACGAATCCATCGATTAAATAGAATATTTCAACAAATGAAATCATCCTTCATAATGCTTTTAAATAAATCCCACTTTGAGTCCGTGTGAAAAAAATAAAGAAAAAGCAGTAGTGGCCATGTGTGTCGAATTTCGTGTATTTTTATACGAACTTGTCAAGAATTCAAGAGAAAACAACCCCTCCTTCAAAAATGCTTCTCTCAACTAAACTCCTTGCAAAATCCTGGGAAATATGCAGTGTTAATGCAACACGTCTGTTGATACAAATCTCCTGGACAAGGAAGCGCTCGCAGAACCCGCACCTTTCGCTGTTACCTTTGTTGTGGTACTTGTGATGTCATATCACCGTGAGCAGTTAATTCTTTAATAAACTTTTCCCTATTGTTCAATCCGGCATGAATGATTCGAAACGAAAATCCAAATTCAAGGAAATCGATATTTAACGCTCATTTCGCTTATTCAAAAATAACCTGTGCAGTGAGTGCAATCGAAGAGAACGCTGCGCACAGTTTCACGAATTCCGCTAAATGAATCCACATTACGAGATAAACGGAACATACATCACCATATTGGTGAGGGCATAGCGATGTGCTAAAATGAAGAATTCATGGCAATTATGTTGCACTGAAGAAATGGTGAGACTTTGAGTCGAAGAAATTCCTATGAAAGCAGAAATTAATAACTAAAAGATTAACTAGCAAACGTTAACATAAAAACAAAAATAGCGCAAGGGAAAGTGGTCATTTGAAGCTTTCATTCCATTAGCGAAAGCGTCTGCGGAAACAAGAAATCATAGGCTGAAATCGTGATGCAGTCGGTTATTGACAACGCAGGCACTCTCGTGTTTTCGCTCATACGGATCTGTTTGCCCATGAAGCAACTTGCCACTAATTTGAGAAGTATGCATAATATTGCATCCTCACTTTGGGGGAACAGGTAGGAATTATATATTGCCTATAAAAGATCAGATTTTCCAAACTGACCAATTTCAAGGCATACTCATATTTTAAAAAACTTAGGTAAACGACAATTACTTCTTTGATAAACGACTATCACTTCGTTCTTAATTAATAGCCACACACATGGGCGCGAAATGTACGCGTACACACTTGCGTGCACACATCCAAATACGGATGCACCTATGTACGATTGCGCGACTCCATCAGAATGCACCTGAGCAAATACAACGCAAACTCATAAAGTCATGCTGAAGCTTAAGAACCAAAGATACCTCCTAGGATGTTAACCAGAAAAAATAGTGCGGAGCAGAGGTGCAATAAAATTGGCTTAACAATAGGTAATGCATTTGCCAAGTCCTCTTGTGGCAAATACACCATACATTTCATGATTATCAGATGAGACCGATGGATCTTCTCTATAAGAAATCTCTTGCTTCAACAGCTCATCTTTTAGCGATTTATTTTCGCAGCTAAATGACAAGATGCAAGGACCAAGTGAATACAACTACATGCTAGCATAATGTTCGCTGCACTCACATTAGGGTAACATTGATATATGATGGGGATGTAATGTGTATACTCCATTTGAATGAGGCCAACAGCAACTGCAACAAGAAATTATGGCAGAAGGCTTACATATGTTACTTGGGCGATGAGTGGAGGGGAATGTCGTGATATTTGAGCCGTTTTTTTCGACTGTCTTTTTCTAGAATGCTGAATAATGCCGGCTATATGTTCCAGTCTACGCAGAAATTTCCTCAACTAGAAGCGCACTTTCCGATTTTCATGTGTACATTGATAAGAGAATTTTTGAGCGCAGAACGCACCAAAGTTATTTGCAGGTCGCGTTCAAGCGTGCAGTAGCTGCTGCCTGTAATGCTGACGACTGACGGTAATGGTGAGTACATCTTAACAAATTGCAAAAAGAAAGTTATTAGCATCCGGGAACGCCTCGTAGCAAATTTGGCTAGAGAAATCGCAACATAACTTAACAGTGGCATGCAATGTATGAGCAAATTCGTCATTGCGTCTCCACTGAACCTACAGTTGACGCATTTTCAGGTAGTAAACTGCATTACCACACCAACCAGGGATAAAAAAAATTATTGTACTAAACAGTCATCGACACAATTTCGGAACTTTTGAGGACAGCTAAGATGAAATCGCCAAAAACGTAAAAATTCTCGGCTCCTTTCGCGAACGACATACGTGAGGCCACAAACAGCCACGATCCGCGTATCGCCGCCTTCTACTGTTTTCAGTTTCTAGTACCTTATGAATGTCAGATTCCTTCATAAGCCATCAACGAACGACCTGTTTCTAAAACTCGCAAGTTCGACAGAGAAAAAGTAGCATCGAATACTGAATTAATGAGATGCTTTTATAAGATAGCATGAAAAGAAGGTCTGAATTAATGAGATAGCATGCTGTAATGCGAGTGGAATATCTTGTTTCTTTTTGGTCTTTAATTTTTTCTGTCCACGTTTGCCATGTATTATGCAGCAATCTCCTCTCACTTCTTCTCCAATGAAGCTCAAACTCATTTGCATAAGAATTTTTGTCGCTGATTAATTGTGACTCCTCATGCGGTTTAGTTTTGCCAATCTCTCATCAAACGTATTTATTTGCGGCATTCATGCGAGTTTCTTCGCCAGCTCATTTGAACGTTCTCAGATTACAACATTTTTTATTCCCAAGTCAGTTTTCAGTGCTTCAGTTCGCGAATAGGGGAGGATCTCTTCGAAGATTTTCACTTACTCTCGGAAAACGTGAGGATAACAATGAGTTGTCATTGTTTGAAAAACGGGCAACAAATTTTTCTAAAATAAAAGCGCTTACACTGCCTTCAGTATGACCGCATTTGAAGCAACAGCTGAGAAAGTCCACAAAAGAGACAGACTTTCCAAATTTGTTGCCAATCACATAAATGGTGGCATTTCTAAGCCGTTGCCATAAATCTCTTTACGCTCTTATTTTAATAACAGTTCTATGCTGCGCAGTAAACATACACATCATAATCTCCTGCAACTGTATGGAAGTTGAAAAATGTGCAAGGGTGTAGTACAGGGAGCATATTTCTTTGCCATGCGCGTCATTCGCATTTTATACAGGGAACTCCCCGTTTTTATTTTACGAATTCATAATTTTGAGTAATTTTCATACCTCAAACTTTCAGACTGTCGACTATGAAGGTTGCTATAAAAAGAGGCGTTCAAAGGATGAAAACACATAGCAAACTGATAGAAAGAGGGTGGTAAAGAGTACAAAGTGATCGATAAGAGGAAAATGCTACACAAAACAAATGGGACTTCAAAAATTAAAACCACTGAACTAATGAAACGGTTATTAAGAAATTAGAAAAGCAGCACCAAAGCAACTTCTCATGAGACTTATAGCTGCATTATGCAAGGATATATGCATATGCTACCTTTAATTCTTTTCCTTTATTCTCAGTGGAATTTGATGGATCAAACGATGATACTGGTAAAATGAATTGAACATTATGGAATGAAGCGAATTCGCTCTCTCTTGTTCAGTGGAAAGTGATGAAAAGAAAAGTGTTTCCCGGAGACCACAACAGGAAGGCAGAAAATTTTCACCTCAGCCGAAAAGTCTTTAGAGAAATAAAGTAAACGAACACACCGCACAGCAAAAAGCCAAATGCCGAAATGCAGAAGTTCAGCGAGAGACAAAGAGGATTAAAGCACTAAGAGGGAACCACGAAGTTCATTGTTTCATTAGTGAACATTTGCCTGGCTTTGACTGTGATCGATGAAAAGCACCAGTGCAGCGAAACTAACCTCCCATTTTCATCAGGCAGTTTCGTTCTACATAGCAAACGAATAGCGAAGAGGATTTTTTACCTTCTCTTCAACTGACTGTGCTCAGTGAGAGCTCTTTTATGACCTACTCCCTATACTTCAGCTCATTTACGCAGTTTCATTGCTTTTGAATGTTTACATTTCACTATATACTTTTTGGAACACAGATTTTCGTGTTATACAACAGTGGATGATGCATTACACCTTCTTTTCACTACACCGCCGGTTGCACGAAGAGAGGAAAAGAGGAAAAAATCGAAAAGTACGGCAGCCTAACGTCTCAGCAGCCTGATCCAAGAAGTCACCAAAGTCACCAGTTTCGTTGCTTTTCCTTTAAAATTGATTTCTCGGTTAGAATTAATGTGATCTTTTTACGAAGCGTTCTAAAAATAAGCAAGTCCCAATTTTGGGAACAAATGTGTAAGAAACACATGGCAATCGAAAAAACAAAGTTTTAAGTAACGGAGAGTTTTCATGCAGTGGATGCGATCATTTGGGACCAAATCTGCACTCAGTTTATTTGTTCACTTCGTTTCTTGGCGCTGATTGCACTGATGTCATTCGTAGCACCAATATTAATGCTTTACCCTCAAAGGGGCCTCAGAAGTAGGAATTTTCGAGTTGCATGAGAACGTGGAGCTGAATTGAATCTTAAAATCACAAAGTCAAAAGATTACGATCGTTCTGGTCACTTTGAAGCTTTATTGCCAGTACAGAATTTCATGTGGCAAAATGGCCTTAATGTTTTCCATTAGGAGTTGATGTGCTGCCAAGTTTGGAATGCTTTTAGACGGAGCGGTTTGTGGTCGTGTCGAGGTTTCCGCGACGGGTTATGCATTTTCAAAGCCCGTAAAAGATTTAACAAAATTTCTCCGCTACGGGAATTAATGCTCCATCATGTTTTAAAAGAGATTGATGCCGAAGAGTGCGCAGCAGTATAATTTCATTCCAAATTCGTTTCAAAAGTCACGCAAAATTAATACACGGGAAGCGGGAGGGAAGACGAATTACTCTGATAAACTGCGCAGAACATTTTAGCAGAATATTAGTTTATCAATGAAACCTTCAGGTTTTAAATGATTGCAGCCTGAGAGCATTATTCCTCTGATCACCGAGAACAGCAAAACTTCAGCTCCAAATGAATGGCGAAACTTCATATCCAGGTGTCTATCACAAAACAGCAGAATTGCCTAATCAGTCTGAGAATTGCTAAAACAGAGCGTATTCTAGATTCTCATCTCTTCTGACGTTTGCCAAAGTCAAAAACGTTTATGAATGGCATCACATTAACAGCAACATCTATTTCTTCGTTCATAACGCATTTTCTAACGAACCAGAAATGCATAGTTTCTTCGTTCAAGGCATGAAAAAACTACAACGATGTTCATTCCGAATGAACTGCCTGAGAAAGCTTCTCATAACCGACGGTCGCTTGAGGGACGATTATCATTGAAGAACCACTGCAGATTCGAGTTCACTAGCCTACGTTATTTTAAGCGGACTAAGTGCATAACTTCAACGACCCTACCCGTCGGCGCAGTCTACAAAATGACGTCTCCAGAAATACTCCAGTGAAATCGAGCGTCCCGTTCGATGAGAAACAATGCGCCAAAAATTGAAGATTGGTGAAAGATACTGAGAACTGTTTTTTTTTTTTTTTTTGTGAATATTATACAAATGGCACAGATGGCTACTCACAATTAAGCCAGCGCATTCTCTGGTAAATGAAAGAGATGTTACACCAAAGATGCAATACCACCACGCATAATGGGCTACGTGCGAAGAAACACATGTTTGAAGTAATGTTTAGGACAAAAATGAGCCTTGTAGAAGAAAATGATAAATTTTCTTCTTTACGAGCACCCAAAGAGCAACAGCACGAAATTGCTCATCACTGTCCTAACTCTTCCATCACGTGCGTCTTTATTTTGCAAATTAAATTAGAACTCGCCACGGAATCACTCATTTCTGGAAAACCTTTCAGTGGGAATGCAATGAATTATTTTCATGGAAGTTCATTTGTTAAGTGAAATTTGCAAATTGACACCATTATAACAATGAAAAAATATAAACATAACATAAATAAATACTCATAGATAAGAAACTATCGGCTGATTATTGTTGCTAAATGGTCAGAGCGTCATCTTTCACTGATGTCAAAAAAGCATCTTCAACAGAACTCGCTTCGATTCCAAAGAAAACTCTGCTAAGTGCATCGTCTATTAAAACATTGCACATCCCCCGTCACCATTAAATATTGACGCTGAGCACTGATTAAGATAACAGCATCAATGATCAACTTCTAGTGTTTATTTTCAACGCCTATTTTCCGCAAAGTTTTTGTACAAAGTATGTTTGTTAACCACGTGCTAGCGTTGATAATGCAAACGATCAGTGAATGTTGCTACGCAAGTACATGAAAGACCATGTAAGCGGATTTTTTTGCTAGTGATGTAGAAAACAACTTGTCTACTGTCCGAACAGATGAGGAGGTGTTATTTCACTGATACAGCAATGTCCACTTGCACCACAAAACGCAGATAAGTTTTGAAAAAATTTAACGAGCAAGATCAGGTCGAATGATGAAAAATGAAACCTTTTCTTGCATAAAACTGTGGAAAACATCATTTTGAGAGCAAACTGCAGGGAGTAAAGCAGTACGCAACGATTCGCTATGTGTATGCATGTGTGGATGTGGGTACATTTGTGCGGGACAGATGTGTGGTCAGCGCAATTTCCGTCCAGATCTGCCGAGAACAGCGTAATGCGTCGGTGATGGAATGTTGCTTGAACGGCACACACATGGAAGCATGGGATGCTTAGTATGGATTTTTTCTCCTAAGAGCAAGCCTGCCCCACGTGGAGTCTAATTTGTCAACCGAAGGATGCAATTTGGGCTTGCGAAGAAAAATTGAGCGTTGTAACATGGAATTATTTGAAACATTCGTACGCAATCTGCTAAAGTTAGAAGAAGATATGGACGCGAGGGGATAAACAAAGACCGATGATAGAAAGAATTTGGCGATTGATAAGAAATTACGTCTACGATGAGCGCTTGAGCATAACCGAAGCAAGTGAATCCACGATGATGCAAATATTGAAATGCAAGCAGGACATACAGCGATAATATTTTTTCTAGCAGCTATCTTCGCAAACGCGAGATTAACCAGTGGTAAGTGTTGTGCGCTTTCTGGCAGCAAATCTGACGTGACGCAATTGGCAGTGCGGAGAAGGCGAGAACAGCTGCCTTCGATTGTTGTCATCTACGACACAGACCTCCATCCTGAATACGCTTAATTGTGTTACTCGGTTATTGGGCGTTTGGCGTGTTTATTGTTACTGCAGCCAAGAAAACAATTTCGGCGTACACAATCACAGCATGTGCCTTCATTCATCGCACAGTTCTGCATTCGGTATATTTATACCCTGAATACGCATCTAGAAATCTTTTCTGAAAATTCCCACTGCTTATCCTCTTATGGAAAAATGTTGCGTAACAAAACGTGAGTAAATATAGAGGGCCACATGACCACAGTGGTCAAATAGCTGTGCTTAGGCTTCCTGCTGCAACGACTTCGCATGGATCGCTTTGGCGTTTTTTCTAGCGATCGTGCCTCTAAGCCAAGAAAAGCTCAAACTTCCCACATTTTCAGTCTTCAGCTCCACTAGAAATGATATCCATTCCCAAAGTGGTGAATTTCACCTCATAAATCAGGAATTGAAAAAAGACCTCACAAATCACAGATATGAGTCGTTTAATTTCGTAAGTAACCAATGAATGAGTTCCAGTGGAAAATATTTATGCAGAGCGTGTCCATTAATTTATTTGACTGTGGAGGACTGTAAAATAAATGGATCAAGGAAGAACTGAAGCTTCAGATCACACTGGAATAACTCCTCTGCCGTTTATGCAAAGGTGGTAGAATAACTGCTGCTTTCACTCGTTTATAATATTGTTTAGCCGGGGATGCACTGCTGGCTATTGGTTTTATTGCCCTGGCATCGTCGCTCGAGCACAGGAAATCTCAACAAACGTATAACAGTCATCGTTACTGATTTGTCAGCATCATACGAAGAAGACATGATATCTACGACGGTTGATGCTCTAAACAAAAACGTTAGCACAGAGTGAGTTCTTGAGTAGTTTAGGGCCCTCGCTTCTGCTACTAATCAATGACATCACTGCGGGAAAATACAACGAAGCAGAATTGGACCACTTCACCGAGTAGAATTTAGTCTACATTGTGAATGTAAAAGAGCCAAGTCGGCTTCGCGTTCTTCGGATAAGACGACCAAGGTCCTCGATCTTCCTAGACAGCTTTGTTACAGAAAGGAAACAGTAAACCACTGGAGTGTTGAATTCCCATAGTAAGAGAGAAATTCGTCCATGGATGAAGGTGGTAGTAAGCACTTATCTGCGGCAACACTTTTCCTTTTTTCGTTGTGCCGCTGCCGCACCTCTGGTCTTTGATGTGCTATATATGAGAGTGTTACTTTTTTTTTGAGATTCGATGCAGAAACACATGCATTTATTAGCAATTTCCTACAGTCTGTTCTGGAGTGCAGGAAGTGGCGCACTTTGAGCAACAAACGAAAAAGCGATAAATGACAATAAACAGCGCCTAATAAGACTGAGGCCTCCTTTGTTACTGCTTTGTTTGCTGATTGACGCAGTGAACTGTCCCTAAAAAAGCGCAGACATCGATATGAAGAATTGCCCTTAGCAGCTAAAAACTTCATTCATAGAGTCAGAAATTAAAATAGCTGCTGGGTGAATCTTCCTTCAAGTATTTCCATTTCTCGAAGAAGAGGCTAAGAGTTACTGCATGAAAGAACACATCATTTAGTTATTATGAGCACTGAAGCCATTTATGTGGCATTGAGGTGATACTGTTGAAGCATTCACTTGGAAAACGGTAAATCCTTCCATTGTATCAAATCCTTAAGAAAGCCAAATAGACAGGGCGAAGCCGTTGTGGCTGGCTAGCAATTCACTTCATGTAGGGCATATTTCCGCCACGAGGATAACCGAAGTTTCTCCATGTCTATGTCGGTTTCTGTGTATGTTTTGAAGGATAGGCATTTGC
Organism: Parascaris univalens; assembly: GCA_037576465.1. Lineage (NCBI taxonomy): Eukaryota > Metazoa > Nematoda > Chromadorea > Rhabditida > Ascarididae > Parascaris > Parascaris univalens. The sequence continues at coordinate 57,454,369 of CM075173.1, read as the reverse complement.
ACGGTCTCATTTCACTTCCGAGATAGATGACGAAATAACGTGTCCACTGTTTTCTTGATCAATTCTTGTTACATTTAGACTCAAAACACTTTTGTTTCACATCGCTCTAAAGATACCTGAATATGTGCCTACACCTGCATTTCATGCTATCAGCAATATGGCTTCTTTCGGAAATGAACAAAAACTTTTTTCATCAAGAGCGAATTCCGCTCCGGCATGAATTTACTGAGCCCTTAGACCGGGCACCTAAAATAGCCTGGCTGAAGCAAACGAAATGCCATCCATGTTTGATTTTCGCTATTAGTGGGTTTATGGGGGCACAAACTCATGCCCGCGCTTGTGTGCAGACATACGAATCAGTGTATTTATACACGATGCACATCCACTTGTGCATCTTTGTGTTCAAGGGCATTCTACACGATTCTACCAGGGTCCCAGCTCTCAGTTAATTTGCTGCAACATATTTTAATAATGACGTCTACTCATTCCTTTTATTGCGCTCTCTTTTCATTCCATTCACATATCATTTCGTCCATATGAACACTTACAAACGAAATACTTTTTGCAAAATGTTTGAATGTAGGGGCAACAGTAGATCTAATGGAACAATATTTAAACGAGTAGAGAAGATCGCCGTACAATCTTTCTTGTAATTTCGCTAGTCTGAATGCCTAGCCCTAACTAAATAAATATAAATTCATGCCTCTAATATATTCTCATGTAAGACCTTTGCGCCCATTAATTCACAGTCACAATTTCGCTGATCAGCTGCATACACTCTTTTGATTCAAATGTATTTTCCACGTCATCTGACACACGTGGCAGTTCTCAGAGAAAAATTTAATTCTTGCGTTAATTCAGAAGCTCGGCAGCTTCGAAAATGTCCGAAACTGATCTGTGGCCTTTAAAAATGGCAAAGAATGTTGTCGTTGTTAAACAAACAAATTAAGTTGGCTTGAAATCTCCTTGATTTATGAATAAGCGATCAATAAAACACAATATTATGTATATCGGGTTAGATGGTGGATTATATTACCGAATTTTTTAGAGCAAGTTTCGATGGCTTCGTATCTGATGCTGTGGATACGCTTCGTGTTATATATATACCATGAACATATTTATTCATTCTATTGGTTTCATTTATTCTATTGGTTTCATATATTCATTCATTCATTCATGTATTTTACATTTATATTGGTATTAGTTTTCTCTCTCCCTCCCTCTCTCCCATCTCTTATATATGCATATATATAGTGGATAAATCATGAATTCTGGAAGTTAAAGAACACCGAAAATGTTAAACTTAGGAGGCAGGGAAACGGTAAACACGATCTGCTTCTGCAGAATCCAGTGAATGGTTCTGCTGCAACCTTACCTTGCATTTGCATGTGTGTTCACCTCTGAAAACTTAGCAGTAGACTGCTTACAGACCTCCTCAAATTTACTTGGGTCCTCACCTTCCGAGTTGAATGTAGTTCAACATTTCTCAGTGCGCACGTCGTTTCAGTGCAAATAGGCATTATAGTATATGTCGAATCCTCAACATTCGGAGAGATTAGTCGCAAACAGAAATAGGCGGTTCTAAGTAAACGCGCCGGACAATGAAAAATCATGACCTTCAACCAAGGACGGATGACGTTGAAATATCGCTCTTAAACTGAACAATTTCCGTGCCCAACAACACCAAGTAGGTAAGGACCAATGGACCACGTAGTATCAGCTTAATTTCGAACGAACGTGTCCTTCCACATTCTTCTAGATTCTTCCACAGCATCCTTCCAGATTCGAATTTGGAAAAGAAAGAAATCGTTTCCTGTCATAGTTCCGATGAAATTTCAATGCATAATTTTACGCTGACTTTGCTTGATAATAGGTGGTTTAGTGGTTCGATGTTTTTGTCATGTGTCATCCATCTCGCTTGTCGCAATTGCTGTCTCTTATACAAGCTAAAAGTTTTTAGCGCTTTTCAATAGTTTTTCAGCGACTGGACAATCTTGAAGATGGTATATGAAGTTTGGAATTCACTGAAAGTATGGCGTGCTCAGAATTTCTCACAGATGCTTACCGATGATACTTGCCAATAATTCAATTATGCTATGCCGACGGCATAACGTTAAAAGTTCATTCCACAAGAGAATCGTTGCGCCTTAATGCAATATGTTTTTTGGTGACCGTCGATAGGTTCACGTAATACATCACTTTTTTCATTATATGCATTAAAAAACTCACATATAGCTAACTGTTGAGACAACGAGCTAACTCCTTTGCTGAAAACTGCGCGTCATTGTGCCTCATCAGCGGAATTCCTCTTGTGGCGTATAGTGAAAGCGTCTTCTAACATGCACCTTTCTCGGACCTCTGAATGAAATGACGAAGAGGCCCCGCTTTCTTCCTAAAACGCAAAAATGATTTTTGTTTTTTACTATTGCAGCTTCTTTATTTTTTGCTCACGTTGGTCCACATATTTTCTCGTTTTCACTGAACTCAGTCCAATCCAAAATTTCGAGAAAATTTCATTTGAAGGTCTTGTTGAAATTTACGGAAATAATTGTATTTTATGCGCGCAAGCTACTGTCACAAATAGCCGTTTCAGAGATGCACAAAAACGACACTTGTGTCATTTCCTGTCCCAAGATATATGTGTCAAGGTTCCCATGATCTTAGCGATGTAATGGGATACTGAGTGTGTTACTAGAACGTTCAGTGTTTCAGCATTTTGGGAGGTGTCTTCAGCTGAAAAGTAATTTAATACAGGGTTTTAATAGTTCCACTGAAATATTTAGACCCAAAATTCCAAACCCAGCAAAAGCTCTTAAACATGTCAAATTGGCTGTTAGAGTCTTCCGTACGAGGAAAAGTTAGTTGAGGCTTCGTAAAATCCCAAAAGGTGTTGCTCAATTAGATCCTCAACAACGAATGCTTATCTTGCCCTTTTAGCTCAACAACAAGCATTTCGCCGACTTTTTTCGACGTCTTGCCATTTTGTAATGTAATAACAAATGTTTCCCTCGCCTTAGAAAGTGCGAAGCTTTCGTTCGAAAATAATTAGGCTGTAAAATGCCGATCTAGGTCGCAGAATGGCGCTTCGATGTGACTTTGGGCACACGCAGACATTGTTCTCTGCACAGAGGTTGGTGACGCTTGCACATCACTTGCTTCCCTGATACAAATTGTTTGCCTCATTTCCATCCCCACTCATTACTCTACACATTCCTGTCTCCCCTACCTCTTCCACACATTACGGTTCTCATTGTAGATAATATTGAGCAATCCTCACTGTTCGATAAGAGAATGTTTATGCACTAAATTCTCTTGTAGAGTAAACATTGCCAGTGAGAAGCTGGCAGTGCTTGGTCTAAAAGGGATCTTCATTCGAAGACTGAGTGGTGAATGATATATTAAGAATGAGCGGCTATTCAGACTGTGAACTGTATATGAAATTCACTGCCATCCAATTACTGCTCGGCGCTGTTCTCATGTAAATTAGCGTGCAATGAAGTTCTCTCTCTTGTAACGAGAGCTGGCACAAAGGGATTTGCAAATGTGGGGTTGAAACTTTTTATTCAACTTCAAAAGGAAACCATAAAATCAAATGATTCGATGAAGCGGTTTTTCTACTACTTCGTTAACGAAGGTATTCTGTAAGAATTTAGGACTTTAAATTGCTCGTTTTGCAAGGCTTTGAACAGGTAAATGGTTAAAATGATCAATCCATTTTCTTTTTCTTCTCCAGTTCCTTTCCTCCCCATTTCCTATGCTAATCTATCCGATTTATGTCAAGTCGACAGAGTTAGCAGACTCATAGAACTTCACAGTTTGCCATATCTTCCACATGCTCCATACAGAATTGCCGGAATGTGTTTACAAGTCACATTCTTTTTTTAACCAAAAATATCTACGAGCCAAAGGCATGCAGATGGCTTCTCTTTCAGTTTGGTCAGTCGCTACCAAAGTTGTTGTTCCTCTACCTTTCGAGGCAAAATTGTGCGCTTTCTTCAGCAGGAGTAGCAAAAAATAATTCGACGGCGAGTAACGAGAATTCGTTGACGATTCTAAACAAAGTCAGCTGATAAAACGTTGCGCAACTTCGACCTATTAAACGGCAGTTTACACTGCTTAGTCTATTCATCCCGTTAGAAATTTTCTGATGCGAACATTTATGCGGATCGTTGTTCGTCGTTCAGATTGTCAAGCTTGAGTCGAAACTGCTGCACTTCAGATTCGTGCACGTATTGCCCTCCCAAATATGTGAGCATATTACTAGTGTCAGCGGTGAATTCGCAATTCGCCTTCAGACATTCGTTCCTCTACGATGCATTCAAATACTCGCTCTATGATGCAAATATGAAGCTGTTTCCCTAACTCGTCATAAATTCGAACTTCATGACGGTTTCTCTAGGAAGAAACGGCAACCTCTTGCTTCTCTTGTTACGCGCTTACAAAATGGTGTTAAAGGTCAAGAGATGGGACATCACAAATCTGATAATGGCCGTTCCTGATCTTGCCGTTGTTAGTTTTTCTTTTATTTTCGCATGTGGTTGTGTAATGGAGCTGATACAGGAAAGAAAGGTTGCAAAGACTATATGAAAGACTATAGATTCACAAATGCTGCTTACTTGCTGACAGATTTTATCGAAAAAGTGAGAGGTTGCAGATGTGCTGTCGTTGCCCTATGAGGTTTTTTATCTAACACTGCTTCTGGCAGCGGAAAAACAACTGTGTTAGGTGTTAAAAAGACGTTAATTATCGAAGAGCTGCGATATCCTTACTCGTTGTGTCAAACGTTTCCAATCATGGCAAAATTTAACTATTGCACTAAAGTCGTTTTGCACGAATTTTCTATAAACATCCTTGCATGCGTTGTCTTGAGAGTTTTTGAGAAATTTCAAATAACTGCTCACTTAGGCGATCGTCATTTAACCATCCATTTATGCAGTGACAATCAGCTCTTTTTTCCCCGTTTATCTCTTTATATAAATGCACTAGCAAAATCCACTTTTTTGCTCACCTGCTGACTTCATTATGGGTCTCCCCATCATAATATCGTACTTTGAGAAGTAGCAGTCAACATCACAGACGTGAATCTATCCTATTAGAAGTATCCACATACAGTTAACATATTTGCTGCGCCCATGTGATGTTATGTTAGAGTGGGCGGTCTAATGGCATAGGGCTCAAGGCAAAGGGCTCTCATATCGTAGTCGCATTTTCTCTTATGAGTAGTCATCCTTTTTCACACGTTTGTCACATCTCTGTGCGTGATTTAGTCAATCTATCGCTGTTCTCTATCTCGAGAGCCATCAGCATTTCTCATAGCATTTCCCAAATTGCCCACCTCTCACAAAAGTCATCCAGAGTGGACGCGAATTGAGGGACTGCATTTCACATGGTGGATCATTGTTTAGAAGCATAAAAGAGAAGTCTCATCTCGCGCCTGTTTTCATTGCACAAAATAGTAGAATGCTCAAAAGAATCACTTCACCCACTGATGGCACGTCGGGTTTCGAAATGAGACTTCTCCAAAAGTTATGCAGTTCGTCAGCTGAGATACCCCTTGCCTTCAGAATAAATGATGAACTCTGTTCCCCTGCGTTTTGACCATTTGCTTAAGTGTACATAAGTAGACGAGCAAAGAATTTAACAGCTGTGTGGCGCAGGAATTAGATTGCAGCAAATGTGACATGCAGCACGGTGTTTCATTAATCGCTTCGTCACAAATGCGGGTCGATGAAAGTCGCAACTTTCCACTCATGCCCATGAAAAACTTTTTGACGACATCTTTTCCTGATCTCCGTTTTACTGGGGAACATCAAACTGCTTTCCTCTGATTCGTTGGACACGTAATTCCCTTCACTACAGTGCAGCGTTAGGACTGCGCTATCCACAGCGCTCCAGGTGTGATAGTCGTCTAAAGTAGATATGATAGTCAGCGGGCATCGTTTCCGGCTTTACTAGCAACAACATACATGTCAATTCGAGCCGTTGAAATAAACAGTATTTCTTGCTGTATGCAATGTAAAGAAAGTCTGAAACGGTTACCGGAGAACTCAAAACAAAACCAACGGAAAAAAATAAAAATTTCATTTGCTATACGTGGGACGAGGAAATGCTTCCTCAAGACTTTTTCAGTTAGCCCTATTACCGTTTGTTTCATCTTTGAAAACAAATACAGGAATGCTTGTTACCAAACAGAAATCGCTCCTCTTAGCTATGTTTAGTTGCAGGTTTACTGAGGTGCCACGCGATGCAAAGCCGTAAGCACCTCATTGAACAACTCTCAAGGGGAAATCGAAATACGAGTTGCTGAAAGCTGATGCTAATCATTTCTGCAAAAGTGAACTCAAGTAGCGAAGCATATGGATGGCTATGTGCACCAGAATGCAAACTGTGTCAATGTGCGCAACTGTGGTCTCTGTCTCCTGTCTCCATGAAATCGCTTGAGATAGGAACGTTTATAACTTAAGCAAGTTTATTCAACAGGTTCAACATGCGAAGCGGTCTCCTGCTTCGATTTTGAAGCAGGCAAAAGTAGAAAGAAATAAATTACTGAAATTTCCGGATGACTTTCTAAACGAGCAAATAACTTAGCGAACAAAAAAGTGCAGCGGAAATTCAGATGGAAGCGGTAGCGTTAGGGAAGGAAAAGCTAATACGAAGCATCACTGCTTCAAATGTCGACGATTTTGTTTTCCTTTCTGCTTATAGATCCCGCAATGAACCTGTAGCAGAGCTAACCTGAGTTCCATTCATTTCGCTCTCCTGTCACACGTCTTTGCCCATCTCTTCGATACGTTAGTGCCTCGAACGCTCCTTTTTGTACAAAGGTGCTGTTAAGCTCGAAAATCCCTAACAGCTGCAAGTTTTTGCGGAAGTTGTTGTGTGTTAGTGCACTGATTGCGCGCATTATCCAGCTTTCGGAGTCTGCAGAGCCTTCACTCATATTTTCGGACTCGCTGTTCTAGTTTAAATTTCTTTAAACCTTGGTCTCTACCAATCATATTCGCTACATGCTGGCACATAAAAGTTGGGTTCATACGAACAATTTGGTGTATTATATGTTGGTGTTGGCATAGTGTATAGTTTGGCATTTGTGGGTCACCTAAGGGTGGTAGTATGTCTGTTGGTTCAGGAGGATAGCAGGGGCGGCCCGGTTGATATGCTGTCGTATTGAGTGTCTAAGTAGCCGTCTAACCAGTGCAAAAGGTCACTCGCTCACCGGTTCGGTGGCTGCCAGTGGTCTGCATTAACGAACGTCGTTTTGTTTCAACGTTCTTAGTTTTTTGCTGTGTGTTGTCTATCAAAAAAAGTCGACGCTGACCTTTCGACGAGTTGAAACGCTGACGAATGATGTGAAGTGAACACAGAGCCTAATAAGGGCGCTGTTTTGTAGAATCGGACGCGTCGTTATAACCGGCACATGAAATGGTATTCGCTTTTACAAGAAATAGAGACATTGTGTCCACACAACGTTCACAATTCAAAGCATTACACATTTAATCAGTCGCGCACTTTATTCAACTTCATTTGAATCACTAACGCACCATGAAAATCCGAGAATTGCATTGCACTTCGGCAGAGCCGCAATTTTGAGGTTTTAGTGAAATTTGTCCATATGCACCATCAAGGTGTAGACAGAAGTATTCCTCACTGACAAAGATTCATTTTGCAGATTTTGTTTCTTTCAAGATTCCTACTTTATATATAAACACTTTTTGACGCGTTTGGACTAACTGCATGTATTGTTTATTCCCTCTCCCCTCCCTCCCTGAAAATATGTTGGTGGACTGGTAACTTTGGATTAGAAAATTCATCTGGCGTTTTGCATACAGCAGAAAAAAAGAAGAATGGGGGATACCTTACGTCTTATTGCCCTCACTCTCTGATACTTGGAAGCAAGCGAGATATTACCGTCCTTTGCAGATAAACATCGTTGTCAAAAATGATATTTACCTCAGTTCTGAGCATTATTACGGCCACAGTACGGCTTGCAACTAGTGTAAACCGATAATCGAAAAAAGAAATTGATAATAATATCCATTTTGTCCATGGCGATGCCTTTTTGGCCCAAAGTAGTACTGAATTAGCTACGGCAGGGTAATCGGACGAGAAAGTGATCAGCATCAGCAGAAAAGAAACTCGCAGAACCTTGCGTGACTTTCTCACATTTCTTTAGAGATTCAGGCCGAAGCACTTTTTCTCAAAGAAAATTGCACTGCAAAGTTCTCGAAAAGTGTACATCAGGTCTTCGAGATAGCGCAGCTTCCGCGATAAAACCATATACCACTTGACTTACCTAAGATAATTCATGCCCTGCCTGTCATTTTGAGCGTGTTGCATGTTGGCTTGTTTTGGAACGTCAGCGGTGTGTACAAGCGACTGTGGATGCATTAATAATGCATTTCCATTCGTTCACGCTGAATCATCAATGTTCACCGGATATGTTGTGCGTGTTTATCGCTGGGCAACATCGGTTCAGTCACTTTTTATTTGGAAGATTTAGCACTAATCCTGATACAACGGGAAAAATGGGGGTTTTATGCAGTTCAGTTTGATTAAAACTGTATTGGAGCACATCATTGTTTGCTTTTCTTGTGTGTCGGGAAGTTTCTAGAGGAATTTCTCGCAAAAGAGGAACAGAAGCTAGTGTAGCTTTTCGGACAGTGGAGCAAAAATGTTTTGAAGATTTCCGAAGGATTTCGTAATAAAATAGTGCCAGACATTGGTTCACTGACACCATGTTTTGTGGCGAAGTGTCATGTCGTTGGCGCAGTGCACAAATTAAACTGAGAATCGAAGAATGCCGGGCAGTCTTTCAACCTTGCAGCACGATCTATGAATTTACAATGATTAATTACTATCTCCGGATTGTTTTCTCTTTATAGACGGAATATGAACGCTATTCTCTTGTGCAGTGTGAAAAATTTCTAGTTCAGGAAACATATGGATCTTACTTTCAATTTAGAGAAAATTTTCCGTATCGCAAAAAACGTTTTCGTTTGATTAGGAGTACGTTATAGGAAACATAACAAACTCTACTTTGATGCAATTGTCCGGTTTGGTGGTTCATATGACGCATCATTGAAAGAGCATGCTATTAGTGCGGTGAACCGGTTCCACTAGCACTCGTCCCTGTCATCAATCACGCTGGCCGCATGCTCGAGGTGGTTTTGCTGATCACCCCTTCAAATTTAACTTCTTTGCATTGTAAAGTCGGCTAAGAGCCAAATGTCGAAAAGCGTATAGCAACATTGTGCCAATAATTAAAAGATTTTCCTAACTGTTACTGTTTTTCACAAACAGCTGCGTTTGCGTTTAGATTGCTGCTGTATACCTTCGCGGTTGCGATGACTGCTCCAATTCAAAAAGTGTTCCTTGCAGGATAGTGATGATCTAGAAAGTGAGGTCTGCAAATGTACGTTGTTGGGATCGTTAATGGCGTTTTGCTGAACGGAAAGCTCCTTTTGGTCACGATATGCTGCTTTGAAAGAAAACATGAACTGTGATGAATGAAATGATTTGTTCATGTTGTGAATACTTGCAGAAATTATCTCTTCGAAAACGGCTTTTTGGTCGAATTTTATGACGGTGCGTTTTGTGATCCGACTTAGGAAGTCCAGATTTCCATCTTGCTATAGCCATCTAAGAGTATCACCTGCCTCCATTCCACAAAGAATAAACTGCTTGCTTCAAAAAGGAATTTACCAGCCTGTAATTGCTTGAAGATAGGCGCAACACTGTTGACGAGTGTGTAAAATACCAGAAACCTTTTTGTCTAGTTAGCACTATTTGTGCACACGCCTAGTCGATGCAGTTGATGGACACGCTTCATGTGAGCGCTGTTTGCACGCAGTATTTGTGTTTTTAGGCGTACAGCGTGAACTTCTCGCACATGTAACGTCAGCTCGTTTGTATTCGAGAGGCGGACGGGTGCAGCGATGCTCTGTTTCAGGGCGATGCACACACAGTCCGTCGGGACCGTTTCACCTCAATCACAGAAAAGTACAGAGAACCTCGATTTCGCTTCCGTACGCATCTCCTCCAAACCAAGCTCTCCGCATCAGTAAGTTATGTTTACAGATTTTTTTCTGTTCATTCCAGTCTGCCATGTCCAACGGAAATTTGTAAGATGGAACTTCGATGCTTTTTAAAGCCAAATTTTTACATATTTTTGCGACTCGGCCTTCATTGTTCAGTGACCTAATGCCGATGCAAAAGCGTGCTCGTCTTGAAACCAACTTAATGGAGATGAGTAAATCAACAAGGTTCAGTAGAGCTATAAGGCTATGTCAAAATGAATGGATTATTGTTTGGCGTTCGGTAGTTACGCGTATTACTGAGCCGTTAATAATGGTGCGCGGGACAGCAAGGTCAACAGCATGAAATTTGCATCCTAATTACGAACGTCGACGCACTTCACTGACGCAGCCGCATTTGTAAAAGGCTATGCTGACCTCCCAATGGTCAAATTCTTGGTTTAGAATTCATGTACTAGCACTTTACAATGTCTTCATCGATGTGACGGCCGAGTGCAGAGGAACATGTCATGAACGCCTCGAGGAGAGTTTAATGCTTCTGAATGCTTCAGTTCACTAGTTGATTGTATTCGCAAGTAGAACCTAACATGGTTCGTGCCATGCTTTCATTCTTTTCGCTATGTGTGTTAGATCTCAACATGGTTTCGTAAAGTTTAGCAAAAGCTGTCGGCTGTAAGTGGTGTTTTACCACTAATCCGTTTCGTCACTGCGTACGGCAAAGAAGAAATGAGCTATCGGATGAACAAACGTTTGAAGTGAGTTCAGTCTCATTATGAATTCGTGCCTTAACCCCAAGATTTTAAAGTTTCTTATGTGAACATTGATATGTCTAACCGATCTTTAGTTACTGGGAGCACAACGGGATGCAAAAAAGTAATAACCGCAAACTCTAATCGATAAACATAATGCTGCGCCTAGAACACTGCAAGGAGTAGTGAAAAGATTCGGAGAGACAAAAGTATTTTTAAGTGGTCCGTTGATTATGCATTAGAGGATGACCATATTGAGGATGACCGTCAGGAGAGTGAGATGGTCAAAACTGGCAAGTAATAACGCACCCTCCAGTTGATCCCATGCCTAATTTTTTTAGCGTTTCAAAAATTTTCGATAATATCATCCCTGAAAGGATCTCTACGGTCTTGGGAACCCAGGAATAAGAAAGTCTGGGCATGAACGCTTTCTGACAAAGTAGAAATTAAATGGTTACCAAGGGTTGCACCGCCGGTCATGAATCGCATTCATTTCAGCGGGAATTTTGCTTCAACGATGTGCCATCGTGAATCCCAAGAAAATAAGCGCACTAAGTTTTGAGGCCGATATTGGAAGACTACTCAGGAATTTTGCTGTCTTTCGTTTTCTGCACTTCATTTTACTAAAGTTAGCCCTACTGTAAAGCCCACTATTCCGTCAGTCTTACTCTTTAAACCTTCGTAAATTAATTGCTGTAATGCTTCCATGAAGAGAGAGAAAGCTGAAGAGAAATAAGGGTCGAGGTTGCAGCTTGTCCTCGGCTTTGTCTCTGGATGCAAATATTTTCTGGTAAATCCTGCAATTTTGACAGGCTACAGTTTAAATAAGCGTAAATTGCCCACATCTGCAAGCATCAAGGCATCATGGTTGACTTTTAGATTACGGTTGACAATATCATCGGAAAGACTAGCATGATCGAAAAATCTGAAGCGGAGAATATTTCGGTGATCTTGCAGCATTTTTTTTTTCTTTTTGACATCCAGCGTTAGACGACCTAAACTGATTCAGGTGCACCAAAAATGAAGGGTTTTTTGATTAAGGCGCTGAAGGATTGCCATTTTCATTTGATTACATAAAAATGTTTTCACATTTTATACATTACCGCTGCGATGTGCTATTTTTGGGAAACTTAATATGCAAGGTCCAGACTCATTTACCCACTAGAAAATCAGGAAAACTAAGTTATTTGCAAAGAGCGAACTTCAGGCGGTTTAAGCCGTACCACAAGCAAGGCAGTAAAAGAAGACCAGATTTTTTTCTGCCCTCATCTGCTTCACGAGTGCAAATATTGCAGAACTCCTTTTTAAATAATGTCAGAGCTGGTGTACGTTCAGAGCGATGCTTGGTGTTACATAGGCTGGCCGTAGAAGTTTCCAAGGAACTAGAATGCAGCGTACCTTCTTATGAGATGAAAAACCTCACTCGTGCCATTACAACTTTACTGTAGGCAACGAGAACTCCGGAGTACTGATGAGCATGAAACAAACTGCGATTTCGCTCCTATCGAATTTCAAGAGCTCTGTGTGAGATAAGGCTTCTCAGTAGGGCAATGAATACTGTGCGGAGAGTGTCGCTGAAGAGTTGTTTCGCTGGAATTCACGGCTTTTTCTCCTTGATGTGTTCTCACGTGCATTTGGTTTCGACAGTGTTGTTCCCAATGCTGCTTTGAGTCGTTTGTTGTTTTTTCTCTTCGTTTTTTTGTGATTTGTGCTCATCTTCTTTTTTGGTATGAACAAATTTGAACGGTAACGGTGCCTAAAAATCTGCTTATGATATGATTTCCTATAGTTAAGTATGCTTATATGCCAACAATTTTTCGCGCAGCATTTTCTTGTAGTAAAAGGTGCGATTTCTCGTGTTATCAGTTTCTTCCAATGCCATCAGCGCACTAATGTTGCTACGCTCAAAGCTAAGGGCGACTCTCACACAGTAAGTTCTTATCCCGAAGCTTAGGCATTCCCAGTGTGCGTCACTTCAGCATTTGAAATGCATCGAAAGTTTCATTAGAGCGCCTAAGCTCATAGCAGCCCCAGCGCATTTACAACGGAGTACTGATTTCACCTTTTTCATCATTTTCACTTACCGTCCCTTCTGCCGACTCTTAGCTTTTTACGCATGTGCCTATATTGTTTCATATTTTCAACCCTATGCCTCCCTCCTTAGTTGAACTGATTTTATTCCGTCTCACTTATTGGATAATTCAGCTCCTTACCTACCTTCACACACCGCCGTACCATAAATCTTGCAAAATGTGATATGCATTCTGCTATTATCTCATTTGCAGAATTTCTTCCTGACCGCGTCTCCACTAAAACGTTCACTCGCCGAAGAACGAGAATCCATTTTATTTGCTTTTTATATCCACCCATTTTTGATAAATGATGTTATTTCGACGACTTTTTTCGTCGCGTTTCGTCTCCAGTTACGACATTGCATCTTCATCATTCTGTTGTTACCATTACTAGTGTGGTTGTCATTGGTTCGCTGAGGCTAAAACTCACCGCTGTGTTGAAACTAGCTGAAATTTCTTCGAACAACCAAGAGCAATTTAATTCACTTTTTGAGGTGAATCGACTTTCACAAAATCTGCAAATGAACTGATAACTTTCTCATTAAGGAAATATTCCGAATAGACTACTCGTTAATATTAAATACGCAAATACAGTGGAAACACTTTTGCCAATAGGTTGCAGAGATCGACGAATTTATTTCAGAATTAGGAAAATGAGAGAAGAATGCCGCTATTTGATTTTCTTTTTTCGAATTTCTCTAATCGAACGGACGATCGATCACCCAACGTCGCACTGAAACCTGCGCATGGGGCGTTTCTTATCAGTTTTTATGGCACAGTTGCGTTGGAACTTCTCAAAAACAAAAACCTTCGATTCACTAGTTGCTTCATTCCATGGTGGTCTGCATGTGATTTCACATTTTCGGAGGAATATCAGATTATTTGCCAAAATTGAGAGTTCATGACTTACGGAGCGCATAGGCACATACTGCTTTAGGAAACAGCGCAAACAATTTTTTGATTCGCGAAAGCGGAATTCCCACTGTCTACTGCTTGTTGTGCCTCAAATCCCTTTTCTGGCTTATTGCCTCACGCTCTACCTTTTGTTACAATAAGAAGAACATCCCATATGGCCTGTATATGACGGAACTTAGCTGTGGGCGTGCACTGTATCGTGTATCGCCGGTCGCCGATACATGCTTGAACATAAACAAAACTATATGTTACTCTATAAAATTTGTCACGTAGCACTAGAAGTCGATGGCAAATTTGTGATGATCAACAAGAAACCTAACAAATTGAATCGAGCGCCACCTGTGTGGTCGTTCTGCATAATGTTCTTAGTGAGGCCACGTATAGGAAAATGAGGTTCTGTGACGTTTCAAAGGAGCTTGCTTCGATTACATGTGAGAGAACGAGTTCGAAAAAGTGAATGAGCTGAACGCATGGGCCAAACGTTCGAAACAACAAATTTTTGATTTCGTTTGGCAATTTTAAACGCTCGTTGGGTCACTGCTACTCCACGCTCCCAGCTGTAAACGGCTGTCGCATTCGAACGCTGCGCTCGCTGAAATCACACTTCGTATTTCGAAGAATCAAACAGCAGAAAAATAGGTTTATTTTTTGTAAGTCTTTCGTCCTTGCTAAGGTGACCTCGAAGGTCAGACATATTCCATGTATACTCTTAGTCGGCGTTCGAAGTACATTACACCACACTATACCCGATTTTCCTCCACGCCTGTCTCTACGATGGCTTTTTTTGCTCCTTAAAATGCATTCTTACTTTTATTATATTCCACCTAATTATCAGTGACCACATTGAAAGTACACTGGTTCAAAGAGCGTAGGAATATAAAGTTGAATGGATAGGAGACAAACGAGGTTTGCATGAAGATGTGCACCATTCAAGTCATGCAAGACGCGTTTGCATAGAAATTTGAATTATCACTTGAACTTATGGAGTCTTATTTGTTCAAAGACTGAATTTCTTTGATCACTACGCTCAAATTCGATGTCCGGGGTAAGCAGTCCGTATATTTTATTTTCTCGTCAACACCTAAGAAGCCTTATCGTCTTATACTAAATTTGAAAAATTCGATGAAATTCAGCTAGCATTAGATCATTTTGGTTAATATGAAAAAGAGAGTGCTGATACGAAAAACCGGGTGTAGATCATGTGTAGACACCGAGACTGTTCGTGCAGCTAAGTAATGAAGGCGACAAAACCCGCCGAAGAGCGGGTGCGAATGTACACGCGTTCGCCTGAATTATTTCAGTGCCTATTGCATTTATCACCTGTTCCCGTTACAAATGTCTGTTCATTTTTGTGTCCTTAGTTGCAGTTCACCTGCCAAAGTGCCGATATTTGCACCAGTTGATTATCAGTTTCGAGCTATTACTTACTTATCTACAAAATGTGTGGCAAGTTCGTGGTAATACATTCTGCACCTTCTCCGTGAACATTTGAAAAGATATGTGAAGACCTTTGTTGGTCAAGATTTCGGGTGAAGCATGCATTTTTATATACTGGTAGTATCTATAAGCATGTACGTTTCTAGGTCGAATGTGAGTGTGTGTGCATGTGAGCACTTGTGTGTAGTTTGCGTGATGTCTATATGAGTGTATGTTATGTGTGTGCGTGTGGCCGTAGTTGTGGTGTGGCGCAAAAGCGAGTCTAACGGTTTTGTCGTGGTGTTTGGTAAGTGAATTCGTTCAAAAGTGGAGCAAACATTATACTCCGAGTAAGTGTTGGCGAGCATTTCTGAACTGCTTATGTGGCGAGTGACGTGTTCCTTACGAAACGTGACCACCATTGGGTGCTTTTTTTGCGTCATGTTCTCACGTTTCACCCACCTTTTCGTTCTATGCTGTTCATTCGTCAACGATATTTTTTTGCGAAGGTCGTCCAGATGTGAGCGAGAAGAATACCGGAAATTGAAACACTGCTAAATATTCTTTTTATTGCTGATCGTAGTGAGTTATAGGTGTTCGGTGGCTTAGTGGCGTCTGCTTTACACCTCTTTCGAATGAATTTAGATTTTTGAATATTTCGAAGTTGTGCTTAATCCGTCGTGCTTGTTTGATATCTGCACGTTGTGGACATATTGTTCGACAAAAAATGTCACTGAGAGAACCACTAACTCATCCAATAAGTTTTCTGTATTCCGTGGCTTTAAAAAAAGTCGAAGGAACGGAAGCATGAAGTTTTCTTTCAGTGTATGCAGCCTGCGATGTGCGTGTGCCAAAATTCTACGAGACGCTAAAATGAAGTGGAGAGTTTAAGTTCGAATGAGGCTTCTGCTTCATGCGCAGTAAACAGATACCTCAGCTTAATCGAACATAGAAGTATCATTCACCTCATCATGAGGCATGCTAACGGTTCTGTGAATGATAGATAACACCCATTCGTATGAAAAGTAGCAGATTTGCTCGCAAGCATCTTTCCTTACCGTATTCTGTAACATTATTGAAGAGCAAAAAACAATTTGCTCGTCTCAGTAACTGTTGCTTTATAATTTCCAAGGACATATATGTAATGATGCAGTGGCCCAACATGGAAGCACCAAGTAGCAAAAATTCCTAATGGCAGCTAAAAGAAGCACCTAAAGCCGATGCTTATGAACGTCTTTCCTCTCTTGTAGGATAAATTCGCAATCTTTTCTTTCAATAATTGAGAAGGTGAACTCCGCTTTCGCAGAAATATTCTATCGCGAGTTCTGACGGTAAAAGCCACTAAAGAAAGAATTGTTAGTTGTGGTTTTGCGCGAACACGAATAGAGAAAAAACATCGGCCGACTTCCATTGCGAGGGGTGTGGTTGACCGATCCAGTTCTCATCGCTAAGTCGAGCGTACTCCAAGTGTTACTCTTCACGACTGAGGCTTATTTCGAGAATTCAGAGTTGCAACATTTTCGGAAATCGTCCGTCATTTGAGAAGTGGTTTTATTAAAACACTGCGCAATATCGAATCTTTCGAGTTTTTCCTCCTAATTATTCCGTGCAGCAGTGATGATTATGGTGATCTTTGTCCTGTTTCAAATGTTTGTTGTTTTCAAATGAACTTCTTACTTCTTCCCTTCAAAGCACTCAAGACCTACATTATCACATCTTAAAGCCTAAATTTCTATATAGCTAACTGCTGATATGAGAAATTTCATCAACTCAGTTATTCAACGAACTGACTTCGAACAACTCAAACTATACATGGGAAGTTCTTCTTGGCTTCCAAAAATATCCATGTCAACTTATACTACAGCTGCTGGAGTATCGACAGGTGTCCTTTCTATCAACTGTTTCTGCAGCGTGACCTCTGAAGAGACGCTATGCTATGTCGTTCGTACGTATTATGTCGTGGTTTGTTGAGGATATAGACTATTCGACGTTCTCATTCGGTGTGCAATGCTTTGTGTTTTTTGGCCGAAGCTGTATTCTTTTCGTCCCACAGATGATATCAGCAAATTATTCTTTTAGCTTTAACCTACACCTAAACTGCTCTCCACGAGATATTTTCCCCGCTAAACTATACTTTGTTAAGCAGCGTAATGCTGAAGTTGAATATATCATAGTCTTTAAGTTATTGGGAACATTAGCACGTTCAGCCTTCCCTAAATTAGGCAAAGTGCAATAAATTTGATGTGCTAAAGCTATTTTCCCTTCTTTTACGGCGTTAGCGTTCCATTTTCGGTAGGTGGTATATGGGAAACTGCGTTTGAGAACAAAGATGAGGAGTAGAATTTCACGACTGAGCAACTTTTGCGAGTGTGATGGTACTTATGAGGTGTCGAAAGGCCTATCGACTTATTCTGATTTGGAACTGTTTGCTGTTAATGTGCATTTTCTGGTTGACAAATCTCGTGAGCTTTGGCTGCATTTAACAAAAGTAATCTGGCTTCATCGCTCTTTAGTTGCACCTAATTTACTTTTATGAGCTGTAACATCGCCATTTGGTACTTATTTCCAGTCTCTAAGATGTACATGTTTTCCTAATAGTTTTATTATAAAAAACTGTAGAGGTCGGTAGCATCAGATACGTTTTCTTATGAAGCTTCTAGCAAGCAGAAGTGATTTGGTAACTATCCACTGAGCAATAAGAGCATCATCTTGCAGCGCTACGGTAATCAGCAATAACCTTTCCATCGTTTGACACTGCTCACTGTACAAGCTGAAGTTCGACGCTGTGAAAAAAAAAAAAACAAAACAACTAGGCATCCATGTTTTCCAGCAGTTCTGTACAGCGTATCAACCACATCTCAATAGTGTTGTTTATGACGAAAACTGAGTAGTTTCAGGTCCTCATCGCTCGAAGTAGCGCTGTAGACGTCAAAAACCCGGGTTGCTTCAGTACATGAATCATAAAGAGTTACTAGTCAAGCTAGGAGATCCCATTGTTGTTTGCTTTCTCATGAGAGCACATTTCTGATATGGACATTTGCGCTTCAGTCTCAGTATGCTGGAAATCTTAATGTTTCTGCTCATCTCACCTGTTTTCTTTAAGCGTTACTGTTTTTTCGAAACTGCAGATAACTGAATTCTGTATGCCTCTACAGAATCTTATGGATTGCAACGGTATATTTCGCAGCTATATTCATATCCACAAAGAACAAATCCTCTCATTTAGGTGGCAAAAACGTGAGCGTATTCTGGCTCTTTCGGAGAAGACAACGGCAAGTGACACAAAAAGCGCAAGTGCGGCTAAGGGAAGCGGTGGTAGACGTTTCCTATTGCGTGCATCAGCCTCAACAAGCAATACTACTTCTTCAGCGGTAATTATTGCACAGGTTTGCGTAATTTGTGCTGAAAATTGAGATACTTCTTGTGTCATTCATTGACAAGTTTTTTTGTAGTTTCATAAGGCAACAGATATTAATCGATTGGGAACTCGTTTGCCGGCACCTGAACATGCACTATGTTCCGCACAGATTGCGCAGCTCAACTTCAGCCAAATACCGCAGCGTAGCAAAACTTTTTATGACCGACTGTAATGGACATTTTGCCGGTAGCTTGAGTGAGCCTTCACTCTACAACAAACTATCTTAGTTGTTGAACAAGACTACGTCCTCACTCCCCCATACGAATCCACTCCTCTTCCTCTACGGAGGCTTAAAACAAAATTGTTGCGTTAAAAAGAAACATTTCTCGCTTCCGCGCCTCATCAGAACGTTGAGGTTAAATTGAATCTCAGCGGAGACCGTGGAGGCTCAGTAGCATTGGAATAGCAACCCAGTGCCGAGTGTGGATTAAACGATTCGTACCTGCTCCGTGCAGAAGTTCATCTTTCCTTAACCTCTGATTTTTGATGCTCTCTTTGTGTTCACAATGCGGTATTAAAGATATAAATATTGTGGAATCCATAGATTAGTAGGCTCTGTTGCGCATATCTGAGAAATTTCAATAAGGAGGCCGCAATTATTAGAGTAGAATGCCACGCGTGCTGTTTTTGTTTATAACAAGCGATGTGGCACGAGCTGCATGAAGGATCGCGCAGTAATGCATCTGGCAGACAAAGTGAGGCACGAAATCAAAGGAACAGTTGGTTTCACGCGTCTCCTCAAAGCTGAAAAAAAAAAATGTTAAGAAAAAAACCACGGTGAAGAGCCAAGGACCGCATACCTCTGCTCATTTAGCAAACCAAAGAAAACGTGCAACCGAATTTGACGTATAACATCGGGAAGTCTCACCTCTCAACCGCATCGATAGTGTGCACGAAGATGTGCATATTTATTACTCGTCCATACTGTTACTGAATGCGCTAATTGCTGCGCGACAACGCACCAACCTTGACTGGAAATTAAATTTTATCACACACATTGATAAACTCAATAAAACGCATTATCGCTGGGAAAATTGCAGTCAAACATTACGAAAATAACAACGAAATGAAGACTTGCATGAATCTCTGGTTCGATCATACCACCTTTCCTTATTTTATCCATCCGTTTCTCGCTTTGTTGTGTGCTGGAAACTGGAAGTCATCATTGTTTCATGTTGGAAGCACCATTGGTTTCTAAGGTTTTTGGTGGATTCCAGCTGTCATGTTGCGGTCTCAGCGCATATCAAACGCTTCTCTCTAAATTTTTTCCCGTCAGTGTTTCTACTCCCATGCTAGCGCATTCGAATTTTAAAAAACAATCTAAAATGCTATCTGCATCATAGCACCTTTAGTTCGAGTACTGCTCATGAAAGCCCTTCAAGCAGTGTCTTTCCAGCTTCCATTGGACGTTTGATCATAGTTAATAGTTAATCCTCTCGTTCCTAATAGACACAGTGGCGCAGCTATGTTGCCGTTGTCGACTGCAGTGTTGATTGAAATCAGGCTATCATGTTGCTAATAACTATTATGTTATCCGTTGGCAGATTTCTTCTGCGTTCTTCCTTCAGCGTCCTTTCGTGTACACAGATGCATGCATCATTTATTCTGTTTGAATGGCGGGTGGCAGGAGGATTTGCTGGCAGCGTGGTGAAGCCACCATATACCTAAGCCGGCATCGCATTAGCTGCTCCCTTTTTAATAAAGAGCAATTTTGCAGATCCTCGCTCTTTTTTTACCTTTTTTTCCGGAGAATGCATAAGAATGAGATTTTCTGTGCTTGAAGTATCAGTTTTCAAATGTGGCATTAGCGACAAAGATGACGATTAATTCATTGAATTGGCAAAACTATGCTTTCATTTGTAAAACTGCCCGAATACTCAAGAGTACTCGAAAGCAAGATTAGTGGAAAATCAAAAAAAACACGAACTTTTCTTCCATTGTGCAGAAAAAATAAGCTACAGCCAATATCTTTCAGATCATTTCATCACTGAAATGAGGCTTCGGCTTTTTGAAATGCTTGAGCGGGAAGATATTTGATATACAATATTTGCTTTCTCGTTCTTCAGCTTTCCGTAAAAATGGGATTTGGAACATGTTACGGTTTCATGCTAAATGATCTGATGGGTAAACGAAGGTATTATAAAAACAGTGGCGGCATTAAATTGTTATTGCAAAATAAGCGTAACCTTGCACAGTTGTCGCCTAAATCCAAGTTTTCACATACTTTGAGACTACAGTGGCAGGATGCTAAACTTTTCTGGGCAGCTGGATTCACATGCAGACAGCATTTCGTGTTGTTCTGCTCAAAGTGGCTTCGTTTGAAAGTTCTGTCAGTTCGACCTCTTTATTTCTTTCAGCTTCAGTCTGTAATGCTTTATTTCCATGAACAATTTTTTCATATTAGTATAAAAAAATCGATGAGTCTATTATAGATCTGTTAGAGGTGGTACTGATTGGCATATGCTGAGGCACTATTGTGGAATTGAAGCTTACCTTAGGCACTGCTGCTGCTCTTAAATGTAATTCGTGTGCATCGCATTCTTCAGCAGTCTCATGTGCAACACGTTCCCAGAATGGGTTTACGAGTGAACGAGAAAAAGGTGGGACGACATACGTCCACGTGCAACAATGAACAAAGCCTTCCTGAGAAGTTGACTTACGCGCTGAAGGCACTTCGACCTTCTGCCTTTTCTCATAGCTCTAGCACTTCCTCGCCACTCAAAAGCAAGGTTCATATTAAAGTTGTTTCATATTCACATTATAAAATCAACGACGCTGAAATGGGGAGACGGAGAACCGCAGTGCTCTTAAGAGTACTTCTTTCAAAGTATGGAGAGTCGGCGCTGCAAAGAGCAGCAAATGTTGCAATAAACAAAGAAGTATATCGCTCTGGCAGACAGGGAACTGAGGAAATGCATTGATTTGGTTTATTTCTTCCTCATATAGTGTTTTATATGTGACGCAAAAAGTATATGCATTATAATAACACAGTGCATATTTAGCCTTAGCAGTTTTCACGGGCGTCGAATAAGCCACTTAAATATGAAATGTGAAAATTGTCCACAGTCCGTATCCCACACGTCCAGAGACGCAGATCTTTGTCTGCAGTGATAAATATACCGATCTTGATGCACTGATTCCTATTTAGAACAACGGTTGGTCTCTCTCGCAGTGAAAAGTGTGTTAACGTACTTGTGAGCGGTTATTATGGAGGCTCCGATGGTTCTCATAATTAAATGGAGTTTGTTGTTTAGAGCTCGAGCTTCGTTGTTGCAACAGACGATCTCGTCTATTATCCGGGCTCCGATCATGTTCCTAACAAACGCTTCTCCGTTAACGTTGCTCACGTGAATCAGGCATGTCTTGCATCATTAACGAAAGCTTATTGTAAGAAAACCTCCCAAACGGAGCAGTTATAGGCACCGCTTGGTTAACATAATCTCAGCTAGTTAACGACTCCTGTTCGGCAGGCACCTTCAAAGTTAAAGAGTCTCCACTATTTTCGTTCAAGTTGAAATTTTCAGCAAAAAACTAAAGTGGGACTAACGAAGACGTCACCATCGCAAAATGACCTTCACCACGTCACCGACCTCAGCAGTCTCGAGCAGATCAAGCAGCTCTACAAAAGTGTGCCCAATATTAGCGCGATTGATGATCAGCGTCCCGTAACAGCTCCCATGTTGGTTCATTCCATCTTCCCTTTTGCGTTCACTTGAAAAACAATACGTAATCGCTCGTTTATTCGTAGTGAAACGAATTTTTCTGGATTCGCAAAGCGAACTCTCCAGCTATACAACTATCCACTGAAAATGAGGAGAAAAGACTGATTTCAGTGGCAGTTTGCTGTCATAAAAATAAGATGTGCATAAACCTATAGCTGGAATTATTGCCCATTTCCAAAAACATTTTTCTCTCCTCATATGGGAAGTAAAATGCAAAAAGCACAAGGTCGAGATGTCGGGAGTCTTGAAAAAATCCAGTTTCTCCGAATTTGCACCAGCCTGACCGAAGAGCTTTTCAGTGATGGAGCAGCTAACTAATTATAGCGCTTTTTCAGTGCAAGGCGTTCTGCATGTCATCCAAAGAATGAGTCACGTTTCGTGGGAAATCGAAGTGAAAATCGAGGTAGCCCTCCATTTTTGGCTAAATCGCCAACAGACAGCGGGTATCGTTCAGCGCCGAGGCATCTCAGTTCACTAACAGAAAAAATCGCAGGTGTTACTCGACGTGAACATTTCCCCAAATCGGCGGAAAAACGTGACGAAAATGTTGAACCCACGCACATTAACGGTGAGTTGCTATCATATTGGAGTAATGCGATCGGATTTCTGTTGCGGTCGCAAATTCGGAGCTGCCAGCCTATCGATTTCATGAATCACGGGCATCACTCTGAAACTTGTTCACCACAGTTTTATGGGAGCAGCAATTTTGAACACACCTATTTGTTAGGCTTTATAAATGATAATTTTTTCATAACGTCGCATTCTTCAGCAATCTCAACTCTGCGGTATTGTTTGAGAGCAGTTGTTAAATACAGCATACGGTTTTTTCGTCTAATCAGTAATCCAACTGTTGTGGAGGATGTACACATGCGCATAAAATAAATTAATTTCCCTGCAGTTGTTCATCAGTGCGCCGTAGAATTTACGTCTCAATCAGAGTAGTGTGAACCGGATGATGAGTAGCAGTGGAGTAAGGTGAACGAGGACAGTTCCGTTTGAGAACTCGATGACTGAAGCGACCAAGAGAAATTCGTTGAGGAAAATTTGCCAACTATAGCACTTAATTCCGCTGTTTTGTCAGCTGCAGACCACTCTTTCTCTTCTCTTTCCCTCCATGCAGCTCGTTCTGGGTTGTGCTACAATTTTTTTCTCTGTGCCTTGTTTTCATTGTCTGTCCCGAAGTGTTGTCGGCATATAGGATGTGTGATTGTGATCTCATTGCATTCCTTCTAAAGGAGTCCTGAAGTTGATGTTTCTTTTTCAAAAATAAATTTTCTTAACCCTGAGGTTTCATAATACCAATTTAATAAACAGTTGGGGTCGAGGTCGTGTGCGTCATCATGCACACACGTTCAGACCGCCGTTGCTTCCATCAAATTTTAATGCCCATCGCTGATTGAACGGCGTCGCAACATGTCAACATGTCCCTCATGCGCTGAATGTGAGTGAGTTCTAAGGCACGCTGCTAAGAAGTATAATCGAAAATCACGCAAGGCGTTAGCAGTTCCGGTTCTCACCACCGGCGATAAAACGCCCTCAATTGGGGAACCTGGCTGAACTCGTACAACAGTGCGTAAGATGCGCAAAGAGTCAGTGCTTCCTGTATAAGCCTAAAGAGTGGGACGTTTTGAGTGCGTTTCTATCCATGCCTCTCGCATTTCTCCCAAATTCGGTGACAAACTGCCGCCACCTTGCGGAAGACATAACCTCCTCATGAAATCTGAAACTACTTTTAATCGCATTCGTTACTTCTGAGAGCAACTTCCATTAGCTCAGATTTTTACAATAGGTTTATCAAATGACGTTGGAAGTGACATCGGCACTGGAATCGAGCATCCTCTATGCGTCCATCGATATTAGTTTTTGCAGGAAAGGAAAAAGAAAAGGTGCAAATTCACATTCCACTGAAGTTGCTAGAAGTAATGGTTTTGAGAAGATTGGTCGGCGTTCTTTTCGTGCCCTCGAGAAATTCTCTAAAAACTTCGATAGTCGCTACGTCAACAGCGTTACGTATTTTTGCATGTCGAGTTATCCCTTTAAAGCAAGCTTGAGTTTTTGTACGTAAAAGAGCTCACTCGCAACGTAGTCTGCGGTCACCGTCTGAGGATATTGTCTCAGTGAGGAAGGACTTGATTTTCATCACAGTAAAACTATTCTGACGTTAGGTATGTTGCACAAACCTTCGTACTGAAGTCGTTCTTTCCTCCTCGCTAATTGGTTCCAAATCTTTGTGCGATTATTCTGCTGTCATTAGTCGTTCACTTGAGCTGAAGCGCTTCGGGTACATCTGGGATGAAAAATTCTTCCATTCTAATATGGTTTTCGTTAGCGTTCACTGCATTTCAGAAGAAACACATTCTCATGTAACTGACCTCATGTTGCATTATCGAATCCTCATCGCCGATGCTTTCTATGCCCCCGTGTAGAGTTCACAGCATGCTTTGCAGGCATGAAGACTTTTTACGAAAGAAGTGAACTAAATGATTTCTGCTCCTCCGTTTATTTTTCACACAATTGATCGCGATGGCTTTTTTCTTAGTAACTGAATGCCTTCGTAATTCGATTCAGTGTGTTAGCGTGACTGAATTTCGCTATTTCGGAATCCGGAATCTGGAGAAGGTTCACTGTCTTCGAACGGTGCATGCCCATTTAAGTGGTTTTCTGTGCTCTTGTACGTCGGCTATTTAACGGAGCCAGCTTTGCGTGTAATTTTAAAGCTGAATTCTCGATTGAGTCCACAAATCATTCTCGGTGATCGGTCAAATGAAGATCGTGAACATGAAAGTCTTGGCAATAAAATTTCAGGTCGAAGATTTTAAATCATCGAGTCTACTAATAAATTGCTAGCAGATGTTCTCCATGCAGCAGTCGTTTTCGTGTATGCATCAAATGGAGACAGCGTTTTGCATATAAATGGTCAGCTTCGATGCCATCTTAACACGTGCTCTTCAGATGAAAATCCCTCTGAGGGTCGGGTGTTGCACGAGCCGACCATAGTGCTCATAAATGGCGAAGGGTCTGATGCAGCTGTTCCGTCCCAAGTTCATCATCGGTTTGCTACAAGTAGCTCGAAAGATTGCGATCATCTGCATAGCCAAAAGCACGATGAGTACGACTGCCCACGAGAGATGATGTGCTCCTCGGCAGAAAATAAATCAGAAGCTCCATATGACAATGTGTCAAATTCGGCAAGGTATATCTACTCAGAGAATTTTTCTTTTGACTGTCCACTGAGACATCTCCTGCTAATAATCTTTAGATAGAATAAGGATGCCAACTTTATATTGCAAATTCCTGTAAAATAGATAATTCGTCCAGGGAAAGTTCACGTCTGTAATTGAAATATGTATCATTTCTAGGCAGTCACATTAGCAGTGGTTCCCAAAAATCCGCCTAAAGCCCAAGTATAGTTCGCAGTCCTGAAGCGCTTCCATCACGTATTTTTTTCTTCAAGGTTGACTCTTGCTAGTGGTTTTTATCGTTCTGATCTGCTATTTGCTTTGTTTCTCTGCTGGTGAGTCCAGAATAAGTAGTTATCCTCCACGCCTGCTTAGACTTCCTGTTCACTTGACAGTTTATTAGAGTGGTGGAGAAATCAGTACCTGAGAACGAATAAATGGACTCTTTTGCTACGTCGACCTATAGGATGCAAAGAAAATGTTTTGCAAAGCAAGTGTATCATTTCGCATAAGTAACAAGTAAATGGCAGTCAATAATTACTGCAAGATTTTCGATCTTTACCAGATTCAACGATGTCCCATTCGACGAAAAAGACATAATAACTGTGCTGAAACGAGGAAGATGCAAGGAATACGGTGATCTAATAAACGTTACTGTGATCCCCAGGTGAGAATTCTTTAATGGTTCTGTGCTACACAGATATCAATTTATTGTTCAGATCTTTCGGTTTGCGGGTTTTGATGAATGCTCTTAGTCTGAAAATTCTGCACACGATTCCTATTGCGGTGCGCTACTTGAAAATGATATATGAAGCGGCAAAGTGTTATTCTTCAAGGAGTGTAATATGTATCATCCCTTTTGGATTCAACAGGTTATGGAGCGTTTCCATTTCAGGCTTGCAGCATATTTGAATACCCCACTTCGAAAGCTGGCCAACGAGATCAAGAGACTGTCCGCGCCTTTGACGAAATGCACCCTTCTTGACATAAAGACTGCCGTCAAGGTTTCTAAACGTTCATGGTTTTGTTGTTATGTGCCACTTTCAGCACATCGTCTCGTGAACAGTTGGGTTTTTGCGCCGACTGTTATGCTAAAGATGTGTCAGCAGTTATTATTGCGATTTTCCACTTAACGAATAAAACACGATCTCTCCCACGCATCCTAATCTTCCTATGAACTTGGTGATTCATTTAAACGTCTGTGGAACGAAATCTCCAATTTCGACATGACTGAGAAAATCCTTCGTGAACTTCGGCAACTTTTCTGACAGATTTTTTCCAAATGAAAAGATGCGGAAGTTTTAGCTGCTTTATCTATAGAATTTTTTTATCCTCATATCACTGCCTCTATACATCGCGGTCTATGTGCGAGCGTGTCTCTTCCTCCATCTTTCTCCCTCTTGCTTCCCTCTCTGTTCATGAGCAAAAATGAATTGCAGGTCGTGCTGAGCGAGAGTGTGGCTGACAGTTGCGTTAAGGCAGGAATACAAGCTACATCAATATATGCACTGAGCGGCACCGGAGCATTGAAAATAAGCATGAGCCGACGCGCGGGGTTACACTTCAACCTGGGGCGTTTCTACAGGTGGATGGTCGAAAGTCGCATTGGTCGCGCTGTTTCTGATGGGGTATGATGATGATTTCTTTCTTAACATTCGTCGACGCCATTCTGACGCTATTGCAGTGTCATGACTGAACATATGTATAGCTGTATCTTTATCTACATTTTAACTGCATTTGGGATTTGCAAGGAGAAAGGATTTGGATGTAAAAGGATGTGGGACGAGGAGTGTGGATGAGGTAGGTTTCGGATGGAAGGGACTAAAATAAATCTTTTGCTTTCTCTGTTCTTACGACCGTACACATTGGATAAAGCGTCAAAATTCATTCAGCTTGATGGGAACCAGAAGTTTTGAGTTTTTCGGATGGAATTCAAATTTTTAGCTAAAACTTCGTTCGACATTTTAAATTCAAGAATCGAGCTCTCATTTAAGATGTACTCCAAAAACTCAGGTGGTTCTTTTATTTCTCGAAAGGTAGCAATAACTCGCTATCTGCTTTGTAAGGTTTGCAACGTTTTGATATTTTGTAGCAAGAATCATGCAACTAGCGCTGCGAATGAAGATGCTGAAA
The DNA here is from genome assembly GCA_037576465.1 of Parascaris univalens. Classification (NCBI taxonomy): domain Eukaryota; kingdom Metazoa; phylum Nematoda; class Chromadorea; order Rhabditida; family Ascarididae; genus Parascaris; species Parascaris univalens. The sequence continues at coordinate 57,426,731 of CM075173.1, read as the reverse complement.
AGAATTAAAACACGCAGAGAATCTTTCAGAAACAAGTGAAAGAGTGTGTGCAGGGAAATGGCTTTCTTCGTTTTCGCGCTGCTTTTTCCAGAACGTCCAGATTCATGACGTAGAAGCAAATAATCAGTGTAAAAATTAACGCCTTCATATTTCAAACAACCTGAATGCTAGTACAGAATGCATTCTAAAAGTTTCGGTATTTCTAACCCGATCACCTCAGAATGAAAATGTGACCAATGTAAAATGTGTGCAGCATGTTTCCCACCTTCAAAATTTGTTGGTCGATGCGATGTGGTAGATGAAGGAATTCTGTGGTTCTCATTTTCAAATTCATCTGTTGCATCCATCTTTCAACGTAATTTGTTGGTCACCAGTTAAACTGCCCTAGGTCATTTAAACCTCTGTGAATCACCGCACAAGGCTACTTTTATCCTACTATCATCGATGCGTTACGTTTAACATACAGCCACACAACTTTACATTTTGCGCTCCCGGATTTAAAAATATTGGACCTATGGAGAGAAGAGGAGGATAGGGTGAGGAAATCGTAGGATGAGAGATGAGGTTCCGTGGTTACTCGCAACGAATTACCCTCATCCTCTCTTCGCGGATCTTAGCAGCTGGAGGGAAGATGAACGTATACCTGGGAATCAGTTCTGATTTGTGCCTTCGACGGAACCGACGTCCTCAGGACTTTGGCTATAATTTGCGTCTGAGTCTGCTATGACGGTTTGGATCCTCACTCTTCGACCTTTCGAGTGAGTTCGAGCCACTGTGAAAGTTTTTGCTCCGTAATGCACGGAGTGTTGCATCGAGCGAATTCTTACTGCTGAAGATTGCTCAACGGGTCAGTTTCATAGGAAGTCCACTATTAGATTGTCTTCTCCCATTCTGTGATCTGCGGGCAACCGGACGCAAGCCATTGTATTATGCCGTGCACTTGGTTACGCTTTTCTTCCTTTTTACTTCCTTCGTTTACTCCATTGTTAAGCTTCTGTCTTGAACTTCACTTTCTCAAGTTGAGACTACAACATGTGGAATATAACCCCAACTTTCGAAGAAAGATTGATTTGTACGTTGTATTTTCTGGTTCCACTTGCTTATTTTTCCAGATTCCTTTTGCGGTTTTTTTTCCAGGTGGTGCAGAGACCATCTAAAGAATAGGGAGTTTATTACGTATTATGCTTGAGATGAGTGGGAAATAAAGTTCGAAGTGGGGTGGATTTGTGGGCTCTGTTATATTCTGAGTCCTCGGAATGTTAATGGCTGAGCTCTTTTATACACATTTTGTAAGAATTCGATGTCGAAAGCCTCTGCATAATATTTGAAACGAGATAGTTTCGAATAGAATTTTGCGCACTGCTTAATGAGAGGTCATCTCGGAGTGCGTCATCCGTTTTACATTGAGGTAAATCATCCTCGAAATTCCTACGTTGTTAAGAAACTTGCCTTCTTTTTCCCTCTACAGTATTTTTACTTTCAGGCAGCTGTATACTTATGTGCGGTTATGGAGTGCCTTTTAGAGGAGACGGTCCGAACATGTATTACAAACAGAGGTAGTTTCATTTTAATTTCTTATTTTGATGGTGATTGGCGGTGATTGTCATCATTTTTTCAACCAATCGTTTCTACTGGATTATCAAAAATGAGCATTCTTAGCGCCAGTTTTGAGCGTTGTTCATTTAATCGAATACACTAATTAATAAAATGCATTTTTCAGCGTCTTCAATTTCTCTCACATCAATAGAAACACTCCCAAAGCTGAGTGCTAGATAAGCATGTTTTTCTTCAAGAGGTTCATGGATTGAGGGTGCTCATAATACAGTCGAATTAATTTCTGCATCGATAAATGTTATGCATTCACTTCGCATTCTTGACTGCGGGCGAACTATGTTGCCACGAGTAATTGAAAACGTTCGCGAACGCTACGGATGTGTTGATAGCACTGTTTTGTTCTGCATTTTATGCTTAACAACTATGATTTCCTCTTTAAATATATATGTATATATGTATATATATATGTATATATTTCGAGCAGTTTCCTGAAGGGCAAAGATAATTTTCAGTGGGCTGTACCGAAAATTGGAAATAGAATTTCAAAATCGAGCAGACTTTCTGAACACAGCTGAATAAGTGATATTTGATAACGTCATGTAGCGTAATTAAAGGTAAAAGTGGAACTTATTCGACTGGCGAAAAGCTCATCGAAGCGCATCAAAGTTATAGGTTTAAATTTCATTGAGAAAAAGGCCGAGCATGAAGGGTACCTTCCAGCATAGGCTGGATCACTAATGACCCCACATATTTGCAATTAAATGTTCCAGGTGGAAATGAAATGCTAACTGCACGGTCATTCGATGAAGTAATGAAGGAGAAAGAAGACCTGTGTCAGCTTTTTGCGTCCCTTGAACGCACACGTAGAGGTAAGTGGAAATCGAAGTGGAAAATGCGGTAAATAATGAGTGCAATTGCTCTGTTCAGTTGAGCCGGGAGTTATCGAAAATCGGATGACCATCAGGGCATCTGCAGCGGTTTAACTCAGAGGTACTTTAAAATCGGTTGCAGTTTCGGGATAGAAATACGGATGTGATTGCTTCTTGATTGAAACTGTTCTAAAATCCTCTGAAGAAATTTGAAGTTTCGAATTTTCTACACTTGGTAATTCCCAGGCATTGGAGACAGTGGGTGTTTTCGGGAAATCCTGAAGGCTGCAAATCTGGAAGTTCCAGATTTCGCGCTCTCCGAAGCTTCTTTTGACACCCTTCGGGGCGGCATACCAATTGCCACAACAAGATCATTTTTCAACACCAGCCTGCGCTGGTTTGCATAGCAGCAGAGTTGTGTAATAGCACTGGTGAAAAGGAGTGATAGCTGGATGGAGATGAGTGATGGCTACGAGACTTAGATAGCCGAACGGCAACGCTAATGAGTGAGTACTTGCTCTAGAGGGAATGCTGATGCTGATCATGAAATAATACGTTCTGCAGTAAGTAGTTCAACGATGTAAGGTCACAGACTGCAGCTGCGGTGACGGAAGGCAAACTCTGCTTGTCGCTGAATAAAGAAGTACCAACAGTTGTAACAGTTCTGTTAGAAGCTGTATCACCTTTTTATAGCAGTTATCACCCATCAGCAAAGGATACAGTTGCCGTAGTTTGTTTGGTGGGTCATAACTAGGAAATGCGCCAATAACATTCAGGCAGAATCGCGACACTATAATGAGGGATTGCTGTACTCGCACGTTCATCCCAGACTTTTCCTGCAGGACCAAGTAGTTCCACCTGAGGCCCTTGTAGTGCGTGGAAATGATCAGCAACAACGCGAAGTTCGCAAGAGTCAACGACGAGGATCGTACTGGGGCTACAAGCGAAAATACCTTGAGGACTGGGCCGGCTATTGGGATCCAATCCTTCTGTGGGGGTCAGTTGAGTTGAGGCCAGCACATGAAGAACGACTGTGTTGCAGCAGGCAGAAGATCAGCAACAAATTACCTATCACATCTACAGTTATTGCAACACGGGGAATGTGGCCCAAGTCACTGTGATGACTCCAACAGGTTCTCAACACTCCGTGGCTGTGGAAACGATTGAAAGGGTATGATACTCCACTGCCGCCTCTTGGGAGCTCCGCGCCACCTCATGCTTTTGAATACTCGATGTAGGCACACTCTGACCATCAAAAAGGCTCTAGAATGGAACATGAGCACACCAGTCTTAGTTGTATTTCCTCGTTCTGCCTGAGGTTGTTTGCTGCGTTGCTGCTCTCTCAGCTGTAAACATCTAATCATCTGCGTAAGCCCTTTGTTTTTCGTTCTTTAATCAGTTGACCAGACTTGCAGATTGGCTTTTTCTCGTAAAAGGCGAGTCACGTTTTCTTTCATAACTCTTGCTCAGCACTCGGTGCTTTTCTGAACAACTTTCTGTGGAAAATTCACGATCAGCTTATGAGAGGAAAGTCGACTTTTTTTGATCATTGGAATCTTCTGAATGTCCATGCCAGTAAGGAGTACTCTTAGGGGTATTTGGAATGATTTTTCGTTGAAAAAGAAAAGCATTTGAGTATTTTATTTCACAAATAGAGGGCATTCCTTCTGTGAACATATGCAAGCACATCTTCAGTTATATCATCAACTTGAAGGCCGCTTTTTGAGATCGATTTCGCACTAAATTTGCTAATGTCGAACTCCACGCCTCGAGCTTTTTGAACTTTCACAAAAATGCTTCGAATTTGAATTTTCGGGATATTCATCTCTTCATGAAACAATAGGTGTTCCAGAATCTTTTGTAGAAAAATTAGAAGGAATAGAAGAGAAAAAAACAGAACTTATCCGGATCGAAAGCTGATTCGGTACAGGTCATTCCTCCTCCGATAAGGTGACTAGAGCATGTAGTTACTGTTTTGTAGTTATAGAGAAATAAAAATTCCCAACATTTAGAGGAAATTTTGCAAATGCAAGAAGAAGTTCCTAGACATTGATTGTGTCATCATTTGCCAGAAAACCAATGCTGAGGACGTTCCATCCGCTTCCCTTACTAGTGGAGAGAATATTTATATAAAATTTCACGAGGATTTGCTGTAAAATGCTGATACAAGGTAATCCTTAGCAGCCTGCAGGTGCTAGATGTTCTTCGTCGAAAGATGAAGGTACCGCTACGTCCGTTGATGGCAGTGTGTGTGTGCGAGATGAAGCCGACTTGCGAAACCTCATCCAAACACTTTCCAGTGGTTCTATCGTGAATGGCTCAGATGGAAACGAGAACCAAAAGTTCGTTCAGCATTTCAAATTAATGAACTCTTTTATACCAGTGACAAGTGTGTTTGACCTAGCATTTCTCTCACAAATCCAGAACATATTTCTTTGAAACAGTGTTCTTTAGAACTGCATGTAACATTTCCACGATTCTCTTGTTTTGAAGATTCCGCTGATGACTATCGTGCGTTAATATAAGTTTGATCGCTGCTTATGCGTATTGATTTTTCAATTTATGGAACATTTGTTGTACATGGGGAGGGTATAATCTGTTCAGATTAATGTTGTTAGACGAACTCACTTCGAAGATTCATAAAAAGATTGGTTCCAATGCAACTTTGGGAGAGAATTCTTGTCTAGAGCACATTTCAGAGCTCTTCAGTGTTCGCTGACTAAAGAAGGGTTGACCGCATTGCTATATTATATGCAGTGTACGGGTCACTACGAAAAGAAAACATACTTCGAAACCTGCCCAGCATCGCAGAAGTAAGTCATCGTTGCTTGAAAGCTTGAAGAACAGACTTGTAGAGCGAACGTCTTCCTGCGGAAGATGTGTTCCCTTTCGCCTTAACGGAAAACATCCTTCTCTTAATGGAGCAGGTAAGTATAAATATTGGAAGAACGTGTGCAATATATGGAGCCCTCTAGTTTTTTTGATATAAATCATGTTACCTTTAAATCTTAAATAACTTTCCTATTTTTCCGAATTCCTGTCGATGCTTCGATGTTCGTGTTTCAGTGAGATGCCTATGTGCATTTGCAAAAACTCGCTGTAACCTGTGTTGCATTCGTCAGTCAATCTCATAATGTACTGACGACCATTACTATAGAGCCACTTGAGACAGAAGTCTTCTGAACTGCTGGTTTCTGTGTGACAGCCTCATCTCCGCTGTCCCCGTTCCATCATCATTTACAGAGTGTCTTCCCCTCGTAGTGAGGCATTCCCGCAGAGGTGGAGCATACTTTGATATATGTTAGCAGTTTGATTAAGGAGTCCTTGCTAATGATCAAACCCAACAGCCAAGATTAGGCTGGATTTTGCCGATTATGTTCGAAACACTTACTTTTGCTATGCTATGCTACTATAAACAGAAATGTCAGAGATTTGGCTACTTCGAATCGTCAAGGTCTTCACTGTACTCGCGGAAACTTCTGTAGCTTCACGTACAACTTCGGTTACACCGACTTTTTTGAACCGGATGATTCACCAAAGACGCAACAGCCGGGGCTGTGCCCAGTGTGACTTAATATGATCACAGGAGATGCTGGACCCTAAAGACAGGATCTTAGCAAGAGTTCGATGAAGTATGGAGAAGAAAGCAGAAGTGCGCAGTACGCGGCGAAAGCTCGTACAAATACTGAAGCATCATCATGAAACTGCAGTATGCCTGATGCTGCAAAGTGCAATTCATCCCAGGAGCATGACAAATTAAACAGCTCTTTCTTTAGCATTCCCCATTCTTTTCGGATTCTGGTTTCTGATGGCTCCTTTTTTCTTGCTTTCTAGAGGAATTTTCGAGTAGCCTGTTTACCTGGACGAGGCAACGATCCTCTGCTTAGCTGCCTTCTTTCTGCTCTCTCTATGCTCGCGTTTTTGGTGCGTGCAACTGTGTTGTTCTCAATCTGTCATTCTTTGTCATCTCCATTGTTCTTGCGAGATCTTTGTGTCATATACCTTTCAACAGAACTTCACCGTGAACTTTCTATTGCCTGCCGTCGTTGTCGGTCGACTGTCGATGGAATGAAGTTATGTTAGTAAAAATAATCTCCCATCACTTCAGGTAGCCTGTGATGATGCGATCTCTTCCACCACAGTGGGATCAGTGAGGATGCCTGTGATTTTTGCTAGTTCTGTTACACTCACTGTTCCTAAGGCTTGAATAGAAAGAATGTTTTCAGGAAGTTTCATTGAATTTTATGTACCACGTCGGTTTTTTTTCGGTTGCTGTAAATTCAGGTGTTGTAAATTGTTGTTCTCCCATTGGTGCAGTTTTGTGTTGCATCCAAAAAATTTTTTGGCGATAGCAGTATGCGTTTGAGAGCTATGATCTCATATGTTCATTCAAAGGTCCTGAATGCAGTTGTTTCTGGATGTTTTAAGGTATTTTTATTCTACAGACTGCTCACGCTTCCGCTGCTTCACGAATGGCTCCGTGTTGTTACTGCGTTTGCGGCACATCGCCGCTCACAGTTCATCGATGAAGAAGACGTGCGCCAGGCGGCAAGGATTCTTCTTCCGAATGCAGACTGTCCTCCAAGAGGGATCAGCCTTCACGTAGAGAATGTGCCCTTGTTAGTGCTTTTGCCACTGCCAATTTAAAAAGTAGACATCTTATATTACCTGTGAAAACTTGCATCTTATAACGCTGCAATAGTATAATATTTGGTGGAAGACAAGTGAGATGAAGCAAAAGACCATTTTATTAGGTGGGTTCTTCTTGAAGATGAAAGAATTGATTGTGAAATTAAAGAGGTCATCGGCATTTTTGTGCATTGCACTAAGAAGCTGTTATCATTATTTCTATTAGTTCCACCTGTTCCGAGTAATGCAGGCTGTGAAAGCTCTCTTCGTTACTATCGCGCAACAGGTTTTTTGTTGCAGATTTGCATCCAAGGCAGAAAAAAGTGCCATCAAACGAGAGCTGGGATTCCTTATATTGCAAGCTGGAAAGTCAGAACTCATCGAAGAAGCGCTGACTCTTTTAGGACCTCTCAGTTACAGGACTACCAGTGAATTTGTGAGCAATTATCTGTGCCTTAACTATGCCTTAACTCTCAACTTACTTAACTTCTACCGGAGTATTTCGTTCATCTTGTAGTTGCTTAGATTTCCGAAACACAAGTTCCATGAATGAAAACTGATGCAGTCAACAGAATGGATTATCAGTGCTGTCAAAGCTTAATAGAGTAGTCCTCCATTGATTGTTTTATACAAGATCCATCCAAATTTCAAACATCTTCAAGAGAGCTAGCAATATCATCTGTTGCTCATTTCAGGGTTTGACTGCACTAGCTCAAGCTGTAGTTATGGGAAACGAGAAGGCCATTTCTCTATTGTTGTCGGTCGGCGCAGACGTGAATACGCCGGTTCCTGCTGAAGCACCATCGAAGGCGTCATCGTGGGTTGTTCCAAGCGATTTTGCTGGATGGACTCCGCTAACTTGGCAAGTCTGCAGTTGTGCTGCACTGCAGTGTAATTCGTTCTTAGCGACATTATTTAGATTATTCACAATTTGCAGGGCGGTTGCTCGTGAAGACACAGATTTGGTCAGTCGATTGATAGAAGCGTGCAGTGATGTGGAGAATTCTTTTATGGTTAGAGAAACACCTCTTCAGGTTACTTTCGTTTTATATATACCCATCTTTTTGAGATCCTGTAAAGGACAGAGTTGATCAATGAGAGCAGATTAAATTTACCATTCGATTGCCTATTTCATAAGCTACACTCAGTCATCTACTGCTGAGACAAAAATCGACTGGAGGATTTGCATTGTTGCATTCGAAAAATGTAAAGACGACATAGCAGGAAGATCCTGTCATGTAGCAGTAAACGAATAATAATAAATGACTGGGAAAATCAGTGTGTTCATGAACGTTATGCGGGATGAACTGCCGATATTCCGTGTTCATAGTTGAGCCGGTAACTGCCTTGTGGTATGCTGTCTTGTTTTATCGACGTAGACGATTGCAGAGGTGGAAGTGAATGAAACTCAGCCTTTCGTTAGCGGCTCACAAGTCTTCTATCTGAAAATCTCCACTAATTTCACACTAAAATAAAGCATTGGAATTTTGCATTAAATTTCCGTATCAGTGACGTTATTGATGGTCTGTTGCTGTTAGAGGCTTCATTTGCTGCCAGCGACGGTTGTACCATTGGAAAATATTGTTTGACTATGCTAGTTAAGGAAAACGATAATTCATGAGGATGAGCGCGATAGAGCTTAAATCTCCACTCGTGCTGATTTGGCCAATAAATGCCGCTTCTCGAGAATTTGAAGTGTTGGTCGACGCCTGTAGCAAAACTGTCGTAGCGGAGGGAAATGTGTCTGTGACGCATTCATTTGTTATGTGTAATATATGCTCGTGCTTCACCACGATCAGTTTTAGTCACCTTGAATTGTGTTTGAGAATCTAGCTGGACAATTTCAATAATGTAGTTAAAATGGAAATTTTGGTCGCCGGCATGTACATTCCAAATCGCAGAAAGACATTTGATGCTGTGGCGGCACCTGCGAACAAGTTGTTTAGATCTCTGATGCTGGAGACATTGAAGCAGACGCTAAGTATCAGGAACTACTTACTGCTTTTGCTCTTAATCCTGCATTAACGTTTATTTTCAGCTAGCTGCTATGCTGAACAATTTTGATATTATCGTTTTGCTAATCAATAACGGTGGTAATCCATTTCACACCTCGATTAGCTACGATTCTTTGAAATGCAATTTTCGTAATACGGGTTCACCTTCGGCGCTTGCACTTGCAGCGGCACGCGGGGATCGCAGAATTTTAAGAGCGATGATTCTCACAGGTAAGCGATCGAACGAGTCTACCTCGAATAATTGATGACTTTCATCGCCGCTAATAAACGGCACTGGTGCAGCCATCGTGGCATAATTTCCATGCTAAGATTCTAGATGATGTGTTAAATGCAGAGCTCATTAGCGATGGGAAATAGGGCAAAGAATTTGCAGACGAAGTTCCCATACCTCTGTTCATTTGTTGCATTTGCTTCTTCCATTTTGCACATACTGATCTCTTTCAAATGTGATACAGAAGCAGAATTCATGCATACTGTTGAGACGTGTTTGAAGTGGAAAAACGAATATGCATGCAGTTATTTTGCAGCAACGAACACCAAAAAAATGGACGAGCACATTAGTTTGAAGGACTTTTTGGAGGAATCTGATGACGCACGAGACACAAGCAGTAGCGGCAGTTCTGAGATAAATGCCAGGTGAATGATATCTCGTTTTCTACTGGAATGCATTTGCAAAATCAAGTATAAATTCTCTAATTGAAAATTCTGAAGAGTGTACTGCAATTTGTTGAAGAGTGTAGTGTTTGCGTCGTTGGGCTGGAGATCTCGACTTAGTTTTCTCTAAGGCATAAGCACTTGCATCCAAATAAGCTTTTATTCAAGCTTTCGTTGCCTGCCTAGAGAGTTGTTGTATCTACACTTTCTTGCTGAAATTACAAAAATTGCGAAGCAGCAGTTCGAATATTGGTGGCAATAAGTCTGCGTCATTTCGCGATCACGATAGGACAGTTGTCACAAGGAGGCCTGCTATCACATTCCTGATCTGGGTATTTGCAATGTTCCACAAAAGCGCGTTTTGCCTTACCCGATAACAAACCACTACTCCTAATGCCCTAGCGTGAATACTTGTACTAAGAAAATACGTCAGGCATTCTTCAATGTTCTTGAACGGCTTCAATAAGGAGCAGCAGCGAGCGCTTCAAGAGGCCGTTTATTACGCTGCTGAAACTGGTCATCTCGAAGTCGCTCTCGATCTTCGCAAAATCGGTTTGTACTTCTTATGCTAATAGACTTGCTTCTTTTTTTCTAACTTATCATCGAAGACTATTACGTAAGCGAAAAGGCACCATATCCATTCAGAATTGATTCTTGACTCAGCAAGAGGTGAAAATTTATTATGGTTCCATTATCAAAGGAACATTAGTATCTGCAGTTTGGATGCTGTCTCCCTTTTCAAAAGATCCACGAAAGAGGTCATGAAATGAAAATTAAGTTGCAACTTACTGCTGACATCAGCAACGCGTGGAATAATTGCTTGTGCCTGCGAACATCTGAATCCCTCTTCCACGAGTTCCGGTTACAGTTTCCCTTGAGAGATCGTATGGTATTCGTTGTTGTTCGACCTTTTTTATATCTTCTTGTCTGTAAGGAAACATTCTGATGAGACTATTCCCGACTGCCTTACTATTCTTCTGCGTGCTTCTATACTTCAGTTCTTAATGAACTGTAGAATAACCACTAAAGATCTACATTTCCGTTGTTCTTGACAGTCGGTCCTGGTTCTCGTTTTCATGACTCTGCAATTTTCTTGCGAGCAAAATAGCATGTCCTGCGGCAAAAGCAAGGTTTTATTCCGTGCATGGTGTATCATTTTCCACGAGGATATCTCAGACTTCGCCTTTTTACTGACTAACGTTCAGCGCTATTTCTATTCTGTATGTTTCGTAAGATTTTCTATTATAGTGCACATTCTGCAGGGCCCTAACTGAGTTCTTCTAAAGGATACATTGCTATGCTCCGTGGCGTACTTCCCACTTTTCAGTTATAACGTATACTTAAGACACACCTCCGAGAACCTTGTTAAATTTTTAAATTCGGAGATTAGCAGTTATATTGCTCAGTTGATGCGTCGAGTCTGAGAAAGCACCCTCTAATGAACAGTTGCAGGTGTTCCTTGGAATGTTTACACTTGGGCAACATGCTTGCGACTAGCCGGCGAGCGAAAACTGCGTAGCACTGTGAACCATCTCCTTGGCGACTTTAACTCTCGACTTTCGGATGAAATCAGTCATGAAACGATTGACGGCGTTGTCTCGGAGGTTGCACTTTGCTACATAAGGAAATTATACGTTTCATGCTTCCTGAGTGTGTCACATTTCTATATCACAGCACACGAACATTTTGGCGCAGAAAACAAGGTAAGCGTGTGATGACGGTAGGGAGTGGTTGAGTGCCTCGTCCTCGAGCGTGTGCGACATACGCACCCACCATGAAGGATGTGTGAGAAGGAACAGGAGAGAGGTGAGGATTCGTAAAAGCCTATTTACGCTTAAGAGGGTTCGTGATTAGTAAGTCTACCAAAGGTAAAGCTTACTTACTATGAACTCTGTTAAGCGAGGATCGCATGAATACTTCGGGCCGCGGAAGGCTATGCGTGTCGAACAGCTCCCCTTGAAACGCTTCAAATTTGACCAGAATATACGTAGGAAGATGGCAGCTTTCCTCATGTGTCAAGTGGGCGATTGCAACCGATCAAGCCGTGCGCAGATGTTGTGAAGTGTTTCCGGTGGGTATTAACTTTTTGGTAAGAAAATCTGGCAGAACGTTGAGTGACAGACAAAAAAGCATTTCTGATTTCCCAAGTGGATATTAATGCAGCAGAAGAGCTCGGAACTCGTCCAGTAAATCACAGCTCTGGGAAATAAAACGTTTTTTCAAAGCTTTTGGAGAGCACATTATTTTCTAGCAGTGTTGAAATCAATCAGCAATCTCTTTTGACCTCAAAGGACTGCCAAATGTGACGATGAAACTTCCAGAGGATAAAGGATATCTATTCACAATGAATACCTGCCAGAGAAATTTTGAACATTCGCGCGTCACGCGTCAGCCTGTATTTGAGCTTCAGTAAGTGCGCTATTCTTGCACATATGAAAAATCATTCATTTGCAAGTCGCGTGCCTCGCTATTACTCGCTGGATTTTTTCGTTTGTTCCACGCTTCACTTTGCAGCTATTCGAAATCCTCCGTGCAGAATGCACCTTGCCTAACGGTGATCCAGCACCGGTCGCATCTATCATTTCGCGGTTGTTCAAGCAATTCCGTTTCGGCGCTGCATGCGATGAAACCACTGAGCTCCCCAACAACAATCCATCATTCATCGGCCGGCTATTGACCTGAAATATGTTGACAACGCGGAACTGTCAGATGTTCGGTTCTTGGTAACTCTTATTTTTTGCGGGTCATCTTTTAAGTGGTACTTGAAGATCTGTTGCCATTTCAAGAAACAAGTATTTCCTTCCCGAGTTCACAGAATGCAGATTGTTCTGGCTACTGATGCCTGCATGGACCATTCGTTTACTGTAATCCATTATGTTCGTCTGGTCTGTTTGATCATAGTTGGATCACTATTTACAAACTTATTTGATCAACAAGGAGATGAGGTAGATGTTGCCTTCAGTCGTTTCTGCTTTTGCTATGTAGTGTCACCCACCGCCTGTTTCGAGAAAAACCATTGGACTTCTGTAATCGTCTGCACCATTACTATGGCAGCCACTTTGCAAGCATGCATGGATATTATGCGTTATACTCTTTGCCACCTTAACAGAGATGAAAAGCTGGAGATGTGGACGTAAGGGGATATTCGATTATGCAAATCCGAGGTGTCAGAACTGCTTTCTCACGGAAGTTATTTTTGTTAGGAGCATTTTGTTCTAATATTGTCATTTTTCTTTGGTTGAGCTGACTGAGAGAATCGTGAACCAAGTCGCCGAGGTTATGACTATGGAAAAATAAAGCACGATGGCGAGTGATTTGAAGAGGCTTATTCCAAACGAGGCTTCTTGTAAGGGCTTGTGGAATTTGAATCGACAATAACTTGGCAACATTTTCAACGCTTTTTAATTACTCCATGACGTCATTCCATTCTTGTCCTTTGCAGCCACTGCGTTAAATGCTTTTTTCATTCGCACTTGTTCTATTTACATTAGTCAGTCAAACAAGGCTTCTTACTTCTAGTTCCACCAGTACAAAATAGTTAAATCACTATTTTGTATACTTCTACAAGCTCTAAAGTCTTTTCGTACATGCAAAAATTCGCTGTCGTCTATTTTTTCTTCGTCGACAGATTTGCTAATGTGAACAAGCAGAGACAAAGGCTTGCCCATTCTTTGCTAATTCGTTTAGTGGCATCTCGGCGACTCGCTGCATACGTCCATATATAAATTTATCTGTTTTTTATAGCTTATCATCGAACAGTGGGATGTGATCATCGTAACATTCCAAGAAGGTACTCTTTACTTGCAGGTGGAAAAGCGGATCATTCACGCTCATCGAATTGTACTTGTTAACTCATCGGATGTCTTCAAGAGGTTGTTGGATAGCCCGAAAGGCCAAATTGAAATCGATAATATTTCGTATGAAGTTTTCAAGGTGAATCAGTTCTGCTTCAGCTTTAAAAAACGTCGGTTTTGGCCAATCCGGCTGTGTTTGATCTGTGCTAAAAATGGCCCTGATTGATGCTTGATGTGCACAGTGTCTAGGAATCGATAAGCATAAGTTAAATTCGGGTTACGAAGCAGAAATAGTAGTGCACTGTAAAGCACATGAAGAAACATGTCGAAGAAGATCGCCTCCTTCCTACTCATACCCGGAAAGTCATAAAGTGATTGGTTAAGTGAATGTGATGTGCACATGTGCAGCGTTGCATAAACTTTTGTTTGCTGGCCGCGGCTCCCATGCAAAAGCTTCAGTCAACTTTCGTTTGAATTTTTCCTCTCTCTCACACGGAATCCCATAAGTATTTCGCCCAGCTTAAAATCTCATATGATTGAGCTTTGGGAAACGGTCGTTTCGAATTTTAAATTTTTCCGGGCTTTCGGAGGATCCAGCGACAGGCACCTGAAGCAGTTAGAAAAAAAAACGCCTTGTGAGCCTTTCGTTTCGTCTTCCATGTGGTTAGGAACATTCTGAACTTTACTGGGATAACTACAACCCCCCCCCCCCCCCTTCTAACAGCAGGCTTCCCCTTTTGATCTCTCTCCTCCCCTTGTACGCAACGTGTGCAAGAAATCGCCCAAGGCAGTTATAGCGATTTTGTAATGCGCTTATTTGCAGTGAGCCAACAAGCACAAGCACTCTGCAATGTTGGTAGCCTCAAAGGAAGTCCGCGGCTTACATAATAAGAAGAGGGCTTCCTTGCAAAGGATGGTAAACTCCGCTGTCATATGCGTATTTGACAGAGAGCAGATTTTCCTGTGTGAAAAAGCACGACTCCGATTTGCATGAGGAAGCCTTGGAAACTTGAAGAATTCAAACAAAAGTCGTCTGCTTAAAAAAAAATACCGTAAACCAACAGCCCTTCCATGGATAAGCTGAAAAATGAATAAGTTGCGAATTAAATGAGATGCCTACGAAACTAAAGCACCATTCTGCTAGTCTGGATTCATGTCTGAAACATCTCTCTTTTCAAGCACTTCTGAGGTGTGAATCACAGTATTTAACGTTTCGTGGTTGGGGTTCAATATGAATGGAGCAGATTGAAAAAAAGCGTTCGAAGAATGAAAGATTTTAGAATTATTGACCACGGTCGTATTCATTATTCATCCTCTTTGATCACTGCGCTTATATAATTACGTTATCTGGCTAAGAATGCCAGCAATATATTACTGATTGTTGAGCAGTTCACACGTGCTTTGCCCAGCCTACTTTTCGAATGCTCAGACAATGAGGGATTATGTGTTTTTGACTTTTATTCCCTTCGTCGATCGAAATCCGCGACACATTTCAGCTGCTGATGCAGTGTCTCTATTCTGGGAATTATTCTTCGACGTTGAGCAACAGACCGTTACGACAACAGATGGATCTCATTGAGGCTGCTCGCCGATTTGCAATCAATGCTCTGATTGCTGAAAGTAGAGGCGCTATCCGGCCGCAAATATCACGCCAGACAGTTATCGATATTTACAAATTCGTCATGGTATGGCTCTGAGCTCCTCTTAGCTGAAAGTCATGTCTGCTTGTGTGGCGTTGCTATAAATTTTTGGATAGTTGAAAAAGAAAGAAATCATTTATTGCTGACATGTGGTCCCAGGTACGTAAAGGATGAGGAGACAAATGAGGACTTTATGTGGCTGAGCCTTGACAGAAAAGTTGAGAAATAGTATAATAGGATTGGGTAACTTATTTAAAATGTCTTCGTTACAGCATACCTAAAAAGGCTGTAGGAGGAAACAGGGTGGTAAGTCGTGTGAGAAAAAATGAGCGCAAAAATCAGTAGGTGTTGAGACCTTTTGGAAAGACCGTCGTGAAACACAGTTTTCATATCATGTAGGTACTAACCGCTGGAAAAGAGACTATAGAATCTTGATTGAAGCATTTGTAAATCTCCGGGATTCAGATAGTGCAGTAAGGGAGTTGTCCGTTGATAAAGTGATGCCCGTTTCTAGTAGGTTGCCAGAATTTTACCACTGGACTTACTGCAGGGATGTTCATTGGGGCCTTTAATCGTGGACTGCGAAATGTTTATCTTGGAGCACCTCTCGTCGCTTATCAGTAACCCTCGTCTGAAGACATTGTTGGAAAGATCAGGACGGAGTGGGTGGCCTGATTACGGTGCTGGTCTTGCCTCAAGGCTAACCACTGCATTCGAGGAACGCTGCTCAAGGATTTCATTGAAAAGCTGATTCGGTTATGTAAACCATGAAATGTCATTTTCATAGCGAAATTCATGTCGACTTAAACGAGAGCAGTTTCTCATAGAAATAAATTAAATCATTTTGCTTTTTAGCAAGACTCTAATTCTCTGAACAGTTTATAAGGTGATGTGGCACCATCAATGAACCGGCGCTCTTCCTTGCCGCTAATGACAAATGATTAAAATGTGTTCGGTATAGGTAAGTGGATATGATTCATGATTGAAAGTCGATTCATTTTGATCTTCTTCAAATGGCATTGTGTTTGTTGCTCAAACTCTGCTTATAGCACGGAAATACACGTTTCTTTCGTCATAAGACAGCTGCTTGCTTTTCTTCGAGATAATTTTCTTAGAGAGTGAGACAATAAAATTTTAACTTGTTGAGGGATGAAACTCGGATGTTTATCATGCAAGCAGCCGCACTGAAAGCTTCATTCCCATCTACTGAATTGTGTAGCCGCTTTGTCTGTATCCATGTGGGATGGGCTGATATTTGACGTTAGACAGTTAAAACAACGTTAGTTAGGTTCACATAAAGTAACGGGATATCCGAAATTATGGCCCAACACAGTAATGACGCAGCATTTTTGTTCCCCGCTGCTCTAATTCCCTCACTTGTGCGCATTTCTACTTCCTCCAAAAGCATGTAGCCGTTGTGGAGTTCTAAACTGACCTGTCTGCTTGATTTGCTTGTTCCTGGAAACCTCAGTCGCCCATGCAATGCTTCCCCTAAAAATTTATTGATTCCTGAATTGGAAAGATCTGTTACTTCTCGCCGTTTGTTTTTTGTTCACGTGCTGCAACGCAGTAAATTCTCGAAAGCTGAAAGTTTTTGTTGAACTCCCTTCCACGATTCTCGTCAGTCCCTTCGGCCTCATTGTTAGTGTCATGAGCGATCAAGTTCATGTTTTCAGTATAACCAGAATCTCGAGAAGGAACCCTACGTTCTGATCCTATATAGAAATATTGGGCTCTCTTTCCACAGATCGTAAAGCGTCTCTGCAAGGCGAAATACATGTTATGAGCATTATTTTCAAATGATTTAAGGTACTGGAGCATCAACTTGCGTTGAAATGCTACCCAAAAATAAGCAGTTCGTCAAAGAAGAGCCCAAAATCTTTGTCCACAGTGCTGACAATGGCCATATTTCCTTGCTCGAATTCTACTGTGGCTCTTTTGCTTAGTTGCTCGCATAAACTGTGTCAGTTGATAACACATTTACTTCTAATCCAGTCCCATAGCAGTAACATCGTTTTTTATATCATAACCATCTTTCTTTCGTCTTACGCCTTTTGTACCACACGTCAGAATCAAAAATAATGAACCCATTAGCCAGTTCAGAGCGAATTGTGGCATAGAAAATACTGCTGAAAGTAGAATACTTTGTTTTACTCCCCCATGCGTATGTGTGCAGTGGGTGTTCGCACTTTTCATCAGATTTGCACCAGGAAAGACATTCGTGTCTGCCTAGTTGACCGAAATCTTCTGCTGCTTTCTTCGTTAAACTGCACGCGAATATAGTGTCGCGTACACAGCGTTGAAAGTGACGTACAATGTCTTTCATTTCAGGAGAGGCTGAGAAGATGATGAGGGCTCGGAGGGATGACTGCTTGTCTTTAGACTTTTAAAGCCCCTGATAATGCGTTTTTCGAACCACCCGGACAAATACGCCCACGGCCTAATGCACTCTTATGGTTTGCTTTCTCCTTCACCGTTTCGTTCCATCCAGGTGTGTGTGCATATATTTATGTTTGTGTATGCGTGTTCGTACGTACGTGTGCATGCGATCAGGAGAGAAACATATGCTGTATCTAAACAGCTTCATATTCGATATGCCTTTACGCTTATTTCAACGCGAAATGCAACATTTTAGTTCCAGGAGAACTTATAGAGCGAGCGTCGATGCGCCGAATGCAAAACGATGCCCAGAATCAGCGTTTTTGCCGCTTACTTTCTGCCGAGAAGCCGCCGCTCCTCAGTCGCTGGGTGGTGAAAGTCCTTCCCAGAGGGAAACTGCCCCCCCCCCCCCCCCCCCCACCATGCCGCTTGTCAAGCAAAAATTCCACAAATTTGCTGCCACAACTTTTCACATCTGGCGAAGGAGACTTATTTTATTTTTCAAGGCATCGCTGTTCAGTTTCTGTTTTTTTTTTTTTTAATTTGCGTAAAAGCATGAAGACTCCACAATAGTATGGCTGAATGCAGAATAGATATAGTTCGCCTGCAGCTGACTTGCTTCAACACCACAATTTGATCATTCTCATGGGAGAAGAATACTAGGCTCATAAACCAGTAAAAGGAAACGCTGAAGCTGAAATTCAGGACAACTATTTCAGTTTAACAGAGGAATGGGGTCATTTTCTTCAATATTTCTGTTCTGTTTTACTGTTCTCAGTTTCTGCAACGAAACACAGTTTTAAAAGCCTGTCCCTCAGCTGCCTAGAATTAACTTTGACGTTTTGAACCAGAGGATCTTCAGAGCCATCTAGTCACACCCTATTTGTCCGCTGAAAGCGACCGCACACCCACACAATCTTTTAAAACGCCACAGAACCTTCATACTGTTTCATATTCGAGTAGATAGCATCATCCTCGTCATTACCACAGGAAGGAAAGTTCAGCGACTCCACCATCTTGACACGAAAACTCGGCATCGGCAGCTGTCTTTAGTTAAGCAACAGGAGGAAAGCGATCTTGAAATCAACAAAAAACAATCCAGGTTGCTAAAGGAGCTTCCGAGGCGCCTTCAAATGAGTTGAGGCCACAAATTTCGTATGTAGCTGGAACTAAGAAAGGATTCGGTAAAAGTTTGTGATTGCACAATTCAGCGTTTGAAAGATGATATGCATGCATGAGAGCATTCAGCGGAGAAAACCAAGGGATTGGGTTAAATGTATTCGAATGACTGCTGATGACAACGCCATCCACAGAGAAATTCGTCGCATAAATAGGACTCTAGGCATTAATTGACTTGCAAATGATGTTCGTTTCGTCTTAAGACAGTTTTTAACAATGAACATTCACGTTAATGAGGTTTGCAATGGTCTGGGATATGTTAATCGCTTCTGAGACAAGAAAGTGATTGATCGGAGTTGAGTCAAATCGATCGAGTGAAGAAGATCCTCGGAAATAAACAAACGTCAGACCCTTTCCTTAGTTTGCATGAAGCTACGAAACATTTTGTACCTCAAAATTCCATACCTGAAAGGAAGCGCATAAGTAATTTATTCATTGTTGATCTCTGAGATGAGTGAAAGTATAACATGAAGTGGGGACATCGAGCATATGACAGACACCATCGCCAACGGTTTCCGTGAACTGGATATCCGAGAAGGATTTGCAGAGGTCGCAAAGAGGGTTTTGCGTTTGAGCGGATTCACTTAGGTTGAAAAAACTGGAACCATCAATGCCGAAAGAAATGAGGCACTGCAATAATTTTAGAGCAAAACGCATTCACAACGGCAAGTGACCACGCGAATTAACATCTTCATCATAGGCGTACTTTGTCGCTTTCATGAACTTCCAGCACAAAAATGTAAAATTCCCAAAACTAGGAACGTGAGTAAAGAAATGTAGGCATAAACCTGACCCAAGATAATCGAAATCGATGCTCGAGTTCTGTGACTGAACTAATGCCCAGATCGACCAAAAAAAGTGCGCTGCCTATAAATGAA
Source organism: Parascaris univalens (assembly GCA_037576465.1). NCBI lineage: Eukaryota > Metazoa > Nematoda > Chromadorea > Rhabditida > Ascarididae > Parascaris > Parascaris univalens. Next base: position 57,407,140 of record CM075173.1, on the reverse strand, counting down.
CGAAAGTTGGAGCACCGTTTCTATATATCATTATATTACGCCTTCTGGAGAATCGAGTACTGAAAGCAGTTTTCAGAAATACTGAATAACAACTGCAGCATTTACTCCAGCACGCCGGTAAATGTAACGCGCTTGCACATCATCCTCCATTCAGCCGGCTGCCTAGAACTAAATAATCAGACAATTTACAGTAACACGCTCTCATATGAAGTTGGCTTCTGATAGAATTCACCCACTGAAAAAATCTTCCCACACACCACGCCAAAACGAACGCAGGAAGGCTTAACTTGATGCTTTCGCGATGCTTCCACCTTCCAACAATTCATGCACAAGAAAGAATAATAATGAAATTAGCGACGCGGCTCATCATACCCTGTCGTCCTACCTCCAGCTACTCGCAAATAAATCGAAATTGTCTGCGCCAAAAGAACCGATTAAATGGCTTCCGAGTTCACAGGCACTATTTCGTTCAGAGGATACTGGGCTGAATTCGTTGCCAAATCACATCTAATATCCCATGTATTTTAGTTGGCCGAAAATAATGAATAATGGCAAAGGAGATGCCTGTCCGATTTTTATGGTTGGAGCTCCTTAGCTTTTCCATGAAGACACTTACCGCCTCGAAAATAATACTGTTCCTCATCATCTCTTCAACGTCTTCTGTGGATGGAGGATGTTGTAAGAAGAAATTTAGATACTGTATGATCCAGCTGCGCTTCTCCTCAATACTCGGACAGAGTGAATAGTCGACATTCTGCACTCCTGCAACAGCTATCTTCTTGATCAATTCAATAAGGCATTTTGAGGTCGTGCTCTCAGCAAAGCAATTTTGCTTAAGCAGTGAACGTCGAACGAATTCTTATGAACGCAACTGCTCAAGTGGCGGAGAAAACGTTAGCGTCAGCTCTGTCTCCTCAGTAATTTAAGTTACCTTAAGAAGGCAGTTACGCGGTGCAAAAGAAATGTATGTCTTATGAGAAACGACCACTCTTTGTGGTAAAATTTTTGAGCAAGTGGATATAGACCTTCCCTTTCACTAATAAACAAACCAGCATATTCGCAAAAGTGATTGGCAATGTCGAAGCCCTGATAATTGAATCCTGCGTATTCGTAATCGATAAAGCTCACTTTGCCTTAAAAAGCGGTGAACGTGTTAGACAATGGGCGTGCAACATTACAGGTTTTTTGAGGGGTTATATAGTAATAATGCCAATAATTTCAACAAGTACAGAAGAAAATCATCGTATAATAGTGGCAAAATCCTATTGCTTGAGAAATGTTCTTTGAACAATATCGTCAAAACAGAGATTTCACAGCACTCGCTAACGAAACTTGTGCAGCGCACATTTTGCATAGTTCTATACTCGAGCTGACTTTCCTCACAGCATCATCCTCCGGACATCTGCAGCGGAAATTTGAAAGGCACCACCAACGTGTATCATTTACACAAGTGGAACAATGCTAAGACTTCTTGGGGTTCATAGGCTGTCTCCATGAATGCTTGCTCAATAGGCTTTCAATCATCAAACTGGCTTTAGTGCCGATTCGGGGTTGGCCGATCATCCAACCTCTACTTCTTGACAGTGAATTGACAGTTATAAAAAACCACTGAGAATGGTACATGTTCAGGACTTCAGATGATGACCCGTTAGGGGAAAACAGTAACTCAAGATGAAAAGAGAAAAGTCGTAACACTGAGGATCGAAAAAATATTTATTATCGAAAGAAATGAGGCAGAAACGCTGCTTCTCCAGCTTCTTTAAGTTGTGCTTCGAACATCCGTTACGAATTTTATAGACTTTCAATGGGACAGATTCATTCTTCTAATGATTAACAGTATTGCATGCACTTTTCCGCTCGAATGTACATTGACTGAGTTGAACATAAGTTTGCAGGATACAAATGCACTTATGAGAGCCCTATTTCCCGTTCCACTTTCCCCGCTGTGCAAGTACAAGAGGAAATAAAATCACACACATATTGAACACAAACCTTATCTGCAAAGTGTCGTGCTGTTTTTATATGCCAACTGCCCATTATGTGCTCTTGCACTTCGCTGCTTCATGACTGAGAATCGCGATGTAAAAAGTGCGGCTGACTGGCTTTTAGAAACGCCTGCATGAGATCTGGCAGCTTACAGAACTACCGGTCCGAAAACTATTGTGAACAGAAGCTAGCTCTCAACTTTGGCAGCGAGCTCACTGACTTAATAACGCCCTTTTTTTGATAATTAAGGGATCAAACGAACCTGTATTTGAATCGTAAAGAATATTTTGAATGAGAAGATCGTTGTGACAAAACACAATTCGTGTTTTGAGAGGATTAATTAACTGCTGCAGTTTGGCATAATCACTTCGTAGCGAAATATTGTTTGCTAAGAAAAAGGCATCAAATTTCTCTTGTTTCGACGAACTCTGAAACCAGCTTGACATAATTAACAGTCTGTTAGGCTTTTTGCAAAAGATTATGTCACGAAATTCAACGAATGCAGAGTTTATTGAAGACCGCATTACCTTCACCTCTCCCCTCTCATCCCTGCAAACGGTCCATGACCGTTTGAAGTCATCCTACGAACGAGATCTTCTCTAACTTCGGCGAATATGAGTGTCAACGTCTAACTTCCTTGCTCCTTGCATTAAAAGCAAAGTTCCTTTCAACATAGTAATGTCGAATGCATATCAGACACCAGTGTGCAACTCGTTAAAAAATCACCTCAAAATGTGCTGAAAAATTTTCCAAGAGGTCCTCAGTTTTCTGGAACAATATTGGTTTAACATTGTCACGATCAATCGGCTCCAACATGTGCATCTTGGCCAGTGATCTGCAGATTTCGCTGAAACAAAGTGGTATTAACGGGACTGAAATAATGTGTTACGGAGCAAACGTCTCGAGACACTTTTGATGAACCATGCGAACACGAATAGACTGTGTGCACATTTTGCGAACGATTAATTTAGTCGTGCGATCGATGGAAGTAGGCAATCGCAGTATCAGACAACCAACTAAAGCAGTTGACTAACTGCAAAATGGTGAGCCTGTTACTTCTTATTCTGTTATGTACATTAATACTGCTTGTTTTTGTGAGTATTTTTTCCTGAACTGTTCGTTCTTCCTCTTATCCTGCTCGATTTTTGAACCTTTCCAATCTCCTTTTTACATGGTAGTAAGTGGAAGAATCAACGCGATGCTTTCATTTGAAATTTCGGTGCAAATATATCACACATTGACTTAGTACATTGTGCAAAACTTATTTGTCACAATTCGCAAATACCTCTCATAACTGCTTTGACAGATGACTCAAAATCTGTTCACTGTTTAGCAGTAATTTCCAGAAATTTTACACTAGCAAGACATTACGGCGAGAGTTTGGCTAAGTATTAACGGCGGGTGCGCACGATTAATACTGTCACATCTTCACTAATCACTTGAAGACGTCTTCTACAAGTAAGCTGATGACTACTAGATTGCGTTTCCTCGTCCCACATTCAACCGACCTTTTCGAAGAAATTTAAACTTTCGGCATTTCAGCAGTATCAGAAAAAATTCCTATATAAGGGGGCTTAGAGGCTTTAAATGATCCGACTTTTGCAACAAAAGCTGGAAAATTTAAAAGGCTTTATTGAAGGTCCCAGGACTTCCAAACACTTACTTGGAAAGTGTTTCGAAATGTCCACACTGATCGCCAAAAATAAAAGCAATCTATATTTAACTACATGCTAGCATTTATAGCTGCTGAAACACCAAGATAGGCGTTTTTGGTCCAAGATAGGCGTAAGGAAACGCACAATTGAAATTGTTGAAGGCGAAAAAACAATCCGGATCATTTGAAGCTAACTGCGACGTACAGTTAAGTCAAAAATTCGTGCAACCAGGTAAAACAAGCAAAAAACTTTCACAACAATTCCGGCAAACTAAGCAGTAGTATTCAAAACAATGATGCGCAACTTTATGAAACCACTGCCCACACTGCGCGTCGAAAGCGCCATGGCTTTGTTTCTAATAATATCACCACCGGTACAACTAAGAGGCACACAAATTCCTCTATTTCAGAACGCTACAGACTGTGGGACTCTCTTACATCGAATGATGTTCATCTAGAATTCCTATAGCCTGATGTTCTAAAGAATACCAGAGCAGCTCATCAGAATTTCTGCAACCCTACTTTCCTGATACCCCTGATTTTCTTGGTGAAATTTGCCTCTTCTCCTAATGGAAGCAGTAATCATTTAAGCGGTATTCATGAGACTTATTGTTGCCCGATGAAGAGGAAATGACGCGTATGACATTCTGGTCAAGAAAAAAGTCTCACTTCACCGGTTAATACTAATGGAAGACTGACTGCAGTGGATTCAGTCGTGGGGATAAATGAAACCTCCAAGAATGACTGAAAACAACAGATTGCAATGCTTCCACCAAAAAAAAAAAAAAAAACAGAAAATCTGAAGATGAGCAAAAAGGTGCATGACAGTAGCACACAAAATGAAATTACCCGCGAAAATAAAAAAATTTAAGCTCAATCTTTCTGCCCAAGAACACATCAATTTTAAAGCAAAGGGACACCTTCAATAGCGACTTTTCCAACTGGCCGACTTCAATGAAACCCGGAGTTGTCTGCATGAGAATAAGAGCAGTTTCGCGAACCAACGGAAACGTCGATGCAACAAGCAGCAGCACCATCAACAAACTGAAAAAAAATTACCTTGGGATACGCGATATCAAGTAATACACCTATGGTCAGCATATGCAACGAAGCTTCCGAAAATCCAAGTTAACGCGGAGAATTCATGTGTTGCGCTGTCCAATATACACTTAAAGAACCATATTTCATAAACTGGTTGTAACCCACTCGAAAAAATTGAGCATAACAGGGATTCCATGCATAAATTCTCAGCAATGTGGCAAAACACAGCTGTTAATGGCCTTCTAGGAATTAATATGATATATATATATATATATATATATATATATATATATATTTATTTATTTATTTATATAATACTACATACGTATTACGCATACGTAAGTAGGCGCGTAAATCTATTTTGAAGCTGGAGAGAAGGGAAAATTAATGAGGCAAGACACGTTGCAAAAGTGGAAATAATAAATACATATAAACAAACATCACAAAAATAATGCAAGTGAATGTTAGTTACTCTTGATAAGACATCGCTCCAGAATGTACTTTTCCATAACTTACTCAAATAGTACTTCCCTTCAATTCACTTCCTTTTTGGATGTCCAAAATTGCTTGTTTTGATGCTTTACATGCACTACAAGCATAACCGTTCGACATGTGATTAGTTGGCCCGCATGCACATACTTAGCTCAACCTCAGCTGCCCTTATAGATGTTACGCAATACTGTAATATACGCCTCTAACAACTTAAACAGGGTATAAAGGTGGCCATTTCATATTTTTCCGACGACAATGTATGAGTAGAGGGAATGAATTTACGCAAGCCCAAGACTGAGCTGCTTTTGGTTATAAAATTGTGTACGACTTTTCGGACATCCCGCTGTCCGAAATATTTCAGTTTGCCCTTACCCACAATCAATGTGCGTGTAGTACGAACAGTACAGTTTGCATTTTCGAGTCATACGAGCCTGGAATCTACTTCCTACCATATCGCTGACATACCCGCTTCCTTATATTTAGACTGCAGCTGAACTGTTTCGATCTTGACAATACACCTATAATCATGTCTCTCCGACAGAACTGCTGCTTCTCGGGCATCTCGTGGTTGTTTGGGTGGTCACATATTTTCTGTACGTTCTTCTACTTTGCGATGTCACCATCAATACAAAAATAGGAGTTGGAGATGGACATGATGGGAGGAGAAGGAGCAGAAAATGATATGGAGGAAGGAAAGTGTGTGGATGTGGTGAGAAGGATAAAAGAGGATAGGATGGAAGAGCAGCTAAAACATATTCAACTATGATACTGCGCAGTTTCAGCGCCGTTTCGCAAAGAATTGCTGCAATAATTGTCTGAAAAAAAAAAAACACTGCATACAAATATCGTTCCCTTATCCGCCTACATCTTAATATCCATCTTACAGCCGTCTTTCGTAGTTCCTTCTGAACCGTCCCACTCATATGACATGAGTCAAAGTTCCAGTCTTCAGAAGGCAACTTAAAATACCTACGTGATGATGGTCCGGTGATTTAACCATTCGAACGCTGTGCGGTTAATTGAATATGAGCCGGTGATCCTGGTAGGGTGTATTTAACATTGATGGTGTGGCCAAACAATGGTGTCTATTAAACCGCAACATACATGAGCTACACGCAATATTGGGCGGATGTGAAAATTGTCACAGAAGGAAACAAAAACATTCTTGCCGACTACCATAAAAGAATTACATTTCTTTTAACTGTGCACTGCAGCAGTTGTGCTGATACAACCGAATAAGCTCATGCTGCAGATCGTGACCTTAATGAGATGTAAACATGAACCACTATTGACATTTCGTTTAAAGCACCCCAAAATAACCTTAATCGCGTGCATTTTCGGCAAAGACTTGCTAGAAGCTAAAAATTAATAAGACTTGCTACTTAAAGAATCAAAAGAAAACTTCCTGCACAAACGACAAGCCGTTCTTGGAAGTAATGAAAATCAGCGAGTAATGAGTCTGGAAAATTAACGCACAAGCTGGCATCCATTCAACTGGAAACGATCATCGTTTTTTTAAGGAAGCTGCGCGCTGCTATATTATGACCATGGTGATTTTGTTTGAAAAATTACTCGCGTTCCCTCATTTTTCAATCCAAGATGCTTCTGGGTGCTTTTCTGATCAATATTTTCGAAGGAATCTGATATGCTTTGACGAAACTGATCAACATAAGAATTACTGTCAACTCTTACAAACTCGACCAATAAACAAAACGGTGAACCCGTCGTGGTTCGAGCGATTTTCAGATGTGACCGAAAAGATCATTTTCTCTACTAAACAGTAACACTCTAAGCTAACAGAGGGTAACTACAAATGAGTGGACTCCCCATCTAATTATAAGGCGGTTGGAGAAAAAAGAGCAATTGGAAGTCATACCTGAGTCCAGGATCCAAATATAACTTTAAAATCTCGTGACCAGGTACAAGCCATGATACCAAAGCCGTTACAATCACAATCACCGAGCCTACCGCGTCGCTTAGCACATGTAAGAAAACACCTCGCATATTCAATTGAGCTGACATGCCTGAACGTGCTTTCCATCCCGTGTAACGAAGGTAATTACGGCAAATGAAAGCAAAATTCAAACCAAATATTAAGTGGCAAGTAAAGTGATGCATAATAAAGCGAAAATTTTGAAGCTTTCACCGGCAAAATGAACAGTTTAAGCCATATCTGAAACAACCAGCTCATGCTGACAAATAACCCAGTTGACAATATTTCCGCTCAAAATGATCTTAAAAACTCAAGTTCTTACCTCTGAAGATATCAAAGAAATAATTCGAATCAGAACGCCGGTAATATGTTAGGTGGAAGCTAAGATTACAATACCTTGAAAAGGTGTTCCTTCCTCTCTGGTATTGACAAATCTTAAGAATATGGTAAGGTGCCCTATAAATATGAGCAATACAGGGAACATCCATATCATTCACAGGCAAATAAAGTTCAGATGAATCAGTCTTTTGATCCCATTCTGGAATGCGAAAGAATAATACCGCGTTTCCTCTTCGATTTAGTTTTTCCTCTCGCATCCGTTCCCTCAGTCAAGTCCGATTCTGCTTCAGCCACATCACTGTGCATGTCATCATTCAGTTGGGCCAGCGCCATCGCTCCCTCCTTGAAACTTTGTTACTTAAAGCTAGCTCACTGGCATTTGCAATTGATTGCCCTCTCAGAAGCTAACAAAAGAGATTCTCTTGTAGATCACCATTACTTCGCATTACTTAAAAATCTATAACCACTCTTCACCGTACCACAATAAAACATTTGTGCTGAGAGGATTCATTTGTTTCTCGGCCAGAATTCCAACTGATTCAATTTTTAACTTCTTTTAATTACTTGTCGACTGCCAAGAAGAACCTCCGAAAAACAAATTCCTCCCTCACGGAAAACACTTTCGACGAAAACCCTCCTACCTGCATTGAAATATCTTCGCACATATGAGGAAAAGTGACTCAAACTAAAACGTAAAATCTATGTTATGACTGCACTACTGACTACGCTTCTACTCCCGCATTTCGCACTCTAAATAAGCATCACAAAGTAGTTCCCTGAGAATGCGCAATCCTGCTTAACGCTCTGTGGATCGGTGCTTCCGATTCGCAGATAGCATCCAGCTTTCTTAGTAAGGTCATATTCATACGCAGAAGTGGAACAGCGGTATTTGAAACAAACGGACTGAAAGCATCTGTCATGTTCACAACATAACGCTCAAACATACCTGGTGAGAAGACATGAGGTGCTGACTCTCGAAGCCGTCGATGGTGACGTGAGTCTGGCGTCGAGCGGAACGTGGCTTTAAAGGCGTATCCTGCTGACTATCCGCATGTGAGTGCGAGTGGCCTTCAAAGAGACAACATTTTATGAGCATGTCGCTTGAGATAACAAAACAATGCTTACTGCACTCTAGAAAAAACACCTTTTAGCTTTCCAATTTAAACACCAATTCCGAAACTTTTCTCTCACAGATAGCAGCGTTTAATCAGCAAATAATTCAACCAATCTTTCTCGCACAGAAGCTATTAAATGATTCTTTGAAGAAGTTCATCACAGCTGCATCGCACATAATCTCTAGATAGAATTAAGATGCAGATGGGTTGGCGTAAGCTGAACTTAAAGCATCAGATGGCGGATATTCGTAAGTGATAAAAAAATTCTATCGTGCGAAAGCATGACACATACTGATTACACCAGAGAGTGCAAATATTTGGACGAAGACAAAATATGAGCATTCGACCACAGTCTCATACGTGTTCTGGTTCTGAGTTAAGACAGCACGCATAAAGCATTCCCATACTTGGAAAAGTTTCTGCTCTTCCAAGTACTTTATGCAAAAAGTTTTCGAACCACCTAAATACTTCTTCCTCCAGGGCAAAAAAAGTCCGACGGGTTGACGCTCTTGACATATCCGATTAGGGCCCTGCTTTCAACAACGATTGGCGAATGGAGCAGGACAAACGGGAGAGCAAACTCATCGCTGCACCTAAAAGAAATTCATTCCGAAGCGCACGAATCTCAGCAAACCCTCCAGTCCACCCTGGCGCCTATCGAATTCAGAAACCGAGGACAACATCGTAGATAAGTGATTTTTATGTCCCAAATCTGTGGGCAACGGATCAAAATGGAAGCCTGAATTTCGTCCGAGAACCATGGTCTTTAAAAAACTAAACTCAAAATTTGCTCTCTTTATTGAGTTTAACACAAAGTTTCATCTGTGTCTGTGAACTCGGAATTCGGTAAAAGATACAAAGTCATGTTGAATAAGGTTACTTACTGCATAAAAAAGATGTGACGTGAGTTTAAATCCCACATCGAGTTCTCCGAATCGCAAATAACCAGGAGTTGTGAACTACTTGAGTACCAAGCAGTCAAGGTGCCAGTTGAGCGTTTTTCTTAGTGCAGACAGTACCAAAGCCGAATACAACGAAAATTAAAAAACTGAATAGAGAGACCGGACATTTTCCCGCATCAATTCTTCGCTAGAACTATGAATAATTCCTTGACTGACAACGCTGTGACACTACACCTACATTACGGTTTGAGGCATATTTTGTCCATGAACGGCACAGAATGCTGCTAACCGCCAAAATTCCAAACTGTGGTCCATAATTTCAGATTTACGAAAACACTGCATTAAAAATGATCCTATTCTGGGCGATCTTCGAAAAAAACGTTTGAACACCAACGCGTCTTGGAATAACGAACGGCAACAGTACCACACAAGCTGCTCGGCGTATACACACGAGGAAAACAGCTTTCTTTACTTTATTCCCCCTTTGTTGCTCCTCCGTACTCTTCATCCTTTACATCACTCTTCCTTAGTTCGTCATATTCAATTAATGCCGTCATAAAATTCACGTTTGGGGGAGCAATGCAAACTAATGCATAAATAACGCGATAACAGTAAACTCATAAACGCATTATTGCACTAATACTTAATAGTTAGTTGTTCGTGTCACATAAATAGTACGGATCACAATCGTTGGTACCGCGCTGAAATGTCGTTTAAATATAGGAGATGAAAAGAGACGTACTATGAAACATGAACATTCCAATGAGGTTAATGAGAAGGCCAATACTGCCGACGACGAGTACATGACGTGGTTCCTTGATCTTTTCAGGTTCGACGAGCCTTGTCAATGACTCAATCGCGATTGAGAAACAAAGAGCCAATAAGAATACACCGTTAATAAGTGCGCCTAGCACTTCAGCACGCACCCAACCGAACGTATTCTTTTTTGACGAACGTTCTGACATCTGCAATTCAACATTTCCACCTTCAGAAAACTAAGCGCTGAATGGTATCCGGTTAGGCAAAAACTCTCGAATTTCGAAAGTTTTTTAAGGAAACCTTTTTTCCACACTGAAATCACAGAATGATTCTCGTGTACTATCACTTCGTCGAAACGATGACATTTTCTTTTGCATTCACTTGAGCTTTCATTCACTTCATGGAGGTCTCTTTCTAGGATAACAAATTCTTATCTTCTTGCGCTCTCTCATTTCACCGTTCACTCCCTATTTGCTCCTCCTGTGAAATAAACAAACCCTGTCATAAAGCCAAGTAAATCTCCATGTAGATGAAGAATGGAAATGCTTCCCCTCGATTTATCCAGTCCCCCAAGTAGCTCGTTGGCTGCTTAAGTATGTTGTTGTCAATCAGAAATGAACAAAATCAATACCTTGAGGCAGACAAATGCGATAAGGAGTGCTAAGACATCACTGAGCATAATGGAACGAATCTGCGACAAGTGCCATCGAATGG